>JASWHV010000006.1:49966948-51216948 GCA_030760725.1 Neostapfia colusana | reverse complement strand
TTCTCTTTAATTTTATAAGAAAAAATGATTTTAATACAAATTACTTTCTTGTGGTTATTTCGAGTTTTTAACTGTTATTATTTGTTCCTCATAGATATGGTGGTGGCATGAGTTCAGCTAAAGCAGCTCTTGAGAGTGATACACGAGTATGGTCTTTTCGAAGACAATGCATATTCTTGTAGATGAATTTTTAATTTTCCAACCGAGTTCATGCTCTTCACCATTTTCCCCAAATCAATCTTAGGTACTTGCTTTTGAAGCTGGACAAAAAGGCCAAATCAGAGTTAACACAATATCTGCTGGTATGCCTATTTGAAAGGAACACTGTAGAAGTATATTTCTCATCTGAAGAAGTGTAAATTATTTGCACAAAGTATCGTTAGTGATTCTATTAATATTTTCAACAATGTTTCAAGCTACTTTTGCTTATAGAAACAATTGCATTGTTCTTACATGTTAATTAAACTGTGAAAGATACACCATGGTATGCTATTCCCTAAACATTACATGGTTCTTCACAACTGTTTCGGATATCTGGTTTTAGCAACAAAGAATTTTTTTGTGTCAAATAGTTTCATTTTTCCTTTGTTGGATGTGTCTGTAGGCCCTTTGAGGAGCCGAGCTGCTAAGGCAATTGGATTCATTAAGATGATTGAGTACTCGTATGTTAATGCGCCATTGCAGAAGGAACTTTTGGCAGGTGAAATGTTATTTCTTTCTGTGTACAATCACCTTTTTTTAGTTTGAAATGCATACAAATTATTCTTTAGAAAAATCTCCTCTAACAAAAAACTGTATGTTGAACAGACGAAGTGGGGAACGCTGCTGCATTCCTTGTTTCTCCGTTGGCTTCTGCTATCACTGGCTCGACTGTTTATGTCGACAATGGGCTTAATACAACGGGGCTTGCAGTTGACAGTCCTACGATAACATCGTAGATGTGGTTCTGGTAGATAGATGCATTTTCCTCCCTCGCTGCGGCGTGATTCTTGAATAAAAAGCTTAATTGTTAGAGTAGGAGCTAAGGGCAGGAAAAGAGATTAAAAAACTGGCCTTGTGCAGCCTGCGCTATTGGAGACCAACACAACCATTTTTTTCTCGACATTAGAGTGATTTTGTTACTAGGGTGCTGGATTAATGCTTTTTATTGGTGTCTTGGTATATTTCTGATATTATATCCTAACTTTAATTTTCATCACTGACTATTATCACTCCGGCTGAGTTATATGATGATCTTGACACAACAAAATATCTGTGCAAGAAAGAGTGGATAAATAACGCTTGGTATCCCTTTCACTATATGTTATATTGGCCTAGGAATGGATAAAGGGTTTGGCCAAGGTTTCGCGGTATAACTTATTGTTGATCACCGTATATTTCAAAGCTTGGCGTCGAACTTTTCTTGTATCTACACGTGTTTGGGTCTTTGATGCACTCTATGATCATTGGACTCCAGTCCTCAATTGCTAATATCTCTCAAGCGAATTGCCTTGCCTTGTTCTTTCCTGGTTTTATCATCGTTGGACAATGTCAACCTTGCTTTCACATGTAACTTTCTTTTTTTTTTACCTCATAGCATGATGCCTGTTGTACCAAGTCGTTTGCCTTCTGGTTCTCTTCTCTAGGGATGTGCTTGTGCTTGGCACAAAAAGTATTCAAAGTCTTGATGATGTCCAAGCATTGTTCTCGAAAATCATTTAAAGTTCCATCGTAGCATTGGTTTTCACCACAAACTTGTTAAATGATGAACTTAGAATCACCAAAAGCTTCGATGTCTTTGATTCCCATATCAACCAGATGTTCTAAGCCATTCAACAACGCTTCATACTTGGCTTGATTGTTGGTACATGAAAAGTTTAGCCGAATAGAGAACTCATACGCCGTATTTGTGGGTGAAACCAACACATATCCGATCCACTGTCCTTTATCACAAATCAATCCATCAAAGAAGAGTTTACATGGACATACCTCAACCATGCTTTCCTCCTCAGGTGCACATTGTGCTCCACGATGAAGTCAGGTATGACTTGACCCTTCATACTCAGGAGGCTCGAACCCAGGTCATATTCCACAAATGAGTACGCCTATTTACCTTCCCTACCACTAAGAATCGGTTATCGCAACATGTACTTGACAATGTCGTGTTGACATATCGCAAAGCACGCACGAGGGAGGATATAGTGCCGAAACTTGAACATGCGTAATAGATAAACACAGTTTTTCAACGAAGGCATATCTGGTTTCGGCATCGAGGAGTCATCTACTCAAGTAAGCCACAGAGTACTCCTTGCCTTGGCTTTCCTGAGTCAAAACGGCCCCAATAACCTGGCTTTGAGCAGCTACATAGAGCCTAAAAGGTTGCCTCATCTTTGGTGCTTGCGAGACTGGTGGCTTGATCATATATTTTTTATCTCTCGAAAGCCTCCCTCTGCTCTGCGCCCCCAAGTGAACTCCTGCTCCTGTTTGAGCTTCAAGAGTGGCATGAAGGATCCAATCTTCCCAGCCAAGTTTGCAATGAACCTCCTTAGGTAGTTAATCTTCCCTAGTCAACTTTGCACATCTTTCTTGCATGTCGGCTCTCCATACTTCTTAATGGCTTCTACTTTCTTGGGATCAATCTCTATACCATGTTCATGCACGATGAAACCCAAGAAACGCCCAGCCGACACGTCAAACGCGCACTTGAGAAGATTCATCTTAAGATCATACTTTTTCATCCTCTCGAAGGCTATCTTTAAGTCGACCATATGCCCTTGAAATCCAGCCGACTTCACCACAAAGTCATCAATGTACACCTCAAGGATATATTCAAACATATCATGGAAGATCAGATTTATAGCCCTTTGGTATGTTGCACCGATGTTTTTCAACCCGAAGGTCATGACAACCCACTCAAACAGTCCCACGAACCCGAGGGCAACAATAGGCTGTCTTCGACGTGTCTTCCTCGGCCATGAAGATCTGATTGTACCCCGCATTGCCGTCCAAGAAGCTGATCATTTTGTGCCCTGAAGCATTGTTGATCAACACGTCGGCAATGGGCATGAGATACTCATCTTTGGGTGTAGCCCGATTGAGGTCTTGGAAGTCTATGCAGATCCTAAGCTTCCTGTGTTTTTCCTCTTTACCGGGAATATGCTTCACATCCATTCGGCATACCTGCAAGGCTGAATGAACTTAAATTGGACTATACAATTCACTTCGTCTTTGATCTTGTCGTGTATGGCTGGGTTGAATTGTCTGAATGGTTGTTTGTGAGGTCTAAAACCTGGCTTGATCGGCAGCTTTTGCTCCATAAGGTCTCGGCTGAGCCCTGGCATCTCAGTGTATTCCCATGCAAAGCAATCCATATATTCTTTAAGGAGTTGGCTTACCTCTTGCTTCTGGGAATGCTTGAGGTTCTTGTTGATGAAAGTGGGCCGATGTGCCGATCCCTCGCCAAGGTTCACTTCCTCTAACTCGTCCACAGAAGAATACCCTTGCCCAAGTTTTCCCATATCGTCAATATCTTCTACTAGCTCGCCCATATCGTTTTTGCCTAAACGATATTGCTCGGTTTTCTCCTGCAACCAAGTTAAACGACCTCGTTTATCTAGCATTTTCATGTTACATTGCTAAGCCAAGTGAAATCAGTCAGCTTTACACATACGGGTACAAACCCGTCCCTTTCTACGCTCACAAAGTCATAGTCGGTAAGTCCCGACCTGTGAGACACATAATGTCCTCATGTTGAAGATCAGATGACTCGGCCATCGCCATACAAGTTGAGTTATCAGCTTCAATCACTTCTACTTCGTCGCCAACCCACTAGACAAGACATTGGTGCAGTGTGGATGGAATACACCCATTGGCATGAATCCAATCTCGCTGAAGAAGTAGGTTGTACCGACTCCTCACGTTGACAACATAGAAAGTTGTGGGTATTGTCTTGCTTCCTACCGTGAGCTCCACAGACAATACCCCCTTGGCCTCGATTGGGTCTCTAGCAAACCTACTCAAAGTTGTGTTGGTCTTGATGATGTTACTATCTAAGTATCCAAGTATCTCAAACATGGATATAGGCATTATGTTCACCCCTGCTCCTCCATTGACCAACATCCGTCCAACTGGTGTTCCATCGATGTGTCCTCAGATGTATAGGAGCTTCATGTGCTGGCTGAGCTACTCTGGTTTCTCAAAAACCACGTTCTTGGCTCTTAGATCGAGCTCGGCCACCTCAACCTCCAAAAATAAAATTCAGCTGATGTGGACATCCCAGCACCACATACACGTACACGAGCTTATGAAGGACTTGCTATGCACACTCGTGTTCAAAAACTCAAACAAGAAGTGAATTCTTTCCTCTCTGGATTATATTTTAATATTAATAAGAATGATATGCTATGGTAAGTCGTATAATTACGTGTTACTCAGGTTTACCCATGAAAGAACATCATTGGCTAGCACAAAAATAACCAAGTCAGTTTGCACTGTCCGAACATTCGTTGGCACGATATTCGCCCTGTCCGAACTAAGAACCGGTACACTGCAGGGACCTCAACTTCACGTGTAATCCTGTACCAATCTGTCACATTCCAGGGCCCATAATGCACATCGTGTGAAAGCTTATCAAGTCTACTTTCAATGCAACAAACGGTGCATTGTTTGGGCTTTCCAAGCAGAAGTTATGGCTAAATTACTAAAGACTGCGCAGAAGGTGAGAAGACGTGCAAGGATCAAAGACTACTTCGTGAATTGCTCAATAGCTAGTTTCCCACCTCAAAACATGGAGACTTCAGTTCACACCTAGCTAGGAGGGTTTTTCCTTGTATAAATACCACCTTTGTGCTCTTGGAAAAACAACCATTGATCATTTGATAAACAATATAATTCTAAGTGCATTGCACACCTTTGTTCTTCCTGGTTCTCCATGGACTTGTGAAGTGATCCCTGTGGCGGACCGGAATCCGCTCATCCAGGATCGCAGAGGGTGGTGTCGCACGATGCGACACCCGACAGCACACGTCATAAGAACACAATATATTACATGGGAAAACAACTGAACTGTACAAACGGTACAATACTCAGTTACAAACTATTGTCTTTATTACACAGCGGAAGTCTACTATTCTACAACTCACGCCCGCCTATCTAGCAAAAGTCAGTTTCCCCGCCCTAGGGCAACCCACACTAGGTGCACGTCTCAGCTCAGTGCGGCGTGTACGGCTCCCACTCAGCCGTGGTCCCCGACAGAGGGTAACCCTCGCCGGTGGACTCGTACTCCGAGTCCGTGGGTGGCTCCTCACCTGAAAAACACTTAAGCAGCAACCGTGAGCACGAAGGCTCAGCAAGGCTTAACCGAATCACCTAAACATGAAACTCTACATGAGGTGTACAATGACATAGGATAGTAATATTGCAGCAAATGGACACGCCTACAAGTTCATCCTTAGTTCATCTTTTAGCAGTAAGTTAACAGTTCAGGAATCTGAAATTTAGTAAGCAGTATTTGGTGGCACACATGTAGCCATACAATTACATCAATCAGCAATATTGAATCATCATATTTCATACATTAATCTACGTCACGACTCAGTGACCAAGTGGTACTCTTCACCGTGAGGGACGGCGAATCGACTCGATATACACCTGCAGGGAAACCCAAAGAGCATGTCACGTACGCCCACCCGTGGAGCTGCACAGCACGCTCACTCGATGTCGTACAGGACAACCTTTCACCCAATAGCCCAAACGTCGAACCGGTCGCACCGAAACGAGCAGGAGGTTCCCCACACGGAGCATCTCTCTATGCCGTTGGCAGATTTCCACCTTGCTGCCCTCAGCCTACACCTATAAATCGGTGCATTATGCCTCGATGCCCGGAGGTTTAGGCTACATCGGTTTATCGGGGCCCATATAACCGATATGCCTTCGGTACGTTCAAACTTGATCAGCGTGGGCCGCACACGGATCGGTCCTCAATCGACACGGACACGTCCGCGCACACAAGACTTCCTCTTGTTGCGCCCTAGCCCCTGCCTAGTCTCATTTTCATTACTAAAGTGATCTCACATCACTCAACTGAACCCATGTGTCCCAAGCCTATCTCGCGAGTAGATTCCAACTACTCGACTTGTACCGAAGTTCTATGAAACATTAAGCATAGCCTGTCTACTCGAGGTCTTAGACACTACCCTCACTCTTATGGAAAATTTCTGGTCATGCAAGTGGGGTTTCATTCATCCTATACCTAATGCACATTCATACATCACCCTACATATATAAACAAAGTAAAAACTTTATAAAAGAGTTAATGCAAACCGGGGCTTGCCTTGTTGCTGCTGGTCAGTAGTTAGCTCTTCTTCCGGAAGGAGGAAGTCCAGTACTTCCGGAGTCTCTTCTTCAGCACGTTTAATGAAATACGATGTGTCAATTTAAATGCAATGTGTACACTAGAATACTTAATTACTAATAACTCTAGCTAACCCTCCCCTCTGGTTCTGAAATTTTTATGGTGGATTGGTAGGGTCCTAACCAGAGTCGTGACTAAGTTTTATTTGAAACAAAGTTCAATTGAACCTTGTACAAATAAAAGCCTATTTGGTCAATATTTGAGCCTCTAAGTAATTCCAGGGTTTTTCATGGCTCCAACCATTACTTTCTGGAAACTATAATTTAGGATGGTTCTAATGGAGTTGGTTTCATGTCATTTGAAGAATTCTACAGAAAGTTATGCCCTAATTAAGATTTGAGAAAATCTGAAAAATGTTTCTGTACATTTTTCTATTTCCTCAGGGCAGTTCTCTTGATCACCCCATTAGGGTAACTAAATAAACTTGGATGAGTCTGAAAATTTTACTGGGATTCAGGGATTTTCCAATGAATCTCTCAGCCAAATTTCAGAATTTTTCATAAAGTAGTTCTCCAGATAAAATTCCCAACAGTTTAAATTTAGGGATTTAATTCTGGAAAACTATTCACTTTCATGAGCTGAATTTGGTATTGCTGGAAAGTACTCAGAATTCTGAGTTCAGCAAAATTTGGTTCATCGAATTTGGAGTTTCCTAGCCAAAGTTCTATTCATTTGAAGTTTGAACTAAAACTGGAAATTCCAAAAATGTTTAAATCCTGCGGGTGAGTTCATCGCACACGTGTCGACCGCTGGAGCCGAGCCACACGGGGCCATAGACTCCTTCCCGCGCAGCCACACTGGATCCTGGACCACAGAAAATCCCGCACGTTACTTCCAACCGCTGACGAGTGGGGCCTCCCCCCCTTCGTCTTCCTCCAACCACCCGCGTGACCCCGCCGCCGAGCTCGCCGGAGCTCTCGCCGGAGAGGGGTTCCGGCCCTCGGAACTTGCCGATTCTCGCCGCCTGTGCCTATCTCGGCCTGGGGAACACGGTGGTGCCCTCACCAGAGTGTGACAACGGCCGGAACAGTGCTCCCGCCGGTAACAGCGGCCGGGAGCTCACCGGCGACGTCGAACTCGGCATCCCCTTTACCTTTTTCGATGCGGTTTGCTCGGGGAGATCCGCTGACACCTGCTGATCGCGGACATGGGCCCCAATCCTCGTGAAAATAGCTGCAACTACGACCTCACCGGTGACCTAGGCCGGATATCGGCTGTTCTCAGAAAACTTCAAAGAACCGTAACCCTAGTCCATGGTTCTTGCTGGTTTTTGATCCTAGGTGGTCGTGGCAGGGTGTAGATCGTGTGTTTAGCTCGGTACGCCCGGTGATAAGCCAACACCCGTGAATTTTTGGATTTGGTGGAGCTCGGCCTTAAGAACACCGTAGCGTTCCCGGAAGAAACCCCCCCCCCCCCCCCCGACGGTGCATGAAATGCCGAACGGTAAGGACAAGCAGAACCAGCACCTTATGGCAGTCGTTTCTTGTGTTGAGCGTCGGACACGAGGGTGCCTGGGTTGCTCGGACACCGGCGATCAGTGGGTGGCGAAACACCGAGTGTGTGGCCGAGTTTGTGGGCGGTGGAACAGAGAGGATACGGGGGGTTTCACGCAGCCCAGCAGTGCAACCGCACGCTTTGTAGCCGGCGCCCTCATCCCCCGAGCAGGAGGTGGCGCGGTGGCCGCGTTGGGACGGGGTCGACCCCGTGCACTGTCGGCCGTAGGGTGTTCGACCGCGTGCCCGAGTCGGTTTGCCCCCCGGGGTGGCTGACCAGTGGGCCCTCTTCTCCCCTCTAATTCTTTCTCCCCCTTTCATTTGTAAATATCCCAGCTGCTGAACATTGAATGGGAGACTTAGCCCCCAAGTATTGGTTTGAATTTGAGTTCTCAAATTTAAACTTTGTTGGGTTAAATTTGCTTCAGGTTTAAACTGAAATTCAAATTCAGTTTTGAATTATTGCAAATTTAGCTCCCGACAAGATGAACTCCAATAGGGATGAAAATTGGTGGGCTAACTCAGAAAAATGTGCTGAGTTTGAAAATGAAGCTAACTTTTGAATTTGAGTGATGAAAGTTGCTGCAATTTGAATTTACATTCAAATTGGCCACTTTTTCAAATACCTCCAAAAGTGCCTCAAAAGTGTTGGATTTACATGAAACTTGGACTGAACCTTCCCAAGACTTTTTAGGTTTTAGGGGTGAGCTCAGCCTCTCATGTTCATGTGTAGAAATCCTACTTTGTGAAAGTGAAGGCTTTCCCCTCTAATTACTCTTTTGATGGAGGTTACTTGCTCTTCACAACATTTCCTAAGATATCCACAATAAAAACTGTGGTGTTGTGAGGTGAAGAAAAGTTTTTGCAAGTCCCTTTTTCTTGGGCTTTTACATCCCTCCCCCCTTAAAAGAATCTCGTCCCGAGATTATAAAAGGAAAGATAGCGATGTAGTAGGGACTTACCCGTGTTGAGAAGCCATGAACTCCGGGTAATTTGAGCGAAGGAATTCCTCGCTCTCCCACGTCGCTTCTTCGGCGGTGTGGTTGCTCTAGAGTATCTTGTAGAACCACAATGTTCTGCTACGCGTGGTTCTGGCTTTCTCATAAAGAATTGCCACCGGACATTCATCATATGTCAAGTCCGGTTGCATCTCGCCGATATCTTCGGTAGGAATAGCAGCTGTATGCTCTAAACATTTCTGCAGTTGTGAAACATGGAAAACATCATGGACACCAGCAAGGGATGCCGGTAGCTCCAATCTATACGCCGCTGGTCCACACTTCTCGGTGATAGCATAGGGTCCTATGAAATGGGGAGCGAGCTTCCCCTTCACACCGAACCGGTGCACGCCCTTCATCGGAGACACGCGGAGGTACACGTGTTCTCCAACGTCAAAGTGCAACGGTGTACGCCTCTTATCAGCGTAGCTCTTCTGCCGGGATTGAGCGGCCTTCAAGTTAGCTTGAATCGCCCGAACACACTCTTCGGCGTCGTTCACCACA
Source organism: Neostapfia colusana (assembly GCA_030760725.1). Taxonomy (NCBI): domain Eukaryota; kingdom Viridiplantae; phylum Streptophyta; class Magnoliopsida; order Poales; family Poaceae; genus Neostapfia; species Neostapfia colusana. The sequence continues at coordinate 51,207,562 of JASWHV010000006.1, read as the reverse complement.
TCAACCCCGAATGTGACCCTTTCACCGGACTCGCACCAGTTTAATGGGGTGCGGCATTTACGACCGTAGAGAGCTTTGTAGGGTGCCATCTTGATACTCGCCTGATAGCCGTTGTTGTACGAGAATTCCGCCAATGGTAGGTGATCATCCCAGTTCCTACCATGGTGGATGGCACATGCTCTCAACATGTCTTCTAATACTTGATTCACCCTCTCTATCTAGCCATCCGTCTGAGGGTGGTAGGCGGAGCTTCTAATCAGTTTAGTACCCAAAGCAGCATGCAACTGCTCCCAAAAGCGAGATACAAACAATGCACCTCGATCTGAGACTATAGTCTTGGGTACACCGTGCAAGCATACAATCTTGGCGATATACAACTCCGCATATCTGTTGGCATGGAAATGTGTATGCACGGGGATGAAGTGAGCTGACTTGGTTAGTCGGTCAACGATCACCCAGATGGAATCATGTTTGTTGGATGTTAGGGGTAATCCCACAATGAAATCCATACTCACATCCTCCCATTTCCATGCTGGAATTTTCAGGGGTTGCAACAGCCCTGATTTCCTCATATGATCAGCCTTCACTCGTCTACATATATCACACTCGGATACGTATTGTGCTACCTCCCGCTTCATCCGTGTCCACCAAAATTTCTTTTTCAAATCCTGGTACATTTTGTTGCTATCCGGATGAATGGAGTACTTAGACAAGTGAGCTTCATCAAGGATCTTCTTCCTTAGTTCCATATCTCGGGGTACGACTATACGGTCATTGAACTATAGTATCCCCTCATCATCCTTCCGGAAACATTTGATCTCCCCGTTGTCAATCCGTCTCCGGAGATGTGCCATGCCTTTATCAGTTTTCTGAGCTTTCATGATGTCCTCCCTAATAGTAGGGATGAGGGCAAGGTTGTACAGCGATCCATAAGGAACCAAGTATAAACTTGGCTCTTCCTCCTCCACCGGTTTAATGGTGAGGTGATGGACATGTGATTTCCGACTCAGCGCGTCGGCAACCACATTCGCCTTGCCGGGGTGGTAGTGAATCTCAATTCATAATCTTTGATCAGTTCTAACCACCTCCTTTGCCTCATGTTCAGCTCCTTCTGGGTGAAAATATATTTCAGGCTCTTGTGGTCGGTATAGAGGTGGACCAGATTCCCCAGGAGATAGTGCCTCCACATTTTTAGCGCCAAAACCACTGCAGCAAGCTTAAGATCATGAGTGGGATAATGATGCTCATGGTTCCGAAGCTGGCGTAAGCCATATGCGACCACACGTCCTTCCTGCATCAACACGCAGCCGAGCCCAATACAGGACGCGTCGCAATACACGTCGAAGGGCTTTGTTGTATCCGGATGAGCAAAGACCGGGGCTGTGGTGAGATGCTTCACCAATGCTCGGAACGCTCCTTCACACGCCGTGTTCCAAACATATTTCATCCCTTTCTTCAGCAATTCTGTCATCGGCTTAGCGAGCTTGGAGAAGCTTGGAATGAATCTCCGATAGTATCCCGCTAACCCGAGGAAGCTTCTGACTTCATGAACTGAAGTGGGAGCTTTCCATTTCAGCACTTGCTCTATTTTGCTTGGGTCAATTGCAATGCCTTCAGCTGAGATGATATGTCCCAAGAATGGCACTTGGCTGATCCAAAACTCGCATTTGCTGAACTTGGCGTAGAGCTTGTGGCCTCGCAATCGTTGGAGAACGATCCGCAAGTGTTCGGCATGTTCGGCTTCTGTCTTGGAGTAAACCAAGATATCGTCTATGAACACTACCACGAACTTCTCCAGCTCCGGCATGAACACTGAGTTCATGAGATACATGGAATGGGCTGGAGCATTTGTGAGACCAAAGGACATGACGAGATATTCATATAATCCATATCTCGTTGAGAAGGCCGTCTTCGGGATATCCTCCGCCCGGATCTTTATCTGATGATATCCAGAGCGAAGGTCCATCTTGGAGAACACACTTGCCCCCACAAGTTGATCAAACAATATGTCGATGCGGGGCAGTGGGTACTTATTCTTGATGGTGACGGCGTTGAGCGGCCGGTAGTCCACACACAGCCTCAGAGTTTCATCCTTCTTCTTTACAAATAGCGCCGAGCATCCCCAAGGCGAGGAACTCGGCCTAATGAAACCCTTGCTCAACAGATCATTGAGCTGTTCTTTTAGTTCAGCCAGCTCATTGGGAGCCATTTTGTATGGTCTCCGTGATATGGGCGTAGTCCCGGGTGCAAGTTCAATCTTGAACTCGACATCCCGCTCAGGTGGCATGCCCGGAAGATCATCCGGGAACACGTCGGGATACTCCCGGACTACGGGGATGTCGTCTAACTTGAGGGCTTCAGTATTGTTGATCGCTGAAACCTCCCGGACTGGATTATCTAATAAGAGGGACTGCAGAAGGTGTAATGGGGAGTTGAGGTGAACCGTCCGTGATAGGGTTTCCAGGACAGCGCCATGGTAGCTTAGCCATGACATTCCCAAGATTGCGTCAATCTTCTGCCCCTCAAGGATGATAGAGTTTGTCAATCTGAATCTAACCCAATTTGAATCACTAAATTTGGAGTTTCCTAGCAAAAGTTATGCTCTTCTAAAGTTTGGGGAAATTCTGGAATTTGAATAAATCCGAGAAATGTTTAAACCTGACTGTGGGACCAAGGGACACGTGTCTACTGCCGGGAGCGCGCCACACGGGCTACAGATTTGTTTCCCGCGCTGTCACAGACGATCCCGCGCCACAGAGTATCTGGCCTACCGTTGCCGTGCGACTGACACGTGGGGCCGGCAGTATCGTCGTCTACCTCCCGCCCCCACGCTTCTGCGCCGCCGGGCTCGCCGGAGTTCGCCGGTTTTCATCGTTCCGGCTAACTCCCGAACTGCTATTTGCCGTCAGGCCCTACTTTAACTCGAGGAACATGATGGTGTGGCTTTTACAGACTGGGGAAGTTCCTAAACCACCCCGCACCGGTGCAGCGGCTCTGGGGGATTCCGGCGACGTTGCCCCGACGCTTTAGCCCGCCAAAAGTTCCCTGGAAAGGTTCTAAAGCACCAGTGGAGGTCAGAAAAGCTAGGCATGGTCGCAAATGGGCTCAGAAATGGCTTCAAGCTAGGGTTCACCGTGCACCCGCACCTTCCCGCCATTGCCGCCATCGCAAAGACCGGAAATACGTCGTGCACAGTGTGTTTCACGCGGGGTTTCAAAAGCAAACCGGTGCGCCTACATGTCTAGCCTGTGTGTGTGAAGTTTTGTGGTGTCTAATCATAGATTAATCAAGAATTTCGCAGAGTCATACCCGCGGGTCAGTTTTCCCTGGCCGGAGAAAATTTCTGAAATTCATCATCGAGAGGCAGAGACAAGCTTTGTGCTTCGGGTGGAAGCTGCAGGGAGAACTCGTGCGTCCAACGGTGGCCTCACTCGGTCGTGACACGCTCTGAAGGAGGCTGTCCACGGGAGCACGTTGTCGCCGTTGTGTGACGGCCGTCGCGGGAACGGGGTTGCCTCGGTGTGGAGAGCACGAACTCCCTTGGTGAGGGCACGAGGAGGTCGTGGGGGTTTAGGGTGTAGTTTGGGCTCAGACAAAGTTTTTCACGTGAACTCAGGTGTGGCCGAGCGATCAACGCACGGCGGTAGCGGCTCGGCCTGTCTCGTGCGCGAGGGGAGAAGAACAGGGCCGAGGCTTCGGGGCTTCGGTGATGAGGATGAAAGGGAGCCCGGCAGGGGTAATAACGCCTTGGATGAGGCGGTTCTCCAGGGAGGCGGTCGTCCGAGGCGGTGAGCGCCGCTGTCGGCTCGCCCTCTGCTGTCGAGCGCATATTAGAAGCAAAACTGAGACTGTGTTGTGAAGATCTTTTGCAAATTTTCAGTTCTCCCACTGACATGTGGGCCCCACAGCTCAGTGCCTCCTTATCCTCTAAATTATCTTCCAAAGTTTGAATATGATGGAATTCAATTGTGGAAGTTTAAATCTGAGAGGCATTTGGATAATTGGGCAAGTTTTATCCAAATTCAAATATGCATTTGAATTCTTTGTCATTTAAAGTCCATTTTGGAAAATGGGTTGCAATTCATTTCCATAAATCATGAAACTTTGCACACCCCCTAATTTGGACCCAAGGAACTCAAATAAAGTTGACTGCTGCAAATGAGATTTTCAGCACAACAGTTTTGAATTCCATTGTGTTGCTCTCATTTGAATTTGAGTTTGAACAAGTTTGTTCCAAATCTGACTTTAGTTTTCTCACACACATGGGAACTTCCCATCTTAGTTTTTTACCCCTCTTGGGTTCCAAGTTTCCAAATAAACAATTTGAACTTGTGTGAAGAAAACCCTCATGTGTGTTATCACATGTGGAAAAGTTTTAACAAGTCCCTAAATTTCATACATATGAAACCAACTTTTGCAAACAAGTGTTTCTTTGTTCATATTTTTGGGACCTTACATTCCTCCCCCCTTAAAAGGAATCTCGTCCCGAGATTCAAAAGAAGAACAAGACGGGGGTAATTACAAAGCTTATGACAAAAGTCCCGGATAGTTCTTGTGGATGTAATCTTCGGTTTCCCATGTCGCCTCTTCCGGGGTATGATTACTCCACAGGACTTTGTAAAATTTTAAAGTCCGGTTCCGGGTGATCCGGGTCTTTTCGTCGATAATCTGTATAGGTTGCTTTACATAGGTGAGATCCGGCTTCAACTCGTCGATGTCTTCGGTGCGGATGGCAGCTGTAAACTTGAGACATTTCCGCAGCTGGGACACGTGAAATATGTTGTGAATACCGGCAAGGCTTGCCGGTAGTTCCAGCCGGTAGGCTACAGTCCCGCACTTCTCCGTAATGGTAAACGGACCGATGAATCGGGGAGCAAGTTTCCCCTTGACACCAAACCGATGAATCCCTTTCATTGGAGACACACGAAGATACACGTGTTCTCCGACATCGAAATGCAGCGGTCGACGTCTCTGGTCCGCGTAGCTCTTTTGACGAGATTGGGCAGCCTTGAGGTTCTCTCGTATTATCCGAACTTTCTCTTCGGCTTCATTGACAAGATCAACCCCGAACGTTACTCGTTCACCGGATTCGCACCAGCTCAATGGGGTACGACACTTCCGTCCATATAAAGCTTCATATGGTGCCATTTTGATGCTCGTCTGATATCCATTATTGTACGAGAACTCTGCCAACGGTAAGTGATCATCCCAGCTCTTACCGTGGTGGATGGCACATGCTCTTAGCATATCTTCCAGTACTTAGTTTACCCTCTCAGTTTGCCCATCGGTTTGAGGGTGATACGCAGAGCTTCGAATTAGTTTGGTCCCCAAGGATGCGTGTAGCTGCTCCCAGAAACGGGCTACGAACAGCGATCCTCTATCTGATACAATGGTGCGGGGAACTCCATGTAAGCACAAGGTCCGTGCTATATACAGCTCCGCATACTGCTTTGCGTTATATCTTGTATGCACCGGGATGAAGTGTGCAGACTTGGTTAACCGGTCCACGATTACTCAAATCGAATCATGGTTGTGGGAGGTCATCGGCAACCCGACGATGAAGTCCATACTCAAGTCTTCCCACTTCCATGCTGGTACTTGCAATGGCTGCAACAGGCCCGACTTATTTACATGGTCGGCCTTGACTCTTCGACACGTATCACACTCTGAAACGTATTTTGCAACCTCACGTTTCATACGTGTCCACCAAAACTTATTCCAGAGATCTTGGTACATTTTATTACTGCCCGGATGGATGGAAAACTTGGAAAAATGAGCTTTGTCTAAAATTTTCTTCCGTAGTCCCATATCCCGGGGTACTACAATCCGGTCCTTGAACCACAAAGTACCCTCATCGTCCTTCCGGAAGCACTTCATTTCTCCATTGTCTAATATTCGCCGTATGTGAGACATACCCTTGTCTTTTCGTTGAGCCTCAATGATCTCCTCTCGGATGGTAGGAATGAGAGCAAGATTGTAGAGAGCTCCATACGGGATAACACGGAGGCTTGGTTCGTCATCATCCATTTCAGCGATACTTAGGTGATGGATATGCGCCTTACGACTGAGCACATCGGCGACCACATTCGCCTTTCCTGGATGATAATGAATCTCCAGTTCATAGTCCTTAATGAGCTCTAGCCATCTTCGTTGCCTCATGTTCAATTCTTTCTGAGTGAAGATGTACTTCAAGCTCTTGTGGTCGGTGTAGAGGTGTACAAGATTTCCGAGTAAGTAATGCCTCCACATCTTCAAAGCAAGGACCACGGCAGCTAACTCAAGATCATGAGTTGGATAATGCTGCTCGTGATCTCTGAGTTGACGAGATCCATAAGCGACCACTCGTCTTTCTTGCATCAACACACAGCCAAGACCGATGCCAGATGCATCGCAATATACTTCGAATGGATTCGTCGTATCCGGCTGAGCAAGAACTGGGGCTGTTGTGAGATGCTTCACTAGGGTCTTGAAAGCTTGTTCACACGCAGCACCCCATACAAATCTGGTATTCTTCTTTAATAACTCCGTCATCGGTTTAGCGATCTTGGAGAAACCCGGAATGAACCTCCGGTAATAACCCGCTAAACCGAGGAAGCTTAGGATTTCATGCACTGACTTTGGTGACTCCCATTTCTGTACTTGGATAATCTTACTCGGATCTACAGCGATGCCGTCCGCTGAAATGATGTGTCCGAGAAAAGGTACTTGATTAATCCAGAATTCACACTTGCTGAATTTTGCATAGAGCTGATGATCTCGCAATCTTTGTAGAACAATATGCAGATGTTCAGCATGTTCTTCCTCTGACTTGGAGTACACCAAGATATCATCGATGAAGACAACGACAAGTTTATCCAACTCCGGCATGAATACTAAATTCATCAGGTACATAAAGTGTGCCGGGGCGTTGGTCAAACCAAAAGACATAACGAGATACTCATACAGCCCGTATCTCGTTGAGAATGCCGTCTTTGGAATATCTTCTGCCCGGATTTTAATCTGGTGATATCCGGACCGAAGATTCATCTTCGAAAATACCTTCGCACCCACTAATTGATCAAAGAGCATATCAATGCGAGGTAGTGGATACTTATTCTTGATGGTAACGGCGTTCAAAGGACGATAATCAACACAAAGCCGTAGTGTTTCGTCCTTCTTCTTGACAAGCAACGCTGAACAACCCCAAGGTGACGAACTTGGTCGTATAAAGCCCTTGCTCATTAGGTCATTCAGATGTGTCTTCAATTCTGCCAGTTCATTGGGTGCCATCTTGTACGGCCTTCGTGATATCGGTGTTGTTCCCGGTATAAGTTCAATCTTGAACTCAACGTCCCGTTCGGGTGGCATGCCCGGTAAATCTTCGGGAAACACATCCGGATACTCACGTACCACCGGAATGTCCTCTATCTTAACAGCTTCCGTGTGGTTCACTGTTGCAATCTGTTGCCGTCTGGCACCCAGAATTAATATGTGAAGACCGTGCTGTGGGGAGTTGAGCTCAACGGTCCTGGAGCTGATGTTAAGAACCGCCTGGTGGTAATTCAACCACGACATCTCCAAAATGATGTCGATCTTCAGACCTTCAAGAATAATGAGGGTCGTAGGGTATGTTTTACCCCCAAACAAAGAGGTGCTTGGGAGACAACCTAGCTTGCGGTACTGCTGCCCCCGGGCGAAGATATGAGGTATTGCCTCTTTGTATAAACTGTTTGGAGCTGATGTTGAGCCACGAAAGATTGGCTAATGAAATTGTGTGTGGCACTGGAATCAAAGAGAATCAAAACCGGTAGTTGATTCAGAGAAAAGATCCCTGCTAAAGCGGCTTCTCCTTCCGGAACATTATCAATCACAGTATAGTGAATGTTGCCCCTTATCTGCCCTCCTGTCTGCAGATTGAGGTACGGGTTGTATTGTTGTAAATATGATGACCCGCATCCTTGAATTCCCTCTGGACATTGCCCAGCATAATGGCCCATACGCCCACAAGTAAAACACGGATGTCTCTCCGGTTCTTCGTTGACTTGCGGTGGACTGCTAGGTACATATGGCTGCAGCGATGGAGCACATACCACCGTCTGATGCTGCAGCTGTGGAGGTGGTGCAAGTTGTAGAAATTGACCAGCAATCAACCTCTGAGGAGTTGATCGTACATGTGGCTTCCATCTTTCACCAGGTGGCGCTTACACCAAACGGTACTTTTGAGGCACATAACTTGTGCTAGCCTGCTCGATCTCACTCATCTTTCTCTTTTCGGCTTGCCACTCAAGTGCCGGCTTCTCTTGGATGAAAGCCGCATCTACCATGTCGGTGTAACTGCCGTTATTGTGCACGGCCAACTTCTCCTGTAATATGGCACTCAGGCCATGGAAGAATAGTGTAAAATCCCCAAAAGTGGTAGCAAGAAAATTCAGCTCATGTACACTTATGAAAAATGAGGGGAGTTAAAACTTTGAATTATAAGGGTGTAAGTTCAAAGTGAGGGTTTATACGTCCCAAAACTTCCAAACATGGAGATCTAAATTCATAACTTGGATCTTCATAGCCCAAATATTTACCCTTCCAAATTCCAGCTCATTTGGAGGAATTTTCATATTTGTTTGGGATTAAAAGGAAAAGCCCTCTAATCTGAATTTCAAATTCAGTTTCAAATTCCAATTCCCTCAATTTGAAAATTGGGTTTCACAAATGTGTTCTCCACCTTTTAATAAGCAGCCATGCCAAAAATTGGAAACTTTGGAGCTGGTTTGCTATATTTTTGAGGCAATACAAAGTGGAGAATTCAAACTCATTTTCAAATTCAAATGATCAAACCACATCGAAATTTCACACCAGAATTCAAACCATTTGAATTCAGCAAATTCAAACCTTAACTTGGTGTCAAAGTCTAGCCTTAAATGTTGAGTTGCTGGGGTAAAATATCAGAGAAAATTGGATAAGAATTAAAAATGGTGGGGCCCAATTGCCAGCCACACCAAGCAACTCAACCGACTGTTTTCCTCCTTGGGTGATCACCGCGCGCCAGCTCCTGGGCAGCCCGTCGCCCGACGTTGTCCACCGAGCTGCTTCCCCCGACGTCGGTTCACGCGCGTGGGCGTTCAAAGCGGCAGCCGAGTGCCGGTTCCTCCTTCTCCACGTTGCACTGCAACATTTCTAACCCCTCCTGCTCGAGCGCACGGCTGCAGACCGAGCTGCCCTTTTGCCCTCGGTTCCTCAGCGCCGATCGTCTTTGGACGACACCAGCACCTAGCTGAGCCACCTCCCAGCTCCGCCGGAGCCTCCTCAACGCTTTCCAACAGCCTCCAGCTTGTGACAGACCCTCCATACCGGCGCCGAACCGTTCTGCTCCGAAGGAAAACAGAGATCGACGTCGCCGCCGCGGTTCCCCGTCTACCAGGTGACTCCGACCTCCCCAGCGCGAGGGAAACCACCCAGAGGTGCGTCACGAAGTCTAGTTTCTCATACCGATGCCTTTTGGTACTTTACCACCGCCGGCTAGCCAGAATTTGAAGTTTGTCACCGGCGGTTTCTTGGAACCGAGGTGAAAGAAACGGGAAAATTCCACGGCCATATTGGGTTAGGGTTCACAAGAGTGTAGGCATAGGTTCTCCAAGCCAGGACGACCCTTCTCGAGCAAACGGCAAGCAAAACCATGCAGAGTCCGAAGGGTTCTCCGTGTTTTTCTTCACGGCGGGGAAGAACCACTTTGGTCGCACGGTGATGCTGTAGGACCCAACCGCGGTTGGTTTCCAGGCTTGCCGGGCGAACACCATGTCGCCGGAGTCGCCCGAGTTACTGCCACCGTCGGGGAGGTATTCCCGGCCAGTTAGCGCCGCCACCGAGCTCACCAAAGTGTTCCTCGTCGGGTTTTAGGCACAGGTGGCAAGGATTGAGCCATCTAAGGGGCACGGGACATCCGTTCCGGCGAGGCACAGCCGCTTCTCCGGCGAGGAGACTGGCCGGGCGCGAGGTAGAAGAAGGTGGGGGCCTGCCACACCTGTCAGTGGCACCGGGTAGGCGCCGGATCGGGGTGCGGCTCGGGATCGGCTGTGGCTGCGCGGGTTAAATCTGTAGCTCCCAGTGTTGGCAAAATCTCACTGGTCCGATTTAAAACCGTGGGCCCAGCCCAAATATTTGAAGTTTCTATTGGAGAAATAATTCCAGGAATTAGCTGATCTTTACAAGCACATAACTTTGTGTAGAAAACTCCAAAAAGAGTGAGACCAATTTTGTTGGATTACTCATGAGGAGTACTTCACAGAGGAACCAAATTTAGGCTATGAAAATACCCAGGAATTTCTGTAGAATTGTTTTTAATAAATCTTTCAGGGATTTATTACAGGAGCAATTAATTATGAAATATTCCCAAATTTGGGCAGCTAGTCCTTTTCATAGTTATTGATCTCCAGTAAAAATTTGGGCTTTATTGGAGTTCATTTGCTAGGCTAAACTGCCTTCCCAAGTTCAGCCTTTATTTGGAAATTCAAAAATTAAAACAGAAGCTTTTCCAGAACTCCTGTCCAAGTTCAAAAATTCATATCTCTCTGATGGTAGCTCCAAAAATGGTGAAACAAATTTTGATAGAACCATGGAGACTTACCCTAATCAGATCTTCAACCATTAGCTATGTCAAAGCTCCTAAATTGGGCTAAAAAATTCAGAGAAGCATTGTACTTGTAGGAATTTTAAAGACTACATTGTGCAATGACATGTCTCCAAATTTGGCTCAAATCATCCTTAGAGGGTCTAGTATCCACTGTAAAAATCCCAAAGCCAATTAAGGAATCTAAATAGCAGTAGCTATGAATAGAAGTTCAATTCTTATAAATCCTTAATACTTACACATGTATTTTATTACATTTCATAATAGTGACCGAAGTTGAGGACGCACCGGAGCCCTTGGACGTCCTCCCACCAGAAGCTGACTTTCCCTTTAACTCGCAACCAGGCAAGCCCCGGTTTGCACTTAAGTAACTTTTATAAAGTTTTTCATTTGTATCACTTATGTCTAGGTTGAAATGTATGCATTAGAGTTAGGGTGATTGAAACCCCACTTGCATTGCCTTTTAAATCCTATAAAGGGTTGGGTAGTTTACGAACTCGACGAGTAGAGAATGCCATGCTAATGTTTAGGATCTCGGTAGAAGTCGAGTGGTTGGAAGCTAGTCGCGAGATAGTACTTATCACACGGGATGAGAAGAGGTAGAAAATGGCTTGAATTGTGAAAATGAGACCCAGCAGGGGGGGGGGTAGGATGCAGTGAGCAGAGGTCTCACGTGCGTAGCCCTGTTGGTGTCGGTTGGGGACCGTCCGTGTGTGGCCCTGCTGGACAAGTATCGAACTGTACCAGATGCATACTGGCATATGGGAACCAGGAAACCGATGTAATTGGTTAACCTGGGTGTCGAGGCTTACCCAACCGTAAATAGGAGCGGGTTGAGGGTAGCAAGTTGTAAATCTGCCGGTGGGCACAGTCACGCTCCACGCGGGGACCTCCTACCCATTGCGGATGGACCAGTTCGGCATTTGGGTTGCCTTTGAAAGGTTGTTGCATACAACAGAGTAGGAAGGGGTGTGGAATCACGCTTCTGAAAGTGGGTGTATGTAACGTGTTATCCGGGTGTGTCTTGATTGCAATCACCGTCCCTCGCGGTTATTTGAGTACCCGCTTGTTCACTGCGCTGTGACGTAGTAAGAAGTGAAATAAGCCAACTGAATATGCTGCATTGAATTATAAATGACTTGAAACCTTGTTTGCTGTAGTTATAGAGCTAATTAAGTTTATATTCCACTTTGGGCATCTCCACATCGGAGGAAAACGTTTCTTGTTTGATTGTGGACTTCCGATGTGAGGGCTGCCTAAGGCTCATTAAACTGTTGCTATAAAACTGAAAGTAAGGATCAACATGTAGGCGTGTCTTTATTGCAAAGTCCTTTTTCCTATCTTACACATCCTTGCATGTAGAGTTCCATGCCTAGGGTTGACGGTTAAGACTTGCTGAGCCTTTGTGCTCACGGTTGCAATATTTGAGCTGTGTGCAGGTGAGATTTATGAGGAAGGTTCCGAGGACGAGGCGATGCCCCCGTCGGGGTACACGACTGAGCTGGAGCCCTGCATGCCGCCGTGATCTCCGGTTACTTGCTGCTAGTGTGTAGCGTCCTCGGGCTGGACGGCTGCACTTTTGCGTAGTTAGGATGAGGGGCTACTTATGTAAATTATTTCCGCTGTATGAATAAGTTTTGTAAAAAGACTTCCGCTGTTTTATATCAAATAAAAGTTTGTAGGTTGTTCTTTAATCTTTTCGGGTGTGCTGTTGGGTGCCGCATCGCACGGCACCTCCCTATGCGATCCTGGAGTGGGTGAACCTTGGGGTGGTCCTCACAGGCGTGGTATCAGAGCCGTATTGGGAATAACACGCTCGAAAAGAGCCTATTTTGAAAACTTAGAAGTAGTCGAGTGAGGATTAGTCTTTAAGCCCACATAAGGTCTATGATAGTAGTAGATATTATGGTGGAAAAGCTAACATATTTGTTATACATTCTGTAACGACGCTCCAACGTCAGGTAAGAGGTAAGATACGCCACCGCAGGCGGATCAATTGCGGTAACTCTCCATACAAGTAATAGTATGGAATGGTATACCGTGACTTGGCACGGTAGTGAATATGAGTCTCTGAACCTTTCTATGGTTCTGAGAGCATATGAAAACGCTGATCTCCAGCGTGCTTTAGGCAAAAGTGAGAATACCCCATCGTGTGGGAAGCAACACGATAGTATGCAACTCTTGAACGTTCAATGTTCAAAGGGCCATACGCAGCGCTCGCCATTGGCGTGCCTCAACGGTCATGAGGCAGTAGGTGGTATCTGTTGGGTTGATAAAATTCCCAACCGTGATGACCCGTTCGCGCTCTACTCGGGTTCCCCGTCGTGTGGTGTGAAAACACGACCATGTACCTTGAGACGTGGCTTGACTCAAGGACGATCCGTACAGCAATGATACGGACCGTATGTTTTTACTATGATATGGAACTGCCTGAAATATCAGAAACCCTTGTGTGCACAATTATTGTGTGTTCTTCTGCAGGTACACTAACCACATTAGTGCATGACGTGTAGAAACCGTTTGTGAGTGACGTCTTTAGTTCCACCATTTGACACATATAAGCCGGAATACCGGTTTAGAATTTTTCTTTGGTGAGGATACGTAGTACCGACTGCATAAAAGTTTATTTTCAAGAAAAGAGTCAAAATGAAGTTTAGGATTTCATTTAGGGGTTAGCAAACTCCTATATTGAACTAAGAGTCAATTGGGAGTATAGATTCAATCTCAAAAACTTAGGAACAATCTCCCCTGTTTTTGGCAGAAATTTTTCTGAACTTGAACAGGGCATAACTTAGGATTGGTTGAACAAATGGAGGTGTGGGATACCATTCTGGAAAGGTTTTGAAGTCCTCTACAACTTTTCTGTAGAGTTCCAGAATAAAATCTCCCTCCAAAGGGATGAAAATCTCAGATGAGTAGGTACTGTCCAGAAACAGGGCAGACCAAAAATGCTCTCTGGAATTTTCTGTATTTCGACCACAACTGCCTGCAGAAAAATTTCTAAGGGTCAAGTAAGACACCGTTGGAAAGTGCAGGAAATGTTCTACAACTTTGTTGTTGAACGCTAGTCCAAATTTTGCCTCTAAGGTTGGCAAAACTGTTGGATTATCCAGGCTGGTCAGCTGGACAAGAAGCTGGACAGGGCACCATGTTGAAGTGTTTCAACCAAAACACTTAGTTTCACAACTCGATGCCCAGTGGCTGTTGTAAAACAGCGAGTTGGAGTCGAAGGGTTTATGCATTTGACATATCACTTCTAGTTAGTACATGCTTGGGTTACAATAGCGAGGAATTGCGCACACTAACACACTTAACATCCCATGTGACCCCGATGGTCGAAATGAACTTTTAACCCATAAAGTTCAATACTTTGGAACTCGATCGTGTGACACGGTCCAGGGATGTATATGTTGCATAAAGTTTATACTTTATCAATATGTGTGATGGTTGTGCTACTGTGTATTCCATTCTCACATTACTATTGTATAGACTGAATGAGCTAAGCCAACATGTGCTGATCGTTTGAATGATGTGAATGTAGAATGGTGCGGACACGTTCAACGCAAGAGGAGGGAGGTCCGAGTCAAGTTCGTGGTGATGAGTCTCCACCTCCGGAGCAGACCACGACACAGCAGAAACCACCTCCTCCACCGCCAGAACTTCCAAGAAATCTTGCGGAGGTTCTTGCTGCAGTGCTCGGCTCGCGCGACGAGCAAACCGAGTTACTGCAGATGTTGGTGCAGCAGAATGCGTCCCATCAGGGAGGACGCCAAGACAATGGGCAACGCCAGCACCAACAAAGTTCATATTCAGAATTCATGGCGACCCATCCACCGGTCTTCACGGAGTGTAACACCCCAAAACCTGTTAAGAGGGGAATTTAAAAAAATTTGGACGTTTTGCATGTGGTGCAGAAATTCAAATTCAAATTGGAATTCAAATTCAAATCAAAACAGAAAAGAAAAAGAAAAAGAAAAAAAACAAAACCCCCGGCCAGTGGGCCGAAACCCACCAGCCGGCCCGCCATACCCCGCGCCAGCCCGCAGCCACGCGCCCCTTTTCCCTCTCACTGACACGCGGGACCCGCCGTCGTCTTCCTCCTCGCGCGCGCTCGGCCGATCCCGGGACTCCTCTCTCTCCCGAATCAAAACTACCCCCAGAAACCCGCGACCCCAGCCGAATTCTGGTCCCGGACGACTCAAACTCGATCACAACCGACACGCCGCCCTCCCCGTCTATATAAACGCCGGAATCGTCCCGTTTTCCCCACCCGATCGACTGTTTTTCCTCCCGGTGAGAACCGAAGCTCTGATAACCTTTTTCTCCTGATCCCTGCTAAGATTTTCCAATCTAACGCGCCGATCTTATTCCACCGCCTCCGGGGAATCACGCAGGTGCAGAAAACTCGGTGGTTTGCGCTCTAGGCACAGCTCCGACGAGCACCGCAGCGATTCCATCTCGGACTTCGACGCCGACCGCCTTTCGGGACCTTCGAGCTCAAGAAAAACCCCGAGGTGAGATCCCCGACCTCCCCTCTATCGATCTATGCCATGTAATCCCAGTTTTAGGAGGTATAGACGAAGATCCGAAGTTCTCCGGCGAGATCGCCGCCTCCCGCCGCCGGGCAGCGCCGCCCGCGCACGGTCCGAGCGACGTGGCCGCTTATGCGCCGTCTATTTTAAATCACACGGTAGAATTAAAACCCGCGCGTACCAGTTCGGCGATCTAATCTGAGCCGTCTGTTTTAAATCGGACGGTCCACATCAGCCCCGCATTATAAAGGCCAGGATTCTTACGTGCTACCCCCTGGGGATCTCGGAAAATACGAGCTAGCCCCGGAAACTTCTGATCTAGCCCCTAGAACTTCAGAAATTCATGTAAATTCATTTAAAAATCAGTTTTAGCCCCTGGACTTAATAAAAATTAGGAAAACCTCTCTGTTATGTGTAGCTAGACCCCTGGAAATTTATGAAATAATATAATAGACCCTGTAGTGGGGTGAGTTTACCTTTTTAACCCTATATGATATAAAATTAGGAATTTGAATATGTGATTAGGATTTAAAATTTAAAAGGTGATACAAACACATTGTAAATTCAAATTTAAACTCTCCTAGCACTTGGAAAACTTTAGAATGAGTTAAAAGTAGATTTTAAGCTGAAATGAATCTGTTTAATTGATGGTTCACATTTATTAGTTATAGGGACACAATTTTAGGTTAGGAAATAATTCTGAAAATTAGTAAAATAAATTTAAATTAGTTCACATCAGAGGAGAAGTTCCAAAATATATTATTTAATATTTTAGATCAGAACCTGTTCTGTTTAGATGATATGCCCTACTATTTAATATCAAAACTCACTTTTAGGCATAGAAAATAAATCTGGAAAATAGGTATGATAACTAGAAAATGATAAATGAAGTCTCCAAATCCAAAGACTTCAGTTTAGGATTTGGTAGAAGATCTGAAAACACATTTGGAGTAGGAAATTACCTTCCATGTAAACTTGGTAGCTAAAGAGTGTATTAAAGAATTTGTTTAAATTGGAAATTCATATATAGTGTGCAAACAGAAATCTGAATACAAAAGTTAGAAATAATATACATATGTTTAAAAGTGCATGTATGCTAAAAGTCAACACATCTAGAGTAACCACAACACTTAGAAATGTGAATGACTATCATATGTATGTATGTGTGGAGTGAAAGTGTGAACTATGTCTTATGGATTGTTGTTTTCTTTTGCTATGTGTGTTGGCATGAGTAGAACCTGCCCCAGAGCAAGTTCTTCCCTTCCAAGATTAGGACTATCCATTCCCAGAGCAGCAGAAAGAAGGCAAGTGTCCTTAATCACTTTGATCCTATATTAGGATGTGTAGATAGAATTAATTGCATTGTAAATTGAAATATGAAACCCATGCTAGAAAGTTTCCCTAGAATTGCATTACCTTGTTTCCTTGTAGCTTGGGTTGGGCTTTATTTTATCATGTCATTCATTATTATGCATATGCTTAGCCATGCTTAGAATGGGATAATTGGGATATGAGATCATCAACTTGTTTACCTTACTCTTGAATGAGATATTATGTGTTATGTTGAGGTAGGGATCAAGGCAAGTTGGATGATTTGGTTGGTGCTGGGTGCACGAGACTCGGGTTTGTGTTTAGTACTTGCCTGGATCCTAAGGACCGGTTCATGGAGCATGTAACCTGGCTTTACCGTGCCAACCACATGCTGAGATGGGGCAGCTTGGTCAATTAATTAGGTGTATCCCCGACGTAGTATGGGTGTGTTGGATTGTGCGGGGAATAGGTGTCAGCTGGACTACCATATGAACCGCAAGGCTCAAGAGAGGGCCACTGTAGCGGGGTTGGAGCCTCTTGTATGCTGTTAGGGGTGAAACCTCAGTGGGCCCATGCTCGTCGGGAATCCCTTTGTAAAGGCTTCATAGTGATCTCCTGGCTACACACCTGGGAAGTGTGAATGTGGTTCGTGGCCACTGGCATAATGGAGGTTCTTTTAGTCCACTCGGCAACGGGGGATGAAATCACTACATGGGGGTACAGTGGTGCAAACTCTGCAGAGTCAAAACTGTCATGACAGCTGTGCTCACGGTCAAGAGCGCCTTGGACTTATTCATGATTAGATGATGATGACTTTGGAAGTTGTGGATGTTAAGCGGGGAGCTTAACATTGGAAATGATATTATGGTTATTTGATTATGATGATGGGATGGGAGATTGGAACCATTTCACCTGTGTAGTAATGTAGGTGCTTAATAAGCTAAGGTGGTAGGAATAATTGCGTAGTGCTTTAACCATGAGTTCAACCTCTCCTTGTTCTAGCCATGCATGACATAATTTTCCCACACTTGCTGAGTACCAACGGTACTCAAACTTGCATATTTGTTGGTTTAAATTGCTGCTCAGGTCAAGGGGATGATGTGGTATTCAATGACCAAGACTTCGGACCCGAAGAAGGGTTCTAGGTTCATGAAGTCCCCCGGGCAACGCCTGTGACGGAGCCCACAAGGATAATATTTCCGCTGCTATTTTATTTACTTGTTATGAACTTATTATCGTCCTTCAAGACATATGTTATGTAAGACTTATTTATATTCGACACCTGGCTTGTAATAAATGATGCTTAACTATTTGTCATCACATGTATGAGAAAATGATCCTGGCATACATGTGATATTCACTCAGTTGTTCTTCGGAGAAACCGGGTGTGACAGAAGTGGTATCAGAGCCAAGGTGACCCATAGGAACGTGGATCTAGGTAGAAATGGACGTATTTAAGGACCCTATTTTCTTAAAAACTATTTTACAAAGGTGTGGGTTGAAAAGTGTTATTTAATGGGGTCACTTTATTCATCTTACCCCAACTTTTATTCAAAATAGGATTTTTGTTTAAAATCTTATCTAACTCAATTTTAAATGCTTTATGTTTTAGATGGTTCGCATGATCCGCACCGCCCGCAAGTCCACCGGAGGGAGAGTTACCGTAGTTGTCCTTGCCCTGAGAGAGGAGAACCGTCCGGTGATGTATCTCTCCTACGGATTGGCAGTTGGAGGCTTGTTGCGCCGTCTTTGACGTATGCTCCACGCCGCCGGCAATACGGGCAAGCTAATCATACACTACAGCTCCACCAGGACCATCCGTGAGAAGCGGGAAGAATGGAGTTCAGAAATGAGGATTATCCATGAAAATCAGCTGCTTAAGATCCACCGCTCTCCAGCTTGTCGAGCGACACAGGTCGATGTGGAGAAGGATGTCACCTGGGAGGCAATCACCTGCCAGAGTCACATCTATCATCGCCACCTGGACAGGACTGAGTACATGTATGTCCTCCAGCGTGAGAGTGGTACAACGGAGTACAAGTACCCGCCAGTGCAGCAGGGGACTTCCCATGAGCACATGGACTTGTGCTTGGAGGATGCTGCTATGCTCAGCACTCGACTGCAGGAGTGTCAGCAGGAGCTTCAGGATGTACGTGACACCCTGAAGGAGACTGAGTCGTTGCTTCGAGCCAGCTTGAGGGCGAGAGAAAGAGGAGATGGGAATGAACTGTGTGTCACCGTGAATGACACATGGACTCCTGACTCCCTAGACCGCCGGGCGAGCAGACGTCGCCGCACTTCTCCACCAGCAGCTGCCCCACCCAAAGCGGAGTCAGAGGGCAGCCGCAATAATGAGGAAGATCCCGAGGAGCCAGCTCAGTGATACAAGTAGTGTAGAGTCCTTTCCCTTAGTTTAGCAGATGTCGAGTAGTCGAGTCGTTACCTTAGTTAATGGTGTGATTATGTTTGGTGTGTGACGTGAGTTGTGGAAGCCATGGGCAATTGTCCACAACCTCGTCTTCAGGATTCTTTTGCTTTGATGTGTGAACCCCTATGAATTAAGAGTGCATTTATTTTCGCGTAAGACGTGAGACCCTCAGAAAATGTTAATATAATAAGACCCCATGAATTTTAAGTTTAAACAAGCAAATTGGGAAGTTAATACGTAATGCTTTAAATTGACATTTGGTTGATCATGATAGATGGCCGGAAGAGGAAAGGGTCGTGGTGCCAACCCCGCCATCAACAACGATGAAGCTGGCAACCCTCACCTTTCCGGAGGGCAAGACAGGGGTGGTCGTCGGGAAGGAGTTGATCCCATCCACCAAATGCTTGAAAATCAGAATCAGCTCATCCAGAGCCTGACTCAAGTGGTGGCCAACTTGCACCAAGCTCCACCTCCACAAGCTGCACCACGCCAACCAAGGTTGAGTGAGTTTCTAGGGACTCAACCTCCCAAGTTTGCAAGTGCTGCTGAACCTCTGGAGGCAGATGATTGGCTAAAGACCATTGAGAGTAAGATGAGGATCATACAATGCCAAGGATATGAGAGGGTGATGTTTGCCTCTCACCAATTGCATGGACCTGCTGCTGATTGGTGGACCGCTTACGTGGCCGCCCATCATGATCCTGAAAACATCACTTGGGAAGAGTTCAAGCATAGCTTCCGCAACCATTACATACCAAGGGGTGAACTTAAAAACAAGAGAAAGGAGTTCTTGGGGCTGCAGCAAGGAAACATGACGGTGAGGGAATACCTCACTAAATTCACCCAACTATCTCGTTATGCACCACGGGACATAGAGACTGATGAGTAGAAACAGGACTGCTTTGTCGAAGGACTTACAGCGGAAATGCAGTGTGCAATGTCCTCCAACGAGTATGAAAGCTTCCAAAATATGGTGGACAGAGCATTTGTTGTGGAAAGGAAGCTGAAGGCCTTGGAAAATGAAAACAATAGGAAGGCGGGATGGTCACACCAAGCCTCGGGTAGCAACACACGCCCACTTCTGATGCAGCAACCCGCAGGGCAGACGAGCCGTGCTGCGGTACCCTACTCAGCATCCAGAGGGTACGACCCGAACTTCAGTCCTCCGTCAGCACCAGCACAGCCACAACGACAGTTTGTACAGCAGCCTAGACCCACATATCAACCTCGACCAGCAGTACAAGGACCCCCAAACCAACCCCAAGACAACAAAGGCCAGGCACCTAAGGTTGGGGTGCAATGCTTTAACTGTGATGAAGTGGGGCACTACGCCCATAAGTGCCCAAAGAAGAAGCCCGTGCAGCCGCAACAGCAGAATGTGATGCGAGGACGGGTGAACCACGTGACCATGGAGGAGGCGCAAGAGGAACCCGACGTGGTAGTAGGTAAGTTTCCAGCCAATTTACACATTGCCACCCTGTTGTTTCTAGTGCCACCCACTCATTCATTGCCCCAGGGTTTGTTAAGAAGCATGATCTAGCAACAACACAAATGAACCATATGCTAGCAGAAAACTCTCCAGGTGGAGAAATAAGGACACGACAAGTGTGTCCCAAGGTGAATCTAGACATTAATGGGGTAGTATTTACTGCCAACCTCATAGTGATAGATTCACAAGGGATAGATATTATTTTGGGCATGGATTGGTTGACCAAACATAAGAGAATCATCCATTGTTCGACCAGAACGGTGGAACTAACTCACCCTAGTGGCACAAGAGCAAAGTTCATAACAATACAAGAGCCTAGGAGGGACATTAAATTAAATCAAGTTGAGGTGAAAGTGGAGGAGATCAGGATTATCAGGGAATATCCAGACGTTTTTCCGGATGAGTTGCTAGGTATGCCTCCCGATCGTGAAGTGGAATTCGCGATTGAGCTAGTGCCTGGAACAGCTCCGATATACAAGAGACCTTATCGGATGGACTCCAAGCAGCTGGGAGAACTCAAGGATCATTTAAGAGAATTGACAGGGAAGGGGTACATTCGTCCTAGTTCCTCACCATGGAGAGCTCCAGTGATATTTGTGCCCAAGAAGGACGGAACCCAAAGGTTATGCGTAGACTACCGTGCCTTGAATGAAGTAACCATCAAGAACAAGTACCCATTACCCCGCATTGAAGACTTGTTCGATCAGTTGAGGGGAGCTTGTGTGTTCTCGAAAATTGATCTCAGGTCGGGATACCACCAACTTAAGATAAGGCAAACTGATATTCCAAAGACAGATTTCGTATCTCGGTACGGACTGTATGAATACACCGTCATGCCTTTCGGGCTAACTAATGCCCTGAAATACTTCATGTATCTCATGAACAAGGTATTCATGGAATATCTGGACAAATTTGTGGTGGTTTTCATAGATGACATTCTCGTCTTCTCCAAAGATGAAGAAGAACATGAGAAACATCTAAGGTTGGTGTTGCAAAAGCTGAGAGATCACCAACTATATGCCAAGTTGAGCAAGTGTGAGTTTTGGCTGAAGAGAGTTCCCTTCTTAGGACATATAATCTCGGAGGGAGGAATCTCCGTAGATCCTGCCAAGATCGAGGATGTACAGAAGTGGAAGACCCCTGAGAATGTCACGGAAGTTCGAAGCTTCTTAGGATTGGCTGGGTATTATCGACGGTTTATTGAGGGTTTCTCCAAGATCTCGGGACCCCTCACCAAACTGTTGGAGAAGGGAATCACATTCACATGGACGCTGCAGTGTGAGACGAGTTTCCAGGAACTGAAGAAGAGATTGACAACAGCCCCAGTGCTAGTTATGCCAGATATGCAGAAGAACTTTTCGGTGTACTGCGATGCCTCTGGAAACAGGTTGGGATGTGTTCTCATGCAAGAGGGGCATGTCGTGGCTTATGCGTCCCAACAGCTCCGGAAACATGAGAAGAACTATCCTACACATGACCTAGAGCTAGCTGCAGTGGTACACGCGTTGAAGATTTAGCGGCATTACTTGATGGGGAAGAGAACAGAGATATATACGGATCATAAGAGCTTAAAGTACATTTTCACACAGCCAGATCTCAACCTCAGGCATTAACTATCATCCTGGGAAAGCGAATGTCATGGCAGATGCTTTAAGCCGGAAAGTGCAGGTCAATTGGTTGAGCTTGAAGGACATGCCTGCAGAATTGAAGGAAGATGTTATAAAACTCAATCTATGTCTGGTGGATAGTGGTGAGGCCATCGCCATGGAAGTGGACTCCACATTAGAGAAAGACATCCGAAATGGTCATAAGAATGACGAGAAGATACAAGAGATTAGAGAACTCATCAAGGAAAATAAAGCCCCTGGTTTTGGAGAGGATGAACAAGGTACGGTGTGGCACGGGAAAAGAATCTGTGTGCCTGAAGCGAGAGAGATCCGTGAATTGATTTTGAAGGAGGCTCATGATTCCGACTATTCCATTCATCCTAGGAGTACGAAGATGTACCAGGACCTCAAGAGCAGGTATTGGTGGTATGGCATGAAGCGAGATGTCGCGGAACATGTTGCCCTGTGTGACACATGTCAGTTGGTGAAAGCAGAACATCAACGACCCGCGGGATTATTGCAACCACTCAAAGTGCCTGAATGGAAATGGGAAGAAATCGGTATGGATTTCATAGTGGGACTACCCAGGACCCAATCAGGATATGATTCGATATGGGTCATCATCGACAGGCTAACCAAGGTAGCTCACTTCATCCCCGTGAAAGAAAGCTACAGCGGATCCAAGTTGGCAGAATTGTACATGTCAAGAATCGTATGTTTCCATGGAGTGCCAAAGAAGATAGTGTCAGATCGAGGGACACAGTTCACCTCAAGGTTCTGGCAGAAGTTGCATGAAACCATGGGAACTAATCTGAATTTTAGTTCTGCCTATCATCCCCAAACCGACGGGCAGACGGAAAGAACCAATCAGATCCTTGAGGATATGCTGAGAGCATGTGCACTCAAAAACAATCGGAGTTGGGATAAGAACTTACCGTATGCGGAGTTCTCCTATAACAATAGCTATCAGGCTAGTATGAAGATGTCACCATTTGAGGCTTTGTATGGGAGGAAGTGCAGAACTCCACTATTTTGGAACCAAACGGGGGAAAGTAAAGTGTTTGGGCCCGAGGTAATACAAGAAGCCGAGGCGAAAGTGAGGGAAGTTCGCAACAACTTGAGGATAGCACAGACACGACAAAAGAGCTATGCCGATGTACGGAGAAGAGAGCTCGTTTTCAACGTGGGAGACTATGTCTACCTCAAAGTGTCCCCTATTCGAGGACTTCGTCGGTTCAAGGTGAAAGGGAAGTTATCACCTCGATACATCAGACCCTTTCAAGTTCTGGAGAGGAAAGGCGAAGTGGCATATCAACTAGAACTATCGGCTCGCCTATCAGATGTGCATGATGTATTCCATGTGTCACAGCTCAAGAAATGTCTAAGGACGCCTGAAGAGATGTTACCCATGAATGACGTTGACGTACGAGAGGATCTATCTTATGCCGAGCAACCGGTCAAGATTTTGGAGACAATGGAACGCCTCACAAGAAATAAAAGAATTCGGATGTGCAAGGTGCAGTGGAAGCATCACTCGGAAGAGGAAGCCACATGGGAGCGAGAAGACGAGCATAAGGCACAGTTTCCAGAATTGTTTTCCTAGAACCACCAATCTCGAGGACGAGATTTTTTTTAGGGGGGGTAGAGCTGTAACACCCCAAAACCTGTTAAGAGGGGAATTTAAAATTTTTTGGACGTATTGCATGTAGTGCAGAAATTCATATTCAAATTCAAATCAAAACAGAAAAGAAAAAGAAAAAGAAAAAAACAAAACCCCCGGCCAGTGGGCTGAAACCCACCAGCCGGCCCGCCATACCCCACGCCAGCCCGCAGCCGCGCGCCCCTTTTCCCTCTCACTGTCACGCGGGACCCGCCGTCGTCTTCCTCCTCTCGCGCGCTCGGCCGATCCCGGGACTCCTCTCTCTCCCGAATCAAAACTACCCCCGGAAACCCGCGACCCCAGCCGAATTCTGGTCCCGGACGACTCAAACTCGATCACAACCGACACGCCGCCCTCCCCCGTCTATATAAACGCCGGAATCGTCCCGTTTTCCCCACCCGATCGGCTGTTTTTCCTCCCGGTGAGAACCGAAGCTCCGATCACCTTTTTCTCCCGATCCCTGCTCAGATTTTCTGATCTAACGCGCCGATCTTGTTCCACCGCCTCCGGGAAATCACGCAGGTGCAGAAAACCCGGTGGTTTGCGATCTAAGCACAGCTCCGATGAGCACCGCAGCGATTCCATCTCGGACCTCGACGCCGACCGCCTTCCAAAACCTCCGAGCTCAAGAAAAACCTCGAGGTGAGATCCCCGACCTCCCCTCTATCGATCTATGCCATGAAATCCCAGTTTTAGGAGGTATAGACGAAGATCCGAAGTTCTCCGGCGAGATCGCCGCCGTGCGCCGCCGGGCAGCGCCACCCGCGCACGGTCCGAGCGACGTGGCCGCTTATGCGCCGTCTATTTTAAATCGCACGGTAGAATTAAAACCCGCGCGTACTGGTTCAGCGATCTAATCTGAGCCGTCTGTTTTAAATCGGACGGTCCACATCAGCCCCGCATTATAAAGGCCGGGATTCTTACGCGCTACCCCCTGGGGATCTCAGAAAATACGAGCTAGCTCCGGAAATTTCTGATCTAGCCCCTGGAACTTCAGAAATTCATGTAAATTCATTTAAAAATCAGTTTTAGCCCCTGGACTTAATAAAAATTAGGAAAACCTCTCTGTTATGTGTAGCTAGACCTCTGGAAATTTATGAAATAATATAATAGACCCTGTAGTGGGGTGAGTTTACCTTTTTAACCCTATATGATATTAAAATTAGGAATTTGAATATGTGATTAGGATTTAAAATTTAAAAGGTGAGACAAACACATTGTAAATTCAAATTTAAACTCTCCTAGCACTTGGAAAACTTTAGAATGAGTTAAAAGTAGATTTTAAGCAGAAATGAATCTGTTTAATTGATGGTTCACATTTATTAGTTATAGGGACACAATTTTAGGTTAGGAAATAATTCTGAAAATTAGTAAAATAAATTTAAATTAGTTCACATCAGAGGAGAAGTTCCAAAATATATTATTTAATATTTTAGATCAGAACCTGTTCTGTTTAGATGATATGCCCTACTATTTAATATCAAAACTCACTTTTAGGCATAGAAAATAAATCTGGAAAATATAGGAAAATAGGTATGATAACTAGAAAATGATAAATGAAGTCTCCAAATCCAATCAGTTTAGGATTTGGTAGAAGATCTGAAAACCCATTTGGAGTAGGAAATTACCTTCCATGTAAACTTGGTAGCAAAAGAGTGTATTAAAGAATTTGTTTAAATTGGAAATTCATATATAGTGTGCAAACAGAAATCTGAATACAAAAGTTAGAAATAATATACATATGTTTAAAAGTGCATGTAGGCTAAAAGTCAACACATCTAGAGTAACCACAACACTTAGAAATGTGAATGACTATCATATGTATGTATGTGTGGAGTGAAAGTGTGAACTATGTCTTATGGATTGTTGTTTTCTTTTGCTATGTGTGTTGGGATGAGTAGAACCTGCCCCAGAGCAAGTTCTTCCCTTCCAAGATCAGGACTATCCATTCCCAGAGCAGCAGGAAGAAGGCAAGTGTCCTTGACCACTTTGATCCTGTACTAGGATGTGTAGATAGAATTAATTGCATTGTCAATTGAAATATGAAACCCATTCTAGGAAGTTTCCCTAGAATTGCATTACCTTGTTTCCTTGTAGCTTGGGTTGGGCTTTATTTTATCATGTCATTTATTATTATGCATATGCTTAACCATGCTTAGAATGGTATAATTGGGATATGAGATCATCAACTTGTTTACCTTACTCTTGAATGAGATATTATGGGTTATGTAGAGGTAGGGATTGAGGCAAGTTGGATGATTTGGTTGGTGCTGGGTGCACGAGACTTGGGTTTGTGTTTAGTACTTGCCTGGATCCTAAGGACCGGTTCATGGAGCATGTAACCTGGCTTTACCGTGCCAACCACATGCTGAGATGGGGCAGATTGGCCAATTAATTAGGTGTATCCCTGGCGTAGTATGGGTGTGTTGGATTGTGCGGGGAATAGGTGTCAGCTGGACTACCATATGAACCGCAAGGCTCAAGAGGGGGCCACTGCAGCGGGGTTGGAGCCTCTTGTATGCTGTTAGGGGTGAAAGCTCAGTGGGCCCACGCTCGTCGGGAATCCCTTTGTAAAGGCTTCGTAGTGATCTCCTGGCTACACACCTGGGAAGTGTGAATGTGGTTCGTGGCCACTGGCATAATGGAGGTTCTTTTAGTCCACCCGGCAACGGGGGATGAAATCACTACATGTGGGTACAGTGGTGCAAACTCTGCAGATTCAAAACTGTCATGACAGCCGTGCTCACGGTCAAGAGCGGCTTGGACTTATTCATGATTAGAGGATGATGACTTTGGAAGTTGTGGATGTTAAGCGGGGAGCTTAACATTAGAAATGATGTTATGGTTATTTGATTATGATGATGGGATGGGAGATTGGAACCATTTCACCTGTGTAGTAATGTAGGTGCTTAATAAGCTAAGGTGGTAGGAATAATTGTGTAGTGCTTTAACCATGAGTTCAACCTCTCCTTGTTCTAGCCATGCATGACATAATTTTCCCACACTTGCTGAGTACCAACGGTACTCAAACTTGCATATTTGTTGGTTTAAATTGCTGCTCAGGTCAAGGGGATGATGTGGTATTCAATGACCATGACTTCGGACCCGAAGAAAGATTCTAGGTTCATGGAGTCCCCCGAGCAATGCCTGTGACGGAGCCCACAAGAATAATATTTCCGCTGCTATTTTATTTACTTGTTATGAACTTATTATCGTCCATCGAGACAAATGCTATGTAAGACTTATTTATATTCGACACCTGGCTTGTAATAAATGATGCTTCACTATTTGTCATCACATGTATGAGAAAATGATCCTGGCATACATGTGATATTCACTCGGTTATTCTTCAGAGAAATCGGTTGTTCTTACCTAGATCATCCGGTAGTCATACTTTTTGACTCCGGTGCCACCCATAATTTCATATGTCAGTCTTATTTTATTAAATATCAACTGCCTATCATTCCCACAAACAGCTTATACTTGATATGCTCTCCGGGTGGGAAAATAACAGCTGATAGAATGGTCTATAGAGCACCGTTACAGTTGGGTGGGAATCTATATCCGACTTCTCTAATCATGTTAGAGAGTCAGAAACTTGATGTCATTTTAGGAATGTCATGGCTACATCGCCATGGTGCTGTTCTTGACATCATTCCACATGTGGTTCGTTTAAACTCTCCACTTCATGAACCACATGTTCTTATTCTTGACCGTTCGGTTCAAGAAGCTCCAACCACATATAACACGGAAGCCACAAAACTTGAGGATATTCGTGTGGTCTGTGAATACCCAGATGTCTTTCTGGATGATCTCCCAGGCATGCCACCCGAAGGGATGTCGAGTTCAAGATTGAACTTGTACCTGGGACGACACCGATCTCACGGAGACCGTATAAGATGGCTCGGAATGAGCTAGCTGAATTAAAGGAGCAGCTCAATGATTTGATGAAGAAGGGTTTCATTCGACCGAGTTCCTCACCATGGGGATGCTCGGCGCTGTTTGTGAAGAAGAAGGATGAAACCTTGAGGTTGTGCATGGACTACCGACCTCTTAACGCCATCACCATCAAGAATAAATATCCACTACCCCGCATCGATATATTATTCAATCAACTTGTGGGAGCGAGTGTATTTTCGAAGATGGATCTTCGCTCCGGATATCACCAAATCAATATCTGAGCGGAAGATATTCCAAAGATGGCCTTCTCGACGAGATATGGGTTGTATGAATACCTCGTCATGTTCTTTGGTCTCACCAATGCCCCGACACATTTCATGTATCTCATGAACTCAGTGTTCATGCTGGAGTTGGACAAGTTTGTGGTGGTGTTCATAGACGACATCTTGGTTTACTCCAAGTCTGAAGAAGAACACGCCAAACATTTGCATATCGTGCTCCAACGATTGCGAGACCATAAGCTTTATGCCAAGTTCAGCAAGTGCGAGTTTTGGATCAGCCAAGTGCCATTCCTTGGTCACATTATTTCTGCAGAAGGCATTGCAGTTGATCCAAGCAAAATCGAATAAGTGCTGAAATGGAAGTCCCCCACATCAGTCCATGAAGTCAGGAGTTTCCTCGGGTTAGCAGGATATTACCGGAGATTCATACCGAATTTCTCCAAGCTTGCTAAGCCGATGACTGAACTGTTGAAGAAGGGATCAAATATGTTTGGAGCTCAGCTTGTGAAGAAGCTTTCCAGGCATTAGTGAAGCATCTTACAACAGCCCCGGTGTTAGCTCAACCGGATACAACCAAGTCCTTCGACGTATATTGTGATGCATCCGGCATCGGGCTTGGCTGTGTATTGATGCAAGGAGGAAGAGTGGTCGCCTATGGCTCACGTCAGCTCCGTAACCACGAGCAGCACTATCTGACTCATGATCTTGAGCTTGCTGCTGTTGTGTTGGCATTGAAGATGTGGAGGCACTATTTACTTAGGAACTTAGTGCACCTCTACACCGACCACAAGAGTTTGAAGTATATCTTCACTCAAAAGGAGTTGAATATGCGGCAATGGAGATGGTTAGAACTGATCAAATACTATGAGATCGAGATTCACTACCACCCCGGTAAGGCAAACATGGTTGCCGATGCCTTAAGCCGCAAATCCCATGTCAACAATCTGTCCATCACCCCACTTGAAGAGGAGGAGCCGAGTCTGTACTTGGTTCCATATGGGGCATTGTATAATCTTGCTCTCATCCCTACAATACGAGAGGAGATTATGGAACCACAGAAGCAAGACATGGGAATGTCGCACATTCGGAGAAGGATGGAGAATGGCGAAATGAAATGCTTCCGAAGAGATGAACACGACACTCTATGGTTTAAAGACCGTATAGTGGTACCCTGTGACATGAAGCTTCGGAAGAAAATCTTGGACGAGGCTCATTTGTCCAAGTATTCTATTCATCCGGGCAGCAACAAGATGTACCAGGATCTGAAAACCAGGTTTTGGTGGACACGGATGAAGAGAGAGATCGCAAAATACGTATCCGAATGTGATACGTGTCGGCGTGTGAAGGCCGACCATATGCATAAAGCCGGACAGCTGCAACCATTGAACATTCCGGCGTGGAAGTGGGAGGATATTAGCATGGACTTCATAGTCGGGTTACCTCTCACGTCTCACAAGCATGACTCGATTTGGGTGATAGTCGATCGACTAACCAAGTTGGCTCATTTTATCCCCGTACATACAAAGTATGTGGCGAAGCAATATGCGGAGCTGTACATTGCAAAGATCTTGTGTTTGCACGGTGTTCCCCGCTCCATCATTTCAGATCGCGGTGCGCTGTTCGTTTCTCGGTTTTGGGAACAGCTGCACGCATCGTTGGGGACCAAACTGATCTGAAGCTCCGCGTATCACCCGCAAACGGATGGTAAAACTGAACGGGTGTTCAAGTGCTTGAAGACATGCTACGTGCTTGTGCCATCCACCACGACAAGAATTGGGACGATCATTTGCCGTTGGCGGAGTTTTCTTACAACAATGGCTATCAAGCTAGCATCAAGATGGCGCCGTATGAAGCTCTCTACAGCCAGAAATGTCGCACACCTCTCAACTGGTGTGAGTCCGGCGAGCGAGTTATCTACGACATTGAACTTGTGAATGAGGCTGTAGAACGAGTGCGAGTAATACAAGCCAATCTCAAGGCTGCTCAATCTCGTCAGAAGAGCTATGCCGATAAAAGACGCCGCCCTCTCCACTTCGACATCAGGGACCATGTTTATGTCCGGGTATCTCCGATGAACGGAGTTCACCATTTCGGAGTGAAGGGTAAACTTGCGCCGCAGTTCATTGGTCCATTCATCGTCATTGAAAGATGCGGACCCGTGGCCTATCGCCTAGAGTTACCGGTGTCGCTCGCAGGCATTCACAACGTCTTCCACATCTCTCAGCTGCGGAAGTGCCTCAAGCCCTCTGCTGAAATCCGCACTGAAGACATAGAAGTCCTTCAACCGGACCTCACGTACACGGAGTATCCGATCCGGATCATCGATGAAAAGACTCGTGCCACAAGAAACCGGACCTTATGGTTCTACAAGGTCTTGTGGAGTAACCATACCGCTGAGGAGGCGACATAGGAAAGCGAGGATTATCTACGAACGTATTATCCGGACTTGCTATCATCATATACCCGGTAAAGTTTTCCCCACTTTGCTTTTCCTTTGGAATCTCGGGACGAGATTCTTTTTAAGGGGGGAGGGATGTAAAATCCCCAAAAGTGGTAGGAAGAAAATTCAGCTCATGTACACTTATGAAAAATGAGGGAATTAAAACTTCGAATTATAAGGGTGTAAGTTCAAAGTGAGGGTTTAGACGTCCCAAAACTTCCAAACATGGAGATCTAAATTAATAACTTGGATCTTCATAGCCCAAATATTTATCCTTCCAAATTTCAGCTCATTTGGAGGAGTTTTCATATTTGTTTGGGATTAAAAGGAAAAGCCCTCTAATCTGAATTTCTAATTCAGTTTCAAATTCCAATTCCCTCAATTTGAAAATTGGGTTTCACAAATGTGTTCTCCACCTTTTAATAAGCAGCCATGCCAAAATTGGAAACTTTGGAGCCGGTTTGCTATATTTTTGAGGCAATACAAAGTGGAGAATTCAAACTCATTTTCAAATTCAAATGATCAAACCACATCGGAATTTCACACCAGAATTCAAACCATTTGAATTCAGCAAATTCAAACCTTAACTTGGTGTGAAAGTCTAGCCTTAAATGTTGCGTTGCTGGGGTAAAATATCAGAGAAAATTGGATAAGAATTAGAAATGGTGGGGCCCAATTGCCAGCCACACCAAGCAACTCAACCGACTGTTTTCCTCCTCGGGCGATCACCGCGCGCAAGCTCCCGGGCAGCCCGTCGCCCGACGTTGTCCACCGAGCTGCTTCCCGCGACGTCGGTTCACGCGCATGGGCGTTCAAAGCGGCAGCCGAGTGCCGGTTCCTCCTTCTCCATGTTGCACTGCAACATTTCTAACCCCCCCCTGCTCGAGCGCATGGCTGCAGACCGAGCTGCCCTTTTGCCCTCGGTTCCTCAGCGCCAATCGTCTTTGGACGACACCAGCACCTAGCTGAGCCACCTCCCAGCTCCGCCGGAGCCTCCTCAACGCTTTCCAACAGCCTCCAGCTCGTGACAGACCCTCCATACCGGCGCCGAACCGTTCTGCTCCGAAGGAAAACAGAGCTCGACGTCGCCGTCGCGGTTCCCCGTCTACCAGCTGACTCCGACCTCCCCAGCGCGAGGGAAACACCCAGAGGTGTGTCACGAAGTCTAGTTTCTCATACCGATGCCTTTTGGTACTTTACCACCTCCGGCTAGCATGAATTTGAAGTTTGTCACCGGCGGTTTCTTGGAACTGAGGTGAAAGAAACGGGATAATTCCACGGCCATATTGGGTTAGGGTTCACAAGAGTGTAGGCATAGGTTCTCCAAGCCAGGACGACCCTTCTCGAGCAAACGGCAAGCAAAACCATGCAGAGTTCGAAGGGTTCGCCGTGTTTTTCTTCACGGCGGGGAAGAACCACTTCGGTCTCACGGTAAGCTCTTGTTTCCAGCCGTTTTCCGAGGGATCAGGGTAGTGTTCCGAGCTCCCCATGCCACGGTGGTGCTGTAGGACCCAACCGCGGTCGGTTTCCGGGCTTGCCGGGCGAACACCATGTCGCCGGAGTCGCCCGAGTTACTGCCACCGTCGGGGAGGTATTCCGGCCAGTTAGCGCCGCCACCGAGCTCACCAAAGTGTTCCTCGTCGGGTTTTAGGCACAGGCGGCAAGGATTGAGCCGTCTAAGGCACGGGACAGCCGTTCCGGCGAGGCACAGCCGCTTCTCCGGCGAGGAGACTGGTCGGGCGCGAGGTAGAAGAAGGTGGAGGCCTGCCCCACCTGTCAGTGGCACCAGGTAGGCGCCGGATCGGGGTGCGGCTCGGGATCGGTTGTGGATGCGCGGTTAACTCCGTAGCCCCCAGTGTTGCCGAAATCTCACTGGTCCGATCTAAACCGTGGGCCCAGCCCAAATATTTGAAGTTTCTATTAGAGAAATAATTCCAGGAATTAGCTGATCTTTACAAGCCCATAACTTTGTGTAGAAAACTCCAAAAAGAGTGAGACCAATTTTGTTGGATTCCTCATGAGGAGTACTTCACAGAGGAACCAATTTTAGATTATGAAAATACCCAGGAATTTCTGTAGAATTGTTTTTAATAAATCTTATAGGGATTTATTACAGGAGCAATTCTTTATGAAATATTCCCAAATTTGGGCAGTTAGTATTTTTATAGTTATTGATCTCCAGTAAAAATTTGGGCTTTATTGGAGTTCATTTGCTAGGCTAAACTGCCTTCCCAAGTTCAGCCTTTATTTGGAAATTCAAAAATTAAAACAGAAGCTTTTCCAGAACTCCTGTCCAAGTTCAAAAATTCATATCTCTCTGATGGTAGCTCCAAAAATGGTGAAACAAATTTTGTTAGAACCATGGAGACTTACCCGAATCAGATCTTCCACCATTATCTATGTCAAAGCTCCTGAATTGGGCTCAAAAATTCAGAGAAGCATTATACTTGTAGGAATTTTAAAGACTACATTGTGCAATGACATGTCTCCAAATTTGGCTCAAATCATCCTTAGAGGGTCTAGTATCCACTGTAAAAATCCCAAAGCCAATTAAGGATTCTAAATAGCAGTAGCTATGAATAGAAGTTCAATTCTTATAAATCCTTAATACTTACACATGTATTTTATTACATTTCATAATAGTGACCGAAGTTGAGGACACACCGGAGCCCTTGGACGTCATCCCACCAGAAGCTGACTTTCCCTTTAACTCGCAACCAGGCAAGCCCCGTTTTGCACTTAAGTAACTTTTATAAAGTTTTTCATTTGTATCACTTATGTCTAGGTTAAAATTTATGCATTAGAGTTAGGGTGATTGAAATCCCACTTGCATAGCCTTTTAAATCCTATAAAGGGTTGGGTAGTTTACGAACTCGACGAGTAGAGAATGCCATGCTAATGTTTAGGATCTCGGTAGAAGTCGAGTGGTTGGAAGCTACTCGCGAGATAGTACATATCACACGGGATGCGAAGATGTAGAAAATGGCTTGAATTGTGAAAATGAGACCCAGCAGGGGGGGATAGGATGCAGTGAGCAGAGGTCTCACCTGCGTAGCCCTGTTGGTGTCGGTTGAGGATCGTCCGTGTGCGGCCCTTCTGGACAAATATCGAACTGTACCGGATGCATACTGGAATATGGGAACCAGGAAACCGATGTAATTGTTTAACCTGGGTGTCGAGGCTTACCCAACCGTAAATAGGAGTGGGTTGAGGGTAGCAAGGTGTAAATATGCCGGTGGGCACAGTCACGCTCCACGCGGGGACCTCCTACCCGTTACGGATGGACCGGTTCGGCATTTGGGTTGCCTTTGAAAGGTTGTTGCATACAACAGAGTAGGAAGGGGTGTGGAATCACGCTTCTGAAAGTGGGTGTATGTAACGTGCTATCCGGGTGTGTCTTGATTGCAATCACCGTCCCTCGCGGTTATTTGAGTACCCGCTTGTTCACTGCGCTGTGACGTAGTAAGAAGTGAAATAAGCCAACTGAATATGCTGCATTGAATTATAAATGACTTGAAACCTTGTTTGCTGTAGTTATAGAGCTAATTAAGTTTATATTCCACTTTGGGCATCTCCACATCGGAGGAAAGCGTTTCTTGTTTGATTGTGGACTTCCGATGTGAGGGCTGCCTAAGGCTCATTAAACTGTTGCAATAAAACTGAAAGTAAGGATCAACATGTAGGCGTGTCTTTATTGCAAAGTCCTTCTTCCTATATTACACATCCTTGCATGTAGAGTTCCATGCCTAGGGTTGACGGTTAAGACTTGCTGAGCCTTCGTGCTCACGGTTGCAATATTTGAGCTGTGTGCAGGTGAGAGTTATGAGGAAGGTTCCGAGGACGAGGCGATGCCCCCGTCGGGGTACACGGCCGAGCTGGAGCCCTGCACGCCGCCGTGATCTCCGTTTACTTGCTGCTAGTGTGTAGCATCCTCGGGCTGGACGGCTGCACTTTTGCGTAGTTAGGATGAGAGACTACTTATGTAAATTATTTCCACTGTATGAATAAGTTTTGTAAAAAGACTTCCGCTGTTTTATATCAAACAAAAGTTTGTAGGTTGTTCTTTAATCTTTTCGTGTGTGCTGTTGGGTGCCGCATCGCACGGCACCACCCTATGCGATCCTGGAGAGGGTGAACCATGGGGACCACCCCACAAATAGGTCACACCGTGCCTCTTCTTTCGCCACATATTCGGGAGCATATTGGGCCAAAAGATTAAACCTTCGGAAATACTCGAGGACACTCATGTCCCCTTGCTTTAAGCCCAAAAATTCCTCCCGCTTTGCCTTGACAATACCTAGCGGTATATGACGAGTACGAAAGGCTTCACAAAACTCACTCCATGTCACTTGATGGTCCTACGGAATGGTTGCAAAATGATCCACCCACCACTTTCCGGCGGCTCCATGGAGTTGCTGAGCGACAAACTTTGTCTTCTGGTATTCATCACACTCGAATACTCTGAATTTTGACTCCATGACACGAAGCCAATGATCTGCTTACACAGGTTCGGTGGCTTCAGTAAAGATAGGCAGTTGAGTCGCCAAGAAATCCAGATAAGCGTCCCGAGATGGAACGGCTTGTTGCGTGTTCTGGAGTACGCCTTGCTGTACCAAAGCTTGGAGTAAGCGTGTGTGTTCTTGTGTTGCTTCTTGGAGTAGCCTAGCGTTCTCTTGGTTAGACTCGACGACTCGAGTCATAAGATCCATCCATCCCGTGGATGGTGGTTCCGACGGTGGAATGGAAGCATCACCACCTCGACGAGAACTTCCAGCCCTACTCCTAGAGCGAGTACGAACCATACTGCATAAATTTAGTTAAGAAGAGTTAAACAAGAACTCAGCAGTATGTGAGACTAATGAAAACATGATTATGTCAAAACTTTATGAAAGCAGTGACAAAATTCATGTTTACACAACTCCTTAGTAGGCATAGCTATCCAGCCTATCTGTACAGAACAGACCTTTATGCACTATCCCAGATTTTGATCTAGTTAAGAGCATTTTCATAACTCAAGTTGAATACCAAAGTTAAAGTTAACTTTAGTATCTTTCCAACGAGTACTCATATGCCTTCAGATCATCTCTGTATTAAGAGTTACGATTTTCCAAAATTGACAGGATTCCTGGATAAAATTTGCCAGCATCTCCTTTGTATGTGGCTGATTTTATCACAGTTGTATACGTAAATACAATAAGAATCTGAACAAACTTTGAACTACAACAATGTCGCACATTTCATAACCTTCCCCAGGGTGTATCATAGGCATCTTAAGGGTTTATCTACAGAAAGTTATGGCTTAAAAACAGAAAGGTCCAGAGAGGTTTTGTTGCTGTCCTGGTTCTGGACAGTTTACCTTCCTCTGAACTTTCTACCCATTTAGCCTGTGATTTTGCTCTGGAGCTCTACAAATAAGTTGTAGATTACTTGAGAATCTTTCCAGAACCGTATCATACATCTTAATTGGGTCAAGCTACTCATAGTTATGCTCTGTTAAATTCCAGCAAAAATTTCTGCCGAAAACAGAGCACTCCGTTTCTGAAATCTTTGAAGCCTAGTGTCCCTCTCATTTGAGTCTTAGCTCAAAATAAGAGTTCAGTAACTAATATTTGTTTCAAATTTCCATTTTTATTTGAAAGTTAGTTCATGAATCATTTCTTCAAAGGAAAGGAGTTATAAAGTTTAGTACAGCGTCGATGCACCGTAAGAAGCATGTCGGTACTACGTAACCTCACCAAAAGAAAATCCTAACCGGATTATACCGGCATATTCGTATCTTAGGTTACACTAAACGGTCACTCACAAACGTATTCTATTCGTACTACGGTTTCATGGTTAATCCTGCATAAGTCACACTCAATCGTCAGGTCCGGCTGCACAACGAACCCGGTATCCACACAGTTCTTACACCCGTCCGTCATCACTCGCACAGGTGTTCTCAAGCCAAACACACCTTGAGCTACGTGTTCACATTATTAACCACATGACGGGATTTCCCAAACTTGCCCACAGCACGCCAGGGAAGGGCGTTGCTCGAGTACCCCAAACGACATGAAGAGTCGTAGAGGATACTAAAGCGGGTTGGTTACCTGCCACCCGTCGGGCTCCACCCTTCATCTTGTTCGCACTGGTGGACAGCGCTTACGTGCACCCCCAAGACATACATTGTCCCGAGATGCACAATTTTCCGACATAACAAATAATTTAATTTGCCACCTTCATATTAATCTAATAGTAATCCTTATGTGGGCCTAGTACCGTATCCTCACCGTAACCTAAATTTTTGTCGTAATACGATCCTTATTCCGTGCACTATTACCAATACGGCTCTGATACCAGATGAGACAGACCCGTCAACTGAGACAGGCCACTCGCCAGGGAATCGCATTGGGTGGTGCCGTGTTGTGCGGCACCCAACAGCACACATATGAGGAACAATGGATTACATAAAACAATAGCGTAAGCTTACAAGTTTTTCTTTGTAAATACTTTACATCAAGTAACTACAGCGGAAGTCTATATCAACTCACGTCGAATAACTAAGAGCACTCGAGATGAAGTCCAGCCCGCAGACTCCTCTCGCTAGCAACACGAAGACAACAGCAGCGGCTGGGTTCTCCCTGTGTTTAAACGACTCGGAAGTCTCCGAGTCTCACCGGACAACCTTCTTCCTAGCGTTGATGTTAACCTGCAAAACCACTTATATAGCAAGCGTGAGCACATAGGCTCAGCAAGACTGATCCGTCTCTCCTAAACAAGAAACTCTACATGCACGACGGTTGCAATTGGGTCGGCTAGATTTGCATAAAGGACTCGCCTAAAGTTGATCCTTAACTTTCAGATTTTTAAGCCTCATTGTGCGGACCTTGAGCCGAAAAGCATCGCAACTCCACAATCAAACAAGAAACGCTTTGTTGCGATGCTCCTTGCACAAAGTGAAAGTAAAGTTTAATGAGCCTATCTCTAAATCAATCATGGTTGAAATACAAATTACATCACAGTCTTATCAAGTTCAAAAGATAACCAATTTCAGTTCTGACTACGTCAAGACGCAGTGGGCAAGTATGCTCATATGACCGCGAGCGACGGTGATTCGAATCAGTACACGCCCGGACTACACGACACGTACACCCGTACTCCGAGTTGCCGGCAGCAACCTCGACTGACGTTGTACGCGGCCACCTTTCCCAAGATTTTCCACATTGGACGCAGTCCAACTGCCCCGAGTACGCAAGCTCCCTCAAGGTACATACCCGCAGTGGTATGTTTTTAAGCGAGTTACCTCCTGCTACCCTGACGCCGAAAGCCTAATGCAGTTGGAAAAGTTCCACTATGGATCTCCCAAGGTACATCAGTTTCCTGGGTCCCATATAGCCAGTATGCGCCAGGTACACAACTCAAACTTGTCCAACAGGGCCAAGCACGGACGGGCCATAACCGACACAGGCAGGGCTATGCACGCACGGCCTGCAACCTGCTTCATCTAAACCTCCCTGCCCGGTCTCCATTTCTTAGGTGTGAACTTTCCTCATCTTTTCTAATTCGGACCCGTTCCGAGTAAACCAGCCCTAAACTCGCGAGTAGCTTCCAACTACTCGACTTCTACCGGACCTTTCCTACTAACATTTAGCATAGCCAAATCCACTCGAGGAGGTGCTATTCTACCCTTTTTCTCTTAGGTATTTCTGGTCATGCAAGTGGGGTTTTCAATATCATCTAGACTTACTGCAATCAATGATGCAAAGCTATGATCTCTACAAATGAAAATGCTTTATAAAACTGTTTAAATGCAAACCGGGGCTTGCCTGTTTTGCAGGTGACTAAGATTACAATCAGTTAGTGATGATCACTTGTAGCTTGATCACTTGCCTACCCTTCCTTCTTGATCTTCACTTTAAGTCCTTCTCCCTCCTTCACGTATATGCTACACGATATGATCATGCATATGTATTTAATTGAAAAGCTTTTGCTAATAGGATCTAATGACAGTTAAAACTGGAACTCTGTTCAAGAATTTAAAAGGACACTGGTGCTAGTGGTTTGGGTTGGGTTTAAATATTATGATCAAATGTTAAGTGCTTCTCCCACTTAAGTGTTGATCACCTTAAGGTTTTACACATGACAGTGGTGATCCAGAGCTCCAATGGAGCTGAGAATTTTCCTGTGAGTTCCATGTCACAAGAAGGTCCTCTGGACCAAAATTTAGCACTTTTCGTGGAGTGGTTTATTCAGAACAATTCTCTAAGTGTTTAATCAAAGATGAATTAATTCTGAGGTAACACCCATGTTCATGTCAAAATCAGTGCACCACAATTTCAATTGTAGTTCATAGAGCTTGCATGAATTTTCCTAGGATTTTTGGAGCTAAGAATTGCCCAGAACTGAATTTACAAGTTTTGGAAATTCTCTGAAAATGTTTCTGTATTCATTTGAACACAGTAACTTACAATCTGAATTCTCCTGACCAAAACAACTCCAAATGAGCTGAAACTTTTTACAGGATCTTAAGAACACCCTAAAGAATATTCTGCCGAAATTTGATGATTTTTAGATAAACCAAACTCCCTCTAAAATTCTTTTGCTGAAAAGCTTTAAAGAATTTTCCAGATTTATATAAAGACTTTCGTACAAATTGGGTTGCATATTTGGATAGAGTTTGTCAATCTGAATCTAACCCAATTTGAATCACTAAATTTGGAGTTTCCTAGCAAAAGTTATGCTCTTCTAAAGTTTGGGGAAATTCTGGAATTTGAATAAATCCGAGAAATGTTTAAACCTGACTGTGGGACCAAGGGACACGTGTCTACTGCCGGGAGCGCGCCACACGGGCTACAGATTTGTTTCCCCGAGCTGTCACAGCCGATCCCGCGCCACAGAGTATCTGGCCTACCGTTGCCGTGCGACTGACGCGTGGGGCCGGCAGTATCGTCGTCTACCTCCCGTCCCCGCGCTTCTGCGCCGCCGGGCTTGCCGGAGTTCGCCGGTTTTCGTCGCTCCGGCCAACTCCCGAGCTGCTATTTGCCGTCAGGCCCTACTTTAACTCGAGGAACATGATGGTGTGTCTTTTACAGACCGGCGAAGTTCATAAACTACCCCGCACCGGTGCAGCGGCTCTGGGGGATTCCGGCGACGTCGCCCTGACGCTTTAGCCCGCCAAAAGTTCCCTGGAAAGGTTCTAAAGCACCAGTGGAGGTCAGCAAAGCTAGGCATGGTCGCATATAGGCTCGGAAATGGCTTCAAGCTAGGGCTCACCGTGCACCCGCACCTTCCCGCCATAGCCGCCGTCGCAAAGACCGGAAATACGTCGTGCACAGTGTGTTTCACGCGGGGTTCCAAAAGCAAACCGGTGCGCCTACATGTCTAGCCTGTGTGTGCGAAGTTTTGTGGTGTCTAATCATTGATCAATCAAGAATTTCGCAGAGTCATACCTGCGGGTCAGTTTCCCCGGCCGGAGAAGATTTCCGAAATTCGTCGTCGAGAGGCAGAGATAAGCTTTGTGCTTCGGGTGGAAGCTGCAGGGAGAACTCGTGCGTCCAACGGTGGCCTCACTCGGTCGTGACACGCTCTGAAGGAGTCTGTCCACGGGAGCACGTTGTCTCCGTTGTGTGATGGCCTCCGTGGGAACGGGGTTACCTCGGTGTGGAGAGCACGAACTCCCTTGGTGAGGGCACGAGGAGGTCGTGGGGGTTTAGGGTGTAGTTTGGCTGCTCAGACGAAGTTTTTCACGTGAACTCAGGTGTGGCCGAGCGATCAACGCACGGCGGTAGCGGCTCGGCCTGTCTCGTGCGCGAGGGGAGAAGAACAGGGCCGAGGCTTCGGGGCTTCGGTGATGAGGATGAAAGGGAGCCCGGCAGGGGTAATAACGCCTTGGATGAGGCGGTTCCCCTGGGAGGCGGTCGTCCGAGGTGGTGAGCGCCGCTGTCGGCTCGCCCTCTGCTGTCGAGCGCATATTAGAAGCAAAACAGAGACTGTGTTGTGAAGATCTTTTGCAAATTTTCAGTTCTCCCACTGACATGTGGGCCCCACAGCTCAGTGCCTCCTTATCCTCTAAAATATCTTCCAAAGTTTGAATATGATGGAATTCAATTGTGGAAGTTTAAATCTGGGAGGCATTTGGATAATTG
This sequence comes from Neostapfia colusana, assembly GCA_030760725.1. Taxonomy (NCBI): domain Eukaryota; kingdom Viridiplantae; phylum Streptophyta; class Magnoliopsida; order Poales; family Poaceae; genus Neostapfia; species Neostapfia colusana. The sequence goes on along the minus strand of JASWHV010000006.1, from coordinate 51,167,190 downwards.
GGCAAGTTTTATCCAAATTCAAATATGCATTTGAATTCTTTGTCATTTAAAGTCCATTTTGGAAAATGGGTTGCAATTCATTTCCATAAATCATGAAACTTTGCACACCCCCTAATTTGGACCCAAGGAACTCAAATATGAAATCTGATTTTAAAGTTGACTGCTGCAAATGAGATTTTCAGCACAACAGTTTTGAATTCCATTGTGTTGCTCTCATTTGAATTTGAGTTTGAACAAGTTTGTTCCAAATCTGACTTTAGTTTTCTCACACACATGGGAACTTCCCATCTTAGTTTTGATCCCTCTTGGGTTCCAAGTTTCCAAATAAACAATTTGAACTTGTGTGAAGAAAACCCTCATGTGTGTTATCACATGTGGAAAAGTTTTAACAAGTCCCTAAATTTCATACATGTGAAACCAACTTTTGCAAACAAGTGTTTCTTTGTATTCATATTTTTGGGACCTTTACAAACCCCCGGTTTGCATTAACAAATTTTACAAAGTTTTGCTTTATACACATATTTAGTTTGAAGTATGTATGTGCATTAGGTGTAGCATGGATGAAACCTCAACTGCATAACCAGAAATTTCCTACAAGAGTGAGGGTAGTATTTAAGTCCTCGAGTAGATAGGCTATGCTTAATATTCATAGAACTTCGGTACAAGTCGAGTAGTTGTAATCTACTTGCGAGTATAGGAGTCGGGACACACGGGATTGGTTGAGTGATGTGAGATAACTTTAGTAAGAAAATGATACTAGGCATGGGCTAGGGCACAGAAAGAGGAAGTCTTGTGGGCGCAGCCCTGTCCGTGTCGATTGAGGACTGATCCGTGTGCGGCACCGTTGAACAAGTATTGAACGTACCGAAGGCATATCGGATATATGGGCCCTGATAAACCGATGTGACCTATACCTCCGGGCGTCGAGCCATAAAGCACCGATTTGTAGGTGTAGGTTGAGGGCAGCAAGGTGGAAATCCGCTAACAGGCATAGAGACATGCTCCATGTAGGGAACCTCCTGTCCATTTTGGTGCGACCGGTTCGACGTTTGGGCTGTTTGGTGAAAGGTTGTCCCGTACGACATCGAGTGAGCGTGCTGAGCAGCTCCACGGGTGGGCGTACGTGACGTGCTCTTCGGTATCCCTGCAGGTATATATCGAGTCGATTCACCGTCCCTCACGGTGATGAGTACCGCTTGTCACTGCATCGTGACGTAGATAAATTATGGAATATTGTGATTCAATTCTGCTGCTATGTATAAATTGTATTGCTACATGTGTGCCACCAAATATCACTTACTTAATTTCAGATTCATGAACTGTTAACTTGTGGCTAAAAAGGTGAACTAAGGATGAACTTGTAGGCGTGTCCGTTTGCTGCAATTTACCATCCCATGTTCGTTGTGAACTGCATGTAGAGTTTCATGCACAGGTGAGTTGCTTAAGTTTTGTTGAGCCATTGTGCTCACGGTTGCTGCTATAAGTGTTTTTCAGGTGATGACTACCCCACGGACTCGGGTTACGAGTCCACCGGCGAGGGTTACCCTCCGTCGGGGACCACGGCTGAGTGAGAGCCGTACACGCCACGCTGAGCTGAGGAGTGCAGCTAGTGTGGGTTGTCCATAGTGTTGGGCAACCGACTTTTGCTAGATAGATGGGCGTCAGTTGTATAAACTTAGTTTCTGCTGTTGTAATGTCAATACTTAGTTTGTAACTGAAGTCTCGTACTATTTTGTACATATTCAGTTGGTTTTCTATGTAATGCAATGTTTCGTTATGATGTGTGTTGTCGGGTTTCGCATCGTGCGGCACCACCCTCTGAGATCCTGGGCGTGCGGATTCCGGTCCGTCATAGGCTGGTATCAGAGCTGCTTAGGGGATAGAACACTAATTAAGGACTGTATTACGGGAAAACTTAGGATTACGGTGAGGATTCGCTAGTATGCCCAAGTAAGGACTATATTAGCATAGTTACTTAAAGTGGCATGACTAACATATGTGTTATAATTCTGAATTTTGATTATGTATCGACGCACCTACGCTCAGGTAAAAATGGTAAGGAACGCCACCGAAAGCGGTTCAATTTCGGTTAGCTCCCCTGACGAGGAATGTGGTTCAGCGATAGGTCTCACAGCTTGGTGTGAAACGTCAATATGAAACGCTTAGACTCTTCATGTTCCCGAGTTCATATGAAATGCTTATCCCTAGCATGCATGAGGCAAGAAAGTGGAGACCCCATCATGTGGTCAGTAACGCGATAGTGTGTTCTTCTGGGAATAGCCTAGGAGGACATACACAGCGCATGCCATCGGCGTGCCCTGCAGGGAAGTATGTGGTATCTGTTGGGTTGATAGAATTCCCAACCGTGACGACCCGTTCGCGCTCTACTCGGGTTCCCCGTCGTGTGGTGTAAAAACACGATCACATACCTTGAGACGTGGCTTAGCTCAAGGATGGCCATATGGCAATGATACGATCGTATGTATTTACTTTCAAATATGGACCTGCCTGAAATGACAACAAACCCTTGAGTGCATCACTATTGAGTGTTTTTCTGCAGGTGCTAACCACGTACGTATTCCGTGTAGTACACATGTGCAAGAGACCATTTAGTGCGACTGATAATACGGATATGCCGGTATAATCCGGTTAGGATTTTCTTTTGGTGAGGCCACGTAGTACCGACATGTTTCTTACAGTGCATCGACACCGTACTACACTTAATAATCTCTTCCCTATAAAGAAATGATTCATGAACTAACATTCAACTAAAAATGGAAGTTTGAAACAAATATTACTTACTGAACTCTTATTTTGAGCTAAGATTCAAATGAGAGCATGACTAGGCTTCAAAGATTTCAAAAATAGAGTGCTCTGTTTTCTAGCAGGAATTTTTGCTGGATTTTGACAGAGCATAACTCTAAGTAGCTTTAACCAATTAAGTTTTATGATACAGTTCTGGAAATATCTGTAAGTTATCTACAACTTCTTTGTAGACCTCCAGAGCAAAATCCCACGTTAAGATGGTTAAAAGTCCAGTTGATGGTAAACTGTTCAGAACCAGGACATCAGCAAAAACCTCTCTGGACCTTTCTGTTTTTAAGCCATAACTTCCTGTATAAAAATCCTTAAGCAGCCTATGATACACTGTTGGAAATTTTATGAAATGTGCAACATTTTTTTAGTTCAAAGCTTGTTTAGATTCTTATTGTATTTACATATACAACTGTGATAAAGTTAGCCACCTACAAAGGAGATGCTGGCAGATTTTATCCAGGAACTCTGTCAACTTTGAGCAATCATAACTTTTGATCCAGAGATGATCTAGAGGAATATAAGTACTCGTTGGAAAGATATTGGAGTTAACTTTAATGTTGGTATTCAACTTGAGTTATGAAAATGCTATTAAACGGAACAAAATCTGGGTTAGGACAGACAGGTCTGTTCTGTACAGCAAAGGAGACTAGTTAGGCCTACCACACGGAAGTGACTAAAACCGAGGATGTTCCGGTGGTATGTGAATACCGATGTGTTTCCGAGGAGTTATCGGGTGGACCGCCCGAACGGGACGTCAAGTTCAAGTTTGAACTGGCGCCAGAAATAACACCGATTTCACGGAAGTCGTATAAGATGGCACCCAATGAACTAGCGGAGTTGAAGGAGCAACTAAGTGAACCCATGAGCAAAGGTTTTATATGACCAAGCTTTTCACCTTGGGATTGCTCTGCGCTGTTAATTAAGAAGAACGATGAGACACTACGATGAAGTGATGATTATCGTTCGCTCGATGCCGTCACCATAAAGAGCAAGTACCTTGCCTCGCATCAATAGTTTATTCGATCAACTAATTGGTGCAAGGGTATGCTCGAAGATGGTTGGAGCTCTTCAAAGATCATAACATCGAGATCTACTACCATCCGGTAATAGTGAACGCGGTTGCCGACACGTTTAGTCGGAAAGCCCACGTTCACAACTTGGCGAATGCTGAGTTAGAAGAAGAAAAACCCAGTCTCCGTGTCATTCCATATGGAGTACTTTATAACATTGCTCTCATTCCAACAATCCGAGAGGAGATTGTGGAAGTTTAAAGGAGAGACAAGGGTATGTCTCACATACGGGGAAGAATAGACAACGGAAAGAGGAGGTGGTTCAGGAAGGACAATGAGGGTACTCTATGGTTTAAAGACCGTATAGTTATACGTCATAAGATGAAGCTCTATGGACGGAAATGTCGCACACCGCTGATGTGGTGTGAGTACGGCGAAAGAGTACTGTTTGGGGATGATTAGTCAACAAAGCCGATGACTGAGTTCGGAAAGTAGAAGCGAACTTGGAGGCTGTGCAATCCCGACAGAAAAGCTACGATGGTCAAAGGCGTAGACCATTGCATTTTGACGGTGGGGAACACGTTTATCTTCGCATGTCTCCGATGAAAGGAATTCACCGGTCCAAGGTAAAGGGGGGATATTGCTCCCTGAACTTAGGATCCAATTGCTATCACGGAGAAGTGCGGACCGTGCCTACCGGCTGGATCTACCAGCAAGCCTTGCTGGTGTTCACGACATATTTCATGTGTCACAGCTACGGAAGTGCTTTAAAGGTACCATTGCTGTCTGCACCGAAGAAATCGACGAGTGGAGACCGGACCTTACGTATGTCGCCTGACCAGTTCAGACTATTGATGAAAGGATCCGGAACACCTGGAATTGGACATTAGGATTGTACCAGGTGCTGTGGAGTAATCATACCACGGAGGAAATGACGTGGAAAGTAAAGATTATCTCTGCATGAACTATCCGGAACTATTATCGTCGAACAGTTTGGAATTACCTCTCCTGTCTTGTTCTTCGTTCGGAATCTCGGGACGAGATTCTTTTTAAGGGGGAGGAATGTAAAAGTCCCAAAAACGTGAATGTAAAGAAACGGATGTTTGAACATCATTGTGTTTCGGGTTCATGGAAAATGGGACTTGCACAAACTTTCTTACGCGGGATGGTATACGTGGGGTTCAACAACATGGGTTCAAGCATTCATTTGAATGTGTTGGACCAAGGTGGAGTTAAACTCATGTGTAATCATACATGTGTATGAGAAATAATAAAAATAAGGTCTTTAGACTCAAATGCTCACCTCAAAGTGCCGCCAAATTTTTGAACACACAAGGAACCTCAGACATGTGAAGGTGAGGAGAATTTTGGTGGCAACTTTCTGCTTTTAGAGTGAGCTAAATAGGAGTGAATTATGCTCATGTTTGAATTTGTGCTGAATTCAAATTTGAGGGGAATATTCAAACTGAACTTGTGAGGTTCAGATTAGGACCAAGATTAATCAAGCATGGGCTAGAAGAAAACCAAAGTTTTTCACCCAAATTCAAATGGGTCATCACAAAAGAGGACTTTAAATTCAGTTTTGAAATAAATGGTTCACTTCAAGGAAAAGGAGGCCATTTCTAAAAAGGAAGCTCGAACTATTGGTTCAAAATTCTTATTTGCAGTGGCCAACTCAAAAACCAGATGGCATATTCAAATTCTTCAGATTTGAATTAGTGAGAATGCAAATTTTGAGAAAGTTTGGAGTTGCTATGATATGAATATCAAAAGGGGCTCATGAATTTCCTTGAAATTTGAATTCAAATTTGAAACTGAGGTAAAAACTTGTCAAGTTGCCAAATGGCTTTTGAATTTGAGTTCTTCATGGTTGAAGTTTGCACTGTGCCAAAAATTGGAGATATTTGGAGAGGGAAGAGCAGTGGGACCCAATGGTCATGGAGAGGGGGAAGACTTACCACACAAGTTTCTGGTTTCTCTGTTCAGACTCTTTCAACCGACTGAAACAAACCGGCTTCTCTATTTTTCGCTCGAAGACGCTGAACCGCAGCACGCGCCACCGAGGCAACGTCGCCGCCAGCTCCCGAGCCGCTCAGGACTCGGTTTCCTTGCCCTTATCGGCTCCAACCGGGCACACATCGCCTCAGCAACCGCCTCTCCACAGCTGCCGTCATTATCACACGCTCTCCTCGCCGAGCTCTTGCCGCACGGAGGAAATTGTCGGTCCACCGGTGCCCGGCCAGCCCGACGGGTTGCACGCCGAGCTGAGCCTCTCAGCATCACCGGACCTCCCTCAGCATGCCCGAAGCGAGAACCAGGCGCTAGCTCCACGAGAACCTCGGCGTCGACCTCGTTTTCCCTCCACAGCACAGGGTGAGGCCGCCGCGACAAGAACTCGTCGCCTGGCCGCCACAGAGCTTCTCCCACCGAGCCGCAAAAGCAAAAAGGTGCGCCTAGACCTCTTCTTGCTTCACCACAACCCCGGCAGCTTGTCACGAACTGTGCTCGCCAGAATTTTGCTCTTGCCGTCGACATGCAATAATAACAGAGGGGAGAAACTCAGCAAATTCGTCTCACACGTTGCCCCACTCAACACATAGCCTAGCAACCTACTTCTAGACGTCCACGTGAGCTCAGGGGATCAAAAATCACCGAGAACCGTCGAGCAGAGCTACTGTTCTTTGAGTTTTCCGAACTTCGCCGGATTTTGACCTAGCCCAACGGTGAGGTCGTATTTCTGGCGAGTTTCAGCGAGATCGGCGGTTGGATCCGTGTTCTCCTCGGTGCAGTGGTGCTGTAGGGGCAAACGGCGACGTGTTTGGTGCAGCACAACGCCCTAGCTACGTCGCCGGACATGCCGCAGCCACGGTCGCCGTCGCGCGTAGGTTTCTGGCCACTTCGATCCGAGGTATGGGCGGCAACGTGTTCCCCGCATGAGAATACGTAGTGGCGGCAAAAAAACAGCGAGTTCAGAGCCCGGGAACTCCCTTCCAGCAAGCTCTCCGGCGAGCCCGGCAGCGGCCCGGCGCGGGAGGCTGGAGGTAGACGAAGACGGGGGCTGGCCCACGTGTCAGTCTCTGTTGCGGAGGAGTTTGATCTTCTGTGGCACCGGATCAAATTGCGGCTGTGTGGGACTGACTCTGTAGCTCCGTATGTCGACGCCAGAGAACGCGCTACGTAGCCCCGGGTCCTGTTGTCAGACTTTTAAACTTTTCACAGTTTATTTCAAATGCCAGATTTGATTCAAACTTGGGGAGGGCATAACATTTGCTAGGAAGCTCCAAATTTAGTGATTCAAATTGGGTTGGATTCAGGTTGAAAAGATCTATCCAAATATGCAACCCAGTTTGTATGAAAGTCATTAATTAAGTCTGGAAAATTCTTTAAAGCATTTCAGCAAAAGAATTTTAGAGGGAGTTTGGTTCATCCAAAAGTCCTCAATTTTTTTCCAGAACAATCTTTAGTATATTAGTGAACTCCTATAAAACTTTTAGCTTATTTGGAGTTGATTTGGTTAGGATAATTCTAATTTCAATTTCTGTGTTCAAATGAATACAGAAACAATTCCAGAGAATTCCCCAAAATTGGAAATTCAGTTCTGGGCAATTCCTAGTTCCAAAAATCCTAGGAAAAATTCATGCATGCTCCCTTAGCTATGTTTGAAATTTTAGTTCACTTGAATTTGCATGAAAGTGCAAACTTATTCAGAATTAGTTCCTTCTAGCTTAAATGCTTAGAGAATTGTTCTGAATAAACCACTCAGTGAAAAGTGCCAATTTTTGGTCCAGATGACTTTCTTGTGACAAGAAACTCACATGAAAATTTCCAGCTTCATTGGATCTCTGGATCATCCCTGTCTGTTTAACCTCTTGAGGTGATCAAAACACAAGTGGGGAAGAACATTTAGCACTTGATCATGTTGATTAACCCAAACCCAAACCCTAGCACCGGTGTCATTTTAAATTCTTAAACAGAGTTCCAGTTTTAAACTTGTCTTTAGAACTTGTTAGCAAAAGCTTTACAATTAAACATATATGCATATTCATAACGTGTAGTGATTAAACGTGGAAAAGTGGATGAGAAGTGAAGCTTGGATCAAGGAGCAAGAAGGGCAGTGATTAAACTTCAAGTCATCAGAAACTAACTTCATAATTATCTGACTTTAGTCACCTGCAAAACCATGGCAACCCCCGGTTTGCATTAACTAATTTTACAAAGTTTTGCTTTATATACATATTTAGTTTGAAGTATGTATGTGCATTAGGTGTAGCATGGATGAAACCCCAAGTGCATAACCAGAAATTTCCTACAAGAGTGAGGGTAGTATCTAAGTCCTTGAGTAGTCAGACTATGCTTAATGTTCATTGAACTTTGGTACAAGTCGAGTAGTTGGAATCTACTCGCGAGTATAGGAGTTGGGACACACGTGATTGGTTGCGTGATGTGAGATCACTTTAGTAAGAAAATGAGACTAGGCAGGGGCTAGGGCACAGCAAGAGGAAGTCTTGTGGGCGCAGCCCTGTCCGTGTCCATTGAGGACCGATCCGTGTGCGGCACCGCTGAACAAGTATTGAACGTACCGAAGGCATATCGGATATATGGGCCCCGATAAACCGATGTGACCTATACCTCCGGGCGTCGAGGCATAACGTACCGATTTATAGTTGTAGGTTTAGGGCAGCAAAGTGGAATCCGCTAACGGGTATAGAGAGATGCTTCGTGTAGGGAACCTCCTGTCCGTTTGGGTGCGACCGGTTCGACCTTTGGGCTGTTTGGTGAAACGTTGTCCCGTACGACATCGAGTGAGCGTGCTGAGCAGCTCCACGGGTGGGCATATGTGACGTGCCCTTCGGGTATCCCTGCAGGTGTATATCGAGTCGATTCGCCGTCCCTCGCGGTGATGAGTACCGCTTGTTCACTGCATCGTGACGTAGATAAATTATGGAATGTTGTGATTCAATTCTGCTGCTATGTATAAATTGTATTCCTACATGTGTGCCACCAAATATCGCTTACTAAATTTCAGATTCATGAACTGTTAACTTGTGGCTCAAAAGATGAACTAAGGATGAACTTGTAGGCGTGTCTGTTTGCTGCAATTTACCATCCCATGTTTGTTGTGAACTGCATGTAGAGTTTCATGCATAGGTGAGTCGGTTAAGTCTTGTTTAGCCATCGTGCTCACGGTTGCTGCTACAAGTGTTTTTCAGGTGATGACTACCCCACGGACTCGGGTCACGAGTCCACCGGTGAGGGCTACCCTCCGTCGGGGACCAAGGGTGAGTGGGAGCCGTACACGCCGCGCTGAGATGAGTAGTGCAGCTAGTGTGGGTTGTACACAGGGCTGGGCAACCGACTTTTGCTAGATAGATGGGCGTGAGTTATATAAACTTAGCTTCCGCTGTTGTAATCTCAATACTTAGTTTGTAACTGAAGTCTCGTACTATTTTGTGTATATTCAGTTGGTTTTCTATGTAATGCAATGTTTCGTTATGATGTATGCTGTAACAGCCCTAACTTTTTTAAAGTTTTATTTCACATTGTGAAACAAACTGAGGCAAAGAAAGACTATAATCGTGTCACATGAAATGATGAACACAAAAAAGGCATGTGAGGGAGTTCAAAAATTTCTTTGACTCAGGATTAGCACATGTTAACCTGAGCAGGGAACTTCACTTCCTAAGTTGAAATCATGTTAACCCCTACTATGGAGAGGATGGCGGGAAATTTAAACACCATTTTGAATCATTTAAAAGGATTCCTATTCAAATTGTCCAAAGACCTATATGTGAGATCACCGATACATTTCTCATGTATTCAAGAGCCTAAGTTTCAAATTTGGAGAAGTTTAGGTTTCATATACTATTTATTCCGAGGATTAAATGAGGATACGTTCAATTTCAAACTTGAATTTGAATTTTGAACCTAAAAACTCAATTTCAAAATCTGATTTCAGATTTGAGCTCCTCATAATTCTTTTGACCTATCCTCCAAGTTTGATCAAATTTGTAGCTCATTTACTATTTTAAACGGAATTGGGGGATAAGAGGGGAGACATGGGGCCCACTTGTCAATAGACTTAACCCCCAAGTCTTCTGTTTTTCGCTCAGACCGCACGCGCGCGCGCCACCTCCATCGAACGGCGCCAACCAACGTTTCCCACCATACCACCTCCCGAGCTTTGCAGCCGACCGCCTCTACGTCCTGCTTCCGCTCGTAGCTCGGCCTGATCCTTCCCGCGACGAGTACACCGACGCAAGTCCCTCTCCCTCAGTCGCTCACATGCTCCCTCACCGGCTCAAACATAAGAAACACGCTGCCGTGCTCTGCTTCTCATTGCCGATCACTGTCCGCTTGCATGGCGCCCAGCTGAGCTGTGCAGGAGCTGCGCCGGACTCCACACGATGTCTCCCAACCCTCACCAGCCCGTGCCCGGCCTCCTTCGATCGCTGCCACGCCGTTCTTCCTCCGCAAGTCTGAGCAAAGTCGCGCCTCACTGATCATTGGCGCCCGGACGTTCTGAGCTGTATCGTGGCTAACCTTCTACAGCAAAAAGTGGCGCCCCAGACTGCTATACACTCCGGTGAAAACCCCTCCTCTTTTCGTGCACTACAGAGGAAGAATTTCTCTGTTTACTGCAAGTGTATTCATAGAACCGAGCTGCACAAACTTTCAAAATTCGTAGTAATCACTCAACCAAAGCTTGTGCCGAGCTACAAACATGTTCTAGACTTTCTCACGCTCCTCTAGGATCAAAAACCATCGAAAATCATCATGATTTGGCGCTGTTCTTCAAGAATTTCGGGCCGGCACCGATTTTCGCCCTAGGTCGCTGATGAACTCTTGTTTGCAGCCATTTTTGAGATGATTTGAGCGCATGACAAGGCTTAGGGTTCCACCACGGTGCTGTAGGAAGAAAAAACAAGTTGTTTGAGCCATTTTTGTGCGAGCTAGAGGTCACCGGAGTCATGACCGCCGCTGCTGCCATGAGGGGCGCCATTCTAGTCATCACCGGCCGGATTTAACCCTGCCATCAGGTTTCCCATCTCTCAAAATCCACAGGCGGCCAGTATGGGGCCGGGAGACGGCCGGGAAGGGCCTTCCGGCGACCCTCGCTGGATGGAGCCGCCACTGACCCTGTCTGGCGTGAGGTTGAAGATGAGGGATGACAGGTGGGGCCCACGGGCAGTGTTTAAACTTTTCCAGATTTTCCCTAATTCGGTTTAAACTTTGGAGAGCCATAACTTTGTGTAGGAATGTCCAAAAATTGTCAATAAATTTTGTTAGATTCCTCTCAAAGAGTACTATCCAGGGGTGCAGCCCAATATTTATTAAAATCCCTGGATTTGGCTCATTAATTCATTTAAGGGAAATTTTGTAGGAATTGTTACAGGAGTTCTGTTTATTAGAAAATTCCAAAATTTGGTCAGCACATTCTTCCAAATATACTTGAACTCCAGTAAACATTTCAGAGGCATTGGACTACATTTGCTTGGCCAAATGATGATTCAATCTTGCATGTCTCTGAAAATTAGGAAAAATAAAGATTTTTCAGCTTTTAACTCCAACTTCTAAATTCCATATCTCTGTGTAGGAAGCTCCAAAAACGGTGAAACTAAGTCTTACAGACTCATGAGACTCTCAAGTTTCTGAAAAACCAAATTTGGAGCATGACAAGACAATATAATTGCCATAAGAATTCAGAGAAGCCAAATAGTTAAGAAAATTCCTAGGGCACATCTTACATCAACTTTGTCTGAAATTTTGCAAGCTATACCTCTGTAGGATGTATGGACCACTGTAAAATTACAGAGCAAGTTGAGATAATCTTCTCCAGTTTATGCTAAATTTTTTCCAAATCTCTCCTTATGTCCTTAAATAGTTCTTTGCACTTTAGTTCCAAAAACCTCCAATGCCCAAAATGATTCTTTCTCTGTCCAACACATAACCAGAACCCAAATCTCGAGTCTTAGCTGGTCTGAAACATTCTTCAGTTATCACACACATTTGTTTTATAATTCATGTACTTGCAATATAAAACTTGTGCATTTCATATCGGTAGGAAACACGACGAAGGAGTTCCACGAGGAACTTGACTCGGAGCAGCAAGTCAAGGCTTAACTCATCGCCAAGCTACTGACTTAAAAGTAGAAATAAACCTGCAGCAACATAATGCCAGCCCCGGTTTGCATTTAACAGCTTTTAGTTATATTCTTCTTTGTATCACTTTTATGGGTCTAGTATGTATTGTGCATTAGGTCAAGGTGATTGATACTCCAAATGCATGACCCACAAACCCATGGAGTTAAAGGTTAGAACAGGTTACCTTCGTGTAGTTTCAGCTTGGCTTAAGTTGTATAGGATCCGGTACAAGTCGGGTAGTTGGAAGCTACTCGCGAGTTTAGGATGTTGGTTCAGCGGGGTATGATTCTAGAGAATGAAAGTTCATGAATGGAAAATGAGACCGAGCAGAGAGTAGGAGCAGCAGGACGTTGGGCCTGTGTTGCTGTAGCCCTGTTTGTGTCGGTTAAGGACCGATGCGTATGCCGCCCTGCTGAGCAAGTTTGAACAGTACCGGATGCATACTGGAATTATGGGGTCCAGGAAACCGATGTAACTCGGGTACTCTCGTGTCGAAACTTATACGGCCGTCCTTTGCGGGTTGGGTTAAGAGGTGTAAACCTGCTAGCGGAGCAACTTCGACGTGTTCCATGTAGTGGCTCTTCTGATGGGTCGGCAAAACTGGTTCGGCATTGGAGTGACGGGTGAAAGGTTGCTGCATACAACGTAAGAAAGAGCTCCTGTGTGAGTCTTTCGAGGCGGGTGTAAGTGTCGTGTGTTCCGGGTGTGTCCTAATTTGAATCACCATCCCTCGCGGTTATATAAGTACCACTTGTTCACTGAGTTGTGACGTAGTAATTATTTCCAGATAAAGTGAGATGAATCATTGCTGTTGTGAAGTTCTTAAGCTCATTGTATTGGCAACCATGTATGCTTTAGTTGTAGAGCTCACTAAGTTTATTTTCCCCTTTGGGCATCACCACTTCGGAGGAAAGCGTTTCTTGTTTGATTGTGGACTTCCGATGTGAGGGCTGCCTATGGCATATCAATCTGCTGCTATTAAACTGAAAGTAAGGATTAACAGGTAGGCGTGTCTTTATCGCATCATATTATTCGTATGTTAAGAATCCCTGCATTTAGAGTTTCATGGTTAGGAGTGTCGGTTAAGTCTTCCTGAGCCATCATGCTCACATTTGCATTATTAGTGTTTTGTAGGTTATAAAAATTTTCTATGAAGATGATTGTTCGGTGAGCCATCAGAGACTCACCGGAAACCCTGCTGTTGCACTAATCTTTGTGGAAGCTAGTAAGAAGCGTCAGCGAGCTGGACGTCTTCTCTTTTGCATAGTTAGGACCGAGAGTAAGTGTGTATGTATATTCCGCTGCGTGTACCCTCGTGGTATATTATTTTGTATTTGATACTATCTTGAGAAATAAAAGACTTTGTATTTTATGGTTCTTTTCGTGTATGCTGTTGGGTGCCGCATCGCATGGTACCACCCAATGTGTATCCTGAAGTGTGGATCCCGGAAGGGGTTCCCCACATGCATGGTATCAGAGCCGCATTGGGAATAGCACACATGAAAAGAGCGTATTTTTGAAAACTTAGAAGTATACGAGTGAGGAACGTATAGTATGCCCACATAAGGACTATTAGTAGCATAGTTACTTAAGGTGGCAAGCTAACAGTTTGTTATTATTCAATATTTCAATTCTGTAACGACAAACCTACATGGAGGTAAGAATGGTAAGGAACGCCACTGAAAGCGGATCAATTTCGGTTAGCTCCCCCATACGAGTAAAGTAGTGTGGGATGTCCTGTTCAGCAATGGACGGGAAGTGAATATGTTTTCTAAGACTCTTCATGTCTTAGAGACATATGAATGGAACTAGCCTCCAGTGCGCAAACACAAGGGAAAGAGGAGGAGACCCCATCGTGTGGTTTGTAACATGAAGTAGGTTCTCCAGGACACTTCATGTCCTATGAGGCTTACGAAAGCGCTGTTTCACCGGTGTGTGTTATTGCAAAGGTGTGGAGCCCCCGTCGGGTGGAATAACCCGATCATGTACCTTGAGACGTGGCTTGACTCAAGGAAGGACCGTATGGCAATGATACGGGGCGTATGTTTTTACTATGATATGGACCTGCCTGAAATGACAACCCTCTTGTGTGCATCATTATTGATTGTTTTTATTCAGGTACCTTAACCATGTTAGAACAATCTCGTTTAGAAAATGTGTGTGAGTGATCGTTTTAGTGCCACCCTTGAGACCTATATGCCGGTGTAACACCGGTTAGGATTTTTGATTTGGTGAGGAAACGTAGTACCATAATATGTTATTAACTGCATGATAAATGAAAATTTTCAATGCAAAGAGTAAATTTGGAGTCTAGCATTCCATTAGGGGTTAATGAACTCCTATATTGAACTAAGAGTCAATTGGGAGTATAGTTTCTATCTCAAATATTTAGAAACCATCTCCCCTGTTTTGGCAGAATTTTTGCTAAATTTGAACATGTCATAACTTTTGATTGGTTGAACCAATGGAGGTGAGGGATACATTTCTGGAAAGTTTTTGAAGTCTTATACAATATTTCTGTAGAACTCCGGAACAGAATCTCCGTCCAATGGGATGAATATCTCAGATGAGTGTTAACTGTCCAGAAACAGGGAAGACCAAAAATGCTCTCTGGAATTTTCTGTATTTCGACCATAACTTCTTGTAGAAAAATCTCTAAGGGTCATGTAAGACAACGTTGGGAAGTTTGTGATATGTTATACGACTTTGTAGTTCAAAGGTTTTACAGATTTGGGGTATAACTTTATGAAATCTTGCGGACAAAACAGACACTTTCAGAGGAGGTGCTGTCAAAATTGTTCCAGATTTCGGTCAACTTTGAAATATTATAACTCCTGATGCAGAATTGATATGAAGGCAAATAAATACTCGTTGGAAAGATATTGAAGTTATATATGGATCCAGGCAGCTTCAGAATCATGAGCAGAATTATCCGACACATGATCTCGAGCTAGCTGTTGTGGTTCTTGCTCTAAAAATATGGAGGCACTATTTGCTTGGAAACATAGTCCACCTCTACACCGACCACAAGAGTTTGAAATATATCTTCACACAAAAGGAGTTAAATATGAAGCAGCGAAGATGGTTAGATTTAATCAAGGATTATGAACTGGAGATTCATTACCATCCAGGAAAAGCGAATGTTGTTGCCGACGCACTTAGTCGGAAATCACATGAGCATAATCTTACCATGGCTGCAATGGAAGAAGAACCGAGCCTGCACTTGGTTCCCTATGGGTCATTGTTTAACATTGCCCTCATTTCTACAATTCGTGATGAAATTAGAGAGGTGCAAAAGAAAGATAAGGGCATGGCCCATATCCAGAAGAGAATAGACAAAAGAGAAGCTAAGTGCTTCTGGAAAGATGAGAATAGTACGCTATGGTTCAAGAACCATATAGTCGTACCGAGGGACATGAAGCTTCGTAAGAAGATATTAGACGAAGCTCATTTATCAAAATTTTCCATTCATCCAGGCAGCAACAAGATGTACCAAGATTTGAGAAACAAGTTTTGGTGGACACAGATGAAGCGGGAAATAGCTAAATACGTATCTGAGTGCGATACGTGTCGAAGGGTGAAAGCAGATCACATGAAGAAACCTGGTTTGCTACAGCCCCTTCATATTCTGGCATGGAAGTGGAAAGATGCGAGTATGGATTTCATTGTCGGGTTACCACTCACATCTCGGAAACATGATTCTATTTCGGTAATCATCGATCGTTTGACCAAGACAGCTCATTTTATTACAGTCCATACTAAATATGTGACAAAGAAGTATGCGGCGCTGTTCATCTCAAGAATCGTGTGTTTACACGGGGTTCCCTGCACCATCGTTTCTGATCGAGGTGCGTTATTCGTATCCAGATTTTGGGAGCAACTACATGCTTCCTTAGGAACCAAACAAATTCGGAGTTCAGCGTATCATCCGCAAACTGATTGTAAAAGCCCAATAAAAGGGACTTGAAAAAACTTTTCATCACTTCACAACACCACAGTTTTTGTTGTGAATATCTTGTGAAGAATTGTGAAAAGCAAGTAACCTCAATCAAAAGGGGATTGGTTCAAACTTTCTACACATATGATAACACATGAGCGGTTGTTCTAAAACCATCTTAGAGTCATTTGCATGTTTGGACCCTAGTTGGATTAAGACCACCGAGTTGAAGTACTCAAGTGCAATGGGAGGGTTTGAAAATCAGATTTGAACTAAATGTCCAACTAAAATTCAAATGAGGGGAGGACATAATGGTGATTCTAAACTGTTGTGTTCAAACTCTTGGTTGCAGCAGCTAACACAAGAATCAAATTGCATATTTGGATTCCTTAGGTCCATATTAGTGGGTAGGCAAAGTTTCAGTAATTTTTGAAAAGGTTTGCTACCCATTTTTCGAAAAAGGATTCAAATGTGTAAAGAATTCACATACACATTTGAATTTGGGGGAAATTTGTCCAACTATCCAAATGTAGCTCAGTTTTAGACTCCAAACATTTGAATTGATCACTTGCCATGTTTTGGGGATCTTTTGAGAGATGAGGGGGTACTGACCAGTGGGGCCCACATGTCATTGGGAGGTTAAAAATTGCAAAAAGATCTGCAGCCTTTGGGGTTAAGTCTTGCTCACTAGAACAGAGCCGAGGAGTCCACAGGCGCCACCGAGACACCACCACAGCTCGCTCGAGGGCGGTATCCTTCGCGCTGGTGAGCTCCTCGTGGGGAGTATTAACTCTCAGCCGTGCCCCGTCTCGCCACAGAACCGAGACGACCCCCAGCCCCCGCCCTCTCGCACGCTAGAACACCGAGGAGCAGCCGCCGTGGTCAACCGCTCGGCAGCGATTTCATCTCGCAGGCAAGCCTCGACAACTCACCCAAACAGCACCACAGGACTTCTCACGATCCGCACGCACCATTTCCAGTCGAGCTGAGCCACCAAAACCCGAGAAACTGTGTTTTTCACGGCGGCCGAAGAGAACCGAGGGGAGGTACGCACGTGGGCAGCTCGGCAGAGGGTCTTTCATGGCTGAGCAAGAACGGCCTCGGACGCAACAGAACCCGGCGGTGCTCATATCTAAAGCTCAAGCCGTGACCTGGTCCACAGAGCGTGAATTTGAAGAAAGTTCCCCGGCGGGCACGAACTGACTCCTGGCATGGTAAAATAAAATTCAACCGCCACCCTTGTTCTTAGGTCGTAAAATCTTGCACACAGGACCGCCACTCGTCGACGATCATTAGCCCTTCACATCCCTAGCTTGAAACCGCACGTAGGCCGAGTATTTCTAGGTTTTGTTACGGCAATTATGGCGGGGAGGATCGGGCTCACGGTGACAGCTAGGTTAGAGCCTTCCCCGAGCCTTTGCGTGACCATGTCGACGTTCCCGGGGATCCCCCGGTGCTGTAGAGCCCTCTCACTGAGGTTTTGGCGGGCTAGAAGAGTCGGGTGACGTAGCCGAAGTGATCCCGAGCCGCTGCACCGTCGCCGGCTAGTTTAGGGCCACCGCCGGCCAGGGGAGATGGTGCCATCGTGTTCAGTGCATGATTTTAGGCCCTAACAGCGAGGGAGGGCGCGGGAGCTGGACGGACGGCAAAAATCAGCGCGGCTCCGGTGAGCCCGGCGGCGCGCGGGCGCGGGAGCGCGAGGAAGAAGACGAGCTGGCCGGGACCGCTCGTCAGTCGCTCAGTCAACAGTGTGGGGATCTTCTGTTGCACCGGATCATCTGTGACAATGCGGAAAACAGTCCTGTGGCCCCGTGTGGGGTATCCGAGGGATTGACACGTGTGGGCCGGACCCGCTGTCAGGGATTTGAACTTTTCCCGGTTAATTCAAATTCCAGAATTTCCCCAAACTTTAGAACCTCATAACTTTTGCTAGGAAGCTCCAAATTTAGTGATTCGAATTGGGTTGGGTTCATATTGAATAGCTCTATCCAAAATGAAACTCATTATTCATTCTGCAAAATTCTTTAAATCTTTTCAGCAAAAGAATTTTAGAGGGTGTTTGGTTAATCCAAAAAGCCTAAAATTTTGCCAGAACATTCTCTGGGATGTTAGTGAACTCCTGTAAAAGTTTCAGATCAGTTGGAGTTGATTTGATCAGGTAAGTTCAGATTTGAAGATGCTGTATTCACTTAAATACAGAAACATTTTCAGAGAATTTCCAGAACTTGGAAATTCAGTGCTGGGCAAATCTTAGATCCAAAAATGCTAGGAAAATTCATGCAAACTCTATGAGCTATAATTGAAATTGTAGTTCACTAAGTTTGGCATGAACATGGGTGTTGTCTCAGAATTAATTCTTCTTTGCTTAATTACTTAGAAAATTATTCTGAATAAACTACTCAATGAAAAGTGCTAATCTTTGGTACAGAGGGTTTTCTTGTGACAAGGAACTCACATGAAAATTCTAAGCTTAATTGGAGCTCTGGATCACCCCTGTTCTGTTTAACCACTTGAGGTGATCAATATAGGAGAGGGGGAAAACCACTTAGCACTTGATCATGTGCTTAGGTCCAAACAAAAACCACTAGCCCCAGTTTCATTTTAAATTCTTAAACAGAGTTCCATTTTTTGAAAACTTGTTATTAGAACTTGTAGCAGAATCTGTACAAGCAAACTTATGTGCATATTCATTAACGTGTAGTCGCTGAAGGCAAGGAGACTCCGGAAGTGCTCGACTTCCTCCTTCCGCAAGAAGACCTAACCACTGACCAGTAGCAACAAGGCAAGCCCCGGTTTGCATTAAGCTGTTTATAAAGTTTTACTTTGTTTACATACGTAGTGTGAAGTATGTATGTGCATTAGGTGTAGGATGGATGAAACCCAACTGCATAACCAAAATTTTTCCCCCAAGAGTGAGGGTAGTGTCTAGGGCCTCGAATAGACAGGCTATGCTTAATAATTCATAGGACTTCGGTACAAGTCGAGTAGATGGAATCTACTCGCGAGTTAGGCTTGGGACACACGGGATTGGTTCGAATGATGTGAGATCACCTTAGTAATGAAAATGAGACTTGGCAGGGGCTAGGGCGCAGCAAGAGGAAGTCTTGTGTGCGCAGCACCGTCCGTGTCGATTGAGGACCGATCCGTGTGCGGCCCACGCTGATAAAGTTTGAACGTACCGAAGACATATCGGATATATGGGCCCCGATAAACCCATGTAACCTAAACCTCCGGGCATCGAGGCATAACACACCAATTTATAGGTGTAGGCTGAGGGAAGCAAGGTGGAAATCTGCTAACGGGTGTAGTGAGATGCTCCGTGTAGGGAACCTCCTGCTCATTTCGTTGTGACCGGTTCGACGTTTGGGCTGTTGGGTGAAAGGTTGTCCCGTACGACATCGAGCGAGCATGCTGTGCAGCTCCACGGGTGGGCGTACATGACGTGCTCTTTGGGTGTCCCTGCAGGTGTATATCGAGTCGATTCGCCGTCCCTCGTGGTGAAGAGTACCACTTGGTCACTGAGTCGTGACGCAGGCTAATGTATGAAATGTGATGATTCAATATTGCTGTTATGATATAATTGTATTGCTACATGTGTGCCACCAAATATTGCTTATTAAATTTCAGATTCTCGAACTGTTAACTTGTTGCTAAAAGATGAATTAGGGATGAACTTGCAGGCGTGTCCATTTGCTGCAATGTTACTATCCTATGTTCATTGTACACTTCATGTAGAGTTTCATGTCTAGGTGAGTCGGTTAAGTCTTGTTGAGCCCTCGTTCTCACGGTTGCTGCTTAAGTGTTTTTCAGGTGAGGAGCCACCCACGGACTCGGGTTACGAGTCCACCAGCGAGGGTTACCCTCCGTCGGGGACTATGGCTGAGTGGGAGCCGTACCCGCCGCGCTGAGCTGAGGAGTGCAGCAAGTGTGGGTTGCCCTAGGGCTGGGCAACCGACTTTTGCTAGATAGGCGGGCGTGAGTTGTATAAAAAAACTTCCGCTGTGTAATAAGGACCCTAGTTTGTAACTGACAATTGTACTAGTTTGTACAGTTCCAGTTGTTTTTCCCATGTAATATAATGTGTCGTCATGATGTGTGCTGTCGGATGTCGCATCGTGCGGCACCACCCTCTGCGATCCTGGATGAGCGGATTCCGGTCCGCCACAGCCTGGTATCAGAGCCGCATTGGGGATAGCACAGTACTTAAGGACTGTATTACGGGAAAAACTTAGGTTTACGGTGAGGATTCGGTAGTTGCCCAATTAAGGACTATATTAGCATAGTTACTTAAAGTGGCAAGCCTAACATATGTGTTATAATTATGAATTTTAATTATGTAATGACGCACCTACACTCTGGTAAGAATGGTAAGGAACGCCACCGAAAGCAGTTCAATTTCGGTTAGATCCCCTGACGAGGAATGTGATTCAGGGCTAGGTCTCACAGCTTGGTGTGAGACGTCAATATGAAACTCTTGGACTCTTCATGTTCCTGAGTTCATATGAAATGCTCATCCCTAGCGTGCATAGGCAAGTGAGCGGAGACCCCATCGCGTGGTCAGTAACGCGAGAGTGTGTTCGTCTGGGAGTAGCCCAGGGGGACATACGCAGCGCTTGCCATCGGCGTTCCCTGCAGGGCAGTAGGTGGTATCTGTTGGGTTGATAACATTCCCAACCGTGACGACCCGTTCATGACCTACTCGGGTTCCCCGTCGTGTGGTGTTGAAACACGATCACGTACCTTGAGACGTGACTTAACTCAAGGACGGCCGTGTGGCAATGATACGGGTGTTTGTATTTACTTTCAAATATGGACCTCCCAGAAATGAAAACAACCATTGAGTGCATCACTATTGTTTGGTCTTCTGCAGGTACTAACCACGTATGTATCTCGTGTAGTATACATGTGCGAGAGCCCGTTTAGTGCCACAACTGAGACGTATATGCCGGTATAATCCGGGTAGGATTTTCTTTTTGTGAGGAACGTAGTACCGACATATCATAGGCATGTGCATGAAAGATAATGATAACAAGGAATTAAAAATCACTTAGTTTCAACATTTAGGATCCGGGTTTGGTAGAAAAATGTGATAGTTGCTCAGTGTAGTCCCAAAGGATGGAAAAACAGAGTGCTCTGTTTTGGGCAGCAAGTTTGCTGAACTTCAACAGAGCATAACTCACAGGCCTTTTAGCCCAGGGTGATGTGGTATATAGTTCTGGGAAGGTGTTTAAGCACTCTACAACTTTGTTGTAGACTTCCAGAGCTGAATCACACCTTAAGATGGCTTAAATCCCAGAGGAATGTAAACTGTCCAGAACCAGGACAGATTCAAAACACTCTCTGTACTGTTCTGTTTTTCAAGCATAACATACAGTAGAAAAATCTAAAATTTTCATATCATCCATCTTTAGAAAGGGAAGGATATGTGTGACATCTTTGTAATTCAATGTTTCTGTATTTTCAGTTCGGAATTCAGTGGAAACCAAGGTTGAAAACAGCAACTTCCAAGGGAGGTGCTGTTGAAATCCTTCCAGAAATTCTGTTGACTTTGAATTACCATAACTTCTAAGCCAGAGCTGATCTGAGGAAAAATAAGTACTAGTTAGAAAGATACTGAAGTTAACTTTAACTTTGGTATTCCACTTGAGTCATGAAACTGCCCAGAACCAGATCAAAACCTGGAATATGTAGAAACTGGTCATTCTGACAGAGGAGTGACGGTTAAACTCATTGGAGAGATTGTTGTACCCTAGGGGGTTTAAGTACTTCCAATGGTGTAGAACATACTCATGAGAGGTTATCTTCAACTAGTGAAAGAATTGAGTATAGATCTCACTCAAGTTTCTTTTACTAGAGACCATGTTTGTGTCGTATTGAAGGTAAAAGGGTGGTATACGTGATGACAAAGCGATAGTAACGTCTCGTAGTGACCAAACCTAGTTGTGATGAACTTCCAAAGAGGAAGTCCGTCAATTGGGATGTAAAGTAGCTTGTATTTGGTTGGGTAATGGTGTAGCTTGTGCAAAGTCATTACATTATCTGTATACGAAATGTATCGCATGAATTTATTGTCATTATGTTTTTGTGCCTATTTCATTTGACTGCATGAAATATGTTGTGGGACTCATGGTTATTGTCGTATGGTTGCAGATGGTTCGCACTAGGACCACGCACGAGGTTGGTGGCTCTAGCCAGCAGGGAGGCGATGACTCCCAGCCACCTGCCTACGACAGCACCCTGCAACAGCAACCACCACCGCCGCCTCCGCTTACTCTAGCGGATGTGATAGCGGCACTGGTGGGGGGTCGTGAGGAGAAGACCGACCTGCTCCGCACGATCGTGCAGAATACGTCCCAGGCGGGGGGAGGGGGCATCAAGAGAGGGGGCCTCGTGAGCCCCGTGATGTGTCATACTCGAACTTCATGAGTACGCACCCTCCGGTGTTCACAGAAGCAGAAGAACCACTGGAGTCCGACAACTGGCTGCGGACCATCCAGTCCAAGTTCGGGCTGCTCCAATGTACGGAGCGGCAGAAAACTCTGTTCGCGGCGCAGAAACTTCACGGTGCCGCTGGTGCGTGGTGGGCGAACTATGTCGCCTCACGTCCGGCTGGCCATGCCGTGGAGTGGGAAGAGTTCCGGGAGGCGTTCCGTGCCTATCATATACCTCCCGGGATAATGAAGAGGAAGTTCCAAGAATTCTTGAAGCTGAAGCAGGGCGGGAGGAGTGCCCATGACTACTCCCGTGCCTTCAACCATCTGGCGCAATATGCGTCAGACTACATCTCCACCGAGGAGAAGAAGCGGGAGCACTTCTATCGGGGGTTACACCCCGAGATGAAGACGCATCTCGTTCAGTGGAATCGCGGCACCTTCAACGACCTCGTCAATGCCGCGATTATGCAAGGGGATGCTCAGCGGGAGTTGGCAGCTGAGCAGTGGAAGTGCAGCGCTCCACCCGGCAGTGGAAGTGGCGCTCCCCAGAAGTACCGCATGGTATATCGGACACCATCCGGACAGCAGTGGCATTCACCGGCACGACCTCAGCGGTTCAGGGGACGTTCTTTTCAGTCACCTCCGTTCCGACCGCCGATGCCACCACCGCGACCGCAACAACAGCAGCAGCAGCAGCAGATGGCACCCCGGGCCTTCCCACCACCACAACGCGCCCCGGGTTTCTGTCCGCCGATCAGCGTAGGACCGCCCCGCTTCACTTGCTTCACGTGTGGCCAGGCGGGCCATTTCGCGAAGGACTGTCCCCAGGGGCAGCAGAACAGCGGGCAAGCCCAGTTCCCGGGCGGTGCTCGAGGACGACCTCCGGCCAAGAAGGATGGTCAGCGGACTGGGGGCGTTCGCCACTTCGACAATGAGGACGCCCCAGAAGGAGACAACGTGCTGGCGGGTACGTTTACTCTCAACGACCAAGCCATCATCATATTATTTGATTCTGGTGCAACCCACAACTTCATAAGTGCATCATATGTGGTTAAGAATCAGCTGGAAGCCTTTCCAACCGAGTGTTCTTATATGATCTGCTCACCGGGAGGAAAGATTTCAGCAACTATGATGATTCCGAAAGCACCCCTGTGCTTAGGTGGGAAGGTATACCCCACCACTATGATTATTCTTGAGGGGCAGAAGATTGATGCAATCTTAGGGATGTCATGGCTAAGCTACCATGGCTCTGTCCTGGAAACCTTAACACGGACGGTTCACCTCAACTCCCCACTACACCGTCCGCAGTCCCTCCTATTAGATAATCCAGTCCGGGAGGTTTCAGCGATCAATAATACTGAAGCTCTCAAGTTAGAGGACATCCCCGTAGTCCGGTAGTACCCCGACGTGTTCCCGGATGATCTTCCGGGCATGCCACCTGAGCGGGATGTCAAGTTCAAGATTGAGCTTGCACCCAGGACTACACCCATATCATGGAGACCATACAAAATGGCTCCAAATGAGCTGGCTGAACTGAAAGAACAGCTCAATGACCTGTTGAGCAAAGGTTTCATTAGGCCGAGTTCCTCGCCTTGGGGATGCTCGGCGCTGTTCATGAAGAAGAAGGATGAAACCTTGAGGCTGTTTGTGGACTACCGTCCGCTCAACGCCGTCACCATCAAGAATAAGTACCCACTGCCCCACATCGACATATTGTTTGATCAACTTGTGGGTGCAAGTGTGTTCTCCAAGATGGACCTTCGCTCTGCATATCATCAGATAAAGATCCGGGTGGAGGATATCCCGAAGACGGCTTTCTCGACGAGACATGGATTATATTAATATCTCGTCATGTCTTTTGGTCTCACGAATGCTCCAGCCCATTTCATGTATCTCATGAACTCAGTGTTCATGCCGGAGCTGGACAAGTTTGTGGTGGTGTTCATCGATGATATCTTGGTTTACTCCAAGGCAGAAGCCGAACATGCCGAACACTTGAGGATCGTTCTTCAATGATTGCGAGACCACAAGCTCTATGCCAAGTTCAGCAAATGCGAGTTTTGGATCAGCCAAGTGCCATTCTTGATACATATCATCTTCGTGGAAGGCATTGCGGTTGACCCAAGCAAAATAGAGCAAGTGCTGAAATGGAAAGCTCCCACTTCAGTTCATGAGGTCAGAAGCTTCCTCGGGTTAGCGGGATACTATCGGAGATTCATTCCAAGCTTCTCAAAGCTCGCTAAGCCAATGACAGAATTGCTGAAGAAGGGAACGAAGTATGTTTGGAACACGGCGTGTGAAGGAGCATTCCAAGCATTGGTGAAGCATCTCACAACAGCCCCCATCTTAGCTCAACCGGATACAACAAAGCCCTTCGACGTGTATTGTGATGTGTCCGATATTGGGTTCGGCTGCGTGTTGATGCAGGAAGGACGTGTTGTCGCATATGGCTCACGCCAACTTCGGAACCATGAGCAGCATTATCCGACTCATGATCTCGAGCTTGCTGCGGTGGTCCTGGCGTTGAAAATATGGAGGCATTATCTCCTAGGGAATTTGGTGCATCTCTACACCGACCACAAGAGCTTGAAATACATTTTCACCCAGAAGGAGCTGAACATGAGGCAAAGGAGGTGGTTAGAACTGATCAAAGATTATGAGATTGAGATTCACTACCACCCCGGCAAGGAGAATGTGGTCGCCGACGCGCTGAGTCGGAAATGACATGTCCATAACCTCACCATTACACCGGTGGAGGAGGAAGAGCCAAGTTTATACTTGGTTCCTTATGGATCGCTCTACAACCTGGCCCTCATCCCTACTATCAGGGAGGACATCATTGCAGCTCAGAAGATTGATAAGGGCATGGCACATCTCCGGAGGCGGATAGACAATGGGGAGATCAAGTGTTTCCAGAAAGATGATGAGGGGACGCTATGGTTCCATGACCGCATAGTCGTACCCCGAGATATGGAGCTGAGGAGAAAGATCCTCGATGAAGCTCACTTGTCTAAATACTCCATTCATCCAGGAAGCAACAAAATGAACCATGATTTGAAAAAGAAATTTTGGTGGACGCGGATGAAGCGGGAGGTAGCGCAGTACGTATCCGAGTGTGATACGTGTAGACGAGTGAAGGCTGATCATATGAGAAAATCAGGGCTGTTGCAACCCCTGAAGATCCCGGCATGGAATTGGGAAGATGTGAGCATGGATTTCATTGTGAGATTACCCCTAACATCCAACAAGCATGATTCCGTTTGGGTGATCATTGACCGACTAACCAAGTTGGCTCACTTCATTCCCGTGCATACACATTTCCATACCAACAGATATGCAGAGTTATATATTGCCAGGATCCTATGCTTGCATGGCATATCCAAGACCATAGTCTCAGACCGAGGTGCATTGTTTGTATCTCACTTTTGGGAGCAGTTGCACACTTCTTTGGGTACTAAACTAATTAGAAGCTTCGCGTACCACCCTCAGACAGATGGCCAAACAGAGAGGGTGAATCAAGTTCTGGAAGACATGTTGAGAGCATGTGCCATCCACTATGGTAGGAACTAGGATGATCACCTACCGTTGGCAGAATTCTCGTACAACAACGGCTATCAGGCGAGTATCAAGATGGCACCCTACGAAGCTCTCTACGGTCGCAAATGCCGCACCCCATTAAACTGGTGCAAATCCGGTGAAAGGGTCACATTCGGGGTTGATGTGGTGAACGACGCCGAAGACCGCGTTCGGACGATTCAAGCTAATTTGACGGCCGCTCAATCCTGGCAAAAGAGCTATGCTGATGAGAGGCGTAGACCACTGCACTTTGACGTCGGGGAACACGTGTACCTCCACGTGTCTCCGATGAAGGGCGTGCACCGGTTCGGTGTGAAGGGGAAACTCACTCCCCGTTTCATTGGACCCTATGCTATCACTGAGAAGTGTGGACCAGCGGCGTATAGACTGGAGCTACCGGCATCCCTTGCTGGTGTTCATGACGTTTTCCATGTTTCACAACTGCGAAAATGTCTAAAGCATACAGCTGCAGTCCCTACCGAAGACATCGGCGAGTTGCAACCGGATTTGACATATGATGAATATCCGGTGGCGATTATTGATGAGAAAGCCTGAACCACGCGTAGCCGAACGTTGTGGTTCTACAAAATACTCTGGAGAAACCACACCGCCGAAGAAGCGACGTGGGAGAGCGAGGAATTCCTTCGCTCAAATTACCCGGAGTTCATGGAGTCTCAGCACGGGTAAGTCCCTATTACATCGCTGTCTCTTCTTTTGTAATCTCGGGACGAGATTCTTTTAAGGGGGGAGGGATGTAAAAGCCCGAGAAAAGGGACTTGCAAAAACTTTTCATCACTTCACAACACCACAGTTTTTGTTGTGAATATCTTGTGAATAATTGTGAAGAGCAAGTAACCTCCATCAAAAGGGGATTGGTTCAAACTTTCTACACATATGATAACACATGAGAGGTTGTTCTAAAACCAACTTAGAGTCATTTGCATGTTTGGACCCTAATTGGATTAAGACCACCGAGTTGAAGTACTCAAGTGCAATGGGAGGGTTTGAAAATCTGAATTTGAACTAAATGTCCAACTCAAAATTCAAATGAGGGGAGGACATAATGGTGATTCAAAACTGTTGTGTTCAAACTCTTGGTTGCAGCAGCTAACACAAGAATCAAATTGCATATTTCGATTCCTTAGGTCCAATTTAGTGGATAGGCAAAGTTTCAGTAATTTTTGAAAAGGTTTGCTACCCATTTTTCTAAAAAGGATTCAAATGTGCAAAGAATTCACATACACATTTGAATTTTGGGGAAATTTGTCCAACTATCCAAATGTAGCTCAGTTTTAGACTCCAAACATTTGAATTGATCACTTGCCAAGTTTTGGGGAACTTTTGAGAGATGAGGGGGTACTGACCAGTGGGGCCCACATGTCATTGGGAGGTTAAAAATTGCAAAAAGATCTGCAGCCTTCAGGGTTAAGTCTTGCTCACTCGAACAGAGCCGAGGAGTCCACAGACGCCACCGAGACACCACCGCAGCTCACTCGAGGGCGGTATTCTTCGCGCTGGCGAGCTCCTCGTGGGGAGTATTGACTCTCAGCCGTGCCCCGTCTCGCCACAGCACCGAGACGACCCCTAGTCCCCGCCCTCTTGCACGCTAGAACACCAAGGAGCAGCCGTCGTGGTCAACCGCTCGGGAGCGATTTCATCTTGCGGGCAAGCCTCGGCAACTCACCCAAACAGGACCACGGGACTTGTCACGATCCGCACACACCATTTCCAGTCGAGCTGAGCCACCACAACCCGAGAAACTGTGTTTTTCGCAGCGGCCGAAGAGAACCGAGGAGAGGTGCGCGCGTGGGCAGCTCGGCAGAGGGTCTTTCACGGCTGAGCAAGAACGGCCTCGGACGCACCAGAACCCGGCGGTGCTCATATCCGAAGCTCAAGCCGTGACCAGGTCCACAGAGCGCGAATTTGAATAAAGTTCCCCGGCGGGCACGAACTGACCTCCCGGCACGGTAAACTCAAATTCAACCGCCACCCTTGTTCTTAGGTCGTGAAATCTTGCACACAGGACCGCCACTCGTCGATGATCATTAGCTCTTCACATCCCTAGCTTGAAACCGCACGTAGGCCGAGTATTTCTATGTTTTGTTACGGCAATTATGGCGGGGAGGATCGGGCTCACGGTGACAGCTAGGTTAGAGCCTTCCCCGAGACTTTGCATGGCCATGTAGATGTTCCCGGGGATCCCCCGGCGCTGTAGATCCCTCTCACAAAGGTTTTGGCGAGCTAGAAGAGTCGGGTGATGTAGCCGAAGTGATCCCGAGCCGCTGCACCGTCGCCGGCTAGGTTAGGGCCACCACCGGCCGGGGGAGATGGTGCCGTCGTGTTCAGCGCACGATTTTAGGCCCTAGCAGCGAGGGAGGGCGCGGGAGCTGGCCGGACGGCAAAAATCAGCGCGGCTCCGGCGAGCCCGGCGGCGCGCGGGCGCGGGAGCGCGAGGAGAAGACGAGCTGGCCGGGCCTGCTCGTCAGTCACTCAGGAAATAGTGTTGGGATCTTCTGTTGCACTGGATCATCTGTGACAATGCGGAAAACAGTCCTGTAGCCCCGTGTGGGGTATCCGAGGGATTGACACGTGTGGGCCGGACCCGCTGTCAGGGATTTGAACTTTTCCCGGTTAAGAAAATTCCAGAATTTCCCCAAACTTTAGAACCTCATATCTTTTGCTAGGAAGTTCCAAATTTAGTGATTCAAATTGGGTTGGGTTCATCTTGAATAGATCTATCGAAATATGCAACCCAATTTGTATGAAACTCATTATTTCATTCTGGAAAATTCTTTAAATCTTTTCAGCAAAAGAATTTTAGAGGGAGTTTTGTTAATCAAAAAATCCTAAAATTTTGCCAGAACATTCTCTGGGATGTTGGTGAACTCCTGTAAAAGTTTCAGATCATTTGGAGTTGATTTGATCAGGGCAATTCAGATTTGAAGATGCTGTATTCACTTAAATACAGAAACATTTTCAGAGAATCTCCAAAACTTGGAAATTCAGTGCTGGGCAAATCTTAGCTCTAAAAATGCTAGGAAAATTCATGCAGACTCTATGAGATATAATTGAAATTTTAGTTCACTAAGTTTGGCATGAACATGGGTGTTATCTCAGCATTAATTCTTCTTTGCTTAATTACTTAGAAAATTATTCTGCACAAACCACTCAATGAAAAGTGCTAATCTTTGGTCCAGAGGGTTTTCTTGTGACAAGGAACTCACATGAAAATTCTCAGCTCAATTGGAGCTCTGGATCACCCCTGTTCTGTTTAACCACTTGAGGTGATCAATATAGGAGAGGGGGAAAACCACTTAGCACTTGATCATGTGCTTAGGTCCAAACCCAAACCACTAGCCCCAGTTTCATTTTAAATTCTTAAACAGAGTTCCAGTTTTTGAAAACTTGTTATTAGACTTGTAGCAGAATCTGTACAAGCAAACTTATGTGCATATTCATTAACGTGTAGTCGCTGAAGGCGAGGAGACTCCGGAAGTGCTCGGCTTCCTCCTTCCGCAAGAAGACCTAACCACTGACCAGCAGCAACAAGGCAAGCCCCGGTTTGCATTAAGCCGTTTATAAAGTTTTACTTTGTTTACATACGTAGTGTGAAGTATGTATGTGCATTAGGTGTAGGATGGATGAAAACCCAACTGCATAACCAAATTTTTTCCCCCAAGATTGAGGGTAGTGTCTAGGGCCTCGAATAGACAGGCTATGCTTAATGATTCATAGGACTTCGGTACAAGTCGAGTAGTTGGAATCTACTCACGAGTTAGGCTTGGGACACACGGGATTAGTTCGAATGATGTGAGATCACCTTAGTAATGAAAATGAGACTTGGCAGGGGCTAGGGCGCAGCAAGAGGAAGTCTTGTGTGCGCAGCCCCGTCCGTGTCGGTTGAGGACCGATCCGTGTGCGGCCCACGCTGATCAAGTTTGAACGTACCGAAGCCATATCGGATATATGGGCCCCGATAAACCGATGTAACCTAAACCTCCGGGCGTCGGGGCATAACGCACCGATTTATAGGTGTAGGCTGAGCGCAGCAAGGTGGAAATCTACTAACGGGCGTAGAGAGACGCTCCGTGTAGGGAACCTCCTGCTCGTTTCAGTGCGACCGGTTCGACGTTCGGGCTGTTGGATGAAAGGTTGTCCCATACGACATCGAGTGAGCGTGCTGTGCAGCTCCACGGGTGGGCGTACGTGACGTGCTCTTTGGGTGTCCCTGCAGGTGTATATCGAGTCAATTCACCGTCCCTCGTGGTGAAGAGTACCACTTGGTCACTGAGTCGTGACGTAGGCTAATGTATGAAATGTGATGATTCAATATTGCTGTTATGATATAATTGTATTGCTACATGTGTGCCACCAAATATTGCTTACTAAATTTCAGATTCCCGAACTGTTAACTTGTTGCTAAAAGATGAATAAGGGATGAACTTGTAGGCGTGTCCATTTGCTGCAATGTTACTATCCTATGTTCATTGTACACCTCATGTAGAGTTTCATGCCTAGGTGAGTCGGTTAAGTCTTGTTGAGCCCTCGTGCTCACGGTTGCTGCTTAAGTGTTTTTCAGGTGAGGAGCCACCCACGGACTCAGGTTACGAGTCCACCGGTGAGAGTTACCCTCCATCGGGGACTACGGCTGAGTGGGAGCCGTACCCGCCGCGCTGAGCTGAGGAGTGCAGCTAGTGTGGGTTGCCCTAGGGCTGGGCAACCGCCTTTTTCTAGATAGGCGGGTGTGAGTTGTATAAAAGAAACTTCCGCTGTGTAATAAAGACACTAGTTTGTAACTGAATATTGTACTATTTTGTAAAGTTCCAGTTGTTTTTCCCATGTAATATAATGAGTCCTCATGATGTGTGCTATCGGGTGTCGCATCGTGCGGCACCACCCTCTGTGATCCTGGATGAGCGGATTCCGGTCCGCCACACTGATGGTCAAACGGAGATTGTAAATCAGATTCTGGAGGATATGAAACGGGCATGTGTCATCAATCATGGGAAGAATTGGGACGACCATCTATCGTTACCAGAATTCTCATATAATAACGGTTATCAATCCAGCATCCAGATGGCCCCGTATGAAGCTCTTTATGGCCGGAAGTGCCACACACCACTGAATTGGTGTGAGTCCAGCGAAAGGGTAGTCTACGGGATTGATCTTGTGGACGAAGCTGATGAATGAGTGCGAGTGATTCAAGCCAACTTAAAGGCTGCTCAATCTCGGCAGAAGAGTTATGCAGATAAATGACGCCGACCTCTTCACTTTAACATCGGGGACCACGTATACCTCCGTGTCTCTCTGATGAAAGGGGTTCATCATTTTGGAGTGAAGGGAAAACTACCTCCGCGATTCATCGGGCCGTTTGCTGTCACTGAAATATGCGGACCCGTGGCTTATCAGCTGGAGTTACCGACGTCACTTTCAGGTATTTGCAATGTTTTCCACGTCTCTCAGCTGTGAAAGTGTCTTAAGTACCCAACTGCAGTTCATATGGAGAACATTGAGGATCTTCAACCGGATCTCACTTATTCAAATTACCCGATACGGATTATCGATGAGAAGACTCGCGCCACAAGAAATCGGACATTGTGATTTTACAAAGTCTTGTGGAGCAACCACACCGCTGATGAGGCCACGTGGGAAAGCGAGGATTTTCTCTGTTTAAATTTTCCAGACTTGTTTGTAGCATATGTCCAGTAGTTTTTTCTACCTTCCTCTTTCTTTTTACAATCTCGGGACGAGATTCTTTTAGAGGGGGGAGGAATGTAACAGCTCTAACTTTTGTAAAGTTTTATTTCACATTGTGAAACAAGGTGAGGCAAAGAAATACTATAATCGTGTCACATGAAATGATGAACACAAAAATGGACATGTGAGGGAGTTAAAAAATTTCTTCGACTCAAGATTAGCACATGTTAACCTGAGCAGGGAACTTCACTTCCTATGTTCAAATCATGTTAACCCCCACTATGGAGAGGATGGCGGGAAATTTAAACACCATTTTTGAATCATTTAAAAGGATTCCTATTCAGATTGTCCAAATACCTATATGTGAGATCACCGATACATTTCTCATATATTCAAGAGCCTAAGTTTCAAATTTGGAGAAATTTAGGTTTCATATACTATTTATTCCGAGGATTAAATCAGGGCACGTTCAAATTCAAACTTGAATTTGAATTTTGAACCAAACAAACTCAATTTCAAAATCTGATTTCAGATTTGAGTTCCTCATAATTATTTTGACCTATCCTCCAAGTTTGATCAAATTTGTAGCTCGTTTACTATTTTAAACGGAATTGGGGGATAAGAGGGGAGAAACGGGGCCCACTTGTCAGTAGACTTAACCCCCAAGACTTCTGTTTTTCGCTCAGACCGCACGCGCGCGTTCCACCTACGTCGACCGGCACCAACCGACGTTTCCCACCGTGCCACCTCCCGAGCTTTGTAGCCGACCACCTCCACGTCCTGCTTCCGCTCGTGGCTCGGCCTGATCCTTCCCACGACGAGTACACCGACGCAAGTCCCTCTCTCTCACTCGCTCACACGCTCCCTTGCCCGCTCAAACATAAGAAACACACAGCCGTGCTCTGCTTCTCATCACCGTCTGCTAGCGTGGGCGCCCAGCTGAGCCGTGCAGGAGCTGCGCCGGACTCCACTCGACGTCTCCCAACCCTCACTAGCCCGTGCCCGGCCTCCTTCGATCGCTGCCACGCCGTTCTTCCTCCGCAAGTAAGAGCAAAGTCGCGCCTCACTGATCTTCAGCGCCAGGACGTTCTGAGCTATATCGTGGCTAACCTTCTACAGCAAAAAGTGGCGCCCCATACTGCTATACACTCCGGTGAAAACCCCTTCTCTTTTCATGCACTACAGAGGAAGAATTTCTCTGTTTACTGCAAGTGTATTCATAGAACCGAGCTGCACAAACTTTCAAAATTCGTAGTAATCACTCAACCAAAGCTTGTGCCGAGCTACAAACATGTTCTAGACTTTCTCACACTCCTCTAGGATCCAAAACCATCAAAAATCATCAAGATTTGGCGCCGTTCTTTGAGAATTTCGGGCCGGCACCGATTTTTGCCCTAGGTCGCCGATGAACTCTTGTTTGCAGCCATTTTTGAGATGATTTGAGCGCATGACGAGGCTTAGGGTTCCACCACGGTGCTGTAGGAAGAAAAACCAAGTTGTTTGAGTCATTTTTGTGCGAGCTAGAGGTCGCCGGAGTCATGGCCACCACTGCTGCCATGAGGGGCGCCATTCTAGTCATCACCGGCTGGATTTAACCCCACCATCAGGTTTCCCATCCCTCAAAACCCCCAGACGACCAGTATGGGGCCGGGAGACGGCCGGGAAGGGCCTTCCGGCGACCCTTGCCGGATGGAGCCGCCACTGACCCTGTCTGGCGCGAGGTTGAAGATGAGGGATGACAGGTGGGGTCCACGGGCAGTGTTTAAACTTTTCCAGATTTTCCCTAATCTGGTTTAAACTTTGGAGAGCCATAACTTTGTGTAGGAATGTCCAAAAATTTTCAAATAAATTTTGTTAGATTCCTCTCAAAGAGTACTATCCAGGGGTGCAGCCCAATATTTATGAAAATCCGTGGATTTGGATCATTAATTCACTTAAGGGAAATCTTGTAGGAATTGTTACAGGAGTTCTGTTTATTAGAACATTCCAAAATTTGGTCAGCACAATCTTCCAAATATACATGAACTCCAGTAAACATTTCAGAGGCATTGGACTTCATTTGCTTGGCCAAATGATGTTTCAATCTTGTATGTCTCTGAAAATTAGGAAAAATAACAGAAAGATTTTTCAGCTTTTAGCTCCAACTTCTAAATTTCATATCTCTGTGTAGGAAGCTCCAAAAATGGTGAAACTAAGTCTTATGGACTCATGAGACTCTCAAGTTTCTGAAAAACAAAATTTGGAGCATGACAAGACAATATAATTGCCATAAGAATTCAGAGAAGCCAAATAGTTAAGAAAATTCCCTAGTCCACATCTTACATCAACTTTGTCTGAAATTTTGCAAGCCATACATATGTAGGATGTATGGACCACTGTAAAACTTTCAGAGCAAGGTGAGATCATTTTATCCAGTTTATGCTAAATTCTTTCCAAATCTCTCCTTATGTCCTTAAATAGTTCTTTGCACTTTAGTTCCAAAAACCTCCAATGCCCAAAATGATTCTTTCTCTGTCCAACACATAACCAGAAACCAAATCTCGAGTCTTAGCTGGTCTAAAACATTCTTCAGTCATCACACACATTTGTTTTATAATTCATCTACTTGCAATATAAAACTTGTGCATTTCATATCGGTAGGAAACACGACGAAGGAGTTCGACAAGGAACTTGACTCGGAGCAGCAAGTTAAGGCTTAACTCATCGCCAAGCTACTGACTTAAAAGTAGAAATAAACCTACAGCAACAAAAGCAAGCCCCGGTTTGCATTTAACAGCTTTTAGTTATATTTTACTTTGTATCACTTTTATGGGTCTAGTATGTATTGTGCATTAGGTCAAGGTGATTGATACACCAAATGCATGACCCACAAACCCTTGGAGTTAAAGGGTAGAACAGGTTACCCTCGTGTAGCTTCGGCTAGGCTTAAGTTGTATAGGATCTGGTACAAGTCGGGTAGATGGAAGCTACTCGCGAGTTTAGGACGTTGGTTCAGCGGGGTATGATTCTAGAGAATGAAAGTTCATGAATGGAAAATGAGACCGAGCAGAGAGTAGGAGCAGCAGGATGTTGGGCCTGTGTTGCCGTAGCTCTGTTTGTGTCGGTTAAGGACTGATGCGTATGCCGCCCTGCTGAGCAAGTTTGAACAGTACCGGATGCATACTAGAATTATGGGGTCCAGGAAACCGATGTAACTCGGGTACTCTCGTGTTGAAACTCATACGGCCGTCCTTTGGGGGTTGGTGTCAGAGGTGTAAACCCGCAAGCGGAGCAACTTCGACGTGTTCCGTGTAGTGGCCCTTCTGATGGGTCGGCAGAACTGGTTCGGCATTGGGGTGATGGGTGAAAGGTTGCTGCATACAACGTAAGAAAGATCTCCTGTGTGAGTCTTTCGAGGCGGGTGTAAGTGTCGTGTGTTCCGGGTGTGTAATCAAATTCTGGGATTAAGGCCAAATGGTCATTCTGACTAGAGAATTGCTCATTGCCCATGTAACTTGAGACTTGTTGTGGACATGAAGGTTTTTATACTTCTCTAAGTTCCATGACATATTCATTAGTTATCTTCTTTCATCATTCCTCGTTGTTGGTTTAAGTGTTTGACAAACATGAGCAATCATTGGTTATATTTCGGAATTGTCAAAAACCTTGTTTCCTTCATGTATGCTGCACAGTTGATGTGATGCTTTTGCGGTTAATAATTTCGAGTTAAAGCAGAGTACACTCTTGGATATTAACCGTAAATTGCTCGCTCTTGCAGTATGGATCATACTCATTCTGGATATGAGGTTGGTGGTTCCAGCCGTGATGGAAATGATTTGCCGCAGCGACGATCACCGCCATCATCAACAGGACTGGCGGAGGTGTTGGGCAGAATGGCTGAGTCTCTTGAGTTGTTGATGCAGCAAAGCATCCAACAAGAGACCTCACAGCAAAACCCAACACTGAATACTTATCTGGATTTCTAGCAAGACAACCACCGGTATTCTCGGAAGCTAAAG
Organism: Neostapfia colusana; assembly: GCA_030760725.1. Taxonomy (NCBI): domain Eukaryota; kingdom Viridiplantae; phylum Streptophyta; class Magnoliopsida; order Poales; family Poaceae; genus Neostapfia; species Neostapfia colusana. Next base: position 51,131,579 of record JASWHV010000006.1, on the reverse strand, counting down.
AAGCCTTGGAGGCAGATCATTGGCTCCGGGTGATTGAATCTAAACTGGGAATGCTCCGGTGTGATGAATATGAGAAGGCTTTATTTGCCGCTCAGCAACGTCATGGATCCGCTAGGGCTTGGTGGTCTGAATATCTTGCTGAGATCGCTGAAGGCCATCTTGTGATGTGGACGGAGTTTCGTGCTGCTTTCCGTGCATGTCATATCTGTGAAGGCATCGTCAAAACTAGAGTTGAAGAGTTCTATGAACTCAAGCAAGGAGGCATGAGTGTTATGGAGTACTTTACTGAATTTAACCGTTTAGTACAATATGCATCCGCTTATGTACATAAGGAGACGGTGAAGTGTCATTACTTCTTCCGAGGCCTCAATGTGGAGCTTCAGACAAAAGTGGCACAATGCAATAAAGGGAATTATAACGAGTTAGTCAATGCCGCTATGATTCAAGAAATAGCTGAACTCGAGCATAAGGAAAGTAAGAGGAATAGGAAATCATCACTGGCAAGTACGGGTGATTATCATCAAGAACAACCGGTGATATATTGCTTACCATCTGGGGTAGAAATTCAGTCCTTTGACGGGCCACCTCAGATCCAATACTGTCCATATTCACCCATGGATGTTCAGCCACTGCTGCAACAGCAGCAAATGATTATTTGTGCACCCCCACCTCAGCAAAGTGCACAAGAATATCAACCACTTCCATATTATGAAGATCCTGAGCTCGCATCGTACGGTACATGTTGCAATGTAGAGTGTGACGCCCTCAATTCTGTGGGAAACCACAGAACTGAGAACTGATGCATATGTGTGCCCAGGATGTTCATCACACATATACATGTGTTCCACAAACTGAATTCAGAATATGTATTACCACGAATAACAGGGTTTATTACAAAATCTCACGAGTCTTGGACTCATGCTAATAGCGGAAGTCTTATCTATTCTGGCAGCGGAAGTCTTCTATTCTAGTGCGGAATCAATCTAAGCAGCAGCAGTGGCTCCATCTCTACTCTATCCCCACAGGCAAGGTTGAGGACAGATTACACGCCTAATGCTCCTCTTGGTCTTCATAGTATGCTTCCCCTGTTGCTGATGATGAGTAATAATGCAAGTTTGAGTATAATGATGTACTCAGCAAGTGCAGGAAAATATGATATGTAGCTCACAACAAGGCAGGTATAAAAAAAGGCTCATTGCAGAAAGCAAAATTTAGTTCTCAAAAACACGATAAAACAGCAACTCAGCTTAAGGTGAATGTAATCCCAACATGTATTAAAATACCAACATACCTCTATTATATCTCATCACTTTCCATGTCTCAACCAGACATTTCTCATGAATACCATCTCGTATTCACTACCATCTCACGAATACCATCTCGTATCCGCTTCCATCTCACGAATACCATCTCGTATTCGCTACCATTCAATTCTGTCTCATTCCGAGACCACATCTCATTGCCATGACTCAACAATCATGCAACCAATCTTATCACCCGGACTCAACAGTCTCGAAAACCAAACCATAACCAAACCATAACCAAAAACCATCCTAACTAATCATGTGAGTTTTCCAGGCGTTCGTGACCGTAAGCTCGGCTATCATGATAGTTTTACACTCTGCAGAGTTCGTACTAGTTTACCCACAAGTTTTTGATTTTGTCACCCGTCGACGACTGCAGATCTCCATTATACCAGTACACAACCGTCGGTGTATTGTCAAGAGATCACAAAATAGCCTTTACAAAGGGGTTACTAGATGTATGGACTCACTAAGGTTTCACCGACAGGCTAGAATCTCCAATTCTCCCACCCACGGGCCCCCTCTTGTGTCATGCAGTTCCCAGGGCAATCCTCACTCGACTCCCATTCCCCGCGCCTTCCACGGTCCATAACAATCTAGTAACTTACCTAATTACTCAGCTAAGCCGCGCCCATACATGGCCTTGTGGTGGCACTGTTATCCTGGCATGGCTGGCATGAACCGGTCCTTAGATCTACGGCAAGTAAACCACCATCTCATTCTACCTCATTCACAAACCCATGCTAGCCTAGATATCCCTCCGATTCACGTTCATTAATATCAAGTTTTCATTATCATTACGTGTGCAGTTAGCTAGACACATGATCTCGCTTCCTAAAAATCCCGTGGACTCAGCGAAGCATAAAAGCAAAAACCATACCTGACTCATAAACTTCCCTGGCGACAAGGGTGGTTTAACCAAAACTAGTAGACTCCTATAAAAGGGTTTCCCATCATATTTACTCAAGCACTCACACCTTTTCGCAAACAAACAATTTTCCAAAACATGGGATCAATATGGTCAAGGGGCACTTGCCTTGTTCTTGCGGTTCCAGTTGCTCAAACTCTTGCTGAAGTAGTCCGTCGTAGGTAGCTCCCTGAGCTTGTCCTTTTATACGCGATCACGCACATACAAGATTCACAGTAATCAATATCATGCACAAACTCTAATCAAAATGCGATGATGCATATGCATGCTAATCCTATGGTGCAGTTTTTATTAGATCGGTTCATACGTGTTCTTGCATGAATTGCATGGGTTTTTCTATGAACAGAGGTGTTCGGATCAAATGTGGACGTGGTGATGATCTTGACTTTAGATCAAACCGATCAACACGTGATCTGTCCATGAAAAAGCTTCTGTTCGAAAGGAATCGAAGAACAGATGCAAATAAAACACGATGATGTCGTAAGGTGGTATTGGAAACCTACCTTATGTTCTTCGGGATCTCCCTCCTAGAAAACAGATCGTCGGGGCTCCTCCGGCGATGGCAATCGTCTCTGGGCTCGTCGGTGATCTCTATGGTGGTCAAACTCCGGCGAAGGGTTTTACTCGGTGAGCTGGGGCTAGGGCTCTAAGTTGTCGGCTCAGGAGGTGGAAAAGACGTTCGTGGTTTTTGCCAGAGGTTTTCGGTTCTATTTATAATCGGGAAGAGAAGAGTCCTAACTGTTTGGATTTCAAATAAGAGTCCTATTCAAATTGTTTTTGAATCTTAACAACTTATCCTTAGTTGATTTGGTGCGGTAACATTGTGGAAATCGTGTCGTTTTCCTCAGTACCGGGGATTCCCAGGCGTACAGAAGAAAAACCACTTCAGAATCGCGTACTTTCGCGGTGATGAGCTCCGAAAGCTCCATGTGTCATGTGGGAACCTGGGCTCCCTTTTCCACAGAGACAAGCTCCGGTTGTGCCACGTGTCAGGCTGGCGAGACCTCCCTCTTACTCAGAGGCGAGCTCCGTGTGCGCCACGTGTCCTGGCGGGCGAGACCTCCCATCTTAACAGAGGCAAGCTCCGCGTATGCCACGTGTCAGTTCCGGACTTCCCCCTCTCTTCGGAGGTGGCTTCGGGGGTGCCATGTGTCAATTTCGGACCTCCCCTCTCTTCGGAGGTGGCTCCAGATGTGCCACGTGTCCTAACAGCGCCAGACTTCCTTTCTTCTCAGAGACGAGCTCCGAGGTTGACACATGTCCAATCGTGACAGACCTCACGGAGGTGAGCTCCGGAGGTGACACATGTCCGATAGTGTCAGACCTCCGAGAAGTGAGATCCGGAGGTGACACGTGTCTAATAGGACCGGCCCTCTCGGAGGTGAGATCCGAGAGTGACACGTGTCTAGCGGGTCTGGTCCTCTCTTTTCCACGGTGACTAGCTCCGCAGCCGACACGTGTCCTTCGGGACTGGCCTCGCTCCTCTGCAGAGGCTAGCTCTGGGTGCAACACATGTCCCACGGGGTCGGACCTCTCACCTCCCCCCTTGCGGGGATGAGCCCCGAGCCTGCCACGTAGCCAGTTTAGCGGCGGACCTCTCCCCTTTTGCAGAGATGAGCTCCGAAAACGCCACGTGGCCAGCGAGCCGTGGGAGTTGTCTTCGGCGCTCTCTGTAAACTGGAATTTACTCTTTTTGGCTAACTTTTTGATTCTTTCTCGGTTTCAACTTATTTTAAAACTGTTTTTTCTACATGAAACATGAATACATGCAGAACCCAAAAATGAGGGTGTCACAAATCTACCCCCTTAAATTGAATCTCGCCCTCGAGATTCGTTAGTAGAGTATAGATGAGGGAACTCTTTCTTGATGTCTTGTTCTCGCTCCCATGTAGCTTCTGCTTCCGTGTGATGGCTCCATTGTACTTTGCACCAACGGATCACCTTGTTCCTTATGACCCTTTCCTTTACGTCCAATATTCGGACAGGGTGCTCTGCATAGGTCAGATCCTCTTGAAGTTCAAGTTCGTCCATCGGTACTTGCTCTCCCGGTACCCTCAAGCAGTTCTTCAGCTGGGATACATGAAACACGTCATGTACGTCGGAGAGGTGCGTTGGGAGCTCTAGTTGATAGGATACTTCTCCTCGCTTGTCCAAAATCTTAAATAGCAATATGTAGCGAGGTGCTAGCTTGCCTTTGACGTTGAAAGGTCGTTGGCCACGGATAGGCGATACCTTAAGGTATACGAAGTCTCCTACTTTGAAAGTCAACTTCCTTCGCCTATTATCCGCATAGCCCTTCTGTCGGGACTGAGCAGCCTTCAAGTTCTCCGGTATGGTTTGGACTTGCTTTTCAGTCTCTTGTAGCACTTCGGGTCCAAACACTTGGTTCTCTCCGGTCTCGTTCCAAAACAACGGCGTTCTACACCGTCTACCGTACAATGCTTCGAAAGGCGACATCTTCAAGCTAGCTTGATAGCTGTTGTTATAGGAGAATTCAGCGTACGGCAAGCTCCTATCCCAACTACGCCCATGTTTCAAGGCGCAAGCTCTCAACATGTCCTCCAAATTTTGGTTTGTCCTTTCGGTTTGTCCATTAGTCTGAGGATGGTAGGCGGAGCTAAAATCCAGTCGTGTAGCTTTCTGCAGCTTCCTCCAAAACCTAGAGGTAAACTGAGAACCCCGATCTGAAACTATCCTCTTCGGGACTCCATGGCGCACACGATTTGCTCCATGTACAGCTCAGCTAGATCTGCCACGTGGTACGTGGTTTTAACAGGAAGAAAATGAGCTGTTTTCATCAGTCAATCCATGATAACCTAGATGGAGTCGTAACCCGACCGAGTACGTGGTAATCCGACGATGAAATCCATACTGATGTCTTCCCACTTCCACTCAGGTACCTTTAAGGGTTGCAACAATCCAGCGGGTCTTTGATGTTCGGCCTTCACCCGTTGGCATGTGTCGCATAGGGAAACATACTCGGCTATGTCCCTCTTCATACCATCCCACCAATAACAAGTCTTCAGGTCCTTGTACATCTTGGTACTTCCAAGATGTATGGAATAGGGTGAATCATGTGCCTCCTTTAATATCGTGTCGCGGATGTGCTTCACGTTAGGCACACAAATCCTTTTCCCTAGCCAAAGTGTACCCTTGTCGTCTTCCATGAAGTCTTTTTCAATGCCTTGTCGGATCCTTTCCTTGATCTCCTTGATCTCTTCATCCGTAGCTTGGCCATCTCTTATCTCTTGCTCCAACGAAGAGTGGAGTTCCATCACTTCCATCTCGTTCAAGAATCCGAGATATAACCGTTCGAACTCCTTTCGTAGCTCGGGTGGTAGCTCCCGAATCGTGAGTTGGTGACATGCTCCCTTCCGGCTCAATGCATTGGCTACTACATTGGCCTTTCCAGGGTGATAGTTGATTCCAACATCATAATCCTTGATAAGTTCCAACCATCGACGTTGCCTCAAATTCAAATCTGTTTGGGTGAATATGTACTTGAGGCTTTTATGACCCGTATAGATCTCACATCGATGACCAAGGATATAATGTCTCCAAATCTTCAATGCATGCACCACGGCTGCGAGTTCCAAATCATGCATGGGGTAATTGAGCTCGTGCTTCCTCAATTGTCGTGAGGCATAGGCTACAACATGTCCTTCTTGCATGAGCACACATCCAAGCCCTTGTCTCGATGCGTCACAATATATGTCAAAGCTCTTGCTTACATCTGGCAATACCAGAACCGGCGCTGTGGTTAGCCTCTTCTTTAGCTCCTCAAAGCTTTCTTGGGACACTGGTGTCCATTGGAAGGCTTTTCCCTTCGTTAGCAACTCCGTCATAGGCTTTGCTATCTTAGAGAAATCCTTGATGAACCGGCGGTAGTATCCGGCCATCCCAAGAAAATTCCGAATATACCTCACATTTTGCGGTTGGTTCCACTTCAGAACATCTCCCACTTTTCCGGGATCAACCGATACTCCTTCCTCGGAGATAATGTGGCCTAGGAACGATATCTCCTTTAGCCAAAATTGACATTTGCTGAGCTTGGCATACAATTGATGCTCTGGCAGCTTCTGTAATGTCAATCTCAAGTGTTCTTCATGTTCCTCCTCACTTTTTGAATACACCATGATGTCGTCGATGAAAACCATGACGAACTTATCCAAGTACTCCATGAAGACCTTGTTCATTGTAACACCCCAAAATTTTGATTCAAAACCCTAAATCATGTTAAGTGGGGAATTTAAAATTTTTTGGACGTGTTGCATGTTTTGCAAAAATTCAAATTCAAACTGGAATTCAAATTAAACTCAAATCAGAAAAGAAATAGAAAAAGAAAAAGAGAAAACAGAAAAAAACCGGCCAGTGGGCCGAAACCCACCAGCCGGCCCATCCAGCCCCCGAGCCAGCCCGCAGCCGCGCGCGCTGCTTCCTCACACTGACAGGCGGGGCCCACCCATCGTCGTCTACCTCGCGCCGCGCCGGACTCCCTCGCACCCGAATCAAAACCGATCGGGATTTCGGCGTATCCCCGCTGAATTCTGTTCATAGGCGACGCGGACATGATCTAAACCGCCCCGCCGCCCTCCCCCGTCTATAAAAACCCCGGCCTCGTTCTGTTTTTCCCACGCGATCGCCGATTTTTCCTCCGGTGAGAACCGAGACTTCTCTGGCGAATTCTGGCCGATCTAAGCTCGGAAATTCCGATCTAACTCGCTGGTCTTGATCCACCGCCTCCGGGGAACCTTGCAGGTGCAGAAAACTCGGTGACTTGCGGTGTAAACACAGCGCCGACGAGCTTCGCCGTGGTTTCGCCTCGGACCTTGTCGCCGATCACTTTCCAGGACCTCCGAGCTCAAGAAAACCCCCGAGGTGAGATCCCCGACCTCCCCTCTACCGATCAATGCCATAAAATCACAGTTCTAGGAAGAATTCCCAAAGGTCCGAAAGTTTCCGGCGAGATCGCCGCTTCCCGCCGCCGTGCGCCGCCGGCAGCGCTGCCCGCGCTCGATCAGAGCGACGTGGCCGCTTGTGCGCCGTTTATTTTAAATCGCACGGTAGGGTTTAAATCCCCGCGTACCGGTTCGACGTTATAATCTCAGCCGTCGGTTTAAAATCGGACGGTTCACGTCAGCCCCGCGTTATAAAGACTGGAAATCTTTAGTGCTACCCCCTGGGGTTCTCGGGAAATAAGAGCTAGCCCCGGAAACTTCTGATCTAGCCCCTGGAACTCCAGAAAATCATGTAAATTCATTTAAAAATCAGATTTAGCCCCTGGACTTAATAAAAATTAGGAAAAACACCTCTGATAAGTGTAGCTAGACCCCTGGAAATTCTGAAAAATAATATTATAGATCCTGTAATGGGGTGAGTTTACCTTTTTAGCCCTGTTTAGTATTTAAATTAGGAAATTGAATATGTGGCTAGTGTTTAAAAATTAAAAGTGGGACAAACATATTGTCATAATTAAATTAAAAACTTTCTCAGTATTTAGAAAACTTTGGAGTGAGATAAAAACATATTTTGGGCTGAATTGAATCTGTCTAATTTATTATTCACATTTAGGGACACATTTTTAAGTAATGAATAGTTTTAGAAAATAGGGAAAATAATTGTGAAATAGTTTACATCAGAGGCAAAAGTCAAAATATGTTATTAAATTATTTAGGACCAGAACCTATTCTGTTTAGATGATGTGTATTACTAATTTCATAATAAAGAACACATTTATGTATAGGAAAATAAATCTGAAAATATAGCAACTAGTAAATGATAAATGGAGTTTCTAAAATCCAAAGAATTCAGTTTAAGGTTGGTAGAAATTCTAAAGGCACATATGGAGAAGAAAAATACTTTTCATACATACTTGATAGTGAAAAGGTGTAGTAGTTGAATATAAGGAATTTATTTAAATTGGAAACTCATATATAAATAGTAGGTAAATATAAATGGGAACACAAAAGTAGGAATCATATACACATGATTAAAAGTGCATGCAAGCCACAACTCAACACACATAAAGTAACCACAACACATATAATGGTGAAGGACTTTCATAAATGTGAATGTGTGGTTTGCATGAAGTAGAAGTGTGAACTATGTCTTATGTTTGTTGTTTTTCTTTTGCTATGTGTGATGGTATGATGTAGAACCTGCTCAAGAGCAATTTATTCCTTTCCAAGACCAGGACTACCCATTTCAAGAGCAGCAAGAAGGAGGCAAGTGTCCTTGACCACTTTGATCCTATGCTAGGATGTGTAGCTAGAATTATTTGCATTGTCAATTGAAATATGAAACCCATGCTAGGAAGTTTCCCTAGAATTGCATTACCTTGTTTCCTTGTAGCATTGGGTTGGGATTCATTTATCATGTAATTTATTATTATGCATATGCTTTGCCATGCTTAGAATGGGATATTTGGGATAAGAGATCATCAGTTTATTTTACCATACTCTTGAATGAGATATTGTGAGTCATGTAGAGGTAGGGATCAAGGCAAGTTGGATGTTTTGGTTGTGTGCTGGGTGCACGAGACTTGGGTTTGTGTTTAGTACTTGCCTGGATCCTAAGCACCGGTTCATGGAGCATGTAACCTGACTTTACAGTGCCAACCACATGCTGAGATGGGGCAGCTTGGCCAATTAATTAGGTGTATCCCCGGCGTAGTATGGGTGTGTTGGATGGTGCGGGGAGTAGGTGCCAGCTGGACTACCATATGAACCGCAAGGCTCAAGAGGGGGCCACTGCAGCGGGGTTGGAGCCTCTTGTATGCTGTTAGGGGTGAAACCTCAGTGGGCCCACGCTCGTCGGGAATCCCTTTGTAAAGGCTTCGTAGTGATCTCCTGGCTACACACCTGGGAAGTGTGAATGTGGTTTGTAGCCACTGGCATAATGGAGGTTCTTTTAGTCCACCAGGCAACGGGGGATGAAATCACTACATGTGGGTACAGTGGTACAAACTCTGATGAGTCAAAATTGTCATGACAGCCGTGCTCACGGTCAAGAGCGGCTTGGACTTATTCATGATTAGAGGATTGATGGTTTTGGAAGTTGTGAATATTAAGCGGGGAGCTTAACATTGGAAATGATGTCATGGTTATTGGATTATGATGATGGGATGGGAGATTGGGACTATTTCACCTGTGTAGTAATGTAGGTGCTTAATAGGCTAAGGTGATAGGTATTAATTGCGTAGTGCTTTAACCATGAGTTCAACCTCTCCTTGCTCTAGCCATGCATGATATAATTTTCCCACACTTGCTGAGTACCATTGGTACTCAACCTTGCATATTTGTTGCTTTATATTGCTGCTCAGGTCAAGATAATGAGGTGGTGTATAATGACCAAGACTTTGGACCAGAAGAAGGTTTCTAGGTTCATGGAGACCCCGGGCAACGCCTGTGATGGAGCCCTCAAGAATAATTTTCCGCTGCTAGTTTATTTACTTGTGATGAACTTATTATTGTCCATCGAGACATTTGCGATGTAAGACTTATTTATATTCGACACCTGGCTTGTAATAAATGATGCTTCACTATTTGTCATCACATGTATGAGAAAATGATCCTGGCATACATGTGATATTCACTTGGTTGTTCTTCGGAAAAAAACCGGGTGTGACAGAGGTGGTATCAGAGCCAAGGTTGCCCGTAGGAACGTGGACCTAGGTAGAAATGGACGTATTTAAGGGCCCTATTTTCCTTAAAAACTATTTTACAAAGTGTGTGTTGAAAAGTGTTATTTAATGGAGTCACTTTCTTCATCTTACCCCAACTTTCATTCAAAATAGGATTTTTGTTTGAGAGTTTATCTAACCTAATTTTAAATTCTTTTTGTTTTAGATGGTTCGCATGATTCGCACCGCTCGCAAGTCCACAGGAGGGAGAGTTCCCATAGTTGCCCTTGCCGAGAGGGAGGAGAGCCGTACGGTGACGTACCTTTCCTATGGATTGGCAGTAGGAGGCTTATTGCGCCGTCTTCGGCGTATGCTCGAAGCCGCCGGCAATACGGGCAAGCTAATCATCCACTATAACTCCACCAGGACCATCCGTGAGAAGAGGGAAGAATGGAGTTCAGAGATGAGGATAATACACGAAAATCAGCTGCTTAAGATTCACCACTCTCCAGCTTGTAGAGCGACACAGGTCGATGCGGAGAAAGATGTCACCTGGGAGGCCATCACCTGCCAGAGTCACATCTATCGACGCCACTTGGACAAAACTGAGTACATGTATGTCCTCCAGCGTGAGAGTGGTACCACGGAGTACAAGTACCCGCCGGTGCAGCAAGGGACTTCCCATGAGCACATGGACTTGTGCTTGGAAGACGCTTCTATGCTCAGCACTCGACTGCAGGAGTGTCAACAAGAGCTTCAGGATGTCCGGGACACCCTGAAGGAAACGGAGGCGTTGCTGCGAGCCTGCTTGAGGGCGAGAGAAAGAGGAGATGGGAATGAACTGTGTGTCACCGTGAATGATACATGGACTCTTGACTCCCCAGATCACCGAGAGATCAGGCGTCGTCGCACTTCTCCACCAGCAGCCTCCCCACCCAAAGCAGAGTCAGAAGACAGCCGAAATGATGAGGAAGATCCCGAGGAGCCAGCTCAAGAAAACGAGTAGCGTAGAGCCTTTCCCTTAAATTAGAAGGATGTCGAGTAGTCGAGTCGTTACGTAGTTAATGGTGTGTTAATGCTTGGTGTGTGACGTGAGTTGTGGAAGCCATGAGCAATTGTCCACAGCCTCGTCTTTAGATTGTTTTGCTTTGGTGTGTAAACCCACATGAAATAATAGTGCATCTATTTGGTGTGAGATATGAACCCTTGTAAAAGTATAACAAAGCCTCAACACTTCAAAGTACAAACAAATGAAAGTAGTAAGATGATACTAAATGCTTTCAAATTAACATTGGTTGATTCTGCCAGATGCCCGGAAGAGGAAAAGGACGTGCTGCCAACCCCGCCAACAACAACGATGAGGCATGCAACCCTCATCTTTCTGGAGGCCAGGACCGGGGTGGTCGCCGTGAAGGAGTTGATCCCCTCCACCAAATGCTGGAGAATCAGAATCAGCTCATCCAGAACTTGACTCAAGTGGTGGCCAACTTGCATCAAGTTCCACCTCCACAAGCTGCACCACGCCAACCAAGGTTGAGTGAGTTTCTAGGAACTCAACCTCCAAAGTTTGCAAGTGCTGCTGAACCTCTGGAGGCAGATGATTGGCTGAAGACCATTGAAAGTAAGATGAGGATCATACAGTGCCAAGGGTATGAGAGGGTGCTGTTTGCCTCTCATCAATTGCATGGACCTGCTGCTGATTGGTGGACCGCCTACGTGGCCGCCCATCATGACCCTGAGAACATCACTTGGGAAGAGTTCAAGCGTAGCTTCCGCAACCATTACATCCCAAGAGGTGAACTCAAAAAAAAGAGGAAGGAGTTTTTGGGACTGCAGCAGGGAAACATGACGGTGAGGGAATACCTCACTAAATTTACTCAACTATCCCGTTATGCCCCACGGGACATAGAGACTGATGAGCAGAAACAAGATTGTTTTGTGGAAGGACTTACCGCAGAGATGCAGTGTGCAATGTCCTCAAACGAGTATGAAAGCTTTCAAAAGATGGTGGACAGAGCGTGTGTGGTAGAAAGGAAGCTGAAGGCCTTGGAAAATGAGAACAAGAGGAAGGCCGGGTGGTCACATCAAGCCTCAGGGAGCAACACCCGCCCACGTCTGATGCAGCAACCTGCCGGGCAAACGAACCATGCTGCGGTACCCTACTCAGCACCAAGGGGGTACAACCCAAACTACAGGCCTCCGGCAGCACCAGCACAGCCACAACGTCAGTTTGTACAGCAGCCTCGCCCCGCATATCCACCTCGACCAGCAGTGCAAGGACCTCCAAACCAACCCCAAGACACTAAAGGCCAAGCACCTAAGGTTGCGGTGCAATGTTTTAGCTGTGGTGAAGTGGGGCACTACGCCCATAAATGCCCAAAGAAGAAGCCTGCACAGCCACAACAGCAGAATGTAATGAGAGGACGGGTGAACCACGTCACTATGGAGGAAGCACAAGAGGCACCCGATGTGGTAGTTGGTAAGTTTCCTGCCAATTTACACCTTGCAACCCTGCTGTTTGATTCTGGTGCTACCCACTCGTTCATTGCTCAAGGGTTTGTTAAGAAGCATGACCTAGCAACCACACAAATGAACCATATGCTAGCTGTAAACTCTCCAGGTGGAGAAATAAGGACAAGACAAGTGTGTCCCAAAGTGAACCTAGACATTAATGGGGTAGTATTTACTGCTAACCTCATAGTGATAGATTCACAGGGAATAGATATTATTTTGGATATGGATTGGTTGACCAAACATAAAGGAATCATCCATTGTTCGACCAGAACGGTGGAACTAACTCACCCTAGTGGCACAAGAGTAAAGTTCATAACAATACACGAGCCTAGGAGGGACATTAAATTAAATCAAGTTGAGGTGAAAGTTGAGGAAATCAGGACCATCAGGGAATATCCAGATGTTTTCCCGGAGGAGTTGCCAGGTATGCCTCCCGATCGTGAAGTGGAATTCGCAATTGAGCTAGTACCTGGAACAGCCCCGATATACAAGAGACCTTATCGGATGGACTCCAAGCAGCTAGAAGAACTCAAGGATCATTTGAGAGAATTGACGGAGAAGGGGTATATTCGTCCTAGTTCCTCACCATGGGGAGCTCCGGTGATATTTGTGCCCAAGAAGGACGGAACCCAAAGGTTATGCGTGGATTACCATGCCTTGAATGAGGTAACCATCAAGAACAAGTACCCATTACCCCGCATTGAAGACTTGTTTGATCAGTTGAGGGGAGCTTGTGTGTTCTCGAAAATTGATCTCAGGTCGGGATACCACCAACTCAAGATAAGGCAATCTGATATCCCCAAGACAACTTTCGTATCTCGGTACGGACTGTATGAATACACTGTCATGCCTTTCGGGCTAACTAATGCCCCGGCATACTTCATGTATCTCATGAACAAGGTATTCATGGAATATCTGGATAAATTTGTGGTGGTTTTCATAGATGACATTCTCGTCTTCTCCAAAGATGAAGAAGAACATGAGAAACATCTAAGGTTGGTGTTGCAAAGGCTGAGAGAACACCAACTATATGCCAAGTTGAGCAAGTGTGAGTTTTGGCTGAAGAGAGTTCCCTGCTTAGGACATATAATCTCAGAAGAAGGAATCTCCGTAGATCCCGCCAAAATCGAGGATATCCAGAAGTGGAAGACCCCTGAAAATGTCGGGGAAGTTCGAAGCTTCTTGGGATTGGCTGGATACTATCGATGGTTTATTGAGGGATTCTCCAAGATCTCGAGACCTCTCAACAAACTGTTGGAGAAGCGAATCACATTCACCTGGACGCCACAGTGCGAGACGAGCTTTCAGGAGCTAAAGAAGAGATTGACAACAGCCCCAGTGTTGTTATGCCAGATATGCAGAAGAACTTCACGGTGTACTGCGATGCCTCTGGAAACGGGTTGGGATGTGTTCTCATGCAAGAAGGGCATGTCGTGGCATATGCATCCCGGCAGCTTCGGAAGCACGAGAAGAACTATCCTACACATGACCTAGAACTAGCCGTAGTGGTACACGCGTTGAAAATTTGGCGGCACTATTTGATGGGGAAGAGGACCGAGATATATACGGATCATAAGAGTTTGAAGTACATATTCACACAGCCAGACCTCAACCTCAGACAAAGGAGATGGTTAGAGCTAATCAATGACTTTGATGTGGGCATCAACTATCCTCCTGGGAAAGCAAACATCGTGGCCGATGCTTTAAGTTGGAAAGTGCAGGTCAATAGGTTGAGCTTGAAGGACATGCCGGCAGAATTGAAGGATGAGGTTATAAGGCTCAATCTATGCCTTGTGAATAGTGGTGAAGCCATCGCCATGGAAGTGGACTCCACACTAGAGCAAGACATACGCAATGGTCAAAAGAACGACGAGAAGATACAAGAAATCAGGCAACTCATCAAGGAAAATAAAGCTCCTGGTTTCAGAGAGGATGAACAAGGTACGGTGTGGCACGGGAAGAGAATCTGCGTGCCTGAAGTAAAAGAGATTCGTGAATTGATTTTGAAAGAGGCTCACGATTCTGACTATTCCATTCATCCTGGGAGTACGAAGATGTACCAGGACCTCAAGGGCAGGTATTGGTGGTATGGCATGAAGCGAGATGTCGTGGAACATGTTGCCCTATGTGACACATGTCAGTTGGTGAAAGCAGAACATCAACGACCCGCGGGATTATTGCAACCACTCAAAGTGCCTGAATGGAAATGGGAAGAAATCAGCATGGATTTCATCGTGGGATTGCCTAGGACCCAATCAGGATATGATTCGATATGGGTTATCATTGATAGGCTAACAAAGGTAGCTCACTTCATCCCCGTGAAGGAAAGCTACAGCGGATCCAAATTGGCAGAGTTGTACATGTCAAGGATCGTGTGTTACCATGGAGTGCCAAAGAAGATTGTGTCGGATCGTGGGACACAGTTCACCTCAAGGTTCTGGCAGAAGTTGCACGAAACCATGGGAACCCATCTGAACTTTAGTTCTGCCTATCATCCCCAAACTGATGGGCAGACGGAAAGAACCAATCAGATCCTTGAAGATATGCTAAGAGCATGTGCACTCAAAAACAATAGGAGTTGGGACAAAAACTTACCGTATGCGGAGTTTTCCTATAACAATAGCTATCAAGCTAGTATGAAGATGTCACTGTTTGAAGCTTTGTACGGGAGGAAGTGCAGAACTCCCCTATTTTGGAACCAAACGGGGGAAAGTAAAGTGTTTGGTCCAGAAGTACTACAAGAAGCCGAGGCGAAGGTAAGGGAAATTCGCAACAATTTGAGGATAGCACAGACACGCCAAAAGAGTTATGGTGATGTACGAAGAAGAGAGCTCGTTTTCAACGTGGGAGACTATGTTTATCTCAAGGTGTCCCCTATCCGAGGACTTCGTCGGTTCAAGATGAAAGGGAAGTTGTCACCTCGATACATCGGACCCTTTCAAATTTTGGAGAGGAAAGGCGAAGTGGCGTATCAACTAGAGTTACCGGCTCGTCTATCGGATGTGCACGATGTGTTCCATGTGTCACAACTCAAGAAATGCCTGAGGACGCCTGAAGAGGTGTTACCCATGAATGAAGTGGACGTAGCTGAGGATTTGTCTTATGCCGAGCAACCATACAAGATTTTGGAGACAATGGAACGCCTCACCAGAAATAAAAGAATCCGGATGTGCAAGGTGCAGTGGAAGCATCACTCAGAAGAGGAAGCCACCTGGGAGCGGGAAGATGAGCTCAAGGCACAATTTCCGGAATTGTTTTCTTAGAAACACCAATCTCGAGGACGAGATTTCTTTTAAGGGGGGTAGAGCTGTAACACCCCAAAATTTTGATTCAAAACCCTAAATCATGTTAAGTGGGGAATTTAAAAATTTTTGGACGTATTGCATGTTTTGCAAAAATTCAAATTCAAACTGGAATTCAAATTAAACTCAAATCAGAAAAGAAATAGAAAAAGAAAAAGAGAAAACAGAAAAAAACCGGCCAGTGGGCCAAAACCCACCAGCCGGCCCACCCAGCCACCGAGCCAGACCGCAGCCGCGCGCGCTGCTTCCTCACACTGACAGGCGGGGCCCACCCATCGTCGTCTACCTCGCGCCGCGCCGGACTCCCTCGCACCCGAATCAAAACCGATCGGGATTTCGGCGTATCCCCGCTGAATTCTGTTCGTAGGCGACGCGGACATGATCTAAACCGCCCCGCCGCCCTCCCCCGTCTATAAAAACCCCAGCCTCGTTCTGTTTTTCCCACGTGGTCGCCGATTTTTCCTCCGGTGAGAACCGAGACTTCTCCGGTGAATTCTGGCCGATCTAAGCTCGGAAATTCCGATCTAACTCGCTGGTCTTGATCCACCGCCTCCGGGGAACCTTGCAGGTGCAGAAAACTCGGTGACTTGCGGTGTAAACACAGCGCCGACGAGCTTCGCCGTGGTTTCGCCTCGGACCTCGTCACCGATCACTTTCAAGGACCTCCGAGCTCAAGAAAACCCCCGAGGTGAGATCCCCGACCTCCCCTCTACCGATCTATGCCATAAAATCACAGTTCTAGGAAGAATTCCCGAAGGTCCGAAAGTTTCCGGCGAGATCGCCGCTTCCCGCCGCCGTGCGCCGCCGGCAGCGCCGCCCGCGCTCGATCAGAGCGACGTGGCCGCTTGTGCGCCGTTTATTTTAAATCGCATGGTAGGGTTTAAATCCCCGCGTACCGGTTCGACGTTATAATCTCAGCCGTCGGTTTAAAATCGGACGGTCCACGTCAGCCCCGCATTATAAAGACTGGAAATCTTACGTGCTACCCCCTGGGGTTCTCGGGAAATAAGAGCTAGCCCCGGAAACTTCTGATCTAGCCCCTGGAACTCCAGAAAATCATGTAAATTCATTTAAAAATCAGATTTAGCCCCTGGACTTAATAAAAATTAGGAAAAACACCTCTGATAAGTGTAGCTAGACCCCTGGAAATTCTGAAAATAATATTATAGACCCTGTAATGGGGTGAGTTTACATTTTTAGCCCTGTTTAGTATTTAAATTAGGAAATTGAATATGTGGCTAGTGTTTAAAAATTAAAAAGTGGGACAAACATATTGTCATAATTAATTTAAAAACTTTCTCAGTATTTAGAAAACTTTGGAGTGAGATAAAAACATATTTTGGGCTGAATTGAATCTGTCTAATTTATTATTCACATTTAGGGACACATTTTAAAGTAATGAATAGTTTTAGAAAATAGGGAAAATAATTGTGAAATAGTTTACATCAGAGGCAAAAGTCAAAATATGTTATTAAATTATTTAGGACCAGAACCTATTCTGTTTAGATGATGTGTATTACTAATTTCATAATAAAGAACACATTTATGTATAGGAAAATAAATCTGAAAATATAGCAACTAGTAAATGATAAATGGAGTTTCTAAAATCCAAAGAATTCAGTTTAAGGTTGGTAGAAATTCTAAAGGCACATATGGAGAAGAAAAATACTTTTCATACATACTTGATAGTGAAAAGGTGTAGTAGTTGAATATAAGGAATTTATTTAAATTGGAAACTCATATATAAATAGTAGGTAAGTATAAATGGGAACACAAAAGTAGGAATCATATACACATGATTAAAAGTGCATGCAAGCCACAACTCAACACACATAAAGTAACCACAACACATATAATGGTGAAGGACTTTCATAAATGTGAATGAGTGGTTTGTATGAAGTAGAAGTGTGAACTATGTCTTATGTTTGTTGTTTTTCTTTTGCTATGTGTGATGGTATGATGTAGAACCTGCTCAAGAGCAAGTTATTCCTTTCCAAGACCAGGACTACCCATTTCAGGAGCAGCAAGAAGGAGGCAAGTGTCCTTGACCACTTTGATCCTATGCTAGGATGTGTAGCTAGAATTATTTGCATTGTCAATTGAAATATGAAACCCATGCTAGGAAGTTTCCCTAGAATTGCATTACCTTGTTTCCTTGTAGCATTGGGTTGGGATTCATTTATCATGTCATTTATTATTATGCATATGCTTAGCCATGCTTAGAATGGGATATTTGGGATAAGAGATCATCAGTTTATTTTACCATACTCTTGAATGAGATATTGTGAGTCATGTAGAGGTAGGGATCAAGGCAAGTTGGATGTTTTGGTTGTGTGCTGGGTGCACGAGACTTGGGTTTGTGTTTAGTACTTGCCTGGATCCTAAGGACCGGTTCATGGAGCATGTAACCTGGCTTTACAGTGCCAACCACATGCTGAGATGGGGCAGCTTGGCCAATTAATTAGGTGTATCCCCGGCGTAGTATGGGTGTGTTGGATGGTGTGGGGAGTAGGTGTCAGCTGGACTACCATATGAACCGCAACGCTCAAGAGGGGGCCACTGCAGCGGGGTTGGAGCCTCTTGTATGCTGTTAGGGGTGAAACCTCAGTGGGCCCACGCTCATCGGGAATCCCTTTGTAAAGGCTTCGTAGTGATCTCCTGGCTACACACCTGGGAAGTGTGAATGTGGTTTGTAGCCACTGGCATAATGGAGGTTCTTTTAGTCCACCCGGCAACGGGGGATGGAATCACTACATGTGGGTACAGTGGTACAAACTCTGCAGAGTCAAAACTGTCATGACAGCCATGCTCACGGTCAAGAGCGGCTTGGACTTATTCATGATTAGAGGATCGATGGTTTTGGAAGTTGTGAATGTTAAGCGGGGAGCTTAACATTGGAAATGATGTCATGGTTATTGGATTATGATGATGGGATGGAAGATTGGGACCATTTCACCTGTGTAGTAATGTAGGTGCTTAATAGACTAAGGTGATAGGTATTAATTGCGTAGTGCTTTAACCATGAGTTCAACCTCTCCTTGCTCTATCCATGCATGATATAATTTTCCCACACTTGCTGAGTACCATTGGTACTCAACCTTGCATATTTGTTGGTTTATATTGCTGCTCAGGTCAAGATAATGAGGTGGTGTATAATGACCAAGACTTTGGACCCGAAGAAGGTTTCTAGGTTCATGGAGACCCCGGGCAACGCCTGTGATGGAGCCCTCAAGAATAATTTTCCGCTGCTAGTTTATTTACTTGTGATGAACTTATTATTGTCCATCGAGATATTTGCGATGTAAGACTTATTTATATTCGACACCTGGCTTGTAATAAATGATGCTTCACTATTTGTCATCACATGTATGAGAAAATGATCCTGGCATACATGTGATATTCACATGGTTGTTCTTCGGAAAAAAACCGGGTGTGACATTCATGAGGTACATGAAGTATGCGGGTGCATTCGTTAACCCAAAAGACATAACGGTATATTCATACGAACCATACCATGTTTGAAAGGCAGTCTTGGGTATATCGAAGGGCTTAATCTTTAGCTGGAAGTATCCTGACCGAAGATTAATTTTGGAGAACACTCGGGCTCCCTTCATTTGGTCGAACAGGTCTCTATACGGGGCAGAGGGTACTTGTTCTTGATCGTCACCTCGTTGAGAGACCTATAGTCCACGCACATCCTTTGGGTTCCATCCTTCTTGCTTATGAAGAGCACGGGGGCTCCCCATGGTAACGAGCTTGGACGTATAAAACCCTTCTCTTGCTGCTCTTGGATTTGCTTCTTGAGCTCCACGAGTTCGTTGACGGGCATCCTATATGGTCTCTTTCCTACAGGTGCGGTTCCGGGTACTAGGTCAATGGAAAACTCGATATCCCGGTCGGGTGGCATACCGGGAAGTTCTTCCCGGAACACGTCCGAGAACTCTTGAACCACCAGCATGTCTTTCAATGTTGCATCTTCGACGTGGTTCAACGTGGCCTTCTCGGTAGTTGGCTGGGCTGACTCGAACTCGATACGGGTACCGTGCTCGTTTGTCAACTGCACGCTTCTCTCAGCACATTGGATTATTCCGTTGTGCTTGCTTAACCAATCCATTCCGAGTATTATGTCAAGCCCTTGGGAATCCAAGACAATGAGGTTCGCAAGGAAGTCTACCCCCTTATATTAAGGTGTACTTTCGGACATACTATATTAGTCCTCATCTCGCCACCGGGAGAATTAACCAACATAGTATATTTCAAGTGTTATATGGGTAGATTGTACTTGGCAACATACTTGGATGATATGAAGGAATGTGATGATCCAGAATCAAATAGAATGGTGGCTGGGTTGGAGTTGGCAAGGAACATACCAATCACGACGTCCTCAGCCTGTTGCGCTTCCTCAGCAGATACATGGTTCACGTTGCCGCGAGCGTAGTTCTGCTGTCCACGGTTTCCTTCGTTAGCTCCTCCGTTCGGCCATGGGTTCTGCTTGGGGACATTGCCTTGCTGTCCAGGACCTCTCCTCGGGCACTGGCTCGCAAAGTGTCCCATTTCCCTGCATGCAAAGCATGCCCTGCTGCCCACGGCAGCAGGTACGTTGGGGGGGGGGGGGGTTTGAACAGGAGCACCCATGTTAGGAAGGGGCGCTGGAGGCAAAGGCACACGAGGTGCTTGTGCGACAGGTCGTTGCTGTGGTGGCTGATTAGGGCGGTATGCAGGAGCGGGCGATCCGTACTGCGGTGCAGCTGAGGGCATGTACCGGGGGCGTACGTTGCTCCCTTGTGGCTGGTACGGCATCTTTCATTTGCCCTCTCGCTCGATCTCTCGGATCTTGCTTTCAACCACTATAGCCGTGTCAACCAACTTCTAGAAGCTCGCGTAGTCATTGCTGAGGAGCTGAACCTGGATCTCATTGTTCAACCCTCTCATGAACAGGTACTGCTTCCGTTGGTCCGAGTTGACATCTTCGGGGGTGTATCTTGACAGCTGCGTGAACTTGTTGAGGTACTCATTCACGCTCTTCTGTCCTTGGCGGAGACCGTCGAACTCCTGCCTTTTGAGGATCATTACACCAGCAGGGATGTAATGAGATCGGAAACTCTCCTTGAACTCAGTCCAAGTGATCGTCTCTGGGTCGACATGAGCGTTGCACAGGGCATCCCACCAGTCAGCGGCAGCTCCCATGAGTTGGCGCGACACAAAGAGAACCTTCTCTCTGTCATTGCACTGAACTATGGCAAATTTCTTTTCCATGGACTTCAACCAGTCGTCGGCCTCCATGGGATCGTTAGCTTGAGAAAAAGTGGGTGGTCGAGTCCTCATGAACTCTTCCAGCCTGTTGTGAGCCGGCGGTGGTGGCGGTGGTGGTGGCGGTGGTGCCGGAACAGGGTTGTTGTTGTTGGCCTGCAGCTGACACAAAGTTTGGATCATGGTCTGCAGGAGCTGATTCTGCATGGCCATCAACCGTTCCAGGTTGTTCTCACCAGCTCCGGGGTTAACAGGAATTTCATCGTGGCCATCCTCTTGTTTGCCACGGACGTTCCTTCCTTGGAGGCTGGCGTTTCCTCTCACCATCTGTGAGAGCGAATAGAATAGAATACAGGTTAGAAGGTTAGATGGATCCCCCTAACTATATGCATCAAGGTGGATGGACTATATATATTAGCCCATATGAGGATGTGAACAAGTGCCGAGGCATCTCACACCTCCCTACTACGCGTGGATATGGACAACGCTGAAACGTCCCACAACTCACACTAAGCATACACTCACAAACAATCATCACAAAGGCTCACACAACTCCTATTCAAGGCTTTTCCAATGGGGGTCCTATGGGGTTTTTAGGGTGATATCAATCTGTGACTTCACCCTATGTCAAGGTGGTTTGGGGTGATACCAATCTGTGATCCAACTATGGCTTCTCCTAGGCTTGCATCCTATATCAAGGTGGTTCCAATGCCAATCTATGCATCCTAGGCTTGCATCCTATGGTCAGCGTAGCTTCTAACACTAATCTGTTACTATCTAGGCTGTGTGATCTACGATCAACCCATGGCAGGTTGATACCAATCTGTGTCTGATACCAATCTGTGTTTTGTCCGTCCGTCAACCATGGTAGGTTGATACCAATCTGGGGTTTCTATCTAGGCGTGAAACCTACCGTCAACCCATGGCAGGTTGATACCAATCTGTAGATTGTATCTAGGTGTGTAATCTACCTTCAACTGTGGCTATGATACCAATTTGTGACCCCCTCAATTCAGTGGGAAACCACAGAACTGAGAACTGATGCATATGTGTGCCTAGGATGTTCATCACACATATACATATGTTCCACAAACTGAATTCAGAATATGTATTACCACGAATAACAGGGTTTATTACAAAATCTCACGAGTCTTGGACTCATGCTAACAGCGGAAGTCTTATCTATTCTGGCAGCGGAAGTCTTCTATTCTAGTGTGGAAGCAATCTAAGCAGCAGCAGTGGCTCCATCTCTACTCCATCCCCACAGGTAAGGTTGAGGACAGATTACACGCCTAATGCTCCACTTGGTCTTCATAGTATTCTTCCCCTGTTGCTGATGATGAGTAATAATGCAAGCTTGAGTACAATGATGTACTCAGCAAGTGCAGGAAAATATGATATGTAGCTCACAACAAGGCAGGTATAAAAAAAGGCTCATTGCAGAAAGCAAAATTTAGTTCTCAAAAACACGATAAAACAACAACTCAGCTTAAGGTGAATGTAATCCCAACATGTATTAAAATACCAACATACCTCTATTATATCTCATCACTTTCCATGTCTCA
Organism: Neostapfia colusana; assembly: GCA_030760725.1. NCBI lineage: Eukaryota > Viridiplantae > Streptophyta > Magnoliopsida > Poales > Poaceae > Neostapfia > Neostapfia colusana. The sequence continues at coordinate 51,109,095 of JASWHV010000006.1, read as the reverse complement.
ACCAGACATTGCTCATGAATACCATCTCGTATTCACTACCATCTCACGAATACCATCTCATATTCGCTACCATTTCACGAATACCATCTCGTATTCTCTACCATTCAATTCTGTCTCATTTCGAGACCACATCTCGCTGCCATGACTCAACAGTCATGCAACCAATCTTATCACCCAGACTCAACAGTCCCGAAAACCAAACCATAACCAAAAAGCATCCCAACTAATCATGTGAGTTGTCCAGGCGCTCGTGACCGTAAGCTCGGCTATCATGATAGTTTTAGACTCTTTAGAGTTTGTACCACTTTACCCACAAGTTTGTGATTTTGTCACCTGTCGGTGACTGCAGAACCTCCATTATACCAGTACACAACCATCGGTGTATGGTCAGAGATCACAAAATAGCCTTTACAAAGGGGTTACTAGATGTATGGACTCACTAAGGTTTCACCGGCAGGCTAGAATCTCCAATTCTCCCACCCACGGGCCGCCTCTTGTGCCATGAAGTTCCCAGGGCAGTCCTCACTTGACTCCCATTCCCTGCGCCTTCCATGGTCCATAACAATCTAGTAACTTACCTAATTACTCAGCTAAGACGCACCCATACTTGGCCTTGTGGTGGCACTGTTATCCTGGCATGGCTGGCATGAACTGGTCCTTAGATCTATGGCAAGTAAACCACCATCTCATTCTACCTCATTCACAAACCCAGTATTGCCTAGATCTCCCTCCGATTCATGTTCATTAATATCAAGTTTTCATTATCATTACGAGTGCAGTTAGCTAGACACATGATCTCGGTTCCCAAAAATCCCGTGGACTCAGCGAAGCATAAAAGCAAAAAGCATACCTGACTTATAAACTTCCCTGGCGACAAGGGTGGTTTAACCAAAACTAGTAGACTCCTATAAAAGGGTTTCCCATCATATTGACTCAAGCACTCACACCTTTTCGCAAACAAATAGTTTTCCAGAACATGGGAGCAATATGGTCAAGGGGCACTTGCCTTGTTCTTGCGGTTCCAGTTGCTCAAACTCTTGCTGAAGTAGTCCGTCGTAGGTAGCTCCCTGAGCTTGTCCTTTTATATGCGATCAAGCACATACAAGATTCACAACAATCAATATCATGCACAAACTCTAATCAAGATGCGATGATGCATATGCATGCTAATCCTATGGTGCAGTTTTTATTAGATCGGTTCATACGTGTTCTTGCATGAATTGCATGGGTTTTACTATGAACAGAGGTGTTCGGATCAAATGTGAATGTGGTGATGATCTTGACTTTAGATCAAACCGATCAACACGTGATCTGTCCACGGAAAAGCTTCTATTCGAAAGGAATCGAAGAACAGATGCAAATGAAACACGATGATGTCGTAAGGTGGTATTGGAAACCTACCTTACGTTCTTTGGGATCTCCCTCCTAGCAAACAGACCTTCGGGGCTCCTCCGGCGATGGCAATCGTCTCTGGGCTCGTCGGCGATCTCTCTGGTGGTCAAACTCCGGCGAAGGGTTTTACTCGGCAAGCTTGGGCTAGGGCTCTAAGTTGTGGGTTCAGGAGGTGGAAAAGATGTTCGTGGTTTTGGCCAGAGGTTTTTGGTTCTATTTATAATCGGGAAGAGAAGAGTGCTAATCTGTTTGGATTTCGAATAAGAGTCCTATTCAAATTGTTTTTGAATCTTAACAACTTATCCTTAATTGATTTGGTGTGGTAACATTGTGGAAATCGTGTCATTTTTCTCAGTACCAGGAATTCCCACGCGTACAGAAGAAAAACCGCTTCAGAATCGCGTCCTTTCGTGGTGATGAGCTCCGGAAGCTCCACGTGTCCTGTGGGAACCTGGGCTCCCTTTTATGTAGAGACAAGCTCCGGTTGTGCCGCGTGTCAGGCGGACAAGACCTCCCTCTTACTCAGAGGCGAGCTCCGTGTGTGCCACGTGTCCAAGCGGGCGGGACCTCCCATCTTAACAGAGGCAAGCTCCGCCCGTATACCATCGTAAGATGAACTGGAAATTAGTAGTTTCAACCAGTTACACAAAATAGGCAAGTTGAGGTTTGTTCAGCGTGTGTTGTGTTGCCTCCAACTATAACGAGGGGGTCAGGTACTTGAATTCTCTGCGTTCCGGAACGCACAGAATTCAATGCATAGGGGACCATCCTTTTTTTCGGCATGCTCTCTGATTTACGGATTCGCGTACGCGACGTGTCAGTTCTGGACTTCCCCCTCTATTAGGAGGTGGCTCCGGGGGTGCCATGTGTCAATTTCGGACCTCCCCTCTCTTCGGAGGTGGCTCCAGATGTGCCACATGTCCTAACAGTGCCAGACTTCCTTTCTTCTCAGAGACGAGCTCCGAGGTTGACACATGTCCAATCGTGACAGACCTCACGGAGGTTAGCTCCGGAGGTGACACATGTCCGATAGTGTCGGACCTCCCGAAAGTGAGCTCTGGAGGTGACACATGTCTAATAGGACCGGCCCTCTCGGAGGTGAGATCCGAGAGCGACACGTGTCTAGCGGGTCTTGTCCTCTCCGAGGTGAGCTCCGAGAGCGACACGTGTCCCGCGCGGCTGGTCCTCTCTTTTCCGCGGTGACTAGCTCCGCAGCCGACACGTGTCCTTCGGGACTGGCCTTGCTCCTCTGCAGAGGCTAGCTCCGGGGGAAACACGTGTCCCACGTGGTCGGACCTCTCCCCCCCCCCTTGCGGGGATGAGCGCCGAGCCTGCCACATAGACAGTTTAGCGGCGGACCTCTCCCCATTTGCAGAGATGAGCTCCGAACACACCACATGGCCAGCGAGCCGCGGGAGTTGTCTTCGGCGCTCTCTGTAAACTGGAATTCACTCTTTTTGGCTAACTTTTTTATTCTTTTTTGGTTTCAACTTATTTTAAAAATGTTTTTTCTACATGAAACATTAATACATGCAGAACCCGAAAATGAGGGTGTCACATAGAGCATATTCCTCAGGAGGGTCAAGTGACCAAGCAGAGCAGTAGTCATATGTCATCTCAAGCTGCAAAGAAGTTCCATAGTCGGTCAAGGAGAACAGCACTGAAAGTGGGAAACGTAAACTATATGGCAGTTGAAGATGTTCCCGTGGGAGAACCCGTGTTTGCGGGCATATTCAGCCTACGTGATCAGCATACGTTCGTATTGTTCGACTCGGGTGCTACACATGATTTTATCAGCAAAGATTATGTGGTTAAGCGCCAAATACCCTCAACCACCTTGGCCGGATCATATCATATTAATTCACCGGGAGGTAGTAGGACAGAGGGCAGGATTGTTGCTCGAGCGCCTATATGTTTGGAGGGGCGGATATATCCTACTACTCTTATCATCCTGGAAGGTTTGCGGATTGACGTCATCTTGGGAATGGCTTGGTTAACACATCACCAAGCTATCTTTGATATTAGTTCACGAACGGTGCAGCTGAGTTCAAAGAAGCACGGGCAACACACGTTAATTCTGAGAAATGTTGCACCAGAAGTTACTGCTGTACACAATGTAGAAGCTAAGAAACTGGAGGACATTCCAGTGGTCCAAGAATATCCGGACGTGTTTCCCGATGATCTACCGGGCATGCCGCCCGAACCTGAAGTGGAGTTTAAAATTGAACTAGCACCGGGAACCACACCCATCTCTCGGAGGCCGTATAAAATGGCACCGAAGGAACTCACGGAGCTAATGGAGCAGATGAATGATTTGCTAAGCAAAGGCTTCATTCACCCCAGTTCATCACCGTGGGGATGCTCCGCGCTGTTCGTCAAGAAAAAGGATGAGACCTTGAGGCTTTGTGTGGACTATCGTCTGCTCAATGCCGTAACTATCAAGAAGAAGTATCCACTATCACGTATCGATATGCTTTTCGATCAACTAGAGGGTGCTAAGGTTTTCTCGAAGATGGATCTTCGGTCCGGATATCACCAGATAAAAATCCGGGCGGAAGACATACCTAAGATGACATTCTCGATGAGATACGGGTTATATGAGTATCTCGTCATGTCATTTGGACTCACTAATGCTCCGGCACATTTTATGTACTTGATGAATTCAGTCTTCATGCCGGAGCTGGACAAGTTTGTCGTGGTCTTCATCGACGATATCTTGGTATATTCTAAGTCGGAGGAAGAACATGCCGAACATCTGCTTGTGCTCCAATGCCTATGGGATCACAAACTATATGCAAAATTCAGCAAGTGTGAGTTCTGGATCAACCAAGTGCCATTTCTTGGGCACATTATTTCTGCGGAGGGCATCGTAGTTGATCCGAGAAAGATCGTCCAAGTTCTGAATTGGAGTTCATCAAAGTCAGTCCACGAAGTCCGTAGTTTTCTCGGTTAAGTGTGTTAGTACCGGAGATTCATTGCAAATTTCTCCAAAGTCTCTAAACCTATGACGGAACTTCTGAAGAAAGGCAACAAATATGTGTGGAGTGAAGCATGTGAGGAGGCGTTCAAAGCATTGGTAAAGGACCTCGGAACAGTCCCAGTGTTGGCGCAGCCCGATACAACTAAGGCTTTTGATGTGTATTGCGATGCATCCGGCATCGGCCTTGCCGCGTCCTTATGCAAGAAGGGTTTGTGGTCGCATATGGATCCAGGCAGCTTCAGAATCATGAGCAGAATTATCCGACACATGATCTCGAGCTAGCTGTTGTGGTTCTTGCTCTAAAAATGTGGAGGCACTATTTGCTTGGAAACTTAGTCCATCTCTACACCGACCACAAGAGTTTGAAATATATCTTCACACAAAAGGAGTTAAATATGAGGCAGCAAAGATGGTTAGAGTTAATCAAGGATTATGAACTGGAGATTCATTACCATCCTGGAAAAGCGAATGTTGTTGCCGACGCACTTAGTCGGAAACCAAATGTGCATAATCTAACCATGGCTGCAATGGAAGAAGAACCGAGCCTGCGCTTGATTCCCTATGGGTCATTGTTTAACCTTGCCCTCATTCCTACAATTCGTGATGAAATTATAGAAATGCAAAAGAAAGATAAAGGCATGGCCCATATCCGGAAGAGAATAGACAAAGGAGAAGCTAAGTGCTTCCGGAAAGATGAGAATGGTACGCTATGGTTCAAGAACCATATAGTCGTACCGAGGGACATGAAGCTTCGTAAGAAGATATTAGACGAAGCTCATTTATCAAAATTTTCCATTCATCCGGGCAGCAACAAGATGTACCAAGATTTGAGGAACATGTTTTGGTGGACACAGATGAAGCGGGAAATAGCTAAATATGTATCTGAGTGCGATACATGTCAAAGGGTGAAAGCAGATCACATTAAGAAACCTGGTTTGCTACAGCCCCTTCATATTCCAGCATGGAAGTGGGAAGATGCGAGTATGAATTTCATTGTCGGGTTACCACTCACATATCGGAAACATGATTCTATTTGGGTAATCGTCGATCGTTTGACCAAGACAGCTCATTTTATTACAGTCCATACTAAATATGTGGCAAAGAAGTATGCGGCGCTGTTCATCTCAAGAATCGTGTGTTTACACGGGGTTCCCCGCACCATTGTTTCTGATCGAGGTATGTTATTCGTATCCATATTTTGGGAGCAACTGCATGCTTCCTTAGGAACCAAACTAATTCGGAGTTCAGCGTATCATCCGCAAACTGATGGTCAAATGGAGAGTGTAAATCAGATTCTGGAGGATATGCTACGGGCATGTGTCATCAATCATGGGAGCAATTGGGATGACCATCTACCGTTAGCAGAATTCTCATATAATAACAGTAATCAATTCAGCATCCAGATGGCCCCGTATGACGCTCTTTATGGCCGGAAGTGCCGCACACCACTGAATTGTTGTGAGTCCAGCGAAAGGGTAGTGTACGGGATTGATCTTGTGGATGAAGCCGAGGAACGAGTGCGAGTGATTCAAGCCAACTTAAAGGCTGCTCAATCTCGGCAGAAGAGTTATGCAGATAAATGACGTCGACCTCTTCACTATAACATCAGGGACAACGTATACCTCCGTGTCTCTCTGATGAAAGGGGTTCATCATTTTGGAGTGAAGGGAAAACTAGCTCCGTGATTCATCGGGCCGTTTGCTGTCACTGAAATATGTGGACCCATGGCTTATCAGCTGGAGTTACCGACGTCACTTTCGGGTATTCACAATGTTTTCCACGTCTCTCAGCTGCGAAAGTGTCTTAAATACCCAACTGCAGTTCATATGGAGAACATTGAGGATCTTCAACCGGATCTCACTTATTCTAAGTACCCGATACAGATTATCGATGAGAAGACTCGCGCCACAAGAAATCGGACATTTTGATTTTACAAAGTCTTGTGGAGCAACCACACCGCTGATGAGGCCACGTGGGAAAGCGAGGATTTTCTCTGTTTAAATTTTCCAGACTTGTTTGTACCATATGTCCAGTAGTTTTTCTTCCTTCCTCTTTCTTTTTATAATCTCGGGACGAGATTCTTTTAAGGGGGAAGGAATGTAACAGCTCTAACTTTTGTAATGTTTTATTTCACATTGTGAAACAAAGTGCGGCAAAGAAAGACTACAATCGTGTCACATGAAATGATGAGCACAAAATGGACATGTGAGGGAGTTAAAAATTTTCTTTGACTCAAGATTAGCACATGTTAAACTGAGCAGGGAACTTCACTTCCTAAGTTCAAATCATGTTAACCCCCACTATAGAGAGGATGGCGGGGAATTTAAACACCACTTTGAATCATTTAAAAGGATTCCTATTCAGATTGTCCAAAGACCTATATGTGATATCACCGATACATTTCGCATGTATTCAAGAGCCTAAGTTTCAAATTTGGAGAAGTTTAGGTTTCATATACTATTTATTCCGAGGATTAAATGAGGGCACGTTCAAATTCAAACTTGAATTTGAATTTTGAACCAAACAAACTCAATTTCAAAATCTGATTTCAGATTTCAGTTCCTCATAATTATTTTGACCTATCCTCCGAGTTTGATCAAATTTGTAGCTCATTTACTATTTTAAACGGAATTGGGGGATAAGAGGGGAGAAATGGGACCCACTTGTCAGTAGACTTAACCCCCAGGTCTTCTGATTTTCGCTCAGACCGCACGCGCGCGCGCCACCTTCGTCGACCGGCACCAACACACGTTTCCCACCGTGCCAACTCCCGAGCTTTGCAGCCGACCGCCTCCACATCCTGCTTCCCCTCGTGGCTCGGCCTGATCCTTCCCACGACGAGTACACCGGCGCAAGTCCCTCTCTCTCACTCGTTCACACGCTCCCTCACCCGCTCAAACATAAGAAACACACTGCCGTGCTCTGCTTCTCATCACCGATCGCCGTCTGCTAGCGTGGGCGCCCAGCTGAGCTATGCAGGAGCTGTGCCGGACTCCACTCGATGTCTCCCAACCCTCACCAGCCCGTGCCCGGCCTCCTTCGATCGCTGCCACGCCGTTCTTCCTCCGCAAGTCCGAGCAAAGTCGCGCCTCACTGATCATCGGTGCCCGGACGTTCTGATCTGTATCGTGGCTAACCTTCTACAGCAAAAAGTGGCGCCCTAGACTGCTATACACTCCGGTGAAAACCCCTTCTCTTTTCGTGCACTACAGAGGAAGAATTTCTCGGTTTACTGCAAGTGTATTTATAGAACCGAGCTGCACAAACTTTGAAAATTCGTAGTAATCACTCAACCAAAACTTGTGCCGAGCTACAAACATGTTCTAGACTTTCCCACGCTCCGCTAGATTAAAAACCATCGAAAATCATCAAGATTTGGCGCTGTTCTTCGAGAATTTTGGGCCGGCACAGATTTTCACCCTAGGTCGACGATGAACTCTTGTTTGCAGCAATTTTTGAGATGATTTGAGCGCATGACGAGGCTTAGGTTTCAACCACGGTGCTGTAGGAAGAAAAACCAAGTTGTTTGAGCCATTTTGTGCGAGCTAGAGGTCGCCGGAGTCATAGCTGCCGCTGCTGCCGTGGGGGGCGCCATTCTAGTCACCACCGGCCGGATTTAACCCCACCATCAGGTTTCCCATCCCTCAAAACCCCCTGGCGGCCAGTATGGGGCCGGGAGACGGCCGGGAAGGGCCTTCGGCGACCCTCACCGGATGGAGCTGCCACTGACCCTGTCTGGCGCGAGGTTGAAGATGAGGGATGACAGGTGGGGCCCACGGGCAGTGTTTAAACTTTTCCAGATTTTTCCTAATTCGGTTTAAACTTTGGAGATTCATAACTTTGTGTACGAATGTCCAAAAATTGTCAAATAAATTTTGTTGGATTCCTCTCAAAGATTACTATCAAGGGTTGTATCCCAATATTTATGAAAATCCCTGGATTTGGCTCATTAATTCATTTAATAACAATATTGTAGGAATTGTTACAGGAGTTCTGTTTATTGGAAAATTCCCAAATTTGGGAAGGAAATTCTTCCAAAAATACTTGAACACCAGTAAAAATTTAAGAGGCATTGGACTTCATTTTCTTTGCCAAATGATGATTCCATCTTGTATGTCTCTGAAAATTAGGAAAAATAACAGAAAGATTTTTCAGCTTTTAGCTCCAACTTCTAAATTCCATATCCCTGTGTAGGAAGCTCCAAAAATGGTGAAACTAAGTCCTATGGACTCATGATACTCTCAAGTTTCTGAAAAACCAAATTTGGAGCATGACAAGACAATATAATTGCCATAGGAATTCAGAGAAGCCAAATAGTTAAGAAAATTCCCTAGGCCACATCTTACATCAACTTTGTCTGAAATTTTGCAAGCCACACCTCTGTAGGATCTATGGACCACTGTAAAAAGTTCAGAGCAAGTTGAGATAATCTTCTCCAGTTTATGCTAAATTCTTTCCAAATCTCTCCTTATGTCCTTAAATAGTTCTTTGCACTTTAGTTCCAAAGACCTCCAATGCCCAAAATGATTCTTTCTCTGTCCAACACATAACCAGGACCCAAATCTCGAGTCTTAGCTGGTCTAAACCATTCTTCAGTCATCACACACATTTGTTTTATAATTCATGTACTTGCAATATAAAACTTGTGCATTTCATATCGGTAGGAAACACGACGAAGGAGTTTGACAAGGAACTGGACTCGGAGCAGCAAGTTAAGGCTTAACTCATCGCCAAGCTACTGACTTAAAAGTAGAAATAAACCTGCAGCAACATAAGGCAAGCCCCAGTTTGCATTTAACAGCTTTTAGTTATATTTTACTTTGTATCACTTTTATGGGTCTAGTATGTATTGTGCATTAGGTCAAGGTGATTAATACTCCAAATGCATGACCCACAAACCCTTGGAGTTAAAGGGTAGAACACTTTATATTCATGTAGCTTCGGCTAGGCTTAAGTTTTATAGGATCCGGTACAAGTCGGGTAGTTGGAAGCTACTCGCGAGTTTAGGATGTTGGTTCATTGGGGGTATGATTCTAGAGAATGGAAGTTCATGAATGGAAAATGAGACCGAGCAGAGAGTTGGAGCAACAGGACGTTGGGCCTGTGTTGCCGTAGCTCTGTTTGTGTTGGTTAAGGACCGATGCGTATGCTGCCCCGCTGAGCAAGTTTGAACAGTACCGGATGCATACTGGAATTATATGGTCCAAGAAACCGATGTAACTCGAGTACTCTCGTGTCGAAACTTATACGGCCGTCCTTTGGGGGTTGGTGTCAGAGGTGTAAACCCGCTAGCGGAGCAACTTTGACGTGTTCCGTGCAGTGGCCCTTCTGATGGGCCGGCAGAACTGGTTCGGCATTGGAGTGACGGGTGAAAGGTTGCTGCATACAACGTAAGAAAGAGCTCCTGTGTGAGTCTTTCGAGGAGGGTGCATGTGTCGTGTGTTCCGGGTGTGTCCCGATTTGAATCACCGTCCCTCCCGGTTATATGAGTACCACTTGTTCACTGAGTTATGACGTAGTAATTATTTCCAGATAAAGTGAGATGAATCATTGCTGTTGTGAAGTTCTTAAGCTCATTGTATTGCCAACCATGTATGCTTTAGTTGTAGAGCTCACTAAGTTTATTTTCCCCTTTGAGCATCACCATATCGGAGGAAAGTGTTTCTTGTTTGATTGTGGACTTCCGATGTGAGGGCTGCCAAAGGCATAATAATCTCCTGCTATTAAACTGAAAGTAAGGATTAACAGGTAGGCGTGTCTTTATCGCATGAGCTACACAATTTCAGAGAATATTCTGAAAATGTTTCTGAACATTTTCTATTTCCTCTGGAACAGTTTCACTATCCACACCATTAGGTGGATCAAATGAGCTCAAATGGACCTGACATTTTTATGGTAGTTCTGGGATATTTTGGTGAACATCCCAGCAAAATTTCAGAATTTTCCTCCAAGTGATTCTCCAGTTAAAATTCTAAACAGTTTAAATTTTGAGGAATTAATTATGGAGAATTAAAGATTTTCATGAAGTGAAACTTGATTTGCTGGAAAGTGCTCGGAGAGCTGAATCCAACAAAATTTGGTTCACTCAATTTGGAGCTTTCCAGCAAAAGTTATGAGGATTTGAAGTTTGAATGAAACTTGAAAATCAGGGGAAAAGTTAAAATTTGCCGGGGCCCACGGGGACATGTGTTGGGCGCGGAGGCGTCAGCACACTGAGGCCTACAGGGTTTTTGCGCGCCAGCACATCAGATCCCGGCCGCAGCCCAATCCCAATTTAAAATATCTGCCGCTGACAGCTGGGGTCCACCCCCTTCGTCTACCTCTCGCCACCCGCGCTCTACCGCCGGGGTACCTCGCCGGAGAGCTCGCCGGCAGCCTCTGTGGAACTCCAAACTTCACGATTCTGGTCGCCCCTGCCTACTTTCACTTGGGGAACAGGATTCTGGCGTCAGCTCGCCATGAAAACGGCCGGCACATGGTCGGCGACGAGCGGCGGCTTCGGAAAGACTTCAGCCGTGTCGGCCGACTTCCCTAGCACCTCGATTGTGAGGACCCCGCCGTCCCGATCACCCACGGGGATGGGGCACCTCGCCCAGGAATCACATTGGGTGGTGCCGTGCGATGCGGCACCCAACAGCACACATAATAAAGCATCATATTACATAAAACAAGCGGAAGCTTACAAAGTGTTGATTTTACAAATACTTCTAAAAAATATGCTACAGCGGAAGACTATTACAACTCACGTCTCATACCTATGCTAAGCAACAGAGAAGGCGTCCAGCCCGCGGACCCTTCTCACTAGCAACACTATCACAGTAGCAGCAGCAGGGGTTGCCATGAGTTCACCATTTGGAGAGTTCTGAATCTCCTCGGGCACCCGTACATATCAGCCAACAGTTATTACCTGCAAAAAACTTAGGTAGTATCTGTGAGTACGAAGCTCAGCAAGACTGACCCGTCACCCTAGTCATGAAACTCTACATGCTGAAGATAGAGGGGTGAATTTAGAAATTTGCACAAAGGATGATCTTGAGCTAAAGGAGAGTCCTTACTTCATGTTTTAAGCAACTTTTATAGTCCTCACGCAATTCACATCGAGACTCCACAATCAAACAAGAAACGCTTCATCTCGATGTCACTTGCCCGAGGTGAAAGTAACTTTAGTGAGCTACCCTAGACTCATACAGACCGTGCGCCATTACCGTTGAGACTCCACAATCAAACAAGAAACGCTTTGCCTCAACGCTACTAGCCCAAGGTGGAAAGTAAATTTAGTGATGTATTGATCGTTCCTCATCTCCATTATGAGGATTACTCACGAAGCATATGAAATGTTTCCCACTTTATTACTACGTCACGACTCAGTGTACAAGTATGCTCACTACCGCAAGCGACGGTGATTGCAATCAAAAACACCCGGCTGACACGACACGTACGCCCGTACTCGACGTTGCACACAGCAACCGTCACTGACGCCGTACGTGGCAACCTTTCACACGACACCCAAATGTCGAACCGGTCCCAACGACTGGGATTAAGTCTCCCTACGGCAAACCCTCGTAGAGCCGACTTCTCTATCCTTTCAGCATCGGCATCAGACGGTGAGGTATGCCTCGACACCCAGGTTAACATGTTACATCGGTTTCCTGGGTCCCATATTGCCAGTATGCATCCGGTACACATCTAAAATTTGTCTCACAGGGCCGCACACGAGAACGGGCGTTAATCGACTCAGACATATCCTAGGCTCACAGGACCACGTCCTTGACCTTCCATCCACTGCCCGGTCTCCATTCCCAACTATGAGGATCAATTCTGAACTTTTCCGATTGATCCCCCTTGATCCCAGTTCACGAGTAGGAAAATGCCCACTCGAGTTTTGCTTCTTTTAATCCCCTTTTCTTGAGATCAGCAGTTATAATTAATTGATAACATATCCTACATTAAACTCCAGGGTTTTCTGGGTCATGCATTTGGAGTTTCATACCATCTAGACGTAATGCAATAAATAAAATGCTAGACGTATGAAGTGAATACAAATAAAAACTTGTAAATTTGATGCAAACCGGGGCTTGCCTTTGTTTTGCAGGGCTAATATATATATAATCCAGTTAGTGAAGATCACTTGGCTTTATCTCTTCCCTCCTTCCTTTGATCTCCACTCCAATGACTTGAAGTCCTTCACGTAGATGCTACACGTAAGGCAAATGCACAATTGTTTAATTGTAAAGACTTTGCTACAAGTCCTAACAACAAGTTTCCAAAAACTGGAACTCTGTTTAAGAATTTAAAATGACACTGGTGCTAGTGGTTTAGGTTTGGATCTAAACACATGATTAATGCTAAGTGGTTTCCCCCTCTTCTATATTAATCACCTTAAGAGGTTATACAGCACTGGGGTGATCCAGAGTTCCAATGGAGCGGAGAATTTTCAGATGAGTTCCTGGTCACAAGAAAACGAACTTTTTACAGGAGTTCACTATTATCCTAGAGAATATTCTGGCTAAATTTCAGGATTTTTGGATTAACGAAACTCCCTCTAAAATTCTTTTGCTGAAAAGTTTAAAGAATTTTCCAGAACTAAATAAAGGGTTTCATACAAATTGGGTTCTATATTTGGATCGTACTCTATCAGAGGAATCCAACAAAATTTGTTTCACAATTTTTGGATTCTCCTACCCAAAGTTGTGGCTATTCAAAGTTTGAACTGAAAACTGAAATTCCCCAAAATGTTCAAATACTGGCTGTGGGTCCAAGGGACAGGTGTCACTAGCCGGGGCAAGCCACACGGGGCTACTGGGTATTTCCCGCGCGGCCACACCAGATCCCCGCGCCACAGCCGATCAGAAATTTGAAACACCGTCGCTGACAAGCGGGACCCGCCGGGTCGTCTTCTACCTCCGCCCCCCCCCCCCCCCCCCCCCCCCCGCGCCCGCGCGCCGCCGGGCTCACCAGAGTTCAACGGATTCCAGTCTCCCGGCCATTCCCCGAGCCCTCCCTCACCGCTAGGACCTAATTTCACATGCTGAACAAGATGGGACCCTCTTCCCCGGCCGGCGATGGCTCTAACCCAGCCGGCCACGGCGCGGCGGCTCTGGACCAGTTCGGCGACGTTGCACGGCTAACCTAGCCCACCAAAACACCGGTGAAACGGCGCTACAGCACCAGTGGACGCCAAGGAGGATCGTCCGGGTGGTGAAGCAGCCCGGAGATGGCTCTAACCTAGCTCTCATCGGAAGCCCGAACCGCCCCATCATAACCGCCGTCGGAAGAATGGGAAATACATCGTGCACAGCGGTTTTCATGCGTCGGTTGCAAAAGGGCAAATGATCACCGGCTATCCCAGCTCGTGTGTGCAAGATTTGACCAGCTAAGAACAAGCGTAGAGGTTGAATTTGACGTTACCGTGCCGGGAGGTAGTTTTGTGCCCGCCGGAGAAGTTTTCCAAATTCACGCTCGGTGGATCATGTCACGGCTTGTGCTACGGATGTGAGCACCAGAGGGTCCTAACACATCCACGGGTGCTCTAGTTCGGGCTTGACAAGCTCCCTGCAGTGCTGCCCACGTGCAACCACTTCGCCGGTCCTCGTCGGTTGCCGCGAAAACAAACGCCCCTCGGGTTTCTATGGACTAGCTCGACCGGGAAAGGTGCGAGGAGGTTGTAGGCTGTCCCGTGGTGCCCTTTTGCTAGATTGCCGACGCTTGCACCTGAGAGGAGCCGGCCCAATCGATTATGCAACGGCGGCAGCCGTTCTGTCCTGCAGCCCGCGCGAGACAGAGGATGAAGGGGTCCCTCGGTGTGGTAGCGAAACTGAGCACGATGGGGGTAATATCATGACACGACCCCAAGGTCTTGTCGAGCCAAGATCACGCTGAGGGGTGCTGCGTTGCACAGCACCGGATAACACATGTCAAAGGCACAAAGCGGAAGCAAAATTTTATTACATAAACAGGTTTATGAACATGTTTACATCAAAATAAGTTCAGTCCACACTCACGGGCGTAGACTATGCATCAAGTTCACGTTCAGCCTTTGAACGTGTCCTTGCTAGCACACACGCACACTAACTCTGCGGCGTGCACGACTCCCACTCGACGTGGTTCCCCTCCTGGGGTTCCGTCTCCTCTTCGGGAGTCCCTTCCTCATAGAACCCTGCAAAAGATTCAAACACAAGCAGTGAGCACGAAGGCTCAGCAAGTCTGACCCATCTCACCTAAACATGGAACTTCTACATGAGGGGTAATGGGTTACATGAGGTAAAAATCATTTGCAAAGGACTCGCCTAATTAGTGGAACCTTACTTTCAAGTTTTAGTAGCAGTTTGTGGAGAACCTCACGCTAAGGCACATGAGAGAGCCGCAATCAAATAAGAAACGCATTTCTCTCATGTACTTTGCCCAAAGTTATGAACTTTAGTTAGCTCTAAACTACAGCAAATCATTACCAATCAGAGTCCATCTTTCAATCAGCAACATTTTAACATGTAACTAGCCTGTTCTTTGTACGTCAAGGTACAGTGAACAAGTGGTACTCACTGACCACGAGGGACGGCGATTATAATCGATTTACACCTGCAGGGTTACCTGAACAACCCGTCACGTACGCCCGTACTCGATGTTGCTTACAACAACCATCACGGACGCCGTACGCAACCACCTTTCGCCGGTCAGCCAAATATTGAACCGGTCCCATCATCCCGAGCAAGAGGTCTCTGCACGCGCATCTCCGTGCCGCCAGCCGATTTACACCTCGAGCTCTCAACCTACCCTCTGAACGACGGGCAATGCCTCAATATCCAGCAACCCGAGTTACATCGGTTTCCCGGTTCCCATATAGCCGGTAGGTCTTTGGTACTGTTCTAGCTTGTTCAACAGGCCCGCACACGGCTCGGTCCTCAATCGACACAAGCGGAGCTACAGCACACAGGCCCCAAAGTCCTGCTGCCCTTACTCTCCGCTCGGTCTCATTTTGTTGCCATGTGTTTCATGTGCTATCACTACCCGAGTCGAGTGCCTCTAGCCTATTCTCGCGAGTAGTTCCAACTACTCGACTTGTACCGAATCCTACTCTATCTTAGCATTGCAGTAGCTAACGGGGTTTGCAATCCTAAACCCAACCCATGGTTTTCTTGGCTATGCAATTGGGTTTCCAAACAAGACTCTAATGCAAATAATAATAATACTCAAGTAAGTGCTCAAAACAATAAAATTTGTAAAACGGTTAATGCAAACCGGAGCTTGCCTTGCTGCTCTTGGTCGTAGGCTAGCTGCTCCTTCGGAGTAACGAAGTCTAGGACTTCGGGTTCCTCCTCGACCTTAGAGACTACATGATAGAAGCAATACATGTATTAATTTAAATGCAGTTGTATTAACTTTTAACTTGTAAAGTCTATAACTCTTACTAGACACGCCCAATGACTGTGAAATTTTTACTGTGGCTTGGTTACAACCTAAACAGAGACTTGGTCAAGTTTTAGTTGCAGCAAAGCTCATTTGATCCCTCCACAATTAATCATGTACTTGACCTTAATTGAAGGCTTTTAGGGTGTTCTAAGGATTTTCATGAAACAAACTATGACTTTCTGAAAACTAGATTTTCAGAGGGTTCTAATGGAGTTGGTATCACTTAATTTGAAGGTTCCTAACTAAAGATATGAGCTAAACAATTTCAGAGAAAATTCTGAAAATGTTTCTGAACATTTTCTATTTTCTCTGGAACAGTTTCACTAATCACACCATTAGGTGGATCAAATGAGATCAAATGGATCTGAAATTTTTATGGTAGTTCAGGGATATTTTAGTGAACATCCCAGCAAAATTTCAGGATCTTCCTCCAGAGGATTCTCCAGTTAAAATTTCAAACAGTTTAAACTTTGAGGAATTAATTCTGGAGAATTAAGAATTTTCATGAAGTGAAACTTGATTTGCTGGAAAGTGCTCAGAGAGCTGAATCCAACAAAATTTGGTTCACTCGATTTGGAGCTTTCTAGCCAAAGTTATGAGGATTTGAAGTTTGGAAGAATTCTGAAAATCAGGGAAAAAGTTTAAACTCTCGGGGGCCCGCGGGGACACGTGTTGAGCGCGGAGGTGTCCGGCACACTGAGGCCCACAGGGTATTTGCGCGCCAGTACAGCCGATCCCGGCGCAGCCCGATCTTGATTTAAAATATCTCCCGCTGACAGCTGGGGTCCACCCCTTCGTCAACCTCCCGCTGCCCGCGTTCTGCCGCCGAGGAACCTCGCCGCCGGCTTCTGTAAAGCTCCAAACTTCACGATTTTGGCCGCCTCTGCCTATTTTCTCTCGGGGAACAGGATTCTCAGGCCAGCTCGCCATGAAAATGGCCGCCACATGGTCGGCGAGGAGCCGCAGACTCGGGAGAACTTCGGCCGTGTTGGCCGTCCTCCCTAGCACCTAACCCGATCGAGCTAAGGGTCGTCGAGCATCAGTGGACCATTGGAAAGGTCGACGTGAGCTCCACGGAGCTCGGGAAGGGCTGTGTTGGGCTGTCACCGTGCGACCTAGGCCGGAAATCGTGATTTCTACTAAAACTCGAAGAACAGCAGTTTCCCTCCACGGTTCTTCGTGGTTCCTGCTCCTATGGACCCACACGGGCTACTAGAAGTGATCCTCTCCATGAGAGGACGAATGATGCAGTGTGGCTTACGACTTTCTCAGATCGGGGCAAACCTCACTTTTGCACACCGTCGCGAAAACATGAAATTCCGGCTTGAGCAGCGCTTGTCATGCCGCCGGAGCTTACGGAAAAGAAAGAGGGGTTGAAGGCGAACCTCTTTGCTGTTTACAGCTCCGTGAACGGTGGGCTGTGGTGGCCGGAATGGCGGTTCCCGCAGCGGCGGCTCGAGCTGAACCGGCAGGGCAAAGATCGCCGCGGTGGAGCTCGGGGAAGGCTGCGCAGGGTCTGGAACCGATGCAAAGGTGTTGAAGGTGGCTTGGCGCACCCGGTGCTAGTCTCAAATCGCCGGGAGGGTCACTGGATCGGCCGGGCGATGAGGGACCGAAAATTCACTCGGGCGGCGAGGAGTTTCAGTCTGTTGGGCGAGAGCGCGTCGGGGTAGGGATGGGGAGCACTGGCGGCTGCTCGGACGCCTAGATAAGGGCCCCGGGAGTCGGTTCAGCGACCGTGGGCGGCAAGCAGGTGGTGGCGCAGCGGCCTCCCCTCGGTGGCGCTCTCGGGAGAAGCTCGGGGACCCGAGTACTGAAAGTCCACTTGGTTGATCTCCTTCAGTGGCTGACATGTGGGTCCCACTTCCAATTTTAACCTCTGAAATTTACTCCTAATCACTGTTGTAAACAGTGAGTCCCAAAATACCCATGGTGATTCAAATTATTCACCCATGAGCAATTTGAATTGAGTAGAATTCAAATTGGGTTTGATTTGAATGAATTTCAGCACAAGTTCAGTTTTGAATTCAAATAAAGTTTGAATTTGTCCCAGTTAGCTCATGTCAAGATCAACTCCAAATGGAGTGAAAATTGGTGTGTGAGCTCACAAAAATGTGCTGAATAAGAATATGCCTCCCACTTTAAAATTTATGGGATAAAAACAGTTTGAATTTGAATATGGTTTCAAACTGCCCTCTTTCTAGCTATACCCAACTCAAAAAGGTTTTGAATTTGGGTGAAACTTGGCATGGACATCTTTAGCAATGTGTAGGAGTTTTCATATGTCCAGCCCCTCTATATCATATGTGGGAAATACCACTTTTGCAATATGTGAGTTTGTTCGCTAATGAGCATGTTGATGGTGGTTACTTGCTCTTCATTTGTGGTCATCAACTTTCCTCAAATGAGGTGTGTGGTGTGGTGATGAACACTTCAAATATGTGTCAAAAACTTAGGCCCTTACATTCCTCCCCCCTTAAAAGAATCTCGTCCCGAGATTATAAGGTGAAAATGAGAGAGAGGGCGGTGGAAAATTACCGGATATGCAACGTGAAAAAGTCGGGGTAGTTAGCGCGAAGGAATCCTTCGCTCTCCCATGTCGCTTCGTCCATGGAGTGATTACTCCATAGAATCTTGTAGAACCACAACGTACGGTTGCGTGTGGTTCGGGCCTTTTCATCAATAATCTGCACCGGTTCCTCTCGATAGGTGAGATCCGGTTGCAGTTCTTCAATGTCTTCCAGCTGAATGGTAGTTGATAGCTTAAGACACTTCCCCAGCTGGGCAATGTGAAAGACGTCGTGCACACCGGAAAGTGCTTCTGGTAATTTCAGCCGGTATGCCACTGATCCACATCTTTCGGCAATCTGGAATGGACCGATGAATCGGGGTGCCAACTTTCCTCTCACCCCAAATCTGTTTACGCCCTTCATTGGAGATACACATAGATATACGTGATCTCCAACTTCGAATTGTAATGGGCGCCTTCTCTGGTCCGCATACTGTTTCTGACGGGATTAAGCGGCTTTTAGGTTCGTCTGAATCAGTCGAACCTTTTCTTCCGCGTTGTTGACAAGGTCAATCCCGAAGGTAACCCTTTCGCCAGACTCACACCAGTTCAATGGTGTGCGGCACTTCCTACCATATAGCGCCTCGTAAGGTGCCATCTTGATGCTGGCTTGGTACCCATTATTGTACGAGAACTCGGCTAACGGCAAGTGATCATCCCAATTCTTGCCGTGGTTGATAGCGCAAGCTCGTAGCATGTATTCTAGGATCTGATTTACCCGCTCGGTTTGTCCATCCGTCTGCGGGTGGTAGGCTGAACTACGGATCAGCTTCGTCCCCAAGGCAGCGTGTAGCTGCTCCCAAAAACGGGACACAAATAAAGTACCCCGATCCGATATGATGGTATGGGGTACGCCATACAAGCATAGGATCCGTGAGATGTACAGTTCAGCGTACTTCTTGGCGTTGTAGTTGGTGTTGACCGGGATGAAATGGGCAACTTTGGTGAGCCGATCGACGATCACCCACACAGAATCATGTTTATGCAAGGTGGTGGGTAAACCGACGATGAAATCCATGCTCACGTCCTCCCACTTCCAGGAAGGAATGCCCAGTGGTTGCAGCAGTCCCGGTTTCCGCATATGGTCTGCCTTCACCCTTCGACATGTATCACACTCGGACACGTATTTTGCAGTCTCACGCTTCATCCGTGTCCACCAAAACTTGCTTCTGAGTTCTTGATACATCTTGTTGCTGCCGGGGTGAATAGAAAATTTTGATAAGTGAGCCTCATAAAAAATTTTCTTCCGTGGCTCCGGGTTACGGGGTACGACGATTCGGTCCTTGAACCATAGGACGCCGTCTCCGTCCTTCCGGAAACATTTCAGCTCCCCACTGTCTACACGTCTCCGTAAATGTGACATGCCCTTGTCATTCTTCTGGGCTGCCGCTATCTCTTCACGGATGGTGGGGATCAAAGCTAAGTTGTAGAGAGCTCCGTGTCGAATCACATGTAGTGGTGGTTCGCTCTCTTCCAACGGTGTGATGGTCAGATTATTGACGTGTGACTTGCGGCTCAGCGCATCTGCCACTACGTTTGCCTTGCCCGGATGATAATGGATCTCTATTTCGTAATCCTTTATCAATTCTAACCATCTTCGTTGCCTCATGTTCAGCTCCTTCTGAGTGAATATGTACTTGAGGCTTTTATGGTCGGTATATAAATGTACGAGGTTACCGAGTAGGTAGTGCCTCCACATTTTTAGTGCAAGTACCACGGCAGCGAGCTCCAAGTCGTGGGTTGGATAATTCTGCTCATGGTTTCTAAGCTGCCGTGATCCATACGCGACCACTCTTCGGTCTTGCATCAGCACACATCCGAGCCCAATGCCGGATGCATCGCAGTACACATCGAACGGTTTTGTTGTGTCTGGCTGCGCCAAAACCGATGCTGATGTCAGGTGCTTAACTAAAGCCTTGAATGCTGCTTCACATGTTGGACTCCAAACATATTTTGTAGCCTTCTTTAGCAGCTCTGTCATAGGCTTGGCAATCTTCGAGAAGTTCGGAATGAACCTCCGATAATATCCCGCGAGCCCGAGGAAACTCCGTACCTCGTGAACAGTTCTCGGGGATTTCCAATTCAGCACTTGAGTGATCTTGCTCGGGTCCACAGCGATACCCTCCGCTGAGATGATATGCCCGAGAAAAGGCACTTGCGATATCCAAAACTCGCATTTGCTGAATTTCGCGTATAACTTGTGGTCCCGCAGCCGTTGCAAGACTATATGCAGATGTTTCTTGTGATCTTCCTCCGACATGGAATACACCAGGATGTCGTCGATGAAGACCATGACAAACTTGCCCAGCTCCGGCATGAATACCGAGTTCATCAAGTACATGAAGTGAGCTGGAGCATTGGTGAGGCCGAAGGACATGACCAGGTACTCATAAAGTCCGTACCTCGTCGAGAAAGCCGTCTTCGGAATGTCCTCAGCCCTTATCTTAATCTGATGGTACCCGGATATTAAGTCCATTTTGGAAAAGATCTTTGCTTCGACCAACTGATCAAACAACATGTTGATCCGTGGCAACGGGTACTTGTTCTTGATGGTTACGGCATTTAATGGACGATAGTCCACGCAAAGCCGCAACGTCTCATCCTTCTTCTTGACAAATAATGCCGAATAGCCCCATGGCGAGGATCTCGGCCTAATAAAACCCTTCTCCAGAAGGTTCGTGAGCTGAGTCTTCAGTTCTGCCAACTCCTTGGGCGCCATCTTGTACGGCCTTTGGGATATTGGCATGGTTCCCGGTGCAAGTTCAATCTTGAACTCCACCTCTCTATCGGGTGGCATTCCCGGTAAATCATACGGGAACACATCAGGGAACTCTCAGACTACTGGAATATCTTCCAATCTGATAGTTGTGGCTTGATAGACACTTGGAAGTTTTATTTCTGGACTGTCCACAAATAATGAGTGAGACCCGTGCACTTCTGAGTTTAAGTGCACGACTCGATGGACGGTGTCTAAAACAGCGCCGTGGCGGGTTAACCACGACATCCCTAGGATGACATCGACCTTCTGTCCCTCTAAGATAATGAGATACGTGGGGTACACTCTACCCGCTAAGCATAATGGTGCTTTGGAGACCATTACGCTTGCTGAAATCTTCCCACCCGGTGAACAAATTAAATATGGACTATCGGTGGGTAGTATTGGCAAGCTGTGTTTAGCAATGAAAGCTTGACTAATAAAATTATGCGTGGCGCCTGAATCAAACAGTACTATAGCGGGATGCTGGTGGAGTTGGAACATACCCGCAAGGATTGGCTCGCCCTCCGGCACGTCCTCTATGGCAAGCTGGTGGACGGTGCCGGGCCTAGGGTTTGCCCGCCGCGCATTAGTAGGGTTCCGGGGTTGATTCCGCCCCGGAAACTGCGGTGCCACTGCGCCGCCTTGCCTCTCTGGGCAACTGCTCGTGAAGTGTCCTGGACGAACACACTTGTAACATGTGGCCGCTGCTGGTGTAGTGCTCGGGGGACGAAAGCCCGGCATGCGCTGCTGAGGTGCATACGCACGCGGCATCGCCCGCTGCTGCTGTTGTTGCGGAGGTGGTGCTGGCAGTGCCGGACTGAATGCCGGTGAAGAGTACGGCCGATTGCGGAACGGCATCGACCGCTGTGGTGGCTGCCAGCGTGGACCTGATGGTGGGCGATTCACCATCCGAAACTTCTGAGAAGGACCGCCTCCTTCTCCGCTGCTCTACGGCGCGCTTCGCTTTCGCTCCGCTGCCGCTAACTCTTTGCCGGAGTCCTCCTGAACAATCGCAGCATCAATGATGTCGTTGAGGCTGCCGCAATTGAACATCGCCAACTTGTCCTTCAGGAGCGGGTTAAGCCCCTGGTAAAAGTGGTCCCGCCGTATCTCGTCAGTATCTGCGTGATATGACGCGTAAAGCGTGAGATCATTGAACGCCCTAGAGTATTCCAGCGTGTTCCGGCTCCCTTGTTGCAGGTGTAAGAACTCCTGCGTCTTCCTTTTCATCAAACCTGGCGGTATATGATAGGCCCTGAAGGCCGTCCGGAACTCCGTCCAGGTCATCACTCGGTCAGTGGGCTGTGAAGCACAGAAGTTGGCCCACCACGCGCTCGCGGATCCTTGGAGCTGCTGGACCGCGAACTGAGTCTTGCGCTGCTCGCTTATCTGGAGCAGCCCGAACTTCATCTCTATCGCGCGGATCCAGTTTTCCGCGTCAAGAGGTTCATCTGCCCTTGAGAATACTGGGGGATGAGTTGCCAGGAAGTCGGAGTAGGAGCTCTGTTGGCGCTCCTCACGATCTTGACGTCTCTCTGGGCGAGACGTATTGGCGATGAGAGTCTGCAGCAACTCTGTGTGCTGCTGGTGGGAACCCGCCATTGCCGCGACGATGTCGGCCAATGTAACTGTCGGTAGTGGTGGCGGCGGTGTTTGCTGTTGCTGTTGTTGCCGTTGCCCCGAGGAGTCCTCGGGAGGCTGTTGGGAGGTCTCTCCCCCTTGACTGGTACCCCCAACGTCCGGGTTGGCACGAGTACGCGTCATTCTGAAATTCAAAAAAGTAGCAATTAGCACATGTCTTACTAAAAATTCCATATGCAACAGTAGGTATTGAAGTGACACATGATTAATTTGCACAACATTCACATATATTGATAAAGCATAAACTTTATACAAGATACATTATTCTCGGGTCTCCGAGAAGTCATGCTCATGTCGTCACTACCTATACATACGCTACTGTCTACACGACATGTCACCGATTACAAAATTTGGACTACACTACCCTAGCTGCCCTACATGGCAACTGTAACCCTCTACTCGGAGTAGAACTCGACCTCCTGTGGGTCGTCATCCTCCGGTACCTCTGCTGGTGGCTCTGGATCTACCACCTCTTCTCCCATCCCGGGTTCTCCCATTGCTGGAAGACCCAAGACCACCGGTATGCCCAATACCAGAGGTACGAGGTCCTGCAAAGCATGCACCTCGTCCATAGCCTGGTTATAGTCCTCTTCCCAGCCTTGGCCTTCCTCGATAGCGTCGTCTCGCTCTTGAGCAAGGTCCTCGTTCTGCTGGGTCAGATTCTGTACCAGTTCTTGCAACGCCGCAATGTCAACACGGCTCTTCTTCTTCGCCTTCTTCAGACGATGCAACTGATTGTGCTATTCATTCAGTCGCTTGATCATCGGAAGGAGCACATTGCGGAGTGCGCTATGAGCACTCTCGAAATGGTCTCCACGGCTCGTGCTCTCCTTGAGCTTTGTGGCAAGATGCTCCATATGAACAGCTTGGCTGTCCATCACGGCTTTTCCCGCCCTCATCTGGAGGCTAAGGTTTGCCTCCGCGGGGTTGTACCTTGGGCAACCCGGATCTGTTGCCTCCCGGTACCTCTCTTCCGACACATGCTGAGCCCGTCCCTCCACCGGAACAAGCGCGTATGGAGTGCCCTCCATAGCCTGCACGTGTAGTTGGCAGAAACGTGACATGGTGTCACGGGCTGCCACTTGTCACATCGCTTCCGGTTGTCTTCCTCTCACCGTGACGGTGAACGGCACCCAACCGGGTGGCGTAGGTTCTGCAGGGACTTCAACATGGATTGTCCACGCCTTGTTTCCCTCTTTGCCTTCTTCCTTGGCGAAGTACTGCGGCATCTGGTTGTACCCAAAATATTGGAGCATTTGCCACAATGCTTCCGGGTAGCCGCTACGGTGAGAACAGTGGGACACCACCCACCCGTTCTCCAATTGCTTATCTGCTGTCATCTGTAAAAATATATTTGAGAACTGTCAAATATTTATTTAAACAGTAAACCTCTGAGTTATAACATAAGTCATGTCATTGAACCCATAAAACTTGGAAACATAGTTCAAATTTTAAACAAATTTGACTGCTGATCCGCTGTTCCCATGACAGCCCTGACCAATTTCCATTTCAACCTGATTTAGGCCATGTTAAAGGCAAAACTAGTACTGGAGCTCAACATCAAAGTTAAAGCTAACTTCAATAGATTTCCAGAAAGTATTTGATTGGCCTAAGATCTATCCTAGTTCAAAAGTTATGAGACGTCAAAGTTAACAGAATTTCTGAAACATTTGGACAGCACCTCCCTGCTATAGGTACTGATTTGATCCAAGAATTCCAGTTAATTCTGCTCCCAATCTGACAAAACTTTCTGTTACAAAGTTGTAACCTATCTCATAAGCTTTCCAGAACTACCTCATTTTCTATTTTTAGATTTGTATGCAGGAAGTTATGCTTAATTTACAGAGAGTTTACAGAGAGTCTTCACTCTGTCCTGTTTTCTGGACAGTTTCAACTCTACTGCATTTTTCGAGTGGTTAAGGGATGAAACTGTAGGATCGAAGAGCACGTGAAAAGCTACCAGAGGGGGTGAATGGTAGATTAAAACTTTTCGCAGCGGAAACAACAAAAACCCCTCAGCAAAAAATCAATTGGTTAAAGAAACCGTGTGTGCAAGTGTTTTCAAACGTGTTAAACCGTGACAAATAAGATAGAGAGGTAGAGAATCAAGTCACGGATCTAATGCAACAAGAATCACTTGAAAACATGAAGTAAAACTTGAGATACGATCAAAACATTAAACGAAGGTCAATCTGTTCTACCCGATATAAAACAGATCTGCAACGCTGCAAAGAAACTCGTGTATCTCAAAAACTACAGATCCGAAGCCCGTGAAAATTTCACAGATGAAGTTCTTAGCAACTCAACCACCGGTTTTCATTGAAGCTGAGGATCCTCTGGTGGCGGATAGCTGGATCCGTACCATTGAGTCTAAGTTCGGGTTGCTTCAATGCACCGAACAGCAGAAGGTTTTATACGCAGCGCAACAACTTCACGGGTCCGCCAGTGCATGGTGGGCAAATCAAGTCGCCTCCTTACCAGCTGGACATGACTTTACATGGGCAGAATTCCGGAAGACGTTTCTCGCATATCATGTTCCTTCCGGAATAATTCAGCGGAAACTCGAGGAGTTTCTGGCCTTAAAACAAGGAGGGAGGGGTACATACGAGCATTCGCGAGTGTTCAACAAGCTGGCACAGTATGCGCCTCAACATGTGAACACCGAAGCACAAAAGTGTGAATGGTTCTTCCGCAGCCTCAATCCCAAGCTAAAGGAGAGACTCGTTTTAGCTGATCGAAAGAACTTCAACGAATTGATGAGTGCTGCCATCATTGTTGAAGATGCTCAGCGGGAAGTTCAGGCTGAGAAAAGAAAGAACCATGTACCACCGGAGAGCAGCAGTAGTGCTCCGCAGAAATACAGGGTGGTAGACAGCACCTTGAACTGTCAGCTGATGCAGCCGGCTCGACGACTCCAGCAATATTCCGGTCGTTCGTCCCAATACTCTGAATTCAGACAGCTGCGACAACGGTATATGCAACCACGTTATTCTGCTCCTCAAGTGTTCTTGCCACAGCAGAATACCACTAATGTCCATGCACAGAGCAACCAGGAATCGGCTGAGAAACCGTGCATCACGTGCTGGTACTTGGGTCACATCAGCAGGAAGTGTCCAGAAAGGATACGCCATAGAGAAACTACACCGGGGTGGGGTATAAATGAACCCCATGCTCAGCTTCAGGGAACAGCACCATAATTCGGGTGCATTTATCATACAGCTCTAGAGGATGTGCCAGATGGGGCACCTGTGCTAGCGGGGATGTTCACCCTCAATGGACTGCCTGTATTAATTCTGTTTGACTCTGGAGCTACACACAATTTCATCAGCAGGTTGTTTGTGTGCAAATCTGAGCTCTCCACCTCTACACCGAAGGATCACTATCTTATACGCTCACCGGGCGGAAATATAGCTGCTAATAAAGTAGTGATCAAAGCACCCTTGTGCTTAGGTG
This sequence comes from Neostapfia colusana, assembly GCA_030760725.1. Lineage (NCBI taxonomy): Eukaryota > Viridiplantae > Streptophyta > Magnoliopsida > Poales > Poaceae > Neostapfia > Neostapfia colusana. The sequence goes on along the minus strand of JASWHV010000006.1, from coordinate 51,082,896 downwards.
GAAACTTATACCCCACAACCCTCATTGTGTTAGAGGGGCAGAAGATCGACGTGATTCTAGGAATGGCGTGGATGAACTACCACGGGGCTGTTCTTGATATTGGTCCACGGATTGTTAGTTTGGACTCTTCAATCTACGGTCTCCAAATGCTCATACTTGAAGCCGTGGATTCTAAAAATCCAGTGGTATACCACAGTGTGACCACGAAACTGGAGGATATTCCAGTGGTCCGGTGAGTACCCAGATGTGTTTCCCGACGATCTTCCAGGGATGCCGCCTGAGAGGGATGTGGTATTCAAGATCGAGTTAGCACCGGGAACCACACCAATATCTCGGAGGCCGTACAAAATGTCTCCGAAGGAATTAGCTGAACTGAAAGAACAGCTAAAGGACTTAATGGACAAAGGGTTCATCCGACCAAGCTCATCGCCATGGGGCTGTTCAGCCCTCTTTATGAAGAAAAAGGATGAGTCACTTCGGTTATGTGTGGATTATCGTCCGCTGAATGCAGTGACGATCAAAAATAAATATCGGTTTCCGCGGATCGATATATTATTTAATCAGTTAGTGGGTGCCAAGATATTCTCCAAGATGGACTTACGGTCTGGTTATCATCAGATAAAGATCAGAGCATAGGATGTACCGAAGACGGCTTTCTCGACTAGATACGGGCTCTACGAGTATCTAGTCATGTCTTTCGGGCTAACAAATGCACCCACACACTTCATGTATCTCATGAATTGTGTATTCATGCCAGTGTTGGATCAGTTCGTCGTGGTTTTCATCGATGACATTCTCGTATACTCCAAATCGGAGGAGGAGCACACCAAACATCTCCATATTGTGCTCCAACGGTTACGGGAACATCAGCTGTACGCCAAATTCAGCAAGTGTGAATTTTGGATCAGCAAGGTACCATTTTTAGGCCACATCATTTCAGCGGAGGGTGTGGCTGTGGATCCAACAAAAATTGAGCAAGTCTTGAAGTGGGAGTCTCCAACATCGGTTCATCAAATCCGCAGTTTTCTAGGACTAGCGGGTTATTACCGGAGATTTATTCCCAGCTTCTCGAAGGTGGCTAAACCAATGACAGAGTTATTGAAGAAGAGCAGCAAGTATATCTGTACAGAGGCCTGTGAAGAGGCATTTCAAACCTTAAAGAAACATCTCACAACGGCACCGGTGTTAGCCCAACCGGATACAACAAAGCCATTTGATGTTTATTGTGATGCCTCAGGCATTGGACTTGGCTGTGTCTTAATGCAAGATAGACGCGTGATCGCATATGGGTCTCGTCAACTCTGCAACCACGAGCAGCACTACCCCACTCATGACCTAGAACTCGCTGCAGTGGTGCTTGCGTTGAATTGTGGAGGCACTACTTACTTGGAAATTTAGTGCACCTCTACACAGACCATAAGAGCCTCAAATATATATTCACTCAGAAGGATATCAATATGAGGCAGCGGAGGTGGTTGGAATTGATCAAAGATTATGAGCTTGAGATCCATTACCATCCGGGCAAAGCTAACGTGGTGGCTGATGCACTCAGTCATAAGTCCCACGTTAATAACTTGTCAGTTGTTCCGGAGGAGGTGGAAGAACCAAGCTTGCGGGTGATTCCGTATGGGGCATTGTATAATCTTGCTCTTGTGCCTACCATTAGGGAGGAGATTGTACAAGCCCAGAAGAGAGATAGAGGGATGCGGAATATACGAGCAAGAATCAATGAGGAAAAAATGAAATGTTTCCGGGAAGATGATCAAGGTGTGTTATGGTTTAACAACCGTATCGTGGTACCCCGGAACCTGAAACTAAGGAAGAAAATCCTCGATGAAGCTCATATGTCCAAGTACTCGATACATCCAGGAAGCAATAAGATGTATCAAGACCTTAAGACAAAATTTTGGTGGACTCGGATGAAGCGAGAAATTGCCAAGTATGTATCCGAGTGTGATACATGTCGGCGAGTCAAAGCTGATCATATTAAGAAAGCGGGAATGCTCCAACCGTTAAGTATTCTGGCATGGAAGTGGGAGGACATCAGCATGGACTTTATCGTCGGACTACCTCTCACGTCCAGAAAGCATGACTCCATTTGGGTGATTGTTGATCACTTAACAAAATCAGCCCACTTCATCCCAGTAAATACGGGATTCCAGACTAAGCAATATGCAGAGTTATATCTCTCCAGAATTATATGCTTACATGGAGTCCCCAAGACCATCATATCGGACCGAGGTTCAATATTTGTTGCTCGTTTCTGGGAGCAACTACATGAATCTCTGGGAACAAAGTTAATCAGAAGCTCAGCATACCATCCCCAGACGGACGGTCAAACGGAGAGGGTGAACCAGATTCTGGAAGATATGCTGAGGGCATGTGCCATAGATCATGGAAAGAACTGGGATAACCATTTGCCATTAGCAGAGTTCTCTTACAACAATGGTTACCAATCCAGTATTAAAATGGCACCGTACGAAGCACTTTATGGCAGGAAGTGCCGCACACCACTTAATTGGTGTGAATCGGGCGAGAGGGTGATTTTCGGCATTGATCTTGTAAAAGATGCCGAAGAGCGAGTCTAGCTGATTCAAGAAAACCTCAGGGCCGCTCAATCTCGCCAGAAGAGCTATGCGGACCAGCGACGCCGACCCTTGTGTTTTGAAGTCGTAGATCACGTCTATCTCCGAGTATCCCCGATGAAGGGAATTCATCGATTCGGGGTCAAGGGAAAGCTAGCGCCTCGCTTTGTGGGTCCATTCCGTATTACAGAATGGTGTGGACCAGTGGCCTACCGTTTGGAGCTGCCGCCATCCTTATCAGGCATCCACGACATATTCCATGTCTCACACTTGAGGAAGTGTTTGAAGAGGCCGACGGAGATCCTTTCAGAAGACATGGAGATATTGCAACCGGATCTCACCTACGCCGAGCAGCCCATCAAGATAATCGACGAAAAGAGCCGGATCACTCGAAATCGGACATTGAAATTTTACAAAGTCCTGTGGAGTAATCACACACCGGAAGAAGCGACTTGGGAGAGTGAAGATTACATCCACAAGAACTATCCGGAACTTTTGTTGTAAATTTTGTAATTACCTTCCGCCTCATCTTTCTTTTGTAATCTCGGGACGAGATTATTTTAAAGGGGGAGGATTGCAAAGGTCCCAAAATTGTGAATACAAAGAAACATGAGTTGCACAAATGTTGGAGTCATGTGTATGAAAAAGGGGCTTAGTTGAAACTTTTTCCACATATGATAACATAGGTGAGATTCTTCTAAACAAACTTAGGGTTACTGCATGGATGGACCTCATGTGGATTAAAACCACAGAAGTGAAGAACTCAAGTGCAATGTGAGGGTTAAAAATCAGAGTTTTAACTAAATGTTAAACTCAAACTTCAAATGAGGGGAGGACACAATGGAAATTCAAAACTGTTGTGTTCAAACTCTTGTTTGCAGCAGCTAACCCCAGAATCAAATTACATATTTGGATTCCATAGGTACAAATTAGTGGGTAAGCAAAGTTACATTAATTTTTGAAAATATTTGCTACCCATTTTTCCAAATGGAGTTAAATGTGCAAAGAATTCAAATAGACATTTGAATTTGGATGGAATTTGCCCAAACTATTCAAATGCAGCTCAGTTCCAACTTTCAAACAATTGGGTTGAATAATTGTAAAACTTTGGAGATCTTTTGAGGTGAAGGGGTACTGACTAGTGGGGCCCACATGTCAGGGGGAGGAATAGACTTAACCCTTAAGTATTTTCTCTCTGTTCCTCATTCAACCGAAAGCCTTACCCGGGCGACACCGAGCGGCTGAACCCCCCTCCCGATGCTCCACCTCCTGCCTGAATTCTTCACGCTGGCGAGCTGCTCAGGCACTGATATGTAAGGGCTTCAGTTTTTGACACATATTTGAAGTGTTCATCACCACACCACACACCTCATTTGAGGAAAGTTGATGAACACAAATGGAGAGCAAGTAACCACAATCAACATGCTCATTAGAGAACAAACTCACATATTGCAAAAGTGGTATTTCCCACATATGATATAGAGGGCCTGGACATATGAAAACTCCTACACATTGCTAAGGGTGTCCATGCCAAGTTTCACCCAAATTCAAAACCTTTTTGAGGTCATTTTGGGTATAGCTAGAAAGAGGGCAGTTTGAAACCATATTCAAATTCAAACTGTTTTTATCCCATAAATTTAAAAGTGGGAGGCATATTCTTATTCAGCACATTTTTGTGAGCTCACACACCAATATTCACTCCATTTGGAGTTGATCTTGACATGAGCTAAGTGGGACAAATTCAAACTTTATTTGAATTCAAAACTGAACTTATGCTGCAATTCATTCAAATCAAACCCAATTTGAATTCTACTCAATTCAAATGGCTCATGGGTGAATAATTTGAATCACCATGGGTATTTTGGGACTCACTGTTTACAACAGTGATTAGGAGTAAATTTCAGAGGTTAAAATTGGAAGTGGGACCCACATGTCAGCCACTGAAGGAGATCAACCGAGTGGACTTTCATTACTCGGGTCCCCGAGCTTCTCCCGAGAGCGCCACCGAGGGGAGGCCGCCGCGCCACCACCTGCTTACTGCCCACGGTCGCCGAACCGACTCCCGGGGCCCTTATCTAGGCGTCCGAGCAGCCGCCGGTGCTCCCCATCCCTACACCGACGCGCTCTCGCCCATCAGACTGAAACTCCTCGCCGCCCGAGTGAATTTTTGGTCCCTCATCGCCCGGCCGATCCAGTGACCCTCCCGGCGATTTGAGACCAGCACCGGTGCGCCAAGCCACCTTCAACACCTTCGCATCGGCTCCAGACCCTGCGCAGCCTTTCCCGAGCTCCACCGCGGCGATCTTTGCCCTGCCGGTTCAGATCGAGCCGCCGCTGCGGGAACCTTCCTTCCGGCCACCACAGCCCACTGTTCACGGAGCTGTAAACAGAAAAAAGGTTCGCCTTCAACCCCTCTTTCTTTTCCGTAAGCTCCGGCGGCGTGACAAGCGCTGCTCAAGCTGGAATTTCATGTTTTCGCGACGGTGTGCAAAAGTGAGGTTTGCACTGATCTGAGAAATTCGTAATCCACACTGCATCATTCGTCCTCTGATGGAGAGGATCACTTATAGTAGCCCGTGCGGGTCCATAGGAGCAGGAACCACGAAGAACCGTGGAGGGAAACCGCTGTTCTTCGAGTTTTAGTAGAAATCATGATTTCCGGCCTAGGTCGCACGGTGACAGCCCAACACAGCCCTTCCCGAGCTCTGTGGAGCTCACGTTGACCTTTCCTATGGTCCACTGATGCTCGACGACCCTTAGCTCGATCGGGTTAGGTGCTAGGGAGGACGGGCAACACGGCCGAAGTTCTCCCGAGTCTGCGGCTCGTCGCCGACCATGTGGCGGCCATTTTCATGGCGAGCTGGCCCGAGAATCCTGTTCCCCGAGAGAAAATAGGCAGAGGCGGCCAAAATCGTGAAGTTTGGAGCTTTACAGAAGCCGGCGGCGAGCTCTCCGGCGAGATTCCTCAGTGGCAGAACACGGGCAGCGGGAGGTTGACGAAGGGGTGGACCCCAGCTGTCAGCGGAAGATATTTTAAATCGGGATCGGGCTGCGGCCGGGATCGGCTGTGCTGGCGCGCAAATACCCTGTGGGCCTCAGTGTGCCGGACACCTCCGCGCTCAACACGTGTCCCCGCGGACCCCCGAGAGTTTAAACTTTTTCCCTGATTTTCAGAATTGTTCCAAACTTCAAATCCTCATAACTTTGGCTAGAAAGCTCCAAATCGAGTGAACCAAATTTTGTTGGATTCAGCTCTCTGAGCACTTTCCAGCAAATCAAGTTTAACTTCATGAAAATCCTTAATTCTCCAGAATTAATTCCTCAAAATTTAAACTGTTTGGAATTTTAACTGGAGAATCCTCTGGAGGAAGATCCTGAAATTTTGCTGGGATGTTCACCAAAATATCCCCGAACTACCATAAAAATTTCAGATCCAGTTGAGCTCATTTGATCCACCTAATGGTGTGATTAGTGAAACTGTTCCAGAGAAAATAGAAAATGTTCAGAAACATTTTAAGAATTTATAATACACCTTATTTGGGTCAAGCTACTCAGAGTTATGCTCTGTTAAAGTCCAGTAAGAATTTCTGCCAGAAACAGAGCACTCTGTTTTTGAAAACTTGGACACCTAGTTATACTCTCATTTGAATCTTAGCTCAAAATAAGAGTTCAATAACTAATACTTGTTTCAAACTTCCATTTTTAGTTAAAAGTTAGTTCATGACTCATTTCTTCTTAGGGAAGAGGATCAGATGTTTAGTACAGTGTCGATGCACCGTAAGAAGCGTGTCGGTACTACGTTACCTCACCAAAAGAAAATCCTACCCGAATTATACCGGCATATTCGTGTTATCAGTGGCACTAAGACGATCTCTCGCACACATGTACTACACGGGATAAGTACGTGGTTAGTACCTGCAGAAGATCACTCAATAGTGGTGCAATCAAAGGTTGTTTCATTTCAGGCAGTTCATATTTGAAAGTAAATACAAACGCCCGTATCATTGTCATACGGCCGTCCTTGAGTTAAGTCACGTCTCAAGGTACGTGATCGTGTTTCAACACCACACGACGGGGAACCCGAGTATGTCATGAACGGGTCGTCACGGTTGGGAATGTTATCAACCCAACGGATACCACCTACTGCCCTGCAGGGCACGCCGATGGCAAGCGCTGCGTATGTCCTCCTGGGCTATTTCCAGACGAACACACTATCGCGTTACTGACCACGCGATGGGGTCTCCACTTACTTGCCTAATGCACGCTAGGGATCAGCGTTTCATATGAACTCAGGAACATGAAGAGTCCAAGAGTTTCATATTAACATCTCACATCAAGCTGTGAGATCTGACCCTGAACCACTTTCCTCATCAGGGGAGCTAACCGAAATTGAACCGCTTTCGGTGGCGTTTCTTACCATGCTTACCAGAACGTAGGTGCGTCGTTACATAATGGAAATTCAGAATTAAAACACATATGTTAGTCTTGCCACTTTAAGTAACTACACTACTATAGTCCTTATGTGGGCCTAATACCGTTTCCTCACCGTATCCTAAGTTTTTTGTCGTAATACCATCCTTATTCTGTGCGCTATTACCAATGCGGCTCTGATACCACGCTGAGAGGGCCCGGTCCCGATCACAGGGCCGTGCCGCCTCGCCCGGGGATAGCACCCCCTGGTGCCGTGTTATGCGACACCGAACAGCACACATATAAGGAACAATGTATTACATAAATCAAAGCGTAGTCTTAAACTTGTTTCTTTGTAAATAACTTACGTAAAATAGTTGCAGCGGAAGTCTATACACAGCTCACGGTGAATATCTAAGAAGCACTCGAGAAGAGCTCCAGCCCGCGGGCTCTTCTCGCTAGCAACACGAAGACATGGCAGCGGCTAGGTTCTCCAAGGTGACCTGTCTCGGAAGTTCCCGAGTCTCACCGGACAACCTTCTTTATAGCGTCGATGTTTACCTGCAAAACCACTTATATAGCAAGAATGAGCACAGAGGCTCAGCAAGACTTAACCGTCTCTCCTAAGACATGCAACTCTACATGAAAGTAACCTAAGACTTAAACCTGTCATTTGCGAAAAGACTCGCCTACGAGTTCATCCTTAACTTTCCGGTTTTAGCCATAATAGTAGTGACCCTGCGCCCAGCAACATTGGAACTCCACAATTAAACAAGAAAAGCTTCACTCCAATGTTACTTGTCCCAAGGTGGAAAATTAATTTTAGTTTGCTCTATCTCTACTTCAAACATGGTTTTCATGCAATTTACAATTATCATATCAGCATTTAAAGCTTTGCAAACCATTTCCACACAACTTGATTACTACGTCACAGCGCAGTGAGCAAGCGGTACTCATAACCATGAGGGACGGTGATTCGAATCAAACACTACCCGGATAACTCGACACATACGCCCGCCTCTGAAGACCCAACTCTGGCGTCCTTCATTACGTCGTATGTGGCAACCTTTCTCAGCCACTAAACTGTAGAACCGGTCGCGCCGTCTCGAGCTCATAGGTCTAACGAGACGATGTGGTATGCCTCTACAATCTAGTGAACCTGGTACATCGGTTTCCTGGTTCCCATATATTCGTAAGCATCCGGTACACAACTCAATACTTGCTTCCAGGGCTGCATACGCTTCGGTCCATGACCGACACGGGCAGAGCTACTCGACCAAGACCTCGTCTTGTCGCTACCTAACTCTCCTGCCCGGTCTCATCTTTAGAAACGTAAACTTTAGTTTGCCTCTCTTTCCAACCCCACTTATGTGATCCTAAAACAAAGCTCGCGAGTAGATCCCAACTACTCGTCTTCTACCGGATGTCCTAGCCTATTTAGCATGGCCTTATTCTACAGCGATGAAACAAAGCTACCCTTGACCTCAGGGTTCATGTTTGGTTATGCAAGTGGAGTATCAACATCCTTGACCTAATGCACATACAAACCTTGACCAAATGTAGTGAACAAAGGGAGAACTTTAAAAACAACTTAAGTGCAAACCGGGGCTTGCCTTGGTTTTGCAGGTGACTTAAGTCAGATAAGATGAAGTTAGTTGCTGATGATGACTTGAAGCTTAATCCTTGCCTTCTTGCTCCTTGATCAAATCTTCACTTATCCACGTTTAATCACTACATGTTATGAGTATGCATACATGTTTAATTATAAAACTTTTGCTAACAAGTGTTAAAGACAAGTTTAAAACTGGAACTCTGTTTAAGAATTTAAAATGACACTGGGGTGGTGGTTTGGGTGTGTGTTTAAGCACTATCATCAAGTGATGAGTGGGGTTTCATCACTTGGGTGGGGATCAACTAATGGTTGAACAGAACACTAATGATCTAGGGCTCCAATGGAGCGGGAAATTTTCTTGGGGGTTCCTTGTCACAAGAAAGTTTCCTGGACCAAAATTCAGAACAGTTCACTAAGTGGATCACCCAGAACAATCCCCTAAGCATTTAGGCAAAGAGAAATTAATTCTGAATAAATTTGCACTCTCATGCAAATTCAAGTGAACTACAATTTCATACATAGCTCAGGGAGTATGCCTGAATTTTTCTAGGATTTTTGGAGCTAAGGAATAGCCAGAACTGAATTTCCAAATTTTGGAAATTCTCTGAAAATGTTTCTGTATTTATTTGAAAGCAGAAATTTGGAATTAGAATTACCCTAATTAAATCAACCCCAAATGAGCTGAAATTTTTACAGGAGTCTCCTAATATCCTAAAGAATATCCTGGCAAAAATTGGGGATTTTTGGATGAACCAAACTCCCTCAAAAATTCTTTTGCTGAAAAGCTTTAAAGAATTCTCCAGCATTTTCTATTTATTTTCATGAAAATTGAGTGGCATATTTGGATAGAGTTTTACCTCCTTAATACAACCCAATTTGAATCACTAAATTTGGAGCTCCCTAGCAAAAGTTATGCAGTTCTAAAGTTTGAACTAAATCTGGAATTCAAATTAATTCGGGAAAAGTTCAAACTCTGCCTGTGGGCCACAGGGCCACGTGTCGACCGCTGGAACACGAGCCACACGGGCCACAGAGTATTTTTCTGCATTATCACAGGCAGATCCGAGGCCACAGAAGATCTACCCCCTCGCAACAGAGACTGACGCGTGGGCCAGCCCCTGTCTTCGTCTTCCTCCGGCTCCCGCGCGACCCCGCCGCCGGGCTCGCCGGAGACCTCGCCGGGAAGAGGTTTCGGTCCTCGAAACTTGTCGATCTTTGCCGCCACTGCATGTTTTCGCACGAGGAACACGTTGCCGGCCTTACCTCCGATCGATGGTGGCCGGAAACCTAGGTGCAACGGCGACAGCGGCGGTGGCCACTCCGGCGATGTCGCCAGGGCGTTATACTACACCAAACACGTAACCGTTTGCACGTACAGCACCACCGCACCGAGGAGAACACGGACCAAACCGCCGATCTTGTTGGAACTCGCCGGAAATATGACCTCACCGTCGGCCTAGGTCAAAATCCGGTGAAAATCGAAAAACTCGATGAACAGCAGCTCTGCTCGATGGTTCTCGGTGGTGCTTGATCCTATGAACGCGCATGGGGGTATAGAAGATGTATGCTACGTCGTGTGGGGAGTGGTTCAACGTGTGAAATGAATTCACCGAGTTTCTCCTCTCGGCTATTATCGTATGTTGTTGGCAAAACTGAAATTCCGGCGAGCACGGTCCATGACACGCTGCCGGCGTTGTTGTGAAGCAAGAAGGTCTACAGGCGCACCTTTTTGCTTTTGTAGCTGGGTGGGAGAAGCCCAGTGGCGGCTGGGCGATGAGTTCTTCCGGCCGGCGGCTTGCAGTGACGTCGCTGGGTAAACTGAGCTCGGCGCCGCGTTTCCGTGGGAGAAGACGCCGGTGTCTCGGGCCAGACACCTCGAGGAGGCACCGGCGATGTCGTGGGGAAGCTTAGATCAGCGTGAGGGCTGCTGAGGCGGACGGACGTCGTTGCTCCGATGGGTGCGGTGGCTGCGGGAGGAGCGGCGCTCACGGCAGCAGTCACGGGGTTGGGGAGGCGCGGTCAATTTTCCTACGTGCGGCAGCTGCTCGTTGGATATTACCGGGGCTTTAGGAGGTTCGATCGACCGTGCCGGGAGGTGGCATGACTGCTGCCTCGGTGCCGCCCGCGCTGGTTCTGCAGCCGAGCGAAACAGGGAAGGGAGACTTAGGCAGTAGTTAGGCCCCCTCCTCTCAATGACCAGTGGGACCCACAGCTCCCCTCTGCCCCAAAATATCTCCAAATTTTTGACACATTGTAAATTCAGCTGTGAGGGGTCCAAATTCAAAAGCCAATTTGCCATTTGACAATTTGTGCCACAATTTCAAATTTAAATTCAAATTTGGATGGAATTCACAAGTTCCTTTATATTCATATCAAAGCACCCCCAAATTTGCTCAAAACTTGGCCCCCCCATAATTTGGACCTGAGAAACTCAAATATATCCTTTGATCCTTGAGTTGGCTATTGCAATTACAGCTTATGAAACATCAGTTTGCATTTTCTTTTTTGGAGATGGCCCTCCTCTTTTTGGAAGTGACCCTCTTAGTTCAAACTGAATTTAGAGTTTTATTGCACATGCCAACACTTTCATGAGTAACACAAAAGTTTTTGTGAGTCCCATTTCTTGCATATAAACTCAACTTTATTCATAGCTCAAGTTTTCTATTTACAAGTTTTGGGACTTTTACATTCACAGTCAAGTTAGGATGATTCTCCTCAAGATGCTTGCCATGTAGTCATGCAGAGGCGAGTTGGCCGAAGGTGCAAAAATTATGAAGATGAACAACTGTGTTTCAAGCCTTCCGGACCTATGTGCTTCAGCAGCTGAATCCAGAACACGCCGTTCCCTCATAACTTCTCTTTCATTCTCAAGCCCACAAGTACAAATGTACAATGGTCTCACCAAGAAAGAGACATGGCTCAATGACTACCAAACCACGGTCAACATAGGTGGTGGAGGCGCATACGAGGCTATGATAAATCTACAATTACAGCTCAACGGATCAAAACATGTGCTTGGCTCAACGGACTACTAGCTAACAACATCCACACCAGGAGCAACCTCAAACGTGCCTTTACCAAGAACTCTTAGAATATGTGTGTGTCGGTACCCTGCAGACCGGGTACCCCTGCATGGAGGAAAAAAGACAGACCAGGCCCCACCTCCCTTCTGAGGCGGGCGCTAGCATAGCCACATGTCCTTGGCCCCAAGGTCAGCCCCGAGGCTGCCATGTGTGCTTGGGCTCCGTAGCCTACACGTGCCCTTGGCTCCGGTCCGAGCCTCCCCGCTGAGGTGAGGTCCGGGGCTGCCACGTGTCGGTGGGCTCTGAACCTCCTCCCTGCTGAGGAGGGCTCCAGAGCCGACACATGCCCTTGGCTCCGGCTCGAGCCTTCCCGCTGAGGTGAGGTCCGTGGATGCCACGTGTCGGTGGGCTTTGAACCTCCTCCATGCTGAGGATGGCTCTGGAGCCGACACGTGCCCTTGGCCCAGGACTGAGCCTCCTCGCTGAGGTGAGGTCCGGAGGTGCCACGTGTCGGTGGGCTCAGAACCTCCTCCCTGCTGAGGATGGCTCCGGAGCCGACACGTGCCCTTGGCCCCAGACCAAGCCTCTCCACTGAGGTGAGTGTGACGGACCGAAATCCGTACATCCCAGGATCTTAGAGGGTGATGCCGCACGATGTGACACCCGACAGCACACACGATAAGGAACATAGTATTATATTGAAACATACTGAATTTGTACAAAAGTAGTACAAACCTTCAGTTTACATCTAATTACAGAGTCTACTGCAGCGGAAAGTATTTATACAACTCACGCCAATACCTAACTAGCAAAAGTTGGTTGTCCGGCCCTACGGACAACCCACACTAGCTTCACTCAGCCTTAACGCGGCGTATACGGCTCCCACTCAGCCGTAGTTCCCAACAGAGGGTAGCCCTCGCCGGTGGACTCGTACTCCAAGTCCATGGGGTACTCCTCACCTGCAAACACTCATAGCAGCAACCGTGAGCACGATGGCTCAGCAAGTCTTAACTGACTCTCCTACACATGAAACACTACATGCAAGTCATACTCGAGTATAGGATGAAAGTTTGCAGAAAACGGACTCGCCTACAAGTTCATCCTTAGTTCATCTTTTAGCCACAAGTTAAGGGTTCACAAATATGAAATTTAGTGAGCAATATTTGGTGGCACACATGTAACAATACAAGTTATTCATATCAGCAATTTTTCATGAAACATAACATTCTATATGTTAACCTACGTCATGACTCAGTGACCAAGTGGTACTCATTACCGTGAGGGACGGCAAATCGACTCGATATACTCCTGCAGGGATACCCAAATAGCACGTCACGTACGCCCATCCGCAGAGCTGCACAGCACGCTCACTCGATGTCGTACGGAACAACCTTTCATCAAACAGCCCAAACGTCAAACTAGTTGCACTCAGACGGACAGTAGGTTCCCTACACGGAGCATCTCTCTATGCCCGTTAGCAGATTTCCACCTTGCTGCCCTCAACCTACACCTATAAATCGGTGCGTTATGCCTCGACGCCCGGAGGTATAGGTTACATCAGTTTATCGGACCCCATATATCCGATATGCCTTTGGTACATTCAAACTTGATCAGTGTGGGCCACACATGGATCGGTCCTCAATCAACACGGACAGGGCTACGCACACAAGACTTCCTATTGCTGCGTCCTAGCCCCTTCCTAGTCTCATTTTGTTCTTACTAACTTTTCTCACATCCCGAACCAATCCCGTGTGTCCCGAACCCTATACTCGCGAGTAGATTCCAACTACTCGACTTGAACCAAAGTCTAAAACATTAAGCACAGCATGAACTACTCGAGGACTTAGACACTACCCTCACTCCCTTTGGAATAATCTGGTTATGCATTTGGGGTTTCAATCATCCTACACCTAATGCACATACATACTTCAAACTAAGTGAGTATAAAGCAAAACTTGATAAAACTTGTTAAATGCAAACCGGGGCTTGCCTTGTTGCTGCTGGGTCTAGTAGTATATAATTCAGTTAAATTCTTCTCTCACTTGAGGCTTGATCAACTGATCCCCTTCAATGGATTCACTCCATCGAACTCCGTCGTCGACCGCCTTTGTTGTAAGCACTATCGACATGTATATGCACATGTTTTTATAATGCAATTTACAAAATTAAAGACTCGGACTTCTTAAGAACAGAGGCTGTGTGGAAATTATAATAATGGGTTTGTTGCCTCTGTTGTGCAAAGAAAAATACAAGAAGAATCCATCTGCCTATAGGAAGTTAAGTCCTAATGGTCTATGTTGCATAATAGATATCTGATGTCACTTGCCCGAGGTGAAAGTAACTTTAGTGAGCTACCCTAGACTCATACAGACCTTGCGCCATTACCGTCGAGACTCCACAATCAAACATGAAATGCTTTGCCTCGACGCTACTAGCCCAAGGTGGAAAGTAATTGTAGTGACGTATTGATCGTTCCTCATATCCATTATGAGGATTACTCACGAAGCATATGAAACGTTTCCCACTTTATTACTACGTCAGGACTCAGTGTACAAGTATGCTCACTACCGCGAGCGACGGTGATTGCAATCAAAAACACCCGGCTGACATGACACGTACGCCCGTACTCGACGTTGCACACAGCAACCGTCACTGACGCCGTACGTGGCAACCTTTCACACGACACCCAAATGTTGAACCGGTCCCACCGACTGGGATTAAGTCTCCCTACGGCAAACCCTCGTAGAGCCGACTTCTCTATCCTTTCAGCATCGGCATCAGACGGTGAGGTATGCCTCGACACCCATGTTAACATGTTACATCGGTTTCCTGGGTCCCATATTGTCAGTATGCATCCGGTACACATCTGAAACTTGTCTCACCGGGCCGCACACGAGAACAGGCCTTAATCGACTCAGACATAGACTAGGCTCACAGGACCACGTCCTTGACCTTCCATCCACTGCCCGGTCTCCATTCCCACCTATGAGGATCAATTCTCAACTCTTCCGATTGATCCCCCTTAATCCCAGTTCACGAGTAGGAAAATGCCCACTCGAGTTTTGCTTCTTTTAGTCCCCTTTTGTTGAGATCAGCAGTTATAATTAATTGATAACATATCCTACATTAAACTCCAGGGTTTTCTGGGTCATGCATTTGGAGTTTCATACCATCTAGACGTAATGCAATAAATAAAATGCTAGACGTATGAAGTGAATACAAATAAAAACTTGTAAATTTGATGCAAACCGGGGCTTGACTTTGTTTTGCAGGGCTAATATATATATAATCCAGTTAGTGAAGATCACTTGGTTTTATCTCTTCCCTCCTTCCTTTGATCTCCACTCCAATGACTTGAAGTCCTTCACGTAGATGCTACACGTAAGGCATATGCACAATTGTTTAATTGTAAAGACTTTGCTACAAGTCCTAACAACAAGTTTCCAAAAAACTGGAACTCTGTTTAAGAATTTAAAATGACACTGGTGCTAGTGGTTTAGGTTTGGATCTAAACACATGATTAATGCTAAGTGGTTTCCCCCTCTTCTATATTAATCACCTTAAGAGGTTATACAGCACTGGGGTGATCCAGAGCTCCAATGGAGCGGAGAATTTTAAGGTGAGTTCCTGGTCACAAGAAAACACTCTGGACCAATATTTGGGATTATCTAATGAGTGGATTTCTCAGAATAATTCCCTAAGCCTTTAGGCAAAAAGGAATTAATTCTGAATAAACTTGCATGTTCATGCCAAACTTAGTGAACTAAAATTTCAATTATAGTTCATAGGACTTGCATGAATTTTCCAAAGATTGTTGGAGCTAAGAACCTCCCAGCAATGAATTTCCAAGTTCTGGAAATTCCCTGAAATATTTCTGTATTCAATTGGATACAGCACCTTAAATTCTGAATTGCCCTGATCAAATCAACTCCAAATGGTCTGATATTTTTACAGGAGTTCACTATTATCCTAGACAATATTCTGGCGAAATTTCAGGATTTTTGGATTAACCAAACTCCCTCTAAAATTCTTTTGCTGAAAAGATTTAAAGAATTTTCCAGAATTAAATAAAGGGTTTCATACAAATTGGGTTCTATATTTGGATCGTACTCTATCAGAGGAATCCAAAAAAATTTGTTTCACAATTTTTGAATTCTCCTACCCAAAGTTGTGGCTATTCAAAGTTTGAACTGAAAACTGAAATTCCCCAAAATGTTCAAATACTGGCTGTGGGTCCAGGGGACAGGTGTCACTAGCCGGGGCAAGCCACACGGGGCTACTGGGTATTTCTCGCGCGGCCACACCAGATCCCCGCGCCACAGCTGATCAGAAATTTGAAACGCCGTCGCTGACAGGCAGGACCCGCCGGGTCGTCTTCTACCTCCAGCCCCCCCCCCCCCCCCCCCCCCCCGCGCCCGCGCGCCGCCGGGCTCGCCGGAGTTTGACAGATTCCGGTCTCCTGGCCATTCCCCGAGCCCTCCCTCGCCGCTAGGACCTAATTTCACGTGCTGAACAAGATGGGACCCTCTTCCCCAGCCAGCGATGGCTCTAACCCAGCCGGCCACGGCGCGGCGGCTCTGGACCAGTTCGGCGACGTTGCACGGCTAACCTAGCCCGCCAAAACAACGGTGAAACGGTGCTACAGCACCAGTGGACGCCAAGGAGGATCGTCCGGGTGGTGAAGCAGCCCGGAGATGGCTCTAACCTAGCTCTCATCGGATGCCCGAACCGCCCCACCATAACCACCGTCGGAAGAATGGGAAATACGTCGTGCACAGCGGTTTTCATGGGTCGGATGCAAAAGGGCAAATGATCGCCGTCTATCCCAGCTCGTGTGTGCAAGATTTTACCAGCTAAGAACAAGCGTAGAGGTTGAATTTGATGTTACCGTGCCGGGAGGTAGTTTTGTGCCCGCCGGAGAAGTTTTCCAAATTCACGCTCGGTGGATCATGTCACGGCTTGTGCTACGGATGTGAGCACCAGAGGGTCCTAACGCATCCACGGGTGCTCTTGTTCGGGCTTGACAAGCTCCCTGCAGCGCTGCCCACGTGCAACCACTTCGCCGGTTCTCGTCGGTTGCCGCGAAGACAAACGCCCCTCGGGTTTCTGTGGCCTAGCTCGACAGGGAAAGGTGCGAGGAGGTTGTAGGCTGTCCCGTGGTGCCATTTTGCTAGATTGCCGACGCTTGCACCCAAGAGGAGCCGGCCCCCGTCGATTATGCAACGGCGGCAGCCGTTCTGTCCTGCAGCCAGCGTGAGACAGATGACGAAGGGGTCCCTCGGTGTCGTAGCGAAACTGAGCACGATGGGGGTAATATCAGTGCCTGAGCAGCTCGCCATCGTGAAGAATTCAGGCAGGAGGTGGAGCATCGGGAGGGGGTTCTGCCGCTCGGTATCGCCCGGGTAAGGCTTTCGGTTGAATGAGGAACAGAGAGAAAATACTTAAGGGTTAAGTCTATTCCTCCCCCTGACATGTGGGCCCCACTAGTCAATACCCCTTCTCCTCAAAAGATCTCCAAAGTTTGACAATTATTCAACCCAATTGTTTGAAAGTTGGAACTGAGCTGCATTTGAATAGTTTGGGCAAATCCCATCCAAATTCGAATGTCTATTTGAATTCTTTGCACATTTAACTCCATTTGGAAAAATGGGTAGCAAATCTTTTCAAAAATTAATGGAACTTTGCCTACCCACTAATTTGGACCTAAGGAATCCAAATATGTAATTTGATTCTGGGGTTAGCTGCTGCAAACAAGAGTTTGAACACAACAGTTTTGAATTTCCATTGTGTCCTCCCCTCATTTGAAGTTTGAGTTTAACATTTAGTTCAAACTCTGATTTTTAACCCTCCCATTGCACTTGAGTTCTCCACTTCTGTGGTTTTAATCCACATGAGGTCCATCCATGCAGTAACCCTAAGTTTGTTTAGAAGAATCTCACCTATGTTATCATATGTGGAAAAAATTTCAACTAAGCCCCTTTTTCATACACATGACTCCAACATTTGTGCAACTCATGTTTCTTTGTATTCACAATTTTGGGACCTTTACATATATCACTCGAGCGACCGGTCAGGGAGCATCAGTGGACCTTAGGGAAGGTCGACATGAGCATGAAGCAGCTCGGGGAAGGCCCGAAGTAGGCTCTCACCGTGCGCCCGATGCCTCCCGCAAGCTCCGCCGTCGGCAATCATCGAAATACGCCGGGTACAGGGGTTTTTAGGCCAAAGGTTGTGAAGGCAACTTGTGCGCTACCGGGTCTAGTTTGTGTGGGAGCGGATTGAGGCCCTCTAATCCTTTCTAGAGTATGAATTCGACAGAACCATAACCGAAGGTCGGTCTGTACGCAGAAAGGGGAAAACTGGAAATTCACCGCCGGTGAGCAAGCACTCGTGCTGTGGCTCGGGGGTGTGCAGCACCGATCACCAGCACGGCCATGGGTGCCTTGGCTCGGGCGTGACAACCTCTCGGTTGGGCTGTCCACGGGAGACCGAAGTGCGGCGGTTTTAGGTCACTGGACTAAACTCTCGGTATAGCCGAGATCGTCAGGTTTTAGCTGAGTTCTAGCAACGGGGAAGAACGAAGAGGGTTCCTAGTACCTTGCCGTAGCTCTGAAGGAGACGGGGAGGCTGTGATCGGAGCTTTCTGATCGGTTCTGGGCGGCAGAAGAAAGTTTCCCGGCGCTGTGTTCTTGCGGGGAGAAAATGGCGAGGCTTCGGCCGAGGAGGGGGGAGAACGCCTTAAGAAGGCTCTGAACCGACTCGTGCCCGCGCGTGGCCAAGCAGCTGCTGCCGCGGCGGCCTCCCTCGGTGGCGATCGCAGCTGCAGCTCAGCGACCCGAGTGAGAAAGTCTCAGTCGGTTGAATCATCCCTGTGGCTGACATGTGGGTCCAGTTTCATTTTTAACCTCTGAGATTAACTCCTATTCATTGTTGTAAACAGTAGTTCCCACAAAGCCCCTGGTGATTTGAATTTTCTACCCTTGAACCATTTGAATTGGTTAGCATTCAAATTGGGTTTGGTTTGAATGAATTTCAGCACATGTTCAGTTTGAAATTCAAATAAAGTTTGAATTTGCCCCACTTAGCTCATGTCAAGATTAACTCCAAATGGAATTAAAATTGGTGTGTGAGCTCACAAAAATGTGCTAAGTAAGAATATGTCTCCCACTTTTGAATTCATGGGATAAAAACAATTTGAATTTGAATGTAGTTTCAAACTGCCCTCTTTCTAGCTATGCCCAAAATGACCCAAAAAGGTTATGAATTTGGGTGAAACTTGGCATGGACATTCCTAGCAGTGTGTAGGAGTTCTTCATATGCCCAGCCCCTATGTATTACATGTGGAAAATACCACTTTTGCAATATGTGAGTTTGTTCTCTAATGAGTATGTTGATGGTGGTTACTTGCTCTTCAAATGTGTTCATCTACTTGCTTCAAATGAGGTGTGTGTGTGTGGTGATGAACACTTCAAGCATGTGTCAAAAACTGAGGCCCTTACACAGTGTCTAGTTTGTGTCGGAGCGGATTGAGGCCCTCCAATCCTTCCTAGAGTATGGATTCGACAGAACCGCACCCGAAGGTTGGTCTGTACCCAGAAAGGGGAAAACTGGAACTTCACCGCCGGTGAGCAAACACTCGGGCTGTGGCTCGGGGGTGAGCAGCACCGGTCACCAGCGCATCCAGGGATGCCTTAGCTCGGGCGTGACAACCTCCCGGTTGGGCTGTCCACAGAAGCCCGAAGTGCGGCGGCGTTAGGTCACTGAATGGAGCGCTCGGCATAGCCGAGATCGACCGGTTTCAGCTGAGTTCTAGCAACGGGGAAGAACGAGGAAGGTTCCTAGTACCTTGTCGTAGCTCAGGAGGGAGTAGAAAGGCGGTGATCACGCTTCCCTGATCAGCTCCGAGTGGTCAGCAGCGATGGCACGTTTCTGGTGCGAGGAAACAGCAGAGTGCGCGGTGCTCTCTCCATTGAGGGCGACTGCAGAGATAAGGGGGCTGCGAGGCGGTTCAGCAAGTCGGGGCGGCAAGCAGGGGGTGTCCCGATCGACTCCTCGCCGTGGCGGCTGCTCAGTCCGGCGCAAGAACCCGAGCTGGGTTTTCAGTCGGTTGTGTTTGCTTCAGTGGCTGACATGTGGGTCCCACTTTCATTTTTAGCCTCTGAGATTAACTCCATATCACTGTTGTAAACAGTAAGCCCCAAAATGCCCATGGTGATCTGAATTATCCGCCCCTGAGCCATTTGAATTGGTGAGAATTCAAATTGGGTTTGGTTTGATCAAATTTCAGCACATGTTGAGTTTTGAAATTCAAATAAGGTTTGAATTTGCTACACTTAGCTCATGTCAAGATCAACTCCAAATGGAGTGAAAATTGGTGTGTGAGCTCACAAAATGTGCTGAGTAAGAATATGTCTCCCATTTTTGAATTCATGGGATAAAAACAGTTTGAATTTGAATGTAGTTTCAAACTGCCCTCTTTCTAGCTATACCCAAAATGACCTCAAAAAGGTTTTGAATTTGGGTGAAACTTGGCATGGACATTCCTAGCAATGTGTAGGAGTTTTTCATATGTCCAGCCCCTATATATTACATGTGGGAAATACCACTTTTGCAATATGTGAGTTTGTTCTCTAATGAGCATGTTGATGGTGGTTACTTGGTCTTCAAATGTGTTCATCAACTTGCTTCAAATGAGGTGTGTGTGTGTGGTGATGAACACTTCAAACATGTGTCAAAAACTGAGGCCCTTACAGATCTGAGGGCAAAAAAATACATTATGGAAAGATATTGATGTTAACTTTAACTTTGATGTTGAGCTCCAGAACTGGTTTTGCCTTTAGCATGGTCTAAATCAGATTAAAAATGAAATTGCTCAGGGCTGTCAGTTTGGGCAGCAGACCAGCAATCAAATTATTCTAAGTTTGATTTGTGTTTCCAAGTTTTATGAGTTCAATGACATGTTTTATGTTATTACTCAATTATTTACTGTTGAAATGAATATTTTTCCTTTTTAATATATGTTTCTACAGATGGCAGAGGATAAACAATTGGAGAATGGGTGGGTGGTATCCCACAGTTCTCAACGCGGTGGTTAATCGGAATTGTTGAAGCTGATGCTTCAATACTTCGGGTACATGGAGACGCCGCGTTACCTCACCGAAGAAGAAGGCGAGGAGGGGAACAAGACATGGACTGTCCATGCCGAAGTTCCAGCAGGACCGACTTCACCTGGTTGGTCACTGTTCACCATCACGGTGAGAGGTAGACAACCGGAGGAGATGTGGCAGGTGGCCGCCCGTGACACCATGTCGTGTTTCTTCCAGCTACACGTGAGAGCTATGGAGGGCACTCCATACACGCTTGTCCCCGTGGAGGGGCGAGCTAATCACGTGTGGAGGGAGAGGTACTTGGAGGTAATGGATCCGAGTTGCCTAAGGTACAACCCCGTGGAGGGGAACCTCAGCCTCCAGTTGATGGCAGGGAAGACGGTGATGGAAAGCCAAGCTGTCCATATGGATCGACTTGCCGTGGAGCTCAAGGAGAGCACCAGCCGCCGAGACCATTTCAAGAGTGCCCACAGTGCACTCCGTAATGTGCTCCTTCCAACGATTAAGCAACTGAATGACCAACACAATCAGTTGCATCGTCTGAAGAAGGCGAAGAAGAAAAGCCGTGTTGACATCACGGCTTTGCAGCAGCAGATACAGGCCTTGACCCAGCAGAACGAGGTCCTTACTCAAGAGCGTGATGACGCTATTGAGAAGGGAAGGGCTGGGAAGAAGACTACAACCAGGCAATGGACGAGGTGCATGCTTTGCAAGACCTCGTGCCTCCGGTAGTGGGCCTACCGATGGTAGGGGTAGTACCAGTGGTTTTGGGTATCCCGGCGATGCCGGAACCGAAACCCGAATAGGAGGTCATGGATCCCTAGCCACCAGCAGAGATAGCGGAGGAGGACGACCCACAGGAAGTCGAGTTCTACTCTGAGTAGTGGGTTACCGTTGCCAAGTAGGGCAGCGAGGGTGGTCTCTAGAAACTTTTGTAACAGGTGACATGTCGTGTACACAGTTGTATGTGTATAGGTAGTGACGACATGAGCACGACTTCTCGGGGATTCGAGAATAATGTATCTTGTATAAAGTTTATGCTTTATCAATACATGTGAATGTTGTGCAAGTTTATCCATGTGTCACTGCAATACCTACTGTTTTCTATGGAATTTTAAGAATGACATGTGCTGATCGTTGCTGTTTTGAATTTCAGAATGACTCGTACACGTGGCAACAATGAGGTTGGTGGGTCAAGTCAGGGGGGAGAGGCCTCGAAACAGCCTCCCGAGACTTCCTCGGGACAGCACAGCAGCAACAGCAACCACCGCCACCACCACCGCCAACGGTCAAGTTGGCTGGTATTATTACAGCCATGGCAGGCTCGCACCAGCAGCACACCGAACTGCTGCAAACACTGATTGCGAATACGTCTTGACCAGAGAGGCGTCAAGACCGAGAGGAGCATCAACAAAGCTCCTACTAAGACTCTCTAGCTACTCATCCCCCGGTATTCTCAAGGACAGATGAACCCCTCGATGCGGACAACTGGCTCCGCACGATGGAGATGTAGTTCAGGCTGCTCCGAGTTAGTGATCAGCGGAAGATGCAGTTCGCGGCCCAACAACTACAGGGGTACGCTAGCGCTTGGTGGGCAAACTTTTGTGCCTCGTAACACACCGAGCGAGTTTTGACCTCGGCGGAGTTCCGGACAGACTTCAGGGCCTATCACATACCGCAAGGTCTGATGAAGAGGAAGCCACAAGAATTCCTCCGTCTGCAGCAAGGCAACAGGAACGCGCTGGAGTACTACAGGGCGTTCAATGATCTCATGCTCTACGCCTCCTATCACGCCAATACCGACGAGAAGCGGCAGGATGACTTTTACCCGGGGCTGAATCCGCTCCTGAAGGACAAGCTGGCAATGTTCAATCGTGGCAGCCTCAATGACATTATTGATGCTGCGATTGTACAAGAGGACTCCGGCAAGGAGTTATCAGTGGCGGAGAAGAAGCGAAGCGCAATGCAAAGCAGTGGAGAGGGAGGTGGTCTTCCCTAAAAATACCGGATGGTGTATCGCTCACCATCGGGTCAACGCTGGCAGCCACTGCAGCGACCGATGCAATTTCGCTGTCAGCCGTATTCACCACCGGCATTCCGACCGGCATTACCAGCACCACCTCCACAGCAAAAACAGCAGCAGTGGGCGATGCCGCGTGCGTTTGAACCTCAGCACCGCATGCCGGGCTTTCGTCCTCCAAGCACGGGCCAGCCATCGACCACATTCTTCAAATGCGGTCGCCAAGGGCACTTCACCAACAACTGCCCCGAGAGGCAAGGCGGCGGAGTGGCACCACAGTTTCCGGGGAGGAATAAGTCCTGGAACCCCATTAATGCATGGCGGGCAAACCCTAAGCCCGGCACCGTCCACCAACTCGCCATAGAGGACGTGTCGGAGGGAGAACCAGTCCTTGCAGGTATGTTCCGACTCCACAAGCATCCCGCCATAGTATTATTTGATTCAGGTGCCACGCATAATTTCATTAGCCAAGCTTTTATTGCTAAATATAGCTTGAAAATACTACCCACCAAAAGTCCTTACGTGATTTGTTCACCGGGTGGTAAAATTTCAGCAAGCATGATGGTTTCGAAAGCGCCATTATGCTTAGGGGGTAGAGTATACCCTATGCCTCTCATAGCTTTAGAGGGACAAAAGGTCGATGTCATCTTAGTGATGTCGTTGTTAACCCGCCGTCCTCCGAGTCGTGCATCTACACCCAGAAATGCACGAGTCTCATTCATTATTTCTGGACAGTCCAGAAATAAAGCTTCCAAGTGTATACCAATCCACCACTATCAGATTGGAAGACATTCCAGTAGTCCGTGAGTTCCCAGATGTGTTCTCGGATAATTTACCGGGGGTGCCGCCCGACCAAGAGGTGGAGTTCAAGAATGAACTTGCACCGGGAACTATGCCAATATCCCGAAGGCTGTACAAGATGGTGCCAAAGGAGTTGACGGAATTGAAAACTCAGTTAACGTACTTGCTGGAGAAGGGTTTTATAAGGCCGAGCTCCTCGCCATGGGGCTGTTCGGCATTACTTGTGAAGAAGAAAGACGGGATGTTACGGCTTTGCGTGGACTATCATCCACTAAACGCTGTAACTATCAAGAACAAGTACCCGTTGCCACGGATCGACATGTTGTTTGATCAGTTGGTCGAAGCAAAGATCTTTTCCAAGATGGACTTAAGATCCGGATACCATCAGATTAAGATACGGGCTGAGGATATCCCGAAGACGGCTTTCTCGACAATGTACGGTCTTTATGAGTACCTGGCCATGTCCTTCGGCCTCACCAACGCTCCAGCTTATTTCATGTACTTGATGAACTCGGTATTCATGCCAGAGCTGGACAAGTTTGTCCTGGTTTTCATTGATGACATATTGGTATATTCCAAGTCGGAGGAAAAACACACGAAACACCTGCGTATAGTCTTGCAACGGCTGCGGGATCACAAGCTATACGCGAAATTCAGCAAATGCGAGTTCTGGATATCGCAAGTGCCTTTTCTCGGACATATTATTTCAGCGGAGGGCATCGCTGTAGACCCGAGTAAGATCACACAAGTGCTGAATTGGAAGTCCCCGAGGTCTGTCCATGAGGTAAAGAGTTTCCTCAGACTTGCGGGATATTATCGGAGGTTCATTCCGAACTTCTCAAGATTGCCCAGCCTATGACAGAGCTGCTGAAGAAGGCTACCAAATATGTTTGGAGTCTAGCATGTGAAGCAGCGTTCTAGGCATTAGTAAAGCACCTAACATCAGCACCGGACTTGGCACAGCAAGACACAACAAAACCGTTCGATGTGTACTGCGATGCATCCGGCATTGGGCTTGGATGTGTGCTGATGCAAGACCGAAGGGTGGTCGCGTATGGATCAGGGCAGCTCAGGAATCATGAGCAAAACTATCCAACTCATGACTTAGAGCTCACTGCCGTGGTACTCACACTCAAAATGTGGAGGCACTACCTACTCAGTAACCTCGTACATTTATATACCGACCACAAGAGCCTCAAGTACATATTCACTCAGAAGGAGTTGAACATGAGGCAGCGAAGATGGTTGGAGTTGATAAAGGATTACGAAATAGAGATCCATTATCACCCCGGCAAGGCAAACGTGGTGGCGGATGCGCTGAGTCGCAAGCCACACGTTCATAATTTGACCATCACTTCGTTGGAAGAGAGCGAGCCACCATTACATGTGATTCCACATGGAGCTCTCTAAAACATAGCTCTTATCCCCACCATCCGTGAAGATATAGCGGCAGCTCAGAAACATGACAAGGGCATGTCACATTTGTGGAGACGTGTAGACAGTGGGGAGTTGATGTGTTTCCGGAAAGACGGAGACGGCGTCCTGTGGTTCAAGAACAGAATCATCATACCCCGTAACCTGGAGTTACGGAAGAAAACCTTTGATGAGGTTCACTTGTCAAAGTTTTCTATTCACCCCGGCAGCAATAAGATGTATCAAGAACTCAGAAGCAAGTTTTGTTGGACACGGATGAAGCGGAAGATCGCGAAGTACGTGTCCGAGTGTGATACATGCCAGAGGGTGGAAGCTGACCACATGAGGAAACCGGGATCATTACAACCGCTTGGCATTACTGCCTGGAAGTGGGAGGATGTAAGCATGGACTTCATCGTCGGTTTACCCACCACATTTCAGAAGCATTATTCAGTGTGGGTGATCGTCTACCGGCTCACCAAAGTTGCCCATTTTATCCCGGTCAACACCAACTACAACGCCAAGAAGTATGTTGAATTGTACATATCACGGATCGTGTGCTTATACGGTGTACCCCGCACTATCATATCGGATCAGGGCACTTTATCTGTGTCTCGTTTTCGGGAGAAGTTGCATGCCGCTTTGGGGACGAAACTGATCCATAATTCAGCATACCACCTGCAGACGGATGGGCAAACCGAGCGAGTAAACCAAATATTAGAAGACATGTTACGAGCTTGTGCTATCAACCACGGTAAGAATTTGGATGATCACTTACCGTTAGCTGAGTTCTCGTACAATAATGTGTACCAAGCCAGCATCAAGATGGCGCCCTAAGAGGCGCTATACGGGAGAAAATGCCGCACACCGCTGAATTGGTGTGAGTCTGGCGAAAGGATCACCTTTGGGATTGATCTTGTCAATAATGCGGAAGAAAAAGTTCGGCTGATTCAAGAAAACTTAAAAGCCATGTAAAAGCCCAAGAAGTGACTTGCAAAAATGTTCATCACCTCACCACACCACCGCTCATTGGTTGGATAGCTCATGAACATTTGAGATGAGCAAGTAAACACAATCAAGAGGGTGATTAGAGAGGAAACCCATGACTCCAAAAAGTAGGAGTTCATACACATAAATATGAGAGACTGAGTTCACCCCTAGAACTTAAATACTCTTGGGAAGGCTCAGGCCAAGTCTCATGCAAATCCAAACTCTTTTGAGCAACTTTTGGAGACATTTGTAAAAAGGGCTATTTGAATGCAAATTCAACTTTCAACTAGTTTTCATCACTTGAATTCAAAAGTTGACTCCATATTCAAACTCAGCACATTTTTCTGAGTTAGTCCACCAATTTTCATCCCCATTGGAGTTCACCTTGTCGGAAGCTAAATTTCCATTAATTCAAAAACTGAACTTGAATTTCAAATTCAAATGTGAAGCAAGTTTAGCCAACCCAATTTCAAATTGAGGAACTCAAGTTCAACTCATGACTTTGTGGCTAAGTCTACCATTTAAGTGTGAGTAGCTGGGATATTTGTAGCCAAAATTGGGAAAAGATTTAGAGGGGAGAGCTGGGACCCACTGGTCAGTGACTCAGCCTCCACTGAACCGACTCAAACCGAGCAATGCAGCACGGGCGACCGACGCCGGCATACAGAGGCCACCAGATGGCTCGGTAGTTCCACCTCACGGTGAGAATTTTCGGCTCAAAGTCCAGCACACGAGCTACTCTAGCCGTTCTCTTCATTTCTGAGTGAAACCAGCTCACACCGCGCCATACGGTTGCTTCCCCTCGGGAGTTTCTCACCGCCGCTCTCTGGTCCCCGGTGACCGGCCGATCCCGGCTGTTTTAAGTGCGGCCACCAGAGAAGAAAAGGTGCGCCTGCTGGTGAGGAAGCTGTAGGAGGAAACCGTTTGCCGTTTCATGCGGGGTAGAGCGAGAATTCCGAGTTTCCCTCCACAGTGTACCTTAGTGTTAGCAATCGGTCGTTGGTGAAATTCGTTGCACAGAGGCAACCGCCGGTCGAGCTGCAGCTCACACACGCTCTAGGGACCCATGCGCTTCTCCTCGAGCAAGTACCCACAAGAACAACCACCCAAACCCTAGTTTCACCGATAAACAGTCCGACGGAAGGGGGGGTCACCGGTGCGGCCCAGTTTGCCGGCTGTAGAGGTCCCAACCGAGGTCATGCCGAGCTTCCCGAGGCTTCCCTGGACGTGGTGACGCGATTAGCACGTGAAGGGGGTGGTCGGAAGG
Source organism: Neostapfia colusana (assembly GCA_030760725.1). Taxonomy (NCBI): domain Eukaryota; kingdom Viridiplantae; phylum Streptophyta; class Magnoliopsida; order Poales; family Poaceae; genus Neostapfia; species Neostapfia colusana. Next base: position 51,055,668 of record JASWHV010000006.1, on the reverse strand, counting down.
GCGGGAAGGCTTTGCCGAAGTTGCACAGGGGTATAGCGCTCGTCTCCGGCGAGCTACGGCGGTTAGCCGGTGGTGGCATGGTGTCCAGCGTGTTCAGCATCCAAAGTTACGTAGGGGCGGCGAGTTTCACCGTCCCCGGCGAGCTAGGTCACCGGGAACACCGGCCTCGCCGGAGCTCCAGCAGCTCGGGGCGGCGGCGTCGCAAGGTAGAAGAAGGGCGTGGGTCCCACGTGTCAGCCACTGAGCTAAGCACGCGCGGTTAGTTAAATTTAAACGGGTGGGCCCCGCTGTCAGCCACTGTTTAAGCGCGGGAGGCGATTTTCTTTAGGAAAATAATTATGGGATCAGCCCAAACTTTAGAAATTCATAACTTTGGGTAGAAGTGTACAAATTCAGTGAAGCAAACTTTGTTGGATTCATCCCATCGAGTACTATCAGGCAAAACAAGTTTAAGCTCATGAAACTTATTCTTTTTTCCAGAATTAATTCCGTAAACTTTAAACTGTCGGGAATTTTATGTGGAGAATTATTTTATGGAAAATTCAGAAATTTGGTTGGGATGTTCATTTGAAAATCCTTGATTCACAGGCAAAATTTCAGATCCATACAAGTTCATTTAGTCCCTTTAATGGCGTGATTAATTGAACTGCCCTGAGAAAATGGTAAAATGTACAGAGACATTTTTCAGATTTTCTCAAATCTTGTTTAGGGCATAACTTCATCTAGGATTCTTCAAATGACATGAAACCAATTCAATTAGAACCATCTCAAACTCTAGTTTCCATAAAGTAATGGTTTGAGAAATGAAAATCCCTGGAAATCCTTAGAGGCTCTACAAATGACCAAATAGGCTTTTATTTGTACAGAGCTCAAATGAACTTTGTTTCGAATGACACTTGGTCAAGTCCCTGGTTAGGATCCCACCAAGCCACCATAAAAATTTCAGAGCTAAAGGGGAGGGCTAGCTAGAGTTATGGTCTTTACTTACTCAAGTTAACACATTGCATTTAAATTGACATATAGTAAATTGCTTACGTAAAGTCGCTGAAGGCGAGGAAACTACGGAAGTGCTGGACTTTCTCCTTCCGGACGAGACCCTAACTTCTGACCAGCAGCAACAAGGCAATCCATGGTTTGCATTAACAAGTTTTACAAAGTTTTTCTTTACGTATACTTAGCATGAGGTATGTATGTGCATCAGGTGTAGGATGGATGAAACCCCATGTGCATAACCAGATTATTCCTGCAAGAGTGAGGGTAGTGTCTAAGTCCTTGAGTAGTCTGGATGTGCTTAATGTTCATAGGACTTCGGTACAAGTCAAGTAGTTGGAATCTACTCGCGAGTATAGGTGTCGGGACACACGGGATTGGTTCGAGTGATATGAGATCACTTTAGTAAGAAAATGAGACTAGGAAGGGGCTAGGGCGCAGCAAGAGGAAGTCTTGTGGGTGCAGCCCTGACCGTGTCGATTGAGGACCGATCCGTGTGCGGCCCGGCTGAACAAGTTTTGAACGTACCGAAGGCATATCGGATATATGGACCCCGATAAACCGATGTAACCTATACCTATGGGTGTCGAGGTATAACGCACCAATTTATAGGTGTAGGTTGAGGGCAGCAAGGTGGAAATCTGCTAACAGGCATAGAGAGATGCTCCATGTAGGGAACCTCCTGTCCGTTTGGGTGCGACCGGTTCGACGTTTGGGTTGTTTGGTGAAAGGTTGTCCCGTACGACATCGAGTGAGCGTGCTGTGCAGCTCCACGGGTGGGCGTATGTGACATGCTCTTCAGGTATCCCTGCAGGTGTATATCGAGTCGATTCACCGTCCCTCACGTTATGAGTACTGCTTGTTCACTGAGTCGTGACGTAGGGTAATATATGAAATGATATGATTCAATATTGCTGTTATGATTAACTTGTATTGCTACATGTGTGCCACCAAATATTGCTCCCTAAATTTCAGATTTCATGAACTGTTAACCTGTGGCTAAAATATGAATTAAGGATGAACTTGTAGGCGTGTCCTTTGCTGCAATGTGCCATCCTATGTTGTATAACCTGCATGTAGGGTTTCATGTGTAGGTGAGTCGGTTAAGCCTTGCTGAACCATCGTGCTCACGGTTGCTGCTATGTGTGTTTTTCAGGTGAGGACTACCCCACGGACTCGGGGTACGAGTCCACCGGCGAGAGCTACCTCCGTCGGGGACCATGGCTGAGTGGGAGCCGTTATTAGAGGATTCCCGTCAGCATACGACGGCCAAAACTGTCGTATATAAAGTCCAAGCCGTCGTATATAACCTATATACGACGGCAGGTGTTTATATACGACGGTTTGTGGCCGAGCGCCGAAGGATCGGCAGTTCCATGGTAGAGTGTCGGAGGCCGAGCGCTGGCTAAGCCGCGGGGGGAGGGGAATGGGGGATCGGAGGCCGAACGCCGCGGGGGGGGGGGGGGGGGGTGGAGGGGGTGGGGGGGTAGGGCGAGGCGTACTAGGTTGTTAACACCGTGCTTGTGTAGATGTACACGTTACCACTAAATGGGTCGTATCGGGCCCTAAGCCCATTTATATACATATAGTACTTTTAAACACTCAAACAATCGAAACAATAATCAATTAAACTATTAACTCATATGCATTAATCATCTAAGCAATTAACAACACATCTAAACAAGCATAATTACCATAGTTAACAAGCTTATCAATTCTAAACAATTAAAAAATTACACCTAGCTAGCAATTCAAATAAACCTGGGCAATAATTAAACCTAAGCATATCAATTCATCTAAATCTAAACAATTAGCCACTAAACAATAAAAACAAGCAAGCATAATCTAAACAATTGGTAATTAAAAAACCAAGCTTTCTAGATGGGGAGGGAGGCGGGCGACTTACCTCACGGTGGAGGCGGCGCGGCGAGCGGCACACGGCGAGGCGGGCAGCGCACGGCGTGGAGGCGGACCAGCACGGTGCGGCGGCGCGCAGCACGACGGGCGCAGGTCCGGGCGGTGCGGCGACGTGGCAGCGCAGTGGGGCTAGGCAGCGCGTGGGGTGGCGCTGTGGCGAGGCTGCGGCGGCCGGGGCAGCTGCGGCGAGGCTGCGGCGGCCGGGGTGGGGTGGCGGCTATTGGGTGGCGGTCGGGGCAGGGACGTCCGGGGCGGCGGCTGGCGGCGGCGTTTCGGGCGGAGGGGGCTTCGGGCGGGGCGCGCCGGCTGGCGGCGGCGGCCGGGGCAGTGGCTGGCGACAGCGGCCGGGGCGGCGGCAGGCAGGGCGGCGGCGGCGTTTCGGGCGGCGGGAGCTCGGGTCGGCGCGGGCGTGAATGCCCACGCCGACCCGGGCCCGCGGGTATATAAGCCTTATTTACGATGGCCCGTGGTGTGGCCGTCGTAAATAAGCTTATTTACGACGGCCTCTTTTAGATACGACAGCCAGCCACACTGGCTGTCGTAAATAAGATATATGTACGACAGCCTAGGGTTGGCTGTCGTATATAAGATCTATTTACGACAGCCAGTTAATAAATGACGGCTGTACCGTCGTATATAAGTTTATATACGACGTCCTGTTTGGACCGTCGCATATAAGTTTATATACGACGGCTGGCCGTCATATGTTAATCCGGCTGTCGTATGTTGACCTCTTTCCTGTAGTGCGTACACACCGCGCTGAGCTGAGGAGTGAAGATAGTGTGGGTTATCAATAGGGTTGGACAACCGACTTTTGCTAGTTAGGTGGGTGTGAGTTGTAAAAAGTAAGCTTCCGCATGTATAAACCCTGTTCTTAGTTGTAAACTGAACGTTTGTACTAATGTGTACATATTCAGTTTGGTATTCTATGTAATACAATGTTGTCCTTATGCTGTGTGCTGTTAGGTGTCGCATCATGCGGCACCACCCTCTGAGATCCTGGGCATACAGATTTCGGTCCGTCAAAGGCTTGTATCAGAGCTGCTTAGGGGATAGCACATTACGGGAAAACTTAGTATTACGTTGAGGATTCGCTAGTATGCTCAAATAAGGACTATAGTAGTATAGTTACTTAAAGTGGCATGACTAACATACTTGTTATAATTATGAATTTTTATTATGTAACGACACACCTACACTAAGGTAAAAATGGTAAGGAACACCACCAAAAGCGGTTCAATTTCGATTAGCACCCCTGACGAGGAATGTGGTTCAGGGATAGATCTCACAGCTTGGTGTGAGACGTCAATATAAAACTCTTGGACTCTTCATGTTCCTGAGTTCATATGAAACGCTGGTCCCTAGCGTGCATTAGGAAAGCAAGTGGAGACCCCATCGTGTGGTCACTAATGCGATAGTGTGTTCTTCTAGAAATAGCCTAGGAGGACATACGCAGCGCTTGCCATCGGCGTGCCCTGCAGGGAAGTAGGTGGTATCTGTTGGGGTGATAAAATTCCCTACCGTGACGACCCATTCGCGCTCTACTCGGGTTCCCCGTCGTGTGGTGTAAAAACACGATCACGTATCTTGAGACGTGGCTTAACTCAAGGACGGTCGGATGGCAATGATACGGGCGTATGTATTTACTTTCAAATATGGACCTGCCTGAAATGACAACAAACCTTGAGTGCATCACTATTGAGTGTTCTTATGCAGATACTAACCACATATGTATCCCGTGTAGTATACGTGTGCGAGAGACTGTTTAGTGCCACAATTGAGACGTATATGCTGGTATAATCCGATTAGGATTTTCCTTTTTGTGACATAGTACCGACATGTAATAGGCATTTGCATTAAATATAATGGTAACAAGGAACTAAAATAACCAAGTTTCAAGAATTAGGACCCTGGTTGGGTAGAAAAATTCAATAGTTGATTAGTTTAGCTCAAAAGGGATTGAAAAACAGAGTGCTCTGTTTTGGCAGCAAGTTTGCTGAACTTTAACAGAGCATAAATCACAGATTATTTAGCCAATGGAGGTGTGGAAAGAGCTTTAATTGATCTAAAACTTTGTTGTAGACTTCCAGAGCAGAATCACATCTTAAATTCTTTGAAACTCGAGATTATTGTAAACTGTCCAGAACCAGGACAGGTTCAAAAACTCTCAGGACTGTTCTGTTTTTCAAGCATAACTTCCTGTAGAAAAATCTAAAATTATCATATGATACAGTTTTGGAAAGGGTAGGAGATGTGTTACAGCTTTGTAATTCAGAGTTTCTGCAATTGCAGCACCGAATTCAGTGGAATTTAGAGTTGGAAACAGCAACTTCCAAAGGAGGTGCTGTTGAAATTCTTTAAGAAATTCTGTTGAATTTGAATTATAATAATTTTTTAACCAGATCTGATATGAGGGAAAATAAATACTCGTTGGAAATCTACTGAAGTTATCTTTAACTTTGGTATTCAACTTAAGTTATGAAAATACCATGTACCAGGTCAAGATCTGGGATATGTAGAAACTGGTCATTCTGGGCAGAGGGATGGACAGTCGAACTCATTTGAGAGATTGTTATACTCTAGGGGGGTTTGATTACTTCCAATGGGGTAAAACATACTCATGAGTTGTTATCTTCAACTAGTGAAAGGTTTGAGTATATTTCCTACTTAAGTTTATGTTGCTAGAGACCATGTTTGTGTCGTATTGAAGATCAAGGATAGTATACATGATGACAAAGCGATATTAATGTCTCGTATTGACCAAATCTAGTTGAGATGAACTTCCAAAGAGGAAGTCCATTAAGTTGGATTTAACTAGTTTACATTTGGTCTGGTAATGGTGTAGCTTGTGCAAAGTTATTACATTATCTGTTACAAGATGTATTGTATGTTTATTGTCATTATGTCTTTAGTCCTATTTTGATGGACGGCATGGAGTATGCTGGGGGACGTGAATAACCGACGTGTTCCCAAATGATCTTCCGGGCATGCCACCTGAACAGGATGTGGAGTTCAAGATAGAACTTGCACCCGGGACTACTCCCATATCACGGAGACCATACAAAATGGCTCCGAACGAGCTGGCTGAGTTGAAAGAACAACTCAATGATTTGTTGAGCAAGGATTTCATTAGGCCGAGTTCCTCGCCTTGGGGATGCTTGGCGCTGTTCATCAAGAAGAAGGATGAAACCTTGAGGCTGTGTGTGGATTACCGGCCGCTCAACACCGTCACCATCAAGAACAAATATCCACTGCCCCGCATTGACATACTGTTTGATCAGCTTGTGGGTGCAAGTGTGTTCTCCAAGATGGACCTTCGCTCCGGGTATCATCAAATAAAAATCCGGGCGGAGGATATTCCGAAGATGGTCTTCTCGACGAGATATGGCTTATACGAATATCTCGTCATGTATTTTGGTCTCACTAACGCTCCGGCACATTTCATGTATCTCATGACCTCGGTGTTCATGCCGGAGCTGGACAAGTTCGTGGTGGTGTTCTTTGATGATATCTTAGTTTACTCCAAGTCAGAAGTAGAACACGCCGGACAATTGAGAATCGTTCTTCAACGATTTTGGGACCATAAGCTGTATGCAAATTTCAGCAAATATGAGTTTTGGATCAGCCAAGTGCCATTTTTGGGACATATCATCTCAGTGGACGGCATTGAGGTTGACCCAAGAAAAATTGAACAAGTGCTGAAATGGAAAGCCCCCACTTCTGTCCATAAAGTCAGGAGCTTCCTCGGTTTAGCGGGATATTACCGGAGATTCATCCTGAGCTTCTCCGAGCTTGCTAAGCAGATGACTGAATTATTAAAGAAGGGGACGAAATATGTTTGGAACTCAGCGTGTGAAGGAGTGTTCCAAGCATTGGTGAAGCATCTCACAACAGCCCCGGTCTTAGCTCAACCGGATACGACCAAGCCCTTCGACGTGTATTGTGATGCGTCCTGTATCGGGCTTGGCTGCGAGTTGATGCAGGAAGGACGTGTGGTCTCATATGGCTCACGCCAACTTTGAAACCATGAGCAGCACTATCGGGCTCATGATCTTGAGCTCGCTGCTGTGGTTTTGGCACTGAAAATGTGGAGGCACTATCTCTTGGGGAATTTAGTGCATCTCTACACCGACCACAAGAGCTTAAAATATATCTTCACCCAGAAGGAGCTGAATATGAGGCAAAGGAGGTGGTTAGAAATAATTAAAGACTATGAGATTGAGATTCATTATCACCCCAGCAAGGCGAATGTTGTTACCCACGCGCTGAGTCAGAAATCACATGTCCATAACCTTACCATTACATCGATGGAAGAGGAAGAGCCAAGTTTATACTTGGTTCCTTATGGATCACTCTACAACCTTGCTCTCATCCCTAGCATTAGGGAGGATATCATTGCAGATCAGAAAGTTGAGAAGGGCATGGCACATCTCCGGAGACGGATAGACAGTGGGGATATCAAATGTTTCCGGAAAGATGATGAGGGGACGCTGTGGTTCAATGACCGCATAGTCGTACCCCGGAATATGGAGCTGAGGAATAATATCCTTGATGAAGCTCACTTTTCTAAATTCTCCATTCATCCGGGCAGCAACAAAATGTACCAAGATTTGAAAAAAATTGGTGGACACGGATGAAGCGGGAAGTGGCTAAGTACGTATCCGAGTGTGATACGTGTAGACGAGTGAAAGCGGATCACATGAGAAAATCAGGGCTGTTGCAACCCCTGAATATTCCAGCATGGAAGTGGGCAGATGTGAGCATGGATTTAATTTTGGGATTACCCCTGTCTTCCAACAAGCATGATTCTATTTGGGTAATCGTTGATCGGTTAACCAAGTCGGCTCATTTCATTCCCGTGCATACACATTGCCATGGCAGCAAATATGCGGAGTTGTACATTGCAACGATCCTATGCTTGCATGGGGTACCAAGGACCATAATCTCAGATTGAGGGGCACTATTTGTATCTCATTTCTGGGAGCAGTTGCACGCTGCTTTGGGTACCAAACTGATTCGAAGCTCCGCCTATCACCCTCAGACAGATGGGCAAACTGAGAGGGTGAACCAAGTATTAGAAGACATGTTGAGAGTGTGTGCCATCCACCACGGTAGAAACTGGGATAATCATCTACCGTTGGTGGAATTCTCGTATAACAATGGCTATCATACGTGTATCAAGATGGCACCATATGAGGCTCTCTACGGTCGCAAATACCGCACTCCATTGAACTGGTGCGAGTCCGGTGAAAGGGTCACGTTTGGGGTTGATGTGGTGAACGACGGCGAAGAGCGCGTTCGGATGATTCAAGTCCACTTGAAGGCGGCCCAATCCCGACAGAAAAGTTACGCTGATCAGAGGCGTAGGCCGCTACACTTCGATGTCGGGGAACTCGTGTACCTCCGTGTATCTCCGATGAAGGGCGTACACCGATTCAGCATGAAGGGGAAGCTCGCTCCCCAATTTATTGGACTCTATGCTATCACCGAGAAGTGTGGACCAGTGGCGTATAGACTGGAGTTACCAGCATCTCTCGCTGGTGTTCACAACGTTTTCCATGTGTCAAAGCTACGGAAATGTCTGAAATATACGGCTGCTGTTCCCACCGAAGACATTGGAGAGCTGCAACCGGATTTGACGTATGCTGAATATCCGGTGGCGATTATTGATGAGAAGGCTTGGACCACGCGTAACCGAACGCTGTGGTTCTACAAAATACTGTGGAGCAACCACACCGCTGAAGAAGCGACGTGGGAGAGCGAGGAGTTCCTTCGCTCAAACTACCCGGATTTCATGGCGTCTCATCACAGGTAATTCCTCGTACATCTTTGTCTCTTCTTTTGTAATCTCGGGATGAGATTCTTTTAAGAGGGGAGGGATGTAAAAGCCCATGAAGTGACTTGCAAAAATGTTCATCACCTCACCACACCACCGCTCATTTGGTGGATAGCTCGTGAACATTTGAGAAGAGCAAGTAAAGATAATCAAGAGGGTGATTAGAGGGGAAACCCATGACTCCAAAAAGTAGGAGTTCATAAACATAAACATGAGAGGCTGAGTTCACCCCGAGAACATAAATACTCTTGGGAAGGCTCAGGCCAAGTCCCATGCAAATCCAAACTCTTTTGAGCCACTTTTGGAGACATTTGTAAAAAGGGCTATTTGAATGCAAATTCAAATTTCAACTAGTTTTCATCACTTGAATTCAAAAGTTGACTCCATATTCTCAGAACATTTTTCTGAGTTAGTCCACCAATTTTCATCCCCATTGGAGTTCATCTTGTCGGGAGCAAAATTTGTATTAATTCAAAAACTGAATTTAAATTTCAAATTCAAATGTGAAGCAAGTTTAGCCAACCCAATTTCAAATTGAGGAACTCAAATTCAACTCATGACTTTGTGGCTAAGTCTACCATTTAAGTGTGAGTAGCTGGGATATTTGCAGCCAAAATTGGGAAAAGATTTAGAGGGGAGAGCTGGGACCCACTGGTTAGTGACTCAGCCTCCACTGAACCGAGTCAAACCGAGCAACGCAGCGCGGGCGACCGACGCCGGCTCGCAGAGGCCGCCAGCTCGCTCGGTAGTTCCACCTCACGGTGAGAATTTTTGGCTGAAAGTCCAGCACACGAGCTACTCTAGCCTCTTCATTTCCATGTGAAACCAGCTCACACCGCGGCATACGGTTGCTTCCCCTCGGGAGTTTCTCACCGCCGCTCTCTGCTCTCCGGTGACCGGCCGATCCAAGCTGTTTTACGTGCCGCCACCAGAGAAGAAAAGGTGCACCTACTTGTGAGGAAGATGTAGGAGGAAACCGTTTGCCGTTTCATGCAGGGTAGAGCGAGAATTCCGAGTTTCCCTCCACGGTGTACACTAGGGTTAGCAATCGGTCATTGGTGAAATTCATTCCACAGAGGCAACCGCTGGTCGAGCTGCAGCTCACACATGCTCTAGACACCCGTGTGCTTCTCCTCGAGCAAGAACCTGCAAAAACAACAACCCGAACACTAGTTTCACCGATAAACACTCCGGCAGAAGGGGGGTCGGCGGTGAGGCCCAGTTTGCCGGCTGTTTAGGTCCTATCCGAGGTCATGTCCAGCTTCCCGAGGTGTTGGTTGAGGGCAGCAAGGTGGAAATCCGCTAACGGGCATAGAGAGATGCTCCGTGTAGGGAACCTCCTGTACGTTTGGGTGCGACCGGTTCGACGTTTGAGCTGTTTGGTGAAAGGTTGTCCCCTACGACATCGAGTGAGCATGCTGTGCAGCTCCACGGGTGGGTGTACGTGACGTGCTCTTCGGGTATCGCTGCAGGTGTATATCGATTCGTTTCGCCGTCCTCGCGGTTATGATTACCGCTTGTTCACTGAGTCGTGACGTAGGGTAATGTATGAAATCTATGATTCAATATTGCTGTTATGATTAACTTGTATTGCTACATGTGTGCCACCAAATATTGCTCACTAAATTTCAGATTTCATGAACTGTTAACCTGTGGCTAAAATATGAATTAAGGATGAACATGTAGGTGTGTCCTTTGCTGCAATGTGCCATCCTATGTTGTATAACCTGCATGTATGGTTTCATGTGTAGGTGAGTCGGTTAAGCCTTGCTGAGCCATCGTGCTCACGGTTGCTACTATGAGTGTTTTTCAGGTGAGGACTACCCCACGGACTCGGGGTACGAGTCCACCGGCGAGGGCTACCATCCGTCGGGGACTACGGCTGAGTGGGAGCCGTACACGCGCGCTGAGCTGAGTGAAGCTAGTGTGGGTTGTCCATAGGGCTGGACAACTGACTTTTGCTAGTTAGTTGGGTGTGAGTTGTAAAAAGTTAGCTTCCACATGTATAAACTCTGTTCTTAGTTGTAAACTGAAGGTTTGTACTAATGTGTACATATTCAATTTGGTTTTCTATGTAATACAATGTTGTCCTTATGCTGTGTGTTGTCAGGTGTTGCATCGTGCGACACCACCCTCTGAGATCCTGGGCGTACGGATTCTGGTCCGTCACAAGCCGCGCAATCCCGACAAAAACAGTATGCAGACCGGAGAAAACGTCCTTTACAATTCAAAGTCGGGGATCACGTGTATCTACGTGTCTCTTCAATGAAGGGCGTGAACAGATTCGGGGTGAGAGGAAAGTTGGCACCCCTATTCATCGGTCCATTCAAGATTTTGGAAAGATGTGGATTAGTTGCATACAGGCTGGAATTATCAGAGACACTCTCCGGTGTGCACGACGTCTTCCACATTTCTCAGCTGCGGAAGTGCCTCAAGCTTTCAACCACCGTTTAGCTGGGAGATATTGAAGAGCTGAAACCGGATCTCACCAATCAGGAGGAACCAGTTCAGATTATTTATGAAAAGGCCCGAACCACATGCAACCGTACATTGTGATTCTATAAAGTACTATGGAGTAATCACTCCGTAGATGAAGCGACATGGGAGAGCGAAGGCTTTATTTGCGCTAACTACCACGACCTTCTAACGTCGCACATCCGGTAATTTTTCCACCATCCTATCTCTCATTTTTACCATATAATCTCGGGATGATATTTTTTAAGGGGGGAGCAATGTAAGGGCCCAAGTTTTCAATTTGCTAAAAGTGTTCATCACACCACACTCACCTCATTTGAGGAAATCATATGAACACATTTGAAGGGCAAGTAACCACCATCAAGAAAGTCATTGGAAGATAAACTCACAAAATGCAAAAGTGGTATTTCGCACATGCATCATATAGGGGCTGAGCATATGAAAACCTCCTAAACCTTGTTAGGAATGCTCATGCCAAATATCACCCAAATCCAAAACCTTTTAAGGTATTTTTGGGTACACTTAGTAAAAGGGCTAGTTTCAATTTAAATTCAAATTCAAACTCTTTTTATAACATGAATTCGAAAGAGGAGTTCATATTTACACTCAGCACATTTTTGTGAGCTCACACACCAAATTCCATCCCATTTGGGATTGATCTTAACGTGAGCTATTTTGGCTAAATTCAAATTAAATTTAAATTTCAGTTAACATTTGCTGCAAATTTGATCAAATCAAATCACACTTTGATTCATTGAAATTCACTTGGGCATTTTGTGGTTTGATCAAATTGCAAACGGGCATGAGGGTCACCAATATTTGGAGCAGTGGAAAATTGATGTTTTGAGGTTAAAACTAGGGGGTGGGGCCCTCCTGTCATTCTTACACTCGAGCAAACCGACTGAAGAACAGAGGCTCGGGTTCTCAGGCTGCAGCAGCGAGCGCCACCGAGGGGCATCGCCGTGCCACCTCCTGGTTGCATGAGGCGGTGCTGGCGGTCGACTCACGAGTCACAAGAGCTCCCTCGGGCGATCTTTTTACTCCCCACACGAGCTCCTGAGGCTGTACTTTCCCCCGAGCAAAAACAGAGCCGCTCACACCACCGCTACCTCGGTTCCGATCGGGAAACCGGCAGAACTCGCGCACACCCTCCCTACGAGCTGCAAAACAGCACCACAGAATCCCCTCTGATCTCCTAGCCACAAGAACGAGCTGAAATTGGCGCTCCTCGAGCAACCCCGAACCTTTGTGCGGCAACCTGAAACTTGCCGCCGTTTGGTGCTCTCATGGACAGCCCAACTCAGAGGGTTTCACGCTCGATCAAGGCCACCCATAGGAGCGTCAGACCTCCATGCTGCTCCTCCCCAACTCGCTGCTCAAGCCGTGAACCATCGCCGGTAAATTTGGCAATTTTCTTCCAGACCCGCTGAGCAACCTTTCGGTATGAATTTATCGAATTTGATCGCAATTCATGTTCTTAGCTCACCAAATCACGGACAAATGAGCTAGACTGGCTAGCGGACAATTCTTCTTCACAACTATTGCTTGAAACTGCATGTAATAAGGCCATTTCCATGTTTCCCGAAGGCAAACACGAAGAACACCCTCGGGCGCATGGTGACAACCTAGTTGGAGCCATTCCAGAGCGAGTTTCAGGCCATGTCTATCATCCTTGAGGTCCACTGGAGCTTTAGGGCCGTTTACCCAAGCTTTTGGAGGGCTAGGACGATGGGCCAATATTGCCGAGGTTGTCCCGAGGCCGCCGCACGTCGCCGACCTAGTTCCGGCCATCGGCGGCTTGCCCTGACCTCACCCATGAGTTCAACGGCCTCCTAAAAGTCACTGGCGGCGAGAGCCAAGCCTGGAGACGGCCGGAAACTCGACTCCGGCAAGCTCCGGCGAGGGGGCGGCGTGGGCGCGTGCGAGCGCGGGAGGTTGAAGAAGAACTGTGCATGGGACCCACGTGCAGTCTTTTAAACATTTCCCGAATTTCAGTTTCTAGTTCAAACTTCAAACCCTCATAACTTTGGCTAGGAAAATCCAAATCGAGTGAACCAAATTTTGTTGGATTCATCTATCTGAGTGCTTTCCAACAAATCACGTTTCACTTTATACAAATCCTTCTTTCTCCATAATTAATTCTTCAAAATTTAAAGTGTTTAGAATTTTAACTGGAGAACCCTTTAGTGAAAAATGCTGAAATATGGCCAGAAAGTTCTTTGTAATATATCTGAGCTACCATAAAAATTTCAGGTCCATACGAGCTCATTTGATCCACCTAATGGTGTGATTAATAACGACTGTTCAAGAGAAAATGAAAATTGTCCAGAAACATTTTTCAAATTTTCTCTGAACTTGTTTAGCTCATATCTTTTGCTAGGTATATTCAAATTAGATGAAACCAATTCCATTAGAACCCTCAGAAAATCTAGTTTCCATAAAGTCATGGATTGGTCCTGTGAAATCCCAAAAACTCAAGCAAGTGGAGCTACAAGTCACACCGAGAAAACGAGAGGGAATTTAAATTTTTGAATTTAACGGTGTGAGCTCCAAGTCGAAACTTGAACTTGCAAAAATTCCTGAACACGAAGATCTAAAGCTATCATTTGGTTCTCCACACATCCAATAATAGCCCGGCAAATTTTCAGAGCATTTGAAAAGGATTTCCTATTTGTTGGAATTTAAACGGGAGAAAATTTGAATCTGAATTTAAATCTGTTTCAAATTCCGACTTCACCGAAATTCAAATTTGAGTGCACCATTGTGTTGCTCACATTTCTTTCGGCCTATCCTCCGAGTTTGATCAAATTTGGAGCTCGTTTGCTATTTTAAACGGAAATGGGGGATAAGAGGGGAGAGATGGGCCCACATGTCAGTAGACTTCAACCAGAAGTCTTCTCTGTTTTCACTCGGACAGCAGCGTGCGCCACCTCCCGTCGCCCGAGCGCCAGCTCCTGCTCCCTCTCCCTCGCGCTGGCAACCGTGAAGCAGCTTCCTTCTCTTCTCAGCGTGATCCTTTAGTCTCTGGACTGAGCTGCTCGTGGCTCCTGTTCTGCTCCCCCGTGAAGAAAACAGCCACCGTGCGCTCCTCTGTTCCTTTCAATTGCAACCAGTGTTGCTTTCCCCTTTTGCCCTAGCTCCCAACTGAGAATGCCTGCGCCCAAGGGTGCTCTAGCCGGCCAGCAACTTTCCCCCACGGTCCCGCGCTCGTTGGCACCGGAAAACAGCAAAGAGTCTGCAGCTCTCGGGTGAACGCCGAAAAAACTGAACTGGTCGCCGTGGCCAGCCCAAACCAGCAGTGATCACGCCCAAGAAAGCCACCCCATAGGTGCACCTACAAGCCTAGTTGCTCACCTCCAAAACTCAGCCCAAGCAATTGATCACAGAGGGAGAATTTCAAGTTTTTCTCCCGGGCGGCCGAAACTGACCTTGACGTAAGGAATCGCAAAATTCGTCCTCAATTCGTGTTGGTTGTGTTTCAAACTCCGCACACAAGTCCTTAACTGTCTAGCACACCCCCTCCATTGATTTTAGACCAAGAAATTGAGTGTGGATCGAGGAATTCGAGTTCTTTTCGAGGGTATACCACTGAACCATGTCGGGTGCACAGTGCCGATAGATTTGGAGCTCTCCCCGGCCTGTTTAGACCTCATGTCGGTCTTCTCCATGATTCCCTGGTGCTTTAGAGCTCAAGAACCGACCATTTGATGGACAAATCACCGCGCACAACCTCACCGGAGCCCTAGGGTTAGCTGTTGCCGGTGCGCCCCATATTCCGGCGAGTTTCAGCCGCCGGTGACCTCACCAACGAGTCCAGCATGGGGAAAATGGGGGAGCGGCCAGCAGGGGGTCCGGAGGTGGCCAGGAAGGTCATTTCCGGCGACCTCGCCGGAGGGAGCCGCCCCTTCTCTGTTTGGCGCGTGGCTGGAGGTTAGGGATGATGAGTGGGACCCACTGTCAGCATTTAAACATTTTCCAGATTTTCCCATTTCAGTTCAAACTTTGGAGAGCCATAACTTTGTGTAGGGGTGTCCAAAAATTGTGAAACAAATTTTGTTGGATTCCTCTCAAAGAGTATTATCCAGAGGTGCAGCCTATAATTATGAAAATTCCTGGATTTGGCTCATTAATTCATGTAAAAAAATTTGTAGGAATTTTTATAGGAGTTCTGTTTATTGGAAAATTCCCAAATTTGGGCAGGACACCCTTCCAAAGATACTTGAACTCCAGTAAAATTTTCAGAGGCATTGGACTTTATTTGCTTGGCTAAATATTGATTCAATCTTGTATGTCTCTGAAAATTAGGAAAAATAACAGAATGATTTTCAGCTTTTAGCTCCAACTTCTAAAATCCATATCTCTGTGTAGAAAGCTCCAAAAATGGTGAAACCAAGTCCTATGGACTCATGAGACTCTCAAGTTTCTGAAAAACCAAATTTGGAGCATGACAAAACACTATATTTGCCATAGGATTTCAGAGAAGCCAAATAGTAAGAAAATTCCCTAGGCCACATCTTCCATCAACTTTGTTTGAAATTTTGCAAGCCATACCTATGTATGACCTATGGTCCACTGTAAAAATTTAAGAGCAAATTGATATAATATTCTCCAGTTTTCTGTTGGTTCTTTCCACTACCTTTCTTATGTCCATTAGATATAACTCTCTGAATTTTACTCCAACCAACATCTACTGCCAGACAAAGTTCTCTGTTTTTATCCATAACAGAGCTCTTCACTCACTTCAGAGTTGGTCTAAACCATTCTTAGTTCATAAACACATTTGTTTTATAATTCAGTTACTCGTAATAAAACTATGCATATTCATGTCGGTAGGAAATACGACGAAGGAGGTCGACGAGCAACTTGACTCAGAGCAGCAAGTTGAGGCTTAACTCATCGCCAAGCTACTGACTATAAAGTAGAACTAAACCTGCAGCAACATAAGGCAAGCCCCGGTTTGCATTTAACAACTTTTTAGTTATATTTTGCTTTGTATCACTTGTATGGGTCTAGTATGTATTGTGCATTAGGTCAAGGTGATTGATACTCCAAATGCATGACCCACAAACCCTTGGAGTTAAAGGGTAGAATAGGTTACCTTCGTGTAGCTTTGGCTAGGCTTAAGTTGTATAGGATCCGGTACAAGTCGGGTAGTTGGAAGCTACCTGCGAGTTTAGGATGTTGGTTCAGCGGGGTATGATTCTAGAGAATGAAAGTTCTGGAATGAAAAATGAGACCCAGCATAGAGTAGGAGCAGCAGGACGTTGGGCCTGTGTGGCTGTAGCTCTGTTTGTGTCGGTTGAGGACCGATGCGTATGCCGCCCTGCTGAGCAAGTTTGAACAGTACCGGATGCATATCGGATATATGGGACCCGATAAACTGATGTAACTCGGGTACTCTCGTGTCGAAACTTATACGGCCATCCTTTGGGGGTTGGTGTCAGAGGTGTAAACCCGCTAGCGGAGCAACTTTGACGTGTTCCGTGTAATGGCCCTTCTGATGGGTCGGCGGAACTGGTTCGGCATTGGAGTGACGGGTGAAAGGTTGCCGCATACAACGTAAGAAAGAGCTCGCGTGAGTCTTTCGAGGCGGGTGTATGTATCGTGTATTCCGTGTGTGTCCTGATTGCAATCACTGTCCCTCGCGGTTATATGAGTACCACTTGTTCACTAAGTTGTGACGTAGTAATAAATTCCAGATAAAGTGTGATGAATCATTGCTGATGTGAAGTTCTTAAATTCATTGTATTGCCAACCATGTATGCTGTAGTTGTAGAGCTCATTAAGTTTATTTTTCTCTTTGGGCATCACCACATCGGAGGAAAGCATTTCTTGTTTGATTGTGGACTTCCGATGTGAGGGCTGCCTAAGGCATAATAATCCGCTGCTATAAACCTGAAAGTAAGGATTAACATTTAGGCGTGTCGTTATTGCATCATACCTTTTCCTATGTTAGTAATCCCTGCACGTAGAGTTCCATGTTTAGGAGTGCCGGTTATGTCTTGCAGAGCCATTGTGCTCACGGTTGCATTATTAGTGTTTTGCAGGTTATAAAATTTGCTATGAAGATGGTTGTTCGGTGAGCCATCAGAGAATCACCGGAAACCCTGCCGCTGCACTCATCTTTGTGGAAGCTAGTAAGAAGCGTCCGCGGGCTAGATGTCTTCTCCTTTGCTTAGCTAAGACCGAGAGTAAGTGTGTATGTATATTCCGCTGCGTGTACCCTCGTGGTACATTATTTTGTAAAAGACACTATATTGATAAATAAAAGACTTTGTACGTTTATGGTTCTTTTTGTGTATGCTGTTGGGTGCCGCATCGCACGGCACCATCCAATGTGTATCCTGGAGTGTGGATCCTGGAAGGGGTTCCCCACAGGCGTGGTATCAGAGCCGCATTGGGAATAGCACGCATGAAAAGAGCTTATTTTCGAAAACTTTGAAGTATACGAGTGAGGAACATGTAGTATGCCCACATAAGGACTATTGTTAGCATAGTTAAGGTGGCAAGCTAACAATGTGTTACATTCAGTATTTCAATTCTGTAACGACTCACCTACGTTAGGTAAGAGGTAAGGTACGCCACCACAGGCGGATCAATTGCGGTAACTCGCCATACGAGTAATAGTATGGAATGGTATACCGTGGCTGGCACGGCAGTTAATATGAGTCTCTGAACCTCTCTATGGTTCTGAGAGCATATGAAAATGCTGATCTCCAGCATGCTTTAGGCAAAAGTGAGAATACGCCACCGTGTGGTAAGCAACACGATAGTATGCAACTTTTGAACGTTCAATGTTCAAAGGGCCATACGCAGCGCTTGCCATCGTCGTGCCTCAAAGGTCATGAGGCAGTAGGTGGTATCCTTTGGGTTGATATCATTCCCAACCGTGACGACCCGTTCGCGCTCTACTCGGGTTCCCTGTCGTGTGGTGTTAAAACACGACCATGTACCTTGAGACGTGACTTGACTCAAGGACGGCCCGTATGGCAATGATACGGGGCGCATGTTTTTACTATGATATGGACCTGCCTGAAATGGAAAACCTTTGTGTGCATCACTATTGATTGTTTTTATGCAGGTACCTTAACCACGTTAGAACATTCCGTTTAGAACACGTGTGTGAGTGATCGTTTTAGTGCCACCACTTGAGACGTATATGCCGGTGTAACGCCGGTTAGGATTTTTGATTTGGTGAGGAAACGTAGTACCGTGAAATGTTCCTAACTGCATGGAAAATAAAGTTTTCAAAGAAAGAGTAAATTTGGAGTCTAGGATTTCATTAGGGGTTAATGAACTCCTATATTGAACTAAGAGTCAATTGGGAGTATAGTTTCCATTTCAAACCATTAGAAACAACCTCCCCTGTTTTCAGCAGAATTTTTGCTAAATTTGAACAGGGCATAACTTTTGATTGGTTGAACCACTGGAGGTGAAGGATACATTTCTGGAATGGTTTTGAAGTCTTCTACAACTATTCTGTAGAACTCCAGAACAGAATCCCCCTGCAACTGGATGAAAATCTCAGATGAGTGTTAACTGTCCAAAAACAGGGCAGACCAAAAAAAATACTCTCTAGAATTTTCTGTATTTCGACCATAACTTCTTGTAGAAAGTTTTCTAAGGGTCATGTAAGACACCATTGGAAAGTTTGTGATATGTGCTACGACTTTGTAGTTCAATGTTGCTACAGATTCGATGTAGAACTTTATGAAATCTTCCGGACAAAACAGACACTTTCAGACGAGGTGCTGCCAAAATTGTTCCAGATTTCTGTCAACTTTGAAATATCACAACTCCTGATCCAGAATTGATATGAAGGCAACTAAATACTCGTTGGAATGATATTGAAGTTACATATAACTTTTATATTCACCTTGAGACATGAAACAGCCATTTTCATAATCAAATTCTGGGAATTAGGTCAAATGGTCATTCTGAACAGAGCATTGTTCATTGCCCGTGTAACTTGAGACTTGTTATGGACATGAAGATTTTTATACTTCTCTAACTTCCATGACATATTCATTAGTCATATTTCATCATTCCTTGCTGTCGATTTAAGTGTTTGACAAACTTCAACAGTCATTGGTTATATTTCGGAATTGTTAAAAACCTTGTTTCCTTCATATACGCTGCACAGTTGATGTGATGCTTTTGCGGTTAATCATTTTTAGTTAAAGCTGAGTACACTCTTGGATATTAACCGTAAATTTCTCACTCTTGCAGTATGGATCATACTCATTCCGGGTATGAAGTTGGTGGTTCCAGTCGGGATGAAAATGATTCGTCGCAGCGACAATCACCACCATCATCAACTGGACAGGCGGAAGTGTTGGGAAGAATGGCTAAGTCTCTTGAGTTGTTGGTGCAGCAAGGCATCCGACAGGAAACCTCCCAGCAAAATCCCACACTGAATACGTATCTGGATTTTCTAGCAAGGCAACCACCGGTATTCTCTGAAGCTAAAGAAGCCTTGGAAGCAGATCATTGGCTCCGGGTTATTGAAACTAAATTGGGAATGCTCCAGTGTGATGAATATGAGAAGGCTTTATTTGCCGCTCAGCATCTTCATGGATCCGCTGGGGCTTGGTGTTCTGAATATTGTGGCGGACCGGAATCCGCTCATCCAGGATCGCAGAGGGTGGTGCCGCGCGATGCGACACCCGACAGCACACGTCATAAGAACATAATATATTACATGGGAAACAACTGAAACTGTACAAACAGGTACAAACTTCAGTTACAACTATTGTTTATGTTACACAGCGGAAGTCTACACTACACAACTCACGCCCGCCTATCTAGCAAAAGTTGGTTGCCCAGCCCTAGTGCAACCCACACTAGCTGCACTCCTCAGCTCAGCGCGGCGTGTACGGCTCCCACTCAGCCGTGGTCCCCGACGGAGGGTAACCCTCGCCGGTGGACTCGTACTCCAAGTTCGTGGGTGGCTCCTCACCTGAAAAACACTTAAGCAGCAACCATGAGCACGAAGGCTCAGCAAGGCTTAACCGACTCACCTAAGCATGAAACTCTACATGAGGTATACCAAGACATAGGTTAGTAAGATTTCAGCAAAACGACACGCCTACAGGTTCATCCTTAGTTTATCTTTTAGCAACAAGTTAACAGTTCATGAAATCTGAAATTTAGTAAGCAGTATTTGGTGGCACACATGTAGCAATACAATTATATCAATCAGCATCATTGAATCAACATATTTCATCCATTAGTCTACGTTACGACGCAGTGAACAAGCGGTACTCGTCACCGCGAGGGACAGCGAATCGACTCGATATACACCTGCAGGGAAACCCAAAGAGCACGTCACGTACGCCCACCCGTGGAGCTGCACAGCACGCTCACTCGATGTCGTACGGGACAACCTTTCACCCAACAGCCCAAACGTCGAACCGGTCGCACCGAAACGAGCAGGAGGTTCCCCACACGGAGCATCTCTCTATGCCTGTTGGCAGATTTCCACCTTGCTGCCCTCAACCTACACCTATAAATCGGTGTGCTATGCCTCGACGCCCGGAGGTTTAGACTACATCGGTTTATTGGGGCCCATATATCCGATATGCCTTCGGTACGTTCAATACTTGTTCAGCAGGGCCGCACATGGATCAGTCCTCAATCGACACGGACAGGGCTGCGCACACAAGACTTCCTCTTGCTACACCCTAGCCCCTGCCTAGTCTCATTTTCATTACTATAGTGATCTCACATCACTCAACCGAACCCGTATGTCCCAATGCCTATCTCGCGAGTAGATTCCAACTACTCGACTTGTACCGAAGTCCTATGACTCATTAAGCATAGCCTGTCTACTCGAGGTCCTTGACACTACCCTCACTCTTTTAGGAACCTTTGGTTATGCAAGTGGGGTTTCATTCATCCTATACCTAATGCACATACATACTTCATATGACACATGTAAACAAAGTAAGACTTATAGAAGGGTTAATGCAAACCAGGGCTTGCCTTGTTGCTGCTGGTCAGGGGTTAAGTCTTCGTCCGGAAGAAGGAAGTCCAGCACTTCCGGAGTCTCTTCTTCAACGGCTATACGTTAATGAAATACTACATGTTAATTTAGATGCAAATGTGAGTTTTAGAGTAAGACTTCTACTATTAGTTCTAATAACCAGCCTCTAACCCTGGAACTTTGTTTAAGAATTTAAAGATGAACTGGTGTTGGTGGTTTGGCTTGGACTTAATCACATGATTAAATGCTAAGTGGTTTTCCCCCTTTTCCGTATTAATCCCTTAAGTGGTTAAACAGGACAGGGGTGATCTAGAGCTCCAAGGGAGCTGAGAATTTTTGTGTGAGTTCCTTGTCACAAGAAAACTCTCTGGACCAAACATTAGCACTTTTCATGGAGTGGTTTGCTCAGAATAATTCTCTTGGCAAATCAGCAAGGGAGAATTTATTCCGAGGTAATACCCCTGTTCATGCTCAACTTAATGAGCTACAATTTCAATTATAGCTCATAGAGTTTGCCTGAATTTTCCTAACATTTTTGGGGTTAAGATTTGCCCAGAACTGAATTTCCAAGTTTTGGAAATTCTCTGAAGAATGTTTCTGTATTCAAATGAACACAACACCTTCCAATTTGAATTGCTCTGACCAAATCAACTCCAAATGGTCTGAAACTTTTACAGGGGTTTACTAATGTCCTAAAGAACATTCTGGCAAAATTTGGGGATTTTTGGATGAACCAAACTCCCTCTAAAATTCTTTTGCTGAGAAGCTTTAATAATTTTCCAGAATTAATTAATGGGTTTCATACAAATTGGGTTGTATATCTGGACAGAGCTAGGAAAGATGAATCCAACCCAATTTGAATCACTAAATTTGGAGCTTCCTAGCAAAAGTTATGGGGTTCTAAAGTTTGCACTAAAACTGGAAATTCTAGAAATGTTTAAATCCTGCGGGTGGGTCCACGTACACGTGTCGACCGCTGGATCCGAGCCACACGGGGCCACAGACTCCTTCCCGCGCGGCCGCACTGGATCCCGGACCACAGAGAATCCCACCCCTTTATCTCCAGCCACTGACGCGTGGGGCCTACCCCTTCGTCTTCCTCCGGCCACCCGCGCGATCCCGCCGCCGAGCTCGCCGGAGCTCTCGCCAGAAAGGGGTTCCGGCCTTCGGAGCTTGTTGATTCTCGCCGCCTGTGCTTATCCCGGCCTAGGGAACACGGTGGTGCCCTTCCCGGAGCTTGACAACGGCCGGAACAGGGCTCCCGACGGCAACAGCGGCCGGGAGCTCACCGGCGACGTCGAACTCAGCCTCACCTGCACTTTTTTTGATGCGGTTTGCTCAGGGAGCTCCGCTGACACCTGCTGATCATGGATATGGGCACCGATCCCCGTGAAAACGGCTGCAACTATGACCTCGTCAGCGACCTAGGCCGGATATCGGCTGTTGCTCGAAAAACTTGGATAACCGCAACCCTAGCCCGTGATTCTTGCTGGTTTTCGATCCTAGGTGGTCGTGGCAGGGTGTAGATCGTGTGTTTAGCTCGGTACGCCCGGTGATAAGCCAATACTCGTGAATTTTGGGATTTGGGGGAGCTCGTCCTTAAGAACACCGAAGCGTTCCTGGAAGAAATTCTCCCCCGATGGTGCATGAAATGCCGAACGGTAAGGGCAGACAGAACCAGCACCTTGTGGCGATCGTTTCTTGTGTTGAGCGTCGGGCAGGAGGAAGCCTGTGCCGTCCGGCCGCCGGCGATCAGAGGGCGGCGACTCCGGGTGAGCTGCTTCGGATGTAGGCGAGTGGAACCGAGAGGATGGGGAGCGAATTCTCGCCGACCAGGGTGCGATCACCCGTTTTGTAGCCGGCACCCTCATCCCCCCGAGCAGGAGGTGGCGCGGTGGCTGCGTTGGGACGGGGTCGACCCCGTGCACTGTCGGCCGCAGGGTGTTCGACCGCGCGCCCGAGTCGGTTTGCTCCCCGAGGTGGCTGACCAGTGGGCCCTCTTCTCCCCTCTAAATCTTTCTCCCCCTTTCTTTTGTAAATATCCCAGCTACTGAGAATTGAATGGGAGACTTAGCCCCCAAGTATTGGTTTGAATTTGAGTTTTCAAATTCGAACTTTGTTTGGTTAAATTTGCTTCATGTTTAAACTGAAGTTCAAATTCAGTTTTGAATTATTGCAAATTTAGCTCCCGACAAGATAAACTCCAATAGGGATGAAAATTGGTGGGCTACCTCAGAAAAATGTGTTGAGTTTGAATATGAAGCTAACTTTTGAATTTGGGTGATGAAAGTTGCTGCAATTTGAATTTACATTCAAATTGGCCTCTTTTTGAAATAACCCAAAAGTGACTCAAAAAGTGTTGAATTTGCATGAGCTTTGGACTGAACCTTCCCAAGACTTTTTAAATTCTAGGGGTGAGCTCAACCTCTCATGTTGAAGTGTAGAAATCCTACTTTGTGAAAGTGAAGGCTTTCCCCTCTAATCATTCTTTTGATGGAGGTTACTTGCTCTTCACAACATTTCCTAAGGTGTCCACAATAAAAACTGTGGTGTTGTGAGGTGAAGAAAAAGTTTTTGCAAGTCCCTTTTCTTGGGCTTTTACAAATATCTTGCTAAGATTGCTGAAGGCCATCGTGTGTCGTGGACGGAGTTTCGTGATGCTTTCCGTGCACGTCATATTTGTGAGGGCATTGTCAAAACCAGAATTGAAGAGTTCTATGAACTCAAACAAGAAGGCATGAGTGTCATGAAGTACTTTACGGAATTTAACCGTTTAGTACAATATGCATCTGCTTATCTGCTTAATGAGACAATGAAGTGTCATTACTTCTCCCGAGGCCTCGATGTGAAGCTTCGGACAAAAGTGGCACAATGCAATAAAGGGAATTATAGCGAGTTAGTCAATGCCGCTATGATTCAAGAAATAGCTGAACTCGAGCACAAGGAAAGTAAGAGGAAGAGAAAATTATCACTGGCAAGTACGGATGATTATCATCAAGAACAACCGGTGATATATTGCTTACCATCCGGGGTGGAAATTCGGTCCTTTGACGGACCACCTCAGATCCAATACTGTCCATATTCACCCATGGAGGTTCAGCCACTGCTGCAACAGCAGCAAATCAGTATTTGTGCACTACCACCTCAGCAAAGTGCACAAGAATATCAACCACTTCCATATGGTGAAGATCCTGAGCTCGCATCGTACGGTACTCGTAGCGATGTAGAGCATATTTCTCAGGAGGGTCAAGTGACCCAGCAAACGGCAGTCACATGTCATCTCAAGCTGCAAAGAAATTCCATGGTCGGTCAAGGAGAACATCACTGAAAGTGGGAAACGTAAACTATATGGCAGTTGAAGACGTTCCCGTAGGAGAACCCGTGTTGGCGGGCATGTTCAGCCTACGTGATTAGCCCACGCGCGTGTTGTTCGACTCGGGTGCTACACATGATTTTATCAGCAAAGATTATGTGGTTAAGCACCAAGTACCATCAACGACCTTGGCCGCATCATATCATATTAATTCACCGGGAGGTAGTAGGACAGCGGGCAGAATTGTTGCTCGATCGCCTATATGTTTGGATGGGCGGATATATCCTACTACTCTTATCATCCTGGAAGGCTTGCGGATTGACATCATCTTGGGAATGTCTTGGTTGACACATCACCAAGCTATCTTTGATATTAGTTCACGAACAGTGCAGCTGAATTCAAAGAAGCACGGGCAACATACGTTGATTCTGAGAAATTCTGCACCAGAAGTCACTACTGTCCACACCGTTGAAGTTAAGAAACTGGACGACATTCCAGTGGTCCGGGGATATCCGGATGTGTTTCCCGATGATCTACCGGGCATGCCGCCCGAACGTGAAGTGGAGTTCAAAATTGAACTAGCACCGGGAACCACACCCATCTCTCGGAGGCCGTATAAAATGGCACCGAAGGAACTCACGGAGCTGAAGGAGCAGCTGAATGATTTGTTAGCGAAGGCTTCATTCGACCCAGTTCATCACCATGGGGATGCTCCGCGCTGTTCGTCAAGAAAAAGGACGAGACTTTGAGGTTATGTGTGGACTATCGTCCGCTCAATGCCGTAACTATCAAGAATAAGTATCCACTACCACGTATCGATATGCTTTTTGATCAACTAGTGGGTGCTAAGGTTTTCTCGAAGATGGATTTTTGGTCCGGATATCATCAGATAAAAATCTGGGCGGAAGACATACCCAAGACGGCATTCTCGACGAGATACGGATTATATGAGTATCTCATCATGTCATTCGGACTCACTAATGCTCCGGCTCATTTTATGTACTTGATAAATTCAGTCTTCATGCTGGAGTTGGACAAGTTCGTCGTGGTCTTCATCAATGATATCTTGGTATATTCTAAGTCGGAAGAAGAACACGCAGAACATCTTCATATTGTGCTCCAACGCCTACGGGATCACAAACTGTATGCAAAATTCAGCAAGTGTGAGTTCTGGATAAACCAAGTGCCATTTCTTGGGCACATTATTTCTGCGGAGGGCATCGCAGTTGATCCAAGCAAAATCGTCCAAGTGCTGAATTGGAGTTCACCAAAATCAGTCCACGAAGTCCATAGCTTTCTCGGTTTAGCGGGGTACTACCAGAGATTCATTCCGAATTTCTCCAAAGTTTCTAAACCGATGACGGAGCTTCTGAAGAAGGGCAACAAATATGTGTGGAGTGAAGCATGTGAGGAAGCGTTCAAAGCATTGGTAAAGCACCTCACAACAGCCCCATTGTTGGCGCAACCCGATACAACTAAGGCTTTTGATGTGTATTGCGATGCATCCGGCATCGGCCTTGGCTGCGTGCTTATGCAAGAAGGGCAAGTGGTCGCATATGGATCCAGGCAGCTTCGGAATCATGAGCAGAATTATCTGACACATGATCTTGAGCTAGCTGCTGTGTTTCTTGCTCTAAAGATGTGGAGGCACTATTTGCTTGGAAACTTAGTCCACCTCTACACCGACCACAAGAGTTTAAAGTACTTCTTCACACATAAGTAATTAAATATGAGGCAGCGAAGATGGTTAGAGTTAATCAAGGATTATGAACTAGAGATTCATTACCATCCTGGAAAAGCGAATGTGGTTGCCGACGCACTTAGTCGGAAATCACATGTGCATAATCTAACCATGGCTGCAATGGAAGAGGAAGAACCGAGCCTGCGCTTGGTTCCCTATGGGTCATTGTTTAACCTTGCCCTCATTCCTACAATTTGTGATGAAATTGTAGAAGCTCAAAAGAAAGATAAGGGCATGGCCCATATCCGGAAGACAATATACAAAGGAGAAGCTAAGTGCTTCCGGAAATATGAGAATGGTACGCTATGGTTCAAGGACCGTATAGTCGTACCGAGGGACATGAAGCTTCGTAAGAAGATATTAGACGAAGCTCTTCTATCAAAATTTTCCATTCATCTAGGAAGCAACAAGATGTACCAAGATTTGAGAAACAAGTTTTGGTGGACACGGATGAAGCGGGAAATAGCTAAATACGTATCCGAGTGTGATACGTGTCGAAGGGTGAAAGCAGATCACATGAAGAAACCTGGTTTGCTGCAGCCCCTTCATATTCCGGCATGGAACTGGGAAGATGTGAGTATGGATTTTATTGTCGGGTTACCACTCACATATCGGAAGCATGATTCAGTTTGGGTAATCGTTGATCGATTAACCAAGTCAGCACATTTCATACTGGTGAATGTGGGATTCAACGCCAAGAAATATGTGGAGTTGCACATTGAGCGGATATTATGCCAGCATGGAGTTCCAAGAACAATAGTTTCATATCATGGTGCACTGTTCATTTCTCGTTTCTGGGAACAACTGCAAGCATCTTTGGGAACCAAATTGTTTAGAAGCTCCGCATATCACCCTCAAATTGATGGACAAACCGAGAGGGTGAATCAAGTCTTGGAAGATATGTTGAGAGCGTGTGCCATTCACCACGGTAAGAATTGGGATGCTTATCTATCGTTGGAGGAATTCTCGTACAACAACAGCTATCAAACGAGTATCAAGATGGCACCGTATGAGGCTCTCTACGGCCGGAGATGTCGCACACCGCTGAATTTGTGCGAATCCTGTGAAAGAGTGACATTCGGGATTGACCTTGTCAATGACGCGGAAGAATGAGTTCGGGTCATACAAGCAAATTTAAAGGCTGCTCAATCTCGACAGAAGAGTTATGCAGACCAGCAATGTCGACCGTTGAACTTCAACGTCGGAGAGTACGTATATCTCCGCGTATCTCCAATGAAAGGAGTTCACCGATTCGGTGTAAAGGGAAAGCTCGCTCCCAGGTTTATCGGTCCATTTGCTATCTCGGAGAAATGTGGACCCGTAGCCTACCGGCTTGAGCTACCGACAAATCTCGCTGGGGTGCATGATATATTTCACGTCTCTCAGCTTCGGAAATGTCTCAAGAATACCACTGCTGTCTGCAATGAAGATCTCGGGACATTGCAACTGGATCTCTCTTATGTCGAGCATCCAATCCGAATTATTGATGAAAAGTCTCGGTCGACAAGGAATCGGACGCTCTAATTCTATAAGGTATTATGGAGCAATCATACCGCGGAGGAAGCAACATGGGAGAGTGAAGAATACATCCGTTCGAACTACCCGGACTTGCTGTCCGCTCATATAAGGTAATTCCTTCTCTACCGCTTCGTCTCTTCTTTATGAATCTCGAGACGAGATTCTTTTTAAGGGGGGAGGGATGTGAAATCCCAAAAACTCAAGCAAGTGGAGCTACAAGTCACACCGAGAAAACGAGAGGGAATTTAAATTATTGAATTTAACGGTGTGAGCTCCAAGTCAAAATTTGAACTTGCAAAAATTCCCAAACACGGAGATCTAAAGCTATCATTTGGTTCTCCACACATTCAATAATAGCCCGGCAAATTTTCAGAGCATTTGAAAAGGATTTCCTATTTGTTGGAATTTAAACGGGAGAAAATTCGAATCTGAATTTAAATCTCAGTTTCAAATTCCGACTTCACCAAAATTCAAATTTGAGTGCACCATTGTGTTGCTCACATTTCTTTCGGCCTATCCTCCAAGTTTGATCAAATTTGGAGCTCGTTTGCTATTTTAAACGGAAATGGGGGATAAGAGGGGAGAGATGGGGCCCACATGTCAGTAGACTTCAACCTGAAGTCTTCTCTGTTTTCACTCGGACAGCAGCGTGCACCACCTCCCGTCGCCCGAGCGCCAGCTCCTGCTCCCTCTCCCTCGCGCTGGCAACCGTGAAGCAGCTTGCTTCTCTTCTCAGCGTGATCCTTTAGTCTCTGGACTGAGCTGCTCGTGGCTCCTGTTCTGCTCCCCCGTGAAGAAAACAGCAACCGTGCGCTCCTCTGTTCCTCTCAATTGCAACCAGTGTTGCATTCCCCTTTTGCCCGAGCTTCCAACAGAGAAAGGCTGCGCCCAAGGGTGCTCTAGCCGGCCAGCAACTTTCCCCCACGGTCCCGCACTCGTTGGCATCCGAAAACAGTGAAGATTCTGCAGCTCTCGGGTGAACGCCGAAAAAACTGAACTGGTCGCCGTGGCCAGCCCAAACCAGCAGTGATCACGCCCAAGAAAGCCACCCCATAGGTGCACCTACAAGCCTAGTTGCTCACCTCCAAAACTCAGCCCAAGCCATTGATCACAGAGGGCGAATTTCAAGTTTTTCTCCCGGGCGGCCGAAACTGACCTTGAGGTAAGGAATTGCAAAATTCGTTCTCAATTCGTGTTGGTTGTGTTTCAAACTTTGCACACAAGTCCTTAACTGTCTAGCACACCTTCTCCATCGATTTTAGACCAAGAAATTGAGTGTGGAGCGAGTAATTCGAGTTCTTTTTGAAGGTATACCACTGAACCATGTCGGGTGCACGGTGCCGATAGGTTTGGAGCTCTCCCCGGCCTGTTTAGACCTCATGTCGGTCTTCTCCACGATTCCCTGGTGCTTTAGAGCTCAAGAACCGACCATTTTGTGGAGAAATCACCGCGCACGACCTCGCCGGAGCCCTAGGGTTAGCTGTTGCCGGTGCGCCCCATATTCCGGCGAGTTTCAGCCGCCGGTGACCTCACCAACGAGTTCAGCATGGGGAAAAATGGAGGAGCGGCCAGCAGGGGGTCCGGAGGTGGCCGGGAAGGTCATTTCCGGCGACCTCGCCGGAGGGAGCCGCCCCTGCTCTGTTTGGCGCGTGGCTGGAGGTTGGGGATGACGAGTGGGACCCACTGTCAGCATTTAAACAGTTTCCAGATTTTCCCATTTCAGTTCAAACTTTGGAGAGCCATAACTTTTTGTAGGAGTGTCAAAAAATTGTGAAACAAATTTTGTTGGATTCCTCTCAAAGAGTATTATCCAGAGGTGCAGCGCAATAATTATGAAAATTCCTGGATTTGGATCATTAATTCATATAATGAAAATTTTGTAGGAATTTTTATAGGAGTTCTGTTTATTGGAAAATTCCCAAATTTGGGCAGGACACCCTTCCAAAGATACTTGAACTCCAGTAAAATTTTCGGAGGTATTGGACTTCATTTGCTTGGCTAAATGTTGATTCAATCTTGTATGTCTCTGAAAATTAGGAAAAATAACAGAATGATTTTCAGCTTTTAGCTCCAACTTCTAAAATCCATATCTCTGTGTAGAAAGATCCAAAAATGGTGAAACCAAGTCCTATGGACTCATGAGACTCTCAAGTTTCTGAAAACCAAATTTGGAGCATTACAAGACACTATATTTGCCATAGGATTTCAGAGAAGACAAATAGTAAGAAAATTCCCTAGGCCACATCTTCCATCAACTTTGTTTGAAATTTTGCAAGCCATACATATGTATGATCTATGGTCCACTGTAAAAATTTAAGAGTAAATTGAGATCATATTCTCCAGTTTTCTGTTGGTTCTTTCCACTACCTTTCTTATGTCCATTAGATATAACTCTTTGAATTTTACTCCAACCAACATCTACTGCCAGACAAAGTTCTCTGTTTTTGTCCACAACAGAGCTCTTCACTCACTTTAGAGTTGCTCTAAACCATTCTTAGTTCCTAAAACACATTTGTTTTATAATTCAGTTACTCGTAATAAAACTATGCATATTCATGTCGGTAGGAAATACGATGAAGGAGGTCAACGAGCAACTTGACTCAGAGCAGCAAGTTGAGGCTTAACTCATCGCCAAGCTACTGACTATAAAGTAGAACTAAACCTGCAGCAACATAAGGCAAGCCCCGGTTTGCATTTAACAACTTTTTAGTTATATTTTGCTTTGTATCACTTTTATGGGTCTAGTATGTATTGTGCATTAGGTCAAAGTGATTGATACTCCAAATGCATGACCCACAAACCCTTGGAGTTAAAGGGTAGAATAGGTTAACTTCGTGTAGCTTCGGCTAGGCTTAAGTTGTATAGGATCCAGTACAAGTCGGGTAGTTGGAAGCTACCCGCGAGTTTAGGATGTTGGTTCAGCGGGGTATGATTCTAGAGAATGAAAGTTCTGGAATGAAAAATGAGACCCAGCAGAGAGTAGGAGCAGCAGGACGTTGGGCCTTTGTGGCTGTAGCTCTGTTTGTGTCGGTTGAGGACCGATGCGTATGCTGCCCTGCTGAGCAAGTTTGAACAGTATCGGATACATATCGGATATATGGGACCCGATAAACTGATGTAACTCGGGTACTCTCGTGTCGAAACTTATACGGCCGTCCTTTGGGGGTTGTGTCAGAGGTGTAAACCCGCTAGCAGAGCAACTTCGACATGTTCCGTGTAGTGGCCCTTCTGATGGGTCGGCGGAACTGGTTCGGCATTGGAGTGACGGGTGAAAGGTTGCCGCATACAACGTAAGAAATAGCTCGCATGAGTCTTTCGAGGCGGGTGTATGTGTCGTGTATTCCGGGTGTGTCCTGATTGCAATCACCGTCCCTCGCGGTTATATGAGTAAAACTTGTTCACTTAGTTGTGACGTAGTAATAAATTCCAGATAAAGTGTGATGAATCATTGCTGATGTGAAGTTCTTAAATTCATTGTATTGCCAACCATGTATGCTGTAGTTGTAGAGCTCATTAAGTTTATTTTCCTCTTTGGGCATCACCACATCGGAGGAAAGCGTTTCTTGTTTGATTGTGGACTTCCGATGTGAGGGCTGCCTAAGGCATAATAATCCGCTGCTATAAACCTGAAAGTAAGGATCAACATTTAGGCGTGTCATTATTGCATCATACCTTTTCCTATGTTAGTAATCCCTGCACGTAGAGTTCCATGTTTAGGAGTGTCGGTTAAGTCTTGCTGAGCCATTGTGCTCACGGTTGCATTATTAGTGTTTTGCAGGTTATAAAATTTGCTATGAAGATGGTTGTTCGGTGAGCCATCAGAGACTCACCGGAAACCCTGCAGCTGTACTCATCTTTGTGGAAGCTAGTAAGAAGCGTCCGCGGGCTGGACGTCTTCTCCTTTGCTTAGTTAAGACCGAGAGTAAGTGTGTATGTATATTCCGCTGTGTGTACCATCGTGGTACATTATTTTGTAAAAGACACTATGTTGATAAATAAAAGACTTTGTACGTTTATGGTTCTTTTCGTGTATGCTGTTGGGTGCCGCATCGCACGGCACCACCCAATGTGTATCGTGGAGTGTGTATCCCGGAAGGGGTTCCCCACAGGTCCATAATAATCCTTAGAACATCCTAAGAGCTTTAATGAAGGCCTAATACACATTTCTTTGTGCTGGGCTTAAGTGAGCTTTGCTTCAAATGAAATTTGGCTAAGTCTCTGTTTAGGTTGTATCCAAACCACAGTAAAAATTTCATAGTCAGTAGCACTGCTAGCTATACTTATAGACTTTATAATATGAACTCCAAAATCATATGCATTTAAATTGACCCGCATATATGGTTATCTCATTCAGCCGCTAATGTTGAAGAGGAGCCGGAGGTGTTGGATTTATCACTCCGGATGAACAGCTAGCTTACAACCAGCAGCAAGGCAAGCTCCGGTTTGCATTAGCTGTTTCATAAACTTTATTGTTTTGAGAACTTACATTGAGTATCCATTTTAATTGTGGATTAGAGTATTGATTGAAAACCCAATTGCATAGCCAAGAGAACCAGGGTTTTGGGCTTAGGTTTTAAACCTCGAGTAGCAACTGCATTGCTAAACTACTGTAGGATTCGGTACAAGTCGAGTAGTTCGAACTGCTCGTGAGAATAGGCTAGAGGCACACCACTCGGTTAGAGATAGCAAATGGAACACATGGCAAGAAAAATGAGACTGAGCAGCAGGACTTTGGGGCCTGGGTGCCATAGCTCCGCGTGTGTCGATTGAGGACCGAGCCATGTGAGGGCCTGTTGAACAAGCTAGAATAGTACCGAAGACCTACCGATATATGGGAACCGGGAAACCGATGTAATTCGGGTAGGGATCTGTTGAGGCATTGCTTGTCGTCCAGAGGGTAGGTTGAGAGCATGAGGTGTAAATCGGCTGGCGGCACTGAGGATGCGCGTGTAGAGACCTCTTGCTCGGGACGATAGGACCGGTTCAACACTTGGCTGATGGATGAAAGGTGGTTACGTACGACGTCTGTGATGGTTGCTGTAGGCAACATCGAGTACGGGCGTACATGACAGGTTATTCGGGTAACCCTGCAGGTGTAAAATGATTATAATCGCCGTCCCTCGCGGTCAGTGAGTACCACTTGTTCACTGTACCATGACGTAGAAAGAACAGGCTATTGTAATGTTAAAAGGTTGCTGATTGAAACATGTACTTTGGTTGCTAATGACTTGTTGTAGTTTAGAGCTAATTAAAGTTATTTTCAACCATGGGCAAAGCGCATGAGAGAAATGCGTTTCTTGTTTGATTGCAGCTCTCTTATGTGTCTTAGCATGAGGTTCTTCCACAAGTAGTTGCTAAAACTTGAAAGTAAGGTTCAACTAGGCGTGTCTTTTGCAACTTACATTCCATTATACACAGCAAACACAGCATGTAGAGTCTCATGTGTAGGTAAGATGGGTTAGTCTTGCTGAGCCATCGTGCTCACTGCTTGTGTTTGAAGCATTTGCAGGGTGCTATTAGGAGGAGGCTCCCGAGGAGGAGACAGATCCTCAAGAGGGAAATACCGTTGAGTGGGAGACGTGCACGCCGCCATGTTAGTGTGCATGTGTGCTAGTGGGGACACGTTCACAGGCTGAACGTGAACTCTTTTGCTTAGTCTGCCGTGAGTGTAGACTTGACGTATTCTGTTGTAAACATGTTCATAAACGATTTTCTGTAATAAAACTTGCTTCCGCTTTGTACCTTTTTGTTTGTTATCCGGTGCTGTGCAACGCAGCACCCCTCCGCGTGACACGGGCTAGTCGAGACCGTCGGGTCCTTGCAGTGGTGCCGTGCGATGTGGCACCCAACAGAATACACGAAAAGAAAGATAAACATACAAAGTATTTTATTTCTCAATATAGTGTCATTTACAACATAATGTACCACAACGGTACACGCAGCAGAATATACATAAACACATACTCTCGGTCCTAGTTATGCAAAAGAGAAGACGTCTAGCCCGCGGACGCTTCTTACTAGCTTCAACAAAAGTGAATGCAGCATCAAGGCTTCTGTTAAATCCCCAAAAAGTGGTTGCAAAAAAATTCAGCTCATATACACTTATGGAATACAAGGGGAATTAAAATTTTGAATTATAATGGTGTAAGTTCAAAGTGAGGGTTTAGACTTCCCAAAACTTCCAAACATGGAGATCTAAATGCACAGCTTGGATCTTCATATTCCAAATATTCACCCTTCCAAATTTCAGATCATTTGGAGTAGTTTTCATATTTGTTTGAGATTAAAAGGAAAAGCCCTCTAATCTGAATTTCAAATTCAGTTTCAAATTCCGATTCCCTCCATTTGAAAATTGGGTTTCACAAATGTGTTCTCCACCTTTGAATGAGCAGCCATGCGAAAAATTGGAAATTTTGGGGCTGGTTTGCTATGTGTTTGGGACAAACCCAAGTGGAGAATTCAAACTCCATTTCAAATTCAAAGGGTCAAACACAATTCAAATTCTACACCAGAATTCAAACCATTTGAATTCAGCAAATTGAAACCTTAACTTGGTGTGAAAGTCTAGCCTTAAATGTTGAGTTGTTGGGGTAAAATACCAGAGAAAATTTGGATAAGAATTAGAAATGGTGGGACCCCTTGGTCAGCCACACACAAGAGCTACCGCCTCAGCCGACTGCGGTCGAACAGCGGGGGCGTGACAGCTCCTGGTTCCGACCCACGCCCGAGGTGCGCCGCGCCACCTCCTGATTCTTCCACCTAATTGATCGTCCGCTCGTGCCACAACCCCAGCACCACCTCCCTTGCTCCCTCGGCCGTTCACCGACGTGTTTTCTCCTTCCCTGCTCGAGGACGCGAGCGAAAACCGCCATGCTAGGCTAGTCACTCGGGTTCCCGGTGTTGATCGTCTTCCGACGACACCAGCGCGTAGCTGAGCTAACCATTAGCTCTGCCGTAGCCTCCTCGATGCTTTCCAATAGACTCCAGCTCGTGACGGACCCTTCATACCGGCGCCGAACCGTTCTGCTCCAAAGGAAAACAGAGCTCGACGTCGCCGCCGCGGTTCCCCGTCTACCAGCCGACTCCGACCTCCCCAGCGCGAGGGAAACCACCCAGAGGTGCGTCACAAAGTCTAGTTTCTCATACCGATACCTTTTGATACTTTACCACCGCCGGCTAGCCGGAATTTGGAGATTTCTGACGATACACGTGGAAGATAGCTCGAGACCGTTTCGGGAAATTCTTTCCACACGCTGAATCATCAGGTCCCTGGCCCTAGACACAGCTACTAGATCCCCTAGCACCTCCCCACGCTGAAGCACGACACTAACCATCCTCTCTGCGACCCTAGCGTCGAGAATTCGTCGCCGCCGGCTGAAATGGTTCGGTTCACCGTCGAGCTACACCTTGCACGAGTTTTCACCCACTTTTGTGTGCAAGGACGTGCTCCTCACATCACCCTGATGCTTGCGGTGCTCTCCCCAACCGGATTACTCGCCTGCTACGCGAGAACGACGGCGCCGGGGTGAGGTTTGCCGCTGCCACCGTCGGGGAGATATTTCCGGCCATTTAGCGCCGCCACCGAGCTCACCAGAGTGTTCCTCGTCGGATTTTGGGCACAGGCAGCGAGGATTGAGCCATCTAAGGCACGGGGCAGCCGTTCCAGCGAGGCACAGTCGCTCCTCCGGCGAGGAGGCCGGCCGGGCGCGAGGTAGAAGAAGGTGAGGGCCTGCCCCACCTGTCAGTGGCACTAGTTAGGCGCCGGATCGATTTGTGGCTCGGGATCTAATGTGGCTGCGCGGGTTAAACACCGTAGCCCCGGTGTTGCCGAAATCTCACTGGTCCGATTTAAAACAGTGGGCCCAGCCCAATTATTTGAAGTTTCTGTTAGGGAAATAATTTTAGGAATTTGCTGATCTTTCCAAGCCCATAACTTTGTGTCGAAAACTCCAAAAAGGGTGAGACCAATTTTGTTGGAATCCTCATGAGGAGTACTTCACAGAGAAATCAATTTTAGGCTATGAAAATGGACAGGAATTTCTGTAGAATTGTTTTTAATAAATCCTTTAGGGATTTATTACAGGGGCAATTCTTTATGAAATCTTCCCAAATTTGGGTAGCAAATCCTTTCGATAGTTACTGATCTCCAGTAATAATTTGGGCTTCATTAGAGGTCATTTGCTAGGCTAAACTGCCCAAGTTCAGCCTTTATTTGGAAATTCAAATTTAAACAGAAACTTTTCAGAACCCCTGTCTAACTTCAAAAATTCATATCTCTCTGATAGTAGCTCCAAAAATGTTGAAAAATTTTTTGTTGGAACCATGGAGACTTACCCTAATCAGATCTTTCACTATTAGCTATGTCAAAGCTCCTGATTTGGGCTCAAAATTCAGAGAAGCCTTGTGCTTGTGGGAATTTTAGAGACCACATTGCGCAATGACATTCCTCCAAATTCTGCTCAGATCATCCTTATAGAGTTTAGTATCTACTGTAAAAATCCCAAAGCAAATTAAGGATCCTAAATAGCAATAGCTATGAATAGTAGTTCAATTCTTATAAATCCTTAATACTTATACATCTATTTTGCTACATTTCATTTAGTGACCGAAGTTGAGGACACACCGGAGCTTTTGGACGTCCTGCCACCTGAAGTTGACTTTCCATCTAACTCGCAACCAGGCAAGCCCCGGTTTGCACTTAAGTACCTTTTATAAAGCTTTTTATTTGTATCACTTATGTCTAGGGCGAATGTTTGCATTAGAGTTAAGGTGATTGAAACCCCACTTGCATAACCTTTTATATCCTATGAAGGGTTAGGTAGCTTACAGAGCCTACGAGTAGACAAGGCCCTGCTAATATGCTTAGGACCTCGGTAGAAGTCGAGTAGTTGGAATCTACTCGCGAGGTAAGGTTTATCACACGGTTTGGTCAGAATAGAAAATGGCTTAAGAGTGGTGAAAATGAGACCCAGCAGGGGGATAGGAAGAAATGAGCGGAGGTCTCACGTGCGTAGCCCTGTTGGTGTTGATTGAGGACCGAGTCGTGTGCGGGCCTGCTGAACAAGTATCCAACAGTACCGGATGGCATACTGACAAAAGCAAGAAACCGATGTAAATGGTTAACCTGGGTGCCGAGGCTTACCCAACCGTAAACAGGAGTGGGTTGAGGGTAGCAAGGTGTAAATCTGCCGGTGGGCACAGTCACGCTCCACGCGGGGACCTCCTACCCGTTACAGATGGACCGGTTCGACATTTGGATTGCTTTTGAAAGGTGGTTGCATACAACAGAGTAGGAAGGGGTGTGGAACCATGCTTCTGAAAGTGGGTGTATGCAACGTGTTGTCCGGGTGTCTCCTGATTGCAATCACCGTCCCTCGCGGTTATTTGAGTACCGCTTGTTCACTGTTTCGTGACGTAGTAAGAAGTGAAGTAAGCCAGTTGAATGATAATATGCTGTGATGATATATTAATGTTTTGGAAACCATAACTGCTGTAGATGTAGAGCTAATTAAGTTTACTTTCCGCTTTGGGCATCACCACATCTGAGGGAAGCGTTTCTTGTTTGATTGTGGGCTTCCTATGTGAGGGCTGCCTAAGGTACATGCATTTGCTGCTATAAAACTGAAAGTAAGGATCAACTTATAGGCGTGTATTTGTAGCAAAGTCCATTCTCCTATTTTACACATCCCTGCATGTAGAGTTCCATGCCTAGACTAGACGGTTAAGCCTTGCTGAGCCATCGTGCTCACGGTTGCAATGTTTGAGCTGTATGCAGGTGAGAGCTATGAGGAGGGTTCCGAGGATGAGGCGATGCCCCATCAGGGTACACGGCCGAGAGGGAGCCCTGCACGCCGCCGTGATTTCTCCGGTTCCATGCTGCTAGCGTGTAGCGTCCCCGGGCTGGACGGCTGCACTTTTGCATAGTTAGGATGAGAGGCTACTAATGTACATTACTTCTGCTGTATAGTTATATTTTGTAAAAGACTTCCGCTGCTTTATATCAAATAAATGTTTGTATGTTTTTCTCTAATCTTTTCGTGTGTGCTGTTGGGTGCCGTATCGCACGGCACCACCCTATGCGATCTTGGAGTGGGTGAACCACGGGGTGGTCCCCACATTTTCCATTGAGTCACCGATGTCTCACCAAACAACCATCTTCATAGCAACTTTTATATACCCTGCAAAACACTAATAATGCAACCGTGAGCTCGAAAGCTCAGCAAGGCTTAACCGTCTACCCTAAGTAAAAACTCTACATGCAGGAATGTATAAAGTAGGACAGAAGCTACTGCATTAGTACTTGCCTAAAAGTAGATCCTTATTAGCAATTTTTTCAGCAGCAATTTCATATGCCTTGAGCCTCCCAACATCGGAAATCCACAATCAAACAAGAAACGCTTCTTTCTGATGTTGCTTTGCCCAATGTGGAATAGAAATTTAGTGAGCTCTACAACTATAGCATACATGGTTTGCAATACAATGAACTTAAGAACTTCACAACAGAAATGATTCATCTCACTTCATCTGGAAGTAATTACTATGTCACAACTCAGTGAACAAGTAGTACTCATATAACTGTGGCGGACCGGGATCCGCTCATCCAGGATCGCAGAGGGTGGTGCCGCACGATGTGACACCCGACAGCCACGTCATAAGGACACATTTTATTACATGGAAAACTAACTGAAATGTACAAAGTAGTACACTACTCAGTTACAACTAGTGTCTTTATTACACAGCGGAAGTCTAATTGGTACAACTCACGCCCGCCTATCTAGCAAAAGTCGGTTGGCCATCCCTAGGGCAACCCAAACTAGCTGCACTACTCAGCTCAGCGCGGCGTGTACGGTTCCCACTCAACCATGGTCCCGACGGAGGGTAACCCTCGCCGGTGGACTTGTAACCTAAGTCCGTGGGTGGCTCCTCACCTGAAAAACACTTAAGCAGCAACCATGAGCACGATGGCTCAACAAGACTTAACCGACTCACCTAGGCATGAAACTCTACATGTAGGGTACAATGAACATGGGATGGTAACATTGCCGCAAACGGACACGCCTACAAGTTCATCCTTAGTTCATCTTTTAGCCACAAGTTAACAGTTCATGAAGCTGAAATTTAGTAAGCAATATTTGGTGGCACACATGTAACAATACAATTATGTCATAACAGCAATATTGAATCATCACATTTCATACATTAGCCTACATCACGACTCAGTGAACAAGCGGTAATCGTCACCACGAGGGACAGCGAATCGACTCGATATACACCTGCAGGGATACCCAAAGAGCACGTCACGTACGCCCACCGGTGGAGCTGCACAGCACGCTCACTCGATGTCGTACGGTCACACCAAAACGGACAGGAGGTTCCCTACACGGAGCATCTCTCTATGCCCGTTAGCAGATTTCCACCTTGCTGCCCTCAACCTACACCTATAAATCGGTGTGCTATGCCTCGACATCCGGAGGTTTAGGTTACATCGGTTTATCGGGGCCCATATATCCGATATGCCTTCGGTACGTTCAATACTTGCTCAGCAGGGCCGCACACGGATCAGTCCTCAATCGACACGGACAGGGCTGCACACACAAGACTTCCTCTTGCTGCGCCCTAGCCCCTGCCTAGTCTCATTTTCATTACTAAAGTGGTCTCACATCACTTGAACCAATCCTGTGTGTCCCAAGCCTAACTCGCGAGTAGATTCCAACTACTCGACTTGTACCGAAGTCCTATGGATCATTAAGCCTGTCTATTCGAGGTCTTAGCCACTACCCTCTCTCTTATAGGAAAATTCTGGTTATGCAAATGGGGTTCCATTTATCCTACACATAATGCACATTCATACTTCACACTAGACAGGTAAACAAATGAAAACAGAGGCGGTAGCTCTGCTTGGAGGCTGACTGCTGGGCCCCACCTCCGTCTCTTTTAATCCAATAAAACATTTAAGGCTAGACTTTCACCCCAAGTAAGGTTTGAATTTGCTGAATTCAAATGGTTTGAATTCTGGTGTAAAATTTGAATTGTGTTTGACCCTTTGAATTTGAAATGAGTTTGAATTCTCCACTTTGTATTGCCTCACAAATATAGCAAACCAGTTCCAAAATTTCCAACTTTTGGCATGGCTGCTCATTCCAAGGTGGAGAACACATTTGTGAAACCCAATTTTCAAATTGAGGGAATTGGAATTTGAAACTGAATTTAAAATTCAGATTATGGGGTTCCTCCTTTTAATCCCAAACAAATATTAAAACTCCTCCAAATGAGCTGAAATTTGGACTATGAAGATCCAAGTTGTGCATTTAGATCTCCATGTTTGGAAGTTTTGGGAAGTCTAAACCCTCACTTTGAACTCACACTTATTATAATTCAAAGTTTTAATTCCCCTCATTTTTCATAAGTGTATATGAGCTGAATTTTCTTGCTACCACTTTTGGGGATTTTACATCCCTCCCCCCTTAAAAAGAATCTCGTCCCGAGATTCCAAAGGAAAAGCAAAGTGGGGAAAACTTTACCGGGTACATGATGATAGCAAGTCCGGATAATACGTGCTTAGATAATCCTCGCTTTCCCATGTCGCCTCATCAGCGGTATGGTTACTCCACAAGACCTTGTAGAACCATAAGGTCCGGTTTCTTGTGGCACGAGTCTTTTTATCGATGATCCGGATTGGATACTCCGTGTACGTGAGGTCCGGTTGAAGGACTTCTATGTCTTCAGTGCGGATTTCAGCAGAGGGCTTGAGGCACTTCCGCAGCTGAGAGATGTGGAAGACGTTGTGAATGCCTGCGAGCGACGCTGGTAACTCTAGGCGATAGGCCACGGGTCCGCATCTTTCAATGACGGCGAACAGGCCAATGAATCGCGGCGTAAGTTTACCCTTCACTCCGAAACGGTGAACTCCCTTCATCGGAGACACACGGACATAAACATGGTCCCCGATGTCGAAGTGGAGAGGACGGCGTCTTTTATCCGCATAGCTTTTCTGACGAGATTGAGCAGCCTTGAGGTTGGTCTGTATCACTCGCACTCGTTCTTCAGCTTCATTCACAAGTTCAATGCCGTAGATGACTCGCTCGCCGGACTCGCACCAGTTGAGAGGTGTGTGGCATTTCCGGCCGTAGAGAGCTTCATACGGCGCCATCTTGATGCTAGCTTGATATCCATTGTTGTAAGAAAACTCCGCCAATAGCAAATGATCGTCCCAATTCTTGCCGTGGTGGATGGCACAAGCGCGTAGCATGTCTTCAAGCACTTGATTCACCCGTTCAGTTTGACCATCCATCTGCGGATGATACGCGGAGCTTCGGATCAGTTTGGTCCCCAATGATGCGTGCATCTGTTCCCAGAACCGAGAGGCGAACAGCGCACCGTGATCTGAAATGATGGAACGGGGAACACCGTGTAAACACAAAATCCTTGCAATTTACAGCTCCGCATATTGCTTGGCCACGTACTTTGTATGTACGGGGATAAAATGAGCCGACTTGGTTAGTCGATCGACTATCACCCAAATCGAGTCATGTTTGTGAGACGTGAGAGGTAACCCGACTATGAAGTCCATGCTGATATCCTCCCACTTCCATGCCGGAATGTTCAATGGTTGCAGCTGTCCGGATTTACGCATATGGTTGGCCTTCACATGCCGACACGTATCACATTCGGATACGTATTTTGCGATCTCTCTCTTCATCCGTGTCCACCAAAACCTGGTTTTCAGGTCCTGGTACATCTTGTTGCTGCCCGGATGAATAGAATACTTAGACAAATGAGCCTCATCCAAGATTTTCATCCGAAGTTTCATGTCACGGGGTACCACTATACGGTCTTTAAACCATAGAGTGTCGTGTTCATCTCTTCGGAAGCACTTCATTTCGCCATTCTCCATCCTTCTCCAAATGTGCGACATTCCCATGTCCTTCTTCTGAACTTCCATAATCTCCTCTCTTATGGTTGGGATGAGAGCAAGATTATATAACGCCCCATATGGAGTCAAGTACAGACTTGGCTCCTCATCTTCAGGTGGGGTGATGGACAGATTGTTGGCATGAGATTTGCGGCTTAAAGCATCGGCAACCACATTTGCCTTCCCGGGATGGTAGTGAATCTCGATCTCATAGTCTTTGATCAACTCTAACCATCTCCGTTGCCGCATATTCAACT
The DNA here is from genome assembly GCA_030760725.1 of Neostapfia colusana. Taxonomy (NCBI): domain Eukaryota; kingdom Viridiplantae; phylum Streptophyta; class Magnoliopsida; order Poales; family Poaceae; genus Neostapfia; species Neostapfia colusana. The sequence continues at coordinate 51,013,724 of JASWHV010000006.1, read as the reverse complement.
CCTTTTGAGTGAAGATACACTTCAAACTCTTGTGGTAGGTGTAGAGGTGCACTAAGTTCCCAAGCAAATAGTGCCTCCACATCTTCAAGGCCAACACCACAGCAGCGAGCTCAAGATCATGAGTCAGATAGTGCTGCTCGTGGTTACGAAGTTGACGTGATCCATAGGCGACCACTCTTCCTCCTTGCATCAATACACAGCCAAGACCGATGCCGGATGCATCACAATATACATCAAAGGGCTTGGTTGTATCCGTTTGAGCTAACACCGGGGCTGTTGTAAGATGCTTCACTAATGCCTGGAAAGCTTCTTCACAAGCTGAGCTCCAAACATATTTGATCCCTTTCTTCAACAGTTCAGTCATCGGCTTAGCAAGCTTGGAGAAATTTGGTATGAATCTCCGATAATATCCTGCTAACTCGAGGAAACTCCTGACTTCGTGGACTAATGTGGGGGACTTCCATTTCAGCACTTGTTCGATTTTGCTTGGATCAACTGCAATGCCTTCTGCAGAAATGATATGACCAAGGAATGGCACTTGGCTGATCCAAAACTCGCACTTGCTGAACTTGGCATAAAGCTTATGGTCTCTTAATCGTTGAAGCACGATATGAAAGTGCTTGGTGTGTTCCTCTTCAGACTTGGAGTAGACCAAGATGTCATCTATGAACACCACCACAAACTTGTCCAACTCCGGCATGAACACTGAGTTCATGAGATACATGAAGTGTGCCGGGGCGTTGGTGAGACCAAAGGACATGACGAGGTATTCATATAACCCATATCTCATCGAGAAGGCCGTTTTTGGAATATCTTCTGCCCGGATCTTGATTTGATGATATCCGGAGCGAAGATCCATCTTTGAAAACACACTTGCACCCACAAGTTGATCGAAGAGAATATCGATGCGGGGCAGTGGATATTTATTCTTGATGGTGACGGCGTTGAGAGGTCGGTAGTCCACACACAACCTCAAGGTTTCATCCTTTTTCTTCACAAACAGCGCCGAGCATCCCCATGGCGAGGAACTCGGTCGAATGAAACCCTTCTTCATTAGATCATTGAGCTGCTCCTTCAATTCAGCCAGCTCATTTGGAGCCATCTTGTATGGTCTCCGTGATATCGGCGTCGTTCCAGGTACCAGTTCAATCTTGAACTCGACAATTCTTTCGGGTGGCATGCCTGGAAGATCATCCGGAAAGACATCCGGGTATTCACGGACCACACGAATATCCTCAAGTTTTGCGGCTTCCGTGTTATAGGTGGCTGGAGATTCTTGAACCGAACGGTCAAGAATAAGAACATGTGGTTCATGGAGTGGAGAGTTTAGACGAACCACACGTGGAATGATGTCAAGAACAGCACCATGGCGATGTAGCCATGACATTCCCAAAATAACATCAAGTTTTTGACTCTCTAACATGATTAGAGAAGTCGGATATAGATTCCCACCCAACTGTAATGGCACTCTATAGACCATTCTATCAGCTGTTATTTTCCCACCGGGAGAACATATCAAATATGAATTATTTGTGGGAATAATATGCAGTTGATATTTAATAACATAAGACTGACTTATAAAATTATGGGTGGCACCGGAGTCAAAAAGTATGACTACGGGATGATCTAAGTAGGAGAACGTACCCGCGAGGACGGGTTCGCCTTCCGGCACGTCTTCGATAGCTAAGTGATGGACGTTGCTTGCCGGGTTTTTGTGCTGGTTTCTTGGGCTGGTTGCGGGGCTGATTAGCACCCTGATATGGTGCTGCACCCCTGCCCTGTCGCGGCTCGGGGCAGTCTCTAGAAATGTGCCCGACACGGCCACACGTGTAGCACGTGTAAGGTGTCGGGGTCCTGCCGACTTGAGGACGGAATCCCGGTGCACGCTGTTGAAACTGAGGCGCACGTGGGACCATCCTTTGCTGCTGCTGTTGCTGTGGTGGATACGTCGGTCGGAAGCCCGGCGCATTATATTGTCGACAGCGAAACTGAGGCGGTCGCGCCGGTGGCTGCCATCTCCGACCGGATGGTGAGCGATACACCACGCGGTATTTCTGTGGCGTCCCACCACTGCTGCTCGTCAGCACGCTGTGTTTCCTATTGTCAGAACCGCGCTCGTGCTGAGCATCTTCTTGTAGAATCGCGGCATTAACTAGATCGTTGAATGTGCGGCGATTGCTATGGGCGAGATGGACCTTCATCTTGGAATTCAGGCCCCGGAAGAACACATTGCGCTTGTTGTCCTCCGTTCCCACAAATCCTGGCGCATACTGCGCCAGCCGGTTGAATGACCTGGAGTACTCATGAGCACTCCTCTCGCCTTGTCGTAGCGCCAGGAACTCCTGGAGCTTCATTTCCATCACACCGGGAGGTATGTGATAGGCGCGGAACGCCTCCCGGAACTCCGTCCATGTGACGGCATGGCCAGCAGGTAAGGAGGCGGTGTAGTTCGCCCACCAGGTACCGGCTTCTCCTTGAAGCTGTTGCGCTGCATACAGCGCCTTCTGGTGTTCGGTGCATCGTAGCAGCCCGAACTTCGCCTCCAGAGTGCGGATAAAGCTGTCCGCCTCCAAAGGTTCTTCGGCCTCCGTGAAGACCGGTGGATGGGTCGCCATGAATTCTGAATATGAACTTTGTTGGGGCTGGCGTTGCCCATTGTCTTGGCGTCCTCCCTGATGGGACGCATTCTGCTGCACCAACATCCGCAGCAGCTCGGTTTGCTCGTCGCGCGAGCCGAGCACTGCGGCGAGAACCTCCGCAAGATTCCTTGGAAGTTCTGGTGGTGGAGGAGGTGGTTGCTGCTGCGTCGTGGTTTGCTCCGGTGGTGGAGACTCATCACCACGAACCTGACTTGGACCTCCCTCCTCTTGCGTTGAACGTGTCCGCACCATTCTGCATTCAGATCATTCAAATGATCAGCACATGTTGGTTTATTTCATCCAATCTATACAATAGTAGTGCGAGAATGGAACAAACAGTACGCATAACAGTCACACATATGGATAAAATATACACTTTATGCAACATATACATCCCTGGACCGTGTCACACGATTGAGTTCCAAAGTATTGAACTTTATGGGTTAAAAGTTCATTTCGACCATCGGAGTCACCACGGGATGTTAAGTGTGTTAGCATGCGTAATTCCTCGCTATTGTATTGGACCCAAGCATGTACTAACTCGAAGTGATATGTCAAATGCATAAACCCTTCGACTCCCAATCGCTGTTTTACAACATCCACTGGACGTCAAACGGTGAAACTAAGTGTTTTGGTCGAAATACAGAAAATTCCAGAGAGCATTTGGTCTGCCCTGTTTTTGGACAGTACCTACTCATCTGAGATTTTCATCCCATTGGAGGGAGATTTTGTCCTGGAGCCCTACATAAAAGTTGTAGGGGACTTCTAAACCTTTCCAGAATGGTATCCCACTCCTCCATTGGTTCAACCAATCTTAAGTTATGCCCTGTTCAAGTTCAGAAAATTTTCTGCCAAAAACAAGGGAGATTGTTCCTAAGCTTTTGAGATTAAACTTATACTCCCAATTGACTCTTAGTTCAATATAGGAGTTTACTAACCCCTAAATGGATTCCTAAACTTAATTTGGACTCTTTTCTTTGAAAATGAACTTTTATGCAGTCGGTACTACGTTTCCTCACCAAAGAAAAATCCTAAACCGGTATTCCGGCATATACGTGTCACATGGTGGAACTAAAGACGTCACTCACAAACGGTTTCTACACGTCATGCACTAACGTGGTTAATGTACCTGCAGAAGAACACACAATAATTATGCACACAAAGGTTTTAACATTGCAGGCAGTTCCATATCATAGTAAAAACATACGGTCCGTATCATTGCCATACGGATCGTCCTTGAGTCAAGCCACGTCTGAAGGTACATGGTCGTGTTTTCAAACCACACGACGGGGAACCCGAGTAGAGCGCGAACGGGACGTCACGGTTGGGAATTTTATCAACCCAACGGATACCACCTACTGCCTCATGACCGTTGAGGCATGCCGATGGCGAGCGCTCCGTATGGCCCTTTGAACATTGAACGTTTAAGAGTTGCATACTATCGTGTTGCTTACCACACGATGGGGTATTCTCACTTTTGCCTAAAGCACGCTGGAGATCAGCATTTTCATATGCTCTCAGAACCATGGAGAGGTTCAGAGACTCATATTAACTACCGTGCCAAGCCAAGGTATAACCTTCCACACTATTACTCGTATGGGGAGTTACCGCAATTGATCCGCCTGCGGTGGTGTACCTTACCTCTTACCTGACGTCGGAGTGTCGTTACAGAATGTATAACAAATATGTTAGCATTTCCACCTTAGTAACTACTACTATCATAGACCTTATGTGGGCTTATTGACTAATCCTCACTCGACTACTTCTAAATTTTCAAAATAAGTTCTTTTCACGCGTGCTATTCCCAATGCGACTCTGATACCACGACTGTGGGGACCACCCCGTGGTTCACCCACTCCAGGATCGCATAGGGTGGTGCCGTGCGATGCGGCACCCAACAGCACACACGAAAAGAATTAAGAACAACATACAAACTTTTATTTAATATAAAACAGCGGAAATCTTTTACAAAACCTATTCATACAGCGGAAGTAATATACATATACGGCCTCTCATCCTAGCTATGCAAAAGTGCAGCCGTCCAGCCCGGGGACGCTACACACTAGCAGCAAGTAATCGGAGATCACGGCGGCGTGCATGGCTCCAGCTCGGCCGTGTACCCCGACGGGGGCATCGCCTCGTCCTCGGAACCTTCCTCATAACTCTCACCTGCACACAACTCAAAATATTGCAACCGTGAGCACGAAGGCTCAGCAAGTCTTAACCGTCAACCCTAGGCATGGAACACTACGTGCAAGGATATGTAAGATAGGAAAGGACTTTGCAATAAAGACACGCCTATAAGTTGATCCTTACTTTCAGTTTTATAGCAGCAGTTTAATGAGCCTTAGGCAGCCCTCACATCGGAAGTCCACAATCAAACAAGAAACGCTTTCCTCCGATGTGATGATGCCTAAAGTGGAATATAAACTTAATTAGCTCTATAACTACAGCAATCAAGGTATTCAAGACATTATAGATCAATACAGCATTTTCAGTTGGCTTATTTCACTTCTTACTACGTCACAGCGCAGTGAACAAGCGGGTACTCAAATAACAGCGAGGGACGGTGATTTCAATCAAGACACACCCGGATAACACGTCACATACACCCACTTTCAGAAGCGTGATTCCACACCCCTTCCTACTCTGTTGTATGCAACAACCTTTCAAAGGCAACCCATATGCCGAACCGGTCCATCCGTAACGGGTAGGAGGTCCCCGCGTGGAGCGTGACTGTGCCCACCGGCAGATTTACACCTTTCTACCCTCAACCCACTCCTATTTACGGTTGGGTAAGCCTCGACACCCAGGTTAACCAATTACATTGGTTTCCTGGTTCCCATATGCCAGTATGCATCTGGTACTGTTCGATACATGTCCAGCAGGGCCGCACACGGACGGTCCTCAACCGACACCAACAGGGCTAAGCACATGAGACCTCTGCTCACTTCATCCTATTCCCCCTGCTGGGTCTCATTTTCATAACTTAAGCCGTTTTCTACCTCTTCTCATTCCATATGATAAGCACTATCTCGCGAGTAGCTTCCAACTACTCGACTTCTACCGAGATCCTATACATTAGCATGGCATTCTCTACTCGTCGAGTTTGTAAACTACCCAACCCTTTATAGGATATAAAGAGGCTATGCAAGTGGGGTTTCAATCACCCTAACTCTAATGCAAACATTCACCCTAGACATAAATGATACAAATAAAAAGCTTTATAAAAGGTACTTAAGTGCAAACCGGGGCTTGCCTGGTTGCGAGTTAAACGGAAAGTCAGCTTCTGGTGGGAGGACGTCCAAAGGCTCCGGTGCGTCCTCAACTTCGGTCACTAAATGAAATGTAACAAAATATGTATAAATATTAAGGAATTATAAGAATTAAACTTCTATTCATAGCTACTGCTATTTAGGATCCTTATTTGGCTTTGGAATTTTTACATTGGATACTAGACTCTCTAAGGATTACTTGAGCCAAATTTGGAGACATGTCATTGCACAATGTAGTCTTTAAAATTCCTACAAGTACAATGCTTCTTTGAATTTTTGAGCCCAAATCAGGAGCTTTGACATAGCTAATAGCGGAAGATCTGATTAGGGTAAGTATCCATGGTTGTAACAAAATTTGTTTCACCATTTTTGGAGCTACCATCAGAGAGAGATGAATTTTTGAAGTTGGGCCAGAGTTCTGAAAAGTTTCTGTTTAAATTTGAATTTCCAAATAAAAGCTGAACTTGGGAAGGTAATTTGACCTAGCAAATGAACTCCAATGAAGCCCAAATTTTTACTGGACATCAGTATCTATGAAGAGGATTTGCTGCCCAAATTTGAGAATATTTCATAAAGAATTGCTCCTGTAATAAATCCCTAAAGGATTTACTAAAAACAATTCTACAGAAATTCCTGGGCATTTTCATAGCATAAAATTGGTTTCTCTGTGAAGTACCCCTCATGAGGAATCCAACAAAATTGGTCTCACTCTTTTTGGAGTTTTCTACACAAAGTTATGGGCCTGCAAAGATCAGCTAATTTCTGGAATTATTTCCCTAATAGAAACTTCAAATAATTGGAACTGGGCCAACTGTTTTAATTCGGACCAGTCAGATTTTGGCAACACTGGGAGGCTACGGGGTTATTCCCACGCAGCCGCACTGGATCCAGCGCCACAAACCGATCCTCGCGCGAACCCGGAGGCTGACCGGTGGGACCCGGCCCTCCTTCGTCTTCCTCGCGCTGCCCGCGCCTCCCGCGGCGGCGCACGCCGGTGAGGCTCGCTGGGACGGGGTTCCTGTGGTCCAAACTTCGACAAACTCGCCGCCTGTGAGTTCTACACCATGATGAACACGATGGTTGGGTCGGGAGCCGATGACAATGGCCGGAAAGGTGCTTGGACCGGCGACCATGTCGAACCTTACTTCGGCGACCTTGCTCTCCCTCAACAGTGGGTCTTTCAGGCTAGGGTTGGCTCCAAAAGCACCAGTGTCCCATGGACAACATCGACCCATAGCGCGCTCTCCCTGAAAACCACCGGAGAGGGGACCTCACCGGCGACCCGAGCCCGCAAAACGCCGGCGGCGACAAAAACTCGAAGAACTCCTTCAGTTCTTGATGGTTTCCGGCACCATTTGAGTGAGAAGGATCGCAGGGATCTAACAAAGCTTCTCCTAGACCAGGATGAGCTCTAGCTATCACAACACGAAGAATTTGATTGTAGACCGAGGAGTGTTGCTATGAACTAGGGTTTGGTAAAACCCGAAATTCTCACTACCCGGTTGATCAATCATCCTGAGGCTTTCGGTAACATGATCTACAGACAACAACGCACCTTTCTTGTGCAGGGAAGGGGCAGTGAAGCTGGCCGTAGCGCACGGTCCACGGTGAACCGAACGGGGTTCTGCCGAGCACCTCCGATCGCCGGCGCCAATCTCTGGTTTCCGCGTAGCACGAGCTAGGAAGCTTAGGGAAAAGAAAGGTGGAGGCTGGAGCACTCTCTTGCGCTTCTTTTTGCTGTTTGGGGCTCGATCATCCGAGCTCGGGCGAGCGTGGGCGAGGGAGTAAACAGCGACGGCGCTGAGGCGGTTTCTCGTGGAAGAGAACGAATGGAGCGGCGAGTCACCGAGGGAAAACGAAGACCGACTTCGTTGCTGCGACCGGGGGGTGATGAAGCGGCTGGCGATCGAGGAACCAGGAGGTGGCATGGTGGAACTCCTAGGGAGCGGGTTTCACCGGGCGCTGGCGGCCTCTCGGCGATCAGCCGATGAAAACAGAGGTGGTAGCTCTGCTGGGAGGCTGACTGCTGGGCCCCACCTCCCTCTCTTTTAATCCAATAATTCCCTGATATTTTTACCCCAGCAACTCAACATTTAAGGCTAGACTTTCACCCCAAGTAAGGTTTGAATTTGCTGAATTCAAATGGTTTGAATTCTGGTGTAAAATTTGAATTGTGTTTGACCCTTTGAATTTGAAATGAGTTTGAATTCTCCACTTTGTATTGCATCACAAATATAGCAAACCAGTTCCAAAATTTCCAACTTTTGGCATGGCTGCTCATTCCAAGGTGGAGAACACATTTGTGAAACCCAATTTTCAAATTGAGGGAATTGGAATTTGAAACTGAATTTGAAATTCAGATTAGAGGGCTTCTCCTTTTAATCCCAAACAAATATTAAAACTCCTCCAAATGAGCTGAAATTTGGAAGGTTGAATATTTGTATGAAGATCCAAGTTGTGCATTTAGATCTCCATGTTTGGAAGTTTTGGGAAGTCTAAACCCTCACTTTGAACTCACACTTATTATAATTCAAAGTTTTAATTCCCCTCATTTTTCATAAGTGTATATGAGCTGAATTTTCTTGCTACCACTTTTGGGGATTTTACATGAACTAACGAAGCCGGCTAAGTCCGGTATAGGTTTTTCTCTGTGAGGACGTAGTACCGACATAATCTGGTGACACATCAACGTCACACCCCACTAAATGCACAACTTCATTGTAAAATTTGAAAGTTTTAATCTGGAGCATCAAAACATTTCTGTAACCTCTTCCCTTAATCAGGATATTCAAAGTTAACATGTTTTCAACTTCTAGGTTGCTAAGGACAGAGCACTCTTTTTTCAGATGAATTAAGGCTGAAGTTAATCAGAGGTTAGAGGTTGAGTTCTTTCGAGGTTGGGGTCATATGATACATTTCTGGAGAGCTTTGGAAGGGCTTTACAACTTTTCTGTGGAGGTCCAGAGGTGTTTCATTCCTTAACCAATCGAAAAATGCAGTAGAGTTGAAACTCTCCAGAAAACAGGGCAGAGCAAAGACTCTCTGTAAATTGAGCATAACTTCCTGCATAAAAATCCAAAAATAGAAAATGAGTTAGTTCTGGAAATCTTATTAGATGGGTTAGGACTTTGTAACAGAAAGTTTTGTCGGATTGGGAACAGAATTAACTGGAATTCTTTGATCAAAGCAGTACCTAAAGCAGGGATGTACTGTCCAATTTTCTCCAGAAATTCTGTTAACTTTGGCATCTCAGAACATTTGAACCAGGACAGATATTAGGCCAAGCAAATACTTTCTGGAAAGCTATTGAAGTTAGCTTTAACTTTGATGTTGAGCTCCAGAATTGGTTCTGCCTTTAGCATGGCATAAATCAGGTTGTAATGGAAACTGGTCAGGGCTGTCATGCAGACAGCAGATCAGCAGTCAAATTTGTTTAAATTTGAACTATATTTCCAAGTTGTGAGACCTATGTGTGCTGAATACATTGGCAATTAGGATAAAAGTTAGCATTAACATTCAATGTTTTGAATATTGCCAAAACATTCTTCTGTGGCAAGGTTCGACAAGTTCTTTGTTAGGTCTGCCAAGTGTTGGCAAGGTCCGACGCAAGGTCCGGAGAGCTCCTGCAAGGTCGGAGAGCTTCTGTGAGGTCCGGAGCTTGTTTTTAGGGAGCTCCCGTGAAGTTCAACTCGTAGAACTGCAGCGTCTTGTTTTTGCTTTTAACTCGCAATGTTTTAAACTTGCTTTATGGGAAGGTTTGCTTAGTATTAATTTGCTAAGTTTTTGGTGTGTTTTGGTGGTTATGGCTGTTATCATTTGATATGGTTTGCAACATGCTTATGTGACGTGCTCATATAAGGTGTTGTGGTTTTCGAACTAACGTGAGTCAAGTCGAGGACTTGTGCTCGGAAGAATTGGTTGTTATTCATGTGCAGATGTTGCTTGAGTTCAAGACATGGCTGGTGATGGGATCCTTGGACTAGTCTCAGGGAGGAGATGAGGTTCCAACAACCAAGTTCGGGAGGAGCTGTGGTTGAGTTGATCGGGAGGTCATGCAGCATGTTTGGATCAAGGGCAGTGCATATGAAGGTTGTGTGTACGTCGTTGGAAGGTGTTCGCACGTGTGCAAGGAGTGCATGGACGTGGCAACATTGTTCCAAGGCGTGATGAAGAGAAGTGGACGTAAAGAATTGGTCGGAAAGGTCCAACCGACTAGGTTATGGACTCAGGCTGCGGCTGAGTCGTGTTTGACTCAAATATGGAAAGTTTTGAGTTGGTTATGATAGGATTTCATGTGGGTCACGAATTTGAGTTGTTTTAGTAATGTTTGGGACGTTCCTAAGGTGTTTGGAAGTCTTAAGATTGCTTCTATCTGCGTATAGAAGAGTCTTGAGCAGTATTGGAAAGTTACAGTTTGAATCCAAGTAGGAGTAGGAGTCCTAGTTTGAATTGGATTGGCCATAGAGCTGGTTATATAAGCAAGGGAGGTCAGAGCTTGTGGTGCACGACTTTGGGCTGTTCCTCTTGTGTTTCTATTGAATAAAGTTAATAGTTTCGAGGAGCTTTTGTGCCTTGTTCGTCCGACTTGTTTTTCGTCAAGTCTTTCTCGCCGAGTTTCTGGACAGACCGACGTTGCTTCGGTGTTTCATTCATAACTCGAGTTTTACAGATCCGATTGACGTGATTCTTTTTGGGTTGTCTTCACAACTCAATTATCTATTATCTGTGAAATGTTCACGATCTTCGGATCTGTAGTTTTTGAGGTACACGAGTTTCTTTGCAGCGTTGCAGATCTGTTTTATATCGGGTAGAACAGATTGATCTTTGTTTAATGTTTTGATCGTATCTCAAGTTTTACTTCGTGTTTTCAAGTGATTCTTGTTGCATTAGATCCGTGACTTGATTATCTACCTCTCTACTTGATTTGTCACGGTTGAACACGTTTGAAAACACTTGCACACACGGTTTCTTTAACCGATTGATTTTTTGCTGAAGGGTTTTTGTTGTTTCCGCTGCGAAAAGTTTTAATCTACCATTCACCCCCCCTCTGGTAGATTTTCACGTGCTCTTCGATCCTACAATTGGTATCCGAGCCAAGGTGCTCTAATCTTTGTGATTTGCACGTGTTTTGAGTAACCACCATGGAGAAGTACTCCGCAAAACCTTGTGTGTTCAATGGCATCGATTTTCAGGTTTGGAAGGCGCGGATGGAGGCCTACATACAGGCGCAAGGCTTCGCCATATGGGAAAAGGTCTACCGGAACTTCGATGTACCACCCAACGATCAAGTTACGGCTGCGAACATGAGAGAGGTTGACAACAACAACAAGACTCGCAACTTGATCATCCAAGGATTGACTCAAAGCGACTTCGACCGTGTTGCACACCTCCGATCTGCATATGATGTTTGGAAAGCTCTTTGTGACTACCATGAAGGATCCAATGAGATCAAGGAGGTAAGGCAAGATATGTTCAAGAACGAATACATGCGTTTTGAGATGCAACCCGGTGAGTCAATTGACGACCTTTTTGCTGGCTTTAATAAAATTCTCAGCAACTTGCGTAGTGTCAATGTTAACTTTTCAGATGCTGAAAATGCTAGACAATTGTTAGGAGCATTAGATATGTCAATTTGGGAGATGAAAGTTACATCTATTCGTGAATCTACTGTCATGAGTTCTCTTACTTTAGACGTGCTTTATTATAAATTGAAAACTCATGAAATTGACATCATCTCACGTAAAAACCCGAACAAGTCTATTGCATTTGTTTCGCAACGTGACATGTCTAGTTCTAGTGAATCATCATCTAGTGGTGCACTCTCTTTGCTGTCCTCTCTAACCCTTGAACAGATTGAAGAGTTTCCAGAGGAGGAGCTTGCACTCATCTCTACTCGGTTCTCAAAAGCATTGCAAAATGTGAGAACTAGAAGGAGAGGAAGCTCCGGACCTCAACGATGTTTTGAATGTGGTAAGACAGGACATTTTCGTACAGAGTGCCCTAACCTTTCAGGTCCGACTTCACGTGAAGAAAAGCAAACAAGGCCGAAGAAGTCGTTTGCAAAGAATAAGAAGAAGAAGAAAGATTTATCAATGCACAACATAGTGCATAGTATGATCTCTGAAGCTATGGCAAATATGTGCTGCATGGCGAGCAAGTCAAGTTCAAGCTCCGAGGAGGCAGAACACAACAGCGACGATGAAGAGGTATGTCCCACTTGCGAAGAAATGTGTGATGCTATTTCTCGTGCCACTGTTATATTAAAGAAAAAGGATAAAAAACTTAGGAACAATGCTGTTAAAATTGAATCACTAGAATCTGAATTTAATCGTTTAAAAACTTTGATTCCTAGTGATGATTCTTGTTCCTCATGTGATTTAATTTATGAACAATTATCCTCTTTAAGAAGTGCACACACATCTACACTTGATAAACTTGAACTTGAAATTGAAAAGAACAAAGAGCTTGCTGCACTTAATGATAAAAGTTTGAAAGATGCTTGTTGTTCTACAATTGATTTGCATTGTTCTTCATGTGATGATCTGAATAAGAAACTAAATGATACTATGAATGAGATTTCTATTTGGAACAATGCTTTACGTGTGCATGAAGTTAAATATTGTTCAAATTGCAAACTAAAAGGAAAAACTTCATGTGAAAACTGCTTTGATCTGTCCAATAAACTTGATGACATGCATAGGACACTAGATCGGTTTTCTAATGCAAATAAGAACCTAAACTTGCTGCTGAATTCTTCCAAGTCTTGTAATGACAAAACTGGTTTAGGTTTTAATTCTCATGCTCATGCTAAGTCACACCCACCTAAAGTTGTAAAGTCATTAGGAAGCGGTTTGATTCAAAAAGCTCCTAGACAAAAACAGGTGATTTTCAAATCTGCAGGAGTACTGTCCCATTCAGGTTCTAATAAACGTGTTGCTTGCTCATCTAGAAATGATAATAAGGTTATTTTTCATTGTACCTACTGTGGTAGAGATGGTCATGTCATGGATTTTTGTTATAGACTAGCTAAACACGATAAGAAACAAAGAATATTTGCTAGATCACATAACAACCAAGCAAAATCTGCTAGACCGAATGTTCGGAGCTTGCAACCTGCTGTAATAAGTCAAAAACTTGCTCCTGGACCTACTGTTTTTTGTGCTACATATAACACATCTTCTAAGTCAGTAGTTGGGAACAAAAATTTTCAATGTTTGGCTCATAAACCTGCTGTACCTTCTCAGCTTTCGCGTGTTATTCCTGCTGGACATCGTGTGACTCAGTACTGGATTCCTAAAAGTCTTTTAACTAACCCTAGTATTGAGTCATCGACGTATTGTGCTCCTGTGTAGGTTTCACGTTTCAGGAAGGAGAACATTTGGATTGTGGATTCAGGTTGCTCACGCCACATGACCGGTAACAAAGAATGGTTCTCCTCTCTCTCTTTTGTGTCACGTGTAGAAAATGTTACTTTCGCCGATAACTCTTGTACTCCCATAATTGCTAAAGGTTCGGTTAGAGTAAACAATCTCTACACTTTGAAAGATGTGGCACTTGTTAAAAATTTGAAATACAACTTGCTTTCGGTTTCACAATTGCTAGATGAAAATCTAGAGGTTAGCTTTGCTAAAAATTGCTGCAAGGTTGTAGATTCAAAAGGTGAGCTTTTGTTTAACATGTCTAGGTTTGGAAGAGTTTTTAAAGCTGATTTTGATTTGTCAACTCCTAAGCATCGGTGTCTAGTTGCTAATGATACAAAGGATCTATATTTTTGGCATCGTAGACTTGGTCACATAGGCTTTGATCATCTCACTCGTGTTAGTGCTCTCGGTCGCATACGTGGGCTGCCGAAGCTTAAAAAGGACAATGATATTGTGTGCTCTTCTTGTAGACATGCTAAGTTTGTTGCAGGTTCACATGCTCCTCTCACAATGACCATGACAGCTGAACCGGGACAACTTTTACATCTTGACACAGTAGGTATGGCACGTGTTCAATCCTTCGGAGGTAAATGGTATGTGCTTGTGATTGTTGATGATTATTCATGATATTCTTGGGTTTATTTTATGGCATCTAAGAATGAAGCTTTTAGTCATTTTAGAACTTTATTTCTTAGATTATTTATTGATCACCCAGGATCATTAAAAGCAATTAGAAGTGATAACGGAACTGAATTTAAAAACCAATCCTTTGATCACATTTGTGCTGAAAATGGAATAGATCATCAATACCCTTCACCCTATGTACCAGAACAAAATTGTATCGTTGAAAGAAAGAACAGGACCTTAGTTGAGATGGCTAGGACTATGTTTGATGAATATCAAACTCGTAGGAAATTTTGGGCTGATGCAATTGCAACCGCTTGTTATGTCTCAAATCGTGTTTTCTTGCGTGCTAAGCTTGGAAAAACCCCATATGAGCTCCGGTTTGGACATAGGCCTAGTGTTACACACTTTAGGGTTTTTGGTTGCAAATGCTTTTTTAAGAAACATGGTAATCTTGATAAATTTGAAGCTAGATCTGTTGATGGCATGTTTCTTTGTTATCCATCTCATACTAGAGGCTACCGTGTGCTTTTACTTAACACTAACAAAATTGTGGAGACTTGCAAGGTTTCTTTTGATGAAGCTAGCCCAAGTACTAGCTCCGATATTGCAGGTCCGGATCCATATCCGCAGGGGGAGAGTATTTTTATTGAAGAAGATGAAGAAGTGGTGCTGCTGCCCGAAAACTCGGAAGTAAATAACGATCAAGCTGCTGATTTTGCACCACAACCAGCACCAACAGTCACTACTGATAGTTCGGACCTTCCTCAATCAACAAGCTCTCCTAATCAAAGGTCCGAACATGAAGAAGAAGGTGCTTGTGAAGTGTCTACTCCCCTCCGAGTACTCAAAAGTCATCCTCCACAAAAAATCATTGGAAGCTTGCATGAACGAGTCACTCGGTCCAGGTTTTGCGATCCAAACTCTCATGCTCATTCTGCTTTTGTTGCTTCTTTTGAACCCAAGGATATATCACACGCACTCACTAATGACTCTTGGATTAATGCCATGCAAGAAGAGTTAGAAAATTTTGAAAGAAATAATGTTTGGAAACTTGTACCTCCACCTCAAGGTCACACATTTATTGGAGCTAAATGGGTATTTAAAAATAAGCAAAGTGAGGATGGGGTTATGGTTAGGAATAAAGCTAGGTTGGTTGCTCAAGGTTTCATTCAAATTGAAGGTCTAGATTTTGATGAAACATTTACTCCTGTTGCTAGATTAGAAGCTATAAGAATTTTATTAGCATTTGCTGCATATAAAGGTTTCAAGTTATATCAAATGGATGTTAAAAGTGCTTTTCTTAATGGCTACATAGAGGAGGATGTTTATGTTAAGCAGCCACCGGGTTTTGAAAATCCAAATTTTCCTAATCATGTTTACAAACTGTCCAAATCCTTGTACGGTCTAAAACAAGCCCCTAGAGTATGGTATGATAGGTTAAAAACATTCTTACTTGAAAAGGGGTTTACCATAGGCAAGGTTGATAAAACTCTTTTTGTACTTAAGCATGGCAATGACTCATTATTCGTTCAAGTGTATGTGGATGATATTATCTTTGGTTGTGCTTCTCATGATCTCGTGTCCAAGTTTTCAGCTATGATGAGTTCAGAATTTGAGATGAGTATGATGGGAGAACTCACATACTTTTTGTGGCTGCAAATCAAGCAAACAAAAGAAGGAACTTTTGTGCATCAAACTAAGTATACAAAGGACCTTTTTAAGCGCTTCAACATGGACAAATGCAAGCCTCTTCGGACACCAATGGGAACAGCAACAACACTTGAACTTGACATACAATTCAGCGTATGTCTTTGTGCACGTTTTCAAGCTTCTCCACGTGCTTCACATCGCCAAGCCATCAAAAGGATTCTCAGGTACCTACATGGAACTCAAGAATTTGGCATTTTTCTTCCTTCTTCCTCAACCGTTTCTTTGAAAGCTTTTTCGGATGCTGATTTTGGGAGTTGTAGGATTGATAGGAAAAGTACTTCGGGTGCTTGTCATTTTCTTGGTAATTCACTTGTTGCTTGGTCCTCTAGAAAACAAAGTTCAGTTGCACAATCCACGGCCGAATCTAAATATGTAGCTGCGGCTAGCACTTGCTAACAAATTCTTTGGATTGTTCAAACACTTAAGGACTATGGGGTTGATTTAGATAGTGTTCCACAGTTTTGTGATAACACTAGTGCAATTTGTATTGCTAAAAACCCCGTGAAACACTCTAGAACTAAGCACATTGACATTAGGTATCACTTTCTTCGTGATAATATTGAAAAAGGAAACATTATGCTTCACCATGTCGATATCGAACAACAATTGGCTGATATTTTACAAAACCTTTGGATTTCACTCGTTTTTGTTTCATTCGTAGTGAAATAGGGGTTATGCATCCTCATGGCTTAAATTGAGGGGGAGTTTTTTTGAAACTTTGAAAGTCTATGTATGAATCTGAAACTATAATAATATGACCATAGTATTTCATACATATATGACTTTGTGATTCCTTTTACAGGCTGAAAGTTCTTACTACATCACTCATGTTATACATTTTGTAGTTTTTGCCATGACTAGTAATTGGAATAATTACTTACACTAAATCTGGTCATGATCGAACTTTCTTGCTGTTTTGAACTTGTTGCGTGCTCACAAGTGCTTTTAATCATAAAAAAATTAATCAAGTGATCAGCTCACATGTTGAGTTTTTAAATAAAAAATTGAGAAAAGATCAAGAGAATATGCATGCATCGCACTTCTTCTTTTGAGATTGCTTATCATTGCACTAAGATATGAACTTGGAAGGAATTGTGTATGACTAAAACCATGTCCTTAAGCTTCTGATTGTCAAATGACATAGGCTTGGCTTGGTTGGTTAGAATAAGGCTGATGCAGCATATAATCTCTTGCAAATATCATATGATCAACTTTGTGCCTTAAATGATTATGAATAATAAAAATGCAGCAACAAGTGTCATGTTTTCAGGTTTTGAAATAGTTGAGTAAGGGAGATCATGAGTTGCTTAAACTGAAAAATACATTTGATCTCTAGCATGGCTTACACTACTTTATGTATCTCATTGATGTGATAGTGTAAGTAACCTGATAGTATGACTTGGATGAGCTTTGTTTTGTATGTATATGTTATAATATGCTCATAACATTTAAAAATTTCTCTTTTGAACCTTGCTGAATACATTGTCAAAGGGGGAGAAATATGTATAAGGAGAGATTTTTTTTACACTTTGCATATGTTATACACTTTCTTCCTTCTCTGATTTTAAAAAATGGGGAGAAATTAATAAAGGGTGAGAAATGAGTTTTCAAAGCTTTTCAAAACTTTTCATAAGCCAATTTTCGGATTTTAATTGGTGTTGCCAATGCATTCATCAAGGGGGAGATTGTGAGACCTATGTGTGCTGAATACATTGGCAATTAGGATAAAAGTTAGCATTAACATTCAAAGTTTTGAATATTGCCAAAACATTCTTCTGTGGCAAGGTTTGACAAGTTCTTTGTTAGGTCCGCCAAGTGTTGGCAAGGTCCGACGCAAGGTCCGGAGAGCTCCTGCAAGGTCCGGAGAGCTTCTGTGAGGTCCGGAGCTTGTTTTTACGGAGCTCCCGTGAAGTTCAACTCGTAGAACTGCAGCGTCTTGTTTTTGCTTTTAACTAGCAATGTTTCAAACTTGCTTTATGGGAAGGTTTGCTTAGTATTAATTTGCTAAGGTTTTGGTGTGTTTTGGTGGTTAAGGCTGTTATCATTTGATATGGTTTGCAACATGCTTATGTGACGTGCTCATATAAGGTGTTGTGGTTTTCGAACTAACGTGAGTCAAGTCGAGAACTTGTGCTCGGAAGAATTGGTTGTTATTCATGTGCATATGTTGCTTGAGTTCAAGACATGGCTGGTGACGGGATCCTTGGACTAGTCTCAGGGATGAGATGAGGTTCCAACAACCAAGTTCGGGAGGAGCTGTGGTTGAGTTGATCGGGAGGTCGCGCAGCATGTTTGGATCAAGGGCAGTGCATATGAAGGTTGCGTGTACGTTGTTGGAAGGTGTTTGCACATGTGCAAGGAGTGCATGGACGTGGCAACATTGTTCCAAGGCGTAATGAAGAGAAGTGGACGTAAAGAATTGGTCGGAAAGGTCCAACCGACTAGGTTATGGACTCAGGCTGCGGCTGAGTTGTGTTTGACTCAAATATGGAAAGTTTTGAGTTGGTTTTGATAGGATTTCGTGTGGGTCACGAATTTGAGTTGTTTTAGGAATGTTTGGTACGTTCCTAAGGTGTTTGGAAGTCTTAATATTGCTTCTATCTGCGTATAGAAGAGTCTTGAGCAGTATTGGAAAGTTACAGTTTGAATCCAAGTAGGAGTAGGAGTCCTAGTTTGAATTGGATTGGCCATAGAGCTGGTTATATAAGCAAGGGAGGCCAGAGCTCGTGGTGCACGACTTTGGGCTGTTCCTCTTGTGTTTCTATTGAATAAAGTTCATAGTTTCGAGGAGCTTTTGTGCCTTGTTCGTCCGACTTGTTTTTCATCAAGTCTTTCTCGCCGAGTTTCTGGACAGACCGACGTTGCTTGGGTGTTTCGTTCATAACTCGAGTTTTACAGATCCGATTGACGTGATTTATTTTGGGTTGTCTTCACAACTTAATTATCTATCATCTGTGAAATTTTCACGAGCTTCGGATCTGTAGTTTTTGAGATACACGAGTTTCTTTGCAGCGTTGCAGATCTGTTTTATATCGGGTAGAACAGATTGATCTTCGTTTAATGTTTTGATCGTATCTCAAGTTTTACTTCGTGTTTTCAAGTGATTCTTGTTGCATTAGATCTGTGACTTGATTCTCTACCTCTCTACTTGATTTGTCACGGTTGAACACGTTTGAAAACACTTGCACACACGGTTTCTTTAACCAATTGATTTTTTGCTGAGGGGTTTTTGTTGTTTCCGCTGCGAAAAGTTTTAATCTACCATTCACCCCCCCCCCTATGGTACCTTTTCACGTGCTCTTCGATCCTACAATTGGTATCCGAGCCAAGGTGCTCTAATCTTTGTGATTTGCACGTGTTTTGACTAACCATCATGGAGAAGTACTCCGCAAAACCTTGTGTGTTCAATGGCATCGATTTTCAGGTTTGGAAGGCGGGGATGGAGGCCTACATACAGGCGCAAGACTTCACCATATGGGAAAAGGTCTACCGGAACTTCGATGTACCACCCAACGATCAAGTTACGGCTGCGAACATGAGAGATGTTGACAACAACAACAAGGCTCACAACTTGATCATCCAAGGATTGACTCAAAGCGACTTCGACCGTGTTGCACACCTCCGATCTGCATATAATGTTTGGAAAACTCTTTGTGACTACCATGAAGGATCCAATACGATCAAGGAGGTAAGGCAAGATATGTTCAAGAAAGAATACATGCGTTTTGAGATGCAACCCGGTGAGTCAATTGACGACCTTTTTGCTCGCTTTAATAAAATTCTCAGCAACTTGCGTAGTGTCAATGTTAACTTTTTAGATGCTGAAAATGCTAGACAATTGTTAGGAGCATTAGATATGTCAATTTGGGAGATGAAAGTTACATCTATTCGTGAATCTACTGTCATGAGTTCTCTTACTTTAGACGTGCTTTATTCTAAATTGAAAACTCATAAAATTGACATCATCTCACGTAAAAACCCCAACAAGTCTATTGCATTTGTTTCGCAACGTGACATGTCTAGTTCTAGTCAATCATCATCTAGTGGTGCACTCTCTTTGCTGTCCTCTCTAACCCTTGAACAGATTGAAGAGTTTTCAAAGGAGGAGCTTGCACTCATCTCTACTCGGTTCTCAAAAGCATTGCAAAATGTGAGAACTAGAAGGAGAGGAAGCTCCGGACCTCAACGATGTTTTGAATGTGGTAAGACAGGACATTTTCGTACGGAGTGCCCTAACCTTTCAGGTCTGACTTCACATGAAGAAAAGCAAACAAGGCCGAAGAAATCATTTGCAAAGAATAAGAAGAAGAAAGATTTATCAATGCACAACATAGTGCATAGTATGATCCCTGCACTTCAAGATTTCGGCTCAAGTGTTGTGGACACCGGTAGTGATGAAGATGAACAAGCTATGGCAAATATGTGCTGCATGGCGAGCAAGTCAAGTTCAATCTCCGAGGAGGCAGAACACAACAGCGACGATGAAGAGGTATGTCCCACTTGCGAAGAAATGTGTGATGCTATTTCTCGTGCCACTGTTATATTAAAGAAAAAGGATAAAAAACTTAGGAACAATGCTGTTAAAATTGAATCACTAGAATCTGAATTTAATTGTTTAAAAACTTTGATTCCTAGTGATGATTCTTGTTCCTCATGTGATTTAATTTATGAACAATTATCCTCTTTAAGAAGTGCACACGCATCTACACTTGATAAACTTGAACTTGAAATTGAAAATAACAAAGAGCTTGCTGCACTTAATGATAAAAATTTGAAAGATGCTTGTTGTTCTACAATTGATTTGCATTGTTCTTCATGTGATGATCTGAATAAGAAACTAAATGATGCTATGAATGAGATTTCTATTTGGAACAATGCTTTACGTGTGCATGAAGTTAAATATTGTTCAAATTGCAAACTAAAAGGAAAAACTTCATGTGAAAACTGCTTTGATCTGTCCAATAAACTTGATGACATGCATAGGACACTAGATCGGCTTTCTAATGCAAATAAGAACCTAAACTTGCTGCTGAATTCTTCCAAGTCTTGTAATGATAAAACTGGTTTAGGTTTTAATTCTCATGCTCATGCTAAGTCACACCCACCTAAAGTTGTAAAGTCATTAGGAAGCGGTTTGATTCAAACAGCTCCTAGACAAAAAGAGGTGATTTTCAAATCTGCAGGAGTACTGTCCTATTCGGGTTCTAATAAACGTGTTGCTTGCTGATCTAGAAATGATAATAAGGTTATTTTTCATTGTACCTACTGTAGTAGAGATGGTCATGTCATGGATTTTTGTTATAGACTAGCTAAACACGATAAGAAACAAAGAATACTTGCTAGATCACATAACAACCAAGCAAAATCTGCTAGACCGAATGTTCGGAGCTTGCAACCTGCTGTAATGAGTCAAAAACTTGCTCCTGGACCTACTGTTTTTTGTGCTACATATAACACATCTTCTAAGTCAGTAGTTGGGAACAAAAATTTTCGATGTTTGGCTCATAAACCTGCTGTACCTTCTCAGCTTTTGTGTGTTATTCCTGCTGGACGTCGTGTGACTCAGTACTGGATTCCTAAAAGTCTTTTAACTAACCCTAGTATTGAGTCATCGACGTATTGTGCTGCTGTGTAGGTTTCACGTTTGAGGAAGGAGAACATTTGGATTGTGGATTCAGGTTGCTCACGACACATGACCGGTAACAAAGAATGGTTCTCCTATCTCTCTTTTGTGTCACGTGTAGAAAATGTTACTTTCGCCGATAACTCTTGTATTCCCATAATTGCTAAAGGTTCGCTTAGAGTAAACAATCTCTACACTTTGAAAGATGTGGCACTTGTTAAAAATTTGAAATACAACTTGCTTTCGGTTTCACAATTGCTAGATGAAAATCTAGAGGTTAGCTTTGCTAAAAATTGCTGCAAGGTTGTAGATTCAAAAGGTGAGCTTTTGTTTAACATGTCTAGGTTTGGAAGAGTTTTTAAAGCTGATTTTGATTTGTCAACTCCTAAGCATCGGTGTCTAGTTGCTAATGATACAAAGGATCTATATTTTTGGCATCGTAGACTTGGTCACATAGGCTTTGATCATCTCACTCGTGTTAGTGCTCTCGGTCGCATACGTGGGCTGCCGAAGCTTAAAAAGGACAATGATATTGTGTGCTCTTCTTGTAGACATGCTAAGTTTGTTGCAGGTTCACATGCTCCTCTCACAATGACCATGACAGCTGAACCGGGATAACTGTTACATCCTGACACAGTAGGTCCGGAACGTGTTCAATCCTTCGGAGGAAAATGGTATGTGCTTGTGATTGTTGATGATTATTCATGATATTCTTGGGTTTATTTTATGGCATCTAAGAATGAAGCTTTTAGTCATTTTAGAACTTTATTTCTTAGATTATCTATTGATCACCCAGGATCATTAAAAGCAATTAGAAGTGATAACGGAACTGAATTTAAAAACCAATCCTTTGATCACTTTTGTGCTGAAAATGGAATAGATCATCAATACTCTCCACCCTATGTACCAGAACAAAATGGTATCGTAGAAAGAAAGAACAGGGCCTTAGTTGAAATGGCTAGGACTATGCTTGATGAATATCAAACTCCTAGGAAATTTTGGGATGATGCAATTGCAGCCGCTTGTTATGTCTCAAATCGTGTTTTCTTGCGTGTTAAGCTTGGAAAAACCCCATATGAGCTCCGGTTTGGACATAGGCCTAGTGTTACACACTTTAGGGTTTTTGGTTGCAAATGCTTTGTTAAGAAACATGGTAATCTTGATAAATTTGAAGCTAGATCTCTTGATGGCATGTTTCTTGGTTATCCATCTCATACTAGAGGCTACCGTGTGCTTTTAATTGACACTAACAAAATTGTGGAGACTTGCAAGGTTTCTTTTGATGAAGCTAGCCCAAGTACTAGCTCCGATATTGCAGGTCCGGATCCATATCCGCAGGGGGAGAGTATTTTTATTGAAGAAGATGAAGAAGTGGTGCTGCTGCCCGAAAACACGGAAGTAAATAATGATCAAGCTGCTGATTTTGCACCACAACCAGCACCAACAGTCACTACTGCTAGTTCGGACCTTCCTCAATCAACAAGCTCTCCTAATCAAAGGTCCGAACATGAAGAAGAAGGTGCTTGTGAAGTGTCTACTCCCCTACAAGTACTCAAAAGTCATCCTCCACAACAAATCATTGTAAGCTTGCATGAACGAGTCACTCGGTCCAGGTTTTGCGATCCAAACTCTCATGCTCATTCTGCTTTTGTTGCTTCTTTTGAACCCAAGGATATATCACACGCACTCACTAATGAATCTTGGATTAATGCCATGCAAGAAGAGTTAGAAAATTTTGAAAGAAATAATGTTTGGAAACTTGTACCTCCACCTCAAGGTCACACATTTATTGGAACTAAATGGGTATTTAAAAATAAGCAAAGTGAGGATGGGGTTGTGGTTAGGAATAAAGCTAGGTTGGTTGCTCAAGATTTCACTCAAATTGAAGGTCTAGATTTTTATGAAACATTTGCTCCTGTTGCTAGATTAGAAGCTATAAGAATTTTATTAGCATTTGCTGCATCTAAAGGTTTCAATTTATATCAAATGGATGTTAAAAGTGCTTTTCTTAATGGCTACATAGAGGAGGAGGTTTATGTTAAGCAGCCACCGGGTTTTGAAAATCCAAATTTTCCTAATCATGTTTACAAACTGTCCAAAGCCTTGTACGGTCTAAAACAAGCCCCTAGAGCATGGTATGATAGGTTAAAAACATTCTTACTTGAAAAGGGGTTTACCATAGGCAAGGTTGATAAAACTCTTTTTGTACTTAAGCATGGCAATGACTCATTATTCGTTCAAGTGTATGTGGATGATATTATCTTTGGTTGTGCTTCTCATGATCTCGTGTCCAAGTTTTCAGCTATGATGAGTTCAGAATTTGAGATGAGTATGATGGGAGAACTCACATACTTTTTGGGGCTGCAAATCAAGCAAAGAAAAGAAGGAACTTTTGTGCATCAAACTAAGTATACAAAGGACCTTCTTAAGCGCTTCAACATGGAGAAATGCAAGCCTCTTCGGACACCAATGGGAACAGCAACAACACTTGAACTTGACGAAGATGGTGATCCGGTCGATAAAAAAGAATACAGAAGTATGATTGGATCACTTTTGTATCTCACGGCGTCAAGACCGGACATACAATTCAGCGTATGTCTTTGTGCACGTTTTCAAGCTTCTCCACGTGCTTCACATCGCCAAGCCATCAAAAGGATTCTCAGGTACCTACATGGAACTCAAGAATTTGGCATTTTTCTTCCTTCTTCCTCAACCATTTCTTTGAAAGCTTTTTCGGATGCTGATTTTGGGAGTTGTAGGATTGATAGGAAAAGTACTTCGGGTGCTTGTCATTTTCTTGGTAATTCACTTGTTGCTTGGTCCTCTAGAAAACAAAGTTCAGTTGCACAATCCACGGCAGAATCTAAATATGTAGCTGTGGCTAGCACTTGCTCACAAATTCTTTGGATTGTTCAAATACTTAAGGACTATGGGGTTGATTTAGATAGTGTTCCATTGTTTTGTGATAACACTAGTGCAATTTGTATTACTAAAAACCCCGTGAAACACTCTAGAACTAAGCACATTGACATTAGGTATCACTTTCTTCGTGATAATGTTGAAAAAGGAAACATTGTGCTTCACCATGTCGATACCGAACAACAATTGGCTGATATTTTTACAAAATCTTTGGATTTCACTCGTTTTTGTTTCATTCGTAGTGAAATAGGGCTTATGCATCCTCATGGCTTAAATTGAGGGGGAGTTTTTTTTGAAACTTTGAAAGTCTATGTATGAATCTGAAACTAAAATAATATGAGCATAGTATTTCATACATATATGACTTTGTGATTCCTTTTACAGGCTGAAAGTTCTTACTACATTACTCATGTTATACATTTTGTAGTTTTTGCCATGACTAGTAATTGGAATAATTACTTACACTAAATCTGGTCATGATCAAACTTTCTTGCTGTTTTGAACTTGTTGCGTGCTCACAAGTGCTTTTAATCATAAAAAAATTAATCAAGTGATCAGCTCACATGTTGAGTTTTCAAATAAAAAATTAAGAAAAGATAAAGAGAATATGCATGCATCACACTTCTTCTTTTGAGATTGCTTATCATTGCATTAAGATATGAACTTGGAAGGAATTGTGTATGACTAAAACCATGTCCTTAAGCTTCTGATTGTCAAATGACATAGGCTTGGCTTGGTTGGTTAGAATAAGGCTGATGCAGCATATAATCTCTTGCAAATATCATATGATCAACTTTGTGCCTTAAATGATTATGAATAATAAAAATGCAGCAACAAGTGTCATGGTTTCAGGTTTTGAAATAGTTGAGTAAGGGAGATCATGACTTGCTTAAACAGAAAAATACATTTGATCTCTAGCATGGCTTACACTACTTTATGTATCTCATTGATGTGATAGTGTAAGTAACCTGATAGTATGACTTGGATGAGCTTTGTTTTATATGTATATGTTATAATATGCTCATAACATTTAAAAATTTCTCTTTTGAACCTTGCTGAATACATTGTCAAAGGGGGAGAAATATGTATAAGGAGAGATTTTTTTACACTTTGCATATGTTATACACTTTCTTCCTTCTCTGATTTTAAAAAATGGGGAGAAATGAGTTTTCAAAGCTTTTCAAAACTTTTCATAAGCCAATGTTCGGATTTTAATTGGTGTTGCCAATGCATTCATCAAGGGGGAGATTGTGAGACCTATGTGTGCTGAATACATTGGCAATTAGGATAAAAGTTAGCATTAACATTCAAAGTTTTGAATATTGCCAAAATATTCTTCTGTGGCAAGGTTCGACAAGTTCTTTGTTAGGTCCGCCAAGTGTTGGCAAGGTCCGACACAAGATCCGGAGAGCTCCTGCAAGGTCCGGAGAGCTTCTGTGAGGTCCGGAGCTTGTTTTTAGGAAGCTCCCGTGAAGTTCAACTCGTAGAACTGCGGCGTCTTATTTTTGCTTTTAACTAGCAATGTTTCAAACTTGCTTTATGGGAAGGTTTGCTTAGTATTAATTTGCTAAGTTTTTGGTGTGTTTTGGTGGTTAAGGCTGTTATCATTTGATATGGTTCACAACATGCTTATGTGACGTGCTCATGTAAGGTGTTGTGGTTTTCAAACTAACGTGAGTCAAGTCGAGGACTTGTGCTCGGAAGAATTGGTTTTTATTCATGTGCAGATGTTGCTTGAGTTCAAGACATGGCTGGTGACGGGATCCTTGGACTAGTCTCAGGGAGGAGATGAGGTTCCAACAACCAAGTTCGGGAGGAGCTGTGGTCGAGTTGATCGGGAGGTCGCGCAACATGTTTGGATCAAGGGCAGTGCATATGAAGGTTGCATGTACGTCGTTGGAAGGTCTTTGCATGTGTGCAAGGAGTGCATGGACGTGGCAACATTGTTCCAAGGCGCGATGAAGAGAAGTGGATGTAAAGAATTGGTCGGAAAGGTCCAACCGACTAGGTTATGGACTCAGGCTGCGGCTGAGTCGTGTTTGACTCAAATATGGAAAGTTTTGAGTTGGTTATGATAGGATTTCATGTGGGTCACGAATTTGAGTTGTTTTAGGAATGTTTGGGACGTTCCTAAGGTGTTTGGAAGTCTTAAGATTGCTTCTATCTGCGTATAGAAGAGTCTTGAGCAGTATTGGAAAGTTACAGTTTGAATCCAAGTAGAAGTAGGAGTCCTAGTTTGAATTGGATTGGCCATAGAGCTGGTTATATAAGCAAGGGAAGCCAGAGCTCGTGGTGCACGACTTTGGGCTGTTCCTCTTGTGTTTCTATTGAATAAAGTTCATAGTTTCGAGGAGCTTTTGTGCCTTGTTCGTCTGACTTGTTTTTCGTCAAGTCTTTCTCGCCGAGTTTCTGGACAGACCGACGTTGCTTGGGTGTTTCGTTCATAACTCGAGTTTTACAGATCCGATTGACGTGATTCTTTTTGGGTTGTCTTCACAACTCAATTATCTATCATCTGTGAAATTTTCACGAGCTTCGGATCTGTAGTTCTTGAGATACACGAGTTTCTTTGCAGCGTTGCAGATCTGTTTCATATCGGGTAGAACAGATTGATCTTCGTTTAATGTTTTGATCGTATCTCAAGTTTTACTTCGTGTTTTCAAGTGATTCTTGTTGCATTAGATCCGTGACTTGATTCTCTACCTCTCTACTTGATTTGTCACGGTTGAACACGTTTGAAAACACTTGCACACACGGTTTCTTTAACCAATTGATTTTTTGCTGAGGGATTTTTGTTGTTTCCGCTGCGAAAAGTTTTAATCTACCATTCACCCCCCTCTAGTAGCTTTTCACGTGCTCTTCGATCCTACAATTGGTATCCGAGCCAAGGTGCTCTAATCTTTGTGATTTGCACGTGTTTTGACTAACCATAATGGAGAAGTACTCCGCAAAACCTTGTGTGTTCAATGGCATCGATTTTCAGGTTTGGAAGGCGCGGATGGAGGCCTACATACAGGCGCAAGGCTTCGCCATATGGGAAAAGGTCTACCGGAACTTTGATGTACCACCCAACGATCAAGTTACGGCTGCGAACATGAGAGATGTTGACAACAACAACAAGGCTCGCAACTTGATCATCCAAGGATTGACTCAAAGCGACTTCGACCGTGTTGCACACCTCCGATCTGCATATGATGTTTGGAAAGCTCTTTGTGACTACCATGAAGGATCCAATACGATCAAGGAGGTAAGGCAAGATATGTTCAAGAAAGAATACATGCGTTTTGAGATGCAACCCGGTGAGTCAATTGACGACCTTTTTGCTCGCTTTAATAAAAATTCTCAGCAACTTGCGTAGTGTCAATATTAACTTTTCAGATGCTGAAAATGCTAGACAATTGTTAGGAACATTAGATATGTCAATTTGGGAGATGAAAGTTACATCGATTCGTGAATCTACTGTCATGAATTCTCTTACTTTAGACATGCTTTATTCTAAATTGAAAACTCATGAAATTGACATCATCTCACGTAAAAACCCCAACAAGTCTATTGCATTTGTTTCGCAACGTGACATGTCTAGTTCTAGTCAATCATCATCTAGTGGTGCACTCTCTTTGCTGTCCTCTCTAACCCTTGAACAGATTGAAGAGTTTCCAGAGGAGGAGCTTGCACTCATCTCTACTCGGTTCTCAAAAGCATTGCAAAATGTGAGAACTAGAAGGAGAGGAAGCTCTGGACCTCAATGATGTTTTGAATGTGGTAAGACAGGACATTTTTGTACGGAGTGCCCTAACCTTTCAGGTCCGACTTCACGTGAAGAAAAGCAAACAAGGCCGAAGAAATCGTTTGCAAAGAATAAGAAGAAAGATTTATCAATGCACAACATAGTGCATAGTATGATCCCTGCACTTCAAGATTTCGGCTCAAGTGTTGTGGACACGGGTAGTGATGAAGATGAAGAAGCTATGGCAAATATGTGCTGCATGGCGAGCAAGTCAAGATCAAGCTCCGAGGAGGCAGAACACAACAGCGACGATGAAGAGGTATGTCCCACTTGCGAAGAAATGTGTGATGCTATTTCTCGTGCCACTGTTATATTAAAGAAAAAGGATTAAAAACTTAGGAACACTGTTGTTAAAATTGAATCACTAGAATCTGAAATTAATCGTTTAAAAACTTTGATTCCGAGTGATGATTCTTGTTCCTCATGTGATTTAATTTATGAACAATTATCCTCTTTAAGAAGTGCACATGCATCTACACTTGATAAACTTGAACTTGAAATTGAAAAGAACAAAGAGCTTGCTGCACTTAATGATAAAAATTTGAAAGATGCTTGTTTTTCTACAATTGATTTGCATTGTTCTTCATGTGATGATCTGAATAAGAAACTAAATGATGCTATGAATGAGATTTCTATTTGGAACAATGCTTTACGTGTGCATGAAGTTAAATATTGTTCAAATTGCAAACTAAAAGGAAAAACTTCATGTGAAAACTGCTTTGATCTGTCCAATAAACTTGATGACATGCATAGGACACTAGATCGGTTTTCTAATGCAAATAAGAACCTAAACTTGCTGCTGAATTCTTCCAAGTCTTGTAATGATAAAACTTGTTTAGGTTTTAATTCTCATGCTCATGCTAAGGCACACCCACCTAAAGTTGTAAAGTCATTAGGAAGCGGCTTGATTCAAACAGCACCTAGACAAAAAGAGGTGATTTTCAATTCTGCAGGAGTACTGTCCCATTCGGGTTCTAATAAACGTTTTGCTTGCTCATCTAGACATGATAATAAGGTTATTTTTCATTGTACCTACTGTGGTAGAGATGGTCATGTCATGGATTTTTGTTATAGACTAGCTAAACACGATAAGAAACAAAGAATACTTGCTAGATCACATAACAACCAAGCAAAATCTGCTAGACCGAATGTTCGGAGCTTGCAACCTGCTGTAATGAGTCAAAAACTTGCTCCCGGACCTACTGTTTTTTGTGCTACATATAACACATCTTCTATGTCAGTAGTTGGGAACAAAAATTTTCGATGTTTGGCTCATAAACCTGCTGTACCTTCTCAGCTTTCGCGTGTTATTCCTGCTGGACGTCGTGTGACTCAGTACTGGATTCCTAAAAGTCTTTTAACTAACCTCAGTATTGAGTCATCGACGTATTGTGCTTCTGTGTAGGTTTCACGTTTGAGGAAGGAGAATATTTGGATTGTGGATTCAGGTTGCTCACGCCACATGACCGGTAAAAAAGAATGGTTCTCCTCTCTCTCTTTTGTGTCACGTGTAGAAAATGTTACTTTCGCCGATAACTCTTGTACCCCCATAATTGCTAAAGGTTCGGTTAGAGTAAACAATCTCTACACTTTGAAAGATGTGGCACTTGTTAAAAATTTCAAATACAACTTGCTTTCGGTTTCACAATTGCTAGATGAAAATCTAGAGGTTAGCTTTGCTAAAAATTGCTGCAAGGTTGTAGATTCAAAAGGTGAGCTTTTGTTTAACATGTCTAGGTTCAGAAGATTTTTTAAAGCTGATTTTGATTTGTCAACTTCTAAGCATCGGTGTCTAGTTGCTAATGATACAAAGGATCTATATTTTTGGCATCGTAGACTTGGTCACATAGGCTTTGATCATCTCACTCGTGTTAGTGCTCTCGGTCGCATACGTGGGCTGCCGAAGCTTAAAAAGGACAATGATATTGTGTGCTCTTCTTGTAGACATGCTAAGTTTGTTGCAGGTTCACATGCTCCTCTCACAATGACCATGACAGCTGAACCGGGACAACTTTTACGTCTTGACACAGTAGGTTTGGCACGTGTTCAATCCTTCGGAGGTAAATGGTATGTGCTTGTGATTGTTGATGATTATTCATGATATTCTTGGGTTTATTTTATGACATCTAAGAATGAAGCTTTTAGTCATTTTAGAACTTTATTTCTTAGATTATCTATTGATCACCCAGGATCATTAAAAGCAGTTAGAAGTGATAACGGAACTGAATTTAAAAACCAATCCTTTGATCACTTTTGTGCTGAAAATGGAATAGATCATCAATACTCTTCACCCTATGTACCAGAACAAAATTGTATCGTAGAAAGAAAGAACAGGACCTTAGTTGAGATGGCTAGGACTATGCTTGATGAATATCAAACTCCTAGGAAATTTTGGGCTGATGCAATTGCAACCGCTTGTTATGTCTCAAATCGTGTTTTCTTGCGCGCTAAGCTTGGAAAAACCCCATATGAGCTCCGGTTTGGACATAGGCCTAGTGTTACACACTTTAGGGTTTTTGGTTGCAAATGCTTTGTTAAGAAACATGGTAATCTTGATAAATTTGAAGCTAGATCTGTTGATGGCATGTTTCTTGGTTATCCATCTCATACTAGAGGCTACCGTGTGCTTTTACTTGACACTAACAAAATTGTGGAGACTTGCAAGGTTTCTTTTGATGAAGCTAGCCCAAGTACTAGCTCCGATATTGCAGGTCCGGATCCATATCCGCAGGGGGAGAGTATTTTTATTGAAGAAGATGAAGAAGTGGTGCTGCTGCCCGAAAACTCAGAAGTAAATAACGATCAAGCTGCTGATTTTGCACCACAACCAGCACCAACAGTCACTACTGCTAGTTCGGACCTTCCTCAATCAACAAGCTCTCCTAATCAAAGGTCCGAACATGAAAAAGAAGGTGCTTGTGAAGTGTCTACTCCCCTCCGAGTACTCAAAAGTCATCCTCCACAACAAATCATTGGAAGCTTGCATGAACGAGTCACTCGGTCCAGGTTTTGCGATCCAAACTCTCATGCCCATTCTGCTTTTGTTGCTTCTTTTGAACCCAAGGATATATCACACGCACTCACTAATGAATCTTGGATTAATGCCATGCAAGAAGAGTTAGAAAATTTTGAAAGAAATAATGTTTGGAAACTTGTACCTCCACCTCAAGGTCACACATTTATTGGAACTAAATGGGTATTTAAAAATAAGCAAAGTGAGGATGGGGTTGTGGTTAGGAATAAAGCTAGGTCGGTTGCTCAAGGTTTCACTCAAATTGAAGGTCTAGATTTTGATGAAACATTTGCTCCTGTTGCTAGATTAGAAGCTATAAGAATTTTATTAGCATTTGCTGCATCTAAAGGTTTCAAGTTATATCAAATGGATGTTAAAAGTGCTTTTCTTAATGGCTACATAGAGGAGGAGGTTTATGTTAAGCAGCCACCGGGTTTTGAAAATCCAAATTTTCCTAATCATGTTTACAAACTGCCCAGAGCCTTGTCCGGTCTAAAACAAGCACCTAGAGCATGGTATGATAGGTTAAAAACATTCTTACTTGAAAAGGGGTTTACCATAGGCAAGGTTGATAAAACTCCTTTTGTACTTAAGCATGCCAATGACTCATTATTCGTTCAAGTGTATGTGGATGATATTATCTTTGGTTGTGCTTCTCATGATCTCGTGTCCAAGTTTTCATCTATGATGAGTTCAGAATTTGAGATGAGTATGATGGGAGAACTCACATACTTTTTGGGGCTGCAAATCAAGCAAACAAAAGAAGGAACTTTTGTGCATCAAACTAAGTATACAAAGGACCTCCTTAAGCGCTCCAACATGGACAAATGCAAGCCTCTTCGGACACCAATGGGAACAGCAACAACACTTGAACTTGACGAAGATGGTGACCCGGTCGATAAAAAAGAATACAGAAGTATGATTGGATCACTTTTGTATCTCACGGCGTCAAGACCGGACATACAATTCAGCGTATGTCTTTGTGCACGTTTTCAAGCTTCTCCACGTGCATCACATCACCAAGCCATCAAAAGGATTCTCAGGTACCTACATGGAACTCAAGAATTTGGCATTTTTCTTCCGTCTTCCTCAACCGTTTCTTTGAAAGCTTTTTCGGATGCTGATTTTGGGAGTTGTAGGATTGATAGGAAAAGTACTTTGGGTGCTTGTCATTTTCTTGGTAATTCACTTGTTGCTTGGTCCTCTAGAAAACAAAGTTCAGTTGCACAATCCACGGCCGAATCTAAATATGTAGCTGCGGCTAGCACTTGCTCACAAATTCTTTGGATGCGTAGACTAAGCATCAAGTGCACGTTCAGCCCTCGAACGTGTCCTTGCTAGCACACACGCACACTAACTCTGCGGCGTGCACGACTCCCACTCGACGGGATTCCCCTCCTGGGGTTCCGTCTCCTCCTCGGGAGTCCCTTCCTCATAGAACCCTGCAAAAAGCTTCAAACACAAGCAGTGAGCACGAAGGCTCAGCAAGTCTGACCCGTCTCACCTAAACATGGAACTTCTACATGAGGGGTGATGGGTTACATGAGGTAAAAATCAATTGCAAGAACTCGCCTAATTAGTAGAAACTTACTTTCAGGTTTTAGCAGCAGGTCGTGGAGAACCTTACGCTAAGGCACCTGAGAGAGCCGCAATCAAACAAGAAACGCATTTCTCTCATGTACTTTGCCCAAAGTTGAAAAGAACTTTAGTTAGCTCTAAGCTACAGCATATCATTAACAATCAATGTCCATCTTTCAATCAGCAACATTTTAACATGTGACTAGCCTGTTCTTTCTACATCACGGTACAGTGAACAAGTGGTACTCACTGACCGCGAGGGACGGCGATTATAATCGATTTACACCTGCAGGGTTACCCGAACAACCCGTCACGTACGCCCGTACTCGATGTTGCCTACAACAACCATCACGGATGCCGTACGCGACTACCTTTCACCCGTTAGCCAAATGTTGAACCGGTCCAATCGTCCCGAGCAAGAGGTCTCTGCACGCGCATCTCAGCGCCGCCAGCCAATTTACACCTCGAGCTCTCAACCTACCCTCTGAACGACCAGCTATGCCTCAACACCCAGCTACCCGAGTTACATCAGTTTCCCGGTTCCCATATAGCCGGTAGGTCTTCGGTACTGTTCTAGCTTGTTCAACAGGCCCGCACACGGCTCGGTCCTCAATCGACACAAGCGGAGCTACAGCACACAGGCCCCAAAGTCCTGCTGCCCTTACTCTCCGCTTGGTCTCATTTTCTTGCCATGTGTTTCATGTGCTAACACTACCCGAGTCGAGTGCCTCTAGCCTATGCTCGCGAGTAGTTCCAACTACTCGACTTGTACCGAATCCTACACTATCTTAGCATTGCAGTAGCTAACGGGGTTTGCAATCCTAAACCCAACCCATGGTGTTCTTGGCTATGCAATTGGGTTTCCAAACAAGACTCTAATGCAAGGAATAAAGTACTCAAGTATGTGCTCAAAACAATAAAAATTTGTAAAAAGGTTAATGCAAACCGGAGCTTGCCTTGCTGCTCTTGGTCGTAGGCTAGCTGCTCCTCCGGAGTTACGAAGTCTAGGACTTCGGGTTCCTCCTCGACCTTAGCGACTACATGATATAAGACATACATGTATTAATTTGAATGCATTTATATTAAGTTTGAACTTGTGAAGCTTATAACCTTTGCTAGACAGACCTAATGACTGTGAAACTTTTATTGTGGCTTGGTTACAACCTAAACAGAGACTTGGTCTAGTTTTAGTTGCAGCAAAGCTCATTTGAGCCCTCCACAATTAATTATGTCCTTGACCTTAATTGGAACTCTTAGGGTGTTCTAGGAATTTTCATGAAACAAACTATGACTTTCTGAAAACTAGATTTTCAGAGAGTTCTAATGGAGTTGGTCTCACTTAATTTGGAAGTTCCTAACTAAAGATATGAGCTAACAATTTCAGAGAAAATTCTGAAAATGTTTCTGAACATTTTCTATTTTCTCTGGAACAGTTTCACTAATCACACCATTAGGTGGATCAAATGAGATCCAATGGGTCTGAAATTTTTATGGTAGTTCAGGGATATTATGGTAAACATCCCAGCAAAATTTCAGGATTTTCGATCACAGGATTCTCCAGTTAAAATTCCAAATAGTTTAAATTTTGAGGATTTAATTATGGAGAATTAAGGAATTTCATGAAGTGAAACTTGATTTGCTGGAAAGTACTCAGAGAGCTGAATCCAACAAAATTTGGTTCACTCAATTTGGAGCTTTCTAGCCAAAGTTATGAGGATTTGAAGTTTGAAGGAAATCGGAAAATCGGGAAAAAGTTTAAACTCGCGCGTGGGCCCAGGGGACACGTGTCGCACGCCGAGGCGACAGCACACCGTGGCCCACAATGATTTTGCGCACCAGCACACCCGATCCCGGCCGCAGCCGGATCCCGATTCAAAATATCTCCCGCTGACAGCTGGGGTCCACCCCCTTCTTCAACCTCGCGACGCCCGCGCTCCGCCGCCGAGGGACCTCGCCGGAGAGCTCGCCGCCGGCTTCTGTACAGCTCCAAACTTCTCGATTCTGGCCACCCCGGCCTACTTTTACTCGGGGAACATGATTCTAGGGTCAGCTGCTCATGACAATGGCCGGAGCATGGTCGGCGACGAGCCGCCACCTCAGAACGACTTCGGCCATGTCGGCTGACTTCCCTAGCACCTCAACTACTTGGGAAACCGGTCGGGAAGCATCAGTGGACCTCAGAGAAGGTCGACATGAGCTCGAGGCAGCTCGTGGAAGGCCCGAAATAGGTCCTCACCGTGCGCCCGATGCCGCCCGTTCATTCCGCCATTGGTAGACCTCGAATTACGCCGGGTACAGAGGTTCTCCGGCCCAGAGTTGTGAAGGCAACTTGTGCGTTACCGTGTATAGCTTGTGTGAGAGCGGCTTGAGGCCCTCTAATCCTTTCTAGAGCACGTATTAAACAGAATCGCACCTGAAGGTCGTTCTGCACACAGAAAGGGGAAAAATGGAAATTCGCCGCCGGTGAGCAACCACTCGAGCTGTGGATCGGGGATGAGCAGCACCGGTCACCAGAGCGTCCAAGGGTGCCTTGGCTCGGGCGTGACAACGCCCTGGTTGGGCTGTCCACGGGAGCCCGAGGTGCGGCGGTTCCAAGTCCAGAATTTGATCTTTCGGCACAGCCGATATCAATCGGTTTCAACTGAATTCTAGCAGCGGGGAGGACGGAGGAGGTCTCTAGTACCTTGCTGGGGCTCTGGAGTGGACGGAGGGAGCTGTGATCGGCGTTCTCCGATCGATTCCGAGCTGCGGAAAACTTCGGCCGGCGCTGAGTTCTTGCGGGGAAGAACGGCGATGCCTCGGCCGAGGAGGGGGGCAGGCGCCTTAAGAAGGCTCTGCACCGCCTCACGCCCGCGCGTGGGCAAGCAGCTGCTGGCGCGGCGGCTGCCCTCGGTGGCGATCGCAGCGGCGGCTCGGTGACCCGAGTGAGAAAAGTCTCAGTCGGTTTGATCTGAGCAGTGGCTGACATGTGGGACCCACTTCCAGTTTTAAGCTCTGAAATTTACTCCTAATCACTGTTGTAAACAGTGATCCCCATAGTACCCCTGGTAATTCAAATTATCCACCCATGAACCATTTGAATCGATCAAAGTTCAAATTGGGTTTGGTTTGAGTGAATTTCAGCACAAGTGCAGTTTTGAATTCAAATGAAGTTTGAATTTGCCCCACTTAGCTCATGTCAAGATCAACTCCAAATGGAGTGAAAATTGGTGTGTGGGCTCACAAAAATGTGCTGAGTAAGAATATGCCTCCCACTTTTAAATTCATGGGATAAAAACAGTTTGAATTTGAATATGGTTTCAAACTGCCCTCTTCCTAACTATACCCAAAATGACCTCAAAAAGGTTTTGAATTTTGGTGAAACTTGGCATGGACATCCTTAACAATGTATAGGAGTTTTCATATGTCCAGCCCCCCCTTATATCACATGTGTGAAATACCACTTTGGCAATGTGTGAGTTTGTTCTCTAATGAGCATGTTGATAATTGTTACTTGCTCTTCATT
Organism: Neostapfia colusana; assembly: GCA_030760725.1. Taxonomy (NCBI): domain Eukaryota; kingdom Viridiplantae; phylum Streptophyta; class Magnoliopsida; order Poales; family Poaceae; genus Neostapfia; species Neostapfia colusana. The sequence goes on along the minus strand of JASWHV010000006.1, from coordinate 50,977,627 downwards.
TGTGTTCATCATCCTTCCTCAAATGAGGTGTGTGGTGTGGTGATGAACACTGCACATGTGTGTCAAAAACTGAGGCCCTTACATTCCTCCCCCCTTAAGAGAATCTCGTCCCGAGATTATAAGGTGAAAATGAGAGAGAGGACGGTGGAAAATTACCGGATATGCGACGTGAAAAATTCGGGGTAGTTGGTGCGAAGGAATTCTTCGCTCTCCCATGTCGCTTCGTCCATGGAGTGATTACTCCATAGAACCTTGTAGAACCACAACGTACGGTTGCGTGTGGTTCGGGCCTTTTCATCAATAATCTGCACCGGTTCCTCCCGATAGGTGAGATCCGGTTGCAGTTCTTCAATGTCTTCGCGCTGAACGGTAGTTGATAGCTTGAGACACTTCCTCAGCTGGGAAATGTGAAAGACGTCGTGCACACCAGAAAGTGCTTCTGATAATTTCAGCCGGTATGCCACCGATCCACATCTTTCGGTAATCTGGAATGGACCGATGAATCGGGGTGCCAACTTTCCTCTCACCCCAAATCTGTTTACGCCCTTCATTGGAGACACCCGTAGGTATACGTGATCTCCAACTTCGAATTGTAATGGGCGCCTTCTCCGGTCCGCATACTGTTTCTGTCGGGATTGAGCGGCTTTTAGGTTCGCTTGAATCAGTCGAACCTTTTCTTCCACGTTGTTGACGAGGTCAATCCCGAAGGTAACCCTTTTGCCAGACTCACACCAATTCAATGGTGTGCGGCATTTCCTACCTTATAGCGCCTCGTAGGGCGCCATCTTTATACTGGCTTGGTACCCATTGTTGTACGAGATTTGGCTAACGGCAAGTGATCATCCCAATTCTGGCCGTGGTTGATAGCGCAAGCTCGTAGCATGTCTTCTAAAATCTGATTTACCCGCTCGGTTTGTCCATCCGTCTGCGGGTGGTAGGCTGAACTACGGATCAGTTGCGTCCCCAAGGCAGCGTGCAGCTGCTCCCAAAAACGGGATACAAATAAAGTGCCCCGATCCGATATGATAGTACGGGGTACGCCGTACAAGCATAGGATCCGTGAGATGTACAGTTCAGCGTACTTCTTGGCGTTGTAGTTGGTGTTGACCGGGATGAAATGGGCAACTTTGGTGAGCCGATCGACGATCACCCACACAGAATCATGTTTCTGCAAGGTGGTGGGTAAAACGACGATGAAATCCATGCTCACGTCCTCCCACTTCCAGGCAGGAATGCCCAGTGGTTGCAACAGTCCCGGTTTCCGCATGTGGTCTGCCTTCACCCTTCGACATGTATCACACTCGGACACGTATTTTGCAGTCTCTCGCTTCATCCGTGTCCACCAAAACTTGCTTCTGAGTTCTTGATACATCTTGTTGCTGCCGGGGTGAATAGAAAACTTTGACAAGTGAGCCTCATCAAAGATTTTCTTCCGTAATTCTGGGTTATGGGGTACGACGATCCGGTCCTTGAACCATAGGACGCCGTCTCCGTCCTTCCGGAAACATTTCAGCTCCCCACTGTCTACACGTCTCCGCAAATGTGACATGCCCTTGTCATTCTTCTGGGCGGCCGCTATCTCTTCACGGATGGTGGGGATCAAAGCTAGGTTGTAGAGAGCTCTGTGTGGAATCACAAGTAATGGTGGTTCGCTCTCTTCCAACGGTGTGATGGTCAGATTGTTGACGTGTGACTTGCGGCTCAGCGCATCTGCCACTACGTTAGCCTTGCCCGGATGATAATGGATCTCTATCTCGTAATCCTTTATCAGTTCTAACCATCTTCGTTGCCTCATGTTCAGCTCCTTCTGAGTGAATATGTACTTGAGGCCTTTGTGGTCGGTATATAAATGTACGAGGTTACTGAGTAGGTAGTGCCTCCACATATTTAGTGCAACTACCACGGCAGTGAGCTCCAAATCGTGAGTTGGATAATTTTGCTCATGGTTTCTAAGCTGCCGTGACCCATACGCGACCACCCTTCGGTCTTGCATCAGCACACATCCGAGCCCAATGCTGGATGCATCGCAGTACACATCGAACGGTTTTGTTGTGTCTGGCTGCGCTGAAACCGATGCTGATGTCAGGTGCTTGACTAAAGCCTTGAATGCTGCTTCACATGCTGGACTCCAATCATATTTGATAGCCTTCTTCAGCAGCTCTGTCATTGGCTTGGCAATCTTCGAGAAGTTCGGAATGAACCTCCGATAATATCCCGCGAGTCCGAGGAAACTCCGCACCTCGTGAACAGTTCTCGGGGATTTCCAATTCAGCACTTGAGTGATCTTGCTTGGCTCCACAGCGATACCCTCCGCTGAGATGATATGCCCGAGGAAAGGCACTTGCGATATCCAAAACTCGCATTTGCTGAATTTTGCGTATAACTTGTGATCCCGCAGCCGTTGCAAGACTATACGCAGATGCTTTTTGTGATCTTCCACCGACTTGGAATATACCAGGATGTCGTCGATGAAGACCACGACAAACTTGTCCAGCTCCGGCATGAATACCGAGTTCATCAAGTACATGAAGTGAGCTGGAGCATTGGTGAGGCCGAAGGACATAACCAGGTACTCATAAAGTCCGTACCTCGTCGAGAAAGCCGTCTTCGGAATGTCCTCAGCCCTTATCTTAATCTGATGGTACCCAGATCTTAAATCCATCTTGGAAAAGATCTTTGCTTCGACCAACTGATCAAAGAACATGTCGATCCGTGGCAACGGGTACTTATTCTTGATGGTTACGGCATTTAATGGACGATAGTCCACGCAAAGCCGCAACGTCTCATCCTTCTTCTTGACAAATAATGCCGAACAGCCCCATGGCGAGGAGCTCGGCCTAATAAAACCCTTCTCCAGGAGGTCCGTGAGCTGAGTCTTCAGTTCAACCAACTCCTTGGGTGCCATCTTGTACGGCATTCGGGATATTGGCATGGTTCCCGGTGCAAGTTCAATCTTGAACTCCACCTCTCTATCAGGCGGCATCCCCGGCAAATCGTCCGGGAATACATCAGGGAACTCTCGGACCACCGGAATATCTTCCAATCTGATAGTTGTGGGACTGATAGACAATTGGAAGTTTTATTTCTGGACTGTCCAGAAATAAAGAGTGAGACCCGTGCACTTCTGAGCTTAAGTGCACGACTCGAAGGACGGTGTCTAAAACAGCGCCGTGGCGGGTTAACCACGACATCCCTAGGATGACATCGACCTTCTGTCCCTCTAAAATTATGAGAGACGTAGGGTAAACTCTACCCTCTAAGCACAATGGCGCTTTTGGGACCATCATGCTTGCTGAAATTTTCCCACCCGGTGAACAAATCACATAAGGACTATTGGTGGGTAGTATTTGCAAGCTACACTTATCTATGAAAGTTTGGCTAATGAAGCTATGCGTGGCGCCTGAATCAAATAATATTATGGCGGGATGCTGGTGGAGTTGGAACATACCCGCAAGGATTGGCTCGCCCTCCGGCACGTCCTCAATGGCAAGCTGGTGGACGGTGCCGGGCCTAGGGTTTGCCCGCCGCGCATTAGTAGGGTTCCGAGGTTGATTCCTCCCCAGAAACTGCGGTGCCACTCCGCCGCCTTGCCTCTCCGGGCAACTGCTCGCGAAGTGTCCTGGATGACCACACTTGTAACATGTGGCCGTTGCCGGTGTAGTGCTCGTGGGACGAAAGCCCGGCATGCGCTGCTGAGGTGCATACGCACGTGGCATCGCCCGCTGCTGTTGTTTTTGCGGAGGTGGTACTGGCAGTGCCGGCCTGAATGCCGGTGCAGAATACGGCCGACTGCGGAACGGCATCGACCGTGGTGGTGGCTGCCAGCATGGACCTGATGGTGGGCGATTCACCATCCGAAACTTCTGAGAAGGACCATCTCCTTCTACGCTGCTCTGCGGCGCGCTTCGCTTTCGCTCTGCCGCCGCCAACTCCTTGCCGGAGTCCTCCTGAACAATCGCAGCATCAATGATGTCGTTGAGGCTGCCGCGATTGAACATCGCCAACTTGTCCTTCAGGAGCGGGTTAAGCCCCTGGTAGAAATGGTCCCGCCGCTTCTCGTCGGTATCAGCATGATACGACGCATATAGCGCGAGATTGTTAAACGCCCTGGCGTATTACAGCGCGTTCCGGCTCCCTTGTTGCAGGTGTAAGAACTCCTGCATCTTCCTCTTCATTAAACCTGGCGGTATATGATAGGCCCTGAAGGCCATCCGGAACTCCGTCCAGGTCATCACTCGGTCAGTGGGCTGTGAAGCACAGAAGTTGGCCCACCACGCGCTCGCGGATCCTTGGAGCTGCTGGACCGTGAACTGAGTCTTGCGCTGCTCGCTGATCTGGAGCAGCCCGAACTTCATCTCTATGGCGCGGAGCCAGTTGTCCGCGTCAAGTGGTTCATCTGCCCTTGAGAATACCGGGGGATGAGTTGCCAGGAAGTCGGAGTAGGAGCTCTGTTGACACTCCTCACGGTCTTGCCGTCTCTCTGGGCGAGACGTATTCGCAATTAAAGTTTGCAGCAGCTCCGTGTGCTGCTGATGTGAACCCGCCATTGCCGCGACGATGTCGGCCAATGTAACCGTTGGCAGTGGCGGTGGCGGTGTTTGCTGTTGCTGTTGCTGCTGTTGCTGTTGTTGTCCCGAGGAGTCCTCGGGAGGTGGTTGGGAGGTCTCTCCCCCTTGACTGGTACCCCCAATGTCAGGGTTGGCACGAGTACGCGTCATTCTGAAATTCAAAACAGCAGCAATTAGCACATGTCTTACTTAAAATTCCATAAGCAACAGTAGGTATTGAAGTGACACATGATTAATTTGCACAAAATTCACATATATTGATAAAGCATAAACTTTATACAAGATACATTATTCTCGGATCTCCGAGAAGTCGTGCTCATGTTGTCACTACCTATACATACGCTACTGTCTACACGACATGTCACCGATTACAAAAGTTAGGTTACGCTACCCTAGCTGCCCTACTTGGCAACCGTAACCCCCTACTCGGAGTAGAACTCGACCTCCTGTGGGTCGTCCTCCTCCGGTACCTTTGCTGTTGGCTCTGGATCTACCACCTCTTCTCCCATTCCGGGTTCTCCCATTGCTGGAAGACCCAAGACCACCGGTACACCCAATACCGGAGGTACGAGGTCCTGCAAAGAATGCACCTCGTCCATAGCCTGGTTGTAATCTTCTTCCCAGCCTTGTCCTTCCTCAATAGCGTCGTCCCGCTCTTGAGTAAGTTCCTCATTCTGCTGGGTCAGATTTTGTACCAGTTCTTGTAACGCCACGATGTCAACACGGCTTTTTCTCTTCGCCTTCTTCAGACGATGCAACTGATTATGCTGTTCATTCAGTCGCTTAATCGTCGGAAGGAGCACATTGCGGAGTGCGCTGTGAGCACTCTCGAAATGATCTCCACGGCTTGTGCTCTCCTTGAGATTTGTGGCGAGATGCTCCGTATGAACAGCTTGACTGTCCATCACGGCATTTCCCGCCCTCATCTGGAGGCTGAGATTTGCCTCCGCGGGGTTGTACCTTGGGCAACTCGGATCCGTTGCTTCCAGGTACCTCTCTTCCCACACATGCTGAGCCCGTCCCTCCACCGGAACGAGCGCGTATGGAGTGCCCTCCATATCCTGCACATGTAGTTGGCAGAAACGTGACATAGTGTCACGGGCTGCCACTTGCCATATTCCTTCCGGTTGTCTTCCTCTCACTGTGACGGTGAACGGCACCCAACCGGGCGGCGTAGGTCCTGCAGGGACCTCGGCATGGATCGTCCACGTCTTGTTCCCCTCTTCACCTTCTTCCTTGGCGAAGTACTGCGGCATCTGGTTGTACCCGAAATATTGGAGCATTTGCCACAATGCTTCCGGGTAGCCGCTATGGTGAGAACAGTGGGAAACCACCCACCCGTTCTCCAATTGCTTATCCGCTGTCATCTGTAAAAATATATTTGAGAAATGTGAAATATTTATTTAAACAGTAAACCCTTGAGTTATAACATAAGACATGTCATTGAACCCATAAAACTTGGAAACATAGTTCAAATTTTAAACAAATTTGACTGTTGATCTGCTGTTCCCATGACAGCCCTGACAAGCTTCCATTTCAACCTGATTTAGGCTATGTTGAAGGCAAAACCAATTCTGGAGCTCAACATCAAAGTTAAAGCTAACTTCAATAGATTTCCAGAAAGTATTTGCTTGGCCTAACATCTGTCCTGGTTCAAAAGTTATGAGATGTCAAAGTTAACAGAATTTCTGGAAACATTTGGACAGCACCTCCCTGCCTTAGGTACTGATTTGATCCAAGAATCCCAGTTACTTCTGTTCCTAATCTGACAAAACTTCCTGTTACAAGGTTGTAACCTGTCCCATAGGCTTTCCAGAACTACCTCACTTTCTATTTTTGGATTTTTATGCAGGAAGTTATGTTTTATTTTCAGAGAGTTTACAGAGAGTGTTTGCTCTGCCCTGTTTTCTGGACAGTTTCAACTCTACTGCATTTTCCAATTTGTTAAGGGATGAAACACCTCTGGAACTCAACAGAAAAGTTGTAAAGCTCTTCCAAATCTTTTCAGAAATGTATCATATGACCCCAACCTCGAAAGAACTCAACCTCTAACCTCTGATTAACTTCAGCCTTGATTCAGCTGAAAACAGAGTGCTCTGTCCTTAACAACCTATAAGTTGAAAACTTGTTAACTTTGAATATCCTGTTCAAGGGAAGGAGTTACATCAAGTTTTACTACTTTGGATCAAAACTTTCAAGTTTTAAATGAATTTGTTCATTTAGTTGGGTGTGACGTCGATGCGTCACCAGATTATGTCGGTACTACGTCCTCACAATGAAAAACCTATACCGGACTTAGCCGGCTTCATTATTTCAGTGGCACTAAACGTCACTCGCACACGGATGCTACACGTCTACTGTTTCATGGTCAGGCTACCTGCAGAAACTCAAACAATCATCAGACTCGGCTGAACACCGAGCCCGGAATCTATACAGTTCGTACACCCGGCCGTCATCACTCGCCCGGATGTTCTCAAGCCAAACACGCCTTGAGTTACGTGTTCACGTTTCAGACCACGTGACGGGGTCTCCCAAGTTGCACCGCGCACGCCAGGGACAGACGTTGCTCGAATACCCCAAACGACATGAAGAGTCGTAGAGGATACTAAAGCTGGTCGGGTTACCTGCCACCCGTGGGGCTCCACCCTTCAGCTTGTGCGCACTGGTGGACAGCGGTTACGTGCACCCCCCAAGACATGAACGTCCCGAGATGCACGATTTTCTGACATAACAAATAGGTTAATATGCCACTTTCTATATGCTAATAACATCCTTATACGGGCTACTAACTCGTTCCTCACTGGATTTTTGAAAAAGAAGACCTTTGTACTGTGTTAAACCTCAAGCGAGCTCTGATACCACGCTGACACGACCCCACGGTCTTGTCGAGCCAGGATCACGCTGAGGGGTGCTGCGTTGCACAGCACCGTATAACACACGTCAAAGGTACAAGTGGAAGTGAAATTTTATTACATAAACAAATTAATGAACATGTTTACATCAACATAAGTTCAGTCTACACTCACGGGCGTAGACTAAGCATCAAGTGCACGTTCAGCCCTCGAACGTGTCCTTGCTAGCACACACGCACACTAACTCTGCGGCGTGCACGACTCCCACTCGACGGGATTTCCCTCCTGGGGTTCCGTCTCCTCCTCGGGAGTCCCTTCCTCATAGAACCCTGCAAAAAGCTTCAAACACAAGCAGTGAGCACGAAGGCTCAGCAAGTCTGACCCGTCTCACCTAAACATGGAACTTCTACATGAGGGGTGATGGGTTACATGAGGTAAAAATCAATTGCAAGGACTCGCCTAATTAGTAGAAACTTACTTTCAGGTTTTAGCAGCAGGTTGTGGAGAACCTTACGCTAAGGCACATGAGAGAGCCGCAATCAAACAAGAAACGCATTTCTCTCATGTACTTTGCCCAAAGTTGAAAAGAACTTTAGTTAGCTCTAAGCTACAGCATATCATTAACAATCAATGTCCATGTTTCAATCAGCAACATTTTAACATGTGACTACCCTGTTCTTTCTACGTCACGGTACAGTGAACAAGTGGTACTCACTGACCGCGAGGGACGGCGATTATAATCGATTTACACCTGCAGGGTTACCCGAACAACCCGTCACGTACGCCCGTACTCGATGTTGCCTACAACAACCATCACGGACGCCGTACACAACTACCTTTCACCCGTTAGCCAAATGTTGAACCGGTCCAATCGTCCCGAGCAAGAGGTCTCTGCACGCGCATCTCAGTGCCGCCAGCCGATTTACACCTCGAGCTCTCAACCTACCCTCTGAACGACCAGCTATGCCTCAACACCCAGCTACCCGAGTTACATCAGTTTCCCGGTTCCCATATAGCCGGTAGGTCTTCGGTACTGTTCTAGCTTGTTCAACAGGCCCGCACACGGCTCGGTCCTCAATCGACACAAGCGGAGCTACAGCACACAGGCCCCAAAGTCCTGCTGCCCTTACTCTCCGCTTGGTCTCATTTTCTTGCCATGTGTTTCATGTGCTAACACTACCCTAGTCGAGTGCCTCTAGCCTATGCTCGCGAGTAGTTCCAACTACTCGACTTGTACCGAATCCTACACTATCTTAGCATTGCAGTAGCTAACGGGGTTCGCAATCCTAAACCCAACCCATGGTGTTCTTGGCTATGCAATTGGGTTTCCAAACAAGACTCTAATGCAAGGAATAAAGTAATCAAGTATGTGCTCAAAACAATAAAAATTTGTAAAAAGGTTAATGTAAACCGGAGCTTGCCTTGCTGCTCTTGGTCGTAGGCTAGCTGCTCCTCCGGAGTTACGAAGTCTAGGACTTCGGGTTCCTCCTCGACCTTAGCGACTACATGATATAAGACATACATGTATTAATTTGAATGCATTTATATTAAGTTTGAACTTGTGAAGCTTATAACCTTTGCTAGACAGACCTAATGACTGTGAAACTTTTATTGTGGCTTGGTTACAACCTAAACAGAGACTTGGTCAAGTTTTAGTTGCAGCAAAGCTCATTTGAGCCCTCCACAATTAATTATGTCCTTGACCTTAATTGGAACTCTTAGGGTGTTCTAGGAATTTTCATGAAACAAACTATGACTTTCTGAAAACTAGATTTTCAGAGGGTTCTAATGGAGTTGGTCTCACTTAATTTGGAAGTTCCTAACTAAAGATATGAGCTAACAATTTCAGAGAAAATTCTGAAAATGTTTCTGAACATTTTCTATTTTCTCTGGAACAGTTTCACTAATCACACCATTAGGTGGATCAAATGAGCTCCAATGGGTCTGAAATTTTTATGGTCGTTCAGGGATATTTTGGTGAATATCCCAGCAAAATTTCAGGATTTTCCTCCACAGGATTCTCCAGTTAAAATTCCAAACAGGTTTAATTTTGAGGATTTAATTATGGAGAATTAAGAAATTTCATGAAGTGAAACTTGATTTGCTGGAAAGTACTCAGAGAGCTGAATCCAGAAAATTTGGTTCACTCAATTTGGAGCTTTCTAGCCAAAGTTATGAGGATTTGAAGTTTGAAGGAAATCTGAAAATCGGGAAAAAGTTTAAACTCGCGCGTGGGCCCAGGGGACACGCGTCGCACGCCGAGGCGACAGCACACCATGGCCCACAATGATTTTGTGCGCCAGCACACCCGATCCCGGCCGCAGCTGGATCCCGATTCAAAATATCTCCCGCTGACAGCTGGGGTCCACCCCCTTCTTCAACCTCGCGACGCCCGCGCTCCGCCGCCGAGGGACCTCGCCGGAGAGCTCGCCACCAGCTTCTGTACAGCTCCAAACTTCTTGATTCTGGCCGCCCCTGCCTACTTTTACTCGGGGAACAGGATTCTAGGGTCAGCTGCTCATGACAATGGCCGGAGCATGGTCGGCGACGAGCCGCCACCTCGAAACGACTTCGGCCATGTCGGCTGACTTCCCTAGCACCTCAAATACTTGGGAAACCGGTCGGGAAGCATCAGTGGACCTCAGAGAAGGTCGACATGAGCTCGAGACAGCTCGGGGAAGGCCCGAAATAGGTCCTCACCGTGCGCCCGATGACGCCCGTTCATTCCGCCATTGGTAGACCTCGAATTACGCCGGGTACAGAGGTTCTCCGGCCCAGAGTTGTGAAGGCAACTTGTGCGTTACCGTGTCTAGCTTGTGTGAGAGCGGCTTGAGGCCCTCTAATCATTTCTAGAGCACGAATTAAACAGAATCGCACCCGAAGGTCGTTCTGCACACAGAAAGGGGAAAAATGGAAATTCGCCGCCGGTGAGCAACCACTCGAGCTGTGGCTCGGGGATGAGCAGCACCGGTCACCAGCGCGTCCAAGGGTGCCTTGGCTCGGGCGTGACAACGCCCTGGTTGGGCTGTCCACGGGAGCCCGAGGTGCGGCGGTTCCAAGTCCCGAATTTGATCTTTCGGCACAGCCGATATCAATCGGTTTCAACTGAATTCTAGCAGCGGGGAGGACGGAGGAGGTCTCTAGTACCTTGCTGGGGCTCTGGAGTGGACGGAGGGAGCTGTGATCGGCGTTCTCCGATCGATTCCGAGCTGCGGAAAACTTCGGCCGGCGCTGAGTTCTTGCGGGGAAGAACGGCGATGCCTCGGCCGAGGAGGGGGGCAGGCGCCTTAAGAAGGCTCTGCACCGCCTCACGCCCGCGCGTGGGCAAGCAGCTGCTGGCGTGACGGCTGCCCTCGGTGGCGATCGCAGTGGCGGCTCGGCGACCCGAGTGAGAAAAGTCTCAGTCGGTTTGATCTGAGCAGTGGCTGACATGTGGGACCCACTTCCAGTTTTAACCTCTGAAATTTACTCCTAATCACTGTTGTAAACAGTGATCCCCATAGTACCCCTGGTAATTCAAATTATCCACCCATGAACCATTTGAATTGATCAAAGTTCAAATTGGGTTTGGTTTGAGTGAATTTCAGCACAAGTGCAGTTTTGAATTCAAATGAAGTTTGAATTTGTCCCACTTAGCTCATGTCAAGATCAACTTCAAATGGAGTGAAAATTGGTGTGTGGGCTCACAAAAATGTGCTGAGTAAGAATATGCCTCCCACTTTTAAATTCATGGGATATAAACAGTTTGAATTTGAATATGGTTTCAAACTGCCCTCTTCCTAACTATACCCAAAATGACCTCAAAAAGGTTTTGAATTTGAGTGAAACTTGGCATGGACATCCTTAACAATTTATAGGAGTTTTCATATGTCCAGCCCCCCCTTATAGCACATGTGTGAAATACCACTTTGGCAATGTGTCAGTTTGTTCTCTAATGAGCATGTTGATAATTGTTACTTGCTCTTCATTTGTGTTCATCATCCTTCTTCAAATGAGGTGTGTGGTGTGGTGATGAACACTGCACATGTGTGTCAAAAACTGAGGCCCTTACACACCGGCGGGAGGTCCATGGTGTGTAGCCTGCTTTGCCTGGTTCCATACCCCAAGCGTGCACACCCTGCCTCTCCAGCGCTACAGCTCAGTACCGGGGAACCGGATGGCTCATACCCCTAGGCAAGGCTTTAACCATAGCCCGGACGACTCACATTGAATTACCCAAGCCCCACATCTCAGCTGAGGATCGTAAGCCACAGCAAAACTAACAACAGGAAAGGGTGGCCAGAGAGCACGACTACTCTCTTTCTTCTGCCATGTGTGCAGGTCCGAACAGGTCTTTGGCATCCCGGAACTCCACGGAGGACCGATGCTGGCGTCCTGCCTCCTCCGGTCTACTTGGTTGGTGCTCCCCAACTCAAGGGCCGCACCTACCAGGGGGCCATTACGATGAACCATGCGGGCAGGACGTCTGACCGCTGCAGCACCAACAGAAGACTCGAGGCTCTGGCTACAAGCTGAAGATACTGGCCGAGGTTCCCTTGGGTCCTTGCGCTGCCAAAGGCCTGGGAGGACGCGTTAGCCACATTGCCGGAGTGCTCCAGGCCCTTACACTGCTAAGGACCGGGAGGAACAAGCTCGGTGTGAGGACCCGATGGTCCCGACAAACTTGGATCTCGCTGAGGGGTGCTGCATTGGACAGTACCGAATAACACACATAAAAGGCGATAAGCGGAAGCGAATTTTTTATTACATAAACAAGTTTATGAACATAGTCACATTAAAATAACGTTAAGTCTACACTCACGGGTGTAGACTGTAAAAGTCCCAAAAACGTGAATGCAAAGGAACGGGTGATTGAACGTCATCGTGTTTCTGGTTCATGAAAAATGGGACTTACAAAAACTTTCTTACATGAGATGGTCTACGTGAGGTTCAACAACATGAGTTCAAGCATTCATTTGAATGTGTTGGACCAAGGTGGAGTTAAACTCATGACTAGTCATACATGTGTATGAGAAAGAACAAAAATAAGACCTTTTAGACTCCAAATGCTCACCTCAAAGTGCTGCCAATGTTTTGAACACACATGGAACCTCACACCGTTGAAGGAGAGGAGAATTATGGTGGCAACTTTCTGATTTGAGGGTAAGCTAAAAAGGAATGGATTATGCTCATGTTGAGTTCATGCTGAATTCAAAACATGTTAAGGCAAGGGAAATAACTTGAGTTATGTCACATGAAATGACAAACTCAAACATGGACATGTGGGGAGAGCTAAAATGTTCTTTAGCTCATACTGAACACATGTTAACCTAGGGAAGAATTTCACTCCCAAAAAGCTAACTCATATGCACATTCTCTATGAGTAGAGGGGAGGGAAGTTTAAACCCCATTTTTGAACCCTTGCAAAGCATTCATGTTCAGATGGTCCAAAAGCATATATATGAGATGACCATTGCAGTCCTCAGGTATTGAAGAGCTTAAGTTCCAAAATGGGAGGGATTTTAAGCTCATATACCATTTGTTCAAAGCATTGTTTGAGATTCACCTTCAAATTCAAATTTGAGGGGCATGGTCAAACTGAACTTGTGCGGTTCAGCTTGGGACCAAGATTGATCAACCATGGGCTAGGGCAAACCAAAGTGTTTCACCCAAATTCAGATGGGTCATCACCAAAGAGGACTTAAGTTTCAGTTTGAATGAAATGGTCTACTTCAAGGCAAAGAAGGCCCTTTCCAAAAAGGAAATTCAAACTGTTGTTCGAAAAGTTGTATTTGCAATGGCCAACTTAAGGATCAGATGGCATATTTGAATTCCTCACGTCCAAATTATGAGGGAGACAAATTTTAAGAAAATTTGGAGGTGCTTTGATATGTATATCAAGGGGACTTGTAAATTTCCTCTAAATTTGAATTCAAATTTGAAACTGAGGCTCAACTTGTCAAATTGTCAAATGGCTTTTGAATTTGAGCTCCATATGAGTGAACTTTGCATGTGCCAAAAATTTGGAGATATTTGGGGAAGAGAGGGGTGGACCCCACATGTCATTAGAAAGGGGAGACTTACAACTGAAGTAATTGAGCTGTTGTTTCTCTGTTTCCACCGAAGCAACCGATGTAGCGCGGTTCAGACGCGGGCTCGGCTCAAGCAGTCGCAGGGCGCCACCGAGACTCGAAGCAGCAGCCACCGCCCCGTTTTCTTCTCGCGCTGGCGATCAGTTCCGATGTTCCTTCCCACTCGGTGTGATCCACTCGACCACAGCCGAGCCACCCGTGTGCCGTTTGCCCTCGCTTGTAACACGCCCGAAGTAACCGCGCCGAGCGAGCTCCGGGTGACACCGAGGGTTGATCGGGACACCTCCTCATGCCTTTCCCTCGTGCTGGCGACCTCCTGGTGTCTCCCTCACGTCTCAGCGTGATCCTTTGCCGTCAACCGACTCCACTCAGGCTCAGCTCGTTCCCTCGCGCGGCAAGAGAACCGGAACCAGCCGCTCGCCGCCATCTCTGAGAACTCGATCGGGAGGCAGACAAAACCACGCCACAGAGCTCCCCAAGCTGCAAAATGGCACAGAAGGGTCCGCTGCTCCCCCCTCAGCACTAGACCGGGGGATTTTCGGCTACCCCGACCAAGAGCGGCTTGTGCGTGCAGTGACCCGAAATCGGACCACAAATGGATGCACGTGGACAGCGCAACCAAGGGGCTTTCACCGCCGAGCTAGGACACCCCGAGGAGCACCGGAGCTCCCTGCTACTCCTCGCCAAACCTCAACTCGAGCCATGATCTCCTGAGCAAGAATTTGGCGTTTTACTCTCGGCACGTGCGAAGTGACCCAGGGTGAGAAATCCTCAAAATTTGATCGTAATTGTTGTTTTTAGGCCACCAAATCATGCACACGTGCATGAGACTGGCTAGCGGTCGAGTTCACTTCAAAACCCTAGCTAGAAATCGACCGTGGGTGAGCTATTTCTTGCGTTCCTGAGCTCGGACATCGCAACACCATTCGGGCGCACGGTGACAACCGGGTTGCCGCCGTTTCCGAGCCATGTTGAGGCCATGCCGAGCTAGCCCATCCTCCACTGGTGCTTTTGGGTGGTTCGGTTGAGCTTTTCGCGGGCTACAAGGGCCGGGCGACGGCGCCGATCTTCACCGAATGCCGCCGCTCATCGCCGAGGGTAGTCCAGCTACCGGCAGCCCGAGCAAACCCCGTAGACATATTCCCCGACCTCCCAAACTCACAGGCGGCGAGTTTCCGGCCGAGAGGCGGCCGGGAAGCTGGGTCCGGAGAGCTCCAGTGGAGTGCCGGTGAAGGGGAGGCGCGGGCGCGGGAAATCGGCCGAGGAAGAAGACGACCCCCTCGGGCCCACGTGTCAGCAGCTGAAGATTTAAAATCCAGATTGGCTGTTGTAAGGGCCTCAGTTTTTGACACATATTTGAGGTGTTCATCACCATACACACACACCTCATTTGAAGCAAGTTGATGAACACAAATGAAGAGCAAGTAACCACCATCAACATGCTCATTAGAGAACAAACTCACATATTGCAAAAGGTGTATTTCCCACATGTGATATAGAGGGGCTGGGCATATGAAAACTCCTACACATTGCTAAGGATGTCCATGCCAATTTTCACCCAAATTCAAAGCCTTTCTGAGGTCATTTTGGGTATAGCTAGAAAGAGGGCAGTTTGAAACCATATTCAAATTCAAACTGTTTTTATCCCATGAATTCAAAAGTGGGAGGCATATTTTTATTCAGCACAATTTTGTGAGCTCACACACAAATTTTCACTCCATTTGGAGTTGATCTTGACATGAGCTAAGTGGGACAAATTCAAACTTTATTTGAATTCCAAACTGAACTTGTGCTGAAATTCATTCAAACCAAACCCAATTTGAATTCTAATCAGTTCAAATGGCTCATGGGTAAATAATTTGAATCACCAGGGGTATTTTGGGGCTCACTGTTTACAACAGTGATTAGGAGTAAATTTCAGAGGTTAAAACCCCGGGTGGGACCCACAGGTCAAATGTAAATTTCACCCAAAGTCACAAGTCTCGGTGGGAACTTCCACCGAGCAGCTGCCGATTCAACAATCGGGAGCAGCTGCGCTCGCCACCGAGGAGGAGCAGCGCCACCAGCTGCTTTCCGCGCCCACACACGAGCCAAGGGCGGTTCCAGGGCCCTCTTAAGGCGCTCCACCGAGAAAGGCGCCGATCATTTCCCCCTCTCCCGTGAACACCGAGCCCCCGGCTGCCGCCTCTCTGCTCGATCGGGAAAACCGCGAAAATGTCTCGCCTCTTCCTTCCCTGAGCTGCTAGACAGTACCCTGATCTCGCACTCCACCTCCCCAACGTCATAAACCCCGAGCTACGACCTCCCTTGCCCGAGAACGATCGCCACAGCGGCGACCTAGACTCAGCCAAAGGCCAGACGCCCGTGGACAGCGCTCCACAGGCGTTTTCACGGTCCAGCAAGGGCAGCAGCAGGAGCGCGCAACAGCCGTGCTGCTCTCCTCCAAGTTTGGAAGCAAACCGTGAAGAATGCCCGGCGAATTTTCAGTTTTCGCTCTGGCGACCTTAAACTGAGCTTCCAGTACGGATCCTTCAAATTCTTGCTCTAAGATCCTTCTCTAGCTGTCAAATCTTGCACATAGACGCTGGACTAGCCGGCGATCAAGTTCTTTTCTGCATCCGTGGCGTGAAACTGTCTAGGAGTGACGAATTTCGAGATCGATCAAGGGCGGTCATGGCGGGCACGATCGGTCACACGGTGCCGACCGACTTGCCGCCATATTTGAACCCTTTGGACACCTTGTCGAGCTTCCTAGAGCTACACTGATGCTGTAGGACTGATTGTTCGAGGTTTTGGCGGGTTAGAACTCACGGCCGACGGCGCCGAACCTCAACCGAGGCCGCGGCACGTCGCCGGGCTATTTCCGGTCACCGCCAGCCTGAACTGACACCACCGACATGTTCCTCGACGTCGACAACCCACTGGCGGCGAGTTTCAGACCATGGGATGGCCGGCAGCGGCGAGCTCCGGGTCTGCCCCGGCGAGGGGCGGCGGCGCGAGCGCGCGGGCGCTTCGGGAGGAAGACGAAGCCGGCTGGCCCACGCGTCAGCAGCTCAAAATTTGAAATCAGGATCGGGTGTTGCCGGGATCAGGTGTGCTGGCGCGCAAAGACCCTGTGGGCCGCGGTGTGCGGTCGCCTCGGCGCTCAACACGTGTCCCCACGGGCCCAGGCAGATTTAAACTTTTCCCCCGATTTTCAGATTCCATTCAAACTTCAAATCCTCATAACTTTGGCTAGGAAGCTCCAAATTGAGTGAACCAAATTTTGTTGGATTCAGCTCTCTGAGCCCATTCCAGAAAATTAAGTTTCACTTCATGAAAACCTTTATTTCTCCAGAATTAATTCCTCAAAATTTAAATTGTTTGGAATTTTAACTGGAGAATCCTTTGGAGGAAAATCATGAAATTTTGCTGGAATGTTCACCAAAATATCCCTGAACTACCATAAAAATTTCAGGTCCATTTGAGCTCATTTGGTCCTCCTAATGGTGTGATTAGTGAAACTGTTCCAGAGAAAATAGAAAATGTTCAGAAACATTTTCAGAATTTTCTCTGAAATTGTTTAGCTCATATCTTTAGCTAGGAACCTTCAAATTATGTGAGACCAAATCCATTAGAACCCTATGAAAACCTAGTTTTCAAAAAGTCATAGATTGTTTCATGAAAATCCTTAGAACACCCTAAAAGCCTTCAATTAAGCTCAAGTACATAATTAATTGTAGAGGGCTCAAATGAGCTTTGCTGAAACTAAAACTTGACCAAGTTTCTGTTTAGGTTGTGACCAAGCCACAGTAAAAGTTTCATAGTCATTGAGTCTGTCTGGTGGGACTTATAAGCTTCACAAGTGCAAACTTAATACAAATGCAGTTAAATTGATACATGTACTTCTGCTATCATGTAGTCGCTAAGGTCGAGGAGGAACCCGAAGTCCTAGACTTCGTTACTCCGGAGGAACAGCTAGCCTACGACCAAGAGCAGCAAGGCAAGCTCTGGTTTGCATTAACCTTTTTACAGATCTTTATTGTTTTGAGCACATACTTGAATACTATTATTCCTTGCATTAGAGTCTTGTTTGGAAACCCAACTGCATAGCCAAGAAAACCATGGGTTGGGATTAGGATTGAAAACCCCGTTAGCTACTGCAATGCTAAGATAGTGTAGGATTTGGTACAAGTCGAGTAGTTGGAACTACTCGCGAGCATAGGCTAGAGGCACTCGACTCGGGTAGAGATAGCACATGATACACATGGCAAGAAAGATGAGACCGAGCGGAGAGTAAGGGCAGCAGGACATTGGGGCCTGTGTGCTGTAGCTCCGTTTGTGTCGATTGAGGACCGAGCCGTGTGCGGGCCTGTTGAACAAGCTAGAACAGTACCGAAGACCTACCGGCTATATGGGAACCGGGAAACTGATGTAACTCGGGTAGCTGGGTATTGAGGCATTGCCCGTCGTTCAGAGGGTAGGTTGAGAGCTCGAGGTGTAAATCGGCTGGCGGCACGGAGATGCGCGTGCAACGACCTCTTGCTCGGAACGATGGGACCGGTTCAATATTTGGCTGACGGGCGAAAGGTGGTTGCGTACGGCGTCCGTGATGATTGTTGTAGGCAACATCGAGTACGGGCGTACGTGACGGGTTGTTCGGGTAACCCTGCAGGTGTAAATCGATTATACTCGCCGTCCCTCGCGGTCAGTGAGTACCACTTGTTCACTGTACCGTGAAGTAGAAAGAACACGCTAGTTACATGTTAAAATGTTGCTGATTGAAAGAAGGACTTTGCTTGTTAATGGTTTGTTGTAGTTTAGAGCTAACTAAAGTTCCTTTTAAAACATTAGGCAAAGTACATGAGAGAAATGTGTTTCTTGTTTGATTGCGTCTCTCTCATGTGCCTTAGCATAAGGTTCTCCACAACCTGCTGCTAAAACTTGAAAGTAAGGTTCTACAAATTAGGCGGGTCCTTGCAAATGTTTTTTACCTCATGAAACCCATCACCCCTCATGTAGAAGTTCCATGTTTAGGTGAGACGGGTCAGACTTGCTGAGCCATCATGCTCACTGCTTGTGTTTGAAGCTTTTGCAGGGTTCTATGAGGAAGGGACTCCCGAAGAGGAGACGGAACCCCAGGAGGGGAACCCCGTCGAGTGGGAGCCGTGCAGGCTGCAGAGTTAGTGTGCGTGTGTGCTAGCAAGGACACGTTCAAGGGCTGAACATGAACTTGATGCGTAGTCTACGCCCGTGAGTGTAGACTGGACATATTTTGCTGTAAACATGTTCATAAACTACTTTATGTAATATAAACTTTGCTTCCGGTTTGTACCTTTGATGTGTGTTATCCGGTGCTGTGCAACGCAGTACCCCTCAGCGTGATCCTGGGTGGACAAGACCGTGGGGTCGTGTCAGCGTTGGTATCAGAGCTCGATTGAGGTTTAACGCACTACAAAGGTCATCTTTTTCAAAAATCCAGTGAGGAACGAGTTAGTAGCCCGTATAAGGATGTTATTAGCATATAGAAAGTGGCATACTAACCTAATTGTCTATTTCGGAAAATCGTGTATCTCGGGACGTTTATGTCTTGGGGGGTACACGTAAGCTCTGTCCACCAGTGCGCACAAGGTGAAGGGTGGAGTCCCACGGGTGGCAGGTAACCCGACCTGCTTTGATATCCTCTACGACTCTTCATGTCGTTTAGGGTGTTCGAGCAACGTCTGTCCCTGGCGTGCATGGTGCAATTTGGGACCCGTCACGTGGTCTGAAACGTGAACACGTAACTCAAGGCGTGTTTGGCTTGAGAACATCCGGGCGAGTGATGACGGCCGGGTGTACGAACTGTATGGATACCGGGCTCGGTGTGCAGCCGAGTCTGACAATTGTTTGAGTTTCTGCAGGTAGTCTAACCACAAAACGGTAGACGTGTAGCATTCGTGTGTGAGTGACGTTTAGTGCCACTGAAGTAATGAAGCCGGCTAAGTCTGGCATAGGTTTTTCTTTGTGAGGACGTAGTACCGACATAATCTGGTGACGCATCGACGTCACACCCCACTAAATGAACAACTTCATTTAAAACTTGAAGGTTTTGGTCCAAAGAAGTAAAAACTTGATGTAACTCCTTCCCTTAATCAGGATATTCAAAGTTAACAAGTTTTCAACTTATAGGTTGTTAAGGACAGAGCACTCTGTTTTCAGCTGAGTTAAGGCTGAAGTTAATCAGAGGTTAGAGGTTGAGTTCTTTCGAGGTTGGGGTCATATGATACATTTCTGGAAATATTTGGAAGAGATTTACAAATTTTCTGTTGAGGTCCAGAGGTGTTTCATCCCTTAACCAATCGAAAAATGCAGTAGAGTTGAAACTGTCCAGAAAACAGGACAGATGCAAATCTCCCTGGATGTTTCAGTAAAACACTTATAACATTCTGTAGAAAAATCCTTAAGGGTCATATGATACACCGTTGGAAAGGTTATGAGATAAGCAACATTGTTGTAGTTCAGAGTTTGTTCAGATTCCTATTGTATTTGCATATACAACTGTGATAAATCCAGCCACATACAAAGGAGATGCAGGCAAATTTTATCCAGGAATTCTGTCAACTTTGAAAAATCATAACTCTTGATCCAGAAGTGATATGGAAGCATGTGAATACTCGTTGTAAAGATATTTGAGTTAACTTTAACTTTGGTATACAACTTGAGTGATGAAAATGCTTCTAACTGGATCAAAGTGTAGATTTAGTGCATCAAGGTCTGTTCTGTATAAAGGAGGAAAATGAGTGACATTGTGCAGGCTAGTACAAGTTATGTGCCCCAAAAGTACCGGTTGGTGTTCCGAACGCCATTCAGTGAAATGGAGGCCCCTTTATGATTAACTCCTTAGAGGTTGATTGCTGGTCAAGTACCACAACTTGCACCACCTCCAGAGAAGCAGCATCAGACGGTGGTTTGTACTCCATCGCTGCAGCTATATGTATCTAGGCTTCCCACCACAAGTTGGAGAAGAGCTGGAGAGACATCCGTGCTCTAATTGTGGTCGGATGGACCATTGTGCTAGGTATTGTCTGGAGGGAATTCAAGGGTGCGGGTCATCATGTTAAAAATGTTCAGACCCGTACCGATATCTGCAGAAAAGAGGGAAGACAAGGGGCGACAATCACTACACAGTGAGTGAAGATGTTCCAGAAAGAGAAGCCGTGTTAGCAGAGATGTTTTCTCTGAATCAGCTACCGGTATAAATTCTCTCGGACTTAGGTGTCACACCTAGCTTTGTTAGTTAATCTTTCGTGGCTCAACATCCGCTCCAAACCACTTTTACAGAGAGGTAATACCTCATATCTTCGCCGGGGCAGCATTAAAGGAGTGATGTTGTTTTCCGAGCATCTCTTTGTTTGCGGGTTAGACTATAACCCATGACCCTCCTTATTCTCGGGGTCTGAAGATCGACATTATTTTGGGGATGTCATGCTTGAATTACCACAAAATGGGTCACAACGTCAGTTTTAAACCGTTAAGCTCAAACTCACCTCGGCACGGTCTTCATACATTAGTTCTGGGCGTCAGTCGGCAACAGATTGCAATATTGAACCACTCGGAAACTATTAGATAGAGGACAGTCCGGTGGTACGCGAATTTCAGGAGGTGTTTCCCAATTGTTTACCGGGCATACCGCCTGAACAGGACATAGAGTTCAAGATTGAACTTGCACCAGGAACGCCACTGAGTTCACGAAAGGCCGTACAAAATGGCACCCAATGAATGGGCAGAGTGGAAGACACCGCTGAATAACCCTATGAGCAAAGGTTTTATACGACTGGGTCATTACCATGGGGTTATTCAGCATCGTTTGCAAAAGAGAAGCACGAAACACTACCACTTTGTGTAGTGCTCGTCTGCTTAACGCTGTAAAAATCAAGAACAAGTACCCGTTACCACAGATCGACATATTGTTTGATCAGTTGGTCAAAGCAAAGATCTTTTCCAAGATGGACTTAAGATCAGGGTACCATCAGATTGAGATACGGGCTGAGGATATTTCAAAGACAGCTTTTCGACGAGGTACAGGCTTTATGAGTACCTTGTCATGTTCCTTGGTCTCACCAACGCTCCAGCTCAGTTCATGTACTTGATGAACTCGGTATTCATGCCGGAGCTGGACAAGTTTGTCGTGGTCTTCATCGACGACATACTGGTATATTCCAAGTCATAGGAAGATCACAAGAAGCATCTGTGTATAGTCTTGCAATGGCTGCGGGATCACAAGCTATACGCGAAATTCAGCAAGTGCGAATTCTGGATATCGCAAGTGCCTTTTCTCGGGCATATCATCTCAGCGGAGGGTATCGCTGTAGACCCGAGCAAGATCACTCAAGTGCTGAATTGGAAATCCCCGTGAACTGTTCACGAGGTACGGAGTTTCCTTGGACTCATGGGATATTATCGGAGGTTCATTCCGAACTTCTCAAAGATTGCCAAGCCTATGACGGAGCTGCTGAAGAAGGCTACCAAATATGTTTGGAGTCCAGCATGTGAAGCAGCATTCAAGGCTTTAGTCAAGCACCTGACATCAGCACCGATTTTGGCGCAGCCAGACACAACAAAACCGTTTGATGTGTGCTGTGATGCATCTGACATTGGGCTCGGGTGTGTGCTGATGCAAGACCGAAGGGTGGTCGCATATGGATCACGGCAGCTTAGAAACCATGAGCAGAATTATCCAACCCACAACTTGGAGCTCGCTGCCGTGGTACTTGCACTGAAGATGTGGAGGCACTACCTACTCGGTAACCTCGTACATTTATATACCGACCACAAAAGCCTCAAGTACATATTCACTCAGAAGGAGCTGAATATGAGGCAACGAATATGATTAGAATTGATAAAGGATTACGAAATAGAGATCCATTATCATCTGGGAAAAGCAAATGTAGTGGCAGATGCGCTGAGCCGCAAGTCACACGTCAACAATCTGACCATCACACCGTTGGAAGAGGGCGAACCACCACTGCATGTGATTCCACATGGAGCTCTCTACAACTTAGCTTTGATCCCCACCATCCGTGAAGAGATAGCGGCAGCCCAGAAGAATGACAAGGGATTGTCACATTTGCGGAGACGTGTAGACAGTGGGGAGCTTAAATGTTTCCGGAAGGACGGAGACGGCGTCCTATGGTTCAAGGACCGTATCGTCGTACCCCGTAACCCGGAATTACGGAAGAAGATCTTTGTTGAGGCTCACTTGTCAAAGTTTTCTATTCAGCCCGGCAGCAACAAAATGCATCAAGAACTCAGAAGCAAGTTTTGGTGGACACGGATGAAGCGGGAGATTGTGAAGTACGTGTCCGAGTGTGATACATGTCGAAGGGTGAAGGCGGACCGGACCATATGCGGAAACCGGGACTGCTGCAACCACTGGGCATTCCTGCCTGGAAGTGGGAGGATGTGAGCATGGACTTCATCGTCGGTTTACCCACCACTCTTCAAAAGCATGATTCTGTGTGGGTGATCGTCGACCGGCTCACCAAAGTTTCCCATTTCATCCCAGTCAACACCAACTACTATGCCAAGAAGTACGCTGAACTGCACATCTCACGGATCCTATGCTTGTACGGCGTACCCCGTAGCATCATATCGGATCGGGGCACTTTATTTGTATCCCGTTTTTGGGAGCAGCTGCACAGTGCATTCGGGACGAAGCTGATCCGTAGTTCAGCATACCACCCGCAAACGGATGGGCAAACCGAGCGGGTAAATCAGATTCTAGAAGACATGCTACGAGCTTGCGCTATTAACCACGGCAAGAATTGGGATGATCACTTGCCGTTAGCTGAGTTCTCGTACAACAATGGGTACCAAGCCAGCATCAAGATGGTGCCCTACGAGGCGCTATACGGAAGAAAGTGCCGCACACCATTGAATTGGTGTGAATCTGGCGAAAGGGTTACCTTCGGGATTGACCTTGTCAACAACACGGAGGAAAAGGTTCGGCTGATTCAAGCGAACCTAAAAGCCACCCAATCCCGACAAAAACAGTATGCGCACCGGAGAAGACGCCCATTACAATTTGAAGTTGGGGACCACGTATACCTAAGTGTGTCTCCGATGAAGGGCGTAAGAAGATTTGGGGTGAGAGGAAAGTTGGCACCCCGATTCATCGGTCCATTCCAGATTACCGAAAGATGTGGATCAGTATCATACCGGCTAAAATTACTAGAAGAACTTTCCGGTGTGCACGACGTTTTTCATATTTCCCAGCTGAGGAAGTGTCTCAAGCTATCAACTACCATTCAGCTGGAGGACATTGAAGAACTGAAACCGGATCTCACCTATCGGGAGGAACCGGTTCAGATTATTGACGAAAAGGCCCGAACCACACGCTACCGTACGTTGTGGTTCTACAAAGTTCTATGGAGTAATCACTCCATGGACGAAGCGACATGGGAGAGCGAAGGATTTCTTCGTGCTAACTACCCCGACTTTTTCACGTCGCATATCCGGTAATTTTCCACCATCCTCTCTCTCATTTTCACCTTATAATCTTGGGACGAGATTCTTTTAAGGGGGGGATGTAAGGGCCTCAGTTTTTGACACATATTTGAGGTGTTCATCACCATACACACACACCTCATTTGAAGCAAGTTGATGAACACAAATGAAGAGCAAGTAACCACCATCAACATGCTCATTAGAGAACAAACTCACATATTGCAAAAGGGGTATTTCCCACATGTGATATAGATGGGCTGGGCATATGAAAACTCCTACACATTGCTAAGGATGTCCATGCCAAGTTTCACCCAAATTCAAACCCTTTCTGAGGTCATTTTGGGTATAGCTAGAAAGAGGGCAGCTTGAAACCATATTCAAATTCAAACTGTTTTTATCCCATGAATTCAAAAGTGGGAGGCATATTCTTATTCAGCACAATTTTGTGAGCTCACACACCAATTTTCACTCCATTTGGAGTTTATCTTGACATGAGCTAAGTGGGACAAATTCAAACTTTATTTAAATTCCAAACTGAACTTGTGCTGAAATTCATTGAAACCCAACCCAATTTGAATTCTAATCAGTTCAAATGGCTCATGGGTAAATAATTTGAATCACCAGGGGTATTTTGGGGCTCACTGTTTACAACAGTGATTAGGAGTAAATTTCAGAGGTTAAAACCCCGGGTGGGACCCACATGTCATAGAGAGAAGAAGGCAGACTTGCACCCAAAGTCACAAGTCTCGGTGGGAACTTCCACTGAGAAGCTGCCGATTCAACACTCGGGAGCAGCTGCGCTCGCCACCGAGGAGGAGCAGCACCACCAGCTGCTTCCCGCGCCCACACATGAGCCAAGGGCGGTTCCAGGGCCCTCTTAAGGCGCTCCACCGAGGCAGGCGCCGATCATTTCCCCCTCTCCCGTGAACACCGAGCCCCCGGCTGCCGCCTCTCTACTCAATGGGGAAAACCGCAAAAACGTCTCGCCTCTTTCTTCCCTGAGCTGCTAGACGGTACCCTGAGCTCGCACTCCACCTCCCCAACGCCAGAAACCCCGAGCTTCGACCTCCCTTGCCCAAGAACGATCGCCACAGCGGCGACCTAGCCTCAGCCGAAGGCCAGATGCCCGTGGACAGCGCTCCACAGGCGTTTTCACGGTCCAGCAAGGGCAGCAGCAGGAGCGCGCAACAGCCGTGCTGCTCTCCTCCAAGTTTGGAAGCAAACCGTGAAGAATCCCCGGCGAATTTCAGTTTTCGCTCCGGCGACCTTAAACTGAGCTTCTGGTACAGATCCTTCAAATTCTTGCTCTAAGATCCTTCTCTAGCTGTCAAATCTTGCACATGGACGCTGGACTAGCCGGCGATCAGGTTCTTTTCTGCATCCGTGGCGTGAAACTGTCTAGGAGTGACGAATTTCGAGCTCGATCAAGGGCGGTCATGGCGGACACGATCGGTCACACGGTGCCGACCGACTTGCCGCCATCTTTGAACCCTTTTGACACCTTGTCGAGCTTCCTAGAGGTACACTGATGCTGTAGGACCGATTGTTCGACGTTTTGGCAGGTTAGAACTCATGGCCGACGGCGCCGAACCTCAACCGAGGCTGCGGCACGTCGCCGGGCTATTTCCGGTCACTGCCAGCCCGAACTGACACCACCGACGTGTTCCTTGACGTCGACAACCCCCTGGCGGCGAGTTTCAGACCATGGGATGGCCGGCAGCGGCGAGCCCGCGAGCTCCGGGTCTGCTCCGGCGAGGGGCGGCGGCGCGAGCGCGTCGGGAGGAAGACGAAGCCGGCTGGCTCACGCGTCAGCAGCTCAAAATTTGAAATCGGGATCGGCTGTGGCCGGGATCAGGTGTGCTGGCGCGCAAAGACCCTGTGGGCTGCGGTGTGAGGTCGCCTCGGCGCTCAACACGTGTCCCCGCGGGCCCCGGCAGATTTAAACTTTTCCCCTGATTTTCAGATTCCATTCAAACTTCAAATCCTCATAACTTTGGCTAGGAAGCTCCAAATCGAGTGAACCAAATTTTGTTGGATTCAGCTCTCTGAGCACTTTCCAGCAAACCAAGTTTCACTTCATGAAAACCATTATTTCTCCAGAATTAATTCCTCAAATTTAAACTGTTTGGAATTTTAACTGGAGAATCCTTTCGAGGAAAGTCCTGAAATTTTGCTGGAATGTTCACCAAAATATAACTGAACTACCATAAAATTTCAGGTCCATTTGAGCTCATTTGATCCTCCTAATGGTGTAATTAGTGAAACTGTTCCAGAGAAAATAGAAAATGTTCAAAAACATTTTCAGAATTTTTTCTGAAATTGTTTAGCTCATATCTTTAGCTAGGAACATTCAAATTAAGTGAGACCAACTCCATTAGAACCCTATGAAAACCTAGTTTTCAGAAAGTCATAGTTTGTTTCATGAAAATCCTCAGAACACCCTAAAAGCCTTCAATTAAAGTCAAGTACATAATTAATTGTGGAGGGCTCAAATGAGCTTTGCTGAAACTAAAACTTGACCAAGTTTCTGTTTAGGTTGTGACCAAGCCACAGTAAAAGTTTCACAGTCATTGAGTCTGTCTAGTGGGACTTATAAGCTTCACAAGTGCAAACTTAATACAAATGCAGTTAAATTGATACATGTACTTCTGCTATCATGTAGTCGCTAAGGTCGAGGAGGAACACGAAGTCCTAGACTTCGTTACTCCGGAGGAGTAGCTAGACTACGACCAAGAGCAGCAAAGCAAGCTCCGGTTTGCATTAATCTTTTCACAGATCTTTATTGTTTTGAGCACATACTTGAATACCATTATTCCTTGCATTAGAGTCTTGTTTGGAAACCCAACTGCATAGCCAAGAAAACCATGGGTTGGGATTAGGATTGAAAACCCCGTTAGCTACTGCAATGCTAAGATAGTGTAGGATTCGGTACAAGTCGAGTAGTTGGAACTACTCGCGAGCATAGGCTAGAGGCACTCGACTCGGGTAGAGATAGCACATGATACACATGGCAAGAAAGATGAGACCGAGCGGAGAGTAAGGGCAGCAGGACTTTGGGGACTGTGTGCTGTAGCTCCGTTTGTGTCGATTGAGGACCGAGCCGTGTGCGGGCCTGTTGAAAAAGCTATAACAGTACCGAAGACCTACCTGCTATATGGGAACCGGGAAACTGATGTAACTCGGGTAGCTGGGTATTGAGGCATTGCCCGTCGTTCAGAGGGTAGGTTGAGAGCTCGAGGTGTAAATCAGCTGGCGGCACGGAGATGAGCATGCAGAGACCTCTTGCTCGGGACGATGGGACCGGTTCAATATTTGGCTGACGGGCGAAAGGTGGTTGCGTACGGCGTCCGTGATGGTTGTTGTAGGCAACATCGAGTACGGGCGGTTTAACTGTGGGGACCACCCCGTGGTTCACCCACTCCAGGATCGCATAGGGTGGTGCCGTGCGATGCGGCACCCAACAGCACACACGAAAAGAATTAAGAACAACATACAAACTTTTATTTAATATAAAACAGCGGAAATCTTTTACAAAACCTATTTATACAGCGGAAGTAATATACATATACGGCCTCTCATCCTAGCTACGCAAAAGTGCAGCCGTCCAGCCCGGGGACGCTACACACTAGCAGCAAGTAATCGGAGATCACGGCGGCGTGCATGGCTCCAGCTCGGCCGTGTAACCCGACGGGGGCATCGCCTCGTCCTCGGAACCTTCCTCATAACTCTCACCTGCACACAGCTCAAAATATTGCAACCGTGAGCACGAAGGCTCAGCAAGTCTTAACCGTCAACCCTAGGCATGGAACTCTACGTGCAAGGATATGTAAGATAGGGAAGGACTTTGCAATAAAGACACGCCTATAAGTTGATCTTACTTTCAGTTTTATAGCAGCAGTTTAATGAGCCTTTGGCAGCCCTCACATCAGAAGTCCACAATCAAACAAGAAACGCTTTCCTCCGATGTGATGATGCCCAAAGTGGAATATAAACTTAATTAGCTCTATAACTACAGCAATCAAGGCATTCAAGACATTATAGATCAATACAGCCTTTTCAGTTGGCTTATTTCACTTCTTACTACGTCACAGTGCAGTGAACAAGCGGGTACTCAAATAACAGCGAGGGACGGTGATTGCAATCAAGACACACCTGGATAACACGTCACATACACCCACTTTCAGAAGCGTGATTCCACACCCCTTCATACTCTGATGTATGCAACAACCTTTCAAAGGCAACCCAAATGCCGAACCGGTCCATCCGTAACGGGTAGGAGGTCCCCGCGTGGAGCGTGACTGTGCCCACCGGCAGATTTGCACCTTGCTACCCTCAACCCACTCCTATTTACGGTTGGGTAAGCCTCGACACCCAGGTTAACCAATTACATCGGTTTCCTGGTTCCCATATGCGAGTATGCATCCGGTACTGTTTGGTACTTGTCCAGCAGGGCCGCACACGGACGGTCCTCAACCGACACCAACAGGGCTAAGCACGTGAGACCTCTGCTCACTGCATCCTATCCCCCCTGCTGGGTCTCATTTTCATAACTTAAGCCGTTTTCTACCTCTTCTCATTCCATATGATAAACACTATCTCACGAGTAGCTTCCAACTACTCGACTTCTACCTAGATCCTATACATTAGCATGGCATTCTCTACTCGTCGAGTTTGTAAACTGTAACACCCCAAATTTTGATTCAAAACCCAAAACCATGTTCAGAGGGGAATTTAAAAATTTTTGGACGTGTTGCATGTTTTGCAAAAATTCAAATTCAAACTGGAATTCAAATTATACTCAAAACAGAAAAGAAATGGAAAAAGAAAAATAAAAACGAGAAAAAACCGGCCAGTGGGCCAAACCCGCCAGCCGGCCCAGCTACTCCCGCGCCAGCCCGCCCCCGCGCGCGCCGCGCTGCCTCTCACCGACGGGTGGGACCCACCTGTCATCCCTAACCCCGCGACCCCGGACTCTCTCCCGCGCGCGCGATCGCAACCGACCGGATTTTCGCGTCCCGCAGCCGAATTCTGGTCCCAAACGACTCAAACTCGATCGCAACAGACCCACCGCCCTCCCCCGGCTATAAAAACCCCCGATCCGATCAGTTTTTCCCACGCGATCGCCGATTTTCACTCCGGTGAGCACCGAGACTTCGCCGGTGAATTCTGGCCGATCTAAGCTCGGAAACTCTGATCTAACTCGCTGGTCTTGATCCACCGCCTCCGGGGAACTTTGCAGGTGCAGAAAACCCGAAGACTTACGGTGTAAATCCAGCGCCGACGAGCTTCGCCGTGGTTTTGCCTCGGACCTCGCCGCCGATCACTTTCCAGGACCCCCGAGCTCAAGAAAACCCCCGAGGTGAGCTCCCTGACCTCTCCTCTACCGATCTAGGCCATAAGATCACAGTTCTAGGCAGAATTCTCGAAGATCCGAAACTTTCCGGCGAGATCGCCGCTTCCCGCCGCCGTGCGCCGCCGGCAGCGCCGCCCGCGCTCGATCAGAGCGACGTGGCTGCTTGTGCGCCGTTTATTTTAAATCGCACGGTAGACTTTAAAACCCCGCGTACCGGTTCGATGTTATAATCTCAGCCGTCGGTTTAAAATCGGACGGTCCACGTCAGCCCCGCATTATAAAGACTGGAATTCTTACGTGCTACCCCCTGGGGTTCTCTGGAATTGAGAGCTAGCCCCGGAAACTTCAGATCTAGCCCCTGGAACTCCAGAAAATCATGTAAATTCATTTAAAAATCAGTTTGAGCCCCTGGACTTAATAGAAATTAGGAAAAACACCTCTGATAAGTGTAGCTAGACCCCTGGAAATTATGAAAATAATATTATAGACCCTGTAATGGGGTGAGTTCATTATTTTAACCCTGTTTAGTAGTTAATTTAGAAAATTGAATATGTAACTAGTGTTTAAAAATTAAAAAGTGGGACAAACATAATTGTCAAAATTAATTAAAAACTTTCTCAGTACTTAGAAAACTTTTGAGTGAGATAAAAATATATTTTTGGGCTGAAATGAATCTGTTTCATCTATTATTCACATTTATTAGTATAGGGACACATTTTTAAGTAAAGAATAGTTATAGAAAAATAGGGAAAATAATTATGAAATAGTATACATCAGAAGCCAAGGTCAAAATATGATGTTAAATTATTTAGGACCAGAACCTAATCTGTTTAGGTGATGTGTATTACTAATTTAACAATAAAATACACAATTATGCATAGGAATATAAATCTGAAAATATAGCAACTAGTAAATGATAAATGGAGTTTCTAAAATACAAAGAATTCAGTTTAGGGTTGATAGAAGTTATGAAAGCACATATGGGGAAGAATAATACTTTTCATACACACTTGGTAGTAAAAAGGTGAAGTAGTTGAATATAAGAAATTTATTGGAAACCCATATAAATAGTGTGTAAGTATGAAGGTGGACACAAAAGTAGGAATCATATACACATGGTTAAAAGTGCATGCAATCCACAACTCAACACACATAAAGTAACCACAACACATAATGGTAAAGAACTTTTATAAATATGAATGTGTGGTTTGTATGAAGTGTAAGTGTGAACTATGTCTTATGGATTGTTGTTTTTCTTTTGCTATGTGTGATGGTATGAAGTAGAACCTGTTCAAGAATAAGTTATTCATTTTCAAGATCAGGACTACCCATTTCAAGAGCAGCAAGAAGGAGGCAAGTGTCCTTGACCACTTTGATCCTATGCTAGGATGTGTAGATAGAATTGTTTGCATTGTCAAATGAAATATGAAACCCATGCTAGGAAAGTTTCCCTAGAATTGCATTACCTTGTTTTCCTTGTAGCGTGGGTTGGGATTTATTTTACCATGTCATCTATTTACATGCATATGCTTAGCCATGCTTAGAATGGGATATTTGGGACATGAGATCATCAGTTTATATTACCATACTCTTGAATGAGACATTGTGAGTTATGTAGAGGTAGGGATCAAGGCAAGTTGGATGTTTTGGTTGTGTGCTGGGTGCACGAGACTTGGGTTTGTGTTTAGTACTTGCCTGGATCCTAAGGACCGGTTCATGGAGCATGTAACCCGGCTTTACAGTGCCAACCACATGCTGAGATGGGGCAGCTTGGCCAATTAATTAGGTGTATCCCCGGCGTAGTATGGGTGTGTTGGATGGTGCGGGGAGTAGGTGTCAGCTGGACTACCATATGAACCGCAAGGCTCAAGAGGGGGCCACTGCAGCGGGGTTGGAGCCTCTTGTATGCTGTTAGGGGTGAAACCTCAGTGGGCCCACGCTCGTCGGGAATCCTTTTGTAAAGGCTTCGTAGTGATCTCCTGGCTGCACACCTGGGAAGTGTGAATGTGGATCGTAGCCACTGGCATAATGGAGGTTCTTTTAGTCCACCCGGCAACGGGGGATGAAATCACTACTTGTGGGTACAGTGGTACAAACTCTGCAGAGTCAAAACTGTCTTGACAGCCGTGCTCACGGTTAAGAGCGGCCTGGACTTTTCATGATTAGAGGATTGATGGTTTTGGAAGTTAAGCGGGGAGCTTAACATTGGAAATGATGTTATGGTTATTGGGTTATGATAATGGGTTGGGAGATTGGGACCATTTCACCTTTGTAGTAATGTAGGTGCTCAATAAGCTAAGGTGATAGGTATTAATTGCGTAGTGCTTTAACCATGAGTTCAACCTCTCCTTGTTCTAGCCATGCATGATATAATTTTCCCACACTTGCTGAGTACCATTGGTACTCAACCTTGCATATTTGTTGGTTTATATTGCTGCTCAGGTCAAGATAATGAGGTGGTGTATAATGACCAAGATTTTGGACCCGAGGAAGGATTTTAGGTTCATGAAGACCCCCGGGCAACGCCTGTGATGGATCCCTAAAAGAATAATATTCCGCTGCTAGTTTATTTACTTGTGATGAAGCATTAGTGTCCATTGAGACATTTGCAATGTAAGACTTATTTATATTCGACACCTGGCTTGTAATAAATGATGCTTCACTATTTGTCATCACATGTATGAGAAAATGATCCTGGCATACATGTGATATTCACTTGGTTGTTTCTTCGGAAAAACCGGGTGTGATATAAACTACCCAACCCTTTATAGGATTTAATGAGGCTATGCAAGTGGGGTTTCAATCACCCTAACTCTAATGCAAACATTCACCCTAGACATAAATGATACAAATAAAAAGCTTTATAAAAGGTACTTAAGTGCAAACCGGGGCTTGCCTAGTTGCGAGTTAAATGGAAAGTCAGCTTCTGGTGGGAGGACGTCCAAAGGCTCCGGTGCGTCCTCAACTTCGGTCACTAAATGAAATGTAACAAAATATG
Organism: Neostapfia colusana; assembly: GCA_030760725.1. Classification (NCBI taxonomy): domain Eukaryota; kingdom Viridiplantae; phylum Streptophyta; class Magnoliopsida; order Poales; family Poaceae; genus Neostapfia; species Neostapfia colusana. The sequence continues at coordinate 50,945,318 of JASWHV010000006.1, read as the reverse complement.
TATAAATATTAAGGAATTATAAGAATTAAACTTCTATTCATAGCTACTGCTATTTAGGATCCTTATTTGGATTTGGGATTTTTACAGTAGATACTAGACTCTCTAAGGATGACTTGAGCTAAATTTGGAGACATGTCATTGCAGAATGTAGCCTTTAAAATTCCTACAAGTACAATGCTTCTTTGAATTTTTGAGCCCAAATCAGGAGCTTTGACATAGCTAATAGCGGAAGATCTGATTAGGGTAAGTCTCCATGGTTGTAAAAAAAATTGTTTCACCATTTTTGGAGCTACCATCAGAGAGAGATGAATTTTTGAAGTTGGGCCAGAGTTCTGAAAAGTTTCTGTTTAAATTTGAATTTCCAAATAAAAGCTGAACTTGGGAAGGTAATTTGACCTAGCAAATGAACTCCAATGAAGCCCAAATTTTTACTGGAGATCAGTATCTATGAAGATGATTTTCTGCCCAAATTTGAGAATATTTCATAAAGAATTGCTCCTGTAATAAATCCCTAAATGATTTACTAAAACAATTCTACAGAAATTCCTGGGCATTTTCATAGCCTAAAATTGGTTTATCTGTGAAGTACCCCTCGTAGCCTAGGAATCCAACAAAATTGGTCTCACTCTTTTTGGAGTTTTCTACACAAAGTCATGGGCCTGCAAAGATCAGCTAATTTCTGGAATTATTTCTCTAATAGAAACTTCAAATAATTGGAACTGGGCCCACTGTTTTAATTCGGACCAGTCAGATTTTGGCAACACTGGGGGCTACGGGGTTATTCCCGCGCAGACGCACTGGATCCAGCGCAACAAACTGATCCTCGCGCGAACCCGGAGGCTGACCGGTGGGACCCGGCCCTCCTTCGTCTTCCTCGCGCTGCCCGCGCCTCCCGCGGCGGCGCACGCCGGGGAGGCTCGCCGGGACGGGGTTCCTGTGGTCCAAACTTCATCAAACTCGCCGCCTGTGAGTTCTACACCGTGCTGAACACGATGGTGGGGTCGGGAGCCGATGACAACAGCCGGAAAGGTGCTTGCACCGACGACCATGTCGAACCTTACTTCGGCGACCTCGCTCTCCCTCAACAGTGGGTCTTTCGGGCTAGGGTTGGCTCCAAAGGCACCAGTGTCCCATGGACAACATCGACCCATAGCGCGCTCTCCCTGAAAACCACCGGAGAGGGGACCTCACCGGCGACCCGAGCCCACAAAACGCCGGCGGCGATGAAGAACTCCTTCAGTTCTTGATGGTTTCCGGCACCGTTTGAGCGAGAAGGATTGCAGGGATCTAACAAAGCTTCTCCTAGACCAGGATGAGCTCTAGCTATCGCAACACAAAGAATTTGATTGTAGACCGAGGAGTGTTGCTATGAACTAGGGTTTGGTAAAACCCGAAATTCTCACTACCCGATTGATCAATCATCCTGAGTCTTTCGGTAACACAATCTACAGACAACAACACACCTTTCTTGTGCAGGGAATGGACAGTGAAGCTGGCCGTAGCGCGCGGTCCCCAGTGATTTGGTGTGGGTTCATTTGAGAAAAGATAGGTTCCCAGATTTGAGAAAGTCCAAACTCATGCCACGTGCTGCTGGACCTTTTAAGGTTCTTGAGAAGATAAATGACAATGCATATAAACTTGAGTTGCTCCCGAGTTTGGGGTTAGTCCCACATTTAACATTTCAGATTTGAAGCCATACTTGGGTGAGGAAGATGAGCTTGAGTTGAGGACGACTCCAATTCAAGAGGGGGAGGATGATGAGGACATCTCTCCTTTGCATTCAATGCAAGGACCGATCTCTAGAGCACGTGCACGGCAATTGGATCTCCAGGTACGTTCTAACCTTGTCAATTGTTTTTCAGAACTTACGCTTGTTTTCATGCATGTTTTATTGATTAGGAACAATGGAGAGGACCAGCAAGGGCTGGGAGGAGTCCAAGGAGTCAATGAGGAGGAGATAGGACGTGCACACCAAGGAGGAACCCAAGTACAACTCGACTTCGACTCCACCTCGGGTTCCAGGAGCTTTCTTCACCAAAACTGACGTCCCAGACACATATGGAGTCAGATTTGGATGTTCTATATATGGTTGGAACCGTGATTTCATAAAGCTTCCAATGGAACCAGCCCCACCTCAAAATTCCTAATAAGTTGACGGGAATCAGTGAAACAAATGGTCGTCCAGAATCTGTCCGGTGCTGCGCCACCGCCTTTCGGGCTGCTGGCCCGTGTATTGTGTGGAAGCCCATTAGGGTTGCGTCCAGGGGTCTTGCACGACCCTAAACTCCTTTTATACAGCAGCCGTAACCACATTAGGGTCGGGTTTTGCTTAGTTACAATCTGTCATTGAACAGTGTCGCCGATCATCGGTTGTGAGACCCCAAATTCGTGATCTATTCAGTTTTGATTGCAACTTCTCTGTTCTTGCTTGTGTTCTTGATTGCACTTGCAGGGATAAGCCTTCGTGGCAAGGTCATTCATGTGACACGGGTGATAACCAACGGAGCAGTGGTGTAGTGATTGCGGGGTTTCGTTCGTTCGGAGCCTTGGATCATCAACGTTGAGATCTCCACCCAATCAAGTTTACCCTACCTCTCGGAAAATCGGGACTCATCCTCCTATCACTATCCAGCAAAACAAGTTTCAGATCATGAAACTTCATAGTTTTCCAAAATTAATTCCCTAAATTTTAAACTTTTGGGAATTTTATCAGGAGAATTACTTTGTGAAAAATTCTGAAATTTTGCTGGATGGTTTATTTGAAAATCCTTGAGTCACAGGAAAAATTTCAGAACCATCCAAGTTCATTTAGTCCCCCTAATTGTGTGATTAAGTGAACTGCCCTGAGAAAATAGAAAAATGTACAGAAATATTTTTCAGATTTTCTCAAATCTTGTTTAGGGCATAACTTCATCTAGAATGCTTCAAATGACATGAAACCAATTCCATTAGAACCTTCTCAAATTCTAATTTCCAGAAAGTAATGGTTGGAGCCATGAAAATCCCTTGAATTCCTTACAGGCTCAACTAATGACCAAATAAGCTTTAATTTGTACAAAGCTCAAATCAACTTTGTTTCAAATGAAACTTGGTAAAGACTTTGGTTAGGACCCTACCAAGCAACCATAAAAATTTTAGAACCAAAGGGGAGGGCTAGCTAGAGTTATAGTCTTTACATATTCAATTTCAAATATTGCATTTAAATTGACATATAGCATATGGCTTACGTGTAGTCGCTGAAGACGAGGAAGCTCCGGAAGTGCTCGACTTTCTTCTTACGGACGAAGCCTTAACATCTGACCAGCAGCAACAAGGCAAGCCCTGGTTTACATTAACCAACTTTACAAAGTTTTGCTTTATGTATACTTAGTATGTGGTATGGATGTGCATTAGGTGTAGGATGGATGAAACCCAGGTGCATAACCAGAGTTTTCCTATAAGAGTGAGGGTAGTGTCTAAGTCCTCGAGTAGACAGCCTATGCTTAATGATTCATAGAACTTCGGTACAAGTCGAGTAGTTGGAATCTACTCGCGAGTTAGGCGTTCGGAGACACGGGATAGGTTCGAGTGATGTGAGATCATTTTAGTAAGAAAATGAGACCAGGCAGGGCCTAGGGCGCAGCAAGAGGAAGTCTTGTGTGCGCAGCCCTGTACGTGTCGATTGATGACCGATCTGTGTGCGGCCCTGCTGAACAAGTATTGAACGTACCGAAGGCATATCGGATATATGGGCCCCGATAAACCGATGTAACCTATACCTCCGGGCGTCGAGGCATAACGCACCGATTTATAGGTGTAGGTTGAGGGCAGCAAGGTGGAAATCCGCTAACGGGCATAGAGAGATGCTCCGTGTAGGGAACCTCCTGTCCGTACGAGTGCGACCGGTTCAACGTTTGGGCTGTTTGGTGAAAGGTTGTCCCGTACGACATCGAGTGAGCGTGCTGTGCAGCTCCACGGGTGGGCGTACGTGACGTGCTCTTTGGGTATCCCTGCAGGTGTATATCCAGTCGATTCACCGTCCCTCACGGTGATGAGTTGTAAAAGCCCAAGAAAAGGGACTTGCAAAAACTTTTTATCACCTCACAACACCACAGTTTTTGTTATGGATATCTTAGGAAAAAAGTGTGAAGAGCAAGTAACTTCCATCAAAAGAGTGATTAGAGGGGAAAGCCTTCACTTTCCCATACCACGCTGAGGGGGCCCGGTCCCGATCACGGGGTCGTGCCGCCTCGCCCGGGGATCGCAATGGGTGGTGCCGTGTTATGCGGCACCGAACAGCACACATATAAGGAACAATGTATTACATAAATCAAAAGCGGAAGCTTACAAATTATTCTTTGTAAATAATTTACATAAAATAGCTACAGCGGAAGTCTATAAACAGCTCAAGATGAATATCTAAGAAGCACTCGAGAAGAGATCCAGACCGCGGACTCCTCCCGCTAGCAACATGAAGACATGGAAGCGGCTAGGTTCTCCAAGTGTGACATGACTCGGAAGTTTCCGAGTCTCACCAGACAACCTTCTTTATAGCGTCGAGGTTTACCTGCAAAACCACTTATATAGCAAGAGTGAGCACAAAGGCTCAGCAAGACTTAACCATCTCTCCTAAGACATGAAACTCTACATGAAAGTAACCTAAGACTTAACCCTTTCATTTGTGAAAAGACTCGCCTACGAGTTCATCCTTAACTTTCAGATTTTAGCCATAGTAGTAGTGACCTTGCGCCCGGCAACATTGGAACTCCACAATCAAACAAGAAACGCTTCATTCCAATGTTACTTGTCCCAAGGTGAATAAAAAATTTAGTTTGCTCTATCTCTAATTCGAACAAGGTTTTCATGCAACTTACAATTATCATAACAGCATTTAAAACTTTGCAAACTATTTCCACACAACTTGATTACTACGTCACAACACAGGGAGCAAGCGGTAATCAATAACCGCGATGGACGGTGATTCGAATCAAACACTACCCGGATAACTCGACACATAGGCCCGCCTCTGAAGACCCAACTCTGGCGTCGTTCATTACGTCGTATGTGGCAACCTTTCTCAGGACACTAGACTGTAGAACCGGTCGCGCCGTCTCGGGCTCATAGGTCTAACGAGACGATGTGGTATGCCTCTACAACCCAGTGAACCTGGTACATCGGTTTCCTTATTCCCATGTCAGTAAGCATACGGTACACAACTCAATACCTGCTCCTGGGTGCCGCACACGCATCGGTCCTTAACCGACACAGACAGAGCTACTCGACCAAGACCTCATCTTGTCGCTGCCTAACGATCCTGCCCGGTCTCATCTTTGGAAATGTAAACTTTAGTTTGCCCTCTTTTTCCATCTACACCCAGGTAATCACGTCTATACTCGCGAGTAGATTTCAACTACTCGACTTCTACCGTATGTCCTAAGCTATTTAGCACGGCATTCTTCTACAGCGGTGACCCTTTTATACCCTCAACTCCAGGGTTCATTTGGTCATGCATTTGGAGTGTAAAACATCCTGGACCTAATGCACATACAAACTCTATACCATAAATGTGAACAAAGTAAAAACTTTATAAATAACTTAAATGCAAACCGGAGCTTGCCTTGGTTTTGCAGGTGACTAAAGTCAGAGATATATGAAGTTAGTTGCTGCTGCCTTGAAGCTGAAGCACTGCTTTCTTGCTTCTTGATCCAAGCTCAACTCCTCCTTCTTCACTTTTCACGTTTAAGCACTACACGTTATGAACATGCATATATCTTTCATTGTAAAACTTTTGCTAACAAGTTCTAAAGACAAGTTTAAAACTGGAACTCTGTTCAAGAATTTAAAATGACACTGGGGTGGTGGTTTGGGTGTGTGATTGAGCACTATTATCAAGTGAGAAGTGAGGTTCATCACTTGGGTGGGGATCAACAAATGGTTGAACAGAACACTAATGATCCAGGGCTCCAATGGAGCTGAAAATTTTCTTGGGGGTTCCTTGTCACAAGAAAGTCTCCTGGACCAAAATTCAGAACATTTCACTACGTGAATCACCCAGAACAATTCCCTAAGCATTTATGCAAAGAGGAATTAATTCTGAATAAATTTTCACTTTCATGCAAATTCAAGGGACCTAAAATTTCGTACAAAGCTCAGAGAGTATGCCTGAATTTTCCTAGGATTTTTGGAGCTAAGGAATGCCTAGAACTGAATTTCCAAGTTTTGGAAATTTCCTGACAATGTTTCTGTATTTATTTGAATGTAGACATTTGGAATTAAAATTAACCAAACTAAAACAACTCCAAATGAGCTCAAACTTTTACAGGGGTTTACTACTAGCCTAAAGAATATTCAGGGAAAATTTGGTGAACTTTGGATGAACCAAACTCCCTCTAAAATTCTTTTTATGAAAAGATTTAAAGAATTCTCCAGAATTTTCTATTGGTTTTCAGGCAAATTGGGTTGCATATTTGGATAGAGCTTTTCATCCTGAATCCAACTCAATTTGAATCACTAAATTTGGAGATTTCTAGCAAAAGTTATGAGGTTCTAAAGTTTGAACTAAATCTGGAATTAAAATTAATTCGGGAAATGTTCAAACTCTGCCTGTGGGTCCACCCTACACGCGTCAGCCGCCGGAATCACGCCACACGGGCCACAGACCCTTTCCCGCGTTGTCGCAAAGGATACCGGGGCCACAGCTGATCGGGGATTTAATTTTTCCGCCACTGACACATGGGACCCGCCGGTCGTCTTCTTCCCCGAGCCGTTTGCTTTCCCGCGCCGCCCCCTCGCCGGGAACTCGTCAGAGCTCGCCGGAGTCGGCTTCCCGGCCATCTCCCGGCTCGGTACTTGCCGCCTGGGGGTTTTCAGGGATGAGCAATCCACTGGTGCGGTGCTCTCGGGCTGCCGGCGACCGGAAACCGGTCGGCGACGTGCGCACACCTCGGTGAGGATTCGGCACCGTGGCCCGAGCACCCTAGCCCGCCAAAAGCTCGGGGAATTTGCTCTAAAGCACCAGTGAAGGTCAGGCAAGCTAGGCATGGCCTCAAACTGGCTAGGAAATGGTGGCAACCTGGTTGTCACCGTGCGCCGCGCGTTCCCGCCATAGCCACCGATCGGAAAGCTTGGAATTCATCGCTAACACGGGGTTTCTAGCTAGGGTTGTGAAGGGGATCGGATCGGTATCCAGTGTAGTTTATTCGTGCATGATTTGATGAGATAAGAACGACGAACAAATGAGAATTTTGGGTTTTCATACCGGATCATCGGTCTGGGGCCGTCGGCGATATTTTCCCGAATTCTCGCTCGGTGGTTCACGGATTTGCTTGAGGTTTGGAGGTGAGCAGCATGGGGCCACAGCGCGTCCGGGGATGCCGGCACTTGGTCGTGACAGGCGCTAGACTCAGCTGTCCACAGGAGCTCTCTCCTCGGTTCCCTTTCGGCTGCCGCGCGAACACGGCGCCCCGGCGGCAGAGAGGACCCACCTCGATCGCTTTTGTGTCGGGGAGAAGAAGAGTGGGCGCGCTGTGTTGCTCAGTAGCTCGGAGGGAGGCTGTGCGCGGTGTTTATATGCATTCCCGGTCAGAACCGAGGCGGCGGCGAGCTCGACGTTTACCGAGCGCGAGGAGAAGAAGAGAAACAGCGTGGCTCGGTTCAGAGAGAAGGGATCACGCCGAGGCAGGGGGGGCGGTAAGCTGGTCGCCAGTGCGCGAGGGCGGGGGTGAGGCGGTGGCTTCGGTGTAACCGCGGTGTCGCCCGGTGAGGTGAGCTGCGTTCGTGTCTGACCGAGAGTAAGACTTAGGCAGTAAGTTTGCTCTCCCCTCTCAATGACAACTGGGGCCCACAGCTCCCCTCAGCATAAAAGATCTCCAACTTTTGACACCTTGCAAATTCAGCTGTGAGGGGTCCAAATTCAAAAGCCAATTTGCCATTTGACAATTTGTGCCACAGTTTCAAGTTTAAATTCAAATTTGGAATAAATTTACAATTTCCTTTGATATTCATATCAAAGCCTGTCCAAATTTGCTCAAAACTTGGCTCCCTCATAATTCGGATCTGAGGAATTCAAATATGTCCTCTGATCATTGAGTTGGCTATTGCAAATACACTTTTTCAAACAACCATTTGAATTTTCTCTTTTGAACATGCCCTCCTTCTTTTTGAAGTGCACCTCTTAATTCAAACTGAATTCAAAGTTTTATTGCACATGCCAACACTTTCATTAGTAACACAAAAGTTTTTGTAAGTCCCCTTTCTTGTATATAAACTCAACTATATTCATAGCTCAAGTTTTCTATTCACAAGTTTTGGGACTTTTACATTCCTCCCCCCTTAAAAAGAATCTCGTCCCGAGATTCATGATTAAGGACAATGTGGAGAGGACAGTTACTCAACATACGCCTCTAACAACTCCAGATGATTGCGTTGCAAATACTCCTCGCTTTCCCATGTAGCTTCATCGGACGTGTGATTTTCCCATAGCACCTTGAAAAATCGCAGCGTCCGGCTTCTGGTCTCGCGAGTCTTTTCATCAATTATCCGGGTCGGATGCTCAACATAGGTGAGGTCCGGCTTCAAATCTGCTATGTCATCCGTGAGAATCTCCGTTGGAACTTTTACACACTTCCGCAACTGAGATATGTGGAAGACGTTATGCACCCCGGCTAAGGCTGCCGGTAGCTCCAAACGGTATGCCACGGGTCCACACCTTTCAATAATGGCGAAGGGACCGATAAAACGTGGAGCTAATTCCCCTTTCACTCCGAATCGGTGAATGCCCTTCATAGGAGATACGTGGTCTCCAACTTGAAAGTTCAGAGGACGACGTCTCTTATCCACATAGCTCTTTTGCCTGGATTGAGCGGCTTTAAGATTTGCTTGAATACGGCTTTAAAATTTTACACATGAACATGAGAGGTTGAGCTCACCCCTAGGGCTTGAAAAGTCTTGGGAAGGTTCAAGCCAAGTTTCATGTAAATCCAACACTTTTTGAGGCACTTTTGGAGGTATTGGAAAAAGAGGCCAATTTGAATGTAAATTCAAATTGCAGCAACTTTCATCACTCAAATTCAAAAGTTAGCTTCATATTCAAACTCAGCACATTTTTCTGAGTAAGCCCACCAATTTTCATCCTCATTGGAGTTCATCTTGTTAAGAGCTAAATTTGCAAGAATTCAAAACTGAATTTGAATTTCAGTTTAAACATGCAGCAAATTTAGGCAAACACAGTACAAATTTGAAAATTAAAATTTAAACTAAGACCTGGTGACTAAGTTCCACATTAAAGTGTGAGTAGCTGAGGATATTTTGGCACCACAGAGTTGAGAAAATTTGGAAAAAGAAGAAAAGGGGAGGCCCACATGTCAGCTGCACATACGAGTGTTCAGTCGGTTGCTGCAGCCGGGTCTCTGCTTCGCGCGCAAGGAACGGGAGAGGCGGCGAGCCACCGAGGCATCGACGTGCCACCCCCTATGCTCGATGTTTCTCGTGTGTAACACCTCAGTGAAGCAAACCGAGTACTCCACTTCGGCTTCTCCCCGTTTTTCCCCCGAGAGCAGCCCCACCCGGCTGGAAATCTCTTGCCGCTGACCACTCTTCGCGCCCGCACATCGCTCGGCACCCCTAGGACCTCCCGCGACTACTGGTGATCGTGAGCATGTGTGGAGGACTCTGCTAGACCTCACCGAGCTGCCAAGCCAGCCCCTCATCCTCTGTGTGTGGTGCACAACAGGAACTGTCATCGGAAGTTTCAGTTTGTGCCGCCGCCGGGCCTCCTCGATGTCCCAGCAATACAGAGCACATCACACCCCGAGTTGAATAGCAAAAAGGTGCGCCTACTCCTTCTCTTCATGCTGCCGAAAGCCCTCGTCCATCCCTCCATGGGAGCCGCGGGAATTTGCGGAACACCGAGGACACGTCCATAGGCCAGGGGGGGTAGATTTTCCAAAATTCATGATCCATAGGTGTTCTCTGGCCATTCTAGTCATAGGGTAGGCCACAGACCTCGGTGCGAGCCGCCGAGGCTGAAAAGAACTGAGAATTGTGGAGCCACCACGGTGCTATTCAAGTTTTACCCTCTGCCGCCGGTTTTCAACCGAGGGCGCACGGTAACATGGGGTTTGGAGGAGTTTCCAAGCTCTTTGGCGTACAGGACGTCCTTTGCCATGAGCCACTGATGCTCTAGAGCGAAAGAGACGGGAAATTAAGCCAGCAGAGAGGACGGCCGACATCGCCGGACTCGGTCCGAAGCCGCCGTCCGTCGCCCGACTTCTGTGGACCGTTAGAGCTCACAACGACCCCGGGAACGGTTTCCCCGACCCTCAAAACCCCTAGGAGGTGAAAGCCAGGCGGGGAGATGGCTTAGGAAGGAGAAACCAAGGGGGGGAGGAGGAACACCGGCGAGTGAGGCGCGCGCGGGAAGAGGGGAGCAGGAGGTTGAAGATGAGGCGCCGGCGCCACCTGTCAGCCACTCGGCGGTAGAGCTGAGATCCTCTGTGGCTGCCGATCTTTTGTGGCTACACCGGGGGAAACCCAATAACCCTGTTTGTTCTCGGTTCTCACTGGCTGAGATTTAAAGAGTGGGCCCGGGTTCTTTTCCAATAGCAAAACAATTCCAGTTTCCACTCAAACTTTATAAATTCATAACTTTTGCTAAGAAGCTCCAAATTTAGTGATTCAAATAGGGTTGGATTCATCTTGCATAGATCTATCCAAATATGCAACCCAATTTGTATGAAACCCATTATTTAATTCTGGAAAATTCTTTGAAGCTTTTGAGAAAAAGAATTTTAGAGGGAGTTTGGTTCATCCAAAAATCCCCAAATTTTGCCAGAATGTTCTTTAGGAGGTTAGTGAACCCCTGTAAAAGTTTCAGACCATTTGGAGTTGATTTGACCAGGCCAATTCAGGTTTGAAGGTACTGTGTTCATTTGAATACAGAAACATTTTCAGAGAATTTCCAAAACTTGGAAATTCAGTTCGGGGCAAACCTTAGCTCCAAAAATGCTAAGAACATTCATGCAAACTCTATGAGCTATAATTGAAATGGTAGTTCACTAAGTTGGGCATGAACAGGGGTACTGCCTCAGAATTAATTCTTCTTTGCTTATTTGCTAAGAGAATTATTCTGAGCAAACCACTCATTGAAAAGTGCTAATTTTTGATCCAGAGGGTTTACTTGTGACTAGGAACTCACACAAAAATTCTCAGCTCCATTGGAGCTCTGGATCACCCCTGTCCTGTTTAATCACTTATAGGATTGATATGGAAGGGGGGGGAACCACTTAGCACTTAACCATATGCTTGGATCCAAGCCCAAACCACTATCCCCCAGTTCCATTTTAAATTCTTGAACAGAGTTCCAGTGGTTAGAAACTGGGTATTAGAACTAATAGTAGAAGCATTACAATAAACTTATGTGCATATTCATTAACATGTAGTATTTCATTAACGTGTAGTCGCTGAAGGCGAGGAAGCTCCGGAGGTACTCGACTTCCTACTTCCGGAAGAAGAACTAACTCCCAACCAGCAGCAACAAGGCAAGCCCCGGTTTGCATTAAACTATTTTTTCAAGTTTTGCTTTATGAACACTTAGTATGAAGTATGGATGTGCATTAGGTGTAGGATGAATGGAACCCCACTTGCATAACCAGAAGTTTTCCATAAGAGTGAGGGTAGTGTCTAAGACCTCGAATAGACAAGCTATGCTTAATGTTTCATAGTACTTCGGTACAAGTTGAGTAGTTGGAATCTACTCGCGAGATAGGCTTGGGACACACTGGATTGGTTCGAGTGATGCAAGATCATTTTAGTGATGAAAATGAGACTAGGCAGGAGCTAGGGCGCAGCAAGAGGGAGTCTTGTGTGCACGGCCCTGTCCGTGTCGATTGAGGACCGATCTGTGTGCGGCCCATGCTGATCAAGTTTGAACGTACCGAAGGCATATCGGATATATGGGCCCAGATAAACCGATGTAGCCTAAACCTCCGGGCGTCGAGGCATAACGCACCGATTTATAGGTGTAGGCTGAGGGCAGAAAGGTGGAAATCTGCCAAGGGGCATAGAGAGATGCTCCGTGTGGGGAACCTCCTGCTCGTTTTGGTGCGACCGTTCGACGTTTGGGCTGTTGGGTGAAAGGTTGTCCCGTACGACATCGAGTGAGCGTGCTGTGCAGCTCCACGGGTGGGCGTACGTGACATGCTCTTTGGGTTTCCCTGCAGGTGTATATCGAGACGATTCGCCGTCCCTCGCGGTGAAGAGTACCACTTGGTCACTGAGTCGTGACGTAGAATAATGTATGAAATATGTTGATTCAATATTGCTGATATGATATAATATTTTATTGCTACATGTTTGCCACCAAATATTGCTTACTAAATTTCAGCTTCCTGAACTGTTAACTTGTCGCTAAAAGCTGAACTAAGGATGAACTTGTAGGCGTGTCCATTTGCTGCAATATTACTATCCTATGTCATTGTACACCTCATGTAGAGTTTCATGTTTAGGTGAGTCGGTTAAGCCTTGCTGAGCCTTCGTGCTCACGGTTGCTGCTTAAGTGTTTTTCAGGTGAGGAGCCACCCACGGACTCGGAGTACGAGTCCACCGGCGAGGGTTACCCACCGTCGGGGACCACGGCTGAGTGGGAGCCGTACACGCCGTGCTGAGCTGAGGAGTGCGGCCAGTGTTGGTTGCCCTAGGTCTGGGCAACCGACTTTTGCTAGATAGGCAGGCGTGAGTTGTACAGAGTAGACTTCCGCTGTGTAAAATAAATACTAGTTTGTAACTGAAGTTGTACCTTTTTGTACAGTTCAGTTTATTTTTCCCATGTAATATATTGTGTTCTTATGACGTGTGCTGTTGGGTGTCGCATCGTGCGGCACCACCCTCTGCGATCCTGGATGAGCGGACCCCGGTCCGCCACAGCCTGGTATCAGAGCTGCATTGGGGATAGCACAGTACTTAAGGACTGTATTATGGGAAAATTTAGGTTTACGGTGAGGAATCGGTAGTTTGCCCAAGTAAGGACTATACTGGACTAGTTACTTAAAGTGGCAAAGACTAACCTATGTGTTATAATTCTGAATTTTAATTATGTAACGACACACCTACGCTCTGGTAAGAATGGTAAGGAATGCCACCGAAAGCGGTTCAATTTCGGTTAGCTCCCCTGACGAGGAACGTGGTTCAGGGATAGGTCTCACAGCTTGCTGTGAGATGTCAATATGAAACTCTTGGACTCTTCATGTTCCTGAGTTCATATGAAACACTGATCCTTAGCGTGCATTAGGCAAGTAAGTGGAGACCCCATCGCGTGGTCAGTAACGCGAGATTGTGTTCGTCTGGAAATAGCCCAGGAGGACATACGCAGCGCTTGCCATCGGCGTGCCCTGCAGGGCAGTAGGTGGTATCTGTTGGGTTGATAACATTCCCAACCGTGACGACCCGTTCATGACATACTCAGGTCCCCCGTCGTGTGGTGTTGAAACACGATCACGTACCTTGAGACGTGACCTAACTCAAGGACGGCCGTATGGCAATGATACAGGCGTTTGTATTTACTTTTAAATATGAATCCTGCCTGAAATGAACAACCAGTGAGTGCATCACTTTTGTTTGGTCTTCTGCAGGTACTAACCACGTATGTATCCGTGTAGAAAACGTGTGCGAGAGACCGTTTAGTGCCACACTTGAGATGTATATGCCGGTATAATCCTGTTAGGATTTTCTTTTGTGAGGAACGTAGTACCGAGATATTGTAGGCATATGCATGAAAATAATGATAACAAGGAATTAAAATTATTAGGTTCAACATTTAGGACCCTGGTTGGGTAGACAAATTGGTTAGTGATGAGTGTAGTTCTCAAAGACTGAAAAACAGAGTGCTCTGTTTTGGGCAGCAATTTTGCTGATCTTCAACAGGGCATAACTCACAGGTATTTTAGCCTAGGGAGGTGTGGTATATAGATCTGGAAAGGAATTTAAGTACTCTACAACTTTGTTGTAGACCTCCAGAGCTGAAACGCACCTTGAAATAGCTTAAATCCCAGAGGAAGGTAAACTGTTCAGAATCAGGACAGAGTTAAACACTCTCTGGACTGTTCTGTTTTTCAAACATAACTCCTGGTAGAAAAATTAAAAATTTTCATAGGATACATCTTTGGAAAGGGTAGAAGATGTGTTACATCTTTACAATTCAAAGTTTCTAAAATTTCAGCACAGAATTCAGTGGAAATCAGGGTTGAAAACAGCAACTTCCCAAAGGAGGTGCTGTTGAAATTCTTCCAGGAATTTTGTTGATTTGATTTACCATAACTTTTTAAGCACAGCTGATCTGAGGGCAAATAAGTACTCGTTGAAAAGATACTGAAGTTAACTTTAACTTTGGTATTTAGCTTGAGTCATGAAAATGCCCAGAACCAGATCAAAATTTTGGATATGTAGAAACTGGTCATCCTGACAGAGGCATGACAGTTGAACTCATGGGAGAGATTGTTGTACCCTAGAGGTGGTTTAAGTACTTCCAATGGGTAGAACATACTCATGAGAGGTATCTTCAACTAGTGAAAGATTTGAGTATAGGTCTCACTCAAGTCTTTTACTAGAAACCATGTTTGTGTCATATTGAAGATAAAGGGGTAGTATACGTGATGACAAAGCGATAGTAACGTCTTGTGGTGACAAACCTAGTTGTGGTGAGCTTCCAAAGAGGAGGTTCATCAAGTTGGATTAAACTAGCTTGTATTTGGTCTGGTAATGGTGTATCTTGTGCAAAGTTATTAGATTATCTACATACGAGATGTATCGCATGTTTTATTGTCATGATGTTTTTACGCCTATTGTTATTGGACTGCATGCAATATGTTGCGGGACTGATGTTTATTGTCGTATGGTTGCAGATGGTTCACACTAGGACCACGCACGAGGTGGGTGGCTCTAGCCAGCAGGGAGGCGATGACTCCCAGCCACCAGCCTACGACAGCACCCCGCAGCAGCAGCCACCACCGCCGCCTCCGCCTACTCTAGCGGATTTGATAGCGGCACTGGTGGGTGGTGGTGAGGAGCAGACCGACCTGCTCCGCACGATCGTGCAGAATACGTCTCAGGCGGGGGGACGTCAAGAGAGGGGGCCCCGTGAGCCCCGTGAGGTGTCGTACTCTGATTTCATGAGTACGCACCCTCCAGTGTTAACAGAAGCTGAAGAACCACTGGAGGCGGACAACTGGCTGCGGACCATCGAGTCCAAGTTCGGGCTGCTCAATGCACGGAGCGGCAAAAGACGTTGTTCACAGCGCAGCAACTTCACGGTGCCGCTGGTGCGTGGTTGGAGAACTATGTCGCCTCACGTCCGGCTGGCCATGCCGTGGAGTGGGAAGAGTTCCGGGAGGCGTTCCGCGCCTATCACATCCCTCCCGGGATCATGAAGAGGAAGTTCCAAGAATTTTTGGAACTGAAGCAGGGCGGGAGGAGTGCCCATGACTATTCCCGTTCCTTCAATCATCTGGCGCAATATGCGTCGGACTACATCTCCACTGAGGAGAAAAAGCGGGAGCACTTCTATCGGGGGTTACACCCTGAGATGAAGACACATCTCGTTCAGTGGAATCGCGGCACATTCAACGACCTAGTCAATGCCGCGATCATGCAAGAGGACGCTCAGCGGGAGTTGGCAGCTGAGCAGAGGAAGCGCAGCGCTCCACCTAGCAGTGGGGGTGGTGCTCCCCAGAAGTACCGGATGGTGTATCGGACGCCATCCGGGCAGCAGTGGCAACCACCGGCGCGACCTCAACGGTTCGGGGGACGTCCTTTTCAGTCACCTCCGTTCCGTCCGCCGATGCCACCACCAAGACAGCAGCAGCAGCAGCAGACGGCACCCCGGGCGTTCCCACCACCACAACGCACCCCGGGATTCCGTCAACCGATCAGCAGGGGACCGCCCCGTTTCACCTGCTTCACGTGTGGCCAGGCGGGCCACTTCGCGAAGGACTGTCCCCAGGGGAAGCAGAGCAGCGGGCAAGCCCAGTTCCAGGGCGGTGCTCGAGGCCGACCTCTGGTTAAGAAGGTTGGTCAGCGGACTGGGGGCGTCCTCAACCTCGACAATGAGGACGCCCCAGAGGGAGACAACGTGCTGGCGGGTACGTTTACTCTCAACAATCAAGCCATCATCATACTTTTTGATTCTGGTGCAACCCACAACTTTATAAGTGCATCATATGTGGTTAAGCATCAGCTGGAAGCCTTTCCAACCGAGTGTTCTTATATGATCTGCTCACCGGGAGGAAAGATTTCAGCAACTATGATGGTTCCAAAAGCACCACTGTGCTTAGGTGGGAAGATATATCCCACCACTATGATTATCCTTGAGGGGCAGAGGATTGATGCAATCTTGGGAATGTCATGGCTAAGCTACCATGGCGCTGTCCTGGAAACTCTAGCACGGACGGTTCACCTCAACTCCCCATTACACCGTCCGCAGTCCCTCCTATTAGATAATCCAGTCCGGGAGGTTTCAGAAATCAACAATACTGAAGCTCTCAAGTTAGAGGACACCGCCGTAGTCCGGGAGTATCCCGACGTGTTCCCGGATGATCTTCCGGGCATGCCACCTGAGCGGGATGTCGAGTTCAAGATTGAAATTGCACCCGGGACTACGCCCATATCACGGAGACCATATAAAATGGCTCCAAACGAGCTGGCTGAATTAAAAGAACAGCTCAATGATCTGTTGAGCAAGGGTTTCATTAGGCCGAGTTCCTCGCCTTGGGGATTCTCGGCGCTGTTTGTAAAGAAGATGGATGAAACCCTGAGGCTGTGTGTGGATTACCGGCCGCTCAACGCCGTCACCATCAAGAATAAGTACCCACTACCCCGCATCGACATATTGTTTGATCAACTTGTGGGTGCAAGTGTGTTCTCCAAGATGGACCTTCGCTCTGGATATCATCAGATAAAGATCCGGGCGGAGGATATGCCAAAGACGGCCTTCTCGACGAGATATGGATTATATGAATATCTCATCATGTCCTTTGGTCTCACAAACGCTCCAGCCCATTTCATGTATCTCATGAACTCAGTGTTCATGCCGTAGCTGGACAAGTTCATGGTAGTGTTCATCGATGATATCTTGGTTTATTCCAAGACAGAAGCCGAACATGCCGAACACTTGCGGATCGTTCTTCAACGATTGCGAGACCACAAGCTCTACGCCAAGTTCAGTAAATGCGAGTTTTGTATCAGCCAAGTGCCATTCTTGGGACATATCATCTCAGCAGAAGGCATTGTGGTTGACCCAAGCAAAATAGAGCAAGTCCTGAAATGGAAAGCTCCCACTTCAGTTCATGAAGTCAGAAGCTTCCTCGGTTTAGCGGGATACTATCGGAGATTCATTCCAAGCTTCTCCAAGCTCGCTAAGCCGATGACAGAATTGCTGAAGAAGGGAACGAAATATGTTTGGAACATGGCGTGTGAAGGAGCGTTCCAAGCATTGGTGAACCATCTCACCACAGCCCCGTTCTTAGCTCAGCCGGATACAACAAAGCCCTTCGATGTGTACTGTGACGCGTCCGGTATTAGGCTCGGCTGCGTGTTGATGCAGGAAGGACGTGTGGTCGCCTATGGCTCACGCCAACTTCGGAACCATGTGCAGCACTACCCGACTCATGATCTTGAGCTTGCTGCAGTGGTTTTGGCGCTAAAAATGTGGAGGCACTATCTCCTGGGGAATCTGGTGCACCTCTACATTGACCACAAGAGTTTGAAATACATTTTCACCCAGAAGGAGCTGAACATGAGGCAAAGGAGGTGGTTAGAACTGATCAAGGATTATGAGATCAAGATTCATTACCACCCCGGCAAGGCGAATGTGGTTGCCGACGCACTGAGTCGGAAATAACATGTCCATCACCTCACCATTACACCGGTGGAGGAGGAAGAGCCGAGTTTATACTTGGTTCCTTATGGGTCGCTGTACAACCTTGCCCTCATCCCTACCATCAGGTAGGACATCATTGCAGCTCAGAAGGTTGACAAGGGTATGGCACATTCCCGGAGACGGATAGATAATGGGGAGATCAAGTGTTTCCAGAAAGATGAGGAGGGGACGCTATGGTTCAATGACCGCATAGTCGTACCGCGGGATATGGAGCTGAGGAAGAAGATCCTCGATGAAGCTCACTTGTCTAAGTACTCCATTCATCCGGGCAGTAACAAAATGTACCAGGATTTGAAAAAGAAATTTTGGTGGACACGGATGAAGCGGGAGGTAGCGAAGTACGTATCCGAGTGTGATACGTGTAGACGAGTGAAGGCGGATCATATGAGAAAATTAGGGCTGTTGCAACCGCTGAAAATTCCAGCATGGAAATGGGAAGATGTGAGCATGGATTTCATTGTGGGATTACCCTTAACATCCAACAAACATGATTCCATTTGGGTGATCGTTGACCGACTAACCTAGTCAGCTCACTTCATCCCCGTGCATACACATTTCCATGCCAACAGATATGCGGAGTTATATATTGCCAGGATTCTATGCTTGCATGGCGTACCCAAAACCATAGTCTCAGACCGAGGTGCATTGTTTGTGTCTCGCTTTTGGGAGCAGTTACACGCTGCATTGGGTACTAAGCTGATCAGGAGCCCCGCCTACCACCCTCAGACAGATGGCCAAACAGAGTGGGTGAATCAGGTTCTGGAAGACATGTTGAGAGCATGTGCCATCCACCATGGTAGAAACTGGGATGATCACCTACCATTGGCGGAATTCTCGTACAACAATGGCTATCAGGCGAGTATCAAGATGGCACCCTACGAAGCTCTCTATGGTCGCAAATGCCGCACCCCATTAAATTGGTGCGAGTCCGGTGAAAGGGTCACATTCGGGGTTGATGTGGTGAACGACGCCGAAGAGCGCGTTCGGGCGATTCAAGCTAACTTGAAGGCCGCTAAATCCCGACAGAAGAGCTACGCTGATAAGAGGCGTAGACTGTTGCACTTTGACATTGGTGAACACGTGTACCTCCGCGTGTCTCCGATGAAGGACGTGCACCGGTTCGATGTGAAGGGGAAGCTCGCTCCCCGTTTCATTGGACCCTATGCTATCACCAAGAAGTGCGGACCAGCGGCGTATCGATTGGGGCTACCGGCATCCCTTACTGGTGTCCATGATGTTTTCCATGTTTCGCAACTGCGAAAATGTTTGAAGCATACAGCTGCTGTTCCTACTAAAGACCTCGGCGAGCTGAAACCGGATTTGACATATGATGAGTATCCGGTGGAAATTCTCGATGAGAAAGCCCAAACCACGTGTAGCAGAACGTTGTGGTTCTACAAAATACTCTGGAGCAACCACACCACTGAAGAAGCGACGTGGGAGAGCGAGGAATTCCTTCGCTCAAATTACCCGGAGTTCATGGCGTCTCAACATGGGTAAGTTCCTATTACATCGCTGTCTCTTCTTATGTAATCTCGGGATGAGATTCTTTTAAGGGGGGATGTAAAAGCCCAAGAAAAGGGACTTGCAAAAACTTTTCATCACCTCAAAACACCATAGTTTTTGTTATGGATATCTTAGGAAAAAAAGTGTGAAGTGCAAGTAACCTCCATCAAAAGAGTGATTAGAGGGGAAAGCCTTCACTTTCCCATAGTGGGGATTTTACACATGAACATGAGAGGTTGAGCTCACCCCTAGGGCTTGAAAAGTCTTGGGAAGGTTCAAGCCAAGTTTCATGTAAATCCAACACCTTTTTAGGCACTTTTGGAGGTATTGGAAAAAGAGGCCAATTTGAATGTAAATTCAAATTGCAGCAACTTTCATCACTCAAATTCAAAAGTTAGCTTCATATTCAAACTCAGCACATTTTTCTGAGTAAGCCCACCAATTTTCATCCTCATTGGAGTTCATCTTGTTTAGAGCTAAATTTGCAAGAATTCAAAACTGAATTTGAATTTCAGTTTAAACATGCAGCAAATTTATCCAAACACAGTTCAAATTTGAAAATTCAAATTTAAACTAAGACTTGGTGACTAAGTTCCACATTAAAGTGTGAGTAGCTGAGGATATTTTGGCACCACAGAATTGAGAAAATTTGGAAAAAGAAGAAAAGGGGAGGCCCACATGTCAGCTGCACATATGAGTGTTCAGTCGGTTGCTGCAGCCGGGTCTCTGCTTCGCGCGCAAGGAACGGGAGAGGCGGCTCCACAGTGCTATTCAAGTTTTACCCTCTGCCGCCGGTTTTCAACCGAGGGCGCACGGTGACATGGGGTTTGGAGGAGTTTCCAAGCTCTTTGGCGTACGGGACGTCCTTTGCCATGAGCTACTGATGCTCTAGAGCGAAAGAGACGGGAAATTAAGCCAGCAGAGAGGACCGCCGACGTCGCCGGACTCGGTCCGAAGCCGCCGTCCGTAGCCCGACTTCTGTGGACCGTTAGAGCTCACAACGACCCCGGGAACGGTTTCCCCGACCCTCAAAACCCCTAGGGGGTGAAATCCAGGCCGGGAGATGGCTTAGGAAGGAGGAACCGAGGGGGGGGAGGAGGAACACCGGCGAGTGAGGCGCGCACGGGAAGAGGGGAGCGGGAGGTTGAAGACGAGGCGCCGGCCCCACCTGTCAGTCACTCGGTGGTAGAGCTGAGATCCTCTGTGGCTGCCGATCTTTTGTGGCTACACCGGGGGAAACCCAGTAACCCTGTGTGTTCTCGGTTCTCACTGGCTGAGATTTAAAGAGTGGGCCCGGGTTCTTTTCCAATAGCAAAACAATTCCAGTTTCCACTCAAACTTTAGAAATTCATAACTTTTGCTAAGAAGCTCCAAATTATTGATTCAAATTGGGTTGGATTCATCTTGTATAGCTCTATCCAAATATGCAACCCAATTTGTATGAAACCCAATATTTAATTCTGGAAAATTCTTTGAAGCTTTTCAGCAAAAGAATTTTAGAGGGAGTTTGGTTCATCCAAAAATCCCCAAATTTTGACAGAATGTTCTTTAGGAGGTTAGTGAACCCCTGTAAAAGTTTCAGACCATTTGGGGTTGATTTGGCCAGGGCAATTCAGGTTTGAATGTACTGTGTTCATTTGGATACAGAAACATTTTCAGAGAATTTCCAAAACTTGGAAATTCAGTTCTGGACAAACCTTAGCTCCAAAAATGCTAAGAAAATTCATGCAAACTCTATGAGTTATAATTGAAATGGTAGTTCACTAAGTTGGGCATGAACAGGGGTACTGCCTCAGAATTAATTCTTCTTTGCTTATTTGCTAAGAGAATTATTCTGAGCAAACCACTCATTGAAAAGTGCTAATTTTTTATCCAGAGGGTTTTCTTGTGACTAACTCACAAAAAAATTCTCAGCTCCATTGGAGCTCTGGATCACCCCTGTCCTGTTTAATCACTTATAGTATTGATATGGAAGGGGGGAAAACCACTTAGCACTTAACCATATGCTTGGATCCACGCCCAAACCACTAACCCCCAGTTCCATTTTAAATTCTTGAACAGAGTCCCAGTGGTTAGAAACTGGGTATTAGAACTAATAGCAGAAGCACTACAATAAACTTATGTGCATATTCATTAACATGTAGTATTTCATTAACGTGTAGTCGCTGAAGGCGAGGAAGCTCCGGAGGTACTCGACTTCCTACTTCCGGAAGAAGAACTAACTCCCGACCAGCAGCAACAAGGCAAGCCCCGGTTTGCATTAAACTATTTTTTCAAGTTTTGCTTTATGAACACTTAGTATGAAGTATGGATGTGCATTAGGTGTAGGATGAATGGAACCCCACTTGCATAACAAGAAGTTTTCCATAAGAGTGAGGGTAGTGTCTAAGACCTCGAATAGACAGGCTATGCTTAATGTCTCATAGAACTTCGGTACAAGTCGAGTAGTTGGAATCTACTCGCGAGATAGGCTTGGGAACATGGGATTGGTTCGAGTTATGAGAGATCATTTTAGTGATGAAAATGAGACAAGGCAGGGGCTAGGGCGCAGCAAGAGGGAGTCTTGTGTGCGCGGCCCTGTCCCTGTCGATTGAGGACCGATCCGTGTGCGGCCCACGCTGATCAAGTTTGAACGTACCGAAGGCATATCGGATGTAAGGGCCCCGATAAACCGATGTAGCCTAAACCTCCGGGCGTCGAGGCATAACGCACCGATTTGTAGGTGTAGGCTGAGGGCAGAAAGGTGGAAATCTGCCAACGGGCATAGAGAGATGCTCCGTGTGGGGAACCTCCTGCTCGTTTCGGTGCGACCGGTTCGACGTTTGGGCTGTTGGGTGAAAGGTTGTCCCGTACGACATCGAGTGAGCGTGCTATGCAGCTCCACGGGTGGGCGTACGTGACGTGCTCTTTGGGTTTCCCTGCAGGTGCATATCGAGTCGATTCGCCGTCCCACGCGGTGAAGAGTACAACTTGGTCACTGAGTCGTGACGTATAATGATGTATGAAATATGTTGATTCAA
This sequence comes from Neostapfia colusana, assembly GCA_030760725.1. Taxonomy (NCBI): domain Eukaryota; kingdom Viridiplantae; phylum Streptophyta; class Magnoliopsida; order Poales; family Poaceae; genus Neostapfia; species Neostapfia colusana. Next base: position 50,922,887 of record JASWHV010000006.1, on the reverse strand, counting down.
TATTGCTGATATGATATAATATTGTATTGCTACATGGTTGCCACCAAATATTGCTTACTAAATTTCAGCTTCCTGAACTGTTAACTTGTCGCTAAAAGCTGAACTAAGGATGAACTTGTAGGAGTGTCCATTTGCTGCAATATTACTATCCTATGTCATTGTACACCTCATGTAGAGTTTCATGTTTAGGTGAGTCGGTTAAGCCTTGCTGAGCCTTCGTGCTCACGGTTGCTGCTTAAGTGTTTTTCAGGTGAGGATCCACCCACGGACTCAGAGTACGAGTCCACCGGCAAGGGTTACCCTCCGTCGGGGACCACGGCTGAGTGGGGGCCGTACACGCCGCGCTGAGCTGAGGAGTGCAGCCAGTGTTGGTTGCCCTAGGGCTGGGCAACCGACTTTTGCTAGATAGGCGGGTGTGAGTTGTACAGAGTAGACTTCCGCTGTGTAAAATAAATACTAGTTTGTAACTGAAGTTGTACCTTTTTGTACAGTTCAGTTTGTTTTTCCATGTAATATATTGTGTTCTTATGACGTGTGCTGTCGGGTGTCGCATCGTGTGGCACCACCCTCTGCGATCCTGGATGAGCGGACCCCGGTCCGCCACATGAGTACCGCTTGTTCACTGCATCGTAACGTAGATTAATATATGAAATGTGATGATTCAATGTTGCTGTTATGATAAAATTGTATTGCTACATGTGTGCCACCAAATATTGCTCACTAAATTTCATATTCAGGAACGGATAACTTGTGGCCAAAAGATGAACTAAGGACGAACTTGTAGGTGTATCCATTTGCTGAAATTTACCATCCCATGTTCGTGTAAACTGCATGTATAGTTTCATGCCTAGGTAAGTCGGTTAAGTCTTGTTGAGCCATCGTGCTCACGGTTGCTGCTATAAGTATTTCTCAGGTGATGACTACCCCACGGACTAGTGTTACGAGTCCTCCGGCGAGGGCTACCCTCCATCAGGGACCACGGCTGAGGGGGAGCCGTACACGCCGCGCTGAGCTGAGATGTGCAGCTAGTGTGGGTTGCCCATAGGGCTGGGCAACCGACTTTTGCTAGGTAGATGGTGTGAGTTGTATAAACTTAGTTTCCGCTGTTGTAATCTAAACACTAGTTTGTAACTGAAGTCTTGTACTACTTTGTACATTTCAGTTGGTTTTCTATGTAATACAATATAGTTCTTATGATGTGTGTTGTCGGGTGTCACATCGTGCGGCACCACCCTTAGTGATCCTGGATGAGCGGATTCCAGTCCGCCACAGGCTGGTATCAGAGCTGCATTGGGGATAGCACACTAATTAAGAACTGTATTACGGGGAAAACTTAGGTTTACGGTGATGATTCGCTAGTTTGCCCAAGTAAGGAATATATTAGCATAGTTACATAAAGTGGCAAGACTAACATATGTGTTATAATTCTGAATTTTAATTATGTAGTGACGCACCTATGCCCAGGTAAAAATGGTAAGGAACGCCACCGAAAGCGGTTCAATTTCGGTTAGCTCCCCTGACGAGGAATGTGGTTCAGGGATAGGTCTCACAGCTTGGTGTGAGACGTCAATATGAAACTATTGGACTCTTCATGTTCCTGAGTTCATATGAAACTCTGATCCCTAGCGTGCATTAGGCAAGTAAGTGGAGACCCCATCGTGTGGTCAATAACGCGATAGTGTGTTCATCTGGAAATAGCCCAGGAGGACATACTCAGCGCTTGCCATCAGCATGCCCTGCAGGGCAGTAGGTGGTATCTATTGGGGTGATAAAATTCCCAACGGTGATGACCCGTTCGCGCTCTACTCGGGTTCCCTGTCGTGTGGTGTTAAAACACGATCACGTACCTTGAGACGTGACTTAACTCAAGGACAGCCATATGGCAATGATATGGGCGTTTGTATTTACTTTTAAATATGGACCTGCCTCAAATGAAAATAACCTTTGAGTGGATCATTATTGGTTATTTTTCTGCATGTACTAATCACGTATGTATCCCGTGTAGTATACGTGTGCGAGCGACCGTTTAGTGCCACAATTGAGACGTATATGCCGGTATAATCCGGTTAGGATTTTCTTTTGTGAGGAAAGTAGTACCGACATATCATAGGCATGTGCATGAAATATAATGATAACCAGGAACTAAAATCACCAAGTTTCAACATTTAGGACCATGGTTGGGTAGAAAAATTCAATAGTTAATCAGTTTAGCTCAAGGGGATTGAAAAACAGAGTGCTCTGTTTTGGCAGCAAGTCTGCTGAAATTTGACAGAGCATAAATCACAGATTATTTAGCCAATGGAGGTGTGGGATATAGTTCTGTAAAGGTGTTTAAGTGCTCTACAATTTTCTTGTAGACTTCCAGAGCTGAATCACAATTTAGACTGGCTGAAATTCCAGATGATTGTAAACTGTCCAGAACCAGGACATTAAAATATTCTCTGGACTGTTCTGTTTTTTTAAGCATAACTTCCTGTTGAAAAATCTAAAATTATCATATGATACATATTTGTAAAGGGTAGGAGATGTATTACATCTCTGTAATTCAAAGTGTATGCAGTTACAGCACAGAACTCAGTGGAAATTAGAGTTGGAAACAGCAACTTCCAAAGGAGGTGCTGTTGAAATTCTTCCAGAAATTCTGTCGACTTTGAATTACCATAACATTTAAACCAGGGCAGAGCTAAGGGCAAATAAATACTCGTTGGAAATATACTGAAGTTAACCTTAACTTTGGTATTCAGCTTGAGTCATGAAAATGCCCAGAACCAGATCAAAATCTGGAATATGTAGAAACTGGTCATTCTGACAGAGCGATGACAGTTGAACTCATTTGAGAGATTGTTGTACCCTAGGCGGTTTAAGTACTTCCATTGGGGTAGAACATACTCATGAGTGGTTATCTTCAACTAGTGAAAGATTTGAGTATATGTCCCACTCAAGTTTCTTTTACTAGAGACCATGTTTGTGTCGTATTGAAGATAAAAGGGTAGTATACATGATGAAAAAGCGATATTAACGTCTCGTAGTGACCCAACCTAGTTGAGATGAACTTCCAAAGAGGAAGTTCGTCAAGTTGGATTTAACTAGCTTGTATTTGGTCTGGTAATGGTGTAGCTTGTGCAAAGTTATTACATTATCTGTATACGAGATGTGTCCCATGCTTTACAGTCATTATGGTTACGCCTATTTTATTGGACTGCATGAAGTATGCTGCGGGACTGATGTTTATTGTCGTATGGTTGCAGATGGTTCGCACTCGGACCACACATGAGATTGGCGGCTCTAGCCAGCAGGGGGGTGATGACTCCCGGACACCTGCCTACGACAGCACCCCGCAGCAACAACCACCACCGCCGCCTCCGCTTACCCTAGCGGACGTGATAGCGGCACTGGTGGGGAATCGTGAGGAGCAGACCGATCTGCTCTGATCGTGCATAATACATCCCCGGCGGGGGGGGGGGGAGGGGGCATCAAGAGAGAGGGCCTTGTGAGTCCCAGGTTGTGACGTACTCAGACTTCATGAGTACGCACCCTCCAGTGTTCACTGAAGCAGCAGAACCCCTGGAGGCCGACAACTGGCTGCGGACAATTGAGTCCATGTTCGGGCTGCTCCAATGTACGGAGCGGTAGAAGACTTTGTTCGCGGCGCAGCATCTTCACAGTGCCGCTGGTGCATGGTGGGAGAACTATGTTGCCTCACTGCCGGCTGGCCATGCCGTGGATTGGGAAGAATTCCGGGAGGCGTTCCGCGCCTACCATATCCCTCCCGGGATAATGAAGTGGAAGTTCCAAAAGTTCTTGGAGCTGAAGCAGGGCGGGAGGAGTGCCCACAACTACTCCCGTGCCTTCAACCATCTGGCGCAATATGCGTCGTATTATGTCTCCACCGAGGAGAAGAAGCGAGAGCAATTCTACCGGGGATTACATCCCGAGATGAAGACGCATCTCGTCCAATCCAATCGCGGCACATTCAATGATCTAGTCAACGCTGCGATCATGCAAGAAGATGCTTAGCGGGAGTTGGCGGCTGAGCAGAGGAAGCGCAGCAATCCACCCAGAAGTGGGGGTGGAGCTCCCCAGAAATACCGCATGGTGTATCGGACACCATCCGATCAGCAGTGGCATCCACCGCCTCGACCTCAACAGTTCGGGGGTCGTTCTTTCCAGTCACCCCCGTTCCGACCGCCGATGCCACCACCGCGACTGCAACAACAGCAGCAGCAGATGGTACCCCGGGCGTTTTCACCGCCAAAACACGCCCCGGGTTTTTGCCCGCCGATCAGCGGAGGACCGCCTCGCTACACTTATTTTACGTGTGGCCAGGCGGGCCATTTCTCGAAGGACTGTCCCCAGGGGCAGCAGAGCAGCGGGCAAGCCCAGTATCTGGGCGGTGCTCGAGGCTGACCTCCGGGCAAGAAAGCTGGACAGCGGACCGGGGGCGTTCACAACCTCGACAATGAGGACGCCCCAGAGGGAGACAACATGCTGGCAGGTACTTTCACTCTCAACGATCAAGCAATCATTATATTATTTGATTCTGGTGCAACCCACAATTTCATAAGTGCATCATATGTGGTTAAGCATCAAATAGAAGCCTTTCCAACCAAGTGCTCTTATATGATTTGCTCACTGGGAGGGAAGACTTCAGCAACGATGATGATTCCGAAAGCACCACTGTGCTTAGGTGGGAAAGTATATCCCACCACTATGACTATTCTTGAGGGGCAGAAGATTGATGCAATCTTAGGGATATCATGGCTAAGTTACCATGGCGCTGTCCTAGAAACATTATCACGGACGGTACACCTCAACTCCCCAGTACACCGTCCGCAGTCCCTCATACTGGACCATCCAGTCCGGGAAGTTTCAGCAACTAATAATACTGAAGCTCTCAAGTTAGAGGACATCCCCGTAGTCTGGGAATACCCCGACGTGTTTCCGGATGATCTTCCGGCCATGCCACCTGAACGGGATGTTGAGTTCAAGAATGAGCTTGCAATTGGGACGACTCCCATCACAAGGAGACCCTACAAAATGGCTCCAAACGAGCTGGCTGGATTGAAAGAGCAGCTCAATGATCTGTTGAGCAAAGGTTTCATTAGGCCGAGTTCCTCGCCTTGGGGATGCTTGGCGCTGTTCGTAAAGAAGAAGGATAAAACCTTGAGGCTGTGTGTGGATTACCGGCCACTCAACGCCGTCACCATCAAGAACAAATACCCACTGCCCCGCATTGACATCCTTTTTGATCAGCTTGTGGGTGCAAGTGTGTTCTCCAAGATGTACCTTCGCTCTGGATATCATCAAATAAAAATCCGAGCAGAGGATATCCCAAAGACGGCCTTCTCAACGAGATATGGCTTATACGAATATCTAGTCTTGTCTTTTGGTCTCACCAATGCTCCGGAACATTTCATGTATCTCATGAACTCGGTGTTCATGCCGGAGCTGGACAAGTTCATTGTGGTGTTCATTGATGATATCTTGGTTTACTCCAAGACAGAAGCAGAACACGCAGAACACTTGAGGATCGTTCTTCAACGATTGCGAGACCACAAGTTATATGCCAAGTTCAGCAAATGTGAGTTTTGGATCAGCCAAGTGCCATTTTTGGAACATATCATCTCAGCGGAAGGCATTGCGGTTGACCCAAGCAAAATTGAGCAAGTGCTAAATGGAAAGCCCCTACTTCTGTCCATGAAGTCAGAAGCTTCCTCGGGTTAGCAGCATATTACCGGAGATTCACTCACAGCTTCTCCAAGCTTGCTAAGCCGATGACAGAATTACTGAAAAAGGGAACGAAATATGTTTGGAACTCAGCATGTGAAGGTGTGTTCCAAGCATTAGTGAAGCATCTCACAACAGCCCCGGTCTTAGCTCAACCGGATACGACCAAGCCCTTCGACGTGTATTGTGATGCGTCCGGCATCGGGCTCAGCTGCGTGTTGATGTAAGAAGGACGTGTGGTCGCATATGGATCACGCCAACTTCGAAACCATGAGAAGCATTATCCCACTCATGATCTTGAGCTTGCTGCAGTGGTTTTGGTGCTAAAAATGTGGAGGCACTATCTCCTGGGGAATTTGGTGCATCTCTACACCAACCACAAGAGCTTGAAGTATATTTTCACCCATAAGGAGCTGAATGTGAGGCGAAGGAGGTGGTTAGAACTAATTAAAGATTATGAGATTGAGATTCATTACCACCCCGGCAAGGCGAATGTGGTTGCCGACGCGCTGAGTCGGAAATCACATGTCCATAACCTCACCATTACACCGGTGAAAGAGGAAGAGCCGAGTTTATACTTGGTTCCTTATGGATCACTCTACAACCTTGCCCTCATCCCTACCATTAGGGAGGAGATCATTGCAGCTCAGAAAGTTGACAAGGGCATGGCACATCTCCGGAGATGGATAGACAATGGGGAAATCAAATGTTTTTGGAAAGATGATGAGGGGACGCTGTGGTTCAATGACCGCATAGTCGTATCCCAGAATATAGAGCTGATAAAGAAGATTCTTGATGAAGCTCACTTGTCTAAGTTCTCCATTCATCCTGGCAGCAACAAAATGTACCAAAATTTGAAAAAGAGATTTTGGTGGACGCGGATGAAGCGAGAAGTAGCTAAATACGTATCCGAGTGTGATACGTGTAGACGAATGAAAGCGGATCACATGAGGAAATCAGGGCTGCTGCAACCCCTGAAAATCCAGGCATGGAAATGGGAAGATGTGAGCATGGATTTTATGGTGGGATTACCCCTGACTTCCAACAAGCACGATTCCTATTGGGTAATCGTTGATCGATTAACCAAGTCGGCTCACTTCATTCCTGTGCATACACATTACAATGCCAGCAAATATGCGGAGCTATACATTGCAAGGATTCTATGCTTACATGTGGTACCCAAGACCATAGTCTCAGATTGAGGTGCACTACTTGTATCTCGTTTCTGCGAGCAGTTGCACGCTGCATGGGTACTAAGCTGTTTAGAAGCTCCGCCTATCACCCTCAGATAGATGGGCAAACAGAGAGGGTGAACCAAGTACTAGAAGACATGTTGAGAGTGTGTGCCATCCACCACGGTAGAAACTGGGATGATCATCGACCGTTGGTGGAACTCTCGTACAACAATGGCTATCAAGCGAGTATCAAGATGGCACCATATGAGGCACTCTACGGTCGCAAATGCCTCACCCCATTAAACTGGTGTGAGTCCGGTGAAAGGGTCACATTCGGGGTTGATGTGCTGAATGACGCCGAAGAGCGCGTTCGAATGATTCAAGCCAACTTGAAGGCCACTCAATCCCAACAGAAATGCTATGCTGATAAGAGGTGTAGGCCGCTGCACTTTGACGTCAGGGAACACGTGTACCTCCATGTATCTCCGATAAAAGGCGTGCATCGATTCGGCGTGAAGGGAAAACTCGCCCTCAGATTTATTGGACCCTATGCTATCACCGAGAAGTGTGGACCAGTGGCGTATAGACTGGAACTAGTGGCATCTCTTGCTTGTGTTCACAACGTTTTCCATGTTTCACAACTGCGAAAATGTCTGAAGTATATGGCTGCAGTTCCCACCAAAGACATTGGCGAGCTGCACCCGGATTTGACGTATGTTGAATATCCGGTGGCAATTATTGATGAGAAGGCTCGAACCAAACATAGCCGAATCCTGTGGTTCTACAAGATACTATGGAGTAACCACACCGCCGAAGAAGCGACGTGGGAGAGCGAGGAATTCCTTCGCTCAAACTACCCGGATTTCATGGCATCTCATCACGGGTAATCTCCTCTTACATCATCGTCTCTTCTTTTATAATCTCGGGATGAGATTCTTTTAAGGGGGGAGGGATGTAAAAGCCCAAGAAAGTTACTTGCAAAAAAATTTTCATCACCTCACAACACCACAGCTCATATGGTGGGTATCTCATGAACAATTGTGAAAAGCAAGTAAACACCATCAGAGGGTAATTAGAGGGGAAATCCCTAACTTCAAAAAGTACCAGCTCACACACATAAACATGAAAGGTTGAGCTCGCCCCTAGATCTTAAATAGTCTTGGGAAGGCTCAGGCCAAATTTCATGCAAATCCAATACTTTTTGGAGGAACTTTTGGAGACATTTGAAAAAGGGGCCAATTTGAATGCAAATTCAAATTGCAGCCACTTTCATCTCTTGAATTCAAAAGTTGGCTTCATATTCAAACTCAGAACATTTTTCTGAGTTGGTCCACCAATTTTTATCCTCATGGGAGTTCATCTTGTCGGGGGCTAAATTTGCATTAATTCAAAACTGAATTTGAATTTCAGTTCAAATGTGCAGCAAATTTAGCAAAACCAGTTTCAAATTGAGGAAATCAAATTCAAACCATGACTTTGGGGCTAAGTCTCTCATTCAATTGTGAGTAGCTGGGATCCTTTCAGTAAAAATTTGGAAAAGAATTAGAGGGAGAGCTGGGGCCCTCTGGTCAGTGACTCAGGTCCACTAAACTGACTCAACCCGAAGGAAATCGACCACAGCGACCGTCGGGCGCTCGGGGGGGGGGGGGGCGACAGCTCGATCGGTTAATGCCACCTCACGGTGAAAAACGCGGCTCAAAGTCCAGCACACGAGCTACTCCATCCGTTCTCTTCGTTCCCCAGTGAACCCAGCTTCCACCGCGCGGTAAAGACTGTTTCCACTCGCAAGCTGTTGCCGCCATTCTCTGATCACCGGCGATCAGCCGATCCCGGCTGCTTCACGCACCACCACCAGAGAAGAAAAGGTGCGCCCACGTGTGAGGAAGCTTTATGAAGAATCCTTTCACCGTTTCATGCGGGGTAGAGCGAGAATTCTGAGTTTTCCCCCACGGTGCACCTTAGGGTTAGCAATCGGTGATCGGCAAAAATTCGTTCCACAGAGTCAACCGCCGGTCGAGCTGCAGCTCACATACGCTCTAGACACCCGTGCACGTCTTTCCGAGCAAGAACCCGCAGGAACAACCATCCCAAACCCTAGTTTCACCGATAACAGTCTGGCGGAAGAGAGGGTCGCCAGTGAGGTCCGGGTTGCCGGCAGTTTAGGTCCCAACCAAGGTCATGCTGAGTTTCCCAAGGCTTCCCTGGACGTGGTGACGCGATTAGCGCGCGAAGGGGGTGGTCAGGAGGACGGGAACACGTTGTCGATGTTGCATAGAGACATAGCGCTCGTTGCCGGCGAGCTACGGCGGTTAGCATGTGGCGGCATGATGTCCAACATGTTCAGCATCCAAAGTTACATGGGGGCGGCAAGTCTCACCGTCACCGGCGAGCTAGGTCGCCGGGAACGCCGACCTCGCCGGAGCTCCGGCGGCTCGGGGCGGCGGCGTCGGGGGGTAGACGAAGGCGTGGGTCTCACGTGTCAGTCGCTGATTTAAGCATGCGCGAGAGTGCGGTTAGTTTAAATTAAACGGGCGGGCTCCGCTGTCAGTCTCCGGTTGAACGCGGGAGACGATTTTCTGTAGTAAAATAATTCAGGGATCAGTCCAAACTTTAGAAATTCATAACTTTGGTTAGAAGTGTCCAAATTCAGTGAACCAAATTTTGTTGTACTCATCTCTTCGAATACTATCCAGCAAAACAAGTTTCATCTCATGAAACTTCATAGTTTTTCAGAATTAATTCTCCAAAATTTAAACTGTTGGGAATTTTATCTGGAGAATTACTTTGTGAAAAATTCTGAAATTTGGCTGGGAAGTTTATTTGAAAATACTTGAGTCACAGGAAAAATTTCAGAACCATCCAAGTTCATTTCGTCCCCCTAATTGTGTGATTAACTGAACTTCCCTGAGAAAATAGAAAAATGTAAAGAAACATTTTTCAGATTTTCTCAAATCTTGTTTAGGGCATAACTTCATCTAGAATTATTCAAATGACATGAAACCAATTCCATTAGAACCATATCAAATTCTAGTTTCTAGAAAGTAATGGTTGGAGCCATGAAAATCCCTGGAATTCCTTAGAGGCTCTACTAATGACCAAATAAGCTTTAATTTGTACAAAGCTCAAATGAACTTTGTTTCAAATGAAACTTGGTCAAGACTTTGTTTAGGACCCTACCAAGCCACCATAAAAATTTCAGAACCAAAGGGGAGGGATATCATATGGCTTACGTGTAGTCGCTGAAGGCGAGGAAGGTCCGGAAGTGCTCGACTTTCTTCTTCCGGACGAAGCCTTAACATCTTACCAGCAGCAACAAGGCAAGCCCCGGTTTACATTAACCAACTTTACAAAGTTTTGCTTTATGTATACTTAGTATGTGGTATGGATGTGCATTAGGTGTAGGATGGATGAAACCCAGATGCATAACCAGAGTTTTCCTATAAGAGTGAGGGTAGTGTCTAAGTCCTCAAGTAGACAGGCTATGCTTAATGATTTATAGAACTTCGGTACAAGTCGAATAGTTGGAATCTACTCGCGAGTTAGGCGTTGGGACACACGGGATTGGTTCGAGTGATGTGAGACAACTTTAGTAAGAAAAATGAGACTAGGCAGCGGCTAGGACGCAGCAAGAGGAAGTCTTGTGTGTGTAGCCCTGTCCGTGTCGATTGAGGACCGATCCATGTGCGGCCCTTCTGAACAAGTATTGAATGTACCGAAGGCATATCGGATATATGGGCCCCGATAAACCGATGTAACCTATACCTCCGGGCGTCGAGGCATAACGCACCGATTTATAGGTGTAGGTTGAGGGCAGCAAGGTGGAAATCCGCTAACGGGCATAGAGAGATGCTCCATGTTTGGAACCTCCTGTCCGTTTGGGTGCTACCGGTTCGTTGTTTGGGCTGTTTGGTGAAAGGTTGTCCCATACGACATCGAGTCAGCGTGCTGTGCAGCTCCACGCGTGGGCGTACATGACGTGCTCTTTGGGTATCCCTGCAGGTGTATATCAAGTCAATTCGCTGTCCCTCGCGGTGATGAGTACCGCTTGTTCACTGTGTTGTAATGTAGATTAATATATGAAATGTGATGATTCAATATTGCTGTTATGATAAAATTGTATTGCTACATGTGTGCCACCAAATATTGCTCACTAAATTTCATAGTCAGGAACGGATAACTTGTGGCTAAAAGATGAACTAAGGACGAACTTGTAGGCATGTCCGTTTGCTGAAAGTTACCATCCCATGTTTGTGTAAACTGCATGTAGAGTTTCATGCCTAGGTGAGTCGGTTAAGTCTTGTTGAGCCATCGTGCTCACGGTTGCTGCTATAAGTATTTTTCAGGTGATGACTACCCCACGGACTCAGGTTACGAGTCCACCGGAGAGGGCTACCCTCCGTCGGGGACCATGGCTGAGTGGGAGCCGTACACGCCACGCTGAGCTGAGATGTGCAGCTAGTGTGGGTTGCCCATAGGGCTGGGCAACCGACTTTTGCTAGGTAGATGGTGTGAGTTGTATAAACTTAGTTTCCGCTGTTGTAATCTAAACACTAGTTTCTAACTGAAGTCTTGTACTACTCTGTACATTTCAGTTGGTTTTCTATGTAATACAATATCGTTCTTATGATGTGTGCTGTCGGGTGTCACATCGTGCGGCACCACCCTTTGTGATCCTGGATGAGCGGATTCCGGTCCGCCACATGCAAGCATCGGTTGGGCAGCAAAAACCACATCACCAAAACACCCATGACCTCCTCATACCACAGCCGAGCGGTTCTCGGGTCCCCTCACTCGGGCGCAAGCTGTTCCGCGGCGGCCGAAAGCAAAGGCGACGAGGTGCTCTCATGGACAGCCTCACCCAGAGTGTGTCACGGCCGAGCAAGGCCACCGGTGGATGCGCAAGAACCTCCTGCAGCTCACATCCGAAGCTCAGCTCGAACCTTTGCTCATCGCCGACGAATTTTAAGATTTTCCTCCGGCCGGTTCAAACCGAGGTTTGGGTAAGAATCCTTCAAATTCTCGTGCCACATTTGTTTAGAGCTCTGCAAATTGCACACAGATGATCTAGACTTTTTAGCGCACCTTTACTCTCCACGCCATAGCCTAAGATCGCCGGTGGAAGCTCTATTTGGAGGTTTTCCGACGGCCACAAACAATTTCACATTCGGGCGCACAATGAACCCTAGTTTGGAGCCATTTCCGAGGGGTTTCACCCCCATGCCAAGCTCCCCTAGCATCCGCTGGTGCTTTATAGCCTGGAAACTGAAGATTGGAGGGCTTAGGGCGTCGGGGTAACGTCACCGAACTCTTCCCGAGCCGCCGCACCGTCGTGCTAAGTTAGAGCCGACACCGGTACGGGGATGTGAGGGCCCGGTCCCGATCACGGGCCGTGCCGCTCGCCCAGGAATCGCATTCGGTGGTGCCGTGCGATGCGGCACCCAACAGCACACATAATAAAGCATCATATTACATAAATCAAGCGGAAGCTTACAAAGTGTAAATTTTTACAAATACTTCTCAAAATAATCTACAGCGGAAGACTATTACAACTCACGTCTCATACCTATGCTAAGCAACAAAGAAGGTGTCCAGCCCGCGGACCCTTCTCGCTAGCCACACCATCACAATAGCAGCGGCAGGGGTTGCCATGAGTTCACCACTCGGAGAGTTCCGAGTCTCATCGGACACCCATACATATGAGCGGATAGTTATTACCTGCAAAACAACTCATGCAGTATCCGTGAGCATGAAGCTCAGCAAGACTTAACCGTCACCCTAGTCATGAAACTCAACATGCTTAAAATAGAGGGCTAAATATAGAAGTTTGCACAAAGGATGAAAATTGAGCTAAAGGAGAATCCTTACTTAAAGTTTTAAGCAACTTTTATAGCCCTCGCGGAATTTACATCGAGACTTCACAATCAAACAAGAAACGCTTCATCTCGATGTCACTTGCCCAAGGCGAAAATAACTTTAGTGAGCTATCCTAGACTCATACAGACCTTGCGCCATCAACGTCGAGACTCCACAATCAAACAAGAAACGCTTTGCCTCGACGCTACTAGCCCAAGGTGGAAAATAAATTTAGCGAAAGTGTTGATCATTCCTCATCTCCATTATGAGGATTACTCACGAAGCATTATTATGGTTTTCCAAGTTTAATACTACGTCACGACTCAGTGTACAAGTATGCTCACTACCACGAGTGACGGTGATTGCAATAAAAAACACCCGGCTGACACTACATGTACGCCCGTACTCGACGTTGTACACAGCAACCGTCACTGACGTCGTACGTGGCAACCTTTCTCACGACACCCAAATGTCGAACCGGTCCCAGAGACTGGGATTAAGTCTCACTACAGCAAACCCTCGTAGAGCCGACTTCTCTATCCTTTCAGCATCTGCATCAGACGATGAGGTATGCCTCGACACCCAGGTTAACATGTTACATCGGTTTCCTGGGTCCCATATAGCCAGTATGCATCTGGTACACATCTCAAACTTGTCCAGCGGGGCCGCACACGAGAACGGGCCTTAATCGACTCAGACATAGACTAGGTTCACAGGACCACGTCCTTGAGCCTTCCATCCACTGCCTGATCTCCATTCCCATCTATGAGGATCAATTCCCAACTCTTCCGATTGATCCCCCTTAATCCCGGTTCACGAGTAGCAAGCTGCCTACTCGAGTTATACCACTTTTAATCCACTTTTGTTAACTTGATATCAGCAGTTATAATCAATTGATAACCTACTTTACATTTTACTCCAGGGTTTTCTGGGTCATGCATTTGGAGTGTCATACCACCTAGGCTTAATGCAATAAACAAAATGCTAGACGATATAAAGTGAATACAAATAAAAACTTGTAAGTTTTGATGCAAACCGGGGCTTTAATTGTAAAGAATATGCATATGGATTTAATTGTAAAGATTTTGCTAACAAGTTCTAATAACAAGTTTAAAAACTGGAACTCTATTTAAGAATTTAAAATGACACTGGTGCTAGTTGTTTGGGTTTGTCTCTAAGCAACATGATTAAGTGCTAAGTGTTTTCCCCCTCATCTATGTTGATCACCTTAAAAGGTTAAATGGAACAGGAGTGATCCATAGATCCAATGGAGCTTAGAATTTTCACGTGAGTTCCTTGTCACAAGAAAGTCCTCTGGACCAAAAATTAGCACTTTTCCTTGAGTGGTTTGTTCAGAACAATTCTCTAAGAAATTAAGCAAAAAGGAGTTAATTGTGAAGTAAATTCCATGTTCATGCCAAACATAGTGAACTACAATTTCTATTATAGCTCATAGGACTTGCATGAATTTTCCTAGGATTTTTGGAGCTAAGAATTACCCAGAACTGAATTTCCAAGTTTTGAAAATTCTCTGAAAATGTTTCTGTATTCAATTGAACACAGCAACTTCAAATCTAAATTGCCCTAGCCAAATCAACTTCAAATGAGCTGAAATTTTTAGAGGAGTTCACTAACATCCTAAGGAATACTCTGGCAAAATCTTAGGAATTTTGGATGAACCAAACTCCCCCAAAAATTCTTTTGCTGAAAATATTTACAGAATTTTCCAGAATTAAATACTGAGTTTCAGACAAATTGGGTTGCATATTTGGATAGAGTTTTCCGACCTGAATCCAAACAAATATGCATCACTAAATTTGGAGCTTCCTAGCAAACGTTATGAGATTCTAATGTGTGAGGAAATTCTGGAATTCGAATTAACCGGGAAAAGTTCAAACTTCTGACAGCGGGTCCGGCCAACACGTGTCAGCTCCTCGGCTAAACCACACGGGGCCACAGGGCTATTTCCTGCACTGTCACAGATGATCCCGTGCAACAGAAGATCCCACCCCTATTCACTGAGCGACTGACATGCGGGCCCGGCCTCCTCGTCTTCTACCTCTCACTCCCGCGCCCGCGCGCCGCCGTGCTCGCCGGATCTGCGCTGATCTTCACCGTCCGGCCAGCTCCCGCGCCCTCCCTCGCCGTTAGGGCCTAATTCCACACGCTGAACACGATGGGACCACTTCCCCCGACCGGCGGTGGCTCTAACATAGCCGGCGACGGTGCGGTGGCTCGGTACCATTTCGTCGACGTCGTCCGGCCAACCTAGCCTGCCAAAACATCGGCGGAAGGACCCTACAGCTCCGGTGGACGCTAAGGAAGATCGTCCTGGTAGTGAAACGGGCCGGAGATTGCTCTAACCTAGCCTCCACCGTGAGCCCGGTTCTCCCCACCATATTACCGCCGTTGGAAAAGTGGAAAATACACCGTGCACCGTGGTTTTCATGCGTCGGGTGCTAAAAGGCAAATGACCGCCAGCTAGTCCAGCTTGTGTGTGCAAGATTTGATAAGCTACGGAGGATTAGAGTGTGAGAATTTTGGCGCCAAGTACCGGATGCTCCTTTTGAAGTCGCCGGGACAAAATCACCAAATTAGCCGTCGATCCTTCACGGGTTGCTTCATGATTTGGAGCAGAGCAGCACCACCGCAGCGTGCTCCCGTGACTGGGCTTGCTCGGGCGTGACAACCTCTGTGGAGGGCTGTCCACGTGCTCCTGGTTGCTGGTTAGCTTTAGGTTGCCGCGGACAAAGGAGTTTAGGGCTCGTAAACTGCCGGAGCTTGCTAGCTCCCACGCTGAGGAGGTGAAGAACGAGGGTGCCGTGTTGTTGTGCAGCTCAGGGGGCGCCGTAGCACCAGTTTAGCCGGTTCCCGATTGTTCACCGAGGCTGCGGTGAGCTCGGTTTTGTTTCGGGTTTTCTCATGCGTGAGGAGGAAAAACATCGGCGGTTGCCTCGGCTATGCGTGAAGGATCACGTCGAGAGGGTACCGCTAACCCCGTGCGGCCAGCGACCAGTTGACACGACCCCATTTGGTCCTGTCGAGCCAGGATCACGCTGAGGGGTGCTGCGTTGCACAACACCGTATAACACACGTCAAAGGTACAAAGCAGAAGCGGAAGTTTATTACATAAACAGTTTTATGAACCTGTTTACATCAAAATACGTTTAGTCCACACTCGCGGGCGTAGACTAAGCATCAAGTGCACGTTCAGCCCTCGAACGTGTCCTTGCTAGCACACACGCACACTAACTCTGCGGCGTGCACGACTCCCACTCAACGGGGTTCCCCTCCTGGGGTCCCGTCTCCTCTTCGGGAGTCCCTTCCTCATAGAACCATGCAAAAGCTTCAAACACAAGCAGTGAGCACGAAGGCTCAGCATGTCTGACCCGTCTCACCTAAACATGGAACTTCTACATGAGGGTAATGGGTTGCATGAGGCAAAAATCATTTCCAAGGACTCGCCTAATTAGTAGAACCTTACTTTCAAGTTTTAGCAGCAGGTTGTGCAGAACCTTACGCTAAGGCACATGAGAGAGCCGCAATCAAACAAGAAACGCATTTCTCTCATGTACTTTGCCCAAAGTTGAAAATAACTTTAATTAGCTCTACGCTACTGCATATCATTAACAATAAATGTCCAACTTTCAATCAGCAACATTTTAACATGTAACTAGCCTGATCTTTCTACGTCACGGTACAGTGAACAATTGGTACTCGCTGACCGCGAGGGACAGCGATTATAATCGATTTACACCTGCAGGGTTACCCGAACAACCCGTCACGTACGCCCGTACTCGATGTTGCCTACAACAACCATCACGGACGCCGTACGCGACCACCTTTCACCCGTTAGCCAAATATTGAACCGGTCCCATCGTCCTGAGCAAGAGGTCTCTGCACGCGCATCTCTGTGCCGCCAGCCGATTTACACCTCGAGCTCTCAACCTACCCTCTGAACGACGGGCAATGCCTCAATAACCAGCTACCCGAGTTACATCAGTTTCCCGGTTCCCATATAGCCGGTAGGTCTTCGGTACTGTTCTAACTTGTTCAACAGGCCCGCACACGGCTCGGTCCTCAATCGACACAAGCGGAGCTACAGCACACAGGCCCCATAGTCCTGCTGCCCTTACTCTCCGCTCGGTCTCATTTTCTTGCCATGTGTATCATGTGCTATCTCTACCCGAGCAATGTGCCTCTAGCCTATTCTCGCGAGTAGCTCCAACTACTCGACTTGTACCGAATCCTACTCTATCCTAGCAATGCAGTGGCTAACGAGGTTTGCAATCCTAAACCCAACCCGTGGTTTTCTTGGCTATGCAGTTGGATCTCCAAACAAGACTCTAATGCACAGAACAAAGGAAACAAGTATGTGCTCAAAACAATAAAAATTTGTAAAAAGGTTAATGCAAACCGGAGCTTGCCTTGCTGCTCTTGGTCGTAGGCTAGCTGTTCCTCCGGAGTAACGAAGTCTAGGACTTCGGGTTCCTCCTCGACCTTAGCGACTACATGATAGAAACAATACATGTATTAATTTAATGCATTTGTATTAAGTTTGAAGTTGTGAAGTCTATAACCTTTGCTAGATAGACCTAATGACTGTGAAACTTTTACTGTGGCTTGGTTACAACCTAAACAGACACTTGGTCAAGTTTTAGTTGCAGCAAAGCTCATTTGAGCCCTCCACAAATAATTATGTCCTTGACCTTAATTGGAACTCTTAGGGTGTTCTAGGAATTTTCATGAGACAAACTATGACTTTCTGAAAACTAGATTTTCAGAGGGTTCTAATGGAGTTGGTCTCACTTAATTTGGAAGTCTCTAACTAAAGATATGAGCTAAACAATTTCAGAGAAAATTCTGAAAATGTTTCTGAACATTTTCTATTTTCTCTGGAACAGTTTTACTAATCACACCATTAGGTGGACTAAATGAGCTCAAATGGATCTGAAATTTTTATGGTAGTTCAAGGATATTTTGGTGAACATCTCAGCAAAATTTCAGGATTTTCCTCCAAAGGATTCTCCAGTTAAAATTCCTAACAGTTTAAATTTTAAGGAATTAATCCTGGAGAATTAAGGAATTTCATGAAGTGAAACTTGATTTTCTGGAAAGTACTCAGAGAGATGAATCCAGAAAAATTTGGTTCACTCAATTTGGAGCTTTCTAGCCAAAGTTATAAGGATTTGAAGTTTGAAGGAAATCTGAAAATCGGGGAAAAGTTTAAACTCGCGCGTGGGCCCAAGGGACACGCGTCGCACGCCTAGGCGATGGCACACCGCGGCCCACAAGGATTTTGCGTGCCAGCACACCCGATCCCGGCCGCATCCGGATCCCGATTCAAAATATCGGCCGCTGACAGCTGGGGTCCACCCCCTTCTTCAACCTCGCGACACCCGCGCCCCGCCGCCGAGGGACCTCGCCGGAGAGCTCGCCGCCGGCTGCTGTACAGCTCCAAACTTCTTGATTCTGGCCGCCCCTGCCTACTTTTACTTGGGGAACAGGATCCGAGGGTCAGCTGCTCATGACAACGGCCGGAGCATGGTCGGCGACGAGCCGCCATATCAGAATGACTTCGGCCATGTCGGCTGACTCTCCTAGTACCTCAGCTACTTGGGAAATCGGTCGGGGAGCATCAGTGGACCTCAGAGAAGGTCGACATGAGCTCGAGGCAGCTCGGGGAAGGCCCGAAATAGGTCCTCACCGTGCGCCCGATACCTCCCGTTCGTTCCGCCATTAGTAGACCTTAAATTACGCCAGGCACAGAGGTTCTCCGGCCCAGAGTTGTGAAGGCAACTTGTGCGTTACCGTGTCTAGCTCGTGTGGGAGTGGCCTGAGGCCCTCTAATCCTTTCTAGAACATGAATTAAACAGAATCGTACCCGAAGGTCGTTCTGCACACAGAAAGGGGAAAAGTGGAAATTCGCCGCCGGTGAGCAACCACTCGAGCTGTGGCTCGGGGATGAGCAGCACCGGTCACCCGCGCGTCCAAGGGTGCCTTGGCTCAGGCGTGACAACGCCCAGGTTGGGCTGTCCACGAGAGCCCGAGGTGCGGCGGTTCCAAGTTCCGAGTTTGATCTTTCGGCACAGCCGATATCAATCGGTTTCAACCGAATTCTAGCAATGGGGAGGATGGAGGAAGGTCTCTAGTACCTTGCTGGGGCTCTGGAGTGGAAGGAGGGAGCTGCGATCGGCGTCCTCCGATCAAGTCCGAACTGCGGAAACTTCCGGCCGGTGCTGGGTTCTTGCGGGAAAACACGTCGGTACCTCGGCCGAGGAGGGAGGGCAGGCGCCTTAAGAAGGCTCTGCACCGCCTCATGCCCGCGCGTGGGCAAGCAGCTGGTGGCGCGGTGGCTGGCCTCGGTGGCGATCACCGCTGCGGCTCGGCGACCCGAGTGAAAAGTCTCAGTCGGTTTGTGTTGAAGTAGAGGCTGACATGTGGGTCCCACCCTTCCTTTTAACCTCTGAAATTTACTTCTAATCACTGTTGTAAACAGTGAACCCCATACTACCCTTGGCAATTCAAATTATTCCCCCATGAGCCATTTGAATTGATCAAAGTTCAAATGAGGTTTGGTTTGAATGAATTTCAGCACAAGTTCAGTTTGAAATTCAAATAAAATTTGAATTTCTCCCCCTTAGCTCATGTCAAGATCAACTCCAAATGGAGTGAAAATTGGTGTGTGAGCTCACAAAAATGTTCTGAGTAAGAATATGCCTTCCACTTTCAAATTCATGGGATAAAAACAGTTTGAATTTGAATATGTTTTCAAACTGCCCCCTTCCTATCTATACCCAAGATGACCTCAAAAAGGTTTTGAATTTGGGTGAAACTTTGGCATGGACATCCTTAGCAAAGTGTAGGAGTTTTCATATGTCCAGCCCATCTATATCACATGTGGGAAATACCACTTTTGCAATGTGTAAGTTTGTTCCCTAATGAGCATGTTGATAATTGTTACTTGCTCTTCATTTGTGTTCATCATTCTTCCTCAAATGAGGTGTGTGGTGTGGGGATGAACACTACAAATGGGTGTCAAACTGAGGCCCTTACATTCCTCCCCCCTTAAAAGAATCTCGTCCCGAGATTATAAGGTGAAAATAAGAGAGAGGACGGTGGAAAATTACCGGATATGTGACGTGAGAAAGTCGGGGTAGTTAGTGCGAAGGAATTCTTCGCTCTCCCATGTCGCTTCGTCCATGGAGTGATTACTCCACAGAACCTTGTAGAACCACAACGTACGGTTGCGTGTGGTTCGGGCCTTCTCATCAATAATCTGCACCGGTTCCTCCCGATAGGTGAGATCCGGTTGCAGTTCTTCAATGTCTTCCAGCTGAACGGTAGTTGATAGCTTGAGACACTTCCTCAGCTGGGAAACGTGAAAGACGTCGTGCACACCGGAAAGTGCTTCTGGTAATTTCAGCCGGTATGCCACCGATCCACATCTTTTGGTAATCTGGAATGGACCGATGAAGCGGGGTGCTAACTTTCCCCTCACCCCAAATCTGTTTACGCCCTTCATTGGAGACACCCGTAGATATACGTGATCCCCAACTTCGAATTGTAATGGGCGCCTTCTCCGGTCCGCATACTGTTTCTGACGGGATTGAGCGGCTTTTAGGTTCGCTTGAATTAGTCGAACCTTTTCTTCCGCGTTGTTGACAAGGTCAATCCCGAAGGTAACCCTTTCGCCAGACTCACACCAGTTCAATGGTGTGCGGCATTTTCTCCCGTATAGCGCCTCGTAGGGCGCCATCTTGATGCTGGCTTGGTACCCATTGTTGTACGAGAACTCGGCTAACGGCAAGTGATCATCCCAATTCTTGCCGTGGTCGATAGCGCAAGCTCGTAGCATGTCTTCTAGAATCTGATTTACCCGCTCGGTTTGTCCATCCGTCTGCGGGTGGTAGGCTGAACTACGGATCAGCTTCGTCCCCAAGCCAGCGTGTAGCTGCTCCCAAAAACGGGACACAAATAAAGTGCCCCGGTCCGATATGATGGTACGGGGTATGCCGTATAAGCATAGGATCCGTGAGATGTACAGTTCAGCGTACTTCTTGGCGTTGTAGTTGGTGTTGACCGGGATGAAATGGGCAACTTTGGTGAGCCGATCGACGATCACCCACACAGAATCATGTTTCTGTAAGGTGGTGGGTAAACCGGACGACGAAATCCATGCTCACGTCCTCCCACTTCCAGGCAGGAATGCCCAGTGGTTGCAGCAGTCCCGGTTTCCGCATGTGGTCTGCCTTCACCCTTCGACATGTATCACATTCGGACACGTATTTTGCAGTCTCTCGCTTCATCCGTGTCCACCAAAACTTTCTTCTGAGTTCTTGATACATTTTGTTGCTGCCGGGGTGAATAGAAAACTTTGATAAGTGAGCCTCATCAAAGATTTTCTTCCGTAACTCCGGGTTTCGGGGTACGACGATCCGGTTCTTGAACCATAGGACGCCGTCTCCGTCCTGCCGGAAACATTTCAACTCCCCACTGTCTACACGTCTCCGCAAATGTGACATGCCCTTGTCATTCTTCTGGGCTGCCGCTATCTCTTCACGGATAGTGGGGATCAAAGCTAGGTTGTAGAGAGCCCCGTGTGGAATTACATGTAGTGGTGGTTCGCTCTCTTCCAACGGTGTGATGGTCAGATTATTGACGTGTGACTTGCGGCTCAGCGCATCTGCCACAACGTTTGCCTTGCCCGGATGATAATGGATCTCTATCTCGTAATCCTTTATCAGTTCTAACCATCTTCGTTGCCTCATGTTCAGCTCCTTCTGAGTGAATATGTGCTTGAGGCTTTTGTGGTCGGTATATAAATGTACGAGGTTACCGAGTAGGTAGTGCCTCCACATCTTCAGTGCAAGTACCACGGCAGCGAGCTCCAAGTCGTGAGTTGGATAATTTTGCTCATGGTTCCTAAGCTGCCGTGATCCATACGCGACCACTCTTCGGTCTTGCATCAGCACACATCCGAGCCCAATGCCGGATGCATCGCAGTACACATCGAACGGTTTTGTTGTGTCTGGCTGCGCCAAAACCGGTGCTGATGTCAGGTGCTTGACTAAAGCCTTGAATGCTGCTTCACATGCTGGACTCCAAACATATTTGGTAGCCTTCTTCAGCAGCTCTGTCATTGGCTTGGCAATCTTCGAGAAGTTCGGAATGAACCTCCGATAATATCCCGCGAGTCCGAGGAAACTCCGTACCTCATGAACAGTTCTCGGGGATTTCCAATTCAGCACTTGCGTGATCTTGCTCGGGTCCACAGCGATACCCTCCGCTGAGATGATATGCCCGAGGAAAGGCACTTGCGATATCCAAAACTCGCATTTGCTGAACTTTGCGTATAACTTGTGATCCCGCAGCCGTTGCAAGACTATACGCAGATGTTTCTTGTGATCTTCTTCCGACTTGGAGTATACTAGGATGTCGTCGATGAAGACCACGACAAACTTGTCCAGCTCCGGCATGAACACCGAGTTCATTAAGTACATGAAGTGAGCTGGAGCATTGGTGAGGCCAAAGGACATGACCAGGTACTCATAGAGTCCGTACCTTGTCGAGAAAGCTGTCTTTGGAATGTCCTCCGCCCTTATCTTAATCTGATGGTACCCGGATCTTAAATCCATCTTGGAAAAGATCTTTGCTTCGACCAACTGATCAAACAACATGTCGATCCGTGGCAACGGGTACTTGTTCTTGATGGTTACGGCATTTAATGGACGGTAGTCCACGCAAAGCCGCAACGTTTCATCCTTCTTTTTGACAAATAATGCCGAACAGCCCCATGGCGAGGAGCTCGGCCTAATAAAACCCTTCTCCAGAAGGTCCGTGAGCTGAGTCTTCAGTTCAGCCAACTCCTTGGGCGCCATCTTGTACGGCCTTCGGGATATTGGCATGGTTCCCGGTGTAAGTTCAATCTTGAACTCCACCTCTCTATCGGGTGGCATCCCCGGCAAATCGTACGGGAATACATCTGGGAACTCTCGGACCACTGGAATGTCTTCCAATCTGATGGTTGTGGCTTGATAGACACTTGGAAGTTTTATTTCTGGACTGTCCAGAAATAATGAGTGAGAACCGTGCACCTCTGAGTTTAAGTGCACGACTCGAAGGACGGTGTCTAAAACAGCGCCGTGGCGGGTTAACCACGACATCCCTAGGATGACATCGACCTTCTGTCCCTCTAAGATAATGAGAGACGTGGGGTACACTCTACCCGCTAAGCATAATGGTGCTTTGGAGACCATTAGGCTTGCTGAAATCTTCCCACCCGGTGAACAAATTAGATATGGACTATCAGTGGGTAGTATTGGCAAGCTGTGTTTAGCAATGAAAGCTTGGCTAATAAAATTATGCGTGGCGCCTGAATCAAACAGTACTATAGCGGGATGCTGGTGGAGTTGGAACATACCCGCAAGGATTGGCTCGCCCTCCGGCACGTCCTCAATGGCAAGCTGGTGGACAGTACCGGGCCTAGGGTTTGCCCGCCGCGCATTAGTAGGGTTCCGGGGTTGATTCCTCCCCGGAAACTGTGGTGCCACTCCGCCGCCTTGCCTCTCCGGGCAACTGCTCGCGAAGTGTCCTGGACGACCACACTTGTAACATGTGGCCGCTGCTGGTGGAGTACTCGGGGGACGAAAGCCCGGCATGCGTTGCAGAGGTGCAAACGCACGCGGCATCGCCCGCTGCTGCTGTTGTTGTTGCGGTGGTGCTGGCAGTGCTGGCCGGAATGCCGGTGAAGAGTACGGCCGACTGTGGAACGGCATTGACCGCTGTGGTGGCTGCCAGCGTGGGCCTGATGGTGGGCGATTCACCATCCGAAACTTCTGAGAAGGACCGCCTCCTTCTCCGCTGCTCTGCGGCGCGCTTCGCTTTCGCTCTGCCGCCGCCAACTCCTTGCCGGAGTCCTCCTGAACAATCGCAGCATCAATTATGTCGTTGAGGCTGCCGCGATTGAACATCGCCAGCTTGTCCTTCAGGAGCGGGTTAAGCCCCTGGTAAAAGTGGTCCCGCCGCTTCTCGTCCGTATCTGCATGATACGACGCGTAGAGCGCGAGATCTTTGAACGCCCTGGAATATCCCAGCGCGTTTCGGCTCCCTTGTTGCAGGTGTAGGAACTCCTGCGTCTTCCTCTTCATCAAACCGGGCGGTATATGATAGGCCCTGAAGGCCGTCCGGAACTCCGCCCAGGTCATCACTCGGTCGGTGGGCTGGGAAGCACAGAAGTTGGCCCACCACGCGCTCGCGGATCCTTGGAGCTGCTGGACCGCGAACTGAGTCTTGCGCTGCTCGCTGATTTGGAGCAGCCCGAACTTCATCTCTATGGCGCGGAGCCAGTTGTCCGCGTCAAGTGGTTCATCCGCCCTTAAGAATACAGGGGGATGAGTCGCCAGGAAGTCGGAGTAGGAGCTCTGTTGGCGCTCCTCACGATCTTGACGTCTCTCTGGGCGAGACGTATTCGCAATTAACGTTTGCATCAGCTCTGTGTGCTGCTGATGTGAACCTGCCATTGCCGCGACAATGTCGGCCAATGTAACTGTCGGCAGTGGCGGTGGCGGTGTTTGCTGTTGCTGTTGCTGCTGCTGTCCCGAGGAGTCCTCGGGAGGTGGTTGGGAGGTCTCTCCCCCTTGGCTAGTACCTCCAACATCAGGGTTGGCACGAGTACGCGTCATTCTGAAATTCAGCACAGCAGCAATTAGCACATGTCTTACTCAAAATTCCATAAACAGCAGTAGGTATTGAAGCGACGCATGATTAACTTGCACAACATTCACATATATTGATAAAGCATAAACTTTATACAAGATACATTATTCTCAGATCTCCGAGAAGTCGTGCTCATGTCGTCACTACCTATACATACGCTACTGTCTATACGACATGTCACCGATTACAAAAGTTGGGTTACGCTACCCTAGCTGCCCTACTTGGCAACCGTAACCCCCTACTCGGAGTAGAATTCGACCTCCTGTGGGTCGTCCTCCTCCGGTACTTCTGCTGGTGGCTCTGGATCTACCACCTCTTCTCCCATTCCGGGTTCTCCCATTGCTGGAAGACCCAAGACCACCGGTACGCCCAATACCGGGGGCACGAGGTCCTGCAATGCATGCACCTCGTCCATAGCCTGGTTGTAGTCCTCTTCCCAGCCTTGTCCTTCCTCAATAGCGTCGTCCCGCTCTTGAGCAAGGTCCTCATTCTGCTGGGTTAGGGTCTGCACCAGCTCTTGCAACGCCGTGATGTCAACACGGCCCTTCTTCTTTGCCTTCTTCAGACGACGCAACTGATTGTGTTGTTCATTCAGTCGCTTGATCGTCGGAAGGAGCACATTGCGGAGTGCGCTGTGAGCACCCTCGAAATGATCTCCACGGCTTGTGCTCTCCTTGAGCTTGGTGGCGAGATGTTCCGTATGAACAGCTTGGCTGTCCATCACAGCGTTTCCCGCCCTCATTTGGAGGCTGAGATTTACCTCCGCGGGGTTGTACCTTGGGCAACTCGGGTCTGTTGCCTCCAGGTACCTCTCTTCCCACACATGCTGAGCTCGTCCCTCCACCGGAACGAGTGCGTATGGAGTTCCCTCCATAGCCTGCACGTGTAGTTGGCAGAAACGTGACATAGTGTCACGGGCTGCCACTTGCCACATCCCTTCCGGTTGTCTTCCTCTCACCGTGACGGTGAATGGCACCCAACCGGGTGGCGTAGGTCCTGCGGGAACCTCGACATGGATCGTCCACGTCCTGTTCCCCTCTTCGCCTACTTCCTTGGCGAAGTATTGCGGCATCTGGTTGTACCCGAAATATTGGAGCATTTGCCACAATGCTTCCGGGTAGCCGCTACGGTCAGAGCAGTGGGAAACTACCCACCCGTTCTCCAACCGTTTATCTGCTGCCATCTGTAAAAATATATTTGAGAATTGTCAAATATTTATTTAAACAGTAAACCATTGAGTTATAACATAAGATATGTCATTGAACCCATAACACTTGGAAACATAGTTCAAATTTTTAAATAAATTTGACTGCTGATCTGCTGTTGCCATGACAGCCCTGACCAGTTTCCATATCAATCTGATTTAGGCCAGGTTAAAAGCAAAACCAGTCCTGGAGCTCAACATCAAAGTTAAAGTTAACTTCAATAGCTTTCCAAAAAGTATTTGGTTGGCCTAAGATCTGTCCTGGTTCAAAAGTTATGAGATGTCAAAGTTAACAGAATTTCTGGAAACAATTGGACAGCACCTCCCTGCCTTAGGTACTGATTTGATCCAAGAATCCCAGTTAATTCTGTTCCTAATCTGACAAAAGTTTCTGTTACAAAGTTGTAACCCATCTCATAAGATTTCCAGAACTACCTCATTTCCTATCTTTGGATTTTTAAGCAGGAAGTTATGCTTAATTTACAGAGAGTTTACAGAGAGTCTTTGCCCTGTCCTGTTTTCTGGACAGTTTCAACTCTACTGCATTTTTCGAGTGGTAAAGGGATGAAACACCTCTGGAACTCAACGGAAAAGTTGTAAAGCTCCTCCAAAGCTTTCCAGAAATGTATCATACGACCCCAACCTCGAAAGGACTCAACCTCTAACCTCTGATTAACTCCAGCCTTGATTTAGCTGGAAACAGAGTGCTCTGTCCTTAACATCCTATAAGTTAAAAACTTGTTAGCTTTGAATATCCTGTTCAAGGGAAGGAGTTACATCAAGTTTTACTACTTTGGATCAAAACCTTCAAGTTTTTAAATGAAGTTGTTCATTTAATTGGATGTGACGTCGAGGCGTCACCAGATTAGGTCGGTACTACGTCCTCACAAAGGAAAAACCTATACCGGACTTAGCCGGCTTCGTTAGTTCAGTGGCACTACTCGTCACTCGCACACGGATGCTACACGTCTACCGTTTCGTGGTAAGGCTACCTGCAGAAATTCAACCAATCATCAGACTCGGCTGCACACCGAGCCCGGAATACATACAGTTAGTACACCCGGCCGTCATCACTCGCCCGGATGTTCTCAAGCCAAACACGCCTTGAGTTACGTGTTCACGTTTCAGACCACGTGACGGGGTCTCCCATGTTGCACCACGCACGCCAGGGACAGACGTCGCTCGAATACCCCAAGCGACATGAAGAGTCGTAGAGGATACTAAAGCGGGTCGGGTTACCTGCCACCCGTGGGGCTCCACCCTTCAGCTTGTGCGCACTGGTGGACAGCGCTTACGTGCACCCCCCAAGACATGAACGTCCCGAGATGCACGATTTTTCCGACATAACAAATAGGTTAATAAGCCACTTTCTATATGCTAATAACATCCTTATACGGGCTACTAACTCGCTCCTCACTGGATTTTTGGAAAGAGAAGACCTTTGTACTGTGTTAAACCTCAAGCGAGCTCTGATACCACGCTGACACGACCCCATTTGGTCCTGTCGAGCCAGGATCACGCTGAGGGGTGCTGCGT
Source organism: Neostapfia colusana (assembly GCA_030760725.1). Lineage (NCBI taxonomy): Eukaryota > Viridiplantae > Streptophyta > Magnoliopsida > Poales > Poaceae > Neostapfia > Neostapfia colusana. Next base: position 50,895,674 of record JASWHV010000006.1, on the reverse strand, counting down.
TGCACAACATCGTATAACACACGTCAAAGGTACAAAGCGGAAGCGGAAGTTTATTACATAAACAGTTTTATGAACCTGTTTACATCAAAATACGTTTAGTCCACACTCGCGGGCGTAGACTAAGCATCAAGTGCACGTTCAGCCCTCGAACGTGTCCTTGCTAGCACACACGCACACTAACTCTGCGGCGTGCACGACTCCCACTCGACGGGGTTCCCCTCCTGGGGTCCCGTCTCCTCTTCGGGAGTCCCTTCCTCATAGAACCCTGCAAAAGCTTCAAACACAAGTAGTGAGCACGAAGGCTCAGCAAGTCTGACCCGTCTCACCTAAACATGGAACTTCTACATGAGGGTAATGGGTTGCATGAGGCAAAAATCATTTGCAAGGACTCGCCTAATTAGTAGAACCTTACTTTCAAGTTTTAGCAGCAGGTTGTGGAGAACCTTACGCTAAGGCACATGAGAGAGCCGCAATCAAACAAGAAACGCATTTCTCTCATGTACTTTGCCCAAAGTTGAAAAGAACTTTAATTAGCTCTACGCTACGGCATATCATTAACAATCAATGTCCAACTTTCAATCAGCAACATTTTAACATGTAACTAGCCTGATCTTTCTACGTCACGGTACAGTGAACAAGTGGTACTCACTGACCGCGAGGGACAGCGATTATAATCGATTTACACCTGCAGGGTTACCCGAACAACCCGTCACGTACGCCCGTACTCGATGTTGCCTACAACAACCATCACGGACGCCGTACGCGACCACCTTTCACCCGTTAGCCAAATATTGAACCGGTCCCATCGTCCCGAGCAAGAGGTCTCTGCACGCGCATCTCTGTGCCGCCAGCCGATTTACACCTCGAGCTCTCAACCTACCCTCTGAACGACGGGCAATGCCTCAATAACCAGCTACCCGAGTTACATCAGTTTCCCGGTTCCCATATAGCCGGTAGGTCTTCGGTACTGTTCTAACTTGTTCAACAGGCTCGCACACGGCTCGGTCCTCAATCGACACAAGCGGAGCTACAGCACACAGGCCCCATAGTCCTGCTGCCCTTACTCTCCGCTCGGTCTCATTTTCTTGCCATGTGTATCATGTGCTATCTCTACCCGAGCAATGTGCCTCTAGCCTATTCTCGCGAGTAGTTCCAACTACTCGACTTGTACCGAATCCTACTCTATCCTAGCAATGCAGTGGCTAACGAGGTTTGCAATCCTAAACCCAACCCGTGGTTTTCTTGGCTATGCAGTTGGATCTCCAAACAAGACTCTAATGCACAGAACAAAGGAAACAAGTATGTGCTCAAAACAATAAAAATTTGTAAAAAGGTTAATGCAAACCGGAGCTTGCCTTGCTGCTCTTGGTCGTAGGCTAGCTGTTCCTCCGGAGTAACGAAGTCTAGGACTTCGGGTTCCTCCTCGACCTTAGCGACTACATGATAGAAACAATACATGTATTAATTTAATGCATTTGTATTAAGTTTGAAGTTGTGAAGTCTATAACCTTTGCTAGATAGACCTAATGACTGTGAAACTTTTACTGTGGCTTGGTTACAACCTAAACAGAGACTTGGTCAAGTTTTAGTTGCAGCAAAGCTCATTTGAGCCCTCCACAAATAATTATGTCCTTGACCTTAATTGGAACTCTTAGGGTGTTCTAGGAATTTTCATGAGACAAACTATGACTTTCTGAAAACTAGATTTTCAGAGGGTTCTAATGGAGTTGGTCTCACTTAATTTGGAAGTCTCTAACTAAAGATATGAGCTAAACAATTTCAGAGAAAATTCTGAAAATGTTTCTGAACATTTTCTATTTTCTCTGGAACAGTTTTACTAATCACACCATTAGGTGGACTAAATGAGCTCAAATGGATCTGAAATTTTTATGGTAGTTCAAGGATATTTTGGTGAACATCTCAGCAAAATTTCAGGATTTTCCTCCAAAGGATTCTCCAGTTAAAATTCCTAACAGTTTAAACTTTAAGGAATTAATCCTGGAGAATTATGGAATTTCATGAAGTGAAACTTTATTTTCTGGAAAGTACTCAGAGAGCTGAATCCAGAAAAATTTGGTTCACTCAATTTGGAGCTTTCTAGCCAAAGTTATAAGGATTTGAAGTTTCAAGGAAATCTGAAAATCGGGGAAAAGTTTAAACTCACGCGTGGGCCCAGGGGACACGCGTCGCACGCCTAGGCGATGGCACACCGCGGCCCACAAGGATTTTGCGCGCCAGCACACCCGATCCCGGCCGCAGCCGGATCCCGATTCAAAATATCGGCCGCTGACAGCTGGGGTCCACCCCCTTCTTCAACCTCGCGACACCCGCGCCCCGCCGCCGAGGGACCTCGCCGGAGAGCTCGCCGCCGGCTGCTGTACAGCTCCAAACTTCTTGATTCTGGCCGCCCCTGCCTACTTTTACTTGGGGAACAGGATCCGAGGGTCAGCTGCTCATGACAACGGCCGGAGCATGGTCGGCGATGAGCCGCCATATCGGAATGACTTCGGCCATGTCGTCTGACTCTCCTAGTACCTCAGCTACTTGGGAAATCGGTCGGGGAGCATCAGTGGACCTCAGAGAAGGTCGACATGAGCTCGAGGCAGCTCGGGGAAGGCCCGAAATAGGTCCTCACCGTGCGCCCGATACCTCCCGTTCGTTCCGCCATTAGTAGACCTTAAATTACGCCGGGCACAGAGGTTCTCCGGCCCAGAGTTGTGAAGGCAACTTGTGCGTTACCGTGTCTAGCTCGTGTGGGAGTGGCCTGAGGCCCTCTAATCCTTTCTAGAACACGAATTAAACAGAATCGTACCCGAAGGTCGTTCTGCACACAGAAAGGGGAAAAGTGGAAATTCGCCGCCGGTGAGCAACCACTCGAGCTGTGGCTCGGGGATGAGCAGCACAGGTCACCCGCACGTCCAAGGGTGCCTTGGCTCGGGCGTGACAACGCCCAGGTTGGGCTGTCCATGAGAGCCCGAGGTGCGGCGGTTCCAAGTTCCGAGTTTGATCTTTCGGCACAGCCGATATCAATCGGTTTCAACCGAATTCTAGCAATGGGGAGGATGGAGGAAGGTCTCTAGTACCTTGCTGGGGCTCTGGAGTTGAAGGAGGGAGCTGCGATCAGCGTCCTCCGATCAAGTCCAAACTGCGGAAACTTTCGGCCGGTGCTGGGTTCTTGCGGGAAAACACGTCGGTACCCCGGCCGAGGAGGGAGGGCAGGCGCCTTAAGAAGGCTCTGCACCGCCTCATGCCCGCGCGTGGGCAAGCAGCTGGTGGCGCGGTGGCTGGCCTCGGTGGCGATCACCGCTGCGGCTCGGCGACCCGAGTGAAAAGTCTCAGTCGGTTTGTGTTGAAGTAGAGGCTGACATGTGGGTCCCACCCTTCCTTTTAACCTCTGAAATTTACTTCTAATCACTGTTGTAAACAGTGAACCCCATACTACCCTTGGCAATTCAAATTATTCCCCCATGAGCCATTTGAATTGATCAAAGTTCAAATGAGGTTTGGTTTGAATGAATTTCAGCACAAGTTCAGTTTGAAATTCAAATAAAGTTTGAATTTCTCCCCCTTAGCTCATGTCAAGATCAACTCCAAATGGAGTGAAAATTGGTGTGTGAGCTCACAAAAATGTGCTGAGTAAGAATATGCCTTCCACTTTCAAATTCATGGGATAAAAACAGTTTGAATTTGAATATGTTTTCAAACTGCCCCCTTCCTATCTATACCCAAGATGACCTCAAAAAGGTTTTGAATTTGGGTGAAACTTTGGCATGGACATCCTTAGCAAAGTGTAGGAGTTTTCATATGTCCAGCCCATCTATATCACATGTGAGAAATACCACTTTTGCAATGTGTAAGTTTGTCCCCTAATGAGCATGTTGATAATTGTTACTTGCTCTTCATTTGTGTTCATCATTCTTCCTCAAATGAGGTGTGTGGTGTGGGGATGAACAATACAAATGGGTGTCAAACTGAGGCCCTTACACCAGTGAGAAGAGCAGGAGGTGGCTCGGAGCTGCTCCCGCGGTGGCACCTGGTGAGGCTTCTGTTTTGTTGAGTGGAAAACTTAAGACTGAAGATTTGAAGATCTTTTGCAATTTTTAACCTCCCCAATGACAGGTGGGGTCCACTCAACTTTCCTGCAAAAAGATCTCCACAGTTTGGCAAATAATCAATCCAAATGTTTGAAAGTTGAAAACTGAGCTGCATTTGGATTGTTGGACAAATTCCCTCCAAATTCAAGTGTATATTTGAACTCTTTTGCACCTTTAAATCCTTTTTGGAAAAATGGACGGCAAACCTTTTCAAAAGTTAATGAAACTTTGCCTACCCACTAATTTGGACCTAAGGAATCCAAATATGCAATTTGATTCTTGTGTTAGCTGCTACAAACAAGAGTTTAAACACAACAGTTTGAATTACCATTGTGTCCTCCCCTCATTTGAAATCTGAGTTGAACATTTAGTTCAAAACCTGATTTTTAAACCCTTCCATTGCACTTGAGTACTTCAACTATGTGGTCTTAATCCACCTAGGGTCCAACCATGCAAGTAACCCTAAGTTGGTTTTAGAAGAATCTCTCATGTGTTATCATATGTGTAAAAAGTTTAAACTAGCCCCCTTTTTCATACACATGACACCAACATTTGTGCAAACTCAAGTTTCTTTGTATTAATGCTTTTGGGACCTTTACATTCCTCCCTCCTTAAAAGGGAATCTCGTCCCGAGATTACAAAAGAAAGATGAGGCGGAAGGTAATTACAAAATCTATGACAAAAGTTCTGGATAGTTCTTGTGGATGTAATCTTCACTCTCCCAAGTCGCCTCTTCTGGGGTATGATTACTCCACAGGACTTTGTAAAATTTCAAAGTCCGATTTCGAGTGATCCGAGTCTTTTCATCGATAATCTTGATGGGCTGCTCGGCGTAGGTAAGATCCGGTTGTAATATCTCCATGTCTCCTGAAAGAATCTCTGTCGGCTTCTTCAAACACTTTCTCAAGTGTGAGACATGGAAGATGTCGTGGACGCCCGACAAAGATGGTGGCAGCCTCAGACGGTAGGCTAGCGGTCCACACCGTTCTGTAATAATGAACGGACCTACAAAGCGTGGAGCTAGCTTTCCCTTGGCTCCGAATCGATGAATTCACTTCATCGGGGATACTCGGAGATAGACGTGATCTACGACTTCAAAATACAAGGGTCGGCGTCGCTGGTCTGCATAGCTCTTCTGGCGAGATTGAGTGGCTTTGAGGTTTGCTTGAATAAGCTAGACCCGCTCTTCAGCATCTTTTACAAGATCAATGCCGAAAATCACCCTGTCGCCGGATTCACACCAATTGAATAGCGTGCGGCACTTCGTGCCATAAAGTGCTTCGTACGGTGCCATTTTAATACTGGATTGGTAACCATTGTTGTAGGAGAACTCTGCTAATTGCAAATGGTTATCCCAATTCTTTCAATGATCTATGGCACATGCTCTCAGCATATCCTCTAAAATTTGATTCATCCTCTCCGTTTGGCCGTCAGTTTGAGGATGATATGCCGAGCTTCTGATTAACTTTGTCCCCAGAGATTCATGTAGTTGCTCCCAGAAACGAGCAACAAATATTGAACCTCGGTCTGATATGATGGTTCTGGAAACTCCATGTAAGCACACAATTCTGGAGAGATACAACTCTGCATATTGCTTTGTATGGAACCCTGTATTCACTGGGATGAAGTGGGCTGATTTTGTAAGCGATCAACAATCACCCAAATGGAGTCATGCTTTCTAGATGTGAGAGGCAGTCCGACAATAAAGTTCATATTGATGTACTCCCACTTCCATGCCGGAATATTTAATGGTTGCAGCATTCCCGCTTTCTTAATATGATCAGCTTTGACTCGCCGACATGTGTCACACTCGGATACATACTTGGCAATTTGTTGCTTCATCCGAGTCCACCAAAATTTTGTTTTAAGGTCTTGATACATCTTCTTGCTTCCTGGATGTATCGAGTACTTGGACATATGAGCTTCATCCAAGATCTTCTTTCTTAGCTTCAGGTTCCGGGGTACCACGGTACAGTTGTTAAACCATAACACACCTTGTTCATCTTCCTGGAAACATTTCATTTTATCCTCATTGATTCTTGCCCGGACTTTCCGCATTCCTTTATCTCTCTTCTGGGCTTGTACAATGTCTTCTCTAATGGTAGGCACAAGAGCAAGATTGTACAATGCCCCATAGGGAATCACCCGCAAGCTTGGTTCTTCATCCTCATCCGGAATAACCGACAAGTTATTTACATGGGACTTACGACTGAGTGCATCAGCCACCATGTTATCTTTGCCCGGATGGTAATGGATCTCGAGCTCATAGTCTTTGATCAATTCCAACCATCTCCTCTGCCTCATATTGATATCCTTCTGAGTGAATATATATTTGAGGCTCTTATGGTCGGTGTAGAGGTGCACTAAATTCCCGAGTAAGTAGTGCCTCCACATCTTCAACGCAAGCACCACTGCAGCGAGTTCTAGGTCATGAGTGGGGTAGTGCTTCTCGTGGTTGTGGAGTTGAAGAGACCCATACGCGATCACGCATCTATCTTGCATTAAGACGCAGCCAAGTCCAATGCCTGAGGCATCACAATAAACATCAAATGGCTTTGTTGTATCCGGTTGGGCTAACACCGGTGCCGTTGTGGGATGTTTCTTCAAAGTTTGAAATGCCTCTTCACAGGCCTTCATCCATACATACTTGCTGCTCTTCTTCAATAATTCTGTCATGGGTTTAGCCACCTTCGAGAAGCTGGGAATAAATCTCCGATAGTAACCCGCTAGCCCCAGAAAACTGCGGATCTGATGAACAGATGTCGGAGACTCCCACTTCAAGACTTGCTCAATTTTTTTTGGATCTACGGCCACACTCTCCGCTAAAATAATGTGGCCTAAGAATGGTACTTTGCTGATCCAAAATTAACACTTGCTGAATTTGGCATACAGCTTATGTTCCCGTAAGCGTTGGAGCACAATATGGAGATGTTTGGTGTGCTCCTCCTCCGGTTTGGAGTATACGAGAATTTCGTCGATGAAAACCACGACGAATTGATCCAACTCAGGCATGAATACAGAATTCATAAGGTACATGAAATGTGCGGGTGCATTTGTTAGCACGAAAGACATGAATAGATACTCATAGAGCCCGTATCTAGTCGAGAAAGTCGTCTTCGGTATATCCTCCGCGCCGATTTTTATCTGATGATAACCGGACCGTAAGTCCATCTTGGAGAATACTTTGGCACCTACCAACTGATCAAATAATATATCAATCCGCGGCAGTGGATATTTATTTTTGATAGTCACTGCATTCAGTGGCCGATAATCCACACATAACCGAAGTGACTCATCCTTTTTCTTCACAAAGAGGGCTTAACAGCCCCATGGCGATGAGCTTGGTCGGATGAACCCTTTGTCCATTAAGTCCTTTAGCTGTTCTTTCAGTTCAGCTAATTCCTTCGGAGACATTTTGTACGGCCTCCGAGATATCGGTGTGGTTCCCTGTGCTAACTCGATCTTGAATACCACGTCCCTTTCAGGCGGCATCCCTAGAAGATCATTGGGAAACACATCTTGGTAATCACGGACCACTGGGATATCCTCCCAGTTTCATGGTCACACTGTGGTACACCACTGGATTTTTAGAATCCACGACTTCAAGTATGAGCGTTTGAAGACCGTAGATCTGAGAGTCCAAACTAACAATCCATGGACCGATGTCAAGAACAGCCCCGTGGTAGTTCATCCACGCCATTCCTAAGATCACATCGATCTTCTGCCCCTCTAACACAATGAGGGTTGTGGGGTATAATTTTCCACCTAAGCACAAGGGTGCTTTGATCACTACTTCATTAGCAGCTATATTTCCACCAGGTGAGCGGATAAGGTAGTGATCCTTAGGTGTAGAGGTGGAGAGCTCAGCTTTGCACACAAATAACCTGCTGATGAAATTGTGTGTGGCTCCAGAGTCAAATAAAATTAATACGGGCAGTTCATTCAGGGTGAACATTCCCGCTAGCACAGGTGCCCCGTACGGCACATCCTCTATAGCTGTATGATAAATGCACCCGGACATTGGTGCTGTTCCTTGGAGCTGAGCACGGGGTTGATTTATACCCTGCTCCGATGTATTCCTGCTGTGGCGTATCCTTTCTGGACATTTTCTGTTGATGTGACCCGAATAACTGCATGTGAAGCACGGTTTCTCAGCCGGTTCCAGGTTGCTCTGGGTACGGACACTAGTTGTATTCTGCTGCGGCAAGAACGCTTGAGGAACAGAATAATGTGGCTGCATATACCGTTGTTGCAGCTGTCGAATTCAGAGTATTGAGATGAACGACCCGAATATGGTTGGGGTCGTCGAGCCGGCGGCATTGTTTGACAGTTCAAGGTGCTGTGTACCACCCTGTATTTATGAGGAGCACTACGGCTACTCTCCGGTGGTATACGGTTCTTTCTTTTCTCAGCCTGAACTTCTCGCTGAGCATCTTCAACCATGATGGCAGCACTCATCAATTCGTTGAAGTTCTTTCGATCAGCTAAGACGAGTCTTTCCTTTAACTTGGGGTTGTGGCTGCGGAAGAACCATTCGCACTTTTGTGCCTCAGTGTTCACATGTTCAAGCGCATACTGTGCAAGTTTGTTGAACACTCGTGAATGCTCGTACGCATCCCTCCCTCCTTGTTTTAAAACTAGAAACTCCTCGACTTTCCACTGAATTATTCCGGAAGGAACGTGATATGCAAGAAATGCCTTCCGGAATTCCATCCATGTGAAATGATGTCCAGGTGGTAAGGAGGCGAGTTGATTTGTCCACCATGCACTGGCGAACCCGTGAAGTTGTTGCGCCGCGTATAAAACCTTCTGATGTTCGGTGCATTGGAGCAACCTGAACTTAGACTCAATGGTACGGATCCAGCTATCCGCCACCAGAGGATCCTCAGCTTCAATGAAAACCGGTGGTTGAGTTGCCAAGAACTCAACATAGGAATTCAGTTGAGGTTGGCGTAAGTCTTCATCTTGACATCCCCCTTGACAGGATGTATTCATCACCAGGGTGCGGAGCAAGTCGGTTCGCTCATCGCTTGCACCCATCATGGCAGGCAGAATGTCCGCCATTGTGACCGTAGGTGAAGGTCCTGGTGGAGGCTGCGGTTGCGGAGCTCGCTGCTCCTGCTGTGGAGAGTTATCACTACCACAACCACTAGCACCACCCACCTCACCCATGGAACGAGTTCGCACCATTCTGCAATTGCAAGAGTTCATTATCAGCTCAACAATATCAATTGATTTATTCCATGAAAAAAGTAGTGAAACACTGATAATGAAATCTTAACATGTAAGCAAAAATGATTTAAGCGCAAACTGATGTACTAACAGCAAGGATTTAAAAGCAGATGATCGGTCCTCAAACAAACCAAATTTTTGATCCAGTTAAAAGCACTTTCATAACTCAAGTTGAATATCGAAGTTAAAGTTAACTTCAATATCTTCCCAACGAGTATTCAAATGCCTCCATATCACTTCTGGATCAAAAGTTATGATTGCTCGAAGTTGACAGAATTTCTGGATAAAAATTTGCCAGCATCTCCTTTGTATGTGGCTGACTTTATCACAGTTGTATACACAGATACAATATGAATCTGAACCAACTTTGAACTACAACAATGTTGCATATCTCATAATCATTCCAACGGTGTATCACAGGCTCCTTAGGGATTTTTCTACAGGAAGTTACGGCTTAAAAACAGAAAGGTCCAGAGAGGTTTTTCTGCTGTCCTGGTTCTGGACAGTTTGCCTTCAACTGGACTTTTCACCAACTTCAGTTGTGATTTTGCTTGGGAGGTATACAAGAAAGTTTTATAGCACTTGAAAATCTTTCCCGAACTGTATCATAAACCTTAATTGGATCAAGCTACTCAGAGTTATGCTCTGTTAAAGTCCAGCAAGAATTCCTGCCAGAAACAGAGCACTCTGTTTTTGAAATCTTTGAAACCTAGACCTTCTCTCATTTGAATCTTAGCTCAAAATAAGAGTTCGGTAACTAATATTTGTTTCAAACTTCCATTTTTAGTTGAAAGTGAGCTCATGAATCATTTCTTGATAGGGAAGAGGTTATTAAGTTGAGTACGGCGTCGAGGCACCGTAAGAACCATGTCGGTATTACGTAGCCTCACCAAAGAAAATCCTAATCCGGATTATACCGGCATATTCGTTTTATCAGTGGCACTAAGATGGTCACTCGCAAACGTGTACTACACGGGATACGTACGTGGTTGGTACCTGCAGAAAAACATGACACGACCCCACGGTCTTGTCGAGCCAGGATCACGCTGAGGGGTGCTGCGTTGCACAGCACCGTATAACACACGTCAAAGGTACAAGCGGAAGCGAAATTTTATTACATAAACAAATTTATGAACATGTTTACATCAACATAAGTTCATTCTACACTCACGGGCGTAGACTAAGCATCAAGTGGACGTTCAGCCCTCGAAGGTGTCCTTGCTAGCACACACGCACACTAACTCTGCGGCGTGCACGACTCCCACTCGACGGGATTCCCCTCCTGGGTTTCCATCTCCTCCTCGGGAGTCCCTTCCTCATAGAACCCGGCAAAAAGCTTCAAACACAAGCAGTGAGCACGAAGGCTCAGCAAGTCCGACCCGTCTCACCTAAACATGGAACTTCTACATGAGGGGTGATGGGTTACATGAGGTAAAAATCCATTGCAAGGACTCGCCTAATTAGTAGAAACTTACTTTCAGGTTTTAGCAGCAGGTTGTGGAGAACCTTACGCTAAGGCACATGAGAGAGCCGCAATCAAACAAGAAACGCATTTCTCTCATGTACTTTGCCCAAAGTTGAAAAGAACTTTAGTTAGCTCTAAGCTACAGCATATCATTAACAATCAATGTCCATCTTTCAATCAGCAACATTTTAACATGTGACTAGCCTGTTCTTTCTACGTCACGGTACAGTGAACAAGTGGTACTCACTGACCGCGAGGGATGGCGATTATAATCGATTTACACCTGAAGGGTTACCCGAACAACCCGTCACGTACGCCCGTACTCGATGTTGCCTATAACAACCATCACGGACGCCGTACGCGACTACCTTTCACCCGTTAGCCAAATGTTGAACCGGTCCAATCGTCCCGAGCAAGAGGTCTCTGCACGCGCATCTCAGTGCCGCCAGCCGATTTACACCTCGAGCTCTCAACCTACCCTCTGAACGACCAGCTATGCCTCAACACCCAGCTACCCGAGTTACATCAGTTTCCCGGTTCCCATATAGCCGGTAGGTCTTCGGTACTGTTTTAGCTTGTTCAACAGGCCCGCACACGGCTCGGTCCTCAATCGACACAAGCGGAGCTACAGCACACAGGCCCCAAAGTCCTGCTGCCCTTACTCTCCGCTTGGTCTCATTTTCTTGCCATGTGTTTCATGTGCTAACACTACCCGAGTCGAGTGCCTCTAGCCTATGCTCGTGAGTAGTTCCAACTACTCGACTTGTACCGAATCCTACACTATCTTAGCATTGCAGTAGCTAACGGGGTTTGCAATCCTAAACCCAACCCATGGTGTTCTTGGCTATGCAATTGGGTTTCCAAACAAGACTCTAATGCAAGGAATAAAGTACTCAAGTATGTGCTCAAAACAATAAAAATTTGTAAAAAGGTTAATGCAAACCGGAGCTTGCCTTGCTGCTCTTGGTTGTAGGCTAGCTGCTCCTCCGGAGTTACGAAGTCTAGGACTTCGGGTTCCTCCTAGACCTTAGCGACTACATGATATAAGACATACATGTATTAATTTGAATGCATTTATATTAAGTTTGAACTTGTGAAGCTTATAACCTTTGCTAGACAGACCTAATGACTGTGAAACTTTTATTGTGGCTTGGTTACAACCTAAACAGAGACTTGGTCAAGTTTTAGTTGCAGCAAAGCTCATTTGAGCCCTCCACAATTAATTATGTCCTTGACCTTAATTGGAACTCTTAGGGTGTTCTAGGAATTTTCATGAAACAAACTATGACTTTCTGAAAACTAGATTTTCAGAGGGTTCTAATGGAGTTGGTCTCACTTAATTTGGATGTTCCTAACTAAAGATATGAGCTAACAATTTCAGAGAAAATTCTGAAAATGTTTCTGAACATTTTCTATTTTCTCTGGAACAGTTTCACTAATCACACCATTAGGTGGATCAAATGAGATCCAATGGGTCTGAAATTTTTAGGGTAGTTCAGGTATATTTTGGTGAACATCCCAGCAAAATTTCAGGATTTTCCTCCACAGGATTCTCCAGTTAAAATTCCAAACAGTTTAAATTTTGAGGATTTAATTATGGAGAATTAAGGAATTTCATGAAGTGAAACTTGATTTGCTGGAAAGTACTCAGAGAGCTGAATCCAGCAAAATTTGGTACACTCAAATTGGAGCTTTCTAGCCAAAGTTATCAGGATTTGAAGTTTGAAGGAAATCTGAAAATCGGGAAAAAGTTTAAACTCGCGCGTGGGCCCAGGGGACACGCGTCGCACACCGAGGCGACAGCACACCGCGGCCCACAATGATTTTGCGCGCCAGCACACCCGATCCCGGCCGCAGCCGGATCCCGATTCAAAATATCTCCCGCTGACAGCTGGGATCCACCCCCTTCTTCAACCTCGCGACGCCCGCGCTCCGCCGCCGAGGGACCTCGCCGGAGAGCTCGCCGCCGGCTTCTGTATAGCTCCAAACTTCACGATTTTGGCCGCCCCTGCCTACTTTTACTCGGGAAACAGGATTCTAGGGTCAGCTGCTCATGACAATGGCCGGAGCATGGTCGGCGACGAGCCGCCACCTCGGAACGACTTCGGCCATGTCGGCTGACTTCCCTAGCACCTCAACTACTTGGGAAACCGGTCGGGAAGCATCAGTGGACCTTATAGAAGGTCGACATGAGCTCGAGGCAGCTCGGGGAAGGCCCGAAATAGGTCCTCACCGTGCGCCCGATGCCGCCCGTTCATTCCTCCATTGGTAGACCTCGAATTACGCCGGGTACAGAGGTTCTCCGGCCCAGAGTTGTGAAGGCAACTTGTGCGTTACCGTGTCTAGCTTGTATGAGAGCGGCTTGAGGCCCTCTAATCCTTTCTAGAGAACGAATTAAACAGAATCGCACCCGAAGGTCGTTCTGCACACAGAAAGGGGAAAAATGGAAATTCGCCGCCGGTGAGCAACAACTGGAGCTGTGGCTCGGGGATGAGCAGCACCGGTCACCAGCGCGTCCAAGGGTGCCTTGGCTCGGGCGTGACAACGCCCTGGTTGGGCTGTCCACGGGAGCCCGAGGTGCGGCGGTTCCAAGTCCTGAATTTGATCTTTCGGCACAGCCGATATCAATCGGTTTCAACTGAATTCTAGCAGCGGGGAGGACGGAGGAGGTCTCTAGTACCTTGCTGGGGCTCTGGAGTGGACGGAGGGAGCTGTGATCGGCGTTCTCCGATCGATTCCGAGCTGCGGAAAACTTCGGCCGGCGCTGAGTTCTTGCAGGGAAGAACGGTGATGCCTCGGCCAAGGAGGGGGGCAGGCGCCTTAAGAAGGCTCTGCACCGCCTCACGCCCACGCGTGGGCAAGCAGCTGCTGGCGCGGCAGCTGCCCTCGGTGGCGATCGCAGCGGCGGCTCGGCGACCCGAGTGAGAAAAGTCTCAGTCGGTTTGATCTGAGCAGTGGCTGACATGTGGGACCCACTTCCAGTTTTAACCTCTGAAATTTACTCCTAATCACTGTTGTAAACAGTGATCCCCATAGTACCCCTGGTAATTCAAATTATCCACCCATGAACCATTTGAATTGATCAAAGTTCAAATTGGGTTGGGTTTGAGTGAATTTCAGCACAAGTGCAGTTTTGAATTCAAATGAAGTTTGAATTTGTCCCACTTAGCTCATGTCAAGATCAACTCCAAATGGAGTGAAAATTGGTGTGTGGGCTCACAAAAATGTGCTGAGTAAGAATATGCCTCCCACTTTTAAATTCATGGGATAAAAACAGTTTGAATTTGAATATGGTTTCAAACTGCCCTCTTCCTAACTATACCCAAAATGACCTCAAAAAGGTTTTGAATTTGGGTGAAACTTGGCATGGACATCCTTAACAATGTATAGGAGTTTTCATATGTCCAGCCCCCCCCCTTATATCACATGTGTGAAATACCACTTTGGCAATGTGTGAGTTTGTTCTCTAATGAGCATGTTGGTAATTGTTACTTGCTCTTCATTTGTGTTCATCATCCTTCCTCAAATGAGGTGTGTGGTGTGGTGATGAACACTGCACATGTGTGTCAAAAACTGAGGCCCTTACATTCCTCCACTCTTAAGAGAATCTCGTCCCGAGATTATAAGGTGAAAATGAGACAGAGGACGGTGGAAAATTACCGGATATGCGACGTGAAAAATTCGGGGTAGTTGGTGCGAAGGAATTCTTCGCTCTCCCATGTCGCTTCGTCCATGGAGTGATTACTCCATAGAACCTTGTAGAACCACAACGTACGGTTGCGTGTGGTTCGGGACTTTTCATCAATAATCTGCACCGGTTCCTCCCGATAGGTGAGATCCGGTTGCAGTTCTTCAATGTCTTCCAGCTGAACGGTAGTTGATAGCTTGAGACACTTCCTCAGCTGGGAAATGTGAAAGACGTCGTGCACAACGGAAAGTGCTTCTGGTAATTTCAGCCGGTATGCCACTGATCCACATCTTTCGGTAATCTGGAATGGACCAATGAATCGGGGTGCCAACTTTCCTCTCACCCCAAATCTGTTTACGCCCTTCATTGGAGACACCCGTAGGTATACGTGATTTCCAACTTCGAATTGTAATGGGCGCCTTCTCCGGTCCGCATACTGTTTCTGTCGGGATTGAGCGGCTTTTAGGTTCGCTTGAATCAGTCGAACCTTTTCTTCCGCGTTGTTGACGAGGTCAATCCCGAAGGTAACCCTTTCGCCAGACTCACACCAATTCAATGGTGTGCGGCATTTTCTACCGTATAGCATCTCGTAGGGCACCATCTTTATACTGGCTTGGTACCCATTGTTGTACGAGAACTCGGCTAACGGCAAGTGATCATCACAATTCTGGCCGTGGTTGATAGCGCAAGCTCGTAGCATGTCTTCTAAAATCTGATTTACCCGCTCGGTTTGTCCATCCGTCTGCAGGTGGTAGGCTGAACTACGGATCAGTTGCATCCCCAAGGCAGCGCGCAGCTGCTCCCAAAAACGGGACACAAATAAAGTGCCCCTATCCTATATGATAGTACGGGGTACGCCGTACAAGCATAGGATCCGCGAGATGTACAGTTCAGCGTACTTCTTAGCGTTGTAGTTGGTGTTGACCGGGATGAAATGGGCAACTTTGGTGAGCCGATCGACGTTCACCCACACAGAATCATGTTTCTGCAAGGTGGTGGGTAAACCGACGATGAAATCCATGCTCACGTCCTCTCACTTCCCGGCAGGAATGCCCAGTGGTTGCAACAGTCCCGGTTTCCGCATGTGGTTTGCCTTCACCCTTCGACATGTATCACACTCGGACACATATTTTGCAGTCTCTCGCTTCATCCGTGTCCACCAAAACTTGCTTCTGAGTTCTTGATACATCTTGTTGCTGCCGGGGTGAATAGAAAACTTTGACAAGTGAGCCTCATCAAAGATTTTCTTCCGTAATTCCGGGTTACGGGGTACGACGATCCGGTCCTTGAACCATAGGACGCCGTCTCCGTCCTTTCGGAAACATTTCAGCTCCCCACTGTCTACACGTCTCCGCAAATGTGACATGCCATTGTCATTCTTCTGGGCGGCCGCTATCTCTTCACGGATGGTGGGGATCAAAGCTAGGTTGTAGAGAGCTCCGTGTGGAATCACATGTAATGGCGGTTCGCTCTCTTCCAACGGTGTGATGGTCAGATTGTTGACGTGTGACTTGCGGCTCAGCGCATCTGCCACTACGTTTGCCTTGCCCGGATGATAATGGATCTCTATCTCGTAATCCTTTATCAGTTCTAACCATCTTCGTTGCCTCATGTTCAGCTCCTTCTGAGTGAATAAGTACTTGAGGCTTTTGTGGTCGGTATATAAATGTACGAGGTTACCGAGTAGGTAGTGCCTCCACATTTTTAGTGCAAGTACCATGGCAGCGAGCTCCAAATCGTGAGATGGATAATTTTGCTCATGGTTTCTAAGCTGCCGTGACCCATACGCAACCACCCTTCGGTCTTGCATCAGCACACATCCGAGCCCAATGCCGGATGCATCGCAGTACACATCGAACGGTTTTGTTGTGTCTGGCTGCGCCAAAACCGGTGCTGATGTCAGGTGCTTGACTAAAGCCTTGAATGCTGCTTCACATGCTGGACTCCAATCATATTTGATGGCCTTCTTCAGCAGATCTGTCATTGGCTTGGCAATCTTCGAGAAGTTCGGAATGAACCTCCGATAATATCCCGCGAGTCCGAGGAAACTCCGCACCTCGTGAACAGTTCTCGGGGATTTCCAATTCAGCACGTGAGTGATCTTGCTCGGGTCCACAGCGATACCCTGTGCTGAGATGATATGCCCGAGGAAAGGCACTTGCGATATCCAAAACTCGCATTTGCTGAATTTTGCGTATAACTTGTGATCCCGCAGCCGTTGCAAGACTATACGCAGATGCTTTTTGTGATCTTCCTCCGACTTGGAATATACCAGGATGTCGTCGATGAAGACCACGACAAACTTGTCCAGCTCCGGCATGAATACCGAGTTCATCAAGTACATGAAGTGAGCTGGAGCATTGGTGAGGCCGAAGGACATAACCAGGTACTCATAAAGTCCGTACCTCGTCGAGAAAGCCGTCTTCAGAATGTCCTCAGCCCTTATCTTAATCTGATGGTACCCAGATCTTAAATCCATCTTGGAAAAGATCTTTGCTTCGACCAACTGATCAAACAACATGTCGATCTGTGGCAACGGGTACTTGTTCTTGATGGTTACGGCATTTAATGGATGATAGTCCACGCAAAGCCGCAACGTCTCATCCTTCTTCTTGACAAATAACGCCGAACAGCCCCATGGCGAGGAGCTCGGCCTAATAAAACCCTTCTCCAGGAGGTCCGTGAGCTGAGTCTTCAGTTCAACCAACTCCTTGGGTGCCATCTTGTACGGCCTTCAGGATATTGGCATGGTTCCCGGTGCAAGTTCAATCTTGAACTCCACCTCTCTATCAGGCGGCATCCCCGGCAAATCGTCCGGGAATACATCAGGGAACTCTCGGACCACCGGAATATCTTCCAATCTGATAGTTGTGGACTGATAGACACTTGGAAGTTTTATTTCTGGACTGTCCAGAAATAAAGAGTGAGACCTGTGCACTTCTGAGTTTAAGTGCACGACTCGAAGGACGGTGTATAAAACAGCGCCATGGCGGGTTAACCACGACATCCCTAGGATGACATCGACCTTCTGTCCCTCTAAAATTATGAGAGACGTAGGGTAAACTCTACCCTCTAAGCACAATGGCGCTTTTGGGACCATCATGCTTGCTGAAATTTTCCCACCCGGTGAACAAATCACATAAGGACTATTGGTGGGTAGTATTTTCAAGCTACACTTATCTATGAAAGTTTGGCTAATGAAGCTATGCATGGTGCCTGAATCAAATAATATTATGGCGGGATGCTGGTGGAGTTGGAACATACCCGCAAGGATTGGCTCGCCCTGCGGCACGTCCTCAATGGCAAGCTGGTGGACGGTGCCGGGCCTAGGGTTTGCCCGCCGTGCATTAGTAGGGTTCCGGGGTTGATTCCTCCCTGGAAACTGCGGTGCCACTCCGCCGCCTTGCCTCTCCGGGCAACTGCTCGCGAAGTGTCCTGGACGACCACACTTGTAACATGTGGCCGTTGCCGGTGTAGTGCTCGGGGGACGAAAGCCCGGCATGCGCTGCTGAGGTGCATACGCACGAGGCATCGCCCGCTGCTGTTGTTGTTGCGGAGGTGGTACTGGCAGTGCCGGCCTGAATGCCGGTGCAGAGTACGGCCGACTGCGGAACGGCATCGACCGCGGTGGTGGCTGCCAGCGTGGACCTGATGGTGGGCGATTCACCATGCGAAACTTCTGAGAAGGACCGCCTCCTTCTCCACTGCTCTGCGGCACGCTTCGCTTTCGCTCTGCCGCCGCCAACTCCTTGCTGGAGTCCTCCTGAACAATCGCAGCATCAATGATGTCGTTGAGGCTGCCGCGATTGAACATCGCCAACTTGTCCTTCAGGAGCGGGTTAAGCACCTGGTAGAAATGGTCCCGCCGCTTCTCGTCGGTATCAGCATGATACGATGCATATAGCGCGAGATCGTTAAACGCCCTGGAGTATTCCACCGCGTTCCGGCTCCCTTGTTGCAGGTGTAAGAACTCCTGCATCTTCCTCTTCATTAAACCTGGCGGTATATGATAGGCCCTGAAGGCCGTCCGGAACTCCGTCCAGGTCATCACTCGGTCGGTGGGCTGTGAAGCACAGAAGTTGGCCCACCACGCGCTCGCGGATGCTTGGAGCTGCTGGACCGCGAACAGAGTCTTGCGCTGCTCGCTGATCTGGAGCAGCCCGAACTTCATCTCTATGGCGCGGAGCCAGTTGTCCGCGTCAAGTGGTTCATCCGCCCTTGAGAATACCGGGGGATGAGTTGCCAGGAAGTCGGAGTAGGAGCTCTGTTGACGCTCCTCACGGTCTTGCCGTCTCTCTGGGCGAGACGTATTCGCAATTAAAGTTTGCAGCAGCTCCGTGTGCTGCTGATGTGAACCCGCCATTGCCGCGACGATGTCGGCCAATGTAACCGTTGGCAGTGGCGGTGGCGGTGTTTGCTGTTGCTGTTGCTGCTGTTGCTGTTGTTGTCCCGAGGAGTCCTCGGGAGGTGGTTGGGAGGTCTCTCCCCCTTGACTGGTACCCCCAAGTCAGGGTTGGCACGAGTACGCGTCATTCTGAAATTCAAAACAGCAGCAATTAGCACATGTCTTACTTAAAATTCCATAAGAAACAGTAGGTATTGAAGTGACACATGATTAATTTGCACAACATTCACATATATTGATAAAGCATAAACTTTATACAAGATACATTATTCTCGGATCTCCGAGAAGTCGTGCTAATGTCGTCACTACCTATACATACGCTACTGTCTACACGACATGTCACCGATTACAAAAGTTGGGTTATGCTACCCTAGCTGCCCTACTTGGCAACCATAACCCCCTACTCGGAGTAGATCTCGACCTCCTGTGGGTCGTCCTCCTCCGGTACCTCTGCTGGTGGCTCTGGATCCACCACCTCTTCTCCCATTCCGGGTTCTCCCATTGCTGGAAGACCCAAGACCACCGGTACACCCAATACCGGAGGTACGAGGTCCTGCAAAGCATGCACCTCGTCCATAGCCTGGTTGTAATCTTCTTCCCAGCCTTGTCCTTCCTCAATAGCGACGTCCCGCTCTTGAGTAAGTTCCTCATTCTGCTGGGTCAGATTTTGTACCAGTTCTTGTAACGCCGCGATGTCGACACGGCTTTTTCTCTTCGCCTTCTTCAGACGATGCAACTGATTATGCTGTTCATTCAGTCGCTTAATCGTCAGAAGGAGCACATTGCGGAGTGCGCTGTGAGCACTCTCGAAATGATCTCCACGGCTTGTGCTCTCCTTGAGCTTTGTGGCGAGATGCTCCGTATGAACAGCTTGACTGTCCATCACGGCATTTCCCGCCCTCATCTGGAGGCTGAGATTTGCCTCCGCGGGGTTGTACCTTGGGCAACTCGGATCCGTTGCTTCCAGGTACCTCTCTTCCCACACATGCTGAGCCCGTCCCTCCACCGGAACGAGCGCGTATGGAGTGCCCTCCATAGCCTGCACGTGTAGTTGGCAGAAACGTGACATAGTGTCACGAGCTGCCACTTGCCATATTCCTTCCGGTTGTCTTCCTCTCACCGTGACGGTGAATGGCACCCAACCGGGCGGCGTAGGTCCTTCAGGGACCTCGACATGGATCGTCCACGTCTTGTTCCCCTCTTCGCCTTCTTCCTTGGCGAAGTACTGTGGCATCTGGTTGTACCCAAAATATTAGAGCATTTGCCACAATGCTTCCGGGTAGCCGCTACGGTGAGAACAGTGGGAAACCACCCACCCGTTCTCCAATTGCTTATCCGCTGTCATCTGTAAAAATATATTTGAGAAATGTCAAATATTTATTTAAACAGTAAACCCTTGAGTTATAACATAAGACATGTCATTGAACCCATAAAACTTGGAAACATAGTTCAAATTTTAAACAAATTTGACTGTTGATCTGCTGTTCCCATGACAGCCCTGACCAGTTTTCATTGCAACCTGATTTAGGCTATGTTGAAGGCAAAACCAATTCTGGAGCTCAACATCAAAGTTAAAGCTAACTTCAATAGCTTTACAGAAAGTATTTTCTTGGCCTAACATCTGTCCTGGTTCTAAAGTTATGAGATGTCAAATTTAACAGAATTTCGGGAAACATTTGGACAGCACCTCCCTGCCTTAGGTACTGATTTGATCCAAGAATCCCAGTTACTTCTGTTCCTAATCTTACAAAACTTCCTGTTACAAGGTTTTAACCTATCCCATAAGCTTTCCAGAACTACCTCACTTTCTATTTTTGGATTTTTATGCAGGAAGTTATGTTTTATTTACAGAGAGTTTACAGAGAGTGTTTGCTCTGCCCTGTTTTCTGTAAAGTTCCAACTCTACTGCATTTTCCGATAGGTTAAGGGATGAAACACCTATGGAACTCAACAGAAAAGTTGTAAAGATCTTCCAAAGGTTTCCACAAATGTATCATATGACCCCAACCTCGAAAGAACTCAACCTCTAACCTCTGATTAACTTCAGCCTTGATTCAGCTGAAAACAGAGTGCTCTGTCCTTAACAACCTATAAGTTGAAAACTTGTTAACTTTGAATATCCTGTTCAAGGGAAGGAGTTACATCAAGTTTTACTACTTTGGATCAAAACTTTCAAGTTTTAAATGAATTTGTTCATTTAGTTGGGTGTGACGTCGATGTGTCACCAAATTATGTCGGTACTACGTCCTCACAAAGAAAAACCTATACCGGAGTTAGCCGGCTTCGTTATTTCAGTGGCACTAAACGTCACTCGCACACGGATGCTACACGTCTACCGTTTTGTGGTCAGGCTACCTGCAGAAACTCAAATAATCATCAGACTCGGCTGCACACCGAGCCCGGAATCCATACAGTTCGTATACCCGGCCGTCATCACTCGCCCGGATGTTCTCAAGCCAAACACGCCTTGAGTTACGTGTTCACATTTCAGACCACGTGATGGGGTCTCCCAAGTTGCACCACGCACGCCAGGGATAGACGTTGCTCGAATACCCCAAACGACATGAAGAGTCGTAGAGGATACTAAAGCGGGTCGGGTTACCTGCCACCCGTGGGGCTCCACCCTTCAGCTTGTGCGCACTGGTGGACAGCGCTTACGTGCACCCCCCAAGACATGAACGTCCCGAGATGCACAATTTTCTGACATAACAAATAGGTTAATATGCCACTTTCTATATGCTAATAACATCCTTATACGGGCTACTAACTCGTTCCTCACTGGATTTTTGAAAAAGAAGACCTTTGTACTGTGTTAAACCTCAAGCGAGCTCTGATACCACGCTGACACGACCCCACGGTCTTGTCGAGCCAGGATCACGCTGAGGGGTGCTGCGTTGCACAGCACCGTATAACACACGTCAAAGGTACAAGCGGAAGCAAAATTTTATTACATAAACAAATTTATGAACATGTTTACATCAACATAAGTTCAGTCTACACTCACGGGCGTAGACTATGCATCAAGTGCACGTTCAGCCCTCGAACGTGTCCTTGCTAGCACACACGCACAATAACTCTGCGGCGTGCACGACTCCCACTCGACGGGATTCCCCTCCTGGGGTTCCGTCTCCTCCTCGGGAGTCCCTTCCTCATAGAACCCTGCAAAAAGCTTCAAACACAAGCAGTGAGCACGAAGGCTCAGCAAGTCTGACCCGTCTCACCTAAACATGGAACTTCTACATGAGGGGTGATGGGTTACATGAGTAAAAATCCATTGCAAGGACTCGCCTAATTAGTAGAAACTTACTTTCAGGTTTTAGCAGCAGGTTGTGGAGAACCTTACGCTAAGGCACATGAGAGAGCTGCAATCAAACAAGAAACGCATTTCTCTCATGTACTTTGCCCAAAGTTGAAAAGAACTTTAGTTAGCTCTAAGCTACAGCATATCATTAACAATCATTGTCCATCTTTCAATCAGCAACATTTTAACATGTGACTAGCCTGTTCTTTCTACGTCACCGTACAGTGAACAAGTGGTACTCACTGACCGCGAGGGACGGCGATTATAATCGATTTACACCTGCAGGGTTACCCGAACAACCCGTCACGTACGCCCGTACTCGATGTTGCCTACAACAACCATCACGGACGCCGTACGCGACTACCTTTCACCCGTTAGCCAAATGTTGAACCAGTCCAATCGTCCCGAGCAAGAGGTCTCTGCACGCGCATCTCAGTGCCGCCAGACGATTTACACCTCGAGCTCTCAACCTACCCTCTGAACGACCAGCTATGCCTCAACACCCAGCTACCCGAGTTACATCAGTTTCCCGGTTCCCATATAGCCGGTAGGTCTTCGGTACTGTTCTAGCTTGTTCAACAGGCCCGCACACGGCTCGGTCCTCAATCGACACAAGCGGAGCTACAGCACACAGGCCCCAAAGTCCTGCTGCCCTTACTCTCCGCTTGGTCTCATTTTCTTGCCATGTGTTTCATGTGCTAACACTACCCGAGTCGAGTGCCTCTAGCCTATGCTCGCGAGTAGTTCCAACTACTCGACTTGTACCGAATCCTACACTATCTTAGCATTGCAGTAGCTAACGGGGTTTGCAATCCTAAACCCAACCCATGGTGTTCTTGGCTATGCAATTGGGTTTCCAAACAAGACTCTAATGCAAGGAATAAAGTTTTCAAGTATGTGCTCAAAACAATAAAAATTTGTAAAAAGGTTAATGCAAACCGGAGCTTGCCTTGCTGCTCTTGGTCGTAGGCTATCTGCTCCTCCGGAGTTACGAAGTCTAGGACTTCGGGTTCCTCCTCAACCTTAGCGACTACATGGTATAAGACATACATGTATTAAATTGAATGCATTTATATTAAGTTTGAACTTGTGAAGCTTATAACCTTTGCTAGACAGACCTAATGACTGTGAAGCTTTTATTGTGGCTTGGTTACAACCTAAACAGAGACTTGGTCAAGTTTTAGTTGCAGCAAAGCTCATTTGAGCCCTCCACAATTAATTATGTCCTTGCCTTAATTGGAACTCTTAGGGTGTTCTAGGAATTTTCATGAAACAAACTATGACTTTCTGAAAACTAGATTTTCAGAGGGTTCTAATGGAGTTGGTCTCACTTAATTTGGAAGTTCCTAACTAAAGATATGAGCTAACAATTTCAGAGAAAATTCTGAAAATGTTTCTGAACATTTTCTATTTTCTCTGGAACAGTTTCACTAATCACACTATTAGGTGGATCGAATGAGCTCCAATGGGTCTGAAATTTTTATGGTAGTTCAGGGATATTTTGGTGAACATCCCAGCAAAATTTCAGGATTTTCCTCCACAGGATTCTCCAGTTAAAATTCCAAACAATTTAAATTTTGAGGATTTAATTATGGAGAATTAAGGCATTTCATGAAGTGAAACTTGATTTGCTGGAAAGTACTCAGAGAGCTGAATCCAGCAAAATTTGGTTCACTCAATTTGGAGCTTTCTAGCCAAAGTTATGAGGATTTGAAGTTTGAAGGAAATCTGAAAATCAGGAAAAAGTTTAAACTCGCGCGTGGGCCCAGGGGACACGCGTCGCACGCCGAGGCGACAGCACACCGCGGCCCACAATGATTTTGCGCGCCAGCACACCCGATCCCGGCCGCAGCCGGATCCCGATTCAAAATATCTCCCGCTAACAGCTGGGGTCCACCCCCTTCTTCAACCTCGTGATGCCCGCGCTCCGCCGCCGAGGGACCTCGCCGGAGAGCTCGCCGCCGGCTTCTGTATAGCTCCAAACTTCACGATTTTGGCCGCCCCTGCCTACTTTTACTTGGGGAACAGGATTCTAGGGTCAGCTGCTCATGACAATGGCCGGAGCATGGTCGGCGACGAGCCGCCACCTCGGAACGACTTCAGCCATGTCGGCTGACTTCCCTAGCACCTCAACTACTTGGGAAACCGGTCGGGAAGCATCAGTAGACCTCAGAGAAGGTCGACATGAGCTCGAGGCAGCTCGGGGAAGGCCCGAAATAGGTCCTCACCGTGCGCCCGATGCCACCCGTTCATTCCGCCATTGGTAGACCTCGAATTACGCCGGGTACAGAGGTTCTCCGGCCCAGAGTTGTGAAGGCAACTTGTGCGTTACCGTGTCTAGCTTGTGTGAGAGCAGCTTGAGGCCCTCTAATCCTTTCTAGAGCACGAATTAAACAGAATCGCACCCGAAGGTCGTTCTGCACACAGAAAGGGGAAAAATGGAAATTCGCCGCCGGTGAGCAACCACTCGAGCTGTGGCTCGGGGATGAGCAGCACCAGTCACCAGCGCGTCCAAGGGTGCCTTGGCTCGGGCGTGACAACGCCCTGGTTGGGCTGTCCACGGGAGCCCGAGGTGCGGCGGTTCCAAGTCCCGAATTTGATCTTTCGGCACAGCCGATATCAATCGGTTTCAACTGAATTCTAGCAGCGGGGAGGACGGAGGAGGTCTCTAGTACCTTGCTGGGGCTCTAGAGTGGACGGAGGGAGCTGTGATCGGCGTTCTCCAATCGATTCTGAGCTGCGGAAAACTTCGGCCGGCGCTGAGTTCTTGCGGGGAAGAGCAGGCGACTTAAGAAGGCTCTGCACCGCCTCACGCCCGCGCGTGGGCAAGCAGCTGCTGGCGCGGCGGCTGCCCTCGGTGGCGATCGCAGCGGCGGCTCAGCGACCCGAGTGAGAAAAGTCTCAGTCGGTTTGATCTGATCAGTGGCTGACATGTGGGACCCACTTCCAGTTTTAACCTCTGAAATTTACTCCTAATCACTGTTGTAAACAGTGATCCCCATAGTACCCCTGGTAATTCAAATTATCCACCCATGAACCATGAATTGATCAAAGGTCAAATTGGGTTGGGTTTGAGTGAATTTCAGCACAAGTGCAGTTTTGAATTCAAATGAAGTTTGAATTTGTCCCACTTAGCTCATGTCAAGATCAACTCCAAATGGAGTGAAAATTGGTGTGTGGGCTCACAAAAATGTGCTGAGTAAGAATATGCCTCCCACTTTTAAATTCATGGGATAAAAACAGTTTGAATTTGAATATGGTTTCAAACTGCCCTCGTCCTAACTATACCCAAAATGACCTCAAAAAGGTTTTGAATTTGGGTGAAACTTGGCATGGACATCCTTAACAATGTATAGGAGTTTTCATATGTCCGGCCCCCCCTTATATCACATGTGTGAAATACCACTTTGGCAATGTGTGAGTTTGTTCTCTAATGAGCATGTTGATAATTGTTACTTGCTCTTCATTTGTGTTCATCATCCTTCCTCAAATGAGGTGTGTGGTGTGGTGATGAACACTGCACATGTGTGTCAAAAACTGAGGCCCTTACAAAACACTCAATGATGATGCACACATCGGTTTTTCTCATTTCAGGCAGTTCCATATCATATTAAAAACATACACCCCGTATCATTTCCATACGGGCCGTCCTTGAGTCAAGTCACGTCTCAAGGTACATGGTCCCGTTTTTCACCACACGACGGGGAACCCGAGTAGAGCGTGATCGGGTCGTCACGTTATCAACCCAACGGATACCACCTACTGCCCTGCAGGGCACGCCGATGTCAAGCGCTGCTTATGTCCTCCTAGGCTATTTCCAAAAGAACACACTGTCGTGTTATTGACCACACGATGGGGTCTCCACTTTCTTGCCTAATGCATGCCAGGGATCAGCGTTGCATATGAACCCAGGAACATGAAGAATCCAAGAGTTTCATATTGACATCTCACACCAAGCTGTGAGACCTATCCCTGAACCACTTTCCTCGTCAAGGGAGCTAACCAAAATTGAACCGCTTTCGGTAGTGTTCCTTACCATTCTTAACTGAGCGTAGATGTGTCGTTACATAATCAATATTTCAGAATTATGACAAGTATGTTAGTCATGCCACTTTAAGTAACTATACTACTATAGTCCTTATGTGGGCCTAATACGGTTTCCTCACCGTATCCTAAGTTTTCCTCGTAATACGATCCTTATTCCGTGCGCTATTACCAATGCGGCTCTGATACCACGCTGTGAGGGCCCGGTCCCGATCACGGGGCCGTGCTGCTCGCCTGGGAATCGTATTGGGCGGTGCCATGCGACGTGGCACACAACAGCACACATAATAAAGCATCATATTACATAAATCAAGCGGAAGCTTCGAAAGTGTAAATTTTTACAAATACTTCTCAGAATAATCTATAGCGGAATACTATTACAACTCACGTCTCATACGTATTCTAAGCAACAGAGAAGGTGTCCAGCCCGCGGACCCTTCTCGCTAGCCACACCATCACAATAGAAGCGGCAGGGGTTGCCATGAGTTCACCACTCAGAGAGTTCCGAGTTTCATCGGACACCCGTACATATCAGCGGATAGTTATTACCTGCAAAACAACTCATGCAGTATCCGTGAGCATGAAGCTCAGCAAGACTTAACCGTCACATTAGTCATGAAACTCTACATGCTGAAAATAGAGGGCTGAATATAGAAGTTTGCACAAAGGATGAAAATTGAGCTAAAGGAGAATCCTTACTTGAAGTTTTACGCAACTTTTATAGTCCTCGCGGAATTTACATCGAGACTCCACAATCAAACAAGAAACGCTTCATCTCGATGTCACTTGCCTGAGGCGAAAATAACTTTAGTGAGCTATCCTAGACTCATACAGACCTTGCGCCATCAACGTCGAGACTCCACAATCAAACAAGAAACGCTTTACCTCTACGCTACTAGCCCAAGGTGGAAAATAAATTTAGTGAAAGTGTTGATCATTCCTCATCTCCATTATGAAGATTACTCATGAAGCATTATTAAGGTTTTCCCAGTTTATTACTATGTCATGACTCGGTGTACAAGTATGCTCACTACCGCGAGCGACGGTGATTGCAATTAAAAACACCCGGCTGACACGACACGTACGCCCGTACTCGACGTTGCACACAGCAACCGTCACTGACGTCGTACGTGGCAGCCTTTCACACGACACCCAAATGTCGAACCGGTCCCGCCGACTGGGATTAAGTCTCACTACGGCAAACCCTCGTAGAGCTGACTTCTCTATCCTTTCAGCATCTGCATCAGATGGTGAGGTATGCCTCGACACCCAGGTTAACATGTTACATCGGTTTCCTGGGTCCCATATAGCCAGTATGCATCCGGTACACATCTCAAACTTGTCCAGCAGGGCCGCACACGAGAACGAGCCTTAATCGACTTAGACGTAGACTAGGTTCACAGGACCACGTCATTGAGCCTTCCATCCACTGCCCGGTCTCCATTCCCAACTATGAGGATCAATTCCCAACTCTTCCGATTGATCCCCCTTAATCCCGGTTCACGAGTAGCAAGCTGCCTACTCGAGTTATGCCTCTTTTATTCCACTTTTGTTAAATTGAGATCAGCAGTTATAATCAATTGATAACCTACTCTATATTTTACTCCAGGGTTTTCTGGGTCATGCATTTGGAGTGTCATAGCACCTAGACTTAATGCAATAAACAAAATGCTAGACGATATAAAGTGGATACAAATAAAAACTTGTAAGTTTTGATGCAAACTGGGGCTTGCCTTTGTTTTTCAGGGTACTTATATATATGAGATTCAGTTAGTGAAGATCACTTGACTTGATCAATTGCTTTCCTCCTTCCTTGATCTCCACTCCGATGACTTTAAATTCTCCACGTAGATACTACACGTAATGAATATGCATATGGATTTAATTGTAAAGATTTTTCTAAGAAGTTATAATAACAAGTTTAAAAACTGGAACTCTATTTAAGAATTTAAAATGACACTGGTGCTAGTGGTTTGGGTTTGTGTCTAAGCAACATGATTAAGTGCTAAGTGTTTTCCCCCTCTTCTATATTGATCACCTTAAAAGGTCAAACGGAACAGGGGTGATCCAGTGCTCCAGTGGAGCTGAGAATTTTCATGTGAGTTTATTGTCACAAGAAAGTCCTCTGGACAAAAAATTAGCACTTTTTCTTGAGTGGTTTGTTCAGAACAATTCTCTAAGAAATTAAGCAAAAAGGAGTTAATTCTGAAGTAAATTCCATGTTCATGCCAAACTTAGTGAACTAAAATTTCAATTATAGCTCATAGGACTTGCATAAATGTTCCTAGGATTTTTGGAGCTAAGAATTACCCAGAACTGAATTTCCAAGTTTTGGAAATTCTCTGAAAATGTTTCTGTATTCAATTGAACACAGCAACTTCAAATCTGAATTGCCCTAATCAAATCAACTCCAAATGATCAGAAATTTTTACAGGAGTTCACTAACATCCTAAGGAATACTCTGGCAAAATTTGAGGAATTTTGGATGAACCAAACTCCCCAAAAAATTCCTTTGCTGAAAAGATTTAAAGAATTTTCCACAATTAAATATTGAGTTTCATAGAAATTGGGTTGCATATTTGGATAGAGTTTTCCAACCTGAATCCAATCAAATTTGAATCACTAAATTTGGAGCTTCCCAGCAAAAGTTATGAGATTCTAAAGTTTGGGGAAATTCTGGAATCGGAATTAACCGGCAAAAGTTCAAACTTCTGACACCGGGTCCGGTCAACACATGTCAGCTCCTCGGCTCACAGGGCTATTTCCCGCACTGTCACAGATGATACTGTGCAACAGAAGATCTCACCCCTATTCACTGAGCGACTGACGTGCGGGCCCAGCCTCCTCGTCTTCTACCTCTCGCTCCCGCGCCCGCGCGCCGCCGGGCTCGCCGGAGCTGCGCTGATATTCGCCATCCGGCCAGCTCCCACGCTCTCCCTCGCCGTTAGGGCCTAATTCCACATGCTGAACACGATGGGACCACTTCCCCTGACCGGCAGTGGCTCTAACATAGCCGGCGACGGTGCGGCGGCTCGGTACCATTTCGGCGACGTCGCCCGGCCAACCTAGCCTGCCAAAACATCGGTGGAAGGGCCCTACAGCAGCGGTGGACGCTAAGGAAGATCTTCCTGGTAGTGAAACAGGCCGGAGATTGCTCTAACCTAGCCTTCACCGTGAGCCCGATTCTCCCCACCATAGCCGCCGTTGGAAAAGTGGAAAATACACCGTGCACAGTGGTTTTCATGCATCGGGTGCTCAAAGGCAAATGATCGCCAGCTAGTCCAGCTCGTGTGTGCAAGATTTGATAAGCTACAGAGGATTAGAGAGTGAGAATTTTGGCGGCAAGTTACGTATGCTCTGTTTGAAGTCGCCGGGACAAAATCTCTAAATTAGCCGTCAATCCTTCACGGGTTGCTCCATGATTTGGAGCAGAGCAGCACCACCGTAGCGCGCTCCCATGGCCGGGCTTGCTCGGGCGTGACAACCTCTGTGGAGGGCTGTCCACGTGCGCCCGGTCGCCGGTTAGCTTTAGGTTGCCGCGGACAATGGAGTTTAGGGCTCGGAAACCGCCGGAGCTTGCTAGCTCTCACGCTGAGGTGGTGAAGAACGAGGGTGCCGCGTTGTTGTGCAGCTCATCGGGCGCCGTAGCACCAGTTTAGCCGGTTCCCGATTGTTTCACCGAGGCGGTGGCGAGCTCGGTTTTGTTTCAGGTTTTCTTGTGCGTGAGGAGGAAAAACATCGGCGGTTGCCTCGGCTATGCATGAAGGATCACGTCGAGAGGGCACTGCCAACCCCGTGCTGCCAGCGACCAGTGAGAAGAGCAGGAGGTGGCTCGGAGCTGCTCCCGCGGTGGCACCCGGTGAGGCCTCTGTTTTGTCGAGTGGAAAACTTAAGGCTGAAGATTTGAAGATCTTTTGCAATTTTTAACCTCCCCAATGACAGGTGGGGTCCACTCAACTTTACTGCAAAAAGATCTTCACAGTTTGGCAAATAATCAATACAAATGTTTGAAAGTTTAAAACTGAGATGCATTTGGATAGTTGGACAAATTCCCTCCAAATTCAAGTGTATATTTGAATTCTTTTGCACCTTTAAATCCTTTTTGGAAAAATGGACAGCAAACCTTTTCAAAAGTTAATGAAACTTTGCCTACCCACTAATCTGGACCTAAGGAATCCAAATATGCAATGTAATTCTTTGGTTAGCTGCAGCAAACAAGAGTTTGAACACAACAGTTTGAATTACCATTGTGTCCTCCCCTCATTTGAAATTTGAGTTGAACATTTAGTTCAAAACCTGATTTTTAAACCCTTCCATTGCACTTGAGTACTTCAACTCTGTGGTCTTAATCCACCTAGGGTCTAAACATGCAAGTAACCCTATGTTGGTTTTAGAAGAATCTCTCATGTGTTATCATATGTGTAGAAAGTTTAAACTAGCCCCCTTTTTCATACACATGACACCAACATTTGTGCAAACTCAAGTTTCTTTGTATTCATGCTTTTGGGACCTTTACAGGGGAGACCCTCCCAACGTGTTTAGCGCACGAAACTGGGGGCTAGCAGCGAGTTTGAGCGTTGGAGATGGCCGGACGACCGATTTCAGAAGAGCTCCGGTGAGCTCCGGCGGCGCGCGGGCGCGGGAGTCGCGAGGTTGAAGAAGCCTCGCCGGGCCCGCATGTCAGTAGCTCTGGAGGGGGCGACTGGATACTATGTGGCATGTGATCATCTGTGACAGCGCGGGAAGTAGCCCTGTTGTCCGGTGTGTTTAAACCAAGAGGATGACACATGGTAGCCGGACCCACAGGCAGATTTAAACTTTTCCAGGACTAATTCAAATCCCAGATTTTTTCACAAACTTTAGAAGAGCATATCTTTTCCTAGGAACTCCAAATTTATTGATTCAAATTGGGTTAGATTAAGATTGACAAACTCTATCCAAATATGCAACCCAATTTGTATGAAAGTCTTTATTTAATTCTGGAAAATTCTTTAAAATTTTCAGCAAAAGAATTTTTGAGGGAGTTTGGTTCATCCAGAAATCCTCCAATTTTTCCAGAATATTCTTTAGGGTGTTAGTAGACTCCTGTAAAATTTTCAGATCATTTGGAGTTGTTTTGATCAGGAGAATTCAGATTGTAAGTTGATGCGTTCAAATGAATACAGAAACATTTTCAGAGAATTTCCAAAACTTGGAAATTCTGTTCTGGGCAATTCTTAGCTCCAAAAATCCTAGGACAATTCATGAAGGCTCTATGACCTACAATTTAAATTGCAGTTCACAAAGTTTGACATGAACATGGGTGTTACCTCACAATTAATTCCTCTTTGCTTAATTACTTAGAGAATTGTTCTGAATAAACCACTCAATGAAAAGTGCTAATTTTTAGTCCAGATGACTTTCTTGTGACAAGGAACTCACATCAAAATTTTGAGCTCCATTGGAGATCTGGATCACCACTGTCTTGTGTAACCTCTTTAGGTGATCAACACACAAGTGGAGATAGCACTCAACACTTGATTATAGTGCTTAAACCCAACCTAAATTACTAGCACCAGTGTCCTTTTAAATTCTTAAACAGAGTTCCGGTTTTAAACTGTCATTAGATCTTAATAGCAAAAGCTTTACAATTAAATACATATGCACATTCATATCGTGTAGCATATACGTGAGAGCATGAGAAGGACTTGAAGTGAAGATCAAGCAGGGAGGAAAGCGAGTGATCAAGCCCCAAGTGATCTTCACAAACTGATTGTAATCTTAGTTACCTGCAAAACAGGCAAGTCCCGGTTTGCATTTGAACAGTTTTATAAAGCATTTCCATTTCTAGAGGTCATAGCTTGAATTGTTTGATTGCATTAAGTCTAGTTGATGTTGAAAACCCCAGTTGCATGACAAGAAATACCTAAGAGAGAAAGGGTAGAATAGCACCTCCTCGAGTGGATTTGGCTATGCTAAATGTTAGTAGGAAAGGTCCGGTAGAAGTCAAGTAGTTGGAATCTACTCGCGAGTTTAGGGCTGGTTTATTCGGAGTGGGTCAAGAATAGAAATGATAAGGAAAGTTCACACATAAGAAATGGAGACCGGGCAGGAAGGTTTAGATGAAGCAGGCTGCGGACCGTGCGTGCATAGCCCTGCCTGTGTCAGTTAAGGCCCGTCCGTGCTTGGCCCTGTTGGACAAGTTTGAGTTGTGTAACGGGCACATACTGGCTATATGGGACCCCAGGAAACCGATGTACCTTGGGAGATCCACATTGGAACTTTTCTATCTGCCTTAGGCTTTCAGCGTCAGGGTAGCAGGAGGTAACTCGCTCAAGAACTTACCACTGCAGGTATGTACCTTGAGGGAGCTTGCGGACTCGGGGCAGTTAGACCACGTCCTGTGTGGAAGATCTTGGGAAAGGTGGCCGCTTACAACGTCAGTCGAGGTTGCTGCCGGCAACTCGGAGTACGGGTGTACGTATCGTGTAGTCCGGGCGTGTACTTATTCGAATCACTGTCGCTCGCGGTTATATGAGCATACTTGCCCACTGCGTCTTGACGTAGTAACAACTGAACTATTTGTCTTTTGAACTTGATAAGGCTGTAATGTAACATGTATTGCAACCATGATTGAAGTAGATATAGACTCATTAAAATTTACTTTCACTTTGTGCAAGGAGCATCGCAACAAAGGTTTCTTGTTTGATTGTGGAGTTGTGATGCTGTTCGGCTCAAATTCTGTACAATGAGGCTTAAAATCTGAAAGTTAAGGATCTACATTAGGCGAGTCCTTTATGCAAATCTAGCTAACCCAATTGCAACCGTCGTGCATGTAGAGTTTCTTGTTTAGGAGAGACGGATCAGTCTTGCTGAGCTTATGTGCTCACGCTTGCTATATGAGTGGTTTTGCAGGTTAACATCGATTCTAAGAAGAAGGTTGTCCGGTGAGACTCCGGGACTTCCGAGTCGTGTAACACATGGAGAACCCAGCCGCTGCTGTTGTCTTCGTGTTGCTAGCGAGAGGAGTCCGCAGGCTGGACTTCATCTCGAGTGCTATTTAGTTATTCGACATGAGTTGTTTATATACTTTCGCTGTAGCTACTTGATTTAAATTATTTACAAAGAAAAACTTGTAAGCTTCCGCTATTGTTTTATGTAATACATTGTTCCTTATATGTGTGTTGTTGGGTGCCGCACAACGCGGCACCACCCAATGCGATTCCCAGGCGAGTGCCCCGTCCCCGTGACTGAACGGGTGGCGTCGGGCCAAGTCAGCATGGTATCAGAGCCGCATTGGTAATAGCGCACAGAATAAGGTTCGTATTACGACAAAAACTTAGGATACGGTGAGGAAACGGTATTAGGCCCACATAAGGACTATAGTAGTATAGTTACTTAAAGTGGCATGACTAACATACTTGTTATAATTCTGAATTTTGATTATGTAACGACGCAGCTACGCTCAGGTAAGAATGGTAAGTAACGCCACCGAAAGCGGTTCAATTTCGGTTAGCTCCCCTGATGAGGAATGTGGTTCAGGGATAGGTCTCACAGCTTGGTGTGGGACGTTAATATGAAACTCTTGGACTCTTCATGTTCCTGAGTTCATATGAAATGCTGATCCCTAGCGTGCATTAGGCAAGAAAGTGGAGACCCCATCGTGTGTTCAGTAACGCGATAGTGTGTTCTTATGAAAATAGCCTAGAAGGACATACACAGCGCTTGCCATCGGTGTGCCTGCAGGGCAGTAGGTGGTATCTGTTGTGGTGATAAAATTCCCAACCATGATGACCCGTTAACGCTCTACTCGGGTTCCCCATCATGTGGTGTGAAAACGTGACCATGTACCTTGAGACGTGGCTTGACTCAAGGACGGCCCGTATGGAAATGATACGGGCGTATGTTTTTAGTATGATATGGAACTGCCTGAAATGAGAAAACCTATGTGTGCATCACTATTGAGTGTTCTTCTGCAGGTACTAACACCGTACCTATCCCATGTAGTAAACGTGTACGAGAGACCATCTTAGTGCCACTAAAATACGTTTATGCCGGTATAATCCGGATAGGATTTTCTTTTGGTGAGGCTACATAGTACCGACATGCTTCTTACGGCGCATCGACGCCGTACTAAACTTAATAACCTATTTCCTTTGAAGAAATGACTCATGAACTAACTT
Organism: Neostapfia colusana; assembly: GCA_030760725.1. Lineage (NCBI taxonomy): Eukaryota > Viridiplantae > Streptophyta > Magnoliopsida > Poales > Poaceae > Neostapfia > Neostapfia colusana. Next base: position 50,861,283 of record JASWHV010000006.1, on the reverse strand, counting down.
GAAACTAAAAATGGAAGTTTGATATAAATATTAGTTAGTGAACTCTTATTTTGAGCTAAGGTTCAAATGAGAGGAAGACTAGGCTTCAAAGATTTCAAAAACAGATGTCTCTGTTTTCTGCAGGAATTCTTTCTGAAATTGGACAGAGCGTAACTAGGAGTAGCTTGACCCAATTAAGGTTTATGATATAGTTATGGAAATATTTTCAAGTTCTCTACAACTTCTCTGTAGACCTCCAGAGCAAAATCACACGTTAAGTTGGTAGAAAGTTCAGAGGAAGGTAAACTGTCCAGGACCAGGACAGCAGCAAAACCTCTCTGGACCTTTCTGTTTTTAAGCCATAAATTTCTGTAGAAAAATCCTTAAGGAGCCTATGATACACCGTTGGAAAGTTTATGAAATGTGCAACATTGTTGTAGTTCAAAGTTTGTTCAGATTCTTATTGTATTTTATATACAGCTGTGATAAAATCAGCCTCATACAAAGGAGATGGTGGCAAATTTTATCCAGGAATTCTGTCAAATTTGGAAAATCATAACTTTTAATCCAGAGATGATCTGAGGGCATATGGATACTCGTCGGAAAGATACTGAAGTTAACTTTAACTTTAGTATTCAACTTGAGTTATTAAAATGCTTTAACTAGATCAAAATCTGGAGATAGTGCATAAAGGTCTGTTCTGTACAGATAGGCTGGATCGCTATGCCTACTAAGGAGTTGTGTAAACATGGATTTTGTTACTTCTTTCATAAAGTTTTGACATATTCATGTTTTCATTAGTCTCACATACTGTTGAGTTCATGTTTAAATCATCTCGAATACATTTTTGCAGTATGGTTCGTACTCGCTCTAGGAGTAGGGCCGGGAGTTCTCGCCGAGGCGGTGATGCTTCTATTCCACCGTCGGAACCACCATCCACGGGATGGATGGATCTTATGACTCGAGTCATCGAGTCTAACCAGGAGAACACTAGGCTACTCCAAGAAGCAATGCAATAACACACACGCTTACTCCAAGCTTTGGTACAACAAGGCGTACTCTAGAACACGCAACAAGTCGTTCCACCTCGGAACGCTTATCTGGATTTCTTGGCAACTCAAGCGCCAATCTTTACTGAAGCAACCGAACCTGCAGAAGCAGATCAATGGCTTCGTGTCATGGAGTCCAAATTTGGAGTATTCGAGTGTGATGAATACCAGAAGACCAAGTTTGCCACTCAACAACTCCCTGGAGCTGCCGGAAATTAGTGGGTTGAACATCTCGCCACCATTCCGGAGGACCATCAAGTGCCATGGAGTGAGTTTTGTGAAGCCTTTCGTACTCGTCACATACCACTAGGTATTGTCAAGGCAAAGCGGGTGGAATTTTTGGGCTTGAAGCAAGGGGACATGAGTGTCCTTGCGTATGTCAGAAGGTTTAACCTTTTGTCCCAATATGCCCCCGAATATGTGGCGAAAGAAGAGGCACGGTGTGACTTATTCTTCCATGGCTTGAGTGCCATATTACAGGAGAAGTTGGCCGTGCACAATAACGGCAGATACACCGACATGGTTGATGCGGCTCTCATCCAAGAGAAGCCGACTCTTGAGTGGCAAGCTGAGAAAAGAAAAATGAGTGAGATCGAGCAGACCAGCACAAGTTATGTGCCTTAGAAGTACCATTGGGTGTACCAAACGCTAACTGGTGAAAGATGGAGGCCACCTGTACGATCCACTCCTCAGAGGTTGATTGCTGGTCAAGTTCTACAACTTGCACCACCTCCACAGCAGCAGCACCAGACGGTGGTTTGTGCTCCATCGCTGCAGCCATGTGTACCTAGCATCCAACCGCAAGTCAACGAAGAACCGGAGAGACATCCGTGTTTCACTTGTAGGCGTATGGGCCATTAGGCTAGGTATTGTCCGGAGGGGACTCAAGGCTGCGGGTCATCATATTTACAACAATATGACCCGTACCTCAATCTGCAGAAACGAGGGCAGATAAGGGGCAACATTCACTATACCGTGATTGATGATGTTCCAGAAGGAGAAGCCGCTTTAGCAGGAATGTTTTCTCTGAATCAACTACCGGTTTTAATTCTCTTTGATTCCGGTGCCACACACAATTTCATTAGCCAGTCTTTTGTGGCTCAACATCAGCTCCAAACAGTTTATACAAAGAGGCAATACCTCATATCTTCGCCGGGGGGCAGCAGTACCGCAAGCGAGGTTGTCTCCCGAGCACCTCTTTGTTTGGGGGGTAGAATATACCCTACGACTCTCATTATTCTTGGGGGTTTGAAGATCTACATTATTTTGGGGATGTCATGGTTGAATTACCACAAGGCGGTTCTTAACATCAGTGCTAGGACCGTTGAACTCAACTCCCCACAGCACCGTCTTCATATATTAATTCTGGGCGCCAGACAGCAACAGATTTCAACAGTGAACCACACGGAAGCTGTAAAGATAGAGGACATTCCGGTGGTACGTGAGCATCCGTATGTGTTTTTCGATGATTTACCGGGCATGCCGCACAAGCGAGACATTGAGTTCAAGATTGAACTTATCCCGGGAACAACACCGATATCACGAAGGCCGTACAAGATGGCACCCAATGAACTGGCAGAATTGAAGACACAGCTGAATGACCTAATGAGCAAGAGCTTTATACGACCGAGTTCATCACCTTGGGGTTGTTCAGCGTTGTTTGTCAAGAAGAAGGACGAAACACTATGCCTTTGTGTTGATTATCGTCCTTTGAACGCCGTTACCATCAAGAACAAGTATCCACTATCTCCCATTGATATGCTCTTCGATCAATTAGCGGTGTGAAGGTATTTTCGAAGATGGATCTTTGGTCCGGATATCACCAGATTAAAATCCGGGCAGAAGATATTCCGAAGACGGCATTCTCAACGAGATAAGGGCTGTATGAGTATCTCGTTATGTCTTTCGGTTTGACCAATGCCCCGGCGCAATTTATGTACCTGATGAATTCAGTGTCCATACCGGAGTTGGATAAATTCGTCGTGGTCTTCATCGACGATATCTTGGTGTAGTCCATGTCAGAGGAAGAACATGCTGAACATCTGCATATTGTGCTACAAAGATTGCGACATCATCAGCTCTATGCAAAATTCAGCAAGTGTGAATTCTGGATTAATCAAGTACCTTTTCTCGGACACATTATTTCAGCAGAAGGCATCACTGTGGATCTCAGTAAGATTATCCAAATACAGAAATGGGAGTCACCAAAGTCAGTGCATGGAATCCGTAGCTTCCTCGGTTTAGCGGGTTATTACCGGAGGTTCATTCCGGGTTTCTCCAAGATCGCTAAGCCGATGACGGAATTATTAAAGAAGAATACCAGATTTGTGTTGGGTGCTGCATGTGAAAAAGCCTTCAAAACTCTAGTGAAGCATCTCACAACTGCCCCAGTTCTTACTCAGCCAGATACGACGAAGCCATTAGACGTTTATTGCGATGCATCTGGCATCGGTCTTGGCTGCGTGCTGATGCAAGAAGGACAAGTGGTCGCTTATGATATCGTCAACTCAGAAATCACGAGCAGCATTATCCAACTCATGATCTTGAGTTAGCTGCCGTGGTCCTTTCTTTGAAGATGTGGAGGCATTACTTTCTCGGAAATCTTGTACACCTCTACACCGACCACAAGAGCTTGAAATACATCTTCACTCAGAAAGAATTGAACATGAGGCAACGAAGATGGCTAGAGCTCATTAAAGACTATGAATTTGAGATTCATTATCATCCAGGAAAGGCGAATGTGGTTTCCGATGCGCTTAGTCATAAGGCGCATATCCATCACCTGACTATTGCTGAAATGGATGATGAAGAACCAAGCATCCGTGTCATCCCCTATGGAGCACTCTATAATCTCGCTCTCATTCCTACTATCCAAGAGGAGATCACTGAAGCTCAAAGAAAAGACAAAGGAATGTCTCACATACGGCGGAGAATAGACAACGGAGAAATGAAATGCTTCCGGAAGGACGATGAAGGTACTTTGTGGTTCAACAACCGGATTGTAGTATCCTGGGATATGGGACTACCGAATAAAATTTTGGATGAAGCTCATTTGTCCAAATTTTCCATTCATCCTGGCAGCAATAAAATGTGCCAAGATCTCCGGAAGAAGTTTTGGTGGACACGTATGAAACGTGAAGATGCAAAGTACGTTTCAGAATGTGATACGTGTCGAAGAGTCAATGCCGACCATGTGAAGAAGTCGGGCCTGTTGCAGCCATTGCAAGTACCGGCATGGAAGTGGGAAGACTTGAGTATGGATTTCATCGTTGGGTTGCTGATGACCTCCCACAACAATGATTCAATTTGGGTAATCGTTGATCGGTTAACCAAATCAGCACACTTCATCCCTGTGCATAGAAGATATAACGCAAAGCAGTATGCGGAGCTGTACATAGCACGGGTCTTGTGCTTACATGGAGTTCCCCTTACCATTGTGTCAGATAGAGAATCGCTGTTCGTAGCCCGTTTTTTGGAGCCGCTACACACATCCTTGGGAACCAAACTGATTAGAAGCTCCGCTTATTACCCTCAAACCGATGAGCAAACTGAGAGGGTGAATCAAATACTGGAAGATATGCTAAGAGCATGTGCCATCCACCACGGTAAGAGATGGGATGATCACTTACCATTGGCGGAGTTCTCGTACAACAACGGTTATCAGACGAGCATCAAAATGGCACCGTATGAAGCTCTATACGGCTGGAAATGCCGTACACCATTGAATTGGTGCGAATCCGGTGAACAAGTAATGTTTGGGGTTGATCTTTTCAATGACGCTGAAGATAGAGTTCGGATAATACAAGAGAACCTCAAAGCTGCTTAATCTCGTCAAAAGAGCTACGCGGATCAGAGGCGTCGACCGCTGCATTTCGACGTCGGAGATAACGTGTATCTTCGTGTGTCTCCGATGAAAGGGATTCATCAGTGCGGTGTCAATGGGAAACTTGCTCCCCGATTCATCGGTCTGTTTGCCATCACGGAGAAGTGCGGGACTGTAGCCTACCGGCGGGAACTACCGGCAAACCTTGCCGGTATTCGCGACATATTTCACGTGTCCCAGCTGCGTAAGTGTCTCAAGTTTACTGCTGCTGTCCGCACCGAAGACATCGACGAGTTGAAGCCGGATCTCACCTACAGTGAGCAACCCGTACAGATTATTGACGAAAAGACCCGGATCACCTGAAACCGGACTTTGAAATTTTACAAAGTCCTGTGGAGTAATCATACCCCGGAAGAGGCGTCGTGGGAAAGAGAAGATTACATCCACCAGAACTATCCCGAACTTTTGTCTTAGGCTTTGTAATTACCCTCCCTTCTCGTTCTTCTTTGTAATCTCGGGACGAGATTCCTTTTAAGGGGGGAGGAATGTAAAGGTCCCAAAATTATGAATACAAAGAAACTCTTGTTTGCAAAAGTTGGTTTCATATGTATGAAAAATGGGACTTGTTAAAACTTTTTCCACATGTGATAACACACATGAGAGCTCTCTTTACACAAGTTCAAAAAATTGTTTGAAAACATGGAACCCAAGAGGGGTCTAAAACCAAGATGGGAAGTTTCCATATGTGTGAGAAAGCTAAAGTCAGATTTGGAACAAATTTGTTCAACTCAAAATTCAAATTAGAGCAACACAATGAATTTCAAAACTGTGGTGCTAAAAATCTCATTTCCAGCAGCCAAAGTTAAAATCAGATTTTATATTTGAATTCTTAAGGTCCAAATTAGTGGGTATGCAAAGTTTCAGGAATTGTTGAAATGTTTTGCAACTCATTTTTCAAATGGACTTTCAATAGCAAAGAATTCAAATGCCCATTTGAATTTGGATTAAACTTGCCCAATTGTCCAAATGCAACTCAGATTTGAATTCCCACAAATTGAATTCTATTATATTCAAACTTTAAGAGATATTTAAGAGGATAAGAGGGAGCATTGGTGGGACCCACATGTCATTGAGGGAGTGAAATTGCAAAAGATCTTCAGAGTGCAGTGTTCAGTCTCTGTTTTGCTGCTGTGAGGCAGTTTCACTTGACACAGGGGGGTGCAGTGCTGGTCGACACGGAGGCAAGCCAGCGACAGCTCCGGAGCAGCTGCTGGCATTTTCCCCTCGCCCTTATCAGCTCCCACTGGGGGTGTGCACCTCACCAAATGGAGAACCAGCTCTGTTTTTTCCTCCCTCGCGCAAGGACCGACCAGAGCGCTGCCGCCGCTCGTGCGATCGCTCGGCCACCGCCAAGCTCACGTGCAATCCTAGGTTGGGAAGCAAAAACCACATCACCACAACTCCCACGACCTCCTTACACCACAGCCGAGCAGTTCTCGGCTCCCCTCACTCGGGCGCAAGCTGTTCCGCGGCGGCCGAAAGCAAAGGCGACGAGGTGCTCTCATGGACAGCCTCACCCAGAGTGTGTCACGGCCGAGCAAGGCCACCGGTGGACGCGCAAGAACCTCCTGCAGCTCACATCCGAAGCTCAGCTCGAACCTTTGCTCACCGCCGACAAATTTCGGGAATTTCCTCCGGCCGGTTGAAACAAGGTTTGGGTAAGAATCCTTCAAATTCTCGCACCATATTTGTTTAGAGCTCTGCAAATTGCACACACATGATCTAGACTTGTTAGCGCACCTTTACTCTCCACGCCATATCCTAAGATCGCCAGTGGAAGCTATATTTGGAGGATTTCCGACGGCCGCACACAATTTCACATTTGGGCGCACGATGAACCCTAGTTTGGAGCCATTTCCGAGCCGTTTCACCCCCATGCCAAGCTCCCCTAGCATACACTGGTGCTTTAGAGCTTGGAAACTTAAGCTTGGAGGGCTTAGGGCGTCGGGGTAACGTCGCCGAACTCTTCCCGAGCCGCCGCACCATCGCGCGCTAAGTTAGAGCCGACGCCGGTCCGGGGAAACCCTCCCAACGTGTTTAGCGAATGAAACTGGGGTCTAGCGGCGAGTTTGGGCATTGGAGATGGCCAGACGACCAATTTAAGAAGAGCTCCGGCAAGCTCCGGCTGCGCGCGGGCGCGGGAGTCGCGAGGTTGAAGAAGCCTCGCCGAGCCCGCGTATCAGTCGCTCTGGAGGGGGAGACCAGATACTCTGTGGCATGGGATCATCTGTGACAGCGCGGGAAGTAGCCCTGTGGTCCCGTGTGGTTAAACCGAGAGGGTGAAACGTGGTAGCCAGACCCACAGGCAGATTTAAACTTTTCCACGATTAATTCAAATCCCAGATTTTTCCCCAAACTTTAGAAGAGCATAACTTTTGCTAGGAAACTCCAAATTTAGTGATCAAATTGGGTTAGATTCAGATTGATAAACTCTATCCAAATATTCAACCCAATATTTATGTAATGTGAAATCCCAAAAAACTCAAGCAAGTGGAGCTACAAGTCACACCGAGAAAACGAGAGGGAATTTAAACTTTTGAATTTAACGGCGTGAGCTCCAAGTCGAAACTTGAACTTGCAAAAATTCCCGAACACGGAGATCTAAAGCTATAATTTGGTTCTCCACACATCCAATAATGGCCCGGCAAATTTTCAGAGCATTTGAAAAGGATTTCCTATTTGTTGAAATTTAAACGGGAAAAATTTGAATTTGAATTTAAATCTTAGTTTCAAATTCCGACTTCACCGAAATTCAAAGTTGAGTGCACCATTGTGTTCCTCATATTTCTTTTAGCCTGTCCTCCAAATTTGATCTAATTTGGAGCTTGTTTTCTATTTTAAACGGAATTGGGGATAAGGGGAGAGGTGGAGCCCACATGTCATACGGTAGAGGGAGTGAACCGACTCTGTTCACGGGAGAGCGCCACCTCCTGCTCACTAGAGGCAAACCGACTCCCGTACCGCTCCATCTCCTGCTCAGTGGCTGAGCACGCCGTGTGAAGTATCCAGGTTGCTTCCAACGTGAACCTTCCTCATTTCCCTCCACAGCCTCGCTCACACCGAAGCAACACAGCCACCACGCTCTGTTCTTCTCCCTGTCACACAGCCACCACCAGAGCCCGATTGCTCGAGCCCCCAACAGCAAAGAGCTGCGCCCAAGGGTGCTCTAGCCGGCCAGCGACTTTCCCCCACGGCCCCAAACTCCTTAGCACCGGAAATCAGCAAAAGTTCTGCAGCTCTCAGGTAAAAGCTGAAAAACCAAACTGGTCGTCGTGAGCAGCCCAAACCAGGGGTGATCACGCCCAAGCAAGCCACCCCATAGGTGCACCTACAAGCCTAGTTGCTCAACTCCGAATATCAGCCCTAGCCATTGATCACAGAAGGAGAATTTCAAGTTTTTCTCCCGGGCGGCCGAAACTGACCTTGAGGTAAGGAATTGCAAAATTCGTCCTCAATTCATGTTGGTTGTGTTTCAAACACCGCACACAAGTTCTTAACTGCCTAGAACACCTCCTCCATCGATTTTAGACCAAGAAATTGAGTGTGGAGCGAGGAATTCGAGTTATTTTTGAGGGTATACCACTGAACCATGTCGGGTGCACGGTGCCGATAGGGTTGGAGCTCTCCCCGGCCTGTTTAGACCTCATGTCGGTCTTCTCCATGATTCCCTGGTGCTTTAGAGCTAAAGAACCGACCATGGAGAAATCACCACGCACGACCTCGCTGGAGCCCTAGGGTTTGCTGTTGCCGGTGCGCCCCATTTTCTGGCGAGTTTCAGTCGCCGGCGACCTCACCAACGAGTTCAGCATGGGAAAAAATGGGGGGGGGGGGGCGGCCAGCAGGGGGTCCGGAGGTGGCCGGGAAGGTCATTTCCGGCGACCTCGCCGGAGGGAGCCGCCCCTGCTCTGTTTGGCGCGTGGCTGGAGGTTAGGGATGACGAGTGGGACCCACTGTCAACATTTAAACATTTTCCAGATTTTCCCATTTCAGTTCAAACTTTGGAGAGCCATAACTTTGTGTAGGAGTGTCCAAAAATTGTGAAACAAATTTTGTTATATTCCTCTCAAAGAGTACTATCAAGAGGTTTAGCCCAATATTTATGAAAATCCCTGGATTTGGCTCATTAATTCATTTAGGTAAAAATTTGGAGGAATTTTTACAGGAGTTCTGTTAATTGGAAAATTCCCAAATTTGGGCAGGACATTCTTCCAATAATACTTGAACTCCAGTAAAATTTTCAGAGGCATTGGACTTTATTTTCTTGGCTAAATGTTGATTCAATCTTTTATTTCTCTGAAAATTAGGAAAAATAACAGAATGATTTTCAGCTTTTAGCTCCAACTTCTAAATTCCATATCTCTGTGCAGGAAGCTACAAAAATGGTGAAACCAAGTCCTATGGACTCATGAGACTCTCAAGTTTCTTAAAAACCAAATTTGGAGCATGAAAAGACAATATAATTGCCATAGGATTTCAGAGAAGCCAAATAGTAAGAAAATTCCCTAGGCCGAAACTTCCATCAACATTGTTTGAAATTTTGCAAGCCATACCTCTGTATGATCTATGGTCCACTGTAAAAATGTCAGAGCAAATGGAGATCATATTCTCCAGTTTTCTGTTAGTTCCTTCTACTACCTTTCTTATGTCCATTATAAATCGATCATTGCATTTTCTTCAACAAACATCCACTGCCCACCTAAAGATATCCTCTGTTTTTGTCCATAACAGAGATTTTCACTCACCTTAGAGTTGGTCTAAACCATCCTTAGTTCCTAAACACATTTGTTTTATAATTCAGTTACTTGTATTAAAAACTGTGCATATTCATATCGGTAGGAAATACGACGAAGGAGGTCGACGGGCAACTTGACTCGGAGAAGCAAGTTGAGGCTTAACTCATTGCCAAGATACTGACTTAAAAGTAGAAATAAACCTGCAGCAACATAAGGCAAGCCCCGGTTTGCATTTAACAACTTTTTAGTTATATTTTGCTTTGTATCATTTTTATGGGTCTAGTATGTATTGTGCATTAGGTCAAGGTGATTGATACTCCAAATGCATGACCCACAAACCCTTAGAGTTAAAGGGTAGAATAGGTTACCTTCGTGTAGCTTCGGCTAGGCTTAAGTTGTATAGGATCCGGTACAAGTCGGGTAGTTGGAAGCTACCCGCGAGTTTAGGATGTGCATTCAGCGGGGTAAGATTCTAGAGAATGAAAGTTCTGGAATCGAAAAAAAATGAGACCGAGCAGAGAGTAGGAGCAGCAGGACGTTGGGCCCGTGTGGCTATAGCTCTGTTTGTGTCGGTTAAGGACCGATGTGTATGCGGCCCTGCTGAGCAAGTTTGAACAGTACCAGATGCATGTCGGATATATGGGACCCGATAAACCGATGTAACTCGGGTACTCTCGTGTATAAACCTGAAAGTAAGGATAAACATGTAGGCGTGTCGTTATTGCATCATACCTGCCTATGTTAGTAATCCCTGCACATAGAGTTCCATGTTTAGGAGTGTCGGTTAAGTATTGCTGAGCCATCGTGCTCACGGTTGCATTATTAGTGTTTTGCAGGTTGTAAAATTTGCTATGAAGATGGTTGTTCGGTGAGCCATCAGAGACTCACCGGAAACCCTGCCGTTGCACTCATCTTTGTGGAAGCTAGTAAGAAGCGTCCGCGGGCTGGACGTCTTCTGCTTAGTTAGGACCGAGAGTAAGTGTGTATGTATATTCCTCTGCGTGTACCCTCGTGGTACATTATTTTGTAAAAGACACTATGTTGATAAATAAAAGACTTTGTACATTTATGGTTCTTTTCGTGTATGCTGTTGGGTGCCGCATCGCACGGCGCCACCCAATGTGTATCCTGGAGTGTGGATCCCGGAAGGGATTCCCCACAGGCATGGTATCAGAGCCGCATTGGGATTAGCACGCATGAAAAGAGCTTATTTTTGAAAACATTGAAGTATATGAGTGAGAAACGTGTAGTATGCCCCCATAAGGACTATTAGAAGCATAGTTACTTAAGGTGGCAAGCTAACAGTGTGTTAATATTCAGCATTTCAATTCTGTAACGACGCACCTACGTGGAGGTAAGAGGTAAGTTACGCCACCGCAGGCGGATCAATTGTGGTAACTCGCCATACGAGTAATAGTATGGAATGGTATACCGTGGCTTGGCACGGTAGTTAATATAAGTCTCTGAACCTCTCTATGGTTCTGAGAGCATATGAAAACGCTGATCTCCAGTGTGCGTTAGGCAAAAGTGAGAATACCCCATCGTGTGGTAAGCAACACGATAGTATGCAACTCTTGAACGTTCAATGTTCAAAGGGCCATACGCAGCGCTCGCCATCGGCGTGCCTCAAAGGTCATGAGGCAGTAGGTGGTATCCGTTGGGTTGATATCATTCCCAACCGTGATGACCCGTTCGTGCTCTACTCGGGTTCCCCGTCGTGTGGTGTGAAAACGCGACCATGTACCTTGAGACGTGACTTGACTCAAGGACGGCCCGTATGGCAATGATACAGGGCGTATGTTTTTACTATGATATGGACCCGCCTGAAATGGAAAACCTTTGTGTGCATCACTATTGATTGTTTTTCAGCAGGTACTTAGCCACGAGTAGAACATTGCATTTAGAAAATGTTTGTGAGTGATCGTTTTAGTGCCACCACTTGAGACGTATATGCCGGTGTAACGCCGGTTAGGATTTTTGATTTGGTGAGGAAACGTAGTACCGTGAAATGTTCTTAACTGCATGGAAAAGAAAGTTTTCAAAGAAAAGAGTAAATTTGGAGTCTATGATTTCATTAGGGGTTAATGAACTCCTATATTGAACTAAGAGTCAATTGGGAGTATAGATTCCATTTCAAACCATTAGAAACAACCTCCCCTGTTTTCAGCAGAATTTTTGCTAAACTTGAACAGGGCATAACTTTTGATTGGTTGAACCAATTGAGGTGAAGGATACATTTCTTGAAAGGTTCTGAAGTCTTCTACAACTTTTCTGTAGACTCCAGAACAGAATCCCCCTGCAACTGGATGAAAATCTCAGATGAGTGTTAACTGTGCAAAAACAGGGCAGACCAAAAATGCTCTCTGGAATTTTATGTATTTCGACCATAACTTCCTGTAGAAAAATTTCTAAGGGTCATGTAATACACCATTGGAAAGGTTGTGATACGTGATACGACTTTGTAGTGCAAAGTTTCTCCTGATTTGGAGTCTAATTTTATGAAATCTTGCGGACAAAACAGACACTTTTAGAGGAGGTGCTGCCAAAATTGTTCCAGATTTCTGTCAACTTTGAAATATCATAACTCCCGATCCAGAGTTGATATGAAGGCAAATAAATACTTGTTGGAAAGATATTGAAGTTATTTATAACTTTGATATGCAACTTGAGACATGAAACTGCCATTTTCGTAATCAAAATCTGGGTGAGGACAGAAGAGTTTGATCTGTACAGAAAAGAGGACAGGTTAAGCCTATCCCACGGAAGTAAAGAAACTGGAGGACATTCCAGTGGTCCGGGAATATTCGGACGTGTTTCCCGATAATCTACCGGGCATGCCACCGGAACGTGTAGTGGAGTTCAAAATTGAACTAGCACCGGGAACCACACCCATCTCTCGGAGGCCGTATAAAATGGCACCGAAGGAACTCGCGGAGCTGAAGGAGCAGCTGAATGATTTGTTAATCAAAGGCTTCATTCGACCCAGTTTGTCACCATGGGGATGCTCCGCGCTGTTCGTCAAGAAAAAGGACGAGACTCTGAGGTTATGTGTGGACTATCGTCCGCTGAATGCCGTAACTATCAAGAACAAGTATCCACTACCACGTATCGATATGCTTTTCGATCAACTAGTGGGTGCTAAGGTTTTCTCAAAGATGGATCTTCGGTCCGGATATCACCAGATAAAAATCCGGGCGGAAGACATACCCAAGACGGCATTCTCAATGAGATACGGGTTATATGAGTATCTCGTCATGTCATTCGGGCTCACTAATACTCCGGCCCATTTCATGTACTTGATGAATTCAGTCTTCATGCCGGAGCTGGAAAAGTTTGTCGTGGTCTTCATCGACGATATTCTGGTATATTCTAAGTCGGAGGAAGAACACGCCGAACATCTGCATATTGTGCTCCAACGCCTACGGGATCACAAACTGTATGCAAAATTCAGCAAGTGTGAGTTCTGGATCAACCAAGTGCCATTTCTTGGGCACATTATTTCTGCGGAGGGCATCGCAGTTGATCCGAGCAAGATCGTCCAAGTGCTGAATTGGAGTTCACCAAAGTCAGTCCACGAAGTCCGTAGTTTTCTCGGTTTAGCGGGTTACTACCGGAGATTCATTCCGAATTTATCCAAGGTCTCTAAACCGATGACGGAACTTCTGAAGAAAAGCAACAAATATGTGTGGAGTGAAGCATGTAAGGAGGCCTTCAAAGCATTGATAAAGCATCTCACAACAGCCCCCGTGTTGGCGCAGCCCGATACAACTAAGGCTTTTGATGTCTATTGTGATGCTTTCGGCATCGGCCTTGGCTGCATGCTTATGCAAGAAGGGCGAGTGGTCGCATATGGATCCAGGCAGCTTCGGAATCATGAGAAGAATTATTTGACACATGATCTCGAGCTAGCTGCTTTTGTTCTTGCTCTAAAGATGTGGAGGCACTATTTGCTTGGAAACTTAGTCCACCTCTACACCGACCACAAGAGTTTAAATTACATCTTCACACAGAAGGAGTTAAATACGAGGCAGCGAAGATGGTTAGAGCTAATCAAGGATTATGAACTGGAGATTCATTACCATCCTGGAAAAGCGAATGTGGTTGCCGACGCACTTAGTCGGAAATCACATGTGCATAATCTAACCATGGCTGCAATGGAAGAAGAAGAACCGAGCCTACGCTTGGTTCCCTATGGGTCATTGTTTAACCTTGCCCTCATTCCTACAATTCGTGATGAAATTGTAGAGCCTCAAAAGAAAGATAAGGGCATGGCCCATATCCGGAAGAGAATAGACGAAGGATAAGCTAAGTGCTTCCGGAAAGATGAGAATGGTACACTATGGTTCAAAAATCGTATAGTCGTACCGAGGGACATGAAGCTTCATAAGAAGATATTAGATGAAGCTCATTTATCAAAATTTTCCATTCATCCGGGTAGCAACAAGATGTACCAAGATTTGAGAGACAAGTTTTGGTGGACACGGATGAAGCGGGAAATAGCTAAATACGTATCCGAGTGCGATACGTGTCGAAGGGTGAAAGCAGATCACATGAAGAAACCTGGTTTGCTGCAGCCCCTTCATATTCCGGAATGGAAGTGGGAAGATGTGAGTATGGATTTTATTGTCGGGTTACCACTCACATCTCGGAAGCATGATTCAGTCTGGGTAACCGTTGACCGATTAACCAAATCAGCACACTTCATACCGCTGAATGTGAGATTCAATGCCAAGAAATATGCGGAGTTATATATTGAACGAATTTTATGTCAGCATGGAGTTCCAAGAACAATAGTTTCAGATCGTGGTGCACTGTTCATTCCTCGTTTCTGGGAACAGCTGCACGCATCTATGGGAACCAAATTGCTTAGAAGCTCCGCATATCACCCTCAAACCGATGGGCAAACTGAGAGGGTGAATCAAGTCTTGGAAGATATGTTGAGAGCGTGTGCCATCCACCATGGTAAGAACTGGGATGCTTATCTACCGTTGGCGGAATTCTCGTACAACAACAGCTACCAAACGAGTATCAAGATGGCACCGTAGGAGGCTCTCTACGGCCGGAAATGTCGCACACCGCTGAATTGGTGCGAATCCGGTGAAAGAGTGACATTCGGGATTGACCTTGTCAATGACGCCGAAGAACGAGTTTGGGTCATACAAGCAAATTTAAAGGCTGCTCAATCTCGACAGAAGAGTTACAGACCAGCGACGTCGACCGTTGAACTTCAACGTCGTAGAGTACGTATATCTCCGCGTATCTCCAATGAAGGGAGTTCACCGATTCGGTGTAAAAGGAAAGCTCGCTCCCCGGTTTATCGGTCCATTCGCGATCACAGAGAAATGTGGACCCGTAGCCTACCAGCTTGAGCTACCGACAAATCTCGCTGGGATGTGTAGGATCGAAGAGCACGTGAAAAGCTACCAGAGGGGGGTGAATGGTAGATTAAAACTTTTCGCAGCGGAAACAACAAAAACCCCTCAGCAAAAAATCAATCGGTTAAAGAAACCGTGTGTGTAAGTGTTTTCAAACGTGTTCAACCGTCACAAATCAAGTAGATAGGTAGAGAATCAAGTCACGGATCTAATGCAACAAGAATCACTTGGAAACACAAAGTAAAACTTGAGATACGATCAAAACATTAAACGAAGATCAATCTGTTCTACCCGATATAAAACAGATCTGTAACGCTTCAAAGAAACTCGTGTATCTCAAAAACTACAGATCCGAAGCTCGTGCAAATTTCACAGATGATATATAATTGAGTTGTGAAGACAACCCAAAAAGAATCACGTCAATCAGATCTGTAAAACTCGAGTTATGAACGAAACACCGAAGCAACGTCGGTCTGTCCAGAAACTCGGCGAGAAAGAATTGACGAAAAACAAGTCGGACGAATAAGGCACAAAAGCTCCTCGAAACTATGAACTTTATTCAATAGAAACACAAGAGGAACAGCCCAAAGTTCTATACCCACGAGAGATCTGGCCTCCCTTGCTTTTATAGCCAGCCCTCAGGCTAAACAATCCAATCTAGGACTCCTACTCCTAATTGGACTCGTATCCTAACTTACCATAACTGCTCAGGACTCTCCTATTCGCAGATAGAAGCAATCGTGAGACTTCCAAACACCTTAGGAACACCTAAACATTCCTAAAACAACTCAACTTCGTGCCTAGCACGAAATTTTATCATAACCAACTCAAATCTTCCATATTTGAGCCATATCCGACTCAGCCTCAGCCTGAGTACGCAATCCAGCCGGTTGGACCTTTCCGACCAATTCTTTACGTCCACTTCTCTTCATCACGCCTTGGAACAATGTTGCCACGTCCATGCACTCCTTGCACACGTGCAAACACCTTCCAACGACGTACACGCAACCTTCATATGCGCTGTCCTTGATCCAAACATGCTGCGCGACCTCCCGATCAACCCAACCACAGCTCCTCCCGAACTTGGTTGTTGGAACCTCATCTCCTCCCTGAGACTAGTCCAAGGATCCCGTCACCGGCCATGTCTTGAACTCAAGCAACACCTGCACATGAATAAACAACCAATTCTTCCGAGCACAAGTCCTCGACTTGACTCACG
This sequence comes from Neostapfia colusana, assembly GCA_030760725.1. Taxonomy (NCBI): domain Eukaryota; kingdom Viridiplantae; phylum Streptophyta; class Magnoliopsida; order Poales; family Poaceae; genus Neostapfia; species Neostapfia colusana. The sequence continues at coordinate 50,845,045 of JASWHV010000006.1, read as the reverse complement.
TTAGTTCGAAAACCACAACACCTTACATGAGCACGTCACATAAGAATGTTGCAAACCATATCAAATGCTAACAGCCATAACCACCAAAACACACCAAAAACTTAGCAAATTAATACTAAGCAAACCTTCCCATAAAGCAAGTTTGAAACATTGCGAGTTAAAAGCAAAAACAAGACGCTGCAGTTCTACGAGTTGAACTTCACGGTAGCTCCCTAAAAACAAGCTCCGGACCTCACAGAAGCTCTTCGGACCTTGCAGGAGCTCTCCGGACCTTGCGTTGGACCTTGCCAACACTTGGCGGACCTAACAAAGAACTTGTCGGACCTTGCCACAGAAGAATGTTTTGGCAATATTCAAAACTTTGAATGTTAATGCTAACTTTTATCCTAATTGCCAATGTATTCAGCACACATAGGTCTCACAATCTCCCCCTTGATGAATGCATTGGCAACACCAATTAAAATCCAAACATTGGCTTATGATAAGTTTTGAAAAGCTTTGAAAACTCATTTCTCCCCCTTTATTAATTTCTCCCCATTTTTTAAAATTAGAGAAGGAAGAAAGTGTATAACATATGCAAAGTGTAAAAAAAATCACTCCTTATACATATTTCTCCCCCTTTGACAATGTATTCAGCAAGGTTCAAAAGAGAAATTTTTAAATGTTATGAGCATATTATAACATATACATACAAAACAAAGCTCATCCAAGTCATACTATCAGATTACTTACACTATCACATCAATGAGATATATAAAGTAGTGTAAGTCATGCTAGAGATCAAATGTATTTTTCAGTTTAAGCAAGTCATGATCTCCCTTACTCAACTATTTCAAACCTGAAAACATGACACTTGTTGCTGCATTTTTATTTTTCATAATCATTTAAGGCACAAAGTTGATCATATGATATTTGCAAGAGATTATATGCCGCATCAGCCTTATTCTAACCAACCAAGCCAAGCCTATGTCATTTGACAATCAGAAGCTTAAGGACATGGTTTTAGTCATACACAATTCCTTCCAAGTTCATATCTTAGTGCAATGATAAGCAATCTCAAAAGAAGAAGTGCGATGCATGCATATTCTCTTGATCTTTTCTCAATTTTTTATTTGAAAACTCAACATGTGAGCTGATCACTTGATTATTTTTTTATGATTAAAAGCACTTGTGAGCACGCAACAAGTTCAAAACAGCAAGAAAGTTTGATCATGACCAGATTTAGTGTAAGTAATTATTCCAATTACTAGTCATGGCAAAAACTACAAAATGTATAACATGAGTAATGTAGTAAGAACTTTCAGCCTGTAATAGGAATCACAAAGTCATATATGTATGAAATACTATGCTCATATTATTTTAGTTTCAGATTCACACATAGACTTTCAAAGTTTCAAAAACTCCCCCTCAATTTAAGCCATGAGGATGCATAACCCCTATTTCACTACGAATGAAACAAAAACGAGTGAAATCCAAAGGTTTTGTGAAAATATCAGCCAATTGTTGTTCGGTATCAACATGGTGAAGCACAATGTTTCCTTTTTCAACATTATCACGAAGAAAGTGATACCTAATGTCAATGTGCTTAGTTCTAGAGTGTTTCACGGGGTTTTTAGCAATACAAATTGCACTAGTGTTATCACAAAACAGTGGAACACTATCTAAATCAACCCAATAGTCCTTAAGTGTTTGAACAATCCAAAGAATTTGTGAGCAAGCGCTAGCCGCAGCTACATATTCAGATTCGGCCGTGGTTTGTGCAACTGAACTTTGTTTTCTAGAGGACCAAGCAACAAGTGAATTATCAAGAAAATGACAAGCACCCGAAGTACTTTTCCTATCAATCCTACAACTCCCAAAGTCAGCATCCGAAAAAGCTTTCAAAGAAACGGTTGAGGAAGAAGGAAGAAAAATGCCAAATTCTTGAGTTCCATGTAGGTACCTGAGAATCCTTTTGGTGGCTTGGCAATGTGAAGCACGTGGAGAAGCTTGAAAACGTGCACAAAGACATACGCTGAATTGTATGTCCGGTCTTGACGCCGTGAGATACAAAAGTGATCCAATCATACTTCTGTGTTCTTTTTTATCGACCGGATCACCATCTTCGTCAAGTTCAAGTGTTGTTGCTGTTCCCATTGGTGTCCAAAGAGGCTTGCATTTTTCCATGTTGAAGCGCTTAAGAAGGTCCTTTGTATACTTAGTTTGATGCACAAAAGTTCCTTCTTTTGTTTGCTTGATTTGCAGCCCCAAAAAGTATGTGAGTTCTCCCATCATACTCATCTCAAATTCTGAACTCATCATAGCTGAAAACTTGGACACGAGATCATGAGAAGCACAACCAAAGATAATATCATCCACATACACTAGAGTCATTGCCATGCTTAAGTACAAAAAGAGTTTTATCAACCTTGCCCATGGTAAACCCCTTTTCAAGTAAGAATGTTTTTAACCTATCATACCATGCTCTAGGGGCTTGTTTTAGACCGTACAAGGCTTTGGACAGTTTGTAAACATGATTAGGAAAATTTGGATTTTCAAAACCCGGTGGCTGCTTAACATAAACCTCCTCCTCTATGTAGCCATTAAGAAAAGCACTTTTAACATCCATTTGATATAACTTGAAACCTTTAGATGCAGAAAATGCTAATAAAATTCTTATAGCTTCTAATCTAGCAACAGGAGCAAATGTTTCATCAAAATCTAGACCTTCAATTTGAGTGAAACCTTGAGCAACCAACCTAGCTTTATTCCTAACCACAACCCCATCCTCACTTTGCTTATTTTTAAATACCCATTTAGTTCCAATTAATGTGTGACCTTGAGGTGGAGGTACAAGTTTCCAAACATTATTTCTTTAAAAATTTTCTAACTCTTCTTGCATGGCATTAATCCAAGATTCATTAGTGAGTGCGTGTGATATATCCTTGGGTTCAAAAGAAGCAACAAAAGCAGAATGAGCATGAGAGTTTGGATCGCAAAACCTGGACCGAGTGACTCGTTCATGCAAGCTTCCAATGATTTGTTGTGGAGGATGACTTTTGAGTACTCGGAGGGGAGTAGACACTTCACAAGCACCTTCTTCTTCATGTTCGGACCTTTGATTAGGAGAGCTTGTTGATTGAGGAAGGTCCGAACCAGCAGTAGTGACTGTTGGTGGTGGTTGTGGTGCAAAATCAGCAGCTTGATCGTTATTTACTTCCGAGTTTTCGGGCAGCAGCACCACTTCTTCATCTTCTTCAATAAAAATACTCTACCCCTGCGGATATGGGTCCGGACCTGCAATATCGGAGCTAGTACTTAGGCTAGCTTCATCAAAAGAAACCTTGCAAGTCTCCACAATTTTGTTAGTGTCAAGTAAAAGCACACGGTAGCCTCTAGTATGAGATGGATAATCAAGAAACATGCCATCAACAGATCTAGCTTCAAATTTATCAAGATTACCATGTTTCTTAACAAAGCATTTGCAACCAAAAACCCTAAAGTGTGTAACACTAGGCCTATGTCCAAACCGGAGCTCATATGGGGTTTTTCCAAGCTTAGCACGCAAGAAAACACGATTTGAGACATAACAAGCGGTTGCAATTGCATCAGCCCAAAATTTCCTAGGGGTTTGATATTCATCAAGCATAGTCCTAGCCATCTCAACTAAGGTCCTGTTCTTTCTTTCTACGACACTATTTTGTTGTGGTACATAGGGTGAAGAGTATTGATGATCTATTCCATTTTTAGCACAAAAGTGATCAAAGGATTGGTCTTTAAATTCAGTTCCGTTACCACTTCTAATTGCTTTTAATGATCCTGGGTGATCAATAGATGATCTCAGAAATAAAGTTCTAAAATGACTAAAAGCTTCATTCTTAGATGCCATAAAATAAACCCAAGAATATCTGGAATAATCATCAACAATCACAAGCACATACCATTTACCTCCGAAGGATTGAACATGTGCCGGACCTACTGTGTCAAGATGTAAAAGTTGTCCTGGTTCAGCTGTCATGGTCATTGTGAGAGGAGCATGTGAACCTGCAACAAACTTAGCATGTCTACAAGAAGAGCATACAATATCATTGTCCTTTTTAAGCTTCGGCAGCCCACGTATGCGATCGAGAGCACTAACACGAGTGAGATGATCAAAGACTATGTGACCAAGTCTACGATGCCAAAAATATAGATCCTTTGTATCATTAGCAACTAAACACCGATGCTTAAAAGTTGACAAATCAAAATCAGCTTTAAAAACTCTTCCAAACCTAGACATGTTAAACAAAAGCTCACCTTTTGAATCTACAACCTTGCAGCAATTTTTAGCAAAGCTAACCTCTAGATTTTCATCTAGCGATTGTGAAACCGAAAGCAAGTTGTATTTCAAATTTTAACAAGTTCCACATCTTTCAAAGTGTAGAGATTGTTTACTCTAACCGAACCATTAGCAATTATGGGAGTAGAAGAGTTATCGGCGAAAGTAACATTTTCTACACGTGACACAAAAGAGAGAGAGGAGAACCATTCTTTGTTACCGGTCATGTGGCGTGAGCAACCTGAATCCACAATCCAAATGTTCTCCTTCCTCAAACGTGAAACCTACACAGCAGCACAATACGTCGATGACTCAATACTGGGGTTAGTTAAAAGACTTTTAGGAATCCAGTACTGAGTCACACGACGTACAGCAGGAATAACACGCGAAAGCTGAGAAGGTACAGCAGGTTTATGAGCCAAACATCGAAAATTTTTGTTCCCAACTACTGACTTAGAAGATGTGTTATATGTAGCACAAAAAACAGTAGGTCCGGGAGCAAGTTTTTGACTCATTACAGCAGGTTGCAAGCTCCGAACATTCGGTCTAGCAGATTTTGCTTGGTTGTTATGTGATCTAGCAAGTATTCTTTGTTTCTTATCGTGTTTAGCTAGTATATAACAAAAATCCATGACATGTCCATCTCTACCACAGTAGGTACAATGAAAAATAACCTTATTATCATGTCTAGATGAGCATGCAACACGTTTATTAGAACCCGAATGGGACAGTACTCCTGCAGATTTGAAATTCACCTCTTTTTGTCTAGGAGCTGTTTGAATCAAACCGCTTCCTAATGACTTTACAACTTTAGGTGGGTGTGCCTTAGCATGAACATGAGAATTAAAACCTAAACCAGTTTTATCATTACAAGACTTGGAAGAATTCAGCTGCAAGTTTAGGTTCTTATTTGCATTCGAAAACCGATCTAGTGTCCTATGCATGTCATCAAGTTTATTGGACAGATCAAAGCAGTTTTCACATGAAGTTTTTCCTTTTAGTTTGCAATTTGAACAATATTTAACTTCATGCACACGTAAAGCATTGTTCAAAATAGAAATCTCATTCATAGCATCATTTAGTGTTTTATTCAGATCATCACATGAAGAACAATGCAAATCAATTGTAGAACAACAAGCATCTTTCAAATTTTTATCATTAAGTGCAGCAAGCTCTTTGTTCTTTTCAATTTCAAGTTCAAGTTTATCAAGTGTAGATGCGTGTGCACTTCTTAAAGAGGATAATTGTTCATAAATCAAATCACATGAGGAACAAGAATCACCACTAGGAATCAAAGTTTTTAAACGATTAATTTCAGATTCTAGTGATTCAATTTTAACAGCATTGTTCCTAAGTTTTTTATCCTTTTTCTTTAATATAACAGTGGCACGGGAAATAGCATCACACATTTCTTCGCAAGTGGGACATACCTCTTCATCGTCGCTGTTGTGTTCTGCCTCCTCGGAGCTTGAACTTGACTTGCTCACCATGCAGCACATATTTGCCATAGCTTCTTCATCTTCATCACTACCGGTGTCCACATCACTTGAGCTGAAATCTTGAAGTGCAGAGATCATACTGTGCACTATGTTGCGCATTGATAAATCTTTCTTCTTCTTATTCTTTGCAAACGATTTCTTCGGCCTTGTTTGCTTTTCTTCACGTGAAGTCAGACCTGAAAGGTTAGGGCACTCCGTACGAAAATGTCCTGTCTTACCACATTCAAAACATCGTTGAGGTTCGGAGCTTCCTCTCCTTCTAGTTCTCACATTTTGCAATGCTTTTGAGAACCGAGTAGAGATGAGTGCAAGCTCCTCCTCTGGAAACTCTTCAATCTGTTCAAGGGTTAGAGAGGACAGCAAAGAGAGTGCACCACTAGATGATGATTAAATAGAACTAGACATGTCACATTGCGAAACAAATGCAATAGATTTGTTGGAGTTTTTACGTGAGATGATGTCAATTTCATGAGTTTTCAATTTAGAATAAAGCACGTCTAAAGTAAGAGAACTCATGACAGTAGATTCACGAATAGATGTAACTTTCATCTCCCAAATTGACATATCTAATGCTCCTAACAATTGTCTAGCATTTTCAGCATCTGAAAAGTTAACATTGACACTACGCAAGTTGCTGAGAATTTTATTAAAGCGAGCAAAAAGGTCGTCAATTGACTCACCGGGTTGCATCTCAAAACGCATGTATTCTTTCTTGAACATATCTTGCCTTACCTCCTTGATCGTATTGGATCCTTCATGGTAGTCACAAAGAGCTTTCCGAACATCATATGCAGATCGGAGGTGTGCAACACGGTCGAAGTCGCTTTGAGGCAATCCTTGGATGATCAAGTTGCGAGCCTTGTTGTTGTTGTCAACATCTCTCATGTTCGCAGCCGTAACTTGATCGTTGGGTGGTACATCGAAGTTCCGGTAGACCTTTTCCCATATGGCGAAGCCTTGCGCCTGTATGTAGGCCTCCATCCGCGCCTTCCAAACCTGAAAATCGATGCCATTGAACACACAAGGTTTTGCGGAGTACTTCTCCATTATGGTTAGTCAAAACACGTGCAAATCACAAAGATTAGAGCACCTTGGCTCTGATACCGATTGTAGGATCGAAGAGCACGTGAAAAGCTACCAGAGGGGGGGTGAATGGTAGATTAAAACTTTTCACAGCGGAAACAACAAAACCCCTCAGCAAAAAATCAATCGGTTAAAGAAACCGTGTGTGCAAGTGTTTTCAAACGTGTTCAACCGTGACAAATCAAGTAGAGAGGTAGAGAATCAAGTCACGGATCTAATGCAACAAGAATCACTTGAAAACACGAAGTAAAACTTGAGATACGATCAAAACATTAAACGAAGATCAATCTGTTCTACCCGATATAAAACAGATCTGCAACGCTGCAAAGAAACTCGTGTATATCAAAAACTACAGATCCGAAGCTCGTGAAAATTTCACAGATGATATATAATTGAGTTGTGAAGACAACCCAAAAAGAATCTCGTCAATCGGATCTGTAAAACTCGAGTTATGAACGAAACACCGAAGTAACGTCGGTCTGTCCAGAAACTCGGCGAGAAAGACTTGACGAAAAACAAGTCGGACGAACAAGACACAAAAGCTCCTCGAAACTATGAACTTTATTCAATAGAAACACAAGAGGAACAGCCGAAAGTTCTCTACCCACGAGAGCTCTGACCTCCCTTGCTTTTATAGCCAGCCCTCAGTCTAAACAAACCAATCTAGGACTCCTACTCCTAATTGGACTCGTATCCTAACTTACCATAACTGCTCAGGACTCTCCTATTCGCAGATAGAAGCAATCATGAGACTTCCAAACACCTTAGGAACGTCCTAAACATTCCTAAAACAACTCAACTTCGTGCCTAGCACGAAATCCTATCATAACCAACTCAAATCTTCCATATTTGAGCCATATCCGACTCAGCCTCAGCCTGTGTACGCAATCCAGCCGGTTGGACCTTTCCGACCAATTCTTTACGTCCACTTCTCTTCATCACGCCTTGGGACAATGTTGCCACGTCCATGCACTCCTTGCACACGTGCAAACACCTTCCAACAACGTACACACAACCTTCATATGCACTGCCCTTGATCCAAACATGCTGAGCGACCTCCCGATCAACTCAACCACAGCTCCTCCCGAACTTGGTTGTTGAAACCTCATCTCCTCCCTGAGACTAGTCCAAGGATCCCGTCACCAGCCATGTCTTGAACTCAAGCAACACCTGCACATGAATAAACAACCAATTCTTCTGAGCACAAGTCCTCGACTTGACTCACGTTAGTTCGAGAACCACAACACCTTACATGAGCACGTCACATAAGCATGTTGCAAACCATATCAAATGATAACAGCCATAACCACCAAAACACACCAAAAACTTAGCAAATTAATACTAAGCAAACCTTCCCATAAAGCAAGTTTGAAACATTGCGAGTTAAAAGCAAAAACAAGACGCTGCAGTTCTACGAGTTGAACTTCACGGGAGCTCCCTAAAAACAAGCTCTGGACCTCACAGAAGATCTCCGTACCTTGCAGGAGCTCTCCGGACCTTGCGTCGGACCTTGCCAACACTTGGCGGACCTAACAAAGAACTTGTCGGACCTTGCCACAGAAGAATGTTTTGGCAATACTCAAAACTTTGAATGTTAATGCTAACTTTTATCCTAATTGCCAATGTATTCAGCACACATAGGTCTCACAGGATGCATGATATATTTCACGTCTCTCAGCTTCTGAAATGTCTCAAGAATACTACTGCTCTCCTCAATGAAGATCTCGAGACATTGAAACCAGATCTCTCTTATACCGAGCATCCAATCCGGATTATCGATGAAAAGTCTCGGTCGACAAGGAATCGGACGCTCCAATTCTATAAGATATTATGGAGCAATCATACCGCGGAGGAAGCAACATCGGAGAGTGAAGCATACCTCCGTTCGAACTATCCAGACTTACTGTCCGTTTATACCCGGTAATTTCTTCCTTTACCGCCTTGTCTCTTCTATTGGAATCTCGGGACGAGACTGTTTTTAAGGGGGGGAGGGATGTGAAATACCAAGAAACTCAAGCAAGTGGAGCTACAAGTCACACCGAGAAAATGAGAGGGAATTTAAAGTTTTGAATTTAACGGTGTGAGCTCCAAGTCGAAACTTGAACTTGCAAAAATTCCCGAACACGGAGATCTAAAGCTATCATTTGGTTCTCCACACATCCAATAATAGCCCGGCAAATTTTCAGAGCATTTGAAAAGGATTTCCTATTTGTTGGAATTTAAACGGGAAAAATTCGAATTTGAATTTAAATCTTAGTTTCAAATTTCGACTTCACCAAAATACAAATTTGAGTGCACCATTGTGTTCCTCATATTTCTTTTAGCCTGTCCTCCAAATTTGATCTAATTTGGAGCTTGTTTGCTATTTTAAACGGAATTGGGGATAAGGGGAGAGGTGGACCCCACATGTCATACGGTAGAGGGAGTGAACCCACTCTGTTCACGGGAGAGCGCCACCTCCTGCTCACCGGAGGCAAACCGACTCCCGCACCGCTCCACCTCCTGCTCAGTGGCTGAGCACGCCGTGTGAAGTATCCAGGTTGCTTCCCACGTGAACCTTCCTCATTTCCTTCCACAGCCTCGCTCACACTGAAGCAACACAGCCACCACGCTCTGTTCTTCTCCCTGTCACACAGCCACCACCAGAGCCCGATTGCTCGAGCCCCCAAAAGCAAAGAGCTGCGCCCAAGGGTGCTCTAGCCGGCCAGCAACTTTCCCCCACGGCCCCGAGCTCCTTAGCACTGGAAATCAGCAAAAGTTCTGCAGCTCTCGGGTAAAAGCTGAAAAACCGAACTGGTCGTCGTGGCCAGCCCAAACCAGGGGTGATCACGCCCAAGCAAGCCACCCCATAGGTGCACCTACAAGACTAGTTGCTCACCTCCGATGCTCAGCCCTAGCCATTGATCACAGAGGGAGAATTTCAAGTTTTTCTCCCGGGCGGCCAGAACTGACCTTGAGTTAAGGAATTGCAAAATTCGTCCTCAATTCATGTTGGTTGTGTTTCAAACTCCGCACACAAGTTCTTAACTGCCTAGCACACCTCCTACATCGATTTTAGACCATGAAATTGAGTGTGGAGCGAGGAATTCGAGTTATTTTCGAGGGTATACCACTGAACCATGTCAGGTGCACGGTGCCGATAGGGTTGGAGCTCTCCCTGGCCTGTTTAGACCTCATGTCGGTCTTCTCCATGATTCCCTGGTGCTTTAGAGCTCAAGAACCGACCATTTGGTGGAGAAATCACTGCGCACGACCTCGCCGGAGCCCTAGGGTTTGCTGTTGCCGGTGCGCCCCATTTTCCGGCGAGTTTCAGCCGCCGGCGACCTCACCAACGAGTTCAGCATGGGGAAAATGGGGGGGGGGGGAGGGCGGCCAGCAGGGGGTCCGGAGGTGGCCGGGAAGGTCATTTCCGGCGACCTCGCCGGAGGGAGCCGCCCTCGCTCTGTTTGGCGCGTGGCTGGAGGTTAGGGATGACGAGTGGGACCCACTGTCAGCATTTAAACATTTTCCAGATTTTTCCATTTTAGTTCAAACTTTGGAGAGCCATAACATTGTGTAGGAGTTTCCAAAAATTGTGAAACAAATTTTGTTGGATTCCTCTCAAAGAGTACTATCCAGGGGTTCAGCCCAATATTTATGAAAATCTCTGTATTTGGCTCGTTAATTCATTTAAGGAAAATTTGGAGGACTTTTTACAGGAGTTCTGTTAATTGGAAAATTTCCAAATTTGGGCAGGACATTCTTCCAATAATACTTGAACTCCAGTAAAATTTTCAGAGGCATTGGACTTCATTTGCTTGGCTAAATGTTGATTCAATCTTGTATGTCTCTGAAAATTAGGAAAAATAACAGAATGATTTTTGGCTTTTAGCTCCAACTTCTAAATTCCATATCTCTGTGTAGGAAGCTCCAAAAATGGTGGAATCAAGTCCTATGGACTCATGAGACTCTCAAGTTTCTGAAAAACCAAATTTGGAGCATGAAAAGACAATATAATTGCCATAGGATTTCAGAGAAGCCAAATAGTAAGAAAATTCCCTAGGCCACATCTTCCATCAACTTTGTTTGAAATTTTGCAGGCCATACCTCTGTATGATCTATGGTCCACCGTAAAAATTTCAGAGCAAATGGAGATCATATTCTCCAGTTTTCTGTTGGTTCCTTCTACTACCTTTCTTATGTCCATTATAAATCGATCTTTGCATTTTCTTCAACAAACATTCACTGCCCACCTAAAGATATCCTCTGTTTTTGTCCATAACAGAGATTTTCACTCACCTTAGAGTTGGTCTAAACCATCCTTAGTTCCTAAAACAAATTTGTTTTATAATTCAGTTACTTGTATTAAAAACTGTGCATATTCATATCGGTAGGAAATACGACGAAGGAGGTCGACAGGCAACTTGACTCGGAGAAGCAAGTTGAGGCTTAACTCATCGCCAAGATACTGACTTAAAAGTAGAAATAAACCTGCAGCAACATAAGGCAAGCCCCGGTTTGCATTTAACTACTTTTTAGTTATATTTTGCTTTGTATCATTTTTATGGGTCTAGTATGTATTGTGCATTAGGTCAAGGTGATTGATACTCCAAATGCATGACCCACAAACCCTTGGAGTTAAAGGGTAGAATAGGTTACCTTCGTGTAGCTTTGGCTAGGCTTAAGTTGTATAGGATCCGGTACAAGTCGGGTAGTTGGAAGCTACCCGCGAGTTTAGGATGTGCATTCAGCGGGGTAAGATTCTAGAGAATGAAAGTTCTGGAATGGAAAAAAAATGAGACCAAGCAGAGAGTAGGAGCAGCGGGACGTTGGGCCCGTGTGGCTATAGCTCTGTTTGTGTCGGTTAAGGACCGATGCGTATGCGGCCCTGCTGAGCAAGTTTGAACAGTACCGGATGCATGTCGGATATATGGGACCCGATAAACCGATGTAACTCGGGTACTCTCGTGTCAAAACTTATACAGCCATCCTTTGGGGGTTGATGTCAGAGGTGTAAACCCGCTAGCGGAGCAACTTTGACGTGTTCCGTGTAGTGGCCCTTCTGATGGGTCGACGGAACTGGTTCAGCATTGGAGTGACGGGTGAAAAGTTGCTGCATACAACGTAAGAAAGAGCTCGCGTGAGTCTTTCGAGGCGGGTGTATGTATCGTGTATTCCGGGCGTGTCCTGATTGCAATCACCGTCCCTCGCGGTTATATGAGTACTACTTGTTCACTGCGTTGTGACGTGGTAACAACTTCCAGATAAGGTGAAATGATTCATTGCTGTCGTGAAGTTCTTAAGTTCATTGTATTGCAAATCATGTATGTTATAGTGTAGAGCTCACTAAGTTTATCTTCCACTTTGGGCATCACCACATCGGAGGAAAGCATTTCTTGTTTGATTGTGGACTTCCGATGTGAGGGCTGCCTAAGGCATAATAATCTGCTGCTATAAACCTAAAAGTAAGGATTAACATGTAGGCGTGTCTTTATTGCATCATACCTGCCTATGTTAGTAATCCCTGCACATAGAGTTCCATGTTTAGGAGTGCCGGTTAAGTCTTGCTGAGCCATCGTGCTCACGGTTGAATTATTAGTGTTTTGCAGGTTGTAAAATTTGCTATGAAGACAGTTGTTCGGTGAGCCATCAGAGACTCACCGGAAACCCTGCCGCTGCACTCATCTTTGTGGAAGCTAGTAAGAAGCGTCCGCGGGCTGGACGTCTTCTCTTTTGCTTAGTTAGGACCGAGAGTAAGTGTGTATGTATATTCCGCTGCGTGTACCCTCGTGGTACATTATTTTGTAAAAGACACTATGTTGATAAATAAAAGACTTTGTACGTTTATGGTTCTTTTCGTGTATGCTGTTGGGTGCCGCATCGCACGGCACCACCCAATGTGTATCCTAGAGTGTGGATCCCGGAAGGGGTTCCCCACATGTAAGTCTTTATTTAATTCTGGAATATTCTTTAAATCTTTTCAGCAAAAGAATTTTTGAGGGAGTTTGGTTCATCCAGAAATCCTCCAATTTTGCCAGAATATTCTTTAGGGTGTTAGTAGACTCATGTAAAATTTTCAGCTCATTTGGAGTTGATTTGATAAGGAGAATTCAGATTGTAAGTTGATGTGCTCAAATGAATACAGAAACATTTTCAGAGAATTTCCAAAACTTTGAAATTCTGTTCTGGGCAATTATTGGCTCCAAAATTCCTAGGAAAATTTATGAAGGCTATGAACTACAATTGAAATTTTAGTTCACTAATTTTGACATGAACATGGGTGTTACCTCACAATTAATTCATCTTTGCTTAATTACTTAGAGAATTATTCTGAATAAATCACTCAATGAAAAGTGCTAATTTTTAGACCAGATGACTTTCCTGTGACAAGGAACTCACATGAAAATTTTCAGCTCCATTGGAGCTCTGGATCACCACTGTCTTGTGTAACCTCTTTAGGTGATCAACACACAAGTGGAGATAGCACTCAACACTTGATTATAGTGCTTAAACCCAACCTAAACCACTAGCACCAGTGTCCTTTTAAATTCTTAAACAGAGTTCCAGTTTTTAAACTGTCATTAGATCTTATTGGAAAAAGCTTTACAATTAAAGACATATGCACATTCACATCGTGTAGCATATACGTGAGAACGTGAGAAGGACTTGAAGTGAAGATCAAGGAGGGAGAAAAGCGAGTGATCAAGCCCCATGTGATCTTCACTAACTGATTGTAATCTTAGTCACCTGCAAAACAGGCAAGCCCCGGTTTGCATTTGAACAGTTTTATAAAGCATTTCCATTTCTAGAGGTCATAGCTTGAATTGTTTGATTGCATTAAGTCTAGTTGATGTTGAAAACCCCAGTTATCTGACCAGAAATACCTAAGAGAGAAAGGGTAGAATAGCACCTTCTTGAGTGGATTTGGCTACGCTAAATGTTTGTAGAAAAGGTCCGGTAGAAGTCGAGTAGTTGGAATCTACTCGCGAGTTTAGGGCTGGTTTATTCGGAGCGGGTCAAGAATAGAAATGATAAGAAAAGTTCACACATAAGAAATGGAGACCGGTCAGGGAGGTTTAGATGCAGCAGGCTGCGGACCGTGCATGCATAGCCCTGCCTGTGTCGGTTAAGGCCCGTCCGTGCTTGGCCCTGTTGGACAAGTTTGAGTTGTGTACCAGGCACATACTGGCTATATGGGACCTCAGGAAACCGATGTACCTTGGAGATCCACATTGGAACTTTTCTAACTGCCTTAGGATTTCGGCGTCAGGGTAGCAGGAGGTAACTCGCTCAAGAACATACCACTGCAGGTATGTACCTTGAGGGAGCTTGCGGACTCGGGGCAGTTAGACCGCGTCCTGTGTGGAAGATCTTGGGAAAGGTGGCTGCGTACAATGTCACTCGAGGTTGCTGCCGGCAACTCGGAGTACGGGTGTACGTGTCGTGTAGTCCGGGCATGTACTGATCACCGTCGCTCGCGGTTATATGAGCATACTTGCCCACTGCGTCTTTGTGGCAGACCGGAATCCGCCCATCAAGGATCGCAGAGGCTGGTGTCGCACAATGCGACAGCCGACAGCACACATCATAAGGACACATTGTATTACATAGAAAACAAACTGAAACTGTACAAACTGGTACAATACTCAGTTACAACTATTGTTTATATTACACAGCAGAAGTCTATTTTGTACAACTCAAGCCCGCCTATCTAGCAAAAGTCGGTTGCCCAGCCCTAGGGCAACCCACACTAGATATACTCCTCAGCTCAGCGCGGCGTGTACGGCTCCCACTCAGCCGTGGTCCCCGACGGAGGGTAACCCTCGCCGGTGGACTCGTAACCCGAGTCCGTGGGTGGCTCCTCACCTGAAAAACACTTAAGAAGCAACCGTGAGCACGATGGCTCAACAAGACTTAACCGACTCACCTAGGCATGAAACTCTACATGTAGGGTACAATGAACATGGGATGGTAAAATTTCAGCAAATGGACACGCCTATAGTTTATCCTTAGTTCATCATTTAGCCACAAGTTAACAGTTTATGAATCTGGAATTTTGTAAGCAATATTTGGTGGCACGCATGTAACAATACAATTATATCATACAGCAGAATTGAATCATAACATTCCATAAATTATCTACGTTACGATGCAGTGAACAAGCGGTACTCGTCACCGTGAGGGACGGTGAATCGACTCGATATACACCTGCAGGGAAAACCCAAAGAGCACGTCACGTACGCCCACCCATGGAGCTGCACAGCACGCTCACTCGATGTCGTATGGAACAACCTGTCACCCAACAGCCCAAACATCAAACCGGTCGCACCGAAACGGACAGGAGGTTCCCTACACGGAGCATCTCTCTATGCCCGTTAGCAGATTTCCACCTTGCTGCCCTCAACCTACACCTATAAATCGGTGTGCTATGCCTCGACGCCCGGAGGTTTAGGTTACATCGGTTTATCGGGGCCCATATATCCGATATGCCTTCGGTACGTTCAATACTTATTCAGCAGGGCCGCACACGGATCGGTCCTCAATCGACACGGACAGAGCTGCGCACACAAGACTTCCGCTTGCTGCGCCCTAGCCCCTGCCTAGTCTCATTTTTGTTACTAATGTGATCTCACATCACTCGAACCAATCCCGTGTGTCCCAAGCCTAAACTCGCGAGTAGATTCCAACTACTCGACTTGTACCGAAGTCCTATGAATCAATAAGCATAGCCTGTCTACTCGAGGTCTTAGACACTACCCTCACTCTTATAGGCAAATTCTGGTTATGCAATTGGGGTTCCATCCATCCTACACCTAATGCACATTCATACCTCACACTAGACATGTAAACAAAGCAAAACTTTATAAAAAGGTTAATGCAAACCGGAGATTGCCTTGTTTCTGCTGGTCAGTGGTTAGATCTTCATCCGGAAGGAGGAAGTCGAGCACTTCCGGGGTCTCCTCGCCTTCAGCGACTACACGTTAACGAGATACTACATGTCATTTCAAATGCAATGTGTAAACTTGAATAAGTAATTCCTATAACGCTAGCTAGCCCTCCCCTTTGGCTCTGAAATTTTTATGGTGGCTTGGTAGGGTCCTAACCAGAGTCTTGACCAAGTTTCATATGAAGCAAAGATCATTTGAGCTTTGTACAAATAAAAGCCTATTTGGTCAACATTAGAGCCTCTAAGGAATTCCAGGGCTTTTCATGGCTCCAACCATTACTTTCTGGAAACTAGAATTTGAGATGGTTCTAATGGATTTGGTTTCAGGTCATTTGAAGAATCCTAGAGGAAGTTGTGCCCTAAACAAGATTTTAGAAAATCTGAAAAATGTTTCTGTACATTTTTCTATTTTCTCAGGGCAGTTCATTTAATCACCCCATTAGAAGGACTAAATGCACTTGGATTAGTCTGAACATTTTACTGGGACTCAAGGATTTTCCAATGAACCTCTCAGCCAAATTTCAGAATTTTTTAAAAAGTAATTCTCCAGATAAAATTCCCAACAGTTTAAACTTTAGGGAATTAATTATGGACATCTATTAGGTTTCATGAGCTGAAATTTGTATTGCTGGAAAGTACTCAGAATTCTGAGTTCAGCAAAATTTGGTTCACTGAATTTGGAGTTTCCTAGCAAAAGTTCTATGCATTTGAAGTTTGAACTAAAACTCGGAATTTCCAAAATGTTTAAACTCTGTGGGTGAGGCCCACTCCTTAAACCGGCCCACTGAGAATGTGGCCACACCGCGGCCCATGGGGTTTTACCCGCGCTGCCGCACTGAATCCCAGCCGCAAACGGATCCCCACGGGAGAACAGAGGCTGACTGGTGGACCCGGCCCCCCTTCGTCTACCTCAACGCCATCCCGCGGCTCCCGCGGCGGTGCCTCGCCGGAGTTCTCGCCGCCGGACGTTTCGCTGCATGGCCATCGACGGTTCTCGCTGCCTGGGCCTAACTTGGCTCGGAGAACACGCTGGTGCCCTCACCGAAGCTCGGCGATGGCCGGAACCATGCCCACGACGGTGACAGTGGTTCTCTCTACTCCGGCGATGTCGCCCGGGCTGCTCAGGGCCTTATTCTTCAAACGGTTTGCTCCTAAAGCAACGCTGTGGCATGCTGAGCACGAAAATGAGCTCGGTTGGCCATGGAAACGGCCGGAGCTAGGACCTCACCGTCGACCTAGGGCTAAAACGGCGGTTGCTCGAAAAACTCGACTAGCAGCGCCAAGACCCGACGGTTTTCGATGGTCTTTGATCCTAGGTGGCCGAGGGGACTTGTAGAACATGTGCTTGGCTGGGTTTACACAGTGAAGGACCGATCACCACAAATTTTAGATTCTCTGCTCGCTCGTTTTGTTGAACACCGAGGACTAGACGGGGAAATACTCTCGCTACAGAGCACGAGAGGGGGTAAGATCTTCACCGTGAGTTCGAGCAGTCTCCGGCGCGTCTCTTTTCTGTTGAGCTCCGGTCGCGAGAACGCCTGGATCAGCGGCGCGACGAGGAGCCGAGGAGAGCGGCTGGTGACGTTTTTCGTTTCAGTTGTGAGAGGGAAGAGCGGAGGGGATGAGGCCTGACTCACGTGGGCTGGGGCTTTAACCGTGTTTTGCACCCGTGCGTTCGGTCGCCGAGCAGGAGGTGGCAGGGTCAGAGGGTCGGGCGCCGACGCTGGCCACAGCTGGCGCGGGTACTCGGCCGTGGGGAGAAAGATCACTGAGGAAACTTCAGTCTTAAGGCTGCTGACAAGTGGGGCCTCCCCTCTAATTTCTTTTTAATTTTTTTCTCATTTCTGGTTGTGCCAAAATATCCCCAGCTACTCACAATTGAATTGAGACTTAATCAACAAGTCTTGGTTTGAATTTGAGTCCTCAAGTTTGAACTTTGTTTGGCTAAATTTGCTTCATGTTTAAACTGAAATTCAAATTCAGTTGCGAATTATTGCAAATTTAGCTCCCGACAAGATGAAGTCCAATGGGGATGAAAATTGGTGGACCAACTCATAAAAATATGCTGAGTTTGAATATGAAGCTAACTTTTGAATCCAAGTGCTGGAAGCTGATGCAATTTGAATTTACATTCAAATTGGCCTCTTTTTGAATTGTCTCCAAAAGTGCCTCAAAAAGTGTTGGATTTGCATGAAATTTGGCATGAATCTTCCCAAGACTTTTTAAGTTCTAGTGGTGAGCTCAACCTCTCATGTTCATGTGTAGAAACCCTATTTGGTGAAAGTTAGGGCTTTCCCCTCTAATCACCCTCTTGATGGAGGTTACTTGCTCTTAACAATTCTTCACAAGATATTCACAACAAAAACTGTGGTGTTGTGAGGTGATGAAAAATTTTTGCTAGTCCCTTTTCTTGGGCTTTTACATCCCTCCTCCCTTAAAAGAATCTCGTCCCAAGATTACAAAAGAAGAGACAGCGATGTAACAGGGACTTACTCGTGCTGAGACGCCATGAACTCCGGGTAATTTGAGCGAAGGAATTCCTTGCTCTCCCACATCACTTCTTCGGTGGTGCGGTTGCTCCAGAGTATCTTGTAGAACCACAACGTTCGGTTACGTGTGGTCTGGGCTTTCTCATCAAGAATTTCCACCGGATATTCGTCCTACGTCAAATCCGGTTGCAACTTGACGATGTTCGGTAGGAACAGCAGCTGTATGCTTCAGACATTTTCGCAGTTGAGAAACATGGAAAACGTCATGAATACCAGCAAGAGATGCTGGTAGCTCCAGTCTATACGCCGCTGGTCTGCACTTCTCGGTGATAGCGTAGGGTCCAATGAAACGGGGAGCGAGTTTCCCCTTCATGCCGAACCGGTGCACGCCTTTCATCGGAGACACACGGAGGTACACATGCTCTCCGACGTCAAAGTGCAGCGGCCTACGCCTCTTATCAGTGTAGCTCTTCTGCCGGTATTGAGCGGCCTTTAAGTTGGCTTTAATCGTCTGAACGCGCTCTTCGGCGTTGTTCACCACATCAACTCTGAAGGTGACCCTTTCACCGGACTCGCACCAGTTCAATGGGGTGTGGCATTTGCGACTGTAGAGAGCTTCATATGGTGCCATCTTGATACTCGCCTGATATCCATTGTTGTACGAGAATTCCGCCAACGGTAGGTGATCATCCCAGTTCCTACCGTGGTGGATGGCACATGCTCTCAACATGTCTTCTAGTACTTGATTCACCTTCTCTGTTTGGCCATCTGTCTGAGGGTGATAGGCAGAGCTCCTAATCAGCTTGGTACCCAATGCAGCGTGTAGCTGCTCCCAAAAGCGAGATACAAATAATGCACCTCGATCTGAGATGATGGTCTTGGGTACCCCATATAAGCATAGAATCTTTGCTATGTACAGCTCCGCATATTTGCCGGCATTGTAACGTGTATGCACTGGGATGAAGTGAGCCGTCTTGGTTAACCGGTCAATGATTACCCAAATGGAATCATGCTTGTTGGACCTCAGGGGTAACCCCACAATGAAATCCATGCTCACATCTTCCCATTTCCATGCGGGGATTTTCAGGGGTTGCAGCAGCCCTAATTTCTTCATATGATCAGCTTTCACTCGTCTACACGTATCACACTCGGATACGTACTGCGCCACCTCCCGCTTCATCCGCGTCCACCAAAATTTCTTTTTCAAATCTTGGTACATCTTGTTGCTGCCCGGATGAATGGAGTATTTAGACAAGTGATCTTCATC
Organism: Neostapfia colusana; assembly: GCA_030760725.1. NCBI lineage: Eukaryota > Viridiplantae > Streptophyta > Magnoliopsida > Poales > Poaceae > Neostapfia > Neostapfia colusana. The sequence continues at coordinate 50,825,484 of JASWHV010000006.1, read as the reverse complement.
AAGGATCTTTTTCCTCAGCTCCATATCCCGGGGTACGACTATGCGGTCATTGAACCACAGCGTCCCCTCATCATCTTTCCGGAAACACTTGATCTCCCCATTGTCTATCCGTCTCTGGAGATGTGCCATGCCCTTATGAACTTTCTGAGCTGCAATGATATCCTCCCTAATAGTAGGGATGAGGGCAAGGTTGTAGAGCGACTCATGAGGAACCAAGTATAAACTTGGCTCTCCCTCCTCCACTGGGGTAATGGTGAGGTTATGGACATGTGACTTCCGACTCAGCGTGTCGGCAACCACATTTGCCTTGCCGGGGTGGTAGTGAATCTCAATCTCATAGTCTTTGATTAGTTCTAACCACCTTCTTTGCCTCATGTGCAGCTCATTCTAGGTGAAAATGTACTTCAAGCTCTTGTGGTCGGTGTAGAGATGCACCAAGTTCTCCAGGAGATAGTGCCTCCACATTTTCAACGCCAACACCACAGCAGCAAGCTCAAGATCATGAGTCGGATAGTACTGCTCATGGTTCCGAAGTTGGCGTGAGCCATACGCGACCACCCGTCCTTCCTCCATCAACACGCAGCCGAGCCCAATACCAGACGCATCACAATACACGTCGAAGGGCTTGGTTGTATCCGGTTGAGCTAAGACCGGGGCTGTTGTGAGATGCTTCACTAATGCTTGGAACGCCCGTCCACATGCCGTGTTCCAAACATATTTCGTTCCCTTTTTCAGCAACTCCGTCATCGGCTTGGCAAGCTTGGATAAGCTCGGAATGAATCTTCGATAGTATCCCGCTAAGCCGAGGAAGCTTCTGACTTCATGGACTGAAGTGGGAGCTTTCTATTTCAGCACTTGCTCTATTTTGCTTGGGTCAACCGCAATACCTTCCGCTGAGATGATATGTACCAGAAATGGTACTTGGCTGATCCAAAACTCACATTTGCTGAACTTAGCGTAGAGTTTGTGGTCTCTTAAGCGTTGAAGAACAATCCTCAAGTGCTCGGCGTGTTCTGCTTCTGTCTTGGAATAAACCAAGATATCATCAATGAACACCACCACGAACTTGTCCAGCTCCGGCATGAACACCGAGTTCATGAGATACATGAAATGTGATGGAGCATTTGTGAGTCAAAATACATGACGAGATATTCGTATAAACCATATCTTGTCGAGAAAGCCGTCTTCGGGATATCCTCCGCCAGGATTTTTATCTGATGATATCCAGAGCGAAGGTCCATCTTGGAGAACACACTTGCACCCACAAGTTGATTAAACAATATGTCAATGTGGGGTAGTTGTGGCGGACCGGAATCCGCTCATACAGGATCGCAGAGGGTGGTGCCGCGCGATGCGACACCCGACAGCACACGTCATAAGAACACAATATATTACATGGGAAAAACAGCTGAAACTGTACAAACAAGTACAAACTTCAGTTACAATTATTGTTCTGTTACACAGCGGAAGACTACACTATACAACTCACGCCCGCCTATTTAGCAAAAGTCGGTTGCCCAGCCCTAGGGCAACCCACACTAGCTGCACTCCTCAGCTCAGCGCGGCGTGTACGGCTCCCACTCAGCCGTGGTCCCCGGCGGAGGGTAACCCTCGCCGGTGGACTCGTACTCCGAGTCCGTGGGTGGCTCCTCACCTGAAAAACACTTAAGCAGCAACCGTGAGCACGAAGGCTCAGCAAGGCTTAACCGACTCACCTAAGCATGAAACTCTACATGAGGTGTACAATGGACATAGGATAGTACATTTCAGCAAAACGACACGCCTACAAGTTCATCCTTAGTTCAACTTTTAGCAACAAGTTAACAGTTCATGAAATCTGAAATTTAGTAAGCAGTGTTTGGTGGCACATATGTAGCAATACAATTATATCAATCAGCATCATTGAATCAACATATTTCATCCATTAGTCTATGTTACGACGCAGTGAACAAGCAGTACTCGTCACCGCGAGGGACGGCGAATTGACTCGATATACACCTGCAGGGAAAACCCAAAGAGCACGTCACGTACGCCCACCCGTGGAGCTGCACAGCACGCTCACTCGATGTCGTACGGGACAACCTTTCACCCAACAGCCCAAACGTCGAACCGGTCGCACCGAAACGAGCAGGAGGTTCCCCACACGGAGCATCTCTCTATGCCCGTTGGCAGATTTCCACCTTGCTGCCCTCAACCTACACCTATAAATCGGTGTGCTATGCCTCGACGCCCGGAGGTTTAGGCTACATCGGTTTATCGGGGCCCATATATCCGATATGCCTTCGGTACGTTCAATACTTGTTCAGCAGGGCCGCACACGGATCGGTCCTCAATCGACACGGGCAGGGCTGCGCCCACAAGACTCTCTCTTGCTGCGCCCTAGCCCCTGCCTAGTCTCATTTTCATTACTAAAGTGATCTCACATCACTCAACCGAACCCGTGTGTCCCAAGCCTATCTCGCGAGTAGATTCCAACTACTCGACTTGTACCGAAGTCCTATGACTCATTAAGCATAGCCTGTCTACTCGAGGTCCTTGACACTACCCTCACTCTTTTAGGAACCTTTGGTTATGCAAGTGGGGTTTCATTCATCCTGTACCTAATGCACATACATACTTCATATGACACATGTAAACAAAGTAAAACATTTAAAAAGGGTTAATGCAAACCGGGGCTTGCCTTGTTGCTGCTGGTCAGGAGTTAGTTCTTCGTCCGGAAGAAGGAAGTCCAGCACTTCCGGAGTCTCTTCTTCAACGGCTACACGTTAATGAAATACTACATGTTAATTTATATGCAAATGTGAGTTTAGAGTAAGACTTCTACTATTAGTTCTAATAACCAGCCTCTAACACCTGGAACTTTGTTTAAGAATTTAAAGATGAACTGGTGTTGGTGGTTTGGCTTGGACTTAATCACATGGTCAAATGCTAAGTGGTTTTCCCCCTTTTTCCATCTTAATCCCTTAAGTGGGTAAACAGGACAGGGGTGATATAGAGCTCCAATAGAGCTGAGAATTTTTGTGTGAGTTCCTTGTCACAAGAAAACTCTCTGGACCAAACATTAGCACTTTTCATGGAGTGGTTTGCTCAGAATAATACTCTTGGCAAATCAGCAAGGAAGAATTAATTCTGAGGTAATACCCCTGTTCATACCCAACTTAGTGAACTATAATTTCAATTATAGCTCCTAGAGTTTGCATGAATTTTCCTAGCATTTTTGGAGTCAAGGTTTGCCCAGAATTGAATTTCCAAGTTTTGGAAATTCTCTGAAATTGTTTCTGCATTCAAATGAACACAGCACCTTCCAATTTGAATTGCTCTGACCAAATCAACTCCAAATGGTCTGAAACTTTTACAGGGGTTTACTAAGGTCCTAAAGAACATCCTGGCAAAATTTGGGGATTTTTGGATGAACCAAACTCCCTCTAAAATTCTTTTGCTAAAAAGATTTAAAGAATTTTCCAGAATTAATTAATGGGTTTCATACAAATTGGGTTGTATATCTGGACAGAGCTAGGCAAGATGAATCCAACCCAATTTGAATCACTAAATTTGGAGCTTCCTAGCAAAAGTTATGGAGTTCCAAAGTTTGAACCAATTCTGGAATTCAAATTAATTCGGGAAAAGTTCAAACTCTGCCTGTGGGTCCACCCTACACGTGTCAACCACCGGAATCACGCCACACGGGGCCACAGCCCCTTTCCCGCGCCACCACACGGGATCGCACGCCACAGCTGATCCGGAGTTTTAAATCTTCAGCTGCTGACACGTGGGCCCGGCGGGTCTTCTTCTTCCTCTCGCTCCCGCGCCTCCCCCTCGCCGGCGCTGTACTGGAGCTCGCCGGACCCAGCTTCCCGGCCACCTCTCGGCCGGAGACTCGCCGCCTGGGGGTTTTCAGGGTCGGGGAACAAGTCTATGGGGTTGGCTCGGGCTGTCGGTGGCCGGAAGTAGGCTGGCGACGAGCCGCGGCCTTCGGTGATGATCGGCACCGCCGCCCGAGCACATTAGCCCGCCAAAAGCTCGGCGGATCCGCTCTAAAGCATCAGTGGAGGTCAGGAAATCTCGGCGTGGCCTCAACCTGGCTCGGAAACGACGGCAAACCGGTTGTCACCGTGCGCCCGCGTGTTCCCGCCATGGCCGCCGACCGAAAAGCTCGAAATTAGCTGTAACCACGGCGTTTCTAGCTAGGGTTGTGGAGGGAAAAGGTTCCCTATCCTCTCTAGTTCTGGTGTGCGCAAAATGAACAACTTTGACCGAGAATTAAGCGTAAATTTGCACAGTTCTTACCCGCGGTCCGGTTTTCCTCGTCCGAGGGGAAAACTTGAAATTCCGAAGCTACGTCGCACGGATTGCTCTGGAATTTGGAGAGGAGCAGCGCAGGAAGTTGGCGCACCTTGGGGTGCTCTTGCTCAGTCGTGAAACTGGTTGGTGTGAGCTGCCCACGGGAGCACCTTTGCTCGGTTCTCACCGGCGGCCACGAAAACGTGGTTTTTCTCGGTGGGTAGTGGTTCACTTGACCGGAAGTGATGCGGGTAGTGCGTGGGAGGTCTGAGGATATATGTTTGCTACGCTGCCGACGTTGGTACACGAGAGACGATCACTCCTGAGTGAGTCGATCACAGCGGCGGCTCCTCGGCGCTTTGTCGTGCGAGAGGGCGGTGACTGGGGGTCGGCCCGTGGTCGTGGCGAGCTAGGGCACGGCTGGGAGTTACTGCGCCCGCACAAGGAGCTCGCCAGCGCGCGAGGGGAGAGCAGGAGGTGGCGTCCGGCGTTTTCACGGCGTGTCGCGTGGAGCCTCGGCTCTGTTCCGAGTGCAACACTTAGCCCCTAAGGCTGTTGACTATTGTGCCATTTTAACCCTCCCAATGACATGTGGGACCCACTTGTCAGTGCTCCCCCACCCCTCAAAAGATCTCCAAAGCTTAGCCAGAGATGAATCCAAATATTTGGAGTTTGAAACTGACCTACATTTGTATGGTTGAGCTCATTTCCCCCAAATTCAAATAAATATTTGAATTCTTGGCATATTTGGATCCTTTTTGGAAAAATGGGTAGCAAATCTTTTTGAAAATTTCTGAAACTTTGCCTCCCCACTAATTTGGACCTGAGAAATCCAATTATGCACTTTGATCCTTGGTTTAACTGCTGAAATCCTGAGTTTGAATGCAACAGTTTGGAAACACACTCTCATGTGTGATCATATGTGTATAATTTTTCCCATGTTGTGAAAGTGTAAGTTTCCCCTCTAACCACTTCTTTGATAGAGGTTACTTGCTCCTCCCATTCCTTACCAGCCATCCACAACAAGAGCTGAGGTGTGGTGAAGTGAAGAAAGTTTTTTACAAGTCCCTTTTCTTGGGCTTTTACATCCCTCCCCCCTTAAAAGAATCTCGTCCCGAGATTATAAAAGAAGAGATAGCGATGTAATAGGGACTTACCCGTGTTGAGAAGCCAAGAACTCCGGGTAATTTGAGCGAAGGAACTCCTCGCTCTCCCACGTCGCTTCCTCGGCGGTGTGGTTGCTCCAGAGTATTTTGTAGAACCACAACGTTCTGCTACGCGTGGTCCTGGCTTTCTCATCAAGAATTCCCACCGGATATTCATCATATGTTAAATCCGGCTTCAGCTCGCCGATGTCTTCGGTAGGAACAGCAGTTGTATGCTTCAAGCATTTTCGCAGTTGCGAAACATGGAAAATATCATGGACACCAGCCAGAGATGCCGGTAGCTCCAATCGATACGCTGCTGGTCCACACTTCTCGGTGATAGCGTAGGGTCCAATGAAACGGGGAGCGAGCTTCCCCTTCACACCGAATCGGTGCACGCCCTTCATTGGAGACACGCGGAGGTACACGTGTTCCCCAACGTCAAAGTGCAACGGCCTACGCCTCTTATCAGCGTAGCTCTTCTGTCGGGATTGAGCGGCCTTCAAATTGGCTTGAATTGTCCGAACGCGCTCTTCGGCGTCGTTCACCACATCAACTCCGAATGTGACCCTTTCACCGGACTCGCACCAATTTAATGGGGTGCGGCATTTACGACCGTAGAGAGCTTCGTAAGGTGCCATCTTGATACTTGCCTGATAACCGTTGTTGTACGAGAATTCCGCCAATGGTAGGTGATCATCCCAGTTCCTACCATGGTGGATGGCACATGCTCTCAACATGTCTTCCAGGACTTGATTCACCCTTTCTGTCTGACCATCGGTCTGAGGGTGATAGGCGGAGCTCCTGATCAACTTAGTACCCAATGCAGCGTGTAGCTGCTCCCAAAAGCGAGATACAAATAATGCACCTCGATCTGAGACAATGGTCTTGGGTACCCCGTATAGGCATAGAATCTTCGCTATGTATAGCTCCGCATATTTGCCGGCATTGTAACGTGTATTCACCGGAATGAAGTGAGCCGTCTTGGTTAACCGATCAACGATTACCCATATGGAATCATGCTTGTTGGCTGTTAGGGGTAATCCCACAATGAAATCCATGCTCACATCTTCCCATTTCCATGCCGGGATCTTCAGGGGTTGCAACAGCCCTGATTTCTTCATGTGATCAGCTTTCACTCGTCTACACGTATCACACTCGGATACGTACTTAGCTACCTCCCGCTTCATCCGTGTCCACCAAAATTTCTTTTTCAAATCTTGGTACATTTTGTTGCTGCCCGGATGAATGGAGTATTTGGACAAGTGAGCTTCATCGAGGATCTTTTTCCTCAACTCCATATCTCGGGGTACGACTATGCGGTCATTGAACCACAGCGTCCCCTCATCATCCTTCCGGAAACATTTAATTTCTCCAATGTCTATCCGTCTCCGGAGATGTGCCATGCCTTTATCCGTTTTCTGAGCTGCAATGATGTCCTCCCTAATAGTAGGGATGAGGGCAAGGTTGTACAGCGATCCATAAGGAACCAAGTATAAACTTGGCTCTTCCTCCTCCACCGGTGTAATGGTGAGGTGATGGACATGCGATTTCCGACTCAGCGCGTCGGCAACCACATTCGCCTTGCCGGGGTGGTAATGGATCTCCATCTCATAATCTTTGATCAGTTCTAACCACCTCCTCTGCCTCATGTTCAGCTCCTTCTGGGTGAAAATGTATTTCAAGCTCTTGTGGTCGGTGTAGAGATGCACCAAGTTCCCCAGGAGATAGTGCCTCCACATTTTCAGCGCCAACACCACGGCAGCAAGTTCAAGATCGTGAGTCGGGTAGTGCTGCTCATGGTTCCGAAGTTGGCATGAGCCATAAGCGACCACGCGTACTTCCTGCATCAACACGCAGCCGAGCCCAATACCGGACGCGTCACAATACACGTCGAAGGGCTTTGTTGTATCCGGCTGAGCTAATACCGGGGCTGTTGTGAGATGCTTCACCAATGTTCGGAACGCTCGTTCACACGCCGTGTTCCAAACATATTTTGTCCCTTTCTTCAGCAACTCTGTCATCGGCTTAGCGAGCTTGGAGAAACTTGGAATGAATCTCCGGTAGTATCCCGCTAACCCGAGGAAGCTTCTGACTTCATGAACGGAAGTGGGAGCTTTCCATTTCAACACTTGCTCTATTTTACTTGGGTCAACCGCAATGCCTTCAGCTGAGATGATATGTCCCAAGAATGGCACTTGGCTGATCCAAAATTCGCATTTGCTGAACTTGGCGTAGAGCTTGTGGTCTCGCAATCGTTGAAGAACGATCCGTAAGTGTTCGGCATGCTCGGCTTCTGTCTTGGAGTAAACCAAGATATCGTCGATGAAAACTACCACGAACTTGTCCAGCTCCGGCATGAACACCGAGTTCATGAGATACATGAAATGGGCTGGAGCATTTGTGAGACCAAAGGACATGACGAGATATTCGTATAAGCCGTATCTCGTCGAGAACGCCGTCTTCGGGATATCCTCCGCCCGGATCTTGATCTGGTGATATCCAGAGCGAAGGTCCATCTTTGAGAATACACTTGCCCCCACCAGTTGATCAAACAAGATGTCAATACGGGGCAGTGGGTACTTATTCTTGATGGTGACGGCGTTGAGCGGCCGGTAATCCACTCACAGCCTCAGGGTTTCATCCTTCTTCTTTACAAATAGTGCCGAGCATCCCCAAGGCGATGAACTCGGCCTAATGAAACCCTTGCTCAACAGATCATTGAGCTGTTCTTTCAGTTCCGCCAGCTCATTTGGAGCCATCTTGTATGGTCTCCGTGATATGGGCGTAGTCCCGGGTGCGAGCTCAATCTTGAACTCGACATCCCGCTCAGGTGGCATGCCCGGAAGATCATCCGGGAACACATCAGGATACTCCCGGACTACGGGGATGTCTTCTAACTTGAGAACTTCAGCATTATTAATTGCTAAAACTTCCCGGACTGGTGTGTCTAACACCATGGAATGCGGACGGTGAAATGGAGAATTTAAGTGAACCGTCCGTGTCCGAGTCTCTAGGACAGCGCCATGGTATTGCAGCCATGACATCCCTAAGATTGCATCAATCTTTTGTCCCATAAGGATTATCAAGGTGGTGGGATATAGTTTCCCACCTAAGCACAGAGGTGCCTTTGGAATCATCATATTAGCTGAAATCTTCCCTCCCGGTGAGCATATCATATAAGTGCAGTCGGTTGGGAAGACTTGCAATTGGTGTTTAGCCACATAGGATGCACTTATAAAGCTGTGGGTTGCACCAGAATCAAATAATATGACGATGGCTTGATGGTTGAGAGTAAACGTACCCGCCAGCACGTTGTCTCCCTCTGGGGCGTCCTCATTGTCGAGGTTGCGGACGCCTCCAGTCCGCTGACCAACCTTCTTCACCGGAGGTCGGCCTCGAGCACTGCCCTGGAGCTGGGCTTGCCCGCTGCTCTGCTGCCCCTGGGGACAGTCCTTCGCAAAGTGGCCCGCATGGCCACACGTGAAGCAGGTGAAACGGGGCGGTCCCCCGCTGATCGGTGGACGGAAACCTGGGGCGCGTTGTGGCGGTGGAAACGCCCGGGGTACCGTCTGCTGCTGCTGCTGTCTTGGTGGTGGCACCGGCGGACGGAACGGAGGTGCCTGAAAGGGACATCCCCCGAACCGTTGCGGTCGCGCCGGTGGTTGCCACTGCTGCCCGGATGGTGTCCGATACACCATACGGTACTTCTGGGGAGCGCCACTCCCACCGCTGCTAGGTGGAGCGCTACGCTTCCTCTGCTCAGCTGCTAACTCCCGCTGAGCGTCCTCTTGCATGATGGCGGCATTGACTAGATCGTTGAATGTGCCGCGGTTCCATTGTACGAGGTGGGTCTTCATTTCGGGATGTAACCCCCAATAGAAGTGCTCCCTCTTCTTCTCCTCCGTGGAGATGTAGTCTGACGCATACTGCGCCAGATGGTTGAAGGCACGGGAGTAGTCGTGGGCACTCCTCCCGCCCTGCTTCAGTTCCAAAAATTCTTGGAACTTTCTCTTCATTATTCCGGGAGGAATGTGATAGGCGCGGAACGCCTCCCGGAACTCTTGCCATTCCACGGCATGGCTAGCCGGACGTGAGGCGACATAATTCGCCCACCACGCACCAGCGGCACCGTGGAGCTGCTGTGCTGCGAACAGCGTCTTCTGCCGCTCCGTACACTGGAGCAGCCCGAACTTGGACTCGATAGTCTGCAGCCAGTTGTCCGCCTCCAGTGGTTCTTCAGCTTCGGTGAACACTGGAGGGTGCGTACTCATGAAATCCGAGTACGACACTTCGCGGGGCTCACGAGGCCCTCGCTCTTGACGTCCTCCCGCCTGGGACGTATTCTGCACGATCGTGCGGAGCAGGTCGGTCTGCTCCTCACGACCTCCCACCAATGCCGCTATCACATCCGCTAGAGTAAGCGGAGGCGGCGGTGGTGGCTGCTGCTGCGGGGTGCTGTCGTAGGCCGGTGGCTGGGAGTCATCGCCTCCACCTTGGCTAGAGCCACCAACCTCGTGCGTGGTCCTAGTACGAACCATCTGCAACCATACGACATTAAACATCAGTCCCGCAACATTTGGCATGCAGTCCAATAGAACTGGGCGTAAAAACATTATGACAACCAAACGTGCGAAATATCTCGTAAGTAGATAATGTAATAACTTTGCACAAGCTACACCATTACCAGACCAAACACAAGTTAGTTTAATCCAACTTGATGAACCCCCTCTTTGGAAGCTCACCATAACTGGGTTTGGTCTCTACGAGACATTAGTATCGCCCTTAGGGTACAACACCCTCTCCAATGAGTTCAACTGTCATTCTTCCGTCAGAATGACCAGTTTCTACCTATTCCAAGTTTTGATCCGGTTATGGGCATTTTCATGACTCAAGTTGAATACCAAAGTTAAAGTTAACTTTAGTATCTTTCTAACGAGTACTCATTTGCCCCCAGATCAGCTTTGATTAAAAAGTTATGTTAATTCAAAGTTAGCAGAATTTCTGGAAGAATTTTAACAGCACCTCCCTTGGAAGTGGCTGTTTCCAATCCTGATTTCCACTAAATTCTGTGCTGAAACTTCAGAAACTTTGAATTGCAAAGATGTCAAACATCTTCTACTCTTTCTAAGGATGGATTATATGACAATTTTAGATTTTTCTACTGGGAGTTATATTTGAAAAAAAACAGATCAGTTCAGAGGATGTTTTACTCTGCCCTGATTCTGAATAGTTTACATTCCTCTGGGATTTTAGCCATCTTAAGGCGAGTTTCAGCTCTGGAAGTCTACAACAAAGTTGTAGAGTACTTGAATACCTTCCCAGAACTATATAGCACACCTCCCTGGGCTAAAAGACCTGTGAGTTATGCCCTGTTGAAGATCAACAAACTTGCTGTCCCAAAACCGAGCACTCTGTTTTTCAGTCTTTTTGGAACTACACTCATCCCTATCTCATTCTTATACCCAACCAGGGTCCTAACTGTTGAACCTATAGATTTTTTTTAATTTTTCGTTATCATTATACTCATGCATATGCCTACAATATCTCGGTACTACGTTCCTCACAAAAGAAAATCCTATCCGGATCATACCGGCATATACGTCTCAAATGTGGCACTAAACGGTCTCTCGCACACGTTTTCTACACGGATACATACGTGGTTAGTACCTGCAGAAAACCACACAATAATGGTGCACTCAATGGTTATTCATTTCAGGCAGTTCCATATTTGAAAGTAAATACAAACGCCCGTATCATTGTCATACGGCCGTCCTTGAGTTAGGTCACGTCTCAAGGTACGTGATCGTGTTTCAACACCACACGACGGGGAACCCGAGTATGTCATGAACGGGTCGTCACGGTTGGGAATGTTATCAACCCAACAGATACCACCTACTGCCCTGCAGGGCACGCCGATGGCAAGCGCTGCGTATGTCCTCCTGGGCTATTTCCAGACGAACACACTCTCGCGTTACTGACCACGCGATGGGGTCTCCGCTTACTTGCCTAATGCACGCTAGGGATCAGCGTTTCATATGAACTCTGGGACATGAAGAGTCCAAGAGGTTCATATTAACGTCTCACACCAAGCTGTGAGATCAATCCCTGAACCACGTTCCTCGTCAGGGAGAGCTAACCGAAATTGAACCGCTTTCGGTGGTGTTCCTTACCATACTTACCAGAGCGTAGGTGCGTCGTTACATAATTGAAATTCAGAATTATAACACATAAGTTAGTATTTGCCACTTTAAGTAACTATGCTAATATAGTCCTTACTTGGGCAACTACCGAATCCTCACCGTAATACCTAAGTTTTTCCCATAATGCAGTCCTTTAGTACTGTGCTATCCCCACTGCAGCTCTGATACCAGGCTGTGGCGAACCGGAATCCGCTCATACAGGATCGCAGAGGGTGGTGCCGCGCGATGCGACACCCGACAGCACACGTCATAAGAACACAATATATTACATGGGAAAAACAGCTGAAACTGTACAAACAAGTACAAACTTCAGTTACAATTATTGTTCTGTTACACAGCGGAAGACTACACTATACAACTCACGCCCGCCTATTTAGCAAAAGTCGGTTGCCCAGCCCTAGGGCAACCCACACTAGCTGCACTCCTCAGCTCAGCGCGGCGTGTACGGCTCCCACTCAGCCGTGGTCCCCGGCGGAGGGTAACCCTCGCCGGTGGACTCGTACTCCGAGTCCGTGGGTGGCTCCTCACCTGAAAAACACTTAAGCAGCAACCGTGAGCACGAAGGCTCAGCAAGGCTTAACCGACTCACCTAAGAATGAAACTCTACATGAGGTGTACAATGGACATAGGATAGTACATTTCAGCAAAACGACACGCCTACAAGTTCATCCTTAGTTCAACTTTTAGCAACAAGTTAACAGTTCATGAAATCTGAAATTTAGTAAGCAGTGTTTGGTGGCACATATGTAGCAATACAATTATATCAATCAGCATCATTGAATCAACATATTTCATCCATTAGTCTACGTTACGACGCAGCGAACAAGCAGTACTCGTCACCGCGAGGGACGGCGAATCGACTCGATATACACCTGCAGGGAAAACCCAAAGAGCACATCACGTACGCCCACCCGTGGAGCTGCACAGCACGCTCACTCGATGTCGTACGGGACAACCTTTCACCCAACAGCCCAAACGTCGAACCGGTCGCACCGAAACGAGCAGGAGGTTCCCCACACGGAGCATCTCTCTATGCCCGTTGGCAGATTTCCACCTTGCTGCCCTCAACCTACACCTATAAATCGGTGTGCTATGCCTCGACGCCCGGAGGTTTAGGCTACATCGGTTTATCGGGGCCCATATATCCGATATGCCTTCGGTACGTTCAATACTTGTTCAGCAGGGCCGCACACGGATCGGTCCTCAATCGACACGGGCAGGGCTGCGCCCACAAGACTCTCTCTTGCTGCGCCCTAGCCCCTGCCTAGTCTCATTTTCATTACTAAAGTGATCTCACATCACTCAACCGAACCCGTGTGTCCCAAGCCTATCTCGCGAGTAGATTCCAACTACTCGACTTGTACCGAAGTCCTATGACTCATTAAGCATAGCCTGTCTACTCGAGGTCCTTGACACTACCCTCACTCTTTTAGGAACCTTTGGTTATGCAAGTGGGGTTTCATTCATCCTGTACCTAATGCACATACATACTTCATATGACACATGTAAACAAAGTAAAACATTTAAAAAGGGTTAATGCAAACCGGGGCTTGCCTTGTTGCTGCTGGTCAGGAGTTAGTTCTTCGTCCGGAAGAAGGAAGTCCAGCACTTCCGGAGTCTCTTCTTCAACGGCTACACGTTAATGAAATACTACATGTTAATTTATATGCAAATGTGAGTTTAGAGTAAGACTTCTACTATTAGTTCTAATAACCAGCCTCTAACACCTGGAACTTTGTTTAAGAATTTAAAGATGAACTGGTGTTGGTGGTTTGGCTTGGACTTAATCACATGGTCAAATGCTAAGTGGTTTTCCCCCTTTTTCCATCTTAATCCCTTAAGTGGGTAAACAGGACAGGGGTGATATAGAGTTCCAATAGAGCTGAGAATTTTTGTGTGAGTTCCTTGTCACAAGAAAACTCTCTGGACCAAACATTAGCACTTTTCATGGAGTGGTTTGCTCAGAATAATACTCTTGGCAAATCAGCAAGGAAGAATTAATTCTGAGGTAATACCCCTGTTCATACCCAACTTAGTGAACTATAATTTCAATTATAGCTCCTAGAGTTTGCATGAATTTTCCTAGCATTTTTGGAGTCAAGGTTTGCCCAGAATTGAATTTCCAAGTTTTGGAAATTCTCTGAAATTGTTTCTGCATTCAAATGAACACAGCACCTTCCAATTTGAATTGCTCTGACCAAATCAACTCCAAATGGTCTGAAACTTTTACAGGGGTTTACTAAGGTCCTAAAGAACATCCTGGCAAAATTTGGGGATTTTTGGATGAACCAAACTCCCTCTAAAATTCTTTTGCTAAAAAGATTTAAAGAATTTTCCAGAATTAATTAATGGGTTTCATACAAATTGGGTTGTATATCTGGACAGAGCTAGGCAAGATGAATCCAACCCAATTTGAATCACTAAATTTGGAGCTTCCTAGCAAAAGTTATGGAGTTCCAAAGTTTGAACCAATTCTGGAATTCAAATTAATTCGGGAAAAGTTCAAACTCTGCCTGTGGGTCCACCCTACACGTGTCAACCACCGGAATCACGCCACACGGGGCCACAGCCCCTTTCCCGCGCCACCACACGGGATCGCACGCCACAGCTGATCCGGAGTTTTAAATCTTCAGCTGCTGACACGTGGGCCCGGCGGGTCTTCTTCTTCCTCTCGCTCCCGCGCCTCCCCCTCGCCGGCGCTGTACTGGAGCTCGCCGGACCCAGCTTCCCGGCCACCTCTCGGCCGGAGACTCGCCGCCTGGGGGTTTTCAGGGTCGGGGAACAAGTCTATGGGGTTGGCTCGGGCTGTCGGTGGCCGGAAGTAGGCTGGCGACGAGCCGCGGCCTTCGGTGATGATCGGCACCGCCGCCCGAGCACATTAGCCCGCCAAAAGCTCGGCGGATCCGCTCTAAAGCATCAGTGGAGGTCAGGAAATCTCGGCGTGGCCTCAACCTGGCTCGGAAACGACGGCAAACCGGTTGTCACCGTGCGCCCGCGTGTTCCCGCCATGGCCGCCGACCGAAAAGCTCGAAATTAGCTGTAACCACGGCGTTTCTAGCTAGGGTTGTGGAGGGAAAAGGTTCCCTATCCTCTCTAGTTCTGGTGTGCGCAAAATGAACAACTTTGACCGAGAATTAAGCGTAAATTTGCACAGTTCTTACCCGCGGTCCGGTTTTCCTAGTCCGAGGGGAAAACTTGAAATTCCGAAGCTACGTCGCACGGATTGCTCTGGAATTTGGAGAGGAGCAGCGCAGGAAGTTGGCGCACCTTGGGGTGCTCTTGCTCAGTCGTGAAACTGGTTGGTGTGAGCTGCCCACGGGAGCACCTTTGCTCGGTTCTCACCGGCGGCCACGAAAATGTGGTTTTTCTCGGTGGGTAGTGGTTCACTTGACCGGAAGTGATGCGGGTAGTGCGTGGGAGGTCTGAGGATATATGTTTGCTGTGCTGCCGACGTTGGTACACGAGAGACGATCGCTCCTGAGTGAGTCGATCACAGCGGCGGCTCCTCGGCGCTTTGTCGTGCGAGAGGGCGGTGACTGGGGGTCGGCCCGTGGTCGTGGCGAGCTGGGGCACGGCTGGGAGTTACTGCGCCCGCACAAGGAGCTCGCCAGCGCGCGAGGGGAGAGCAGGAGGTGGCGTCCGGCGTTTTCACGGCGTGTCGCGTGGAGCCTCGGCTCTGTTCCGAGTGCAACACTTAGCCCCTAAGGCTGTTGACTATTGTGCCATTTTAACCCTCCCAATGACATGTGGGACCCACTTGTCAGTGCTCCCCCACCCCTCAAAAGATCTCCAAAGCTTAGCCAGAGATGAATCCAAATATTTGGAGTTTGAAACTGACCTACATTTGTATGGTTGAGCTCATTTCCCCCAAATTCAAATAAATATTTGAATTCTTGGCATATTTGGATCCTTTTTGGAAAAATGGGTAGCAAATCTTTTTGAAAATTTCTGAAACTTTGCCTCCCCACTAATTTGGACCTGAGAAATCCAATTATGCACTTTGATCCTTGGTTTAACTGCTGAAATCCTGAGTTTGAATGCAACAGTTTGGAAACACACTCTCATGTGTGATCATATGTGTATAATTTTTCCCATGTTGTGAAAGTGTAAGTTTCCCCTCTAACCACTTCTTTGATAGAGGTTACTTGCTCCTCCCATTCCTTACCAGCCATCCACAACAAGAGCTGAGGTGTGGTGAAGTGAAGAAAGTTTTTTACAAGTCCCTTTTCTTGGGCTTTTACAGTAGTGGGTACTTATTCTTGATGCTGACAGCGTTGAGCGGCCGGTAGTCCACACACAGCCTCGAGGTTTCATTCTTCTTCTTCACGAACAGCGCCGAGCATCCCCAAGGCGAGGAACTCGGCCTAATGAAACCTTTGCTCAACAGATCATTGAGCTGTTCTTTCAGCTCAGCCAGATCGTTCGGAGTCATTTTATATGGTCTCCGTGATATGGGCGTAGTCCCGGGTGCAAGCTCAATCTTGAACTCGACATCCCGCTCAGGTGGCATGCCCGGAAGATCATCCGGGAACACGTCGGGGTACTCCCGGACTACGGGGATGTCCTCTAACTTGAGAGCTTTAGCATTATTAATTTCTGAAACTTCCCGGACTGGATTGTCCTAACACCATGGAGTGTGGACAGTGGAATGGAGAATTCAGATGAACTGTCCATGTCCGAGTGTTCAGGACAGCGCCATGGTAGTTTAGCCATGACATCCCTAAGATTGCATCAATCTTTTGCCCCGTAAGGATTATTAAGGTGGTGGGATATAGCTGCCCACCTAAGCACAGAGGTGCTTTTGGAATCATCATATTTGCTGAAATCTTCCCTCCCGGTGAGCAGATCATATATGTGTGGTCGGTTGGGAAGACTTGCATTTGATGCTTAGCCACATACGATGCACTTATAAAACTGTGGGTTGCACTAGAATCGAACAATATGATGATGGCTTGATCGTTGAGAGTGAACGTACCCGCCAGCACGTTGTCTCCCTCTGGGGCGTCCTCATTGTCGAGGTTGCGAACGCCCCCAGTCCGCTGACCAACCTTTTTGACCGGAGGTCGGCCTCGAGCACCGCCTTGGAACTGGGCTTGCCCGCTGCTCTGCTGCCCCTGGGGACAGTCCTTCGCGAAATGGCCCGCCTGGCCACACGTGAAGCAAGTGAAGCGGGGCGGTCCTCCGCTGATCGGTGGACGGAAACCCGTGGCGCGTTGTGGCGGTGGGAACGCCTGGGGTGTCGTCTGCTGCTGCTGCTGCTGTCTCGGTGGTGGCATCGGTGGTCGGAACGGAGGTGACTGAAAAGGACGACCCCCGAACCACTGAGGTCACGCCGGTGGATGCCACTGCTGTCCGGATGGTGTCCGATACACCATGCGGTACTTCTGGGGAGTGCCACCCCCACTGCTGGGTGGAGTGCTGCGCTTCCGCTGCTCAGCCGCCAACTCCCGCTGAGCATCTTCTTGCATTATCGTGGCATTGACGAGGTCGTTGAAGGTGCCGCGATTGCTTTGGGCGAGATGTGTCTTCATCTTGGGGTCTAACCCCCAATAGAAATGCTCCCGCTTCTTCTCCTCGGTGGAGACGTAATCCGACGCATATTGCGCCAGATGGTTGATGGCACGGGAGTAGTCGTGAGCACTCCTCCTGCCCTGATTCAGCTCCAAGAATTCTTGGAACTTCCTCTTCATTATCCCGGGAGGAATATGATAGGCGCGGAACGCCTCCCGGAACTCTTCCCACTCCACGGCATGGCCAGCCAGACGTGAGGCGACATAGTTCGCCCACCACGCACCAGCGGCACCGTGAAGCTGCTGCGCCGTGAACAGAGTCTTTTGCCGCTCCGTGCATTAGAGCAGCCCGAACTTGGACTCTATTGTCCGCAGCCAGTTGTCGGCCTCCAGTGGTTCTTCTGCTTCAGTGAACACTGGAGGGTGCGTACTCATGAAGTCCGAGTACGTCACCTCACGGGGCTCACGAGGCCCCCTCTCTTGACTCCCCCCCCCCCCCCCCCCCCCCGCCTGGGACGTATTCTGCACAATCATGCGGAGCAGGTCGGTCTGCTCCTCACGATTCCCCACCAGTGCCGCTATCACATCCGCTAGGGTAAGCGGAGGCGGCGGTGGTGCTTGTTGCTGCGGGGTGCTGTCGTAAGCAGATGGCTGGGAGTCATCGCCTCCCTGCTGGCTAGAGCCACCAATCTTGTGCGTGGTCCGAGTGCGAACCATCTGCAACCATACGACAATAAACATCAGTCCCGCAACATATTGCATGCAGTCCAATAAATGGCGTAAAACATAATGACAATAAGGCATGCGATACATCCCATATAAAGATAATGTAATAACTTTGCACAAGCTACACCATTACCAGACCAAATACAAGCTAGTTTAAATCCAAATTGACGGACTTCCTCTTTGGAAGTTCGTCATAACTAGGTTTGGTCACTATGAGACGTTACTATCGCCTTGTCATCACGTATACTACCCTTTTATCTTCAATGCGACACAAACATGGTCTCTAGTAAAAGAAACTTGAGTGAGACCTATACTCAAATCTTTAACTAGTTGAATATAATCTCTCATGAGTATGTTCTACCCTATTGGAAGTACTTAAACCCCCTTATGGTACAACAATCTCTCTAATGAGTTCAACTGTCATCCCTCTGTCAGAATGACCAGTTTCTACATATCCAAGATTTTGATCTGGTTCTGGGCATTTTCATGACTCAAGTTGAATACCAAAGTTAAAGTTAACTCCAGTGTATTTCCAACGAGTATTTATTTGCCCTCAGATCAGCTCTGTTTAAAAGTTAGGTAATTCAAAGTCAACAGAATTTCTGGACGAATTTCAACAGCACCTCCTTTGGGAAGTTGCTGTTTTCAACTCTGATTTCCACTGAATTCTGTGCTGAAATTTCAGAAACCTTGAATTACAAAGATGTAACACATCTTCTACCCTTTCTAAAGATCTATAATATGATAATTTTAGATTTTTCTACAAGAAGTTATGCTTGAAAAACAGAACAGTCCAGAGGGTGTTTTGGATCTGTCCTGGTTCTGGACAGTTTACATTCCCCTGGAATTTAGGCCATCTTAAGATGTGTTCCAGCTCTGGAAGTATACCACAAAGATGTAGAGTACTTAAATACCTTTACAGAACTATATACCACACCTCCCTGGGCTAAAAGACCTGTGAGGCATGCTCTGTTAAAATTCAGCAAACTTGCTGCCAAAACAGAGCACTCTGTTTTTCAATCCTTTAGAACTACACTGATCAACTATTAAATTTTGTAACCCACCAGGGTCCTAAATATTGCAACTTAGTGATTTTAGTTCCTTTTTATTATTACCTTTCCTGCATATACCTATGATATGTCGGTACTACGTTCCTCACAAAAGAAAATCCTAACCGGATTATACAGGCATATACGTCTCAAGTGTGGCACTAAACAGTCTCTCGCACACGTTTACTACATGGATACATACGTGGTTAGTACCTGCAGAAGACTACACAATAGTGATGCACTCAAAGGTTGTGTTTCCATTTCATGCAGGACCATATTTGAAATTAAATACAAACGCCCGTATCATTGTCATATGGCCGTCCTTGAGTTAAGTCACGTCTCAAGGTACATGATCGTGTTTCAACACCACACGACGGGGAACCCGAGTATGTAATGAACGGTTCGTCACGGTTGGGAATGTTATCAACCCAACAGATACCACCTACTGCCCTGCAGGGCACGCCGATGGCAAGCGCTGCGTATGTCCTCCTAGGCTATTTCCAGACGAACACGCTCTCGCGTTACTGACCACGCGATGGGGTCTCCACTTACTTGCCTAATGCACGCTAGGGATCAGCGTTTCATATGAACTCAGGAACATGAAGAGTCCAAGAGTTTCATATTAACATCTCACACCAAGCTGTGAGACCTATACCTGAACCACGTTCCTCGTCAGGGGAGCTAACCGAAATTGAACCGCTTCCGGTGGCGTTCCTTACCATTCTTACCAGAGCGTAGATGTGTCGTTACATAATTAAAATTCAGAATTATAACACATATGTTAGTCTTGCCACTTTAAGTAACTATGCTAATATAGTCCGTACTTGGGCAAACTACCGAATCCTCACTGTAAACCTAAGTTTTCCCGTAATACCGTCCTTAAGTACTGTGCTATCTCTAAAGCGGCTCTGATACCAGGCTGTGGCGGACGGGAATCCGCCCATCCAGGATCGCAGAGGGTGGTGCCGCACGATGCGACACCCGACAGCACACATCATAAGGACACATTGTATTACATAGAAACTAAACTGAAACTGTACAAACTGGTACAATACTCAGTTACAACTATTGTTTATATTACACAGCGGAAGTCTAATTTGTACAACTCACGCCCGCCTATCTAGCAAAAGTCGGTTGCCCAGCCCTACGGCAACCCACACTAGCTGCACTCCTCAGCTCAGCGCGGCGTGTACGGCTCCCACTCAGCCATGGTCCCCGATGGAGGGTAACCCTTGCCGGTGGACTCGTAACCCGAGTCGTGGGTGGCTCCTCACCTGAAAAACACTTAAGCAGCAACCGTGAGCACGATGGGTCAACAAGACTTAACCGACTCACCGAGGCATGAAACTCTACATGTAGGGTACAATGAACATGGGATGGTAAAATTTCAGCAAACTGACACACCTATAGTTTATCCTTAGTCCATCTTTTAGCCACAAGTTAACAGTTTACGAATCTGAAATTTTGTAAGCAATATTTGGTGGCACGCATGTAACTACAATTATATTATACAGCAGAATTGAATCATAACATTCCATAAATTATCTACGTTACGACACAGTGAACAAGCGGTACTCGTCACCGCGAGGGACGCCGAATCGACTCGATATACACCTGCAGGGAAAACCCAAAGAGCACGTCATGTACGCCCACCCGTGGAACTGCACAGCACGCTCACTCGATGTCGTACGGAACAACCTTTCACCCAACAGCCCAAACGTTGAACCGGTCGCACCGAAACGGACAGAAGGTTCCCTACACGGAGCATCTCTCTATGCCCGTTAGCAGATTTCCACCTTGCTGCCCTCAACCTACTCCTATAAATCGGTGTGCTATGCCTTGACGCCCGGAGGTTTAGGTTACATCGGTTTATCGGGGCCCATATATCCGATATGCCTTCGGTACGTTCAATACTTGTTCAGCAGGGCCGCACACGGATCGGTCCTCAATCGACACGGACAGGGCTGCACACACAAGACTTCCTCTTGCTGCGACCTAGCCCCTGCCTAGTCTCATTTTTGTTAATAAAGTGATCTCACATCACTCGAACCAATCCCGTGTGTCCCAAGCCTAAACTCGCGAGTAGATTCCAACTACTCAACTTGTACCCAAGTCCTATGAATCAATAAGCATAGCCTGTCTACTCGAGGTCTTAGACACTACCCTCACTCTTATAGGCAAATTCTGGTTATGCAAGTGGGGTTCCATCCATCCTACACCTAATGCACATTAATACCTCACACTAGACATGAAAACAAAGCAAAACTTTATAAAAAGGTTAATGCAAACCAGGGCTTGCCTTGTTGCTGCTGGTCAGTGGTTAGATCTTCATCCGGAAGGAGGAAGTCGAGCACTTCCGGAGTCTCCTCGCCTTCAGCGACTACACGTTAACGAGATACTACATGTCATTTCAAATGCAATGTGTAAACTTGAATAAGTAATTCCTATAACGCTAGCTAGCCCTCCCCTTTGGCTCTGAAATTTTTATGGTGGCTTGGTAGGTCCTAACCAGAGTCTTGACCAGGTTTCATCTGAAACAAAGTTCATTTGAGCTTTGTACAAATAAAAGCCTATTTGGACAACATTAGAGCCTCTAAGGAATTCCAGGGGTTTTCATGGCTCCACCTATTACTTTCTGGAAACTAGAATTTGAGATGGTTCTAATGGAAATTGTTTCAGGTCATTTGAAGAATCCTAGAGGAAGATGTGCCCTAAACAAGATTTGAGAAAATCTGAAAAATGTTTCTGTACATTTTTCTATTTTATCAGGGCAGTTCACTGAATCACCCCATTAGAGGGACTAAATGCACTTGGATGAGTCTGAACATTTTACTGAGACTCAAGGATTTTCCAATGAACCTCTCAGCCAAATTTCAGAATTTTTTATAAAGTAATTCTCCAGATAAAATTCCCAACAGTTTAAACTTTAGGGAATTAATTCTGGAAAACTATTAGGTTTCATGAGCTGAAATTGGTATTTCTGGAAAGTACTCAGAATTCTGAGTTCAGTAAAATTTGGTGGAGTTTCCTAGCAAAAGTTCTATGCATTTGAAGTTTGAACTAAAACTGGAAATTCCCAAAATGTTTAAACTCTGGGTGGGGCCCACTCCTTAAACCGGCCCACTGAGAATGCAGCCACACCACGGCCCACGGGGTTTTACCCGTGCTGCCGCACTGAATCCCGGCCGCAAACCGATCCCCGCGCGAGAACAGAGGCTGACCGGTGGACTCGGCCCCCCTTCGTCTACTTCGCGCCATCCCGCGGCTCCCGCGGCGGTGCCTCGCCGGAGTTCTCGCCGCCTGGGCCTAACTTGGCTCGGAGAACACGCCGGTGCCCTCACCGAAGCTCGGCGATAGCCGGAACCATGCCCGCGACGGTGACAGTGGATCTCTCTACTCTGGCGATGTCGCCCAGGCTACTCAGGGCCTTATTCTTCAAACGGTTTGCTCCTACAGCTCCGCTGTGCATGCTGAGCACGAATATGAGCTCGGTTGGCCATGGAAACGGCCGGAGCTAGGACCTCACCGTCGACCTAGGGCTAAAACGGCGGTTTCTCGAAAAACTTGACTAGCAGCGCCAAGACCCGACGGTTTTCGATGGCCTTTGATCCTAGGTGGCTGTGGGGACTTGTAGAACATGTGCTTGGCTGGGTTTACACAGTGAAGGACCGATCACCATGAATTTCAGATTCTCTGCTCGCTCGTTTTGTTGAACACCGAGGACTAGACGGGGAAATACTCTCCCTACAGAGCACGAGAGGGGGTAAGATCTTGACCGTGAGTTCGAGCAGTCTCCGGCGTGTCTCTTTGCTGTTGAGCTCCGGTCACGAGAACGCCTGGATCAGCGGCACGATGAGGAGCCGAGGAGAGCGGCTGGCGACGTTTTTCGTTTCGGTTGTGAGCGGGCAGAGCGGAGGGGATGAGGCCGGACTCACGTGGGCTGGGGCTTTAACCGCGTTTTGCACCCGTGCGTTCGGTCGCCGAGCAGGAGGTGGCAGGGTCAGAGAGTCGGGCGCCGACGCTGGCCGCAGCTGGCGCGGGTTCTCGGCCGAGGGTAGAAAGATCACTGAGGAAACTTCAGTCTTAAGGCTGCTGACAAGTGGGGCCTCCCCTCTAATTCCTTTTTAATTTTTTCTCATTTCTGTTTGTGCCAAAATATCCCCAGCTACTCACAATTGAGTGTGAGACTTAATCAACAAGTCTTGGTTTGAATTTGAGTCCTCAAGTTTGAACTTTGTTTGCCTAAATTTGCTTCATGTTTAAACTGAAATTCAAATTCAGTTGTTAATTATTGCAAAATTTAGCTCCCGACAAGATGAAGTCCAATGGGGATGAAAATTGGTGGACCAACTCATAAAAATATGCTGAGTTTGAATATGAAGCTAACTTTTGAATCCAAGTGCTGAAAGCTGCTGTAATTTGAATTTACATTCAAATTGGCCTCTTTTTGAATTGTCTCCAAAAGTGCCTCAAAAGTGTTGGATTTGCTTGAAATTTGGCATGAATCTTTCTAAGACTTTTTAAGTTCTATGGGTGAGCTCAATCTCTCATGTTCATGTGTAGAAACCCTATTTGGTGAAAGTTAGGGTTTTCCCCTCCAATCACCCTCTTGATGGAGGTTACTTGCTCTTCACAATTCTTCACAAGATATTCACAACAAAAACTGTGGTGTTGTGGGGTGATGAAAATTTTTTGCAAGTCCCTTTTCTTGGGCTTTTACAGTCTTGACGTAGTAACAACTGAACTCTTTGTCTTTTGAACTTGATAAGCCTGTAATGTAACTTGTATTGCAACCATGATTGAATTAGAGATAGCCTCATTAAACTTTACTTTCACTTTGTGCAAGGAGCATCGCAACAAGCGTTTCTTGTTTGATTGTGGAGTTGTGATGCTGTTTGGCTCAAAGTCTGTACACTGAGGCTTAAAATCTGAAAGTTAAGGATCTACATTAGGCAAGTCCTTTATGCAAATCTAGCTAAGCCAATTGCATCCGTCGTGCATGTAGAGTTTCTTGTTTAGGATAGACGGATCAGTCTTGCTGAGCCTATGTGCTCACTCTTGTTATATGAGTGGTTTTGCAGGTTAACATCGATGCTAAGAAGAAGGTTGTCCGGTGAGACTCGGAGACTTCCGAGTCGTGTAACACATGGAGAACCCAGCCGCTGATGTTGTCTTCGTGTTGCTAGTGAGAGGAGTCCGTGGGCTGGACTTCATCTCGAGTGCTCTTTAGTTATTCGACATGAGTTGTTTATAGACTTTCACTGTAGCTACTTGATTTAAATTATTTACAAAGAAAAACTTGTATGCTTCCGCTATTGTTTTATGTAATGCATTGTTCCTTATATGTGTGCTGTTGGGTGCCGCACAACATGGCACCACCCAATGCGATTCCCAGGCGAGTGCCCCGTCCCCGTGACTGAACGGGCGGCATCGGGCCCTGTCAGCGATTGTGTGATATCCTGACTCCCGGCTTAATAGGATTGATAGAGTACTCATAACATCAAGGTATATCTTCTTTTCCGGAAGCCCACCTGCAAAGGACTCCGGGGTTAAGCGTGCTTGGCCTGGAGGAATTTGGGGATGGATGACCGACCAGGAAGTTTTCATGGGTGCGCACGAGTGAGGATAAAGTGCACAGAAAAGACGAGTGGTGGTATGTGGGGCCAGTCTATGATCCTAGAGAGCCATCACAAATAGTATCAGAGCCGACCCTCGCAGTTTCACGGGTGCGTACGGGTCAGTGAGAAGGATACGGTAGCGTACGGGTCAGGGATCTGGGTATGTATGCATGTCGCATGGGTCCTCTCTGGGACACGGTATGGTACGTATGCTGCTAACCGGATGTACGGCATGCGTATGCTAGTACTGAACATACGGAAGGGGCTAAGATGTGGCGTTCCTGTCTTGGCGTTGACTGAGGAGGACGTCGGTCTTCTAATGGGGGTGGATTGTGTGATATCCTGGCTCCCGGCTTAATAGGATTGATAGAGTACTCATACCATCAAGATATACCTTCTTTTCCGGAAGCCCACCTGCAAAGGACCTCGGAGTTAAGCGTGCTTTGCCAGGAGGAATTTGAGGATGGGTGACTGACTGGGAAGTTTTCCCAGGTGCGCACGAGTGAGGAAAAAGTGCGCAGAAAAGACGAGTGGTGGTATGTGGGGCCAGTCTATGATCCTATAGAGCCATCACTAGTACGCGGCAACCCGACTATGGAATCCATGCTTATGTCTTCCCACTTCCACTCGGGTACTAATAATGGCTGCAACAATCCAGCAGGTCTTTGATGTTCGGCCTTCACTCATTGGCACGTGTCGCATAGGGCAACATATTCACCAATATCCCTTTTCATGCCATCCCACCAATAGCATGTTTTCAGGTCCTTGTACATCTTTGTACAGCCAGGTGTATGGAATAAGGTGAGTCATGTGCCTCCTTTAGGATCGTGTCGTGGATGTGCTTCACGTTAGGCACAAAAATCTATTTCCCTAACCAAAGCGTGCCATTCTTGTCTTCCTTGAAACCCTTCTCTATCCCTTGTTGGATTCTTTCCTTGATTTCCTTTATTTCCTCATCCGTTGATTGGCCATCTCGTATCTCTTGTTCCAGCGTTGAGTTCAGTTCTACCACCTCAATCTCGTTTAAGAACCTGAGATGTAACCGTTCAAACTCCTTACGCAGCTCGGGTGGCAGCTCCCGAACCGTGAGCTGGTGACATGCTCCCTTTCGGCTCAATGATCAGCTACTACATTGGCCTTTCCGGGGTGATATTTGATTGCAACATCATAATCCTTGACGAGTTCAAACCATTGACATTGCCTAAAATTCAGATCCGTTTGCGTGAATATATACTTGAGGCTTTTGTGATCCGTGTATATCTCACATCGGTGACCAAGGATGCAATGCCTCCAAATCTTCAAGGCATGCAGCACGGCTGCATGTTCCAGGTCGTGTGTAGGGTAATTCAGCTCATGTTTCTTTAATTGAATCGATGCATAGGCAACCACTTGTCCTCCTTGCATGAGCACACATCCAAGCCCTTATCTTGATGCGTCACAATATATATTGAAACTCTTGCTTACGTCCGGCAATACTAAAATTAGCGCTGTTGTTAATCTCTTTTTTAGCTCCTCAAAGCTGTCTTGATATGCTCGTGTCCACTGAAATGCTTTCCCTTTCATCAGCAATTCAGTCATAGGCTTCGCTATTTGGAGAAATCCTTGATGAACCGGCAGTAGTATCCAGCCATCCCAAGGAAACTCCGAATGTCCCTCACATTCTGCGGTTGGTTCCACTTCAAAACATCCCTCACTTTTCTGGGATCAACTGATACTCCTCCTTCGGAGATTTTGTGGCGTAAGAACGATATCTCCTTTAGCCAAAATTGACACTTGATAAACTTAGCATACAATTGATGCTCTCGCAGTTTCTGCAACGTCTATCTCAAGTGTTCTTCATGTTCTTCCTCGCTTTTTGAATACACCATGATATCGTCGATGAAAACCACGACAAACTTGTCCAAGTAGTCCATGAAGACCTTATTCATGAGGTACATAATGTATGCAGGTGCATTTGTCAACCCAAATGACATAACGGTATATTCATACGAACCATACCATGTTCGGAATGCAGTTTTGGGTATGTCGGAGGGCTTAATCTTCAGCTGGAAGTATCCCGACCAAAGATCAATCTTGGAGAAAATTTGGCCACCTTTCATTTGATCGAATAAGTCCTCTATGCGGGGCAGCGGGTATTTATTCTTGATCGTCACCTCGTTGAGAGACCTATAGTCTACACACATCTTTTGTGTCCCATCTTTCTTGTCTACAAAGAGCACGGGGGCTCCCCACAGTGACGAGCTTGGGCATATAAAACCCTTTTCTAGCTGCTCCTGAATTTGCTTCTTGAGCTCCACTAATTCATTAGCGGGGCATCCTTTTATCATTTTATTTGCTTCTATATTCCTCTCTTCATTTCTTCTTCTTTTTAAATGCTTCTCTACGCAATGCATGGTAGTAATTTTGAGTGTGTTACACTCAGGTTCAGGCTGATGTGGTGAGGTAATAGTCTACTACTGCTCGAATGATTTCTTTCCAATATAAATCTTACAACGAGATTTTGATATGATCTTTAGATCCAATAGTTAATTTTCTAATGTTATATTGGGATCCTCGACATGGTATCCCTTCTTCACCTTTTATAGGGGTAAAGATATCACGATAAGTCCAAAGTCTGTTTTATGTTGGATATGTCTAGTAGAAACTCTATCTATATCTTGCTATATTAGGCTCTATTTGGCACAACTTAAACTTATTAAAAAATAGCTTGTCTAAAAAGCTGGTGAACAACAGTTTAAACTTATATCTCACTTTTAGTTCATTAGAAGCAGTTGAAGAAGCTGACTGTTTGGTACATCCTCATCTTATTTTTGTGAAAAATCTGGTCTAAAAGTTATGCCAAACAGGGCCTTAGGCCTAAGATGACCACTTTTTTGCTTATCTAGCCAGAGTTCAGGCATTAATTTTCTACCCTGCCTCGTTTTTTATATGAGGTCAAAGTTCAGTTTTTATACTTGTTGTAGTGATCATGTTGATAACCTTATATTGCTTAGCCTTCATATGTTTTGTCATCCATTGAACTGGGCTATTGCATGGTCATACCCCGTCACGAGCCATTGGTGAATACTAAGCTTTTGTCCATCCACCATAGCAATTTTCACCCAAACTATCGTTAAGCAAATCACCCGACAGGGGTGAATCGAAATCACTGTGCGTAGTAAGCTACGCCGCCCTTGTTTGGCCGATCAACCTTGTTCTTGACTCTCGATCGGTAACCTGCATGGCGCATGATCAGTAGTGGATTTCGCATTCTCTGGCGGCGAGCCGTCCGGGCAACAGCTTTTGGTGTTTCTATTGCCATCATTATAGACGTCAAAGAAATCACATGATTTTCATCAAGGTTATTATTTGTTTCACTCCTTCTGAATCTTTGTGGAGATAAATATAAAATTGTCGCTTCAAACTATGTCGACCTCCGGATTCTTATTGTTAATCACACCACTTTCTCTATCAATCTGCATATATATAGAGGTGTACTTCCATTGCACTTGTATAATGTACATAGATACATAGTAGAGAGAGGGAGAGGAAGGTATAGATAGAGAGAAATGGAGGCAGCTGACTTCTTTAGCGTGAGCGAGTGCAAGGGCCAGAAGACCATCGATGGCGAGCAGGTGCCGCTGGTCCTGACTCCCTCCAGCGACGGTGCCAACGGCTACGAGGCGCTGGTGGAGGTGCTGAAGGCGAACCGCGAGTGGGTGGAGGCCAATATGGTGGCCAACAGCGGCGTGCTGCTGCGTAGATTCAACGTGCGCGACGCCGTCGAGTTCAACGCTGTTGTGGAGGCGCTCGGGTGGCCGGACATCCGGTACGTCGGCCCAGCGCCGCACACCCACGTCCACGGCTGCGTCTGGACGGCCAACGAGGGTCCGCTCGAGGAATTCATCTACTACCACCACGAGATGGTCCTGGTACGTATCCTATCTCCTTCCTCACGTCCATTCCATTCATCATCTTGATTGCAATCACCATTAGTTATTGATATTCATCAGATTAAGGAGTTCTCTGGGACAGTGATCCTATTCTGCGAGGTGCCACCGCCGTCAGGCGGCAAGACGCCGTTCGTGCCGAGCTTCCTGCTGACGGAGGGCGCGCTGGCGGAGTTCCTGGAGATGGTGGAGGTGCTGGACGAGAAGGGCCTCAGGTACACGTTCATGGCGCTGAGCAGGAACGACACCAAGTCGATGAGGGGCCGCGGCTGGGAGGACGCCTTTGCCACCTCTGACATGGCCGAAGCTGTGAGGCGTGCGCGGGCGCTGGGCATGGACGTTGTGTGGCTGCCGGACGGTGGCGTGCGAATGATCCTTGGCCCACGCAAGCTCACCCGCGTGTTGCCGGGGCGTAAGGGGCGCCGGATGTGGTTCAACATGGTGGTCGGGATGCACGGCAAGGAGCTGAGCTCCGCAACGTTCGCCGACGGGTCCGAGATCCCCGGCGACTTCGTGCGGCAGTGCGGCAAGATCATGTAAAGGTCCCAAAAATGTGAATACAAAGAAACTCTTGTTTGCAAAAGATGGTTTCATATGCATGAAATTTGGGACTTGTTAAAAAAAAATTTTCACATGTGATAACCCACATGAGAGCTCTTTTCACACAAGTTCAAATAATTGTTTGAAAACTTGGAACCCAAGAGGGGTCAAAAACCAAGATGGGAAGTTTCTATATGTGTGAGAAAGCTAAAGTCAGATTTGGAACAAATTTGTTCAACTCAAAAATTCAAATGAGAGCAACAATATGACTTTCAAAACTGTTGTGTTAAAAATCTCATTTGCAGCAGCCAAATTAAAAAACAGATTTCATATCCGAATTCCTTAGATCCAAATTAGTGGGTA
Source organism: Neostapfia colusana (assembly GCA_030760725.1). NCBI lineage: Eukaryota > Viridiplantae > Streptophyta > Magnoliopsida > Poales > Poaceae > Neostapfia > Neostapfia colusana. The sequence continues at coordinate 50,796,120 of JASWHV010000006.1, read as the reverse complement.
TGCAAAGTTTCATGATTTGTTGAAATGTTTTGCAACTCATTTTCCAAAATGGACTTTAAATAACAAAGAATTCAAAGACCCATTTGAATTTGGATGAAACTTGCCCAATTATCCAAATACACCTCAGATTTGAACTCCCACAATTTGATTTCACAATTTGCAAATTTTGGGAGATATTTTGAGGATAAGAGGGGGATGTGGTGGGACCCACCTGTCATTGAGGGGGAGAAATTTGCAAAAGATCTTCAGAAGAGCAGTCTCTGTTTTGCTTCTCACGTGAGACCGACAGAGAGAAACCGACGCCAGCGCCACGGCTCGGTCGACCGCCTCTCACCCGAACCGCCTCAGCTGAGGTTCTTATACCCTCTGCCGTGCTCCCTTTCACCCTTATCACCGAAACATCGAAGCCCTTTCCCCCCTCGCGCGAGCAACAGACCGCAGCGGCAGACGCTCGTCCGATCGATCGGCCACCACCACAGCTAGCGTGCAAAGCTTCGACTGAGCAGCAAAACCACACCCTAGCAGTTCCCACAACCTTCTCGCACCACAGCCGAGCAGTTCTTGGCTCTCCTCACTTGGGAGCAATCCTTTCCACGGTGGCCGAAAGCATCGGCGACGAAGTGCTCTCACGGGCAGCCCTACAGAGAGGTTTTCACGACCAAGCAAGAGGACCGTTGGGCATGCAAGAGCTTCCTGCAGCTTCCATCCGAAGCTCAGCTCCAGCCGTTGCCTCTTGCTGACGAATTTCAGGATTTTCCTCCGGCGGTTCAAACCGAGGTGCGGGCAAAGATCGTTTAAATTCTCACGCTATAATGGTTTAGAGCTCTGCAAATTGCACACACAGGAGCTAGACTTGCTTAGCAATCGTTCTTCTTCACAAACCTTAGCATGAAACCCACGGTAGAAGGCTTGCTCCGAGCTTTTCCGACAGCTACCGCGATAGGAAGCATCGGGCGCACGATGAACCCTAGTTTGGGGCCTTTTCTGAGCCCAGGTGCGGCCATGCCGAGCTTCTTCAGTCCTCACTGGTGCTGTAGGACCTTTCCAGGGAGCTTTTGGCGGGCTAACACCATGGGGCGACATCGCCGAACTTTCACCGAGCTGTCATGCCGTCGCAAGTTGCTTTGGAGGTTCTGCCGGCTCAGGAAAACCACACCAGCGTGTACCTCGCATGAAACTAGGGCGTAGCAGAAGGTTTGAGTATTAGATATGGCTGGATGACAGACTTCGGAGGCGCTCCGGCGAGCCCCGGCGGCGCGGGCGCGTGGGGGCGAGAGGAAGAAGACGATGGCGCCGGGCCCGTGTGTCAGCGATGTTGAGAGGGAGGCTGGATCTTCTGTGGGCTCGGATCCACTGAGGCAGCGCGGGAAGTAAAGTCTGTAACCCCATGTGGCTTGTTCCAGTGTGTGACACGTGTGTTTCCCGGACCCACAGTCAGATTTAAACTTTTCCATGATTTATTCAAATTCCAGATTTTCCCCAAACTTTAGAAGAGCATAACTTTTGCTAGGAAACTCCAACATTAGCGATTCAAATTGGTCTAGATTCAGAGTGACAAACTCTATCCAAAAATGCAACCCAATTTGTATGGAAGGAAATAATTAATTCTGGAAAATTCTTTAAACTTTTCATAAAAACAATTTTAGACGGAGTTTGGTTTATCCAAAAATCCTCAAGTTTTGCCAGAATATTCTTTAGGGTATTATTGAACTCCTGTAAAAGTTTAAGCTCATTTGGAGTTGATTTGATCAGGAGAATTCATATTTTAAATTACTGTGTTCAAATGAATACAGAAACATTTTCAGAGAATTTCCAAAACTTGGAAATTCATTTCTGGGCAATCCTTAGCTCCAAAAATCCTAGGAAAATTCATGTAGACTATATGAACTATAATTGAAATTTTTGTTCACTAAGTTTGACATGAACATGGGTGTTACCTCAGAATTAATTCATCTTTGCTTACTTGCTTAGAGAATTGTTCTAAATAAACCACTCAAAGAAAAGTGTTAATTTTTGGTCCAGATGACTTTATTGTGACCAGGAACTCACAAACAAATTCTCAGCTTCTGCCAACGTCAGTCAGTCGAGGTTGCTTCTGGCAACTCAGAGTACAGGGTGTACGTGCCATGTACTCCGGGCATGTACTGATTCGAATCACCGTCGCTCACGGTTATATGAGCATACTTGCCCACTGCGTCTTGACGTAGTAACAACTGAACTATTTTTCTTTGAACTTGATAAGGCTGTGATGTAACTTGTATTGCAACCATGATTGAATTTGAGATAGGCTCATTAAACTTTACTTTCACCTTGTGCAAGGAGCATCGCAACAAAGCGTTTCTTGTTTGATTGTGGAGTTGCGATGCTGTTCGGCTCAAGGTCTGCACAATGAGGCTTAAAATCTGAAAGTTAAGGATCAACTTTAGGAGAGTCCTTTATGCAAATCTAGATAACCCAATTGTAATCATCGAGCATGTAGAGTTTCTTGTTTAGGAGAGACGGATCAGTCTTGCTGAGCCTATGTGCTCACGCTTGCTATATGAGTAGTTTTGCAGGTTAACATCGATGCTAAGAATAAGGTTGTCCGGTGAGACTCGGAGACTTCCGAGTCGTGTAACACATGGAGAACCCCGCCGCTGCTGTTGTCTTCGTGTTGCTAGCGAGAGGAGTCCGCGGGCTGGACTTCATCTCAAGCGCTCTTTAGTTACTCGACGTGAGTGGTTTGTGTAAGGGCCTAAGTTTTTGGCACATACTCAAGGTGCTCATCACACCACACACACACTTCATTTGAAGAAAGTTGATGAACACATTTGAAGAGCAATTAACCACCATCAACATGATCATTAGAGAGCAAACTCACACAATGCAAAAGTGGCATTTCCCACATGCATCATTTGGGGGCTGGGCATATGAAAAACTCCTACACCTTGCTAGAAATGTCCATGCCAAGTTTCACACAAATTCAAAACCTTTTTGAGGTCCTTTTGGGTATATCTAGAAAGAGGGTGGTTTGAACTCAAATTCAAATTCAAACTGTTTCCATCCCATGAATTCAAAAGTGGGAGGCATATTCTTACTCAGCACATTTTTGTGAACTCACTCACCAATTTTCACTCTATTTGGAGTTGATATTGTCATGAGCTAAGTTTAGCAAATTCAAACGTTGTTTGAATTTCAAACTGAATATGTGCTGAAATCTAGTCAAACCAAACCCAATTTGAATTCTAACCAATTCAAATGGCTCAGAGGTAGATAATTCAAATCACCATGGGCATAAAAGGGATTACTATTTACAACAGTAAGAGGGAGTTAAGTTCAGAGGTTAAAAGGGAGATGGGACCCACATGTCAGCCACTTAAACAATTAAACCGACTGAGACTTCAGCACTCGGGTCCCCGAGCTGACTCCGAGGGCGCCACGGAGGGGAGGCCGCCACGCCACCAGCTGCTTGCCGCCCTCAGCCGTTGAACCGCCTCTCGGGGCCTTTATCTACGCGCCCGAGCGGTCACCGGTGCTTCTCACCGCTGTCCCGTCACGTTCCCACTCAGAAAACCGAAAGCTCTCGCCGCTCGGTTGAACCCTCTGTCCCTCGTCGCCCGGCCAACCCTGAGGCTTCCACGGCGATCTGAGACCAGCACCAGGTGCGCCAAGCCATCCTTGACGCCCTCTCGCCGTTTCCAGGCCCGGAGCAGTCCTCCCAAAGCTCCACCGCGACGATCTTTCCTTTTCCGGTTCAGCTCGAGCCGCCGTCACGGGAACGATCCGTCCGGCCACCACAGCCTACCTTTCACTGAGCCGTGAACAGAAAAAAGGTTCGCCTTCAGTCCCTCTTTCAGTACCACAAGCTCCGGCGGCATGACATAGGCTGCTCACGCCGGAATTTCATGATTTTGCGACGGTGTGCAAAAGGGGAGCCCGAACCAATTCGCGAAATTCGTAGTCCACACCGCACCACTCATCCTCTCGTGAAGGGGATCACTTCTAGGTGCCCGTACGAGTCCATAGGAGCAGGAACAACGAAGAACCGTTGAGGGAAACTGCTGTTCTTCGAGTTTTAGAAGAATTTCCGATTTCCGGCCTAGGTCGAACGGTGACAGCCCAACACAGCCCTTTCCGAGCTCCGTGGAGCTCATGACGACCTTTCCTAGGGTCCACTGGTGCTCTATGACCTTTTGTTCGATAGGTTGAGGTGTTAGGAAGGCCGGCCGACACGGCCGAAGTTCTTCCGAAGCTACCGCTCGTCGCCGACCATGTGCCGGCCATTTTCATGACACGCTGAGCCCAGAATCATGTTCCCCGAGTGGATTTAGGCAGGGGCAGCCAGAATCATGAAGTTTGAAGCACCACAGAAGCCGCCGGCGAGCTCTCCGGCAAGGTGTCACGGCGGCAGAGCGCGGGAGGCGGGAGGAAGACGAAGGGGGTGGGTCCTGGCTGTCAGCGGCAGATATTTTAAAACCGGGATCTGCTGTGGCACGGATCGGGTGTGGCTGTGCGTGAAAGAATCTGTAGCCGCGTGTGTCATCCGATGAGGAGCCGACACGTAGCACCGGGTCCCACGTGCAGTGATTTGAACTTTTCCCGATTTTCAGATTTCATTCAAATTTCAAATTCTCATAACTTTGGCTAGGAACATCCAAATCGAGTGAACCAAATTTTTTTGGATTCAGCTCTCTGAGTACTTTCCATCAAATCAAGTTTCACTTCATGAAAATCCTTATTTCTCCATAATTAATTCTTCAAAGTTTAAATTGTTTAGAATTTTAACATGAGAACCCTTTGGAGGAAAATTCTAAAATTTTGCTGGGATGTTTACCAAAATATCCCTGAGCTACTGTAGAAATTTCAGACCCATTTGAGCTCATTTGATCCACCTAATGGGGTGATTGATAAAACTGTTCCAGAGAAAATGGAAAATGTTCAGAAACATTTTCAGAATTTCTCTGAAATTGTTTAGCTCATATCTTTAGCTAGGGAACTTCAAATTAAGTGAGACCAACTCCACTAGAACCCTCTGAAAAGCTAGTTTGCAGAAAGACATGGCTTACTCCATGAAAATCCCTAGAACACCCTAAGAGCTCCAAGTAAGGTTAAGTACATAATTAATTGTGGAGGGCTCAAATGAGCTTTGCTGCAACTAAAACTTGGCCAAGTCTCTGTCTAGGTTGTAACCAAACCACAATAAAAATTTTAGAGTTATTGGGTCTGTCTAGGGAGACTTATAAACTTCACAAGTTTAAATTCAATTCAAATGCATGTAAATTGATACATATACTTGTTACCTCATGTAGTCGCTAAGGTTGAGGAGGAGCCTGAAGTCTTAGACTTCGTTACTCTGGAAGAGAAGCTAGCCTACGACCAAGAGCAGCAAGGCAAGCTCCAGTTTGCATTAACCGTTTTACGAATCTTTACTGTTTTGAGAACTTTCTTTGAGTACCAATGACTTCTTGCATTAGAGTCTTGATTGAAACCCAAATGCATAGCCAAGAAAGCCATGGGTTGGGATAAGGATTGAAAACCACGTTAGCTACTGCAATGCTAAGATAGTGTGGGATTCGGTACAAGTCGAGTAGTTGGAACTACTCGCGAGAATAGGCTAGAGGCACATTGCTCGGGTAGAGATAGCAAATGAAACACATGGCAAGAAAAATGAGACCGAGCGGAGAGTAAGGGCAGCAGGACTTTTAGGCCTGTGTGCTATAGCTCCGCTTGTGTCGAGTGTGGACCGATCCGTGTGCGGGCCTGTTGAACAAGCTAGAACAGTACCGAAGACCTACCGGCTATATGGGAACCGGGAAACCGATGTAACTCGGGTAGCTGGGTATTGAGGCATTGCCTGTCGTTCAGAGGGTAGGTTGAGACCTCTTGCTCGGGACGATAGGACCGGTTCAATATTTGGCTAACGGGTGAAAGGTGGTTGCGTACGACGTCCGTGATGGTTGCTGTAGGCAACATCGAGTACGGGCGTACGTGAAGGGTTATTCGGGTAACCCTGCAGGTGTAAATCGCTTATAATCGCCGTCCATCGCGGTCAGAGAGTACCACTTGTTCACTGTACCGTGACGTAGAAAGAACAGGCTAGATACATGTTAAAATGTTGTTGATTGAAAGATGGACTTTGATTGTTAATGATTTGCTGTAGTTTAGAGCTAATTAAAATTCCTTTTTAACTTTGGGCAAAGTACATGAGAGAAATGCGTTTCTTGTTTGATTGCGGCTCTCTCATGCGCCTTAGCGTAAGGTTCTCCACAACCTGCTGCTAAAACTTGAAAGTAAGGTTCCACTAATTAGGCGAGTCCTTGCAACTTATTTTACCTCATGTAACCTATAACCTTCCATGTAGAAGTTTCATGTTTAGGAGAGACGGGTCAGTCTTGCTGAGCCTTCATGCTCACTGCTTGTGTTTGAAGCTTTTGCAGGTTCTATGATGAAGGGACTACCGAGGGGGAGACGGAACCCCATCGAGTGGGAGTCGTGCACACCGCCGTGTTAGTGTGGGTGCATGCTAGCGGGGCCACGTTCACGGGCTGAACGTGAACTTGATGCGTAGTCTACGCCCGTGAGTGTAGACTGGACATATTTTGTTGTAAAAATGTTCATACACTGGTTCATGTAACAAAACTTTGCTTCCGCTTTGTACCTTTGATGTGTGTTATCCGGTGCTGTGCAACGCAGCACCCCTCAGCGTGATCCTGGCTCGACAAGCCGTGGGGTCGTGTCAGTTTGTAGACTTCCGCTGTAGCTACTTGATGTAAAGTATTTACAAAGAAAAACTTGTAAGCTTCCGCTATTGTTTTTATGTAATACATTGTTCCTTAGATGTGTGCTGTTGGGTGCCGCACAACACGGTACCACCCAATGCGATTCCCGGGCAAGTGCCACGTCCCCGTGACTGAACTGGCGGCGTCGGGCCCTGTCAGCATGGTACCAGAGCCGCATTGGTAATGGCACAAGGAATAAGGATCGTATTACGACAAAAACTTAGGATACGGTGAGCAAACGGTATTAGGCCCACATAAGGACTATAGTAGTATAGTTATTTAAAGTGGCATGACTAACATACTTGTTATAATTCTGAATTATGATTATGTAACGACGCACCTACGCTCAGGTAAGCATGGTAAGGAACGCCACCGAAAGCGGTTCATTTTCGGTTAGCTCCCCTGACGAGGAATGTGGTTCAGGGATAGGTCTCACAGCTTGGTGTGGGACGTTAATATGAAACTCTTGAACTCTTCATGTTCCTGAGTTCATATGAAACGCTGATCCCTAGCATGCATTAGGCAAGAAAGTGGAGACCCCATCGTGTGGTCAGTAACGCGATAGTGTGTTCTTCTGGATATAGCCTAGAAGGACATACGCAGCGCTTGCCATCGGCGTGCCCTGCAGGGCAGTAGGTAGTATCTGTTGGGTTGATAAAATTCCCAACCGTGACGACCCGTTCGCGCTCTACTCGGGTTCCCCGTTGTGTGGTGTGAAAACACGACCATTTACCTTGAGACGTGACTTGACTCAAGGACGGCCCGTATGGAAATGATACAGGGCGTATGTTTTTAGTATGATATGGAACTGCCTGAAATGAGAAAAACCTATGTGTGCATCATCATTGAGTGTTCTTCTGCAGGTACTAACCACGAAACCGTAGTACGAGTATAACACATTTGTGAGTGACCATTTTAGTGCCACCTAAGATACATTGTGCCGGTATAATCCGGTTAGGATTTTATTTTGGTGAGACTACGTAGTACCGACATGTTTCTTACGGTGCATCGACGCCGTACTAAACTTAATAACTTCTTCCCTTTGAAGAAATGGCTCATGATATAACTTTCAACTAAAAATGGAAGTTTGAAACAAATATTAGTTACTGAACTCTTATTTTGAGCTAAGATTAAAATGAGAGGAAGACTAGGCTTCAAACATTTCAAAAACAGAGTGCTCTGTTTTCGGCAGGAATTCTTGCTGGACTTAAACAGAGCATAACTCTGAGTAGCTTGATCCAATTAAGGTGTATGATACAGTTTCTGGAAATATTTTTAAGTGCTCTACAACTTATCTGTAGACCTCCAGAGCAAAAATCACATGCTTAGTTGGCGAAAAGCACAGTTGAAGGTAAACTGTCCAGAACCAGGACAGCAGCAAAACCTCTCTGGACTTTTCTTTTTTTAAGCCATAACTTTATGTAGACAAATCCTTAAGAAGCCTATGATACACCGTTGGAAAGGTTATGAATTTTGCAACATTTTTGTAGTTCAAAGTTTGTTCAGATTCTTATTGTATTTGTATATACAACTGTGATAAAATCAGCCACATACAAAGGAGATGCTGGCAAATTTTATCCAGGAATACTGTCAACTTTGGGAAATCATAACGTTTAATCCAGAGATGATATCAAGGCATAGAAATACTCACTGGAAAGATACTGAAGTTAACTTTAACTTCACTATTCAACTTGAGTTATGAAAATGCCTTTAACTAGATCAAAATCTGGAGATAGTGCCTAAAGGTCTATTATGTACAGATAGACTGGTTAGCTATGTCTACTAAGGAGTTGTGTAAACATGGATTTTGTTACTGCTTTCATAAATTTTTGACATATTCATGTTTTCATTAGTCTCACATACTGCTGAGTTCTTCTTTAACTCATCTCAACTACATTTTGCAGTATGGTTCATACTCGCTCTAGGAGTAGGGCCGGGAGTTCTCGCCAAGGCGGTGATGCTTCTATCTCACTGTCGGAACCACCATCCACGGGATGGATGAATCTTATGACTCCAGTCGTCGAGTCTAACCAAGAGAACACTAGGCTACTCCAAGAAGCAATGCAAGAACACACACGCTTACTCCAAGCCTTGGTACAGCAAGGCGTACTCCAGAACAAGCAACAAGTCGTTCCACCTCGGAACGCTTATCTGGATTTCTTGGCGACTCAACCGCCAATCTTTACTGAAGCCACCGAACCTGTGGAAGCAGATCAATGGCTTCGTGTCATGGAGTCAAAATTCGGAGTATTCAAGTGTGATGAATACCAGAAGACCAAGTTTGCCGCTCAAAAACTCGATGGAGCTGCCGGAAATTGGTGGGTTGAACATCTTGCCACCATTCCGGAGGACCATCAAGTCTCGTGGAGTGAGTTTTGTGAAGCCTTTCGTACTCGTCACATACCACTAGGTATTGTCAAGGCAAAGTGGGGGGAATTTTTAGGCTTGAAGCAAGGGGTCATGAGTGTCCTCGAGTATGTCAGAAGGTTTAACCTATTGGCCCAATATGCTTCCGAATATGTAACGAAAGAAGAGGCACGGTGTGATTTGTATTTCCATGGCCTGAGTGCCATATTACAGGAGAAGTTGGCTGTGCACAATAACGGCAGTTACACCGACATGGTCGATGCGGCTCTCATACAAGAGAAGCCGACACTTGAGTGGCCACCAGAGAAGAGAAAGATGAGTGAGATCGAGCAGGCTAGCACAAGTTATGTGCCTCAAAAATACCGTTTGGTGTATCAAACGCCACCCGGTGAAAGATGGAGGCTACCTGTACGATTCTCTCCTCAAGGGTTGATTGTTGGTCAAGTTCCACAACTTGCACCACCTCCACAGCAGCAGCACCAGACGGTGGTTTGTGCTCCATCGCTGCAGCCTTTTGTGTACCTAGCATCCAACCGCAAGTCAACGAAGAACCGGAGAGACATCCGTGTTTCACTTGTAGGCGTATGGGCCATTATGCTAGGCATTGTCTATAGGGAACTCGAGGCTGCGGGTCATCATATTTACAACAATACGACTCGTACCTCAATCTGCAGATAGGAGGGCAGATAAGGGGCAATATTCACTATACTGTGATTGATGATGTTCCGGAAGGAGAAGCCGCATTAGCAGGGATGTTTTCTCTGAATCAGCTACAGGTTTTGATTCTCTTTGATTCCGGTGCCACATACAATTTCATTAGCCAGACTTTTGTGGCTCAACATCAGCTCCAACCAGTTTATACAAAGAGGCAATACCTCATATCTTCGCCCGGGGGGAGCAGTACTGCAAGCGAGGTTGTCTCCCGAGCACCTCTTTGTTTGTGGGGTAGAATATACCCTGCGACTCTCATTATTCTTGACATCAGCTCCAGGACCGTTGAGCTCAACTCCCCACAGCACGGTCTTCATATATTAATTCTGGGCGCCAGACGGCAACAGATTGCAACAGTGAACCACACAGAAGCTGTTAAGATTGAGGACATTCCGGTGGTACGTGAGTATCCGGATGTGTTTCCCGATGATTTACCGGGCATGCCACCCGAGCGAGACGTTGGGTTCAATATTGAACTTATACCGGGAACAACACCGATCTCACGAAGGCCATACAAGATGGCACCCAATGAACTGGCAGAATTGAAGACACAGCTGAATGACCTAATGAGCAAGGGCTTTATACGACCGAGTTCGTCACCTTGGGGTTGTTCAGCGTTGTTTGCCAAGAAGAAGGACGATACACTACGGCTTTGTGTTGATTATCGTCCTTTGGAACACCGTTACCATCAATAACAAGTATCCACTACCTCGCATTGATATGCTCTTCGATCAATTAGTGGGTGCGAAGGTATTTTCAAAGATGGATCTTCGGTCCGGATCTCACCAGATTAAAATCCGGGCGGAAGATATTCTGAAGACGGCATTCTCAACGAGATACGGGCTGTATGAGTATCTCGTTATGTCTTTTGGTTTGACCAACGCCCTGGCACACATTATGTACCTGATGAATTCAGTGTTCATGCCGGAGTTGGATAAATTCGTCGTGGTCTTCATCGACGATATCTTGGTGTACTCCAAGTCAGAGGAAGAACATACTGAACATCTGCATATTGTGCTACAAAGATTGCAAGATCATCAGCTCTATGCAAAATTCAACAAGTGTGAATTCTGGATTAATCAAGTAGCGTTTCTCGGACACATTATTTCAGCGGAGGGCATCGCTGTAGATCCGAGTAATATTATCCAAGTACAGAAATGGGAGTCACCAAAGTCAGTGCATGAAATCCGTAGTTTCCCCGGTTTAGCGGGTTATTACCGGAGGTTTATTCCGGGTTTCTCCAAGATCGCTAAACCGATGACGGAATTATTAAATAAGAATAACAGATTTGTGTGGGGTGCTGCGTGTGAACAAGCTTTCAAGACTTTAGTGAAGCATATCACAACAGCCCCAGTTCTTGCTCAGCCAGATACGACGAAGCCATTTGACATTTATTGCGATGCATCTGACATCGGTCTTGGCTGCATGCTGATGCAAGAAGGACGAGTGGTCGCTTATGGATCTCGTCAACTCAGAAATCACGAGCAGCATTATCCCACTCATGATCTTGAGTTAACTGCCGTGGCTCTTGCTTCGAAGATGTGGAGGCATTACTTGCTCGGAAATCTTGTACACCTCTACACCAACCACAAGAGCTTAAAGTACATCTTCACTCAGAAAGAATTAAGCATGAGGCAGCGAAGATGGCTAGAGCTCATTAAAGACTATGGACTTGAGATTCATTATCATCCAGGAAAGGCGAATGTGTTTGCCGATGCGCTCAGTCATAAGGCGCATATCCATCACCTGACTATTGCTGAAATGGATGATGAAGAACCAAGCCTCCATGTCATCCCATATGGAGCTCTCTATAATCTCGCTCTCATTCCTACCATCCGAGAGGAGATCATTGAAGCTCAACGAAAAGACAAGGGTATGTCTCACATATGGCGGAGAATTGACAACGGAGAAATGAAATGCTTCCGGAAGGATGATGAAGGTACTTTGTGGTTCAACGACCGGATTGTAGTACCCCGGGATATGGGACTACGGAAGAAAATTTTGGATGAAGCTCATTTGTCCAAATTTTCCATTCATCCTGGCAGCAATAAAATGTACCAAGATCTCTGGAAGAAATTTTGGTGGACACGTATGAAACGTGAAGTTGCAAAGTAAGTTTCAGAAAGTGATGCGCGTCGAAGAGTCAAGGCCGACCATGTGAAGAAGTCGGGCCTGTTGCAACCACTGCAAGTACCAGCATGGAAGTGGGAAGACTTGAGTATGTACTTCATCGTCGGGTTGCCGATGACCTCCCACAACCATGATTCGATTTGGGTAATCGTTGATCGATTAACAAAATCAGCACGCTTTATCCCGGTGCATACAAGATATAACGCAAAGCAGTATGCTGAATTGTACATAGCACGGATCTTGTGCTTACATGGAGTTCCCCGCACCATTGTGTCCGATAGTGGATCGCTGTTCGTAGCCCGTTTCTGGGAGCAGCTACACGCATCCTTGGGAACCAAGCTGATTAGAAGCTCCACGTATGACCCCCAAACCGATGGGCAAACTGAGAGGGTGAATCAAATACTGGAAGATATGCTAAGAGCATGTGCCATCAACCACGGTAAGAGCAGGGATGATCACTTACCGTTGGCGGAGTTATTGTACAACAACAGATATCAGACGAGCATCAAAATGGCACCATATGAAGCTCTATACGGCCGGAAGTGCCGTACACCATGGAACTGGTGCGAATCCGGTGAACGAGTAACGTTCGGGGTTGATCTTGTCAATGAAGCCAAAGAGAGAGTTCGGATAATACAAGAGAACCTCAAAGCTACCCAATTTTGTCAGAAAAGCTACGCGGACCAGAGGCGTCGACCGCTACATTTCGACGTCGGGGAGAACGTGTACCTTTGTGTGTCTCCGATGAAAGGGATTCATCGGTTCGGTGTCAAGGGGAAACTTGCTCCCCGATTCCTCGGTCCATTTGCTATCACGGAGAAGTGCGGGACTGTAGCCTACCGTCTGGAACTACCGGCAAGCCTTGCCGGTATTCACGACATATTTCACGTGTCCCAGCTGCGGAAGTGTCTCAAGTTTACCGCTGCTGTCCGCACCGAAGACATCGACGAGTTGAAGCCGGATCTCACCTACACCGAGCAGCCTATTCAGATTATTGACAAAAAGACCCGGATCACCCGAAACCGGAATTTGAAATTTTACAAAGTCCTGTGGAGTAATCATACCACGGAGGAGGCAACGTGGGAAAGCGAAGATTACATCCACCAGAACTATCTGGAACTTTTTTCTTAGACTTTGTAAATACCCTCCCATCTCGTTCTTCTTTTGTAATCTCAGGACGAGATTCCTTTTAAGGGGGGGGGGGAATGTAAAGGTCCCAAAAATGTGAATACAAAGAAACTCTTGTTTGCAAAAGATGGTTTCATATGTATGAAATTTGGGACTTGTTAAAAAAAATTTTCACATGAGAGCTCTTTTCACACAAGTTCAAATAATTGGTGACCAAGGATGCAATGCCACCAAGGATGCAATGCCTCCAAATCTTCAAGGCATGTACCACGGCTGCATGTTCCAGGTCGTGTGTAGGGTAATTCAGCTAATGTTTCTTTAATTGCATCGATGCACAGGCAACCACTTGTCCTCCTTGCATGAGCACACATCCAAGCCCTTATCTTGATGCGTCACAATATATATTGAAACTCTTGCTTACGTCCGGCAATACTAAAATTAGCGCTGTTGTTAATCTCTTCTTTAACTCCTCAAAGCTGTCTTGATATGCTCGTGTCCACTGAAATGCTTTCCCTTTCATCAGCAATTCAGTCATAGGCTTCGCTATTTGGAGAAATCCTTGATGAACCGGCAGTAGTATCCAGCCATCCCAAGGAAACTCCGAATGTCCCTCACATTCTGCGGTTGGTTCCACTTCAAAACATCCCTCACTTTTCTGGGATCAACTGATACTCCTTCTTCGGAGATGATGTGGCGTAAGAACGATATCTCCTTTAGCCAAAATTGACACTTGATAAACTTAGCATACAATTGATGCTCTCGTGGTTTCTGCAACGTCTATCTCAAGTGTTCTTCATGTTCTTCCTCACTTTTTGAATACACCATGATATCGTCGATGAAAACCACGACAAACATGTCCAAGTAGTCCATGAAGACCTTATTCATGAGGTACATAATGTATGCAGGTGCATTCGTCAACCCAAATGACATAACGGTATATTCATACGAACCATACCATGTTCGGAATGCAGTTTTGGGTATGTCGGAGGGCTTAATCTTCAGCTGGAAGTATCCCGACCAAAGATCAATCTTGGAGAAAATTTGGCCACCTTTCATTTGATCGAATAAGTCCTCTATGCGGGGCAGCGGGTATTTATTCTTGATCGTCACCTTATTGAGAGACCTATAGTCTACACACATCCTTTGTGTCCCATCATTCTTGTCTACAAAGAGCACGGGGGCTCCTCACGGTGACGAGCTTGGGCGTATAAAACCCTTTTCTAGCTGCTCCTGAATTTGCTTCTTGAGCTCCACTAATTCATTAGCGGGCATCCTTTTATCATTTTATTTGCTTCTATATTCCTCTCTTCATTTCTTCTTCTTTTTAAATGCTTCTCTACGCAATGCATGGTAGTAATTTTGAGTGTGTTACACTCAGGTTAAGGCTGATGTGGTGAGGTAATAGTCTACTACTGCTCGAATGATTTCTTTCCAATATAAATCTTACAACGAGATTTTGATATGATCTTTAGATCCAATAGTTAATTTTCTAATGTTATATTGGGATCCTCGACTTGGTATCCCTTCTTCACCTTTTATAGGGGTAAAGATATCACGATAAGTCCAAAGTCTGTTTTAAGTTGGATATGTCTAGTAGAAACTCTATCTATATCTTGCTATATTAGGCTCTGTTTGGCACAACTTAAACTTATTAAAAAATAGCTTGTCTAAAAAGCTGGTGAACAACAGTTTAAACTTATATCTCACTTTTAGTTCATTAGAAGCAGTTGAAGAAGCTGACTGTTTGGTACATCCTCATCTTATTTTTGTGAAAAATTTGGTCTAAAAGTTATGCCAAACAGGGCCTTAGGCTTAAGGTGACCACTTTCTTGCTTATCTAGCCAGAGTTCAGGCATTAATTTTCTACCCTGCCTCGTTTTTTATATGAGGTCAAAGTTCGGTTTTTATACTTTTTGTAGTGATCATGTTGATAACCTTATATTGCTTAGCCTTCATATGTTTTGTCATCCATTGAACTGGGCTATTGCATGGTCATACCCCGTCACGAGCCATCGGTGAATACTAAGCTTTTGTCAATCCACCATAGCAATTTTCACCCAAACTATCGTTGAGCAAATCATCCGACGGGGGTGAATCGAAATCACTGTGCGTAGTAAGCTATGCCGCCCTTGTTTGGCCGATCAACCTTGTTCTTGACTCTCGATCGGTAACCTGCATGGTGCATGATCAGTAGTGGATTTCGCATTCTCTGGCGGTGAGCTGTCTGGGCAACAGCTTTTGGTGTTTCTATTGCCATCATCATAGACGTCAAAGAAATCGCATGATTTTCATCAAGGTTATTTTTTGTTTCGCTCCTTTTGAATCTTTGTGGAGATATATATAAAATTGTAGCTTCAAACTATGTTGTCCTCCGGATTCTTATTGTTAATCACACCACTTTCTCTATCAATCTGCATATATATAGAGGTGTACTTCCATTGCACTTGTATAATGTACATAGATACATAGTAGAGAGAGGGAGAAGAAGGTATAGAGAGAGAAATGGAGGCAGCTGACTTCTTTAGCGTGAGCGAGTGCAAGGGCCAGAAGACCATCGATGGCGAGCAGGTGCCGCTGGTCCTGACTCCCTCCAGCGACAGTGCCAATGGCTACGAGGCGCTGGTGGAGGCGCTGAAGGCGAACCGCGAGTGGGTGGAGGCCAAGATGGTGGCCAACAGCGGCGTGCTGCTGCGTAGATTCGACGTGCGCGACGCCGTCGAGTTCAACGCTGTTGTGGAGGAGCTCGGGTGGCCGGACATCCGGTACGTCGGCCCAGCGCCGCACACGCGCGTCCACGGCCGCGTCTGGATGGCCAACGAGGGGCCGCTCGAGGAGTTCATCTACTACCACCACGAGATGGTCCTGGTACGTATCCTATCTCCTTCCTCACGGCCATTCCGTTCATCATCCTGATTGCAATCACCATTAGTTATTGATTTTCATCAGATTAAGGAGTTCTCTGCTGACGGAGCGTGCGCTGGCGGAGTTCCCGGAGATGGTGGAGGTGCTGGACGAGAAGGGCCTCAGGTACACGTTCATGGCGCTGAGCAGGAACGACACCAAGTCGATGAGGGGCCGCGGCTGGGAGGACGCCTTCGCCACCTCTCTGACAAGGCCGAAGCTGTGAGGCGTGCGCGGGCGCTGGGCATGGACGTTGAGTGGCTGCCGGACGGTGGCGTGCGGATGATCCTTTGCCCAGGCAAGCTCACCCGTGTGTTCCCGGGGCGTAAGGGGCGCAGGATGTGGTTCAACATGGTGGTCGGGATGCACGGCAAGGAGCTGAGCTCCGCAACGTTCGCCGACGGGTCCGAGATCCCCGCCGACTTCGTGCGGCAGTGCGGCGAGATCATGTAAAGGTCCCAAAAATGTGAATACAAAGTAACTCTTGTTTGCAAAAGATGGTTTCATATGCATGAAATTTAGGACTTGTTAAAAAAAATTTCACATGTGATAACCCACATGAGAGCTCTTTTCACACAAGTTCAATTAATTGTTTGAAAACTTGGAACCCAAGAGGTGTCAAAAACCAAGATGGGAAGTTTCTATATGTGTGAGAAAGCTAAAGTCAGATTTGGAACAAATTTGTTCAACTCAAAAATTCAAATGAGAACAACAATATGACTTTCAAAACTGTTGTGTTAAAAATCTCATTTGAAGCAGCCAAATTAAAAATCAGATTTCATATTCGAATTCCTTAGGTCCAAATTAGTCGGTATGCAAAGTTTCATGATTTGTTGAAATGTTTTGCAACTCATTTTCCAAAATGGACTTTAAATAACAAAGAATTCAAAGACCCGTTTGAATTTGGATGAAACTTGCCCAATTATCCAAATACACCTCAGATTTGAACTCCCACAATTTGATTTCACATATTGCAAATTTTGGGAGATATTTTGAGGATAAGAGGGAGCTGTGGTGGGACCCACCTGTCATTGAGGGGGAGAAATTTGCAAAAGATCTTCAGAAGAGCAGTCTCTGTTTTGCTTCTCACGTGAGACCGACAGAGAGAAACCGACACCAGCGCCACCGCTCGGTCGACCGCCTCTCACCCAAACCGCCTCAGCTGAGGTTCTTATACCCTCTGCCGTGCTCCCTTTTGCCCTTATCACCGAAACATCGAAGCCCTTTCCCCCTCGCGCGAGCAACAGACCGCAGCGGCAGACGCTCGTCCGATCGATCGGCCACCACCACAGCTAGCGTGCAAAGCTTTGACTGAGCAGCAAAACCAAACCCTAGAAGTTCCCACAACCTCCTCGCACCACAGCCGAGCAGTTCTTGGCTCTCCTCACTTGGGAGCAATCCTTTCCACGGCGGCCGAAAGCATCGGCGACGAAGTGCTCTCACGGGCAGCCCTACAGAGAGGTTTTAACGACCAAGCAAGAGGACCGTTGGGCGTGCAAGAGCTTCCTGCAGCTTCCATCCGAAGCTCAGCTCCAGCCGTTGCCTCTTCCTGACAAATTTCGGGATTTTCCTCCGGCCGGTTCAAACCGAGGTGCGGGTAAGGATCATTTAAATTCTCACGCTATAATGGTTTAGAGCTCTGCAAATTGCACACACAGGAGCTAGACTTGCTTAGCAATCGTTCTTCTTCACAAACCTTAGCATGAAACCCACGGTAGAAGGCTTGCTCCGAGCTTTTCCGACAGCTACCGTGATAGGAAGCATCGGGCGCACGATGAACCCTAGTTTGGGGCCTTTTCCGAGCCCAGGTGCGGCCATGCCGAGCTTCTTCAGCCCTCACTGGTGCTGTAGGACCTTTCCAGGGAGCTTTTGGCGGGCTAACACCATGGGGCGACATCGCCGAACTTTCACCGAGCTGTCATGCCGTCGCGAGCTGCTTTGGAGGTTCTGCCGGCTCGGGAAAACCACACCAGCGTGTACCTCGCACGAAACTAGGGCATAGCAGCGGGTTTGAGTATTAGATATGGATGGATGACAGACTTCGGAGGCGCTCCGGCGAGCCCCGGCGGCGCGGGCGCACGGGGGTGAGAGGAAGAAGACGATGGCGCCGGGCCCGCATGTCAGCGATGTTGAGAGGGAGGCTGGATCTTCTGTGGGCTCGGATCCACTGAGGCAGCGCGGGAAGTAAATTCTGTAACCCCGTGTGGCTTGTTCCAGTGCGTGACACGTGTGTTTCCCGGACCACAGTCAGATTTAAACTTTTCCACGATTTATTCAAATCCCAGATTTTCCCAAAACTTTAGAAGAGCATAACTTTTGCTAGGAAACTCCAAATTTAGTGATTCAAATTGGTCTAGATTCAGAGTGAATCCAAATATGCAACCCAATTTGTATGGAAGGCAACAATTAATTCTGGAAAATTCTTTAAACTTTTCAGCAAAACAATTTTAGAGGGAGTTTGGTTTATCAAAAAATCCTCAAGTTTTGCCAGAATATTCTTTAGGGTGTTATTGAACTCCTGTAAAAGTTTCAGCTCATTTGGAGTTGATTTGATCAGGAGAATTCAGATTTTAAGTTACTGTATTCAAATGAATACAGAAACATTTTCAGAGAATTTCCAAAACTTGGAAATTCAGTTATGGGCAATTCTTAGCTCCAAAAATCCTAGGAAAATTCATGTAGACTATATGAACTATAATTGAAATTGTAGTTCACTAAGTTTGACATGAACATGGGTGTTACCTCAGAAGTAATTCATCTTTGCTTAATTGCTTAGAGAATTTTTCTGAATAAACCACTTAAAGAAAAGTGCTAATTTTGTGGTCCAGATGACTTTCTTGTGACCAGGAACTCACATAAAAATTCTCTGCTTCATTAGAGCTCTGGATCACCACTGTCCTGTTCAACCTCTTAAGGTGATCAACACACAATTGGAGATAGCACTCAACACTTGATCATAGTGCTTAAACCCAACCCAAACCACTAGCACCAGTGTCATTTTAAATTCTTAAAAAGAGTTCCAGTTTTTAAACTGTCATTAGATCTCATTAGCAAATACTTTACAATTAAATGCATATGCATATTCATATCGTGTAGCATCTACGTGAGAACGTGTGAAGAAGTTGGAGTGAAGGTCAAGGAGGGAGGAAAGTGAGTGATCAAGCTCCAAGTGATCATCACTAACTGATTGTAATCTTAGTCACCTGCAAAACAGGCAAGCCCCGGTTTGCATTTGAACAGTTTTATAAAGCATTTCCATTTCTAGAGATCATAGCTTGAATTGTTTGTTTGCATTAAGTCTAGTCGATATTGAAAACCCCAGCTGTATGACCAGAAAGATCTAAGAGGGAAAGGGTAGAATAGCACCTCCTCGAGTGGATTTGGCTACGCTAATGTTAGTAGGAAAGGTTCGGTAGAAGTCGGGTAGTTGGAATCTACTCGCGAGTATAGGGCTGGTTTATCCGGAGCGGGTCAAGAATAGAAACGATGAGGAAAGTTCACACATAAGAAATGGATACCAGGCAGGGAGGTTTAGATGCAGCAGGCTGCGGACCATGCGTGCATAGCCCTGCCTGTGTCACTTAAGGCCCGTCCGTGCTTGGCCCTGTTGGACAAGTTTGAGTTGTGTACCGGGCACATACTGGCTATATGGGACCCCAGGAAACCGATGTACCTTGGGAGATCCATGTTGGAACTTTTCTAACTGCCTTAGGCTTTCGGCGTCAGGGTAGCAGGAGTTAACTCGCTCAAGAACATACCACTGCGGGTATGTACCTGGAGGGAGCTTGCAGGCTCGGGGCAGTTAGACTGTGTCCTGTGTGGACGATCTTGGGAAAGGTGGCCGCGTACAACGTCAGTCGAGGTTGCTGCCGGCAACTCGGAGTACGGGTGTACGTGTCGTGTAGTCCGGGCGTGTACTGATTCGAATCACCATCGCTCGCGGTTATTTGAGCATACTTGCCCACTGCGTCTTGACATAGTAACAACTGAACTGTTTTTCTTTGATCTTGATAAGGCTGTGATGTAACTTGTATTGCAACAATGATTGAATTAGAGATAGGCTTATTAAACATTACTTTCACCTTGTGCAAGGAGCATCGCAACAAAGCTTTTCTTGTTTGATTGTGGAGTTGTGATGCTGTTCGGCTCAAGTTCTGCACAATGAGGCTTAAAATCTGAAAGTTAAGGATCAACTTTAGGCGAGTCCTTTAAGTAAATCTAGCTAACCCAAATTGTCACCATCGAGCATGTAGAGTTTCTTGTTTAGGAGAGACGGATCAGTCTTGCTGAGCCTATGTGCTCACACTTGCTATATGAGTGGTTTTGCAGGTTAACATCGATGCTACAAAGAAGGTTGTCTGGTGAGACTCGGAGACTTCCGAGTCGTGTAACACATGGAGAACCCCGCCGCTGCTGTTGTCTTCGTGTTGGTAGTGAGAGGAGTCCGCGGGCTGGACTTCATCTCAAGCGCTCTTTAGTTACTCGACGTGAGTGGTTTGTAGACTTCCGGTGTAGCTACTTGATGTAAAGTATTTACAAAGAAAAACTTGTAAGCTTCCGCTATTGTTTTTATGTAATACATTGTTCCTTATATGTGTGCTGTTGGGTGCCACACAACACGGCACCACCCAATGCGATTCCAGGGCAAGTGCCACGTCCCAGTGACTGAACGGGCGGCGTCGGGCCCTCTCAGATCATAGAGGAGGAGAGCGTCCAGTTCCAGTGGGAGAAGGGTGACGTTCTCATCCTGACAACCTCGCCAAGCTCCACGGCCGCCGCCCCTCGCTGCCGCCCAGGTGGGTCCTCGTCGCCACCTGCAAGTGAAGGCCGGCCGGTGACAAGTGGCACGCGATTCAGTCCTCTTTATCTGAAATAAGAGCCTAAGTATAGTGGATTAAGTCAATCGATTGAGTTAATGCAGAACTATTATGTGTTCGTATGCAATTTTTCATGTTGTTCAAGAAATGACATGTGTCGTGGTGGTATACGGTTTTCTTAATTTTCCTATGGTAGTCAAAGGCATGGACGAGTGCAGTGATGTTGCATCTGCCGCTGTATACAGTTAAGTATATGGGTTAACCGCAGTGTTGACACATGGAATGAAATAAGAACTGGGTTTATGATGATGTGAGTGCAAGTTTGCTGACGAACCATCATAAACTTCGCAGTGCGTCTGCTGGGAGGAATACCGTAACAAGGATTAAACACAGGCCGAATCATTTGATTCCAACTCCGATTCCGTAATAACTAGAGTGACCATGGCCATCGCTTGATGCTTTTGTTGGGATTGCGCACTAACCTTCTATGCCCAACTGAAAACTGGATTTTTTATTAATATACAATTTTTTCATAGTCTAATAAAAAATCGTCGGTTTCAAAATTAGTAAAAATAACCTCTCATCACCCATTCATTAGGTGACAAAATGATGTGGCACGTCACACTAGCACTTACCTACCGAAAGGTGGCATGTAAACATTTGTCGTCTGATAAACGCGCCACGGAGCGCCATGTCAATGCCATGTCGGCCGCCCGTTAGGTAATATTTAAGTTTTATTACTGAAATTTCAAGAAATTAGTGTAGTAGTGTAGTTGTTAGTTCTAACATCTTATGCCAAGATGTCTCAAGTTTGAATTCTAGCGTGACATGTTTTATTTTATTTTTAACATACATGATATTTAGATTTCATAGAGAATAAATTCAAATTTAAATTTCATCATATTCAATTTTTACGGTCCAAACTGATATTATTTTTCCTAATATATGTTTGTTGGTGTTCGGATTTCCAACTAGTAACCGAATGCCTCACGCTCGTTCTCTGGATGACTAGCTAATAAAGACAGGGGATTATCCTGGTTCAGACAATGCGTCGTACGTGGAGCTTGGGGGGGGGGGGGGGTTGTCAGCCTTGTATTAGCTCATGCGGCTTGTACAACTGGGGTTACAAGCGAAACTCTCTCATGTGTTCTTGTGGGATGTCCGCCCCCGGGGATGTGCCTTGGCTCTTCATTTTATATCCCATTCGCCTCTGCTTATCCCCCGCCTCCTCATAAATTGGGTGGGTGTTTCCATAAAGGTGTCGGAGTGTAGTCTACCTAGCCGTGGTACAGGGATAATGACTACGTCTGCCCTTGTCTTGTCCATATTCGGTGTCTGCTTTCCACCACTGTTCTTCTGCACGGGATGGGACGGGACGGATGATGATAGTGGCAGGTGTGGTGTCGGTCTCTTTGCGTGTGGCCTCCCGCATCATCCTGAAGTCCTTCCTTCGCCCTCTCATGTCAGTATTGAAGTCACCCGTCTTTTGCGGGCTGACGTCGTCATCCCGTCTCGACCCTTGCCGGTGGGGGCCGACCGTCTTGTCCCGACCTCGGAGTTGGGTATTGTCGTTGTTGAACCTCGTGCCCAGGGCCTCGAGCTAGGACCCAACGCGGATCATTCGTTAAATAGTGTTTAAGTACTTTATTACAAGGACTCAATGTCTCAATCATGAATATCTAACTTATTCTTGCACCGGAAGACTCTAAACGACAGTGGAAAATGACTAAAACAGCAGGCTCCAACTTCAACTCCACAGGCATGATGACGGTAGTGCGCACGCCTAGTACTCCACATGTTCCTTGAAGTACTCGTCTCCTGTAGCTAATGTATATGTGGGAATGCAAGGGTGAGTACATGTCGTACTCAGCAAGTGCGGAAAAAGTATGACATGTAGCTTACAACAAGGGAGGAAATAAAAAGGCTAATTGCAGCAAGCAAATTTTATTTCACAAACATGGTAAAAACAAAAACTATTTTTAGGTGAGTTTAATCCAATATAACCAAGTAAATCAGCAACATTCTTTCATCATAATTCACCATTATTCAAGTCTCAACCAGCCATTAATCTTTCTCAAGTTCATCTCATACTCATAAATATTCATAACCATCTCATATTCATATAACCGAAACCAAATTCATTGTCATGACTCAAAACATCCCCAAAACCAATCCCAATGACCACACCCAAATATCCATACCCATTTTTGCCTCTAATCATGGAAGTTGGCCAGGTGCTTGTGACCGGAAGCACGGCTATGATGATAGTTTTACGCTCTGCAGAGGTGGCACCTCTTTACCCACAGGTTTGTGATTTCATCACCTGTCGGCGACTAGAAAGAACCTCCATTATACCAGTACACAACCGTTGGTGTATGGCCAAGAGATCACAAAATAGCCTTTACAAAGGGGCTACTAGGATGTACGTATCCTCTGAGGTTTCACCGGCAGGCTCGAATCTCCATTCTCCCACCCACGGGCCCCCTCTTGTGCCATGCAGTTCCCAGGGCAGTCCCTCTCGACTCCCATTCCCCGCACCATCTAACGGTCCATAACAAGCTAGCAACACACCTAATTAGTCAGCTAAGCCGCACCCATATTTGGCCTTGTGTTGGCACTGTTTTCCTGGCATGTGCTAGCATGAACCGGTCCTTAGATCTACGGCAAGTAAACCACCATCTCATTCAGCAACATCCACAAACCAAGCTTGCCTAGATCTCCCCGATTCCATGCTCAGTAACATCATCAAGTTCTCATCATCATCATTATTCATATGAGTGCAGTAGCTAACCATGTATTAATTCAGTTTCCCATATCCCGTAAGTTAAGCAAAGCAAAAAGGAAAAACGACCATACCTGACTCATCAACTTTCCCTGCGACAAGGATGGTTAACAAAGCTAGTAAACTCCTATAAAAAGGGTGTCCCATCAATTCGACACAAGCATACACGTTTTCATAAACAAAACAGATTAAAAACATGGGATCAATATGGTCAAGGGGGCACTTGCCTTGCTCCCGTGGTTCGTGTTGCTCAAGCGTCTCGAAGTCTTGGTGCTGTAGTTCCTCGTAGATGGCCTCTTGAGCTTGTCCTTCTACTCACGATCACGCACATACAAGATTTACAGCAATCAATTATCATGCACACACTTTACTTAAGATGTAATGGGGTAGATGAATGCAAATCCTATAGTGCAGTTTTATATAACCAGTTTGTACGTGTTCTTGCATGTTTTGATGTCTTTCATGGGGTTTTATGATGAACAAGGGTGTAGGGATCAAGTTTGGACGTGTTGATGATCTTGACACAAGATCTAGATCAATTCCACCGTCAAAAATCAATCAAAACATAATCTGTCCACACGCAAAAAATTCTGCTCGAAGGGGGTGATGAAAACGGATGCATAGAAACAGCGGCGACGTTGTAAGATGGGTAATGAAGACCTACCTCACTTCCTCCTTGCGGCAGGGCCTTCCTCCTAGCAACGGCAGCAGCGGGGGATTTATCTGTGGGGAATTATGGTAGGGCAGATCGTCGGGCTTCTTCTCCGGCGATGGCGAGGCGTGACGGGGCTCGACGGTGGGGCTCGTCGGTGTAAGGGCCTAAGTTTTTGGCACATATTCAAAGTATTCATCACCACCCACACTTCATTTGAAGAAACTTGATGAATACATTTGAAGAGAAAGTAACCACCATCAACATGATCATTAGAGAATAAACTCAGAAAATGCAAAAGTGGTATTTCCCACATGCATCATATAGGGGCTGGGCACATGAAAAACTCCTACCCCTTGCTAGGAATGTCCATGCCAAGTTTCACCCAAATTCAAAACCTTTTTGGAGTCCTTTTGGGTATAGCTAGAAAGAGGGTGGTTGGAACTCAAATTCAAATTCAAACTGTTTTCATCCCATGAATTCAAAAGTGGGAGACATATTCTTACTCAGCACATTTTTGTGAACTCACACACCAATTTTCACTCCATTTGGAGTTGATATTGACATGAGCTAAATTTAGCAAATTCAAACTTTATTTGAATTTCAAGCTGCATATGTGCTGAAATATAGTCAAACAAAAACCAATTTGAATTATGTCCCATTCAAATGGCCCAGGGGTAGATAATTCAAATGCATGAGGTTAATTTGGTCTCTACTATTTATAGCAGTGGAGAAAAGTTAATTTCAGAGGTTAAAACCTCAGGTGGGACCCACATGTCAGCTGCACAGTTCAAAGAACCGACTGAAGACTAGATCTCGGTTTCTTGCGCCCGACCGAGCTGCCGCCACGTCGAGAAAACGGCGAGGACAGCAGCTGCTTGTCGCCCCTGGCCGCTGAACCGCCTCCCTGGTCCCTTATCTAGGCGCCCGAGCCATCCCCGGTGCTTCTCACCGCTATCCCGACGCGTTCTCACCCAGCAAACTGAAATCCCTCGCCGCTCGGTTGAGCTCTCGGCCCCTCATCGCCCGGCCGATCCTGTGGTTTTCACGGCGATCTGAGGCCAGCACC
The DNA here is from genome assembly GCA_030760725.1 of Neostapfia colusana. Classification (NCBI taxonomy): domain Eukaryota; kingdom Viridiplantae; phylum Streptophyta; class Magnoliopsida; order Poales; family Poaceae; genus Neostapfia; species Neostapfia colusana. The sequence goes on along the minus strand of JASWHV010000006.1, from coordinate 50,770,805 downwards.
GGGTGCGCCAAGTCTTCCTTGACGCCCTCGCGCCGGTTCTAGACCCTGAGAAACCCTTCCCGAGCTCCACCGCGACGTTCTTTCGTTCCCCAGTTCAGCTCAAGCTGCCTTCACAGGGACGACCCATCCGGACACCACAGCCCGCCATTCTCCGAGCTGTGAATAGCAAAAAGGTTCGCCTTCAGTCCCTCTACCATTACCGCAAGCCCCGGCGGCGTGACATAACCTACTCACACCGGAATTTCACGATTTTGCGACGGTATACAAAAGGGAGGTCCGGACTGATCTGCAAAATTCGTAGTACACACCGCACCACTCATCCTCTCACGGAGGGAAGCACTTCTAGGTGCCTGTACGAGTCCATAGGAGCAGAAACTACGAAGAACCGTTAAGGAAAGCCACTGTTCTTCGAGTTTTAGGAGAATCCCGGATTTCCGGCCTAGGTCGCATGGTGACAGCCCAGTACAGCCATTTCTGAGCTCCATGGAGCTCATGTCGACCTTTCCTAGGGTCCACTGGTTCTCAACGACCTTTTGTTCGATCGGTTGCGGTGCTAGGAAGGCCGGCCGACACGGCCGAAGTTCCTCCGAAGCTGCCGCTCATTGCCGACCATGTTCCGGTGATTTTCATGACGAGCTGAGCCCAGCATCATGTTCCCCGGGTGTATTTAGTCTGAGACGCCAGAATCATGGAGTTTGGTGCACCACAGAGCCCACCGGTGAGCTCTCCGGCGAGGGGTCGCAGCGGCCGAGCGCGGGAGGCGGGAGGAAGACGAAGCCCCCGGTCCCACGTGTCGGCAGCCGATATTTTAAATCTCGGGATTCTCTGTGGCATGGATCGGGTGTGGCTGCGTGCGAAGAAATCCGCAGCCCCGTGTGTTGACCGATGAGGAATTGACATGTAGCCCCGGTCCCACGCGCAGCGGTTTAAACTTTTTCCCGATTTTCAGATTTAGTTCAAACTTCAAACCCACATAACTTTGGCTAGGAAACTCCAAATCGAGTGAACCAAATTTTGTTTGATTCAGCTCTTTGATTACTTTCCAGCAAATTGAGTTTCACTTGATGGAAATCCTTATTTCTCCATAATTAATTCTTCAAAATTTAAACTGTTGGGAATTTTAACTGGAGAACCCTTTGGAGGAAAATTCTGAAATTTTGCTGGGAGTGTTCAACAAAATATCCCTGAGCTACCACAAAAATTTCAGATCCATTTGAGCTCATTTGATCCACCTAATGGTGTGATTAATAAAACTGTTCCAGAGAAAATAGAAAATGTCCAAAAACATTTTCAGAATTTCTCTGAAATTGTTTAGCTCATATATTTAGCTAGGAACCTTCAAATTGAGTGAGACCAACTCCCTTAGAACCCTCTAAAAATCTAGTTTTCAGAAACTCATGGCTTGCTCCATGAAAATCCCTAAAACACCCTAATAGCTCTAATTAAGGTCAAGTACATAATTATTTGTGGGGAGCTCAAATGAGCTTTGCTGCAAATTAAACTTGGCCAAGTCTCTGTTTAGGTTGTATCCAAACCACAGTAAAAATTTCAGAGTCATTGGGTCTGTCTAATAAGACCTATAATATTCACAAGTTTAAATTCAATTCAAATGCATTTAAATTAATACATATACATGTTATCTCATTGTAGTCGTTAAGGTTCAGGAGGAACCCGAAGTCTTAGACTTCATCACTCTGGAAGAGCAGCTAGCCTACGACCAAGAGCAGCAAGGCAAGCTCCAGTTTGCATTAACCTCTTTACAAATTTTTATTGTTTTGAGCACTTCCTTTGAGTACCACTTATCTCTTGCATTAGAGTCTTGTTTGAAACCCAAATGCATAGCCAAGAAAACTATGGGTTGGGATTAGGTTTGAAAACCTCGTTAGCCAATGACATGCTAAGATAGAGTAGGATTCGGTACAAGTCGACTAGTTGGAACTACTCGCGAGAATTGGCTAGAGGCACATCGCTCGGGTAAAAATAGCAAATGAAACACATGGCAAGAAAAATGAGACCGAGAGGAGAGTAAGGGCATCAGGACTTTGGGGCCTGGGTGCTATAAATCCGCTTGTGTCGATTGAGGACCGAGCCGTGTGCGGGTCTGTTGAACAAGCTAGAACAGTACCGAAGACCTACCGGCTATATGGGGACCGGGAAACCGATGTAACTCGGGTAGCTGGGTATTGAGGCATTGCCTGTTGTTCAGAGGGTAGGTTGAGAGCTTGAGGTGTAAATTGGCTGGCGGCACTGAGATGCGTGTGCAGAGACCTCTTGCTCGGGACCATAGGACCAGTTCAATATTTGGCTGACGGGTGAAAGGTGGTTGCGTACGACGTCCGTGATGGTTGCTGTAGGCAACATCGAGTACGGGCGTATGTGACGGGTTATTCGTGTAACCCATCATGTGTAAATCGATTATAATCGCCGTCCCTCGCGTCAGTGAGTACCACTTGTTCACTGTACCATGACGTAGAAAGAACAGGCTAGATGCATGATAAAAGTTTGCTGATTTGAAAGACCTACTTTGCTTGTTAATGTCTTGTTGTAGTTTTAGAGCTAATTAAAGTTCTTTTCAACTTTGGGCAAAGTACATGAGAGAAATGTGTTTCTTGTTTGATTGCGGCTCTCTCATGTGTCTTCGCGTAAGGTTCTCCACAACCTGCTGCTAAAACATGAAAGTAAGGTTCCACTAATTAGGCGAGTCCTTTGCAACTTATTTTACCTCATGTAACCTATCATCTATCAGGTAGAAGTTCCATGTATAGGAGAGACGGGTCAGTCTTGCTGAGCCTTCATGCTCACTGTTTGTGTTTGAAGCTTTTGCAGGGTTTTATGAGGAAGGGACTCCCGAGGAGGAGACGGAACACCAGGAGGGAAACCCCGTCGAGTCGGAGTCATGCACGCCGCCGTGTTAGTGTGTGTGCGTGCTAGCGGGGACACGTTCACGGGCTGAACGTGAACTCGATGCGTAGTCTACGCCCGTGAGTGTAGACTGAACATATTTTGTTGTACAAATGTTCATAAACCTTTTTATATAATAAAACTTTGCTTCCGCTTTGTGCCTTTGATGTGTGTTATCCGGTGCTGTGCAACGCAGCACCCCTCAGCGTGATCCTGGCTCGACAAGACCGTGGGGTCGTGTCAGCGTGGTATCAGAGCTCGCTTGAGGTTTAATGCACTACACAGGTCATCTTTTTCAAAAATCCAGTGAGGAACGAGTTAGTAGCCCATATAAGGCCCTGTTTGGCACGACTTCAACTTGTTGAAAAAGCAGCTTGTCTGAAAAGCTGGTGAACAATAGCTTAAACATATATCCTGCTTTTAGTTCATTCTGAGAAGCAGCTGAACTAATAAGCTGCTGGAGAAGCTGACTGTTTGGTACACCCGCAGCTTATTTTTATAAAAAAGCTGGTTCAGAAGCTGTGCCAAACAGGGCCTAAGGATGTTATTAGTGTATAGAAAGTGGCATACTAACCTATTTGCTTATGTCGGAAAATCGTGCATCTCGGGACGCTTTATGTCTTGGGGGGTGCATGTAAGCGCTGACCACCAGTGCGCACAAGCTGAAGGGTGGAGTCTCACGGGTGGCAGGTAACCCGACCCGCTTGAATATCCTCTACGACTCTTCATGTCATTTGGGGTATTCGAGCAACGTCTGTCCCTGGCGTGCTTTGGGCAATTTGGGAGACCCCGTCACGTGGTTAGTAACGTGAACACATAGCTCAAGGCATGTTTGGCTTGAGAACATCCGAGCAAGTGATGACGGCCGGGTGTACGAACTGTATGGATACCGGGCTTGGTGTGCAGCCGAGTCTGACGATTGTTTGAATTATATGCAGGTAGTCTAACCATGAAACGGTAGACGTGTAGCATCCGTGTGCGAGAGAGGCTTAGTGCCCCTGAACTAATGGAGCCGGCTAAGTCCGGTATAGGTTTTTCTTTGTGAGGATGTAGTACCGACATGATCTGGTGACGCATCGATGTCACACCCCAATAAATGATCAACTTCATGGTAAAATTTGAAGGTTTTAATCTAGAGCATTAAAACTTTGCTGTAACCTATTCCCTTAATCAGGACATTCAAAGTTAATAAGTTTTCAACTTATAGGATACTAAGGACAGAGTCCCCTGTTTTCAGCTGAATTAAGGCTGAAGTTAATCAGAGGTTAGAGGTTGAGTTCTTTCGAGGTTGGAGTCATATGATACATTTCTGGAAAGCATTGGAAGAGCTTTACAACTTTTCTGTTGGGATAGGGTTCCCCCCCCCCCCCCTGGGCTGCGGCCAAATTGGGGAAAATTCCCCCCAAATGTGGGGGAAATTCCCCCTTTGGGGAATTTTGGTAAATTTGGGGAATTGCTAAATTTAGCTATCTTATTTCCATTTCTCTCCATTTTTATGTTCCTTTCTCCATTTATATATCCCTTTCTCCATTTCTATGGTTCTTTCTCTATTTCCATGGTTCTTTATCAATTTCTACTTCTTTTCAAATGCTTCTCTACATGAAAAATGTATGCAATGCATGGTAGTGAAATTGAGGGTATTACAAATTAGTACATTATTTCATTTTGATTCGGAGCCACATATGGACTCGGGGTTTCGGACGCTGAGCACTTCATAGCTGGAAGTCGCTTCGATAGCTCCCGGGCCATTTCCTGGTCGACCAGTTTTGGCTCGGGCTATGATTTCCTGTTGTTCCCCGTCCACAAAACACCTGTAATTTGGAGGGGTTGAGCCGTTCAGGAATTTACCTCGATGGCCGAATTCCCAGACTCATTGAGTTACCTAACAGGTTAATCCAAGTGGAACCCGGCTGCCTCTTCGCAAGGGCTGGGGAACCAGGTTTAGAACTGGTCGGGACTCGGTGTCCGCGTTCCATGAGATCCTACCTGGGGACACTCACGTAGAACCTGGGCCTTTCGGGGGCCCGAGCAGCTCGAAGCCAGCCCTCCGGGAGAGAACTGCGGATTCGGCAAGACAGGACTCAGATAACAAAGCATTGGAGATGTCAGGAGCAATCGGGTGCTCCCGTGTCCGCTGTTCATTTGGCCATCTCAGGTCGTCTGTCCCTTACTCTAGGTCGTTCTGGGCGGTCCTTTCGACCAATTTATCTGGTAGATCTTCGAACCCGGAACTTCGATCATGGTTTTGAATGCGGGCCTTAAAAACTTACCTACTCGCACGAGTTCTTATTACGAGGGGCCTTGGAATGTCATGCGCGTGATAGGTGAGAAATATATAAATGAATGAATAAGGACATGCGTTATTCTGGTTTCACGGGTTTTGAGGGGGCGAGTTTGTCGTTCCTCAATTACGGTGGTGGAACAAGCTCATATTTACTACCATGCATTGCATATATTTTTCATGTAGAGGAGCATTTAAAAGGAAGAAGAAAATAAAGGAAGGAATATAGAAACAAATAAATAAACAAAAGGAAATAAAAATAGGAAATAATAAAAATAAATAGAAAAGAAAAATGAAATAAATAAAAATAAAAATAGCCAAATCTGGCTGCCCCAATTTTTTCCCAAAAATTCCCCTAACCCCCCCCCCCCCAAAATTTCCCCACATTTGGGGGAATTTTCCCCAATTTGGCCGCACCACCCTAGGGGGAAAACCCTAGACGGCCCCCCTCCCCTTGGCCACACCACCTAAGGGGGAAACCCTAGCCCCCCATTTTTTCTTTTTTTGGATTTTCTTTTTCCCCCAAATAGTCTCAGCCCTTGGTGGAAAATAAATAATTAAATCACAGCCCCTAGCTCCCACCTCTTCTCAAATTAAATCTCAGCCCTTGGATAGATGAGTTGCTAAAATCCTAACCCCTTAGCAATTTTCTCCCCCTTATAAATAAAACTCCTCCCTAGCCGCCACCCATAGCCCATATTTTTCTTGCCGCCGCCCCTCTCCTCTGCTGCCAAGCTTTGGCCGCCGCCCCTGCTGAGTTTTGGCTGCCATCGAAGCTCTTCCCCGCCCTGCCGTCGCCGGAGGAAGAAGCCCCTGACATTTCGCCCTAGCCGCAGCTTCACAATTCTCCAAGGAAAAACCCCAGCGGTGCACACGCACGTCCACGGCCGCGTCTGGACGGCCAACGAGGGGCCGCTCGAGGAGTTCATCTACTACCACCACGAGATGGTCCTGGTACGTATCCTATCTCCTTCCTCACGGCCATTCCGTTCATCATCCTGATTGCAAGCACCATTAGTTATTGATTTTCATCAGATTAAGGAGTTCTCTGGGACAGTGATCCTATTCTGCGAGGTGCCACGCCGTCAGGCGGCAAGACGCCGTTCGTGCCGAGCTTCCTGCTGACGGAGCGCGCGCTGGCGGAGTTCCTGGAGATGGTGGAGGTGCTGGACGAGAAGGGCCTCAGGTACACGTTCATGGCGCTGAGCAGGAACGACACGAAGTCGAAGAGGGGCCGCGGCTGGGAGGACGCCTTCGCCACCTCTGACAAGGCCGAAGCTGCGAGGCGTGCGCGTGCGCTGGGCATGGACGTTGAGTGGCTGCCGGACGGTGGCGTGCGGATGATCCTTGGCCCACGCAAGCTCACCCGCGTGTTCCCGGGGCGTAAGGGGCGCCGGATGTGGTTCAACATGGTGGTCGGGATGCACGGCAAGGAGCTGAGCTCCGCAACGTTCGCCGACGGGTCCGAGATCCCCGCCGACTTCGTGCGGCAGTGCGGCGAGATTATGTAAAGGTCCCAAAAATGTGAATACAAAGAAACTCTTGTTTGCAAGAGATGGTTTCATATGCATGAAATTTGGGACTTGTTAAAAAAAATTTCACATGTGATAACCCACATGAGAGCTCTTTTCACACAAGTTCAAATAATTGTTTGAAAACTTGGAACCTAAGAGGGGTCAAAAACCAATATGGGAAGTTTCTATATGTGTGATAAAGCTAAAGTCAGATTTGGAACAAATTTGTTCAACTCAAAAATTCAAATGAGAGCAACAATATGACTTTCAAAACTGTTGTGTTAAAAATCTCATTTGCAGCAGCCAAATGAAAAATCAGATTTCATATTCGAATTCCTTAGGTCCAAATTAGTGGGTATGCAAAGTTTCATGATTTGTTGAAATGTTTTGCAACTCATTTTCCAAAATGGACTTTAAATAACAAAGAATTCAAAGACCCATTTGAATTTGGATGAAACTTGCCCAATTATCCAAATACACCTCAGATTTGAACTCCCACAATTTGATTTCACAATTTGCAAATTTTGGGAGATATTTTGAGGATAAGAGGGAGCTGTGGTGGGACCCACCTGTCATTGAGGGGGAGAAATTTGCAAAAGATCTTCAGAAGAGCAGTCTCTGTTTTGCTTCTCAGGTGAGACCGACAGAGAGAAACCGACGCCAGCGCCACCGCTCGGTCGACCGCCTCTCACCCGAACCACCTCAGCGGAGGTTCTTATACCCTCTGCCGTGCTCCCTTTCGCCCTTATCACCGAAACATCGAAGCCCTTTTCCCCCTCGCGCGAGCAATAGACCGCAGCGGCAGACGCTCGTCCGATCGATCGGCCACCACCACAGCTAGCGTGCAAAGCTTCGACTGAGCAGCAAAACCACACCCTAGCAGTTCCCACAACCTCCTCGCACCACAGCCGAGCAGTTCTTGGCTCTCCTCATTTGGGAGCAATCCTTTCCACGGCGGCCGAAAGCATCGGCGACGAAGTGCTCTCACGGGCAGCCCTACAGAGAGGTTTTCACGACCAAGCAAGAGGACCGTTGGGCGTGCAAGAGCTTCCTGCAGCTTCCATCCGAAGCTCAGCTCCAGCCGTTGCCTCTTTCTAATGAATTTCGGGATTTTCCTCCGGCCGGTTCAAACCGAGGTGCGGGTAAGGATCGTTTAAATTCTCACGCTATAATGGTTTAGAGCTCTGCAAATTGCACACACAGGAGCTAGACTTGCTTAGCAATCGTTCTTCTTCACAAACCTTAGCATGAAACCCACGGTAGAAGGCTTGCTCCGAGCTTTTCCGACAGCAACCGCGATAGGAAGCATCGGGCGCACGATGAACCCTAGTTTGGGGCCTTTTCCGAGCCCAGGTGCGGCCATGCCGAGCTTCTTCAGCCCTCACTGGTGCTGTAGGACCTTTCCAGGGAGCTTTTGGCGGGCTAACACCATGGGGCGACATCGCCGAACTTTCACCGAGCTGTCATGCCGTCGCGAGCTGCTTTGGAGGTTCTGCCGGCTCGGGAAAACCACACCAGCGTGTACCTTGCACGAAACTAGGGCGTAGCAGCGGGTTTGAGTATTAGATATGGCTGGATGACAGATTTCGGAGGCGCTCCGGCGAGCCCCGGCGGCGCGGGCGCGCGGGGGCGAGAGGAAGAAGACGATGGCACCGGGCCCGTGCGTCAGCGATGTTGAGAGGGAGGCTGGATCTTCTGTGGGCTCGGATCCACTGAGGCAGCGCGGGAAGTAAAGTCTGTAACCCCGCGTGGCTTGTTCCAGTGCGTGACACGTGTGTTTCCCGGACCCACAGTCAGATTTAAACTTTTCCACGATTTATTCAAATCCCAGATTTTCCCCAAAGTTTAGAAGGGCATAACTTTTGCTAGGAAACTCCAAATTTAGTGATTCAAATTGGTCTAGATTCAGAGTGACAAACTCTATCAAAATATGCAACCCAATTTCTATACAAGGCAATAATTAATTCTGGAAAGTTCTTTAAACTTTTCAGTAAAACAATTTTAGAGGGAGTTTGGTTTATCCAAAAATCCTCAAGTTTTGCCAGAATATTCTATAGGATGTTATTGAACTCCTGTAAAAGTTTCAGCTCATTTGGAGTTGATTTGATCAGGAGAATTCAGATTTTAAGTTACTGTATTCAAATGAATACAGAAACATTTTCAGAGAATTTCCAAAACTTGGAAATTCAGTTATGGGCAATTCTTAGCTCCAAAAATCCTAGGAAAATTCTTGTAGACTATATGAACTATAATTGAAATTGTAGTTCACTAAGTTTGACATGAACATGGGTGTTACCTCAGAAGTAATTCGTCTTTGCTTAATTGCTTAGAGAATTGTTCTGAATAAACCACTTAAAGAAAAGTGCTAATTTTGTGGTCCAGATGACTTTCTTGTGACCAGGAACTCACATAAAAATTCTCAGCTCCATTAGAGCTCTGGATCACCACTGTCCTGTTCAACCTCTTAAGGTGATCAACACACAAGTGGAGATAGCACTCAACACTTGATCATAGTGCTTAAACCCAACCCAAACCACTAGCACCAGTGTCATTTTAAATTCTTAAAAAGAGTTCATGTTTTTAAACTGTCATTAGATCTTATTAGCAAATACTTTACAATTAAATGCATATGCATATTCATATCGTGTAGCATCTACGTGAGAACGTGTGAAGAAGTTGAAGTGAAGGTCAAGGAGGGAGGAAAGTGAGTGATCAAGCTCCAAGTGATCATCACTAACTGATTGTAATCTTAGTCACCTGCAAAACAGGCAAGCCCCGGTTTGCATTTGAACAGTTTTATAAAGCATTTCCATTTCTAGAGATCATAGCTTGAATTGTTTGTTTGCATTAAGTCTAGTCGATATTGAAAACCCCAGCTGTATGACCAGAAAGACCTAAGAGAGAAAGGGTAGAATAGCACCTCCTCGAGAGGATTTGGCTACGCTAATGTTAGTAGGAAAGGTTCGGTAGAAGTCGGGTAGTTGGAATCTACTCGCGAGTATAGGGCTGGTTTATCCGGAGCGGGTCAAGAATAGAAACGATGAGGAAAATTCACACATAAGAAATGGATACCAGGCAGGGAGGTTTAGATGCAGCAGGCTGCGGACCATGCGTGCATAGCCCTGCCTGTGTCAGTTAAGGCCCGTCCGTGCTTGGCCCTGTTGGACAAGTTTGAGTTGTGTACCGGGCACATACTGGCTATATGGGACCCCAGGAAACCGATGTACCTTGGGAGATCCATGTTGGAACTTTTCTAACTGCCTTAGGCTTTCGGCGTCAGGGTAGCAGGAGGTAACTCGCTCAACAACATACCACTACGGGTATGTACCTGGAGGGAGCTTGCGGACTCGGGGCAGTTAGACTGTGTCCTGTGTGGAAGATCTTGGGAAAGGTGGCCGCGTACAACGTCAGTCGAGGTTGCTGCCGGCAACTCGGAGTACGGGTGTACGTGTCATGTAGTCCGGGCGTGTACTGATTTGAATCACCATTGCTCGCGGTTATATGAGCATACTTGCCCACTGCGTCTTGACGTAGTAACAACTGAACTGTTTTTCTTTGATCTTGATAAGGCTGTGATGTAACTTGTATTGCAACAATGATTGAATTAGAGATAGGCTTATTAAACATTACTTTCACCTTGTGCAAGGAGGATCGCAACAAAGCGTTTCTTGTTTGATTGTGGAGTTGTGATGCTGTTCGGCTCAAGTTCTGCACAATGAGGCTTAAAATCTGAAAGTTAAGGATCAACTTTAGGCGAGTCCTTTAAGTAAATCTAGCTAACCCAATTGTCACCATCTAGCATGTAGAGTTTCTTATTTAGGAGAGACGGATCAGTCTTGCTGAGCCTATGTGCTCACACTTGCTATATGAGTGGTTTTGCAGGTTAACATCGATGCTAAGAAGAAGGTTGTCTGGTGAGACTCGGAGACTTCCGAGTCGTGTAACACATGGAGAACCCCGCCACTGCTGTTGTCTTCATGTTGGTAGCGAGAGGGGTCCGCGGGCTGGATCTCATCTCAAGCGCTCTTTAGTTACTTGACGTGAGTGGTTTGTAGACTTCCGCTGTAGCTACTTGATGTAAAGTATTTACAAAGAAAAACTTGTAAGCTTCCGCTATTGTTTTTATGTAATACATTGTTCCTTATATGTGTGCTGTTGGGTGCCGCACAACACGGCACCACCCAATGCGATTCCCGGGCAAGTGCCACGTCCCAGTGACTGAACGGGCGGTGTCGGGCCCTGTCAGATCATAGAGGAGGAGAGCGTCCAGTTCCAGTGGGAGAGGGGCGACGTTCTCATCCTGACAACCTCGCCACGCTCCACGGCCGCCGCCCCTCGCTGCCGCCCAGGTGGGTCCTCGTCGCACCTGCAAGTGAAGGCCGGCCGAAGACAAGTGGCACGCAATTCAGTCCTCTTTATCTGAAATAAGAGCCTAAGTATAGTGGATTAAGTCAATCGATTGGCTTAATACAGAACTATTATGTGTTCGTATGCAATTTTTCATGTTGTTCAAGAAATGACATGTGTCGTGGTGGTATACGGTTTTCTTAATTTTCCTGTGGTAGTCAAAGGCATGGACGAGTGCAGTGATGTTGCATCTGCCGCTGTATACAGTTAAGTATATGGGTTAACCGCAGTGTTGACACATGGAATGAAATAAGAACTGGGTTTATGATGATGTGAGTGCAAGTTTACTGACGAACCATCATAAACTTCGCAGTGCGTCTGCTGGGAGGAATACCGTAACAAGGATTAAACACAGGCCGAATCATTTGATTCCAACTCCGATTTCGTAATAACACGAGTGACCATGGCCATCGCTTGATGATTTTGTTGGGATTGCGCACTAACCTTCTATGCCCAACTAAAAACTGGATTTTTTATTAATATACACTTTTTTCATAGTCTAATAAAAAATCGTCGGTTTCAAAATTTGTAAAAATAACCTCTCATCACCCATTCATTAGGTGACAAAATGATGTGGCACGTCACACTAGCACTTACCTACCGAAAGGTGGCATGTAAACACTTGTCGTCTGATAAACGCGCCACGGAGGACCAGGTCAATGCCATGTCGGCCGCCCGTTAGGTAATATTTAAGTTTTATTACTGAAATTTCAAGAAATTAGTGTAGTAGTGTAGTTGTTAGTTCTAACATCTTATTCCAAGATGTCTCAAGTTTGAATTCTAGTGTGACATGTTTTATTTTATTTTTAACAAACATGATATTTAGATTTCATAGAGAATAAATTCAAATTTAAATTTCATCATATTCAATTTTTACGGTCCAAACTGACATTATTTTTTCCTAATATATGTTTGTTGGTGTTCGGATTCCCAACTAGTAACCGAATGCCTCACGCTCGTTCTCTGGATGACTAGCTAATAAAGACAGGGGATTATCCTGGTTCAGACAATGTGTCCTACGTGGAGCTTGGGGGGGGGGGGGGGGGGGGTTCAGCCTTGTATTAGCTCATGCGGCTTGTACAACTGGGGTTACAAGCGAAACTCTCTCACGTGTTCTTGTGGGATGTCCGCCCCCAGGGATGTGCCTTGGCTCTCCATTTTATATCCCATTCGCCTCTGCTTATCCCACGCCTCCTCATAAATGGGGCGGTTGTTTCCATAAAGGTGTCGGAGTGTAGTCTACCTAGCCGTGGTACAGGGATAATGACTACGTCTGCCCTGGTCTTGTCCATATTCGGTGTCTGCTTTCCACCACTGTGCTTCTGCACGGGATGGGACGGGACGGATGATGATAGTGGCAGGCGTCGTGTCGGTCTCTTCGCGTGTGGCCTCCCGCATCGTCCTGAAGTCCTTCCTTCGCCCTCTCATGTCAGTATTGAAGTCCCCCGTCTTTTGCGGGCTGACGTCGTCATCCCGTCTCGACCCTTGCCGGTGGGGGCCGACCGTCTTGTCCCGACCTCGGAGTTGGGTATCGTCGTTGTTGAACCTCGTGCCCAGGGCCCCGAGCTAGGACCCAACGCGGATCATCCTTTGAGAGACCTGGTCGTTGTGTCAGGGTTGCGCTAGTTTAGGTGTTCCGCTGCTCTTCGGATACCCGAGGTCCGTTACCCCAACGGTAGCCCCCGAACCCTCAGCCGAGTTATCGTTGAATAGGTCGGGGGAACATTCTTCGTTCGATGGGGACCTTTGATGAGCCTAAAGGCAAAGCACAAAAGAATTTTGTGACACCCGGTTCCAAAAATAGAACCAAGTGAATGCATATGTGTGCCCAGGATATTCATCACACATACACATGTACTCCACAAACTGAATTCAGAATATAAACAAAAATAAATAGTGTTTAAGTACTTTATTACAAGGACTCAATGTCTCAATCATGAATATCTAACTTATTCTTGCACCGGAAGACTCTAAACGACAGTGGGAAATGACTAAAACAGCAGGCTCCAACTTCAACTCCACAGACATGATGACGGTAGTGCGCACACCTAGTACTCCACATGTTCCTCGAAGTACTCGTCTCCTGTAGCTAATGTATATGTGGGAATGCAAGGGTGAGTACATGTCGTACTCAGCAAGTGCGGAAAAAGTTTGACATGTAGCTTACAACAAGGTAGGAAATAAAAAGGCTCATTGCAGCACGCAAATTTTATTTCACAAACATAGTAAAAACAACAACTATTTTTAGGTGAGTTTAATCCCAATATAACCAAGTAAATCAGCAACATTCTTTCATCATAATTCACCATTATTCAAGTCTCAACCAGCCATTAATCTTTCTCAAGTTCATCTCATACTCATAAATATTCATAACCATCTCATATTCATATAACCGAAACCAAATTCATTGTCATGACTCAAAACATCCTCAAAACCAATCCCAATGACCACACCCAAATATCCATACTTATTTTTACCTCTAATCATGGAAGTTGGCCAGGTGCTTGTGACCGGAAGCACGGCTAACATGATAGTTTTACGCTCTGCAGAGGTGGCACCTCTTTACCCACAAGTTTGTGATTTCATCACCCGTCGGCGACTAGAAAGAACCTCCATTATACCAGTACACAACCGTTGGTGTATGGCCAAGAGATCACAAAATAGCCTTTACAAATGGGCTACTAGGATGTACGTACCCTCTGAGGTTTCACCGGCAGGCTCGAATCTATATTCTCCCACCCACGGGCCCCCTCTTGTGCCATGCAGTTCCCAGGGCAGTCCATCTCGACTCCCATTCCCCGCACCATCCAACGGTCCATAACAAGCTAGCAACACACCTAATTAGTCAGCTATGCCGCACCCATATTTGGCCTTGTGTTGGCACTGTTTTCCTGGCATGTGCTAGCATGAACCGGTCCTTAGATCTACGGCAAGTAAACCACCATCTCATTCAGCAACATCCACGAACCAAGCTTGCCTATATATCCCCGATTCCATGCTCAGTAACATCATCAAGTTCTCATCATCATTATTCATATGAGTGCAGTAGCTAACCATGTTTTAATTCAGCTTCCCGTATCCCGTAAGTTAAGCAAAGCAAAAAGGAAAAACGACCATACCCGACTCATCAACTTTCCCTGCGACAAGGATGGTTAACAAAGCTAGTAAACTCCTATAAAAAGGGTGTCCCATCAATTCAACACAAGCATACACGTTTTCGTAAGCAAAACAGATTAAAAACATGGGATCAATATGGTCAAGGGGCACTTGCCTTGCTCCCGTGGTTCGTGTTACTCAAGCGTCTCGAATTCTTGGTGCTGTAGTTCCTCGTAGACAGCCTCTTGAGCTTGTCCTTCTACTCACGATCACGCACATACAAGATTTACAACAATCAATCATCATGCACACACTTTACTTAAGATGCAATGGGGTAGATGAATGCAAATCCTATAGTGCAGTTTTATAGAACCAGTTTGTACGTGTTCTTGCATGTTTTAATGGCTTTCATGGGGTTTTATGATGAAAAAGGGTGTAGGGATCAAGTTTGGACGTGTTGATGATCTTGACACAAGATCTAGATCAATTCCACCGTCAAAAATCGATCAAAACATAATCTGTCCACACGCAAAAAATTCTGCTCGAAGGGGGTGATGAAAACGGATGCGTAGAAACAGCGGCGACGTCGTAAGATGGGTAATGAAGACCTACCTCACTTCCTCCTTGCGGCAGGGCCTTCCTCCTAGCAACGGCAGCAGCGGGGGATTTATCTGTGGGGAATTATGGTAGGGCAGATCGTCGGGCTTCTTCTCCGGCGATGGCGAGGCGTGACGGGGCTCGACGGTAGGGCTCGTCAGTGTAAGGGCCTAAGTTTTTGGCACATATTCAAAGTGTTCATCACCACCCACACACTTAATTTGAGGAAACTTGATGAATACATTTGAAGAGAAAGTAACCACCATCAACATGATCATTAGAGAATAAACTTACAAAATGCAAAAGTGGTATTTCCCACATGCATCATATAGGGGCTGGGCACATCCCATGAATTCAAAAGTGGGAGACATATTCTTACTCAGCACATTTTTGTGAACTCACACACCAATTTTCACTCCATTTGGAGTTGATATTGACATGAGCTAAATTTAGCAAATTCAAACTTTATTTGAATTTCAAGCTGCATATGTGCTGAAATATAGTCAAACAAAAACCAATTTGAATACTATCCCATTCAAATGGCCCAGGGGTAGATAATTCAAATGCATGAGGTTAATTTGGTCTCTACTATTTAGAGCAGTGGAGAAAAGTTAATTTCAGAGGTTAAAACCTCGGGTGGGACCCACATGTCAGCTGCACAGTTCAAAGAACCGACTGAAGACTTGATCTCGGTTTCTTGCGCCCGACCGGGCTGCCGCCACGTCGAGAAAACGGCGAGGACAGCAGCTGCTTGCCGCCCCTGGCCGCTGAACCGCCTCCCTGGTCCCTTATCTAGGCGCCCGAGCCATCCCCGGTGCTTCTCACCGCTATCCCGACGCGTTCTCACCCAGCAAACTGAAATCCCTCGCCGCTCAGTTGAGCTCTCGGTCCCTCATCGCCCGGCCGATCCTGTGGTTTTCACGGTGATCTGAGGCCAGCACCGGGTGCGCCGAGTCTTCCTTGACGCCCTCGCGCCGGTTCTAGACCCTGAGCAACCCTTCCTGAGCTCCACCGCGACGTTCTTTCGTTCCCCGGTTCAGCTTGAGCTGCCTTCACAGGGACGACCCATCCGGACACCACAGCCCGCCGTTCTCTGAGCTGTGAATAGCAAAAAGGTTCGCCTTCAGTCCCTCTACCATTACCGCAAGCCCCGGCGGCGTGACATAACCTACTCACACCGGAATTCCACGATTTTGCGACAGTATACAAAATGGAGGTCCGGACTGATCTGCAAAATTCGTAGTACACACTGCACCACTCATCCTCTCATGGAGGGAAGCACTTCTAGGTGCCTGTACGAGCCCATAGGAGCAGAAACCACGAAGAACCGTTGAGGAAAGCCACTGTTCTTCGAGTTTTAGGAGAATCCCGGATTTCTGGCCTAGGTCGCATGGTGACAGCCCAGTACAGCCATTTCCGAGCTCCGTGGAGCTCATGTTGACCTTTCCTAGGGTCCACTGGTGCTCAACGACCTTTTGTTCGATCGGTTGGGGTGCTAGGAAGGCCGGCCGACACGGCCGAAGTTCCTCTGAAGCTGCCGCTCATTGCCGACCATGTGCCGGTGATTTTCATGATGAGCTGAGCCCAGCATCATGTTCCCCGGGTGTATTTAGTCGGAGACGGCCAGAATCATGGAGTTTGGCGCACCACAGAGGCCACCGGCGAGCTCTCCGGCGAGGGGTCGCAGCGGCCGAGCGCGGGAGGCGGGAGGAAGACGAAGCCTCCGGTCCCACTGTCGGCGGCCGATATTTTAAATCCCGGGATTCTATGTGGCATGGATCGGGTGCAGCTGCGTGCGAAGAAATCCGCAGCCCCGTGTGTCGACCGATGAGGAACTGACATGTAGCCCCGGTCCCACGCGCAGCGGTTTAAACTTTTTCCCGATTTTCAGATTTAGTTCAAACTTCAAACCCACATAACTTTGGGTAGGAAACTCCAAATCGAGTGAACCAAATTTTGTTTGATTCAGCTCTTTGAGTACTTTCCAGCAAATTGAGTTTCACTTCATGGAAATCCTTATTTCTCCATAATTAATTCTTCAAAGTTTAAACTGTTCGGAATTTTAACTGGAGAACCCTTTGGAGGAAAATTCTGAAATTTCGCTGGGAGTGTTCAACAAAATATCCCTGAGCTACCATAAAAATTTCAGATCCATTTGAGCTCATTTGTCCACCTAATGGTGTGATTAATAAAACTGTTCCAGAGAAAATAGAAAATGTCCAGAAACATTTTCAGAATTTCTCTTAAATTGTTTAGCTCATATCTTTAGCTAGGAACCTTCAAATTAAGTGAGACCAACTCCATTAGAACCCTCTAAAAATCTAGTTTTCAGAAAGTCATGGCTTGCTCCATGAAAATCCCTAAAACACCCTAAGAGCTCTAATTAAGGTCAAGTACATAATTATTTGTGGGGAGCTCAAATGAGCTTTGCTGCAAATTAAACTTGGCCAAGTCTCTGTTTAGGTTGTATCCAAACCACAGTAAAAATTTCAGAGTCATTGGGTCTGTCTAGTAAGACTTATAATATTCACAAGTTTAAATTCAATTCAAATGCATTTAAATTAATACATATACATGTTATCTCATTGTAGTCGTTAAGGTTCAGGAGGAACCCGAAGTCTTAGACTTCGTCACTCTAGAAGAGCAGTTATCCTACAACCAGGAGCAGCAAGGCAAGCTCCAGTTTGCATTAACCTCTTTACAAATTTTTATTGTTTTGAGCACTTCCTTTATGTACCACTTATCTCTTGCATTAGAGTCTTGTTTGAAACCCAAATGCATAGCCAAGAAAACCATGGGTTGGGATTAGTTTTGAAAACCTCGTTAGCCAATGTCATGCTAAGATATAGTAGGATTCGGTACAAGTCGAGTAGTTGGAACTACTCACGAGAATTGGCTAGAGGCACATCGCTCGGGTAAAAATAGCAAATGAAACACATGGCAAGAAAAATGAGACCGAGCAGAGAGTAAGGGCAGCAGGACTTTGGGGCCTGGGTGCTATAGCTCCGCTTGTGTCGATTGAGGACCGAGCCGTGTGCGGGCCTGTTGAACAAGCTAGAACAGTACCGAAGACCTACCGGCTATATGGGGACCGGGAAACCGATGTAACTCGGGTAGCTGGATATTGAGGCATTGCCTGTCGTTCAGAGGGTAGGTTGAGAGCTTGAGGTGTAAATCGGCTGGCGGCACTGAGATGCGTGTGCAGAGACCTCTTGCTCGGGACGATAGGACCGGTTCAATATTTGGCTGACGGGTGAAAGGTGGTTGCGTACGACGTCCGTGATGGTTGCTGTAGGCAACATCGAGTACGGGCGTACGTGACGGGATATTCGTGTAACCCTGCAGGTGTAAATCGATTATAATCGCCGTCCCTCGCGGTCAGTGAGTACCACTTGTTCACTGTACCATGACGTAGAAAGAACAGGCTAGATGCATGATAAAAGTTTGCTGATTTGAATGACCTACTTTGCTTGTTAATGTCTTGTTGTAGTTTTAGAGCTAATTAAAGTTCTTTTCAACTTTGGGCAAAGTACATGAGAGAAATGTGTTTCTTGTTTGATTGCGGCTCTCTCATGTGCCTTCACGTACGGTTCTCCACAACCTGATGCTAAAACATGAAAGTAAGGTTCCACTAATTAGGCAAGTCCTTTGCAACTTATTTTACCTCATGTAACCTATCATCTATCATGTAGAAGGTCCATGTATAGGAGAGACGGGTCAGTCTTGCTGAGCCTTCATGCTCACTGCTTGTGTTTGAAGCTTTTGCAGGGTTTTATGAGGAAGGGACTCCCGAGGAGGAGACAGAACATCAGGAGGGAAACCCCGTCGAGTCGGAGTCATGCACGCCGCCGTGTTAGTGTGTGTGCGTGCTAGCGGGGACACGTTCACGGGCTGAACGTGAACTCGATGCGTAGTCTACGCCCGTGATTGTAGACTGAACATATTTTGTTGTACAAATGTTCATAAACCTTTTTATGTAATAAAACTTTGCTTCCGCTTTGTGACTTTGATGTGTGTTATCCGGTGCTGTGCAACGCAGCACCCCTCAACGTGATCCTGGCTCGACAAGACCGTGGGGTCGTGTCAGCTTTGTATCAGAGCTCGCTTGAGGTTTAATGCACTACAAAGGTCATCTTTTTCAAAAATCCAGTGAGGAAAGAGTTAGTAGCCCATATAAGGCCCTGTTTGGCACGACTTCAACTTGTTGAAAAAGCAGCTTGTCTGAAAAGCTGGTGAACAACAGCTTAAACATATATCCTGCTTTTAGTTCATTCTGAGAAGCAGCTGAACTAATAAGCTGCTGGAGAAGCTGACTGTTTGGTACACCCGCAGCTTATTTTTATAAAAAAGCTGGTTCAGAAGCTGTGCCAAACAGGGCCTAAGGATGTTATTAGTGTATAGAAAGTGGCATACTAACCTATTTGCTTATGTCAGAAAATCGTGCATCTCGGGACGCTTTATGTCTTGGGGGGTGCACGTAAGCGCTGACCACCAGTGCGCACAAGCTGAAGGGTGGAGTCTCACGGGTGGCAGGTAACCCGACCCGCTTTAATATCCTCTACGACTCTTCATATCATTTGGGGTATTCGAGCAACGTCTGTCCCTGGCGTGCTTTGGGCAATTTGGGAGACCCCGTCACGTGGTTAGTAACGTGAACACTTAGCTCAAGGCGTGTTTGGCTTGAGAACATCCGAGCAAGTGATGACAGCCGGGTGTACAAACTGTATGGATACCGGGCTTGGTGTGCAGCCGAGTCTGACGTTGTTTGAATTATCTGCAGGTAGTCTAACCATGAAACAGTAGACGTGTAGCATCTGTGTGCGAGAGAGGCTTAGTGCCACTGAACTAATGGAGCCGGCTAAGTCCGGTATAGGTTTTTCTTTGTGAGGATGTAGTACCGACATGATCTGGTGACGCATCGATGTCACACCCCAATAAATGATCAACTTCATGGTAAAATTTGAAGGTTTTAATCTAGAGCATTAAAACTTTGCTGTAACCTCTTCCCTTAATTAGGACATTCAAAGTTAATAAGTTTTCAACTTATAGAATACTAAGGACAGGGTCCCCTGTTTTCAGCTGAATTAAGGCTGAAGTTAATCAGAGGTTAGAGGTTGAGTTCTTTCGAGGTTGGAGTCATATGATACATTTATGGAAAGCATTGGAAGAGCTTTACAACTTTTCTGTGGGGATAGGGTCCCCCCCCCTCTGGGCTGCGGCCAAATTGGGGAAAATTCCCCCCAAATGTGGGGGAAATTCCCCCTTTGGGGAATTTTGGTAAATTTGGAGGAAATTCGGGGAATTGCTGAATTTAGCTATCTTATTTCCATTTCTCTCCATTTTTATGTTCCTTTCTCCATTTATATATCCCTTTCTCCATTTCTATGGTTCTTTCTCTATTTCCATGGTTCTTTATCAATTTCTACTTCTTTTCAAATGCTTCTCTACATGAAAAATGTATGCAATGCATGGTAGTGAAATTGAGGGTATTACAAATTAGTACATTATTTCATTTTAATTCGGAGCCACATATGGACTCGGGGTTTCGGACGCTGAGCACTTCATAGCTGGAGGTCGCTTCGATAGCTCCCGGGCCCTTTCCTCGTCGACCAGTTTTGGCTCGGGCTATGATTTCCTGTTGTTCCCCGTCCACAAACCACCTGTGATTTGGAGGGGTTGAGCCGTTCGGGAATTTACCTCGATGGCCGAATTCCCAGACTCGGCGAGTTACCTAACAGGTTAATCCGAGTGGAACCCGGCTGCCTCTTCGCAAGGGCTGGGGAACCAGGTTTAGAACTGGTCGGGACTCGGTGTCCGCATTCCATGAGATCCTACCTGGGTTCACTCACGTAGAACCTGGGCCTTTCGGGGGCCCGAGCAGCTCGATGCCAGCCCTCCGGGAGAGAACTGCGGATTCGGCAAGACAGGACTCGGATAACAAAGCATTGGAGATGTCAGGAGCAATCGGGTGCTCCCGTGTCCGCTGTTCATTTGGCCATCTCAGGTCGTCTGTCCCTTACTCTAGGTCGTTCTGGGCGGTCCTTTCGACCAATTTATCAGGTAGATCATCGAACCCGGAACTTCGATCATGGTTTTGAAGGCGGGCCTTAAAAACTTACCTACTCGCACGAGTTCTTATTACGAGGGGCCTTGGAACGTCGTGCGCGTGATAGGTGAGAAATAAATAAATAAATGAATAAGGACATGCGTTATTCTGGTTTCACGGGTTTTGAGGGGGTGAGTTTGTCGTTCCTCAATTACAGTGGTGGAACAAGCTCATATTTACTACCATGCATTGCATATATTTTTCATGTAGAGGAGCATTTAAAAGGAAGAAGAAAATAAAGGAAGAAATATAGAAACAAATAAATAAACAAAAGGAAATAAAAATAGGAAATAATAAAAAATAAATAAAAATAAAAAAGAAATAAATAAAAATAAAAAATAGCCAAATCTGGCTGCCCCAATTTTTCCCAAAAATTCCCCTAACCCCCCCCCCAAACGCCCCCCCCCCCCACAAAATTTCCCCCAAAATTTCCCCACATTTGGGGGAATTTTCCCCAATTTGGCCGCACCACCCTAGGGGGAAAACCCTAGACGGCCCCCCTCCCCTTTGCCACACCACCTAAGGGGGAAACCCTAGCCCCCCATTTTTTTTCTTTTTTTGGATTTTCTTTTTCCCCCAAATAATCTCAGCCCTTGGTGGAAAATAAATAATTAAGTCACAGCCCCTAGCTCCCACCTCTTCTCAAATTAAATCTCAGCCCTTGGATAGATGAGTTGCTAAAATCCTAACCCCTTAGCAATTTTCTCCCCCTTATAAATAAAACTCCCCCCTAGCCGCCACCCATAGCCCATATTTTTCTTGCCGCCGCCCCTCTCCTCTGCTGCCAAGCTTTGGCCGCCGCCCCTGCTGAGTTTTGGCTGCCATCGAAGCTCTTCCCCGCCCTGCCGTCGCCGGAGGAAGAAGCCCCTGACATTTCGCCCTAGCCGCAGCTTCACAATTCTCCAAGGAAAAAACCCAGCTGCCACCATTGCAAAGAAGATGGTCCTGCCGCAAGGAGGAGAGGAGGAAGAAGAGAGGTAGATCCCCGTTACCCCTCTTACCACATCGCCGCTGTTGCTACGCACCTGTATTCTCCACCCCCCTGCGAGCAGTAATTTCTGCACGTGGGCAGAATACGTTCCGGTCAAGTTTTGACGGTGGAATTGGTCTACAATTTTATTCAAGATCATAGCCCCATCCACACTTAATTCCAGCTGCCTCGTTCATCGTAAAACCCCGTGGAAGCTTACTAAAACTTGAAATAACACGTGCAATCTGATTTTTATAAACTGCACCATAGGAATTGCATTCATATACCTCATTGCATCTTGAGTAAAGTTTGTTCATGATAATTGATTGTTGTAATCTTTGTATGTGCGTGGTCGTGAGTAGAAGGACACACTCAAAAGGCCGTCTACGAGGAACTACAGTACCAAGACTTCGAGAGCTTGAGCAACACGAACTGTGGGAGCAAGGCAAATGCCCTTGACCATATTGATTCTATATTTCCAAACTGTTTTGTTTGAAAAAAATTTAAATGCTCGTGTGAACTTGATGGGAAACATTTTTATAGGAGTTTACTAGATTTGTTAGCCATCCTTGTCATCGGGAAAATTGTTGAGTCGGATATGGTCGTTTTTTCTTTTTGCTTCGCTTAACTTACGGGAAATGGTAAAACTGAAATAAAACTTGGTTAGCTACTGCATTCATAAATATTAAAGATGATGAGAACTTGATGATGTTAATGAGCATGGAATCGAGAGATCTAGGCAAGCTTGGTTCGTGGATTTTGCTGAATGAGATGGTGGTTTGCTTGCCGTAGATCTAAGGACCGGTTCATGCGAGCACATGCCAGGAAAACAGTGCCACCACAAGGCCAAATATGGGTGCTGCTTAGCTGACTAATTAGGTGTGTCGCTAGCTTGTTATGGACCATTGGATGGTGCGGGGAATGGAAGTCAAGGAGGACTGCCCTGGGAACTGCATGGCACAAGAGGGGGTCCGTGGGTGGGAGAATGGAGATTCAAGCCTGCCGGCAAAACCTCAGTGGGTCCGTACATTATAGTAGCCCCTTTGTAAAGGATATCATGTGATCTCTTGGTCATACACCGACGTTTGTGTAGTGGCATAATGGGGGTTCTCTCTAGTTGTCGACGGGTGACGAAATCACGAACTTGTGGGTAAAGTGGTGCCACCTCTGCAGAGTGTAAAACTATCATGATAGCCGTGCTTCTGGTTACAAGAACCTGGCCAACTTCCATGATTAGAGGCAAAATTTGGGATGTTTATTCGGGCATGGTTATGGGACTGGTTTCGGAACTGATTTGGTCATGTTTGTGAGATTGGTTTTGGTTATATGAATATGTGATGATCATGAGCATTTATGAGTATGAGATGAACTTGAGAAAGAGTATTGACTGGTTGAGGATTGATTTATGATGAATTATGATGGAGGGATGATGAGATACATGGTTATGTCGGGATTTAACTCACCTAGAGATAGTTTCTGTTTTTATCATGTTTGTGAAATAAAATTTGCTTGCTGCAATGAAACCATTTATTTCCTACCTTGTTGTAAGCTACATGTAATATTTTTCCCGCACTTGCTGAGTATGATATGTACTCACCCTTGCATTCCCACATATACTTCAGCTACAGGACAATAATACTTCAAAGAGCAGGTGGAGTACTAGGCATGCGCACTACCGTCAACATGCCTGTCGCGTTGAAGTTGGAGTCCATTGTCTTAGTCATTTTCCACTGTCGTTTATAGTCTTCTGCTGCAAGAATAAGTTAGATATTCATGAGTGAGACAATGAGTCAATGTAATAAAGTACTTAAACACTATTTGTACGTGGTTATATTCTGAATTTCAGTTTGTGACGTACGTGTGTATGTGTGATGAACATCCTGGGCACACATGCACATTCACTTGGTTCATTTTCGGAACCGGGTGTCACAAATTGGCATCAGAGCCACGTTGACCGTAGGACGCAAGCTTAGGTAGAATGGACACTCTAAAACACATAGAACACCCCTATAAACTGTGGGGACCACCCCGTGGTTCACCCACTCCGGGATCGCAGAGGGTGGTGCCGTGCGATGCGGCACCCAACAGCACACAAGAAAAGAACACGAATAACATACAAACTTTTATTTTACATAAAAACAGCAGAAGTCTTTTAGAAACTTAATTATACAGCGGAAGTATTATACATAACTAGTCTCTCATACTAACTAAGCAAAAGTGCAGCCATCCAGCCCGGGGACGCTACACACAAGTAACACTCAAATCACGATCATGGCGGCGTGCAGGGCTCCAGCTCGGCCGTGTACCCCGATGGGGGCATCGCCTCATCCTCGGATCCTTCCTCATAACTCTCACCTGCACACAGCTCAAATATTGCAACCGTGAGCACGATGGCTCAGCAAGGCTTAAACGACAACCCTAGTCATGGAACTCTACATGCAGGGATGTGTAATATAGGGAAAAGACTTTGCAATAAAGACACACCTGCATGTTAATCCTTACTTTCAGTTTTATTGCAACAGTTTAATGTGCCTTAGGCAACCCTCACATCGGAAGTCCACAATCAAACAAGAAACACTTTCCTCCGATGTGGTGATGCCTAAAGTTGAAAATAAACTTAATGAGCTCTACATCTACAACATACATGGTAACAAGACAATATTAATTCAATACAGCACATTCATCTGGCTTATTTCACTTCTTACTACGTCACAGCACAGTGAACAAGCGGTACTCAAATAACCGCGAGGGACGGTGATTGCAATCAGGAGACACCCGGATAACTCGTCACATACACCCACTTTCAGAAGTGTGGTGCTTCACACCTTCGTACTCTGTTGTATGCAGCAACCTTTCAAAGGAAACCCAAATGCCAAGCCGGTCCATCCGTAACGGGCAGGAGGTCCCCGCATGGAGCGTGTCTGTGCCCACCGGCAGATTTACAACTTGCTACCCTCAACCCGCTCCTATAAAACGGTTAGGTAAACCTCGGCACCCAGGTTAACCAATTACATCGGTTTCCTGGTTCCCATATGACAGTATGCATCCGGTACTGTTCAAACTTGTCCAGCAGGGCCACACACGGCTCGGTCCTCAATCGACACCAACAGGGCTATGCACATGAGACCTCGGCTCACTGCATCCTATCCCCCCTGCTGGGTATCAGTTTCACATTCTTAAGCCATTCTCTACCTCTTTCCATACCGTGTGAATAAATACCTATCTCGCGAGTAGATTCCAACCACTCGACTTCTACCGAGATCCTAAGAACATTAGCATGGCATTCTCTACTCGTCGAGTTATAAACTATCCAACCCTCCATAGGATTTAAAAGTCATGCAAGTGGGGTTTCAATCACCCTAACTCTAATGCAACCATTTCAATCTAGATATAAGTGATACAAATGAAAACTTTGCAAAAGGTAATTAAATGCAAACCGGGGCTTGCCTTGCTCAACGGTTTTGTTATAAGCTAGGAGTTAGTCTTTCTCCAGAGAATCCACCAAATTCGTCACGAGATGGAGATCCTCACTACGGAGTTGAGTCCTCGTCGAATGTCGACGTCACGTGCTATTAATATGATTTATGCACATGAATTCAAAAGCAATTTAGAAACTGTTTCAAAACTGTTGTTCAACTTAACACACACTTAAAAGAGACAAACAACAGCAAGGTTTCTGTTGTTCGATCTACAACCTTAGAGATGATGAAAGCTAGGTGAAAAGGGATACTATTAATCACCATGTGATTAATCCAATATATGAACACTTAAACCTAAAGGATGGTAGCTCAAGTTCCAGAGGTCCAATGAAGCTGAGAATTTAACCACAGTTTCTATGGAAGGTGTTTAGGCAGTGTGCAAAAATTTAGCTCATGAAATGGCTCAAGGTGATCACAATAATTCCTTATGTGATTTTCACTATTCTGCCTTTATCCCCTAGATATTAAGCTTTCCTATGCTGCAAAGTGGACCTTTTGTGAAGTACAAATCATTTTTGGAGTTTCCTACATGTATATATGGATTTTACAAGTTTGGGTAAAAGTCTGAAAATGACTCTGTTTATTTTTCCCATTTTTCAGAGACATAGAGGATTGACACTACATTTGGCCAAGCAAATTAGGTCCAATGCCTCTGAAAGTTTTACTGGAGTTTAAGGATTTCTGGAAGAATGCCCTGCCCAAATTTGGGAATTTTCCAATAAATATAACTCCTGTAATAATTCCTACAAGATTATATTTAAATGAATTAATGAGCCAAATCCAGGGATTTTCATAAATATTGGGCCGCACCCCTTGATAGCACTCTCTGAGAGAAATCCAGCAAATTTTTTTTGACAATTTTGGATATTCCTAAACAAAGTTATGCCTTCAAAGTTTAAACCGAATTAGTAAAATCCTGGAAAAGTTTAAACACTGCCACGGGCCCCACATGTCAGACTTCATCTTCAACCTTGCGCAACAGAGGTCCCGACGGCGCCCTCCGGCGAGGGTTGTCGGAACAGCCTTCCCGGCCGTCTCCCAGGCCAATTCTCGCCGCCCCCCCATTTTCCCTGCTGCTGAACACGATGGTGGTGTTGCCGGGGGCCGAAGCACGCCAGAAATACGTGCGCACCAGTCACAGCATTTGCTAGGGCTCTGCGAGCTCGGGATGCTTCATTTCTCCACCAAACGATCGGCTCTCGGGCTCTAGAGCACTAGGGAAACATGTAGAAGCTAGACATGGAGTCTAAACGGACCGGGGAGCGCTCCAAACCCATCGGCACCGTGCGCCCGACGTGGTCCGGCGATGCTCCCTCGACAAAACGTGCAAATTCTCCCTCTACGCCCCATATCTAGGTCTAAAATTGATGGAGGAGGTGTGCTAGCTAGTTAAGATCCCATGTGTGGAGTTTGGAACACAACCAACACAAATTGAGGACGAATTTCACAAGTTCCTTACCTCGGGTCAAGTTGCGCCTCCCGGGAGAAAACCTCAAAATTCTCTTCCCCCAAACCACGGCTAGGGCTGAGCTTCGGGCGTGAGCAACTTGGGTCGTGAGTGCACCGGGGGAGTGGCTCGCTTGAGAGTGAGCTTCTTTGGTTTGAGCTGTCCACGGTGACCCGAGATGGAGTCTGCCGTGTGCACCTTGGTTCTTGGCGCCAATCTTGATCAACACGAGTTAGCAACTTCGGAGTTGTGGTGGTAGCACGGGAGAGCACAAGTGGGCGAGGCTTTTTCATGTGGAAAGCTCGAGCAACCGAGCTAAGTCGGCCGGGGTGATCGGGAGACTGAGAGTGGCGGCTGTGTTTTTCTCGGGAGAGAAAAAGAGAGCGTGCATGAGCGAGAGAAAGCAAAAGCGCTTTGTTGCACTCGTGTGCGGGGATTAGGCCAGGCAACCCATCGAGCAAGCAGGAGGTGGCGCCAAAAACTTTGCCGGGAAGTCTTCTGCCGCGCTGTCGCTCGTGTGTGCACCCGAGAGGAAAAACAGAGGCGGTTGAGTGTAATGTGTGGCTGACAGATGGGGTCCACAGCCCCACAATTATCTCCTCCCTCTGTGCTTTAATTTTCCTGCACCGCCTTTGTCCGAATTCTACATAAAATTGTATGGCCGACCAAACAATTTACAAGGAATTCAAATATGAAATCAGATTTCAAAAGTTAGCACGTTTGGTTCAGTTTTCAATTTCAAATTTGAATTTGAACTCTCCCTCATTTATTCATCGGAAGAAATAGTATATGAACCCTAAAAATATCCAAATTTGGACTGTGAGCTCATTGATACATGGGGAATGCATCGGTGAATTCCTTTGTATGCATTTGGGCAATTTGAACATGAATTCTTTCAAAAGAATTCAAATTGCGTTTAAATTCCCTCCACTCTACTCATATAGAAGGTGCACATGAGTTAGAGTTTTCGAGTGAAATTCTTTCCCCTAGGTTAACATGTGTTGAGCATGGGCTAGAGAAAAATTTTGACTACCTCGCATGTCCATGTGTGTTTTCATCATTTTATGTGACACAAGTATAGTCTCTCTTTTCCTTAACTTTGTTTCATAAGATGAAATCAAACTTTACAAAAGTTAGGGCTGTTAAATTCCTCCCACCTTAAAAGAATCTCATCCCGAGATTACAAAAAGAAAGAGGAAGGAAGAAAAACTACTGGACATATGGTACAAACAAGTCGGGAAAATTTAAACCGGAGAAAATTCTCGCTTTCCCACGTGACTTCATCAGCGGTGTGATTGCTCCACAAGACTTTCTAAAATCACACTGTCTGATTTCTTGTGTGCGACTATTCTTGTCGATAATCTGGATCGGATACTCAGAATAAGTGAGATCCGGTTGAAGATCCTCAATGTTCTCCATATGAACTGTGGTTGGGTACTTAAGACATTTCCGCAGTTGAGAGACATGGAAAACATTGTGAATAGCCGAATGTGACACCGGTAACTCCTGATGATAGGCTACGGGTCCGCATACTTCAGTGACAGCAAACGGCCCGATGAATCGTGGAGCAAGTTTTCCCTTCACTCCAAAACGATGAACCCCTTTCATCAGAGAGACACGAAGATACATGTGGTCCCCGATGTAAAAGAGAAGAGGTCGACGTCGTTTATCTGCATAGCTCTTCTGCCGAGATTGAGCAGCCTTTAAATTGGCTTGAATTACTCGCACTCGTTTCTCAGCTTCATTCACAAGATCAATCCCGTAGACCACTCTCTCGCTGGACTCACACCAATTCAGTGGTGTGCGGCACTTCTGGCCATAAAGAGCTTCATACGGGGCCATCTTGATGTTGGATTGATAACCGTTATTATATGAGAATTCTGCAAATGGTAGATGGTCATCCCAATTCTTCCCATGATTGATGACACATGCCCGTAGCATATCCTCCAAAATATGATTTACTCTCTCCGTTTGACCATAAGTTTGTGGATGATACGCTGAACTCCGAATTAACTTGGTTCCCAGTGAAGCATGTAGTTGCTCCCAAAATCTGGATACGAAGAAGGCACCTTGGTCAGAAACGATGGTGCGGAGAACCCCGTGTAAGCACACGATTCTTGATATGAACAGATCTGCATACTTCTTTGCCACATATTTAGTATGGACTGGAATAAAATGAGCTGTCTTGGTCAAACGATCGACGATTACCCAAATAGAATCATGCTTGTTGCTGGTCATGGGTAAACCGACGATGAAGCCCAAACTTATGTCTTCCCACTTCCATGCTGGAACCTTCAGCGGTTGAAGTGGTCCGGCTTTCCTCATATGGTCGGCTTTAACCCGCCGACACGTATCACACTCGGATACGCACTTTGCAATCTCTCTTTTCATCCTGTCCACCAGAACTTAGATTTTAAATCCTGGTACATTTTATTGCTTCTCGGATGAATGGAGTACATGTATAAATGAGCTTCATCCAATATCTTCCTCCGCAATTTCATATTCCGGGGTACCACTATTCGGTTGTTAAACCAGAGCGTACCCTCTTCATCTTTGTGGAACATTTTCAATTCATCGGTGTCCACTCTCCTCCGGATGTGAGACAATCTCATCTCGGATTGTAGGAATAAGAGAGAGGTTGAACAGCAATCCACAGGGAACTAAGCGCAGGCTTGGTTCTCCTTCTTCCTGTGCAGCCATGGCTAAATGGTGAACGTGGACTTTCTGACTAAGTGCATCAGCAACCACATTCGTCTTGCCCGGATGGTAATGAATCTCAAGTTCATAATCCTTGATCAATTCGAGCCATCTTCTCTGCATCATATTCAATTCTTTCTGTGTGAAGATGTACTTCAAGCTTTTGTGATCAGTATAGAGATGTACTAGATTGCCTAGTAAATAATGTCTCCACATTTTCAATGCAAGAACCACAGCAGCTAGTTCAAGGTCGTGCGTCAGGTAATTCTGCTCATGACCCCTAAGTTGTCGGGATCCATATGCGACCAAGCGTCCTTCTTGCATCAACACACAACCCAAACCAATGCCAGATGCATCACAATAAACATCAAAAGGCTTCATTGTGTCCGTCTGGGATAAAACTGGAGCTGTGGTGAGATGCTTCACTAAAGTTGAAAAGCTTGTTGACATGAATTGCTCCAATCATACTTGGTGCTTTTCTTCAACAGCTCCATCATAGGTTTAGCGACTTTGGAGAAGTTTGGGATGAATCTACAGTAATAACCTGCTAAACCCAGGAAACTCCTCACTTCATGAACAGATGTTGGAGATTTCCAATTCAGCACTTGCTCGATTTTACTTGGGTCCACAGCGATGCCTTCCGCTGAAATAAGATGCCCAAGAAACGGCACTTTGCTGATCCAAAAATCACATCTACTGAACTTTACATAAAGCTTGTGATCCCTCAAACTTTGGAGTACAATACGCAAATGTTCAGCGTGTTCTTCTTCTGACATTGAATAGACCAAGATGTCGTCGATGAAAACCACGACGAACTTGACTAATTCCGGCACGAACACAGAGTTCATGAGATACATAAAATGAGCCGGAGCATTGGTCAACCCAAAGGACATGACAAGATATTCATAAAGACCATATCTCATTGAGAATGCCGTCTTAGGTACATCTTCTGCCCGGATTTTTATCTGGTGATACCCGGACAGAAGATCCATCTTGGAAAATACCTTAGCACCCACTAGTTGATTGAACAAAATATCGATGCGCGGTAGTGGATACTTATTTTGATAGTGACAACATTCAATGGACAATAATTTACGCATAGTCTCAAAGTCCCGTCCTTCTTCTTCACGAAGAGTGTGGAACAGCCCCAAGGTGATGAACTTGGGCGTATAAAACCTTTGTCAATGAGGTCATTAAGCTGCTCCTTCAATTCTGCTAGCTCCTTCGGTGCCATTTTTTATGATTTCTGGGAAATAGGTGTTGTTCCCGGTGCTAGTTCTATCTTGAACTCTACATCATGTTCGGGCGGCATGCCCGGTAAGTTGTCGGGAAACACATCTGGATATTCACATACCACTGGAATATCTTCAAGTTTAGGAGCTTCAATCTGATGCACTGCTGTAACACGTTGTAATGGATCCACGAGATTCAATGTGTTGCAACCATGTATTGGGGAATTCAGTTGGACAGTCCGAGAGCTGATGTCAAAGATAGCTCCATAATGTGTCAACCATGACATCCCCAAGATAATATCAATCCTTTGGCCTTTGAGTATGATAAGGCTCGCAGGATAGATGTTTCCACCCAAACACAAAGGTGCCCGAGAGACCATCTCATCAGTTGATATCTTGCCTCCAGGTGAGCTGATATGAAACGGATGTTTAACCGTGCTAAATGGAAGATTATTCTTCAGCACATAGTCTCTGCTAATAAAATTGTGGGTGGCTCTAGAATCAAACAACACGAAAGTGGGCTGTTCATGTAAAGTGAACATGCCCGCCAAAACTGGCTCGCCTTTTGCAATGTCCTCAATAGCAGTGTAATTAACCCTGCCAGCTTTTGAAAGATGCTTCTTTGAAAGTTCATGGTGCTGATCTGAGCATTTGTGAGACGGCAAACGAGTGTGGCTCTGCTCAGCTCCACGACAGTTTCGTGTTGCAGAAACTCAGCTCTCTACTAACACGAGGTGGAGATAAACTGTGCACAGCTGGTTGTGGTAGGGTTGCACAAACAACTTCTGATAGCTGCTGTTCAGGTGGCAGCTCATAAGTGATTAACTCCAGCTGTGGTTGTGAGAGTTGCACCACAGACTGAGTTTCTTGCCTGACTGGCGAGTAATACCGCACTCGATAGTTCGGACGAACCTCGATATCACTGTCCGGTGGTATACTCCTTTTCAGCTCCGCTTCACAACGAAGATGCATGTCTTCTTTAATAATAGCAGTGTTTACCAACTCATTGTAAATACCGTTATTTAACAAGGTAACTTGTTCCTTAAATTCGACATTCAAACCTCAGAAGAAATATTCACACTTCAACGCTTCCGAGTCTACCATATGAGTGGCGTATTGCATCAAGTCTTCAAACTCTTTGAAGTACTTGTACGCACTCCTTTCTCCTTGCTTTAATTCCAGAAAGTCTTGATACTTTGTTCGTAGAATTCCCGAACAAATGTGACGTGCCTGGAATACATTCCGGAATTCATCCCACGTCACACGATGACCTTCAGGACGAGTTGCGATGTACTCCGCCCACCAAGCTCCAGCGGCTCCGTGGAGTTGTTGAGCAACAAATAGAGGCTTCTGGTATTCATCGCACTCAAGCATATCAAACTTGGCTTCAATACATTGGAGCCAATGAGCCAACTCCAACGGTTCTTTCGCTTCCGAGAAAACCATTGGTTGTATTGCTAAGAAATCCAGATAAGTACTTGGCGGGGGATTTAGCTGTAGTGTCTCCTGTCGTATGCTTTGTTGCACTAACAGATTGAGAGACTCAACCATCTTTCCTAAGATTTCCGCCAATCCGGTTGATGATGTCGGCAATTGCTGTCGTGGCGAATTACTTCTGCCGTAACTCGACTCACCAACCTCACTCCTGGAATGAGTATGATCCATACTGCAAGAGTGGCAATTTACAGTTAAAATTCAAAGTTTAAACTCAATTCGAATTGAAAACATAACCGTAAAAGCATCACATCGATATTGCAGCACTACACAATCTAACCAGGGTTTCAACAATTCTGAAATCTATCAAACGTGAGCAAGTTTGTCCAAACCCTTAACTCAAACAGTAGGAAAAAACTGAAAAATAACTCAAGAACATGTTTGGAACTTAGAGAAGTCTAAAACATCCATGTCCACAACAAGTCCCAAGCTAAATGGCAATAAGCATTACTCTGTTCAGACTGACCAATTGGTCTTGATCAAAGAATTTGAATATGAAAATGGCAATTTCATGACTCAAGTTGAATATCAAAGTTATAGTTAACTTCAATATCTTTCCCAACGAGTATTTATTTGCCTTCATATCAGTTCTGGATCAAAATATATGATATTTCAAAATTAACAGAAATCTGGAACATTTTTGACAGCACCTCCTTTGGAAGTAGCTGTTTTGTCCGCAAGATTTCATCACTTTCAACTCTAAATCTGGAGAAACTTGAACTACAAAGTCGTAGCACATATCCTAAGCTTTCCAACGTTGTATTACATGAACCTTGGGAATTTTTCTTCAGAAAGTTATGGTCGAAATACAGAAATTTCCAGAGAGCATTTTGTGTCTACCCTGTTTTTGGACAGTTCACACTCATATGAGAAGTTCATCCATTTGGAGGGTGATTCTGATTTTGGGTTCTACAGAACAGTTGTAGAAGACTTCAAAAACTTTCAGAAATGTATCACACACCTCCATTGGTTCAACCAAACAAAAGTTTTGTCCTATACAAGTTCAGCAAAAATTCTGCCGAAACAGGGGAGGTTATTCCTAAGCCTTTGGAAACGAATCTATACTCCCAATTGACTCTTAGTTCAATATAGGAGTTCATTACCCCCTAATAGAATCCTAGACTCCAAATTTACTCTTTGCCTATCAAACCTTCCTTTTCATGCAGTTCAAAACATATCACGGTACTATGTTTCCTCAGCAAATTAAAATCCTAACCGGCTTTATACCGGCATATACGTCTCAAGTGGTGGCACTAACACGATCACTCACAAACGTTTTCTACACGGCATGTTATAACATGGTTAAGGTACCTGCATAAAACCACTCAATAATGATGCACACAATGGGTTTGTCATTTCAGGCAGGTCCTTATTATAGTAAAAACATACGCCCCGTATCATTGTCATACGGGCCGTCCTTGAGTCAAGCCACGTCTAAAGGTACATGATCGGGTTATCCACCACCCGACGGGGGCTCCACACCTTTGCAATAAAGCACACCGGTGGAACAGCGCTTTCGTATGCCTCATAGGACATGAAGAGTCCTAGAGAACACACTTCGTGTTACAAACCAGACGATGGGGTCTCCTCCTCTTGCCCCTGGGTTTGCGCACTGGAGGCTAGTGTCATTCATATGTCTCTAAGACATGAAGAGTCTTAGAAAACATATTCACTTCCCATCCATTGCTGAACGGAACATCCCACACTACTTTACTTGTATGGGGGAGCTAACCGAAATTGATCCGCTTTTGGTGGCGTTCCTTACCATTCTTACCTCCACGTAGGTGCGTCGTTACAGAATTGAAATACTGAAGAGTAACAAAAGGTCAGCTTGCCACCTCAAGTAACTATGCTACTAATAATCCTTATGTGGGCATACTATACGTTCCTCACTCGTACACCTCTAAGTTTTTGAATATTTGCTCTTTTCATGTGTGCTATTCCCAACGAGGCTCTGATACAACGACGGTTGGGACCACCCCCTGGTTCACCCACTCCGGGATCACAGAGGGTGGTGCCATGCGATGCGGCACCCAACAGCACACAAGAAAAGAATACGAATAACATACAAACTTTTATTTTACATAAAAACAGCGGAAGTCTTTTACAAACTCAATTATACAGTGGAAGCATTATACATAACTAGTCTCTCATACTAACTAAGCAAAAGTGCATCCGTCCAGTCCGGGGACGCTACACACTAGCAACACTCACATCTCGATCACGGCAGCATGCAGGGCTCCAGCTCAGCCGTGTACCCTGACAGGGGCATCACCTCGTCCTTGGACCCTTCCTGATAACTCTCACCTGCACACAGCTCAAATGTTGTAACCGTGAGCACGATGGCTCAGCAAGGCTTAACCGACAACCCTAGTCATGGAACTCTACATGCAGTGATGTGTAATATAGGAAAAAGACTTTGCAATAAAGACACGCCTACATGTTAATCCTTACTTTCAGTTTTATAGCAACAGTTTAATGTGCCTTAGGCAATCCTCACATCAGAAGTCCACAATCAAACAAGAAATGCTTTCCAACGATGTGGTGATGCCTAAAGTTGAAAATAAACTTAATGAGCTCTATATCTACAACATACATGGTAACAAGACAATATTAATTCAATACAGCACATTCATCTGGATTATTTCACTTCTTACTAAGTCACAGCGCAGTGAACAGGCGGTACTCAAATAACCACGAGGGACGGTGATTGTAATCAAGAGACACCTGGATAACACGTCACATACACCCACTTTCAGAAGTGTGGTGCTTCACACCTTCGTACTCTGTTGTTTGCAGCAACCTTTCAAAGGAAACCCAAATGCCGAACCGGTCCATCCGTAACGGGCAGGAGGTCCCCGCGTGGAGCGTGTCTGTGCCCACCGGCAGATTTACACCTTGCTACCCTCAACCCACTCCTTTAAAACGGTTGGGTAAGCCTCGGCACCCAGGTTAACCAATTACATTGGTTTCCTGGTTCTCATATGCCAGTATGCATCCGGTACTGTTCAAACTTGTCCAGCAGGGCCGCACAAAATCGGTCCTCAATTGACACCAACAGGACTACGCATGTGAGACCTCCGCTCACTGCATTCTATCCCCCCTGCTGGGTCTCAGTTTCACATTCTTAAGCCATTCTCTACCTCTTTCCATACCGTGTGAATAAATGCCTATCTCGCGAGTAGATTCCAACCACTCAACTTCTACCGAGATCCTAAGAACATTAGCATGGCATTCTCTACTCGTCGAGTTATAAACAACCCAATCCTCCATAGGATTTAGAAGTCATGCAAGAAGGGTTTTAATCACCCTAACTCTAATGCAACCATTTCAACCTAGACATAAGTGATACAAATGAAAACTTTGCAAAAGGTAATTAAATGCAAACCGGGGCTTGCCTTGCTCAAAGGTTTTGTTAGAAGCTAGGAGTTAGTCTTCCTCCGGAGAATCCACCAAACTCGTCACGAGATGGAGATCCTCGCTGCGGAGTTGAGTCCTCGTCGAACGTCGATGTCACGTGCTATTAATATGATTTATGCACATGTATTCAAAAGCAATTTAGAAACTGTTTCAAAACTGTTGTTCAAGTTAACTCACACTTAAAAGAGACAAACAACAGCAAGGTTTCTGTTGTTGGATCTACAACCTTAGAGATGATGAAAGCTAGGTGAAAAGGGATACTATTAACCACCATGTGATTAAGTCCAATATATGAACACTTAAACCTAAAGGATGGTAGCTCAAGTTCCAGAGGTCCAATGATGCTGAGAATTTAACCACAGCTTCTATGGAAGGTATTTAGGCAGTGTGCAAAAATTGAGCTCATGAAATGGCTCAAGGTGATCACAATAATTCCTTATGTGATTTTGACTATTCTGCCTTTACCCCCTAGATATTAAGCTTTCCTATGCTGCAAAGTGGACTTTTTGTGAAGTAAAAAATGTCCTGCATCCATAGGAATTGGTTTGTACCATTTTTGGACTTTCCTACATGGATATAAGGATTTTACAAGTTTGGGTAAAAGTCTGAAAATGTCTCTGTTCATTTTTCCCATTTTTCAGAGACATAGAGGATTGACACTACATTTGGCAAGCAAATGGGGTCCAATGCCTCTGAAATTTTTACTGGAGTTCAAGAATTTTTGGAAGAGTGTCCTGCCCAAATTTGGAAATTTTCCAATAAATATAACTCCTGTAATAATTCCTACAAGATTTTTTTAAATGAACTAATGAGCCAAATCCAGGGATTTTCGTAAATATTGGGCTGCACCCCTGGATAGTACTCTCTGAGAGGAATCCAACAAAATTTATTTCACAATTTTTTGACATTCCTACACAAAGTTATGGCTCTTCAAAATTTTAACCGAATTAGGAAAATTCTGGAAAAGTTTAAACACTGCCGCGGGCCCCACACGTCAGACTTCATCTTCAACCTCGCGCCAACAGAGAACCCGGCGGCGCCCTCCAGCGAGGGTCGCCGGAACGGCCTTCCCGGCCGTCTCCCGGGCCAATTCTCGCCACCTCCCCCCCCATTTTCCCTGCCGCTGAACATGATGATGGTGTCGCCGGCGGCCGAAGCTCGCCGGAAATATGGGCGCACCGATCACAGCGTTTGCTAGGGCTCCGCAAGGTCGGGATGCTTCATTTCTCCACCAAACGATCGGCTCTCAGGCTCTAGAGCACCAGGGAAACGTGTAGAAGCTAGACATGGAGTCTAAACGGACCGGGGAGCGCTCCAAATCCATCGGCACCGTGCGCCCGACGTGGTCCGGCGGTGCTCCCTCTACAAAACCTGGAAATTCTCCCTCTACGCCCCATATCTAAGTATAAAATCGATGGAGGAGGTGTGCTAGCTAGTTAAGATCCGGTGTGTGGAGTTTGGAACACAACCAACACAAATTGAGGACGAATTTCACAAGTTCCTTACCTCGGGTCAAGTTGCGCCTCCCGGGATAAAACCTCAAAATTCTCCTCCCCCAAACCACGGCTAGGACTGAGCTTCGGTCGTGAGCAACTAGGGTCGTGGGTGCACCTAGGGAGTGGCTTGCTTGAGCGTGAGCTTCTTCGGTTTGAGCTGTCCACGGTGACCCGAGATGGAGTCCGCCGTGTGCACCTTGGTTCTTGGCGCCAATCTTCGAATTGTGATCAACACGAGTTAGCAACTTCAGAGTTGTGGTGGTAGCACGGGAGAGCACAAGTGGGCGAGGATTTTCGTGTGGAAAGCTCGAGCAACCGAGCTAAGTCGGCCGGGGTGATCGGGTGACCGAGAGCGGCGGCTGTGTTTTCTCGGGAGAGAAACAGAGAGCATGCACAAGCGAGAGAAAGCAAAAGCGCTTTGTTGCACTCGTGTGCGGGGATTAGGCCGGGCAACCTATCGAGCAAGCAGGAGGTGGTGCCAAAAACTTTGCTGGGAAGTCTTGTGCCGGCGCTGTCGCTCGTGTGTGCACCCCAGAGGAAAAACAGAGGCGGTTGAGTGTAACGTGTGGCTGACAGATGGGGTTCACAGCCCCACAATTATCTCCTCCCTCTGTGCTTTAATTTTCCCGCACCGCCTTTGTCCGAATTCTACCAAAAATTGTATGGCCGACCAAACAATTTACGAGGAA
This sequence comes from Neostapfia colusana, assembly GCA_030760725.1. Classification (NCBI taxonomy): domain Eukaryota; kingdom Viridiplantae; phylum Streptophyta; class Magnoliopsida; order Poales; family Poaceae; genus Neostapfia; species Neostapfia colusana. The sequence continues at coordinate 50,732,979 of JASWHV010000006.1, read as the reverse complement.
TTTGAATCTGAAATCAGATTTCAAAATTTAGAACGTTTAGTTCAGTTTTCAAATTCAAATTTGAATTTCAACTCTCCCTCATTTATTCATCGGAACAAATAGTATATTAACCCTAAAAATATCTAAATTTGGATTGTGAGCTCATTGATACATGGGGAATGCACCGGTGTATTCCTTTGTATGCATTTGGGCAATCTGAACATGAATTCTTTCAAAAGAATTCAAATTGCGTTTAAATTCCCTCCACTCTACTCATAGAGAAGGTGCACATGAGTTAGAGTTTTGGGAGTGAGATTCTTTCCCATAGGTTAACATGTGTTGAGCCTGGGCTAGAGAAATTTTTTAGCTCCCTCACATGTCCATGTGTGTGTTCATCATTTTATGTGACAAAAATATAGTCTCTCTTTGCCTTAACTTTGATTCATAAGATGAAATCAAACTTTACAAAAGTTAGGGCTGTTACATAAACTTCTATTTTCGAAATTTTCCTGCTGCTGCACTTTACTTGTCAATTCAGCCACCGCAAAGTGCTATTTTCAGCCCCTCTTTTTCTCTTCTTTTGGACAGCCACACCTTCTGTTTTCGTCCTTCATAGATTCTGAAAATTTGGAGTTATTTCCTTCTTCTCTAATGTTTCTCATGTCTTATTTATATATGTGAGTCACTAGGAGCACAGCACGCATGAGAAGTCCACCATCACTTTGGAGTGCACTTAACCCCATTGAGGTGTCCGATGGACCATATTGGGAGGAGGTGAAGATGTAACCTCATGAGGATGATGAAGTCAGTAGCTCTATGCATGAGGAATAGGATCATGAAGAGGTGGAACCAATCGAAGATGACATGGAGAATGATCCACAAGAAGAACAGCATTTGTACGCACCTCAGAAGGAATTTCACGCGGCCTTACACCCAGCTGAGCCTTCTGAAGCTATGTCGGAAGGAGATGAATTTGAAGAGAATCCACCTCCTGCTGAGGCTGAGAATGAAGGTCATGAATGGGCCGTTCAGTTCATGAATTCCAGTCTGACGGGATGGAGGGAGGACACATATCCAGAGAACTTAGAGAGTTCCTTGATTGCTGCAGCTTATACCCGGAGTTCCTCCTCAAGAAAGTCCCTCGTCTCGGACATGAAGAGTGGAAGGCTGAAGTAACCATCCTATCTAACGGTAGGGTTGTCACACGGCACTTTGCACCCACATGGAGAGCTATAAGGGCAGAAGCTATTGATAATGCTGCATGGGATGCACTCACCGGACTGTGCTACGCCTTCCGTGAGCAGCTTGAGAACACTACCTTTGAGCTGCACCCATATCAGAAGAGTGGTACAAGGGAGATCATTGGACCCCATGTAGGAGCTCTTTCCAACCCACAATCTGCTGATAAGTCTCAGAGAATGCTCGTAGAGTTGGGAAACCGCTATGCATGCGCATAAGAAGAGATCCGCTACCTCCGCAAGAAGCTGTACTTGCTGGAAAAACAAGAGGAGACTTGTGCCAACGCGGGAACAAATGGAGCACCAGCGTCATCTATTCCTACATGGACTGCCGACTCACCATGGCGTGCGCCATGTATGGACCACCCCCATCACACGGCGTGAACAGCACCGGTTCTCACGATTAAGTTTAGGTTCCCCATTGAATAAAGTTGTAATATGAACGCTTTGATTGTAGTAGCTTGAATAAGAGTGGTGTGCTGAAATTTTATGATGATTGCTTGTGTTTGTGTTCTTGGTGTGAGTTGTGAGACGCTTCGGCGAATGTCCACATCCACACGTAGTAGAGAGATGTGAGATGCTTTGGCACTTGTTCACATCCTCATATAGGCTGAAATTAATAAAAGAAGTTGCTTAGTTCATACACCTTGATGCATAGAGTTGGGGGATCAATCTGAATTTCTATTTCCTACTCTACTCTCTCACAGATATCGAGGGAAAATTCCAACTGCCACCGAAGGAATGCTCGTGGAAACAACGAACCACATGAGGATGGCAATGTGGTTCCTGAAGATGCCAACCTCGGGGCTGATGCAAGCAACCTTGAACGTTTGATGGCTATGCAGAACCAGCTCATGCAAACTATGACACAAACATTGCGACAGATGCAGGCCAACAACAACAACAATCCTAACCTCGTTCCTGCACCCCCACCACCGCCACAGCCACCACCGCTGGCTCACAACAGATTGGTAGAGTTCATGAGGACTAGACCGCCTACTTTTACACAAGCCAATGATCCTATGGAGGCTTATGATTGTCTAAAGTCTATGGAAAAGAAGCTTGCTATTGTTCAGTCCAATGATCAAGTTATCTTTTCATCACACCAGCTTACGGGAGCAGCCACTGATTGTTGGGACGCTCTTTGCAATGCTCATGTCAATCAGGAGACAATCACTTGGGCTGAATTCAAAGAGAGTTTCCGCTCTCACAATGTCCCTGAAGGAGTCATGATGCTAAAAAGGCAGGAGTTTGAGGGTCTTTGTCAAGGAAGGAAGAGAGTGAATGAGTACCTCAACAAGTACATGCAGCTGTCATGGTATGCTCCAGAAGATGTCAACTCGGATCATAGAAAGCAGTACTTGTTCATGAGGGGATTCAACAATGAAATTCAAGTCCAGCTGCTCAACAATGATTATGTAAACTTCCAAAAGCTTGTTGACAAAGCTATAGTGGTGGAAAGCAAGATCCGTGAGATTGAACAAGAGGGCAAGAGAAAGATGCCATATCAAGAACAGCCACAAGGAAGCAATGTACGTTCCTGCTTCATGCCACCAGCTGCACCACACTATGGCTCGTCCGCTTCTACTTTCCGCCCTGCAAATCCACCTCGCTAATCAGCCACCGCAGCAACGCCCTGTTATGCAAGCACCTTGTTTGCCTATGCCTCCTGCGCCCCGTCCCAACATGGGCGCCTGTGCTCAAAACCAGCCTTGCCCTAACTTTCCAGCTGTTATGGGCAACAAGGCATGCTTTTCATGCGGAGAGGCGGGACACTTTGCAAATCAGTGCCCCAAGAAAGGCCTTGGACAGCTGAGCAATGCACCTAAGCAGAACCCACGGCTGAATGGAGGAGCAACGCAAGGTAACCGTGGACAGCAGAACTATGCTCGTGGCAATATGAATCACGTCTCCGTTGAGGAAGCACAACAAGCTGAGGACGTCGTGATTGGTATGTTTCTCTCCAACTCCAACCCAGCCACTGTTTTATTTGATTTCGGAGCATCACATTCGGTCATCTCATACAAGTATGTTGCCAAGTATAACCTGCCCATATCCCACATGAAATAAACTATGTTGGTTAATTCTCCCGGTGGAGAGATGAGGACTAATATAGTATGTCCAAAAGTAAGCCTTAAAATAAGAGGGGTAGACTTTCTCGCCAACCTTATCGTCTTGGATTCCCAAGGGACTGATATAATACTTGGAATGGACTAGTTAAGTAAGTACAACGGAGTAATTCAATGCGCCCAGAGGATCATGCAGTTGACGTGTGAGCACAGTGCTCCTATCAAGTTTGAGGCAGCCCAACCTACAAACGAGAAGGCAGTGCTGAACCACATCGAAGAAGTGACATTGGAAAGTATTCCGGTGGTTCAATAATATTCAGATGTGTTCCCGGAAGAACTGCCAGGTATGCCACCTGATCGGGACATCAAGTTTGCCATTGAGTTAGTACCCGGAACAGCACCTATAGCTAAGAGGCCATATAGGATGCCTGCTAATGAATTAGTGGAGCTCAAGAAGCAAATTCAGGAGCAGCTAGATAAGGGTTTTATACACCCAAGCTCATCACTGTGTGGAGCCCCCGTGCTCTTCGTAGACAAGGAAGATGAAACCTAAAGGATGTGTGTGGACTATAGGTCTTTTAACGAAGTGACGATCAAGAATAATTACCTTCTGCCCCGTATAGAGGACTTATTCGATCAAATGAAAGGCGCCCAGATTTTCTCTAAGATTGATCTTCGGTCGGGATACTTCCAGCTGAAGATTAAGCCCCCTGACATACCCAAGATGGCATTTCGAACACGGTATGATTCGCATGAATATACCGTCATGTTATTTGGGTTGACGAATGTCCCTGCATACTTTATGTACCTCATGAATAAGGTTTTCATGGAGTACTTGGACAAGTTCACCGTGGTTTTCATCGACGACATCATGGTGTATTCAAAAAGCAAGGAAGAACATGAGGAACACTTGAGATTGACATTGCAGAAACTGTGAGAGCATCAATTGTCTGCTAAGTTTAGCAAGTGTCAATTTTGGCTAAAGGAAATATCATTCCTAGGCCACATTATCTCCGAAGGAGGAGTATCGGTTGATCCTGGAAAAGTGAAGGATGTTTTGAAGTGGAACCAACCGCAGAATGTGAGGGATATTCTGAGTTTCCTTGGGATGGCTGGATACTACCACCGGTTCATGAAGGATTTCTCTAAAATAGTGAAGCCTATGACTAAATTGCTAATTAAAGGGAAAGCATTTCAGTGGACACAAGCGTGTCAAGACAGCTTTGAGGAGTTAAAGAAGAGATTGACAACAGCACCGGTTTTGGTATTGCCGGACGTGAGCAAGAGCTTTCATATTTATTGTGACGCTTCAAGACAAGGACTTGGATGTGTGTTTATGCAAGAAGGCCAAGTGGTAGCCTCATCGAGGCAATTAAAGAAACATGAGCTGAATTACCCTACACACGATCTGGAAATTGCAGCCTTGGTACATGCCTTGAAGATTTGGAGGCATTACATCCTCGGTCACCGATGTGAGATCTACACGGATCACAAAAGCCTCAAGTATATATTCATGCAAACAGATCTGAATTTGAGGCAACGTCGATGGTTGGAGCTCATCAAGGGATTATAATGTAGGAATCAACTATCACCCCAGGAAGGCCAATGTAGTAGTGGATGCATTGTGCCGAAAGGGATCATGTCACCAACTCATGGTTCGGGAGCTGCCACCCGAGCTGCGTAAGCAATTTGAACGGTTACATCTCGGGTTCTTGAACGAGATGGAAGTGATAGAACTGAACTCAACACTGGAACGAGAGATACGGTATGGTCAAGCAACGGATGAGGAGATAAAGGAAATCAAGGAAAGAATCCGACAAGAGATAGAGAAGGATTTCAAGGAAGACGAGAATGGCACGCTTTGGATAGGGAAAAGGATTTGTGTGCCTAACGTGAAGCACATCCACGACACGATACTAAAGGAGGCACATGACTCACCTTATTCCATACATCCCGGCTGTACGAAAATGTACAAGGACCTGAAAACTTGCTATTGGTGGGATGGCATGAAAAGGGACATAGCTGAATATGTTACCCTATGCGACACGTGCCAACTAGTGAAGGCCAAACATCAAAGACCCGCTGGATTATTGCAGCCGTTGAAAGTACCCGAGTGGAAGTGGGAAGAAATAGGTATGGACTTCATAGTCGGATTGCCACGTACTCAGTCCGGCTACGACTCAATTTGGGTTATTGTGGACCGATTGACGAAATCATCCCACTTCATTCCTGTTAGGACCAAGTACACTGTGGCACAATTAGCTGAGCTGTATATGGAGCAAATCATGTGTCGTCATGGAGTTACGTAGAGGATAGTTTTATATTGAGGTTCTCAATTTACCTCTATGTTCTGGAAGAAACTACATGAAGCGAGTGGTACACGGTTGAATTTCAGCTCCGCATATCACTGACAAACCGACGGGCAAACTGAGAGGACGAATCAGGTTTTGGAAGACATGCTGAGAGCTTGCTCCTTAAAACATGGGCGTAGTTGGCACAATAACTTGCCGTATACTGAATTCTCATACAACAATAGTTACCAAGCCAGCTTGAATATGTCACCTTTCGAGGCGTTATATGGTAGACGGTGTAGAACACCCCAGTTCTGGGATGAGACCGGAGAAAGCCAAGTATTTGGATCTGAAGTGCTGCAAGACGCCGAGAAGCAAGTCCAAACAATACGTGAAAACTTGAAGGCCGCTCAGTGACGACAAAAAGGCTATGCGGACAATAGGCAAAGGAATTTGACCTTTGAAGTCAGAGACTTCGTGTATCTCAAGGTGTCGCCTATCCGAGGCCAATGATGGTTTAACGTCAAAGGCAAGTTAGCACCTCGCTACATAGGACCATTCAAGATTTTGGGCAAGCGGTGGAGAGGTAGCCTATCAACTAGAGCTGTCAACGCACCTCTCCGACGTGCACGACGGATTTCACGTATCTCAGCTCAAGAAGTGCCTAAGAGTGCCGGAAGATTAAGTACCAATGGATGAGTTAGAACTTCAGGAGGATCTGACCTACATGGAACACCCTATCAAAATCTTGGACATAAAGGAAAGAGCCACGAGGAACAAGCTAATCCGTTGGTGCAAAGTACAATGGAGCCATCACACAGAAGCCGAAGCTACATGGGAGCGTGAGGAAGACCTCAAGACGGAATTCCCTCACCTTTTCTCCACTCTATCCAATCTCGAGGGCGAGATTCACTTTAAGGGGGTAGGTTTGTAACACCCTCATATTTACTACCATGCATTGCATACATTTTTCATGTAGAGGAGTATTTAAAAGGAAGAAGAAAATAAAGGAAGGAATATAGAAACAAATAAACAAACAAAACGAAATAATAGGAAATAATAAAAATAAATAGAAAATAAAAAGAAAGAAAAATAAAAATAAATAAATAAATAAATAACCAAATCTGGCTGCCCCAAATTTTTCCTAAAATTCCCATAATTCCTCCTGCCCCGAATCCCCCCCCCCAAAAAATTCCCCCTAAATTTCACCCAAAATTCCCCTAGAGATTTTTCCCCACATTTCGGGGAATTTTTCCCTTGTTTGGCCGCACCCCCTAGGGGGGAAACCCTAGCAGGCCCCCCTCCCCTTGGTCGCACCAACTAAGGGGGAAACCCTAGCCCCCCCCCCTTTTCTTATTTTCAATTTTCTTTTTCCCCCAAATAATCTCAGCCCTTGGTGGGAAATAAATAAATAAATCACAGCCCCTAGCTCCCACCTATTCTAAAATTAAATCTCAGCCCTTGGATAAATGAGTTGCTAAAATCCTAGCCCCTTAGCTATTTTCTCCCCCTTATAAATACAACTCCCCCCTAGCCGACACCCATAGCCCATATTTTTTTGGCCGCCGCCCCCCTCCTCTGCTGCCAAGATTTGGCTATCGCCCCTGCTAAGTTTTGGTCGCCGTCGAAGCTCTTCCCCGCCCCGCCATCGCCGGAGAAGAAGCCCCCGACATTCTGCCCTAGCCGCAGCTTCACAATTCTCCAAGGAAAAACCGCAGCTGCTGCCATTGCAAGGAAGAGGGTCCTGCCGCAAGGAGGAGAGGAAGAAGAAGAGAGGTAGGTCCCCGTTACCTCCTCTTACCATGTCGCCGCTGTTGCTATGCACCCGTTTTCTCCACCCCCTGCGAGCAGAAATTTCTGCACGTGGGCAGAACACGTTCCGGTCAAGTTTTGACGGTGGAATTGGTCTACAATTTGTGCCAAGATCATAACCCCGTCCACACTTAATTCCAGAAGCCTCGTTCATCATAAAACCTCGTGGAATATTACTAAAACTTGCAAGAACATGTGCAAACTGATTTTTATAATCTGCACCATAGGAATTGCATTCATCTACCTCATTGCATCTTGAGTAAAGTTTGTGCATGATAATTGATTGCTGTATCTTTGTATGTGCGTGGTTGTGAGTAGAAGGACACGCTCAAGAGGCCCTCTATGAGGAACTACAGCACCAAGACTTCGTGACGCTTGAGCAACACGAACCGCGGGAGCAAGGCAAGTGCCCTTGACCATATTGATCCTATGTTTTTGAACTGTTTTGTTTGAAAAAATTACATGCTTGTGTCAACTTGATGGGAAACCCTTTATGAGTTTACTAGATTTATTAGCCATCCTTGTCACCGGGAAAATTTGTTGAGTCGGGTATGGTCGTTTTTTTCTTTTTGCTTCGCTTAACTTATGGGATACGGGAAAACTGAAATAAAACATGGTTCGGTATTGCACCTATAAAGATTATAGATGATGAGAACTTGACGACAATAATGAGCATCGAATCGGTGAGATCTAGGCAAGCTTGATTCGTGGATTTTGCTAAATGAGATGGTGATTTGCTTGCCGTAGATATAAGGACCCGTTCATGCGAGCACATGCCAGCAAAACAGTGCCACCACAAGGCCAAATGTGAGTGCGGCTTAGCTGACTAATTAGGTGTGTTGTAGCTTGTTATGGACCATTGGATGGCGCAGGGAATGGGAGTCAAGGAGGACTGCCCTGGGAACTGCATGGCACACGAGGGGGCCCGTGGGTGGGAGAATGAATATTCAAGCCTGCCGGCGAAACCTCAGTGGGTCCGTACATTCTAGTAGACCCTTTGTAAAGGCTATTTTGTGATCTCTTGGTCATACACCGATGGTTTTGTAGTGGCAGAATGGAGGTTCTCTCTAGTAGCCGACGGGTGATGAAATCACGAACTTGTGGGTAAAGTGGTGCCACCTCTATAGAGTGTAAAACTATCATGATAGCCGTGCTTCTGGTTACAAGCACCTGGCCAACTTCCATAATTAGAGGCAAAATTTGGGATGTTTATTCAGTCATGGTTATGGGACTGGTTTCGGGACTGATTTCGTCATGTTTCTGAGATTGGTTTCGGTTACATGAATATTTGATGATCATGAGCATTTATGAGTATGAGATGAATTTGAGAAAGAGTATTGGCTGGTTGAGGCTTGATTAATGATGAATTATGATGGAGGGATGATGACTTACTTTGATATATCGGGATTTAACTCACCTAGAGATAGTTGATGCTTTTATCATGTTTGTGAAATAAAATTTGCTTGCTGCAATGAAACCATTTATTTCCTACCTTGTTGTAAGCTACATTTCATATTTTTCTGCAGGTAGTCTAACCATGAAACAGTAGACGTGTAGCATCTGTGTGCGAGAGAGGCTTAGTGCCACTGAACTAATGGAGCCGGCTAAGTCCGGTATAGGTTTTTCTTTGTGAGGATGTAGTACCGACATGATCTGGTGACGCATCGATGTCACACCCCAATAAATGATCAACTTCATGGTAAAATTTGAAGGTTTTAATCTAGAGCATTAAAACTTTGCTGTAACCTCTTCCCTTAATTAGGACATTCAAAGTTAATAAGTTTTCAACTTATAGAATACTAAGGACAGGGTCCCCTGTTTTCAGCTGAATTAAGGCTGAAGTTAATCAGAGGTTAGAGGTTGAGTTCTTTCGAGGTTGGAGTCATATGATACATTTATGGAAAGCATTGGAAGAGCTTTACAACTTTTCTGTGGGGATAGGGTCCCCCCCCCCCTCTTGGCTGCGGCCAAATTGGGGAAAATTCCCCCCAAATGTGGGGGAAATTCCCCCTTTGGGGAATTTTGGTAAATTTGGAGGAAATTCGGGGAATTGCTGAATTTAGCTATCTTATTTCCATTTCTCTCCATTTTTATGTTCCTTTCTCCATTTATATATCCCTTTCTCCATTTCTATGGTTCTTTCTCTATTTCCATGGTTCTTTATCAATTTCTACTTCTTTTCAAATGCTTCTCTACATGAAAAATGTATGCAATGCATGGTAGTGAAATTGAGGGTATTACAAATTAGTACATTATTTCATTTTAATTCGGAGCCACATATGGACTCGGGGTTTCGGACGCTGAGCACTTCATAGCTGGAGGTCGCTTCGATAGCTCCCGGGCCCTTTCCTCGTCGACCAGTTTTGGCTCGGGCTATGATTTCCTGTTGTTCCCCGTCCACAAACCACCTGTGATTTGGAGGGGTTGAGCCGTTCGGGAATTTACCTCGATGGCCGAATTCCCAGACTCGGCGAGTTACCTAACAGGTTAATCCGAGTGGAACCCGGCTGCCTCTTCGCAAGGGCTGGGGAACCAGGTTTAGAACTGGTCGGGACTCGGTGTCCGCATTCCATGAGATCCTACCTGGGTTCACTCACGTAGAACCTGGGCCTTTCGGGGGCCCGAGCAGCTCGATGCCAGCCCTCCGGGAGAGAACTGCGGATTCGGCAAGACAGGACTCGGATAACAAAGCATTGGAGATGTCAGGAGCAATCGGGTGCTCCCGTGTCCGCTGTTCATTTGGCCATCTCAGGTCGTCTGTCCCTTACTCTAGGTCGTTCTGGGCGGTCCTTTCGACCAATTTATCAGGTAGATCATCGAACCCGGAACTTCGATCATGGTTTTGAAGGCGGGCCTTAAAAACTTACCTACTCGCACGAGTTCTTATTACGAGGGGCCTTGGAACGTCGTGCGCGTGATAGGTGAGAAATAAATAAATAAATTAATAAGGACATGCGTTATTCTGGTTTCACGGGTTTTGAGGGGGCGAGTTTGTCGTTCCTCAATTACAGTGGTGGAACAAGCTCATATTTACTACCATGCATTGCATATATTTTTCATGTAGAGGAGCATTTAAAAGGAAGAAGAAAATAAAGGAAGAAATATAGAAACAAATAAATAAACAAAAGGAAATAAAAATAGGAAATAATAAAAAATAAATAAAAATAAAAAAGAAATAAATAAAAATAAAAAATAGCCAAATCTGGCTGCCCCAATTTTTCCCAAAAATTCCCCTAACCCCCCCCCCCCCCCCAAACGCCCCCCCCCCCCCCCACAAAATTTCCCCCAAAATTTCCCCACATTTGGGGGAATTTTCCCCAATTTGGCCGCACCACCCTAGGGGGAAAACCCTAGACGGCCCCCCTCCCCTTTGCCACACCACCTAAGGGGGAAACCCTAGCCCCCCATTTTTTTTCTTTTTTTGGATTTTCTTTTTCCCCCAAATAATCTCAGCCCTTGGTGGAAAATAAATAATTAAGTCACAGCCCCTAGCTCCCACCTCTTCTCAAATTAAATCTCAGCCCTTGGATAGATGAGTTGCTAAAATCCTAACCCCTTAGCAATTTTCTCCCCCTTATAAATAAAACTCCCCCCTAGCCGCCACCCATAGCCCATATTTTTCTTGCCGCCGCCCCTCTCCTCTGCTGCCAAGCTTTGGCCGCCGCCCCTGCTGAGTTTTGGCTGCCATCGAAGCTCTTCCTCGCCCTGCCGTCGCCGGAGGAAGAAGCCCCTGACATTTCGCCCTAGCCGCAGCTTCACAATTCTCCAAGGAAAAAACCCAGCTGCCACCATTGCAAAGAAGATGGTCCTGCCGCAAGGAGGAGAGGAGGAAGAAGAGAGGTAGATCCCCGTTACCCCTCTTACCACATCGCCGCTGTTGCTACGCACCTGTATTCTCCACCCCCCTGCGAGCAGTAATTTCTGCACGTGGGCAGAATACGTTCCGGTCAAGTTTTGACGGTGGAATTGGTCTACAATTTTATTCAAGATCATAGCCCCATCCACACTTAATTCCAGCTGCCTCGTTCATCGTAAAACCCCGTGGAAGCTTACTAAAACTTGAAATAACACGTGCAATCTGATTTTTATAAACTGCACCATAGGAATTGCATTCATATACCTCATTGCATCTTGAGTAAAGTTTGTTCATGATAATTGATTGTTGTAATCTTTGTATGTGCGTGGTCGTGAGTAGAAGGACACACTCAAAAGGCCGTCTACGAGGAACTACAGTACCAAGACTTCGAGAGCTTGAGCAACACGAACTGTGGGAGCAAGGCAAATGCCCTTGACCATATTGATTCTATATTTCCAAACTGTTTTGTTTGAAAAAAATTTAAATGCTCGTGTGAACTTGATGGGAAACATTTTTATAGGAGTTTACTAGATTTGTTAGCCATCCTTGTCATCGGGAAAATTGTTGAGTCGGATATGGTCGTTTTTTCTTTTTGCTTCGCTTAACTTACGGGAAATGGTAAAACTGAAATAAAACTTGGTTAGCTACTGCATTCATAAATATTAAAGATGATGAGAACTTGATGATGTTAATGAGCATGGAATCGAGAGATCTAGGCAAGCTTGGTTCGTGGATTTTGCTGAATGAGATGGTGGTTTGCTTGCCGTAGATCTAAGGACCGGTTCATGCGAGCACATGCCAGGAAAACAGTGCCACCACAAGGCCAAATATGGGTGCTGCTTAGCTGACTAATTAGGTGTGTCGCTAGCTTGTTATGGACCATTGGATGGTGCGGGGAATGGAAGTCAAGGAGGACTGCCCTGGGAACTGCATGGCACAAGAGGGGGTCCGTGGGTGGGAGAATGGAGATTCAAGCCTGCCGGCAAAACCTCAGTGGGTCCGTACATTATAGTAGCCCCTTTGTAAAGGATATCATGTGATCTCTTGGTCATACACCGACGTTTGTGTAGTGGCATAATGGGGGTTCTCTCTAGTTGTCGACGGGTGACGAAATCACGAACTTGTGGGTAAAGTGGTGCCACCTCTGCAGAGTGTAAAACTATCATGATAGCCGTGCTTCTGGTTACAAGCACCTGGCCAACTTCCATAATTAGAGGCAAAATTTGGGATGTTTATTCAGTCATGGTTATGGGACTGGTTTCGGGACTGATTTCGTCATGTTTCTGAGATTGGTTTCGGTTACATGAATATTTGATGATCATGAGCATTTATGAGTATGAGATGAATTTGAGAAAGAGTATTGGCTGGTTGAGGCTTGATTAATGATGAATTATGATGGAGGGATGATGACTTACTTTGATATATCGGGATTTAACTCACCTAGAGATAGTTGATGCTTTTATCATGTTTGTGAAATAAAATTTGCTTGCTGCAATGAAACCATTTATTTCCTACCTTGTTGTAAGCTACATTTCATATTTTTCCCGCACTTGCTGAGTACTGCATGTACTCACCCTTGCATTCTCACGTATACTTCAGATACAGGAGAAGGATACTCCGAAGAGCAGGTGGAGTACTAGGCATGCGCACTACTGTCAACATGCCTGTGGAGTTGAAGATGGAGTCCATCGTCTTAGTCATTTTCCGCTGTCGTTTATAGTGTTCCGCTGCAAGAGTAAGTTAGATATTCATGAGTTAGACAATGAGTCAACGTAATAAAGTACTTAAACACTATTTGTATGTGGTTATATTCTGAATTTCAGTTTTGTGAAGTACATGTGTATGTGTGATGAACATCCTGGGCACACATGCGCATTCACTTGGTTCATTTTCGGAACCGGGTGTCACAGGTGGATTCCTTGTCTTGAAATTTTGAAGGCAGCGCGCCCGATTGAGGATGAGCGAGTCTATCGAGTGGTGTGTGTGTTCGCAGGTCCTAGCGTTGGGCTTAGTTCGTGCGGTTCCCCATCCGCAAACCGCCCGCACTCTGGAGGGGTTGAGCTGACTAGGAATTTACCTTGGTGGCTGAATTCCTAGGCTCGGTGAGTTGCCTAACGGGTTAATCTGAGTGGAAACCCGCTGCCTCTTCGTAAGGTTTGGGGAACCAGGTTTAGACTTGATCGGGGCTCGGTGCCCGCGTTCCATGAGATCCTACCTGGGAACACGCATGCAGAACCTGGGTTTTTCATGGGGCCCAGGTGGCTCGGCGCCGACCCTCCAGGAAGGGCAACTGTGGAGTCGGCAAGGCAGGACTCGGATAACAGAGCGTTGGAGATGTCAGAGCATTCGGGGCTCCTGAGTCCGCTGTTCGTTGGCCATCTCAGGTTGTCTGTCCCTCACTCTGGGTCGCTTCGGGCGGGCTTTTATACCTATATATATGTATTAGGCGGACCTTCAAACCTGAAACTTTGATTGTGCTCTAGAGGAAAGCAGAAAAAAGATTTTTTTGACTCGCCTAGGCCTCCATACGTGAACCTGGGATTGCCGCATGCGTAGTAGGCGAAAAGGTTTCGTGGCGTGGCACGGTGTTTGGGGAGAGGAAGAGTGCGCGTCCTTCTAAGGCCCGCTGTGGATTTTGAACAGGCGGGGTCGTTTGACCATTATTATGGCGAGCGTCGTGTCCCGAGGTCTTGGGGGAGAGCGCGCTCCTTCTGCAGCGGGGAGGCGTTGGGACACACGCGTCCGGGGCCCCGGTGCCTTTACTATTACCGCCGGCGGGCTATATAAACCATCTCTCAGGTTCAAGTCTTCATCCCGGCGCCTCGTTCTATTCTATCTTTTCTTCGTTCCCGTTTTACACCTTGGTGACATGAGTTTGAGGGAGAGGAAAGATTGAGGGTTAGTATGAGAGCTCCCTCTTTCTATCGAGTGCTGCTTTGAGCTACGGTGTGCCTCCTCTAGATGTGGCGGTTGATTGTCGGCTTCTTGATCATGGTGGTTGGCGACGTTCGTGTTTACTCCTGGGGGGCGTGCCTGTGGCGTTTCGCTCTATCGTCGGCGAAGTCTGTGAAGGGCTGGCATCAAGGCTGACCCTAGATCCGTACGGGGTCAGGACTTCCGCTCATCATGGGCTGACCACTCGTCGACTGGTGGCACCAGGGTGCCGTGGAGGTGTGCAAATGGCGGGCTTTTGTGGTCTAGCCATGAGTCAAGGTGCTGTGAGCGGAAAAGCTGATCGAAGGCAAATGAAAAAGCTGACCGAAGGCAAGCGAGCTTGCAAGAACGCCAATCGGTGGGAAGCGATCTTGCAAGAACGCTGAATTGCGGATGTTGCCTGTAATCATCAGTTTTCTTATTGGAAACATCCTCCTGTATGCCTTTGTTTGGTCGCCTACCCCTTTGCCTTTTAATGTAAAACGCACTAGCCCTTCGTGGCTCTTCTAATGAAGAAAAAAGCATGGAAATTTTTTTGATGTGTGTCATACTCTTGCTCTTTGCATTGTGTTTTTTGTTTTGTGATTCTGAGAAATTTGGCAGCTCTCGTGCGCGGGACGCGAACAATGGGTTGAAGAAGGAAAACAAATTTGTCGCCTTCACTTTTGTGCTTTGACCGATTCGTAGCCTCGAGAGCTTTTCGTAGTCTCTGGCCATACGCTGCATAGCACGGGGGAGGTACTAAGGAAATTTTTTGTCGATGTCTGAAGGGAAGTAGCCCCCAAGTTACTTATGGCGTCCGAGTTGGTCGGGGCGCCATGTGACACTTAAGACGCGTGGGTTCGTTCGGGCTCTCATTGTTCACGGTTGGAGTTTCGGTTTCCTTGGCGAGATATTGCACCCGGTCTATATTTGACATGTAAGTAAGGGTTCGAAGATAAAATCAAAGGAGGTGGGGTGTGAGCACATTTTAGTTTCCCAACTTGCTTTCTTTCGCTCGGAGGTGGGAGCTACCGCGTGCGGAGCTCTTGAATGCTTGATGTCTCTATTGTCGGGGAAGATGTTCCCTCCAACATCTTTCGTCGGCACGTGCCAGGTCATAGAGTCTCTGCTGCCCCGTCCGAGCATTCCCGTGAGGAGGGCGGCTTGCGTCCGTATTCATCTGTATAGGTCTTTCGGAGAGCAGGGTCGCTGAACTCAAAAGCACATGGTTCGGGCCATCGTGATCGGCGGTAGCCGAGTGCTTCCAGTCACTTTCCTCTAACAGGAGGGCGGCGTCGGGAGCTTCCTTTTTGCCTCGTCAGCTTGTCACTGGCCGCAAAGGAGGCGTAGGAGCCCCCGGGCGTCTCGTTGAGGAAGGGCCGAGGAGATCGAGCCCCTCCTCGATAAGAAGATTCCTGGGGTACGGTCTGGAGGTTTTGCGCATTACAGGTGAAATACTATTGACCTCTGCTAGAGGGCGTGATCTCCGTCTTCCTTGGCTGGGGGTCCTTCAACTTGAGCAGGTGGCTCGTGTGTATCTTCCCCTTTGGCGAAGGCAGTGAGGGTAGAGGTCGCCCGTCAGCTGGCCACTTTGACTGGGAGGTCGGCTTCCTTGATGCCTCTCCGGGAGCATGGACGGGCTCGAGCTCCTTGTATGTGGGGCTGTCGGACACCGCACTCAACTGTTGTTTTAAGTTCACCTTGCATTTGGCAGTGTCATTGGTCGCCTTGGAGCGAAGCATCCGCGAGTGGCACGGTCGGTCTCCTTTGTGGGGGACGTCCTTGGCGTAGGCCTCAACTTCTTTGAAGGTGTGTATCCCGCCAATGTTAGTCGTCCGGCATCCCAGTTCAACTGGCTTGACGATGTTGACCTTCCGAGCCGCTGGCTTCCGTCGCTGGTGACTTCCTCTGGCACCAGTGCCGCTGGAAGTTATGAGGTGAATGGTCGCGTTAGGAGAAGCAGGCTCTCCCTCTCGCCTGGCGGTCGTCCATGTGGGCCTGTCGACTTCTGTTGCTTGGGGGGTCCGACCCCTCTGCCAAAAAATGCTTGAGGAGGGCGCAATCTCTGAGGGTGTGTTTCACCTGGAAGGCGTGATTGGTGCACAGATTTCTGAGCAGCTTCTCGAAGTTGTCCGTATGCGTCGGGGCTGGCTTCTTGCCTTTGTGACGCTTGGCTCTGGCGATCGGGCCCGAGTCCATCCTAGCTTGGCGTCATTGTTTGCCGACACTGGGCCTCTCTCTCTTCTCGCCCTTTAGACACGATGATGCACCTTCTTTTGTGTGAGGTACCAATGGGATTGTCTGGCCAGACTGGCCAGATACTTCCCCGACCACCCATTTCGCCGAGGCACGGTTGGTGACGACGGCGGGCAGCTTCCCGGCGTTATTTGATCCAGCGTGGCTGGGCCCGTGCATCGGAATCCCGCGGTTTGCTTCAAACTGAGGAGTTCCAAGGACGTGGTTCGGCGTGCATGTCTGCAGTGTCTTCACGGAGCTCTTGATGCACCCGCGGGGGTGGTCGTGAGAGAACGCCTTTCGCTGAAGAGTAAGCGAGCTCTCGACAGGTTGGGACGCGGTCCCCTCCAGCAGCAAACGTATACCTTAATACGTGTGCCGCGCCTCCGGGTCTTCAGGTTCTGGGAGGTTGCGCAGCATGGCAACCGCGGCCGCCACGTTCCAGCTCAGTTGCTCGAAGCACGACGGGCCTTGCGTGTCGACAGCGACACTTGCCCGTGCTTGGTGGCTGCACGTCCATGCTCTGTCCAAGTCAGGGCGGAGGCTTCGTAACGCCTCGAACACAGCCCTGTCGGCCTCTAACTGAGACTTTTCTGCCTTGAGCGTGAAATGACGCGCCTCGAGCTGCTTAGCCATTCCTCGCACGGCCGTTGGCTGCTCGTCGTGGCTTCTTTGCAGTGCTTCCCGCCGCATGGATGTTGGTTGAGGTGAGGTGCTAGTGGGAAGAACAGTCGGAGAAAGTGTTGTCGGCCCTCACGATGTTGCGCTTGTGAGGAGGACAACTGTCCTCGTCGGATCTTGTGTCGGTGCTGTAGTCGCATCTGGTTGTGTCCTCCAGAAGTGAGAGGAGGGATAGCGATGGCTGACCCACTGCGCCCATGGGGTATTCTTCAAGGAAGTCGTTGATGGCATCGGTGGCCATGCTGTCCGTCCAACGGGGGACACCGTTGTCGCCGACGTTGGATTCCCATATTTCGAGACGTGAAACCTGATGTAGCGTGAAGGCGTCTTTGACCTCGAGTTCACTGTTGGGGGTGACGGCACGTGGAACTCAGTGCTGTCAATATGGGACTTCCCACCGGCGATGAAGCTTGAGCTTGCGAAAGCCATCACAGGAGGAACGAAGAAACGTGAGGCGCCCCCTACCTATCGCGCCAACTGTTGGCGTTCAGATTTCCGACTAGTAATCGAATGTCTCACGCTGTTTCTCTGGATGGCTAGCTAATAAAAACAGGGGTTTATCCTGGTTCGAACAATGTGTCCTTCCTCTAGCTTTCTTGGGTTCGTCGGCCTTGTATTAGCTCATGCGGCTTGTACAACTGGGGTTACAAGCAAGACTCTCTCGTGTGTTCCGGTGGGAAGTCCGCCCCAGGGGATGTGCCTTGGCTCTCCCTTTTATATCCGCTTTGCCTCTGCCTACCCCTCGCCGCCTCATAAATGGGGTGGGAGTTTACAAAAAGGCGACGGAGCCTAGTCTACCTAGCCGTGGTACTGGGGTAATAAGTATGTCGGCCCTGGTCTTGTCCATAGTTGATGTCTGCTTTCCGCCACTGTGCTTCTGCACGGGACGGGACGGGACGGGACGGATGATGATAGTGGCAGGCATCGTGCCTGTCTCTTCGCGTGTGGCCTACCACATAGTCCTTAAGTCCTTCCTTCATCCTCGCGCGTCAGTATTGAAGTCACCCGTCTTTTGCGACATGATTTCGATGACCGACCTCAGGGGTCGGTCATCCCATCTCGACCCTTGCCAGTGGGGGTCGGCCGTCTTGTCCCAACCTCGGGGTCGAGTATCGTCGTTGCTGAACCCCACACCCAGGGCACCGAGCCGGGACCCGGCGCAGGTCATCCTTCGAGCGGCCTGGTCATCGTGTCAGGGTCACATGGCTTCATTAGTTTAGCTGTTCCGCTGCTCATCGGGTACATGGGTCCGTTACCCCATCAATGTTAAACTTTGAAATTTGGAATTGATTATTGTCGCTGTTTTTTTCCACCGTCTAGTACTTGAATGCTACGCGTTTTACATCCGGATGGCTAGCTAACAAAGACCAGATTTATACTGGTTCAGACACAATGTTCTACGTCCAGTTCGGGTGTTCGTCAGTCTCGTATTAGCTCGGGCGGTTCGTGGAACCGGGGTTACAAGCAACGCTTCCTCATGCATGGAGAGCCTAAGTGTTGTGCTTATCATGTGGGCATCGAGCCATCCTCAGAAAGGTTCCGGGCCTCCCCTTTTATAGTCCGGACGCTTCTTTCTACACACCAACTCCTCATAAATGGGCGGGAGGGTTACATGTTGTGTCAGCGCGTAAGGCGGCCTGATAAGCTACGGGAGCAAAGAGTATACCTGATCCCGTCTCGTCTATGGTTTACGTCTACTTTTGGTGCCTGTACATCCGCACCGAGCGGGATGGGGTCGCACATAACCTCCCACTCCATCTTGAAGTCGCTCTGCCATTCCTTCACGTCAGTATTGAAGTCTTCTACCTACCTCCGGCCCGGGACCTAGCCCGGGTCGCTCCTTCTTCTGGCCTCGATAGCCGGGGTTGAAGGTCGGAGATCGCTTCCTGCCTTTCGGGGTCGGACGTCGCTTTCCAACCTCAGGGGTCGGCCGCTGCGCCCCGACCCTGATAGTCAGAGGGTCGGTAATCTAAGTCCCGACCTCGAGGCCAAGACTCACCACAGCACCATTTTGTGCCTGGATCCCGAGTTGGGATTCTGCGTCGGCACCTTTGGTACGGCCCGATTGGGGCCTGTGTAGCCACGTGGCTCCATTTAATGGCTGACCAGTCGTCTCTCGGGTAACCCAGGTACGTTACACTGTCAGTAGCCCTAGGCCCTCAGCCCGAGTTTCTTTGGAACCGACCGAGGGCACAGCTCATGCTTGCCGGAGACCCTGAGAAGGAAAGAGAGAAAAAATGAGTGAGAACATCGTTTTCGATTCTCCTAACCTACATCTAGACCCAAAGCTTTGGGCACCGAGCCTATCATAGCTTTGAGTCACTCGGTATCCCCCGGGCCCTTCCTTCGAAGGTCAGGCTTGGTTCGTTTTACGAATCCGCTTCGCTCCCCATCCGCAAACCGTTTGAGGTTTGGAGGGGTTGATATGACCGGGAATTTGCCTCGCTGGCCAAATTCCTGGCCTCGGTGAGCTGCATAACGGGTTAATCCGAGTGGAACCCCACTGCCTTTTCACAAGGACTGAGGAATCAGGTTGACCTGATCGGGGCCCGGTGCCTGAAGTTCCATGAGATCTCTCTCGCTACATTCATGCAGTACCTGAGCCGTTCAGGGGCCCGGACGGCTCGATGCCGACCCTTCGGGGGCCACAGCGGAGTCACCAAGATGAGACTCAGATATCAGAGCATCGGAGATGTCAGGACCGTTCACAGCTCCCAAGTTTGCCATTCGTTGGCCATCTCGTGTTGCTGTCCCTTGCTCGGGTTCGCTCTGAGCGGTCCTTTCGACCTACATGTTAGGCAGACCTTCGAACCCTGATCTTCGATCGGGACCCAAAAGTGGGCCGTAAAAATTTCCCTACTTACCTAGGCTTTTAATTTCGATGGCCCGTCGACATCTCGTCAGGGGTAGGCGAGAAGGTACCGTGGCAAGGCGGTTAGCAGAAGGGGAAGCATCATGTGACTCTTTGAATCGCCGTGAATTTTGAGAGGCTGGTTCGCCTGGCCAAAATTACGGAGGACGTCGTGTCACCAAGGTCTCGGGGGACGTGGGTCCACTTCACAAACAGGAGCCATTACTGCTGGGTGCACGCGTCCGTGAGCCCCGGTGCCTTTCCTTGTTACCGTCGCGCATGGGCTATGTAAGAAGCCTTCGGGGCGCATGTCTTTACTTTTACCCTTGCGCTTTCCTTCTCTACTCCAGCCTTCTCGCGCTCCTGCCTCCCAACAAACTTTAGCAGCGCAAGTTAAAAAAAGAGGACAGATGGAAAGTACGAGTTGTTCGCCCAATTTTTTCCTCATCACCGTCAACCATGTGGGCTGGTCGGCATCCCGTGTCACCGTCGACCGCCTCTCTGCCATGGTCGAGCGGAGGATCATCTTGGCGTCGGAGTTCCAGTGAATCCGGATCCTGGCTGGGGAGACGGTCCCGGCACCGCGCGACTACGAGGTCGTCAGCTTCATCGACTTCCACTACCGTGGGCTGGGTCTCCTGGTGTACAGTTTCCTCTCGGCCACCCTCTTCCACTACGGCTTGGAGCTGCATCACCTGACGTCAAACGGGATCCTCCACGCTGTAGTCTTCTGCACGCTGTGTGAGGTGTTCCTGGGTATCGAGCCCCACTTTGAGCTGTGGAGGCGCTTTTTCTGGGTGCAGCCATCTTCCGCGGACTCCCTGATCCAGCTTCGGAGGGCTCAGCCATGGTACTTTGACCTCCCGCTGCCGAAGTTGTAAAGAACTGGCGCCAGGACTGGTTCTATATCCTCAACAAGGGCCTGATGCTCCCGTCCTTCATGGGCCAGCCGCCCGCCGTCCTGGACTAGTGGGACAGGGGAGTTGCGGAGTCGAACAAGCAGCAGGCCACAAGGCGGAAGTCGAGGTGCTGCAAGCGGAGGGGCTGACCGTAGAGGTCATCCTGCAGACCTTCATCCAGCGAAGGATCCGACCCATCCTGGCTCAGGCCCATTCCATGTGACAATACACCAGGCTTGGCAACCCAATGTGCAAGTCGGCGGAGGACATCCCCGACTCTGAGGTCCGGCGGAGGTTTCGCGACCTCACCGGGAAGGATGTGGAGGATGGTGGGCGTCATCCGCACCCTCTCTCTACAGGTCGTCCCTCAACTCGGGTAAGTATCCAACCTGTGTTGTCATAATCTTACTATAATTCTTTTTGGCACTACAGTCCAACCTGACGCCGTAGCATTCTGCCCAGGAGCTTGGAGGCATAGTCAGCCTGCCGAAGCTGCCCAAGGACAAGGCGGAGAGGGCGGGAAGGGCTGCACACGACACAGCCCTAAATAAGAAGGTGTAAGGGCCTCAGTTTTTGACACATATTTGAGGTGTTCATCACCATACACACACACCTCATTTGAGGAAAGTTGATGAACACAAATGAAGAGCAAGTAACCACCATCAACATGCTCATTAGAGAACAAACTCACATATTGCAAAAGTGGTATTTCCCCACATATGATATAGAGGGGCTGGGCATGTGAAAACTCCTGCACATTGCTAAGGATGTCCTTGCCAAGTTTCACCCAAATTCAAAACCTTTTTGAGGTCATTTTGGGTATAGCTAGAAAGAAGGCAGTTTGAAACCATATTCAAATTCAAACTGTTTTTATCCCATGAATTCAAAAGTGGGAGGCATAATCTTATTCAGCACAATTTTGTGAGCTCACACTCCAATTTTCACTCCATTTGGAGTTGATCTTGACATGAGCTAAGTGGCACAAATTCAAACTTTATTTGAATTCCAAACTGAACTTGTGCTGAAATTCATTCAAACCAAACCCAATTTGAATTCTAATCAATTCAAATGGCTCATGGGTGAATAATTTGAATCACCAGGGGTATTTTGGGGCTCACTGTTTACAACAGTGATTAGGAGTAAATTTCAGAGGTTAAAACCCCGGGTGGGACCCACATGTCATAGAGAGAAGGAGGGAAGTCTTGCACACAAAGTCACAGCCTCGGTGGGAGATTCCACCGAGCAGCTGTCGGCTGTGCCACCGAGAAGCCACCGGCGCCACCTGCTGCTTCCTTCCCCGCGCGCTGGCGCCCAGGGCGGCTTGCTCGCGCCTCCACGCGACCGGCACCGCCTCAGCCCGAGCAGGGATCGGCTGGCTTTATCCCCTCGCGTGCAACCCCGAGCAGCAGCAGATTTTCTCCCCGAAGCTCTCTGCTCGATCGGGAAAACCAGCAAACGATCTCCTCCTTCGTTCCTGATCTGCTACAGCAACCTGAGATCGCACTCCACCCCCCCCCCCCCCCCCGACGCCAAAAACCCCGAGCTCCGACCTCCCTTGCCCGAGAACGATCGCCACAGCGGCGACCTAAACTCAGCCGAAGGTCAGGCGCTCGTGGACAGCATTCCACGGGAGCTTTCACGGTCCAGCAAGGGCAGCAGCAGGAGCGCGCAACAGCCGTGCTGCTCTCCTCCAAGTTTGGAAGCAAACCGTGAAGAGTCCACGGCGAATTTCCAGTTTTTGCTCCGGCAACCTTAAACTGAGCTTCCGGACGGATCCTTCAAATTCTCGCTCTAAGATCCTTCTCTAGCTATGAAATCTTGCACATAGATGCTGGACTAGCCGGCGATCAAGTTCCTTTCTGCATCCGTGGTATGAAACCGACTAGGAGTGACGAATTTCGAGCTCGATCAAGGGCGCTCATGGCGGGCACGCTCGGTCACACGGTGCCGACCGACTTGCCGCCATCTTTGAACCCTTTTGACACCTTGTCGAGCTTCCTAGAGGTATACTGATTCTGTAGAACCGATTGTTCGAGGTGTTGGCGGGTTAGAACCCACGGTCGACGGCGCCGAACCTCAACCGAGGCCGCGGCACGTCGCCGGGCTATTTCCGGTCACCGCCAGCCCGAACTGACACCACCGACGTGTTCCTTGACGTCGACATCCCCCTGGCGGCAAGTTTCAGACCATGGGATGGCCGGC
Organism: Neostapfia colusana; assembly: GCA_030760725.1. Classification (NCBI taxonomy): domain Eukaryota; kingdom Viridiplantae; phylum Streptophyta; class Magnoliopsida; order Poales; family Poaceae; genus Neostapfia; species Neostapfia colusana. The sequence goes on along the minus strand of JASWHV010000006.1, from coordinate 50,709,950 downwards.
AGCGGCGAGCCGGCGAGCTCCGGGTCTGCTCCGGCGAGGGGAGGCGGCGCGGGCGCGAGAGCGCGTCGGGAGGAAGACGAAGCCGGCTGGCCCACGCGTCAGCGGCTCAAAATTTCAAATCGGGATCAGGTGTGGCCGGGATCTGGTGTGCTGGCGCGCAAATACCCTGTGAGCCGCGGTGTGCGGTCGCCTCCGCGCCTAACACGTGTCTCCGCGGGCCCCGGCAGATTTAAACTTTTCCCCCGATTTTCAGATTTCATTCAAACTTCAAATCCTCATAGCTTCGGCTAGAAAGCTCCAAATCAAGTGAACCAAATTTTGTTGGATTCAGCTCTCTGAGTACTTTCCAGAAAATCAAGTTTCACTTCATGAAAATCCTTATTTCTCCAGAATTAATTCCTCAAATTTTAAACTGTTTGGAATTTTAACTGGAGAATCCTTTGGAGGAAAATCCTGAAATTTTTCTGGGATGTTCACCAAAATATCCATGAACTACCATAAAAATTTCAGATCCATTTGAGCTAATTTGATCCACCTAATGGTGTGATTAGTGAAACTGTTCCAGAGAGAATAGAAAATGTTCAGAAACATTTTCAGAATTTTCTCTGAAATTGTTTAGCTCATATCTTTAGCTAGGAACCTTTAAATTAAGTGAGACCAACTCCATTAGAACCCTCTGAAAATCTAGTTTTCAGAAAGTCATAGTTTGTTTCATGAAAATCCTTAGAACACCCTAAAAGCCTTCAATTAAGGTCAAGTACATAATTAATTGTGGAGGGCTCAAATGAACTTTGCTGCAACTAAAACTTGACCAAGTCTCTGTTTAGGTTGTAACCAAGCCACAGTAAATGTTTCATAGTCATTGAGTCTGTCTAGTGGGACTTATAAGCTTCACAAGTTCAAACTCAATACAAATGCATTTAAATTGATACATGTACTTCTTCTATCATGTAGTCGCTAAGTTCGAGGAGGACCCGAAGTTCTAGACTTCGTTATTCCAGAGGAGCAGCTAGCCTACGACCAAGAGCAGCAAGGCAAGCTCCAGTTTGCATTAACCTTTTACAAATTCTTATTGTTTTGAGCACTTACTTGAGTATTATGATTCTTTGCGTTAGAGTCTTGTTTGGAAACCCAACTGCATAGCCAAGAAAACCATGGGTTGGGATTAGGATTGAAAACCCCGTTAGCTACTGCAATGCTAAGATAGTGTAGGATTCGGTACAAGTCGAGTAGTTGGAACTACTCGCGAGCACAGGCTAGAGGCACTCGACTCGGGTAGAGATAGCACATGATACACATGGCAAGAAAGATGAGACCGAGCGGAGAGTAAGGGCAGCAGGACTTTGGGGCCTGTGTGCTGTAGCTCCGTTTGTGTCGATTGAGGACCGAGCCGTGTGCGGGCCTGTTGAACAAGCTAGAACAGTACCGAAGACCTACCGGCTATATGGGAACCGGGAAACCGATGTAACTCGGGTAGCTGGGTATTGAGGCATTGCCCGTCGTTCAGAGGGTAGGTTGAGAGCTCGAGGTGTAAATCGCCTGGCGGCACTGAGATGCGCGTGCAGAGACCTCTTGCTCGGGATGATGGGACCGGTTCAATATTTGGCTGACGGGTGAAAGGTAGTTGCGTACGGCGTCCTTGATGGTTGTTGTAGGCAACATCGAGTACGGGCGTACGTGACGGGTTGTTCGGGTAACCCTGCAGGTGTAAATCGATTATAATCGCCATCCCTCGCGGTCAGTGAGTACCACTTGTTCACTGTACCGTGACGTAGAAAGAACAGGCTAGTTACATGTTAAAATTTTGCTGATTGAAAGATGGACTTTGATTGTTAATGATTTTCTGTAGTTTAGAGCTAATTAAAGTTCCTTTCAACTTTGGGCAAAGTACATGAGAGAAATGCGTTTCTTGTTTGATTGCGGCTCTCTCATGTGCCTTAGCGTAAGGTTCTCCACAATCTGCTGCTAAAACTGGAAAGTAAGGTTCCACTAATTAGGCGAGTCCTTTGCAACTGGTTTTTATCTCATGTACCCATCACCCCTCATGTAGAAGTTCCATGTTTAGGAGAGACGGGTCAGTCTGGCTGAGCCTTTGTGCTCACTGCTTGTGTTTGAAGCTTTTGCAGGGTTCTATGAGGAAGGGACTCCCGAGGAAGAGACGGAACCCCAGGAGGGGAACCCTGTCGAGTGGGAGTCGTGCACGCCGCAGAGTTAGTGTGCGTGTGTGCTAGCAAGGACACGTTCAAGGGCTGGACGTGGACTTGATGCGTAGTCTACGCCCGTGAGTGTAGACTGGACTTATTTTGGTGTACAAATGTTCATAAACCACTTTATGTATTAAAAGTTTTGCTTCCGCTTTGTACCTTGATGTGTGTTATTCGGTGCTGTGCAACGCAGTACCCCTCAGCGTGATCCTGGCTCGACAAGACCGTGGGGTCGTGTCAGAAGGACGGTCGCAAGGCTCGCCACCTTCGCCGTGTGGGTGAGGGGGACCCGGCCTGTGTCACGGGGCCGTGCCACTTGCCCGGAAATCACATTGGGTGGTGTCGTGTTATGCGGCACCCAACAGCACACATATAAGGAAACTGTATTACATAAATCAAAAGCGGAAGCTTACAAGTGTTCTTTGTAAATAGTTTACATCAAGTAGCTACAGCAGAAGTCTGTGAACAGCTCACATCGAATAACTAACAAGCACTCGAGAAGAGGTCCAGCCCGCAGACTCCTCTCGCTAGCAACACGAAGACATTACAGCGGCTGGGTTCTCCATGTGTTAAATGACTCGTAAGTCTCCGAGTCTCACCGGACAACCTTCTTCATAAGCATCGGTGTTAACCTGAAAAACCACTCATATAGCAAGAGTGAGCACAAAGGCTCAGCAAGACTTAACCGCCTCTCCTAAAGCATGCAACTCTACATGAAGGTAACTTAAGACAGAAAACAATTAAGTTATATAAAGACTCTCCTACACGTTCATCCTTAACTTTCAGATTTTAGCCATCACAGTAGTGACCTTGCACCGAGCAACATTGGAACTCCACAATCTTACAATATACGCTTCATTCCAATGTTACTTGTCCCAAGGTGTAAATTAACTTTAGTTTGCTCTATCACTAATTCATACATGGTTTTCATGCAATTCCAATTATCATAGCAGCAATTAAAACTTGCAAACTGTTCTCACACAACTTGCTTACTACGTCACAACACAGTGAGCAAGCAGTACTCATATCCGTGAGGGACAGTGATTCGAATCAAACACAGCCCGGATAACTCAACACATACGCCCGCCTCTGAAGACCCAAATCTGGTGTCCTTCATTACGTCGTATGTGGCAACCTTTCGCAGGACACCCGACTGTAGAACCGGTCACACCGTCTCGGGCTCATAGGTCTAATGAGACGATGTGGTATGCCTCTACAATCCAGTTAACCTGGTACATCGGTTTCCTGGGTCCCATATAGCAGTAAGCATCCGGTACGCAACTCAATACTTGCTCAGCGGGGCTGCGCACGCCTCGGTCCTTAACTGACATAGGCAGTGCTACTCGACCAAGACCTCGTCTTGTCGCTGCCTAACCCTCCTGCCCGGTCTCATATTGGAAACAAAAACTTTAGTTTGCCTCTTTAAACCATACCCGTGTGATTCCGAACTATAGCTCGCGAGTATATTCCAACTACTCGACTTCTACGGATGTCAAGGCCTATTTAGCACGGCATTATTCTACAGCGGGGATACGTCTTCTACCCTGGACTTGAGGGTTTCTTTGGTCATGCATTTGGAGTATAAAACATTCCTGACCTAATGCACATACAAACTCTAAACCATAATAGTGAGCAAAGTAAAACTTTATAAAAAAAACTTAAATGCAAACCGGAGCTTGCCTAGGTTTTGCAGGTGACTAAGTATATAATCAGTTAGCGAAGACCAATTGAGGCTTGATCACTCGCTTTCCTCCCTCCTTGATCTCCACTTCGATTGCTTCACAATCTTCACGTAGATGCTACACATTATGAATATGCATATGTATTTAGTTGTAAAGCTTTTGCTAACAAGTTATAATGACAAGTTTAAAACTATAACTCTGTTTAAGAATTTAAAATGACACTGGTGCTAGTGGTTTGGATTTGGGTTAATCAACATGATCAAGTGCTAAATGTTTTTTCCCCACTTGTGTTTTGATCACCTAAATAGGTTAAACAGAACAGGGGTGATCCAGAGCTCCAATGGAGCTGAAAATTTTCATGTGAGTTCTTGTCACAAGAAAGTCATCTGGACCAAAAATCAGCACTTTTCACTAGGTGGTTTATTCAGAACAATTCTCTAAGCAATTAAGCAAAAAGGAATTAATTTTGAATAAATTTGCACTTTCATGCAAATTCAAGTGGGCTACAAATTCAAACATAGCTCAGGGATCATGCATGAATTTTCTTAGGAATTTTAGTGCTAGGAATTTCCCAGAACTGAATTTCCAAGTTTTGGAAATTCTCTGAAAAATGTTTCTGTATTCATTTGAACACAGCAACTTGAAAACTGAATTCTCCTAACCAAATCACTCCAAATGAGCTTAAATTTTCGCAGGAGTTGAATATTATCCTAAAGATTGTTCTGGCAAAACTTGAGGATTTTTGAATAGATCAAACTCCCTCTAAAATTCTTTTGCTGAAAAGCTTTAAATAATTTTCCAGAATTAAATAATGACTTTCATACAAATTGGGTTGCATATTTGGATAGAGTTTTCAACCTGAATCCAACCCAAATTGAATAATTAAATTTGAGCTTCCTAGCAAAAGTTATGTTCTTCCAAAGTTTGAATCGAATCTGGCATTTGAATTAAACCGGGAAAAGTTTAAAAGTCTGACAGCGGGTCCGCGAGTGACGTGGCGCCTTCTCATGCGTCGACACACGAGGCTACAGGGTTTTCCCTGCACAGTCACAAGTTGATCCGGTGCCACAGAGAATCCTGTTTCCCCGAACAGAGACTGACACGTGGGCCAGCCCCCGTCTTCTTCTACCTCCCGCTTCCCGCGCCGGCCCGCCGCCGAGCTCGCCGGGAGGAGGTTCCAGTGCTCCGAAATCGCCGATTTTCACCGTCACTATATATTTTCGTGCCGGGAACACGTTGCCGGCCTTCTCTCGGACCAAGGATGGCTGGAAACCTACGCGTGATGGCGACCGTGGCTGCGGCATGTCCGGCGACGTAGCTAAGGTGCTGTGATGCACCAAACATTTCGCCGTTTGCTCGTACAGCACCACTGCACCGAGGAGAACACGAATCTACCCACTGATCTCACTGAAACTCGTCGGAAATAGGACCTCACCGTCGGGCTAGATCAAAATCCAGTGAATTTCGAAAAACTCGATGAACAGTAGCTCTGCTCGACGGTTCTCGTTGGTTTTTGATCCCCTGAGCTCGTGCGGACGTCTAGATGTAGGTGACTAGGTTATGTGTTGAGTGGTGTATCGTGTGAGAAGAATTTGCCGAGTTTCTCCACGGGTCATATTGCATGTCAGCAGCAAAAGCAAAATTCCGGTGAGCACAGATCGTAACAAGCTGCCGGTGTTGCGGTGAAGCAAGAAGAGGTCTAGGCGAACCATTTTGCTTTTGCAGCTCGGTGGGAGATGCACTGTGGCGACCGGGTGATGAGTTCTTGTCACGGCGCACGGTGCTGGGAGAGAAAAACGAACCCGACGCCGATGTTCCCGTGGAGCTAGCGCCTGGTTCTTGCTTCGGGCACTTTGAAGGAGGTCCAGCGGCCCTGTTGGGGGGCTTAGCTCGGCGTGCAGCTCGCGGTTATGGCCGGGTGGCGGTGGACCGACGTCTTCTCCTCCGTGCGGCCGAGTTCTTCATCGAGGGCACGTGATAACGTCGAGTAGCTGTGGTGAGGCGGTCTGTGAAGTGAGGTGCGCACGGTTGGAGCAAATAAGGGCAGAGAAATGGCTGTGTTTCACTCGGGAGGTGGAGGTAGCTCACCCTCGGTGGCACGCGCTAGGAAGTCGGCTGCTACGAGTGAAACACAGAGCTTCGGTTTACTTCTTGTGTAAGTCTACTCCCAATGACAAGTGGGTCCCACTGCTCTTCTCCCCCAAAAGATCTTCAAAATTTGGCATAGTGCAAACTTCAGCCATGAGGAGCTCAAATTTGAAATCCATTTGGAAATTTGACAAGGTGTATATCAGTTTCAAATTTGAATTCAAATTTCAATGAAATTCACAAGCCTCTTTGATATACATATCAAAGTATCTCCAAAATTTTCTCAAAATTTGTCTTCCTCGTAATTTGGACCTGAAGAATTCAAATATGGATTCAAACTTTTAATTTGGCGGCTGCAAAGGGGAGGGTTACAACCACATCCTTCATTTAAAATGACCACCTTTGCATTCAAATGAACATTTGAATTCAACGTGGACTTTAAATTATGTGCTTGCACATGACAACATTCACATGTGTAGAAAAGTTTTTGCAAGTCCCATTTCTTGAATTTGAACTCAACTTTATTCACAACTCAAGTTTTCCATTTACATGTTTTGGGACTTTTACATTCCTCCCCCTTAAAAAGAATCTCGTACCGAGATTCATAATTAAGAACAATGTGGGGAGGACGACTATCGAACATAAGCTTCTAATAGCTCTAGATGATTGAGTTGTAAATACTCCTCGCTTTCCAAAGTAGCTTCGTCGGACATGTGATTCTCCCATAACACTTTGAAAAATTGCAGCGGCCGGTTTCTAGTCTCGCGAGTCTTTTCATCCATTATCCGGGTTGGATGCTCAACATAAGTCAGGTCCGGCTTCAAATATGCTATGCCTGCCATGAGAATCCTTGTTGGAACTTTCAAACACTTCCGCAACTGAGACATGTGGAAGACGTTATGAACTCCGGCTAAGGCTGCCGGTAATTCCAGACGGTATGCCACAAGTCCACATCTTTCGATGATGGTGAAGGTACCGATAAAACGCAGAGCTAATTTTCCTTTCACTCCGAATCGGTGAATTCCCTTCATAGGAGATACACGGAGATATACGTGGTCCCCAACATGGAAGTTCAGAGGACGACGTCTCTTATCCGCATAGCTCTTTTGTCTGGACTGAGCAGCTTTAAGATTTGCTTGATAAAGCCTTACCCGCTCTTCAGCTTCATTTACGAGATCAATCCCTTAAATAACTCTCTCGCCATTCACACCAGTTCAAGGGTGTGTGGCACTTCCGGCCGTATAGAACTTTATACGGTGCCATTTTGATACTCGCTTGATATCCATTGTTATAAGCGAATTCCACAAACGGTAGATGATCGTCCCATCCTTTACCATGGTGAATGGCACATGCTCAAAGCATATCTTTGAGAACTTGGTTCACCCTCTCCGTTTGCCCATCGGTTTGAGGATGATATGCGGAGCTTCTGATTAATTTGGTTCCAGTGAGGCATATAGCTGCTCCCAGAAACGAGCAACGAACAACGTGCCTCGATCGGAGATGATCATCCGGGGAACTCCATGTAGGCACAGTATTCTTGCAATATACAGCTCCGCATACTTCTTGGCATGGAATCCCGTATGTACCGGGATGAAATACGCTGATTTGGTTAACCGATCAACGATTACCCAAATCGAGTCATGCTTATTAGCCGTGAGAGGTATTCCAACAATGAAGTCCATACTAATATACTCCCACTTCCATGCCGGAACGCTTAGTGGCCGCAAGGTTCCCGCTTTCTTCATGTGGTCAGCTTTAATTTGCCGACACGTATGACATTCTGATACGTATTTAGCAATCTCTCGCTTCATCTGGGTCCACCAAAATTTAGTCTTCAATTCCTGGTACATCTTGTTGCTGCTCGGATGAATAGAAAATTTGGATAAGTGAGCCTCATCCAAAATTTTCTTCCGCAGCCTCATATCACGGGCTACAACTATCCAGTCCTTGAACCATAAGGTATCTTCATCATCTAACCGGAAACATTTCATTTCCCGTTCTTCAACCTCCTTTTAATATGAGCCATGCCCTTGTCTCGCTTTTGAGCTTTCATAACCTCCTCTTTCAATGTGGGTATAAGAGCTATATTATGTAGAGCTCCATATGGAACCAAGTAGAGACTCGATTCTTCCTCTTCGATCGGCGTAATGGTCAGATTATGAATATGAGCTTTCCAGGTGAGTGCATCGGCAACCACATTTGCCTTGCCTGGATGATAATGAATTTCAATCTCATAGTCTTTGATCAGCTCTAACCATCGCCGTTGTCGCATATTCAACTCTTTTTGAGTGAATATGTACTTCAAGCTTTTGTGGTCGGTGTAGAGAAGAACTAGATTTCCCAATAGGTAATGTCTCCACATCTTCAAAGATAGTACCATGGCAGCAAGCTCGAGATCATGAGTTGGACAATGTTTTTTATGATTCCGTAATTGCCGTGATCCATATGTGACCACGCGTCCTCCTTGCATGAGTACACACCCAAGTCCGATGCCGGATGCATCACAATAAACATCGAAGGGCTTGGTTGTATCTGGTTGAGCTAAAACCGGGGCTGTTGTGAGGTGTTTCACCAACGATTGAAAAGCTTCCTCACATGGCTTGCTCCAATCATATTTGATGCCCTTTTTCAGTAGCTCCGTCATAGGTTTAGAGATTTTTGAGAAGCCCGGGATGAACCTCCGATAATATCCCGCCAAACCTAAGATGCTACGAACTTCATGGACTGATGTTGGAGACTTCCATTTCAGCACTTGTTCAATCTTGCTTAGATCAACAGCGATGCCTTCCGCTGAAATAATATGTCCAAGAAATGGCACTTGGTTGATCCAGAATTCACATTTACTGAACTTTGCATAGAGCTTGTGATCTCTCAATCGTTGGAGCACAATATGCAAATGTTTAGCGTGTTCCTTCTCTGATTTGGAGTAGACCAAGATATCGTCGATGAATACCACGACGAACTGATCCAACTCCAGCATGAACACCGAGTTCATAAGATACATAAAGTGAGCCAGAGCATTAGTCAACCCAAATGACATGAGCAGATACTCATAGAGTCCATATCTTGTCGAGAATGCTGTTTTCGGGATATCCTCCGCTCGAATCTTGATTTGATGATATCCCGACCTTAAGTACATCTTGGAGAAGACTTTAACACCCACTAGTTGATCGAAGAGAATATCAATTCTTGGTAGTGGATACTTGTTCTTTATTGTCACCTAGCATTTAATGGACGATAATCGACGCATAGCCTTAGCGCCTTATCCTTCTTCTTCACAAATAAAGCAGAGCAACCCCATGGTGATAAACTTGGATGAATAAACCCCTTGTCCATCAGATCTTTTAGTTGCTCCTTCAGTTCAGCTAATTCATTCGGAGCCATTTTATATAGTCTTCGAGAGATCGGCGTGGTTCCCGGTATCAATTCTATTTTGAATTCCACCTCGCGCTCAGGTGGTAAGCCTGGAAGATCTTCGGGAAACACGTCCTGGTATTCACGGACTACCAGAATGTCTTCTAACTTGCAAGCTTCGGCATTACATACTTCCGGAACTTTGGAAACAGCTTTGCCGAGATACAACGTATGACGCCCGTGAAGTGGAGAGTTCAAATGAACACTCCTGTTCTCGATGTCCAGAACAGCCCTATGGAAAGTTAACCATGATATTCCCAATATGGCATCGATTCCTTGATCTTCGAGAATAATGAGGTTGGTAGGATAAACTTTTCCACCCAAACAAAGTAGTGCTCTAGAAACGACTTCATTAGTCGATATGTCTCCCCCTGGCGAATGGATAAGGTAAGAACCCTTAGTGGTAATGGTGGAAATATGATCCTGCATCACCTTCGCCTTGCTAATGAAGTTATGTATTGCACCAGAGTCGAATAGAATGACAACTGGCTTGTCATTTAAGCTGAACCTGCCAGCGAGAACTGGTCCTCCCTAGGGCAGATCATCGACTGACACATAATTAACAGTTCCTACTTTGGACATGGCTTTTCTTTGCTGTCAAGAGCATTATTTAGAACTGGACCCGCAGACATCATGTTGCCTCTCGGTTCAGTTGCTTCATTGACGATGTGTTCATTGTCAATTTTTGAAGTGGCATACGACTCGGTTCACCTAAGAAATCACCGTGATCATCTTCAACATCTTGAGGGAAATAATATTCTGGTGCACATTGTTGATACTGAGGTGCACGAGAAATAAATTGTTGCTATGGTGGAGGTAAATAAAACCTCTGTGGAATATAAGAGTCGTCATACTCCAAGAATGACTGCTCCTTTTGAGGAACCTCTCGACCGGAAGGTGAACGGATTACCAACCGATACTTCTGAGGCAGATGATTGCATTCATCCCGTGATGAGTCTCTCTCCCTTTTTTTCTTTAAGGTGGAGATTGGAACAATATTCCTGAGTAATAGCACGGCTAACAAACTCATCAAAATTCTTTTGGCTAACTTGAGCCAACTCACATCGCAGCCTAGCAGTCAGCCCTCGGTAAAAATGATAACCCTTCATGACTGGTGATTTCACATAATCTGGAACATATTGAGCTAGGCGATTAAATTCCTTCGCATACTCAATAACACTCATCTCCCCTTGTTTTAGATTCCAGAATTCATCAAGACTTTTTTGCATTATGCCTGCAGGAACAAAACAAGAACGAAATGCATCCTGGAATTCCGTCCACGTGACACGATGCCCTTCTGGTTGGATAGCAAGATATTCTGCCCACCAGGCTTCAGCAAAGCCGTGAAGCTGCTGAGCGGCAAATAGAGTCTTCTGGCAGTCGTCACATTGGATCAACCCAAACTTGGACTCAATGTCATGTAACCAGTGATTTGCTTCACAATGGTCAGCCGCTTCAGAAAATACCGGCGGTTGTGTCACCAAGAAATCCAGATAAGTGCTCTGGGTTGGCATGTGACGTTGAGCTTCTCTATTTATTCCTTTCTGAACTAGAGTTTGGAGAGTTTCGTTCATCTTCGCCATAATTTCCGCCAATCCGGTTGGCGATGGCTCTTGTGATGAAGTCGAGTCATTCCCACCTCGACTCGAACCTCCAAACTCCATTTGAGAATGTTCGCGTACCATACTGCACGAAACAAATTTTGAGTCAATTAAAATTCTGTCCCAGCAGTAAGTAAAGATAAGTAAAAAATGAACATGTCATGAACTTTATGAAATCATAACCACATTCATGTTTAGACAAATCTTATGCACGCTAAACTAATCAGCTTGACTACCCTGACCAGTTCACACAAACTCCAAAATTTACTCAAGTTAACTACAGACTTTTGACTTGAGTTCAATACCAAAGTTTTAGTAAACTTCAGTATCTTTCCAATGCTTATTCATATGCCTAAATATCATCTCTGGATCAAAAGTTATGATTTTCCAAAGTTGACAGAATTCCTGGATAAAATTTGCCAGCATCTCCTTTGTATGTGGCTATATTTATCAAAGTTGTATATGCAAATACAATAAGAATCTGAGCAAGCTTTGAACTACAACAGTGTTGCACATTTCATAATCTTTCCAACGGTGCATAATAGGCTCCTTAGGGATTTTTCTACAGGAAGTTATGGCTTAAAAAAGGAAAGGTCCAGAGAGGTTTTGCTGCTGTCCTGGTTCTGGACAGTTTGCCTTCAACTGGACTTTTGACCAATTCAACGTGTGATTTTTGCTCTGGAGGTCTACAAAGAAGTTGTAGAGCACTTAAAAATATTTCCAGAACTGTATCATACACCTTAATTGGATAAATCTACTCAGAATTATGCTCTGTTAAAGTCCAGCAAGAATTCCTGCCAGAAACAGAGCACTCTGTTTTTGAAATCTTTGAAGCCTAGTGATTCTCTCATTTGAATCTTAGCTCAAAATAAGAGTTCAGTAACTACTATTTGTTTCAAACTTCCATTTTTAGTTGAAAGTTAGTTCATGAATCATTTCTTCATAGGGAAGAGGTTATTAAGTGTAGTACGGTGTCGATGCACCGTAAGAATCATGTCGGTACTACGTAGCCTCACCAAAAGAAAATCTTAACCGGATTATACCGGCATATCCGAATCATCGGTGGCACTAAAACGGTAACTCGCAAACGTGTGCTACTCATTCTACGGTTTCGTGGTTAAACCTGCATAAATCACAAATAATCGTCAGGTTCAGCTGCACATCAAACCCGGTCCCAATACAGTTCGTACACCCGTCCGTCATCACTCGCACAGGTGCTCTCAAGCCAAACACAACTCAATACTTGCTCAGTGGGGCTGCACACGCCTCAGTCCGTAACTGACACAGGCAGAGCTACTCGACCAAGACCAAGACCCCGGTCTCATCATGGAAACAAAAACTTTAGTTTGCCTCTTTAAACCATACCCGTGTGATCTCAAATTATAGCTCGCGAGTAGATTCCAACTACTCGACTTCTATCGGATGTCATGGCCTATTTAGCACGGCATTATTCTACAGCGGGGATACGTCTTCTACCCTGGACTCGAGGGTTTTTTTGGTCATGTATTTGGAGTATAAAACATTCCTGACCTAATGCACATACAAACTCTAAACCATAATAGTGAACAAAGTAAAACTTTATAAAAACAACTTAAATGCAAACCGGAGCTTACCTTGGTTTTGCAGGTGACTAAGTATATATTCAGTTAGTGAAGACCACTTGAGGCTTGATCACTCGCTTGCCTCCCTCTTTGATTTCCGCTTCGATTGCTTCACAATCTTTACGTAGATGCTACACGTTATGAATATGCATATGTATTTAATTGTAAAGCTTTTGCTAACAAGATCTAATACAAGTTTGAAACTGGAACTCTGTTTAAGAATTTAAAATGGCACTGGTGCTAGTGGTTTGGGTTTGGGTTAATCAACATGATCAAGTGCTAAATGTTTTTCCCCACTTGTGTTTTGATCACCTAAAGAGGTTAAACAGAACAGGGGTGATCAAGAGCTCCAATGGAGCTGAAAATTTTCATCTGAGTTCCTTGTCTCAAGAAAGTCATCTGTACGAAAAATCAGAACTTTTCACTGAGTGGTTTATTCAGAACAATTCTCTAAGCAATTAAGCAAAAAGGAATTAATTATGAATAAATTTGCATTTTCATGCAAATTCAAGTGGACCACAAATTCAAACATAGCTCAGGGATCATGCATGAATTTTCCTAGGAATTTTAGAGCTAGAAATTTCCCAGAACTGAATTTCCAAGTTTTGGAAATTCTCTGAAAATGTTTCTGTATTCATTTGAACACAGCAACTTGAAAACTGAATTATCCTAACCAAATCAACTCCAAATGAGCTTAAATTTTAACAGGAGTTCAATATTATCCTAAAGATTGTTCTGGCAAAATTTAAGGATTTTTGGATGGACCAAACTCGCTATAAAAGTTTTTTGCTGAAAATATTTAAAGAATTTTCCAGAATTAAATAATGACTTCCATACAAATTGGGTTGCTTATCTGGATAGTGTTTTTCATCCTGAATCCAAAACAATTTCAATCATTAGATTTGGAGCTTCCTAGCAAAAGTTATGTTCTTCCAAAGTTTGAATCAAATCTAGCATTTGAATTAAACCGGAAAAAGTTTAAAAGTCTGACAGCAGGTCCGGGGGTGACGTGGCGCCTTCTCATGCGTCAACACACGAGGCTACAGGGTTTTCCCCGCACAGTCACAAGTTGATCCGGTGCCACAGAGAATCCTGTTTCTCCGAACAGAGACTGACACGTGGGCCAGCCCCCGTCTTCTTCTACCCCCCGCTTCCCGCGCCGGCCCGCCGCCGAGCTCGCCGGGAGGAGGTTCCGGTGCTCCAACTCGCCGTCTTTTGCCGCCACTACATATTTTCATGCGGGGAACACGTTGCCGGCCTTCCCTCGGACCGAGGATGGCCGGAAACCTACGCGCGACGGCGACCGTGGCTGCGGCATGTACGGCGACGTAGCTAGGGCGCTGTGATGCACCAAACACTTCGCCGTTTGCTCGTACAGCACCACTGCACCAAGCAGAACACGAATCTACCCACTGATCTCACTGAAACTCGTTGGAAATAGGACCTCACCATCATCCGGCGAATTTCGAAAAACTCAACGAACAGTGGCTCTGCTCGACGGTTCTCGGTGGTTTTTGATCCCCTGAGCTTGCGCGGACGTCTAGAAGTAGGTTGCTAGGTTATGTGTTGAGTGGTGCAACGTGTGAGATGAATTTGACGAGTTTCTCCACGTGGATCATATTGCATGTCGGCAGCAAAAGCAAAATTCCGGCAAGCACAGATCGTAACAAGCTGCCGGTGTTGTGGTGAAGCAAGAAGAGGTCTAGGCGAACCTTTTTGCTTTTGCAGCTCGGTGGGAGATGCACTGTGGTGACTGGGCAACGAGTTCTTTTCACGGCGGCTTCACACGGTGATGGGAGAGAAAAACAAACTCGACGCCGAGATTCCCGTGGAGCTAGCGCCTGGTTCTTGCTTCGGGCATGTTGAGGGAGGTCCGGCGACCCTGCAGGGGAGGCTTATCTCAGCGTGCAGCTCGCGGTTACGGCCGGGTGGAGGTGGACCGACGGCTTCTCCTCCGTGCGGCCGAGTTCTTCATCGAGGCCACGTGATAACGTCGAGTAGCTGTGGTGAGGCGGTCTGTGAAGTGAGGTGCGCCCGGTTGGAGCCGATAAGGGCAGAGAAATGGCTGTGTTTCGCTCGGGAGGTGGCGGAAGCTCACCGTCGGTGGCACGCTCTAGGAAGTCGGCTGCTACGAGTGAAACACAGAGCTTCGGTTTACTTCTTGTGTAAGTCTACTACCAATGACAAGTGGGCCCCACTGCTCTTCTCCCCCAAAAGATCTTCCAAATTTGGTATAGTGCAAACTTTAGCCCTGAGGAGCTCAAATTTGAAAGCCATTTGGAAAATTTGACAAGGTGTACTTCAGTTTCAAATTTGAATTCAAATTTCAATGAAATTCACAAGATTCTTTGATATACATATCAAAGTACCTCCAAATTTTCTCAAAATTTGTCTTCCTCATAATTTGGACCTGAAGAATTCAAATATGGATTCAAACTTTTAATTTGGCTGCTGCAAAGGAGAGTGTTACAACCACATTTTGCATCCTTCATTTAAAATGACGACCTTTGCATTCAAATGAACATTTGAATTCAAAGTGGACTTTAAATTATGTGCTTGCCCATGACAACATTCACATGTGTAGAAAAGTTTTTGCAAGTCCCATTTCTTGAATTTGAACTCAACGTTATTCACAACTCAAGTTTTCTATTTACATGTTTTGGGACTTTTATAGTGGGCCGCAAGCCGGGGAAGTTCTCCCTTCCTCGCCCTCTGAGTCGGTGTCCTCCTCCTCCGAGTCATACTCCTCGACATTGGCGGAGCGGCAGAAGAGGAGGGCTGACGATGCTTCTTTGACCGTGAAGAGGGCTAGGACGGGCGAAGGAAGCCACCCTTACTTGCCGTCTGCCCAGGCTTCCAGAGGCCAGGCCAAGGCGGGGTCTTCCGTGTCCGCAGACCCGAAGGCTTGGGGTGGAGGGCTATAAGCCCGCTGTCCGGTCTTCCAGAGGTCGTGCTTTGATGGGGACCCCATCGGCGCCCGACACCTGGGATTTCGCAGATCAGGCTGTGGCGGGGCATGTTGGATGCACAAAATGGTTATATGTTTGGCAGGTGGAAGACGCCGAAAACTGTCTGTGGGAGACCATTTATCTTGAAGATTCGTGGTACATACGTCCCAACGGGAGTACCTACCAGAACCCGAAGTTCAGCCTAAGGGAGGCGGTTTTACCTAGGGAAGTCATGATACGCGCGCTATGGTGGAGGGTAAGCCAGGAAGCCACATTTACCTCGCGGTCGCAAGATGAAAGAGCTAAACCGCAAGATGCAAGGGACAAAGCAGGACTTAACAATTCTCGGGCTAACACGAACATTGTATGTTTTATATTCCGTCGTGTAATTTGTAATAAAGGTTCTAAAAGATGTACGTACGATACATTTGCATATACGTGCCTTAGAGATAGACCTAAGTTTAGGAAGTCTAGATTTTAAACTTAGAATGGTCGGGATTTCCAAGATTTGTAATCGGGTCTATATAAGAGCAGCCCTTTGCCATGAATAACAGAGCCAAATTCCGATCAACACATTCGTGTCTGTCGGTACCCTCGATACGAGGTACCCTCACGCACAGGGGGAAATGCCTAAGGACCTCGCCCTTCTCCGCAGGGAGAGCTCCGAAGGCGTCACGTGTCTAGCGGGGCCAGACCTCCCTCTCCTCAGAGGAGAGCTCCGGGCTCGCCACGTGGCCAACTGAGCCGGACCTCCCCTCTCCGCGGGGAGAGCTCCAAAGGCTCCACGTGTCCCGCGGGGCCGGACCTCCCTCTCCTCAGAGGAGAGCTTCGGGCCCGCCACGTGGCTAGCAGAAGCCGGACCTCCTCCTCCGCGGGGAGAACTCCGAAGGCTCCACGTGTCCCGCGGGGCCAGACCTCCCTCTCCTCCGAGGAGAGCTCTGGGTCCGCCACGTGGCCTGCGGGACGACACTGCCTGCCCCCGCGCGGTAGGCAGCGGGCGTAAAGACACACCATACCTTGCCCCGTACAAGGTATTCAAGGCCCGCGCCTTCCAAGACGCGGAGACGCGGAGCACACCTCTGTCAAGTGTTGTTGCGGCCAGTCGCATCACAGACTGGCGCGCCGTGTCAGGGCCTGTCCGCCAATAAACACAGCGACAAGACATCCCCTGCCTCCCCTGCCGTCATCAACCACTACGACTAGCTTGCGGCATGGGTAGGACGGCAGAACAAAGACTCGGAAGCCTTCGCCAGAGACAACTACCGGCATAACTGCAGATACGGTAGACGGCAGGCAATCTCCCCGGGACCACCTGTCGGGTCCCGGGCCCACCTTGTAAGCCACTCGAGTCTTGGACTATAAAAGGCTCGGGTAGGCGACGTTAGCAAGGGTTCGAACTCTGTGAACTCGCATCCTAGGCATCACTAACCCTCAAGCTCAGGACTCCGGTTCTGAGCAACAGGCAATACAGCGAGCACCTCTGCTCACCGTGGACGTAGGGTTTTACGCTACGGCGGCCCGAACCACGTAAAACTCGCCGTGTCAAGCTTCTCCCTCACTCGTCCCTAACGCTTAAGCTCTCCGCAAGCGACTAGCCCCTCCGAAAAAGAACCTCCGTGGGCTGCCCAGAGCAGGTCCGGGGGAAGTGTTGACCACACACTTCGACATTTGGTGCACCAGGAAGGGGGTTTTTCCCTTGCGCGACGAGTTTCTGCCGACGAAGATGACAAAGCTTCCTTCAGAGGCAAACTCTCCTCCCCCGTGTTCACAATGGACCGTGACTAGCGGGGAATACGTGTCGACACACTCTGGACGGAGTGTGTCGGCGCAAGCTGGAAGCCAGCAGCCGACTCCGGCAATGCCGACTCCGGCAATGCAGGCTCCAGCGAGCGTCAGATCTTCTGCAGCGCTGAACGTCCCCCACGGGGGCGCGCTAGCTGCAGCAAGAGCGCTGCTGCGCAATCCACCTGCTGGGGATGTGCCTCAGTCAGCGACCCAGCAGTGGATTCGCGAGGTAGACCGTCTCGTCGTCGCCGCTGCAAACCCACGACCTTGGCGGGGACGACGCTCCGGCCAACCGGCTGTGTCGCTGACGCGCACGCCAACGGTTGACGGGCAGACGGTAGATTCCAGCTCCACCAGGCTCCCATTGATGGACATAAGGACAGAGCTGGAACGATGCCACTTGGGCCAAGATGCCCGAGTGTTCCTCGAGTGACGACGAGAAAGGCGTCGCAGCCAAGAGGCCGGCGACAGCATGACGTCTGCCTCGACCCTGCCTGAGGCGCGGACTTTCGCCACGTGATCTCTGCCCCAGGCATACGCCGCGCAGCATATGCCACAGCCATATGCCCTGCAAACGGTGCCCCCGGTCTATGGCGCAGCCTTGCCCATGCCGGGGTATGCAGTGCCAGCAGCGAACCAAGCGTTCGTGGCACCAACGCCTGCAGAAACAGGAGCAGGATGTGCGGCCCTGGCGCCCCACCTTCGCTTCGCGAGGTGGCCGCGCAAGTTTCGGCCGCACCTGCCCGAGAAGTACGACGGCAGCGTCAACCCGGCGGAGTTCCTCTAGATCTACTCCACCGCCGTCCTAGCTGCAGGAGGGGACGAGGCCATCATGGCCAACTACTTCCCTGTCGCCTTGACCGGCCCAGCCCGGTCTTGGCTCATGAACCTCCCCCAGGGTTCCATAACCTCCTGGGGAGAGCTCTGCTGGCAGTTCACTGCCAACTTCGGCAGCTCCTACACCCGGCCTGGCACGGAGCTCGACCTCCACGCCGTCCAGCAACAACCTGGAGAATCGCTACGCTCCTTCATCCAGCGATTCTCCCAGGTACGGAACACCATCCCACATATCCAAAGTGCTTCTGTGGTGGTGGCGTTCCGACAGGGTGTATGGGACAAGAAGATGCTCGAGAAGCTCGTGACCAGGGAAGCAGAAGGGCGGAGCTGGCACTCACCGCCAGCCTCCGAGTCAGAAGGACAGCCCGGATCTGGCGCTGCTTCCTATGGATGCAGCAAGAAGACCAAGAACCGGGACGGTGGCAAGATGAAGTCACCGGCCGCGGCTCCGGTTGCCGCAGCAGCGGCGCCCAGTGGAGCTCGGGGGCCGCGCCCCGACAAAAGGCAGCGGCAGTCACCAGCCCCAGATGTTGACCAAGGCGAGCTATGCCCCGTGCACGGCAGCAGTCGCCATACTACCGCCGAGTGCCGGGAGATTCAGAAGCTCGCGGAGCGCTTCCGCAAAGGGAAGCAGCTTTGAACTGATGCCCCACCCTTCCGTCAAAGGGAGGGCAAGCAGAAGGCCGACGCCCCAGACGACGTCGACCACCAAGTGGAGTTTCAGGAGCCTCAGCGCGCCGTGAAGGCTGTGCGCAACCATGAGGACTCCAGCTCCAGCGATGACGAGCGTCGAAAGAGGCTCTATGTCATCTACGGCGGGTCCGCTGACCCCTCGTCCCGAAGCGCGGTTAAGACTCTGCGCCGAGCGGTAGCGTCGGTGGCTCCACTCCCAGGTGCCGCGCCGCACCTCAAGTGGATGGGAACCCCATCAGCTTCGATGCCACCGACTGCCCCAGGAACACGGCTGGGGCCGGCCAACTACCGCTCTTGGTAGCGCCCACCATCGCCAACGTGAGGATGTACCAAGTTTTGGTAGATGGCGGAGCTGGGCTGAACCTCATCAGCCGCGCAGCTTTCCAGAAGCTGCAGATCCCGATGGCCAAGCTCAACCCGTCGAGCCCGTTCTCAGGGGTAGGGCCGGGACAAGTCGTCCCCTACGGCAACATCAGCCTTCCGGTGACCTTTGGGGCACCGGACAGCTATCGGACAGAGTACATTCTGTTCGACGTAGCGGAGATCGACCTCCCCTTCAACGCCATAATCGGCAGGCCAGCCCTATACCGGTTCATGGCAGCAGACCACTACGGCTACCTCATCTTGAAGATGCCTACACCAACAGGCATCCTCAGGATTCGTGGAGACCGCATTGCTGCAGTGTCGGCCTTGGAAAAGCTCCAGGCACTTGCGACAGCACGAGCACCAGCCCCTGGCAGTGCAGAACCAGACCGGCTCCACCCGAGTGCACGCCACCGTGCCTCTGTCGCTGCACCCTGTGTGCAACCCCTCGACGAGGGTGACGTCCCCCTGAAGGTCGTCCAAGTTGGCGCCGACGCTGCCCAGACCACCCGGGTAGCCGGGGGCCTGGATAGCAAATAGGAAGGCGCGCTCATCACCTTTCTCCGGCACAACGTCGATGTGTTTGCATGGCAGCCGTCGCAGATGCCGGGGATCCCTAGGGAGGTGATTGAGCACCACTTGAAGATCTTCCCCGACGCTCGGCCAGTCCAACAGAAGCCTCGCAAGCAGTCCATCGAGCGGCAGAACTTCATCCGAGAAGAGATCAAGAAGTTGCTGGATGCTGACTTCATACGGGAAGTCCACCACCCCCGGTGGTTGGCGAACCCCGTCGTTGTCCCGAAGGCCGGTGGGAAGCTCCGGATGTGCATCGACTAAACCAGTCTCAATAAGGCATGTCCCAAGGATCCATTCCCTCTCCCTAGAATAGATCAAATAGTAGACTCGACATCAGGCTGTGATATGCTGTGCTTCCTAGACGCCTACTCGGGTTTCCATCAGATCCCTATATCTAGAGAAGATGAAGAGCACACCTCCTTCATCACAGTAGATGGCCTGTATTGTTATGTCTCTATGCCTTATGGCCTAAAGAATGCTCTCCCCACCTTTGTACGTGCAATGCACAAAACCTTTGGAGAGTTAATAAGAGACTTAGTTGAGGTGTATGTCGATGACATCGTTGTCAAGGTCAGGCAGAGTTCATCCTTGTTGGATAACCTAGCCTTAGTCTTTGACAAATTGCGCTCCACGCGCACCAAGCTGAACACCGACAAATGTGTGTTCGGCGTATCCTCTGGAAAACTCTTAGGATTCCTGGTCTCACACCGAGGAATTGAGGCCAACCCAGAGAAGATCAAGGCCATCGACTTGATGCGGCCTCCCGCTCGCATCAAAGAAGTTCAGAAACTCACGGGATGCCTAGCCACGCTGAGTCGGTTTATACCGAGGCTAGCAGAGCGAGCGCTCCCCATCTTTAAGCTCCTGGGCAAATCCGGTCCATTTGCCTGGACTGATGAAGCAGAAGAAGCTTTCCAGGAGTTGAAGCAACTCCTGACGACCCTACCTATCATGGTAGCCCCCGAGCCCGGAGAGCATTTGTTGCTCTACATCACGGCGACAGCTGAAGTGGTGAGTATGGTCCTCGTCGCAGAGCGGCCGGACCTCTCGTCATCACAGCCTGCTCCGGTAGCAGGAAACAGATACCAGGAAACCCCGGGGGTCCAAGACGGCCTCCCGGACCTCCAAGACAACCTCCCGAAGGTCCAGGACGGCCTCCCGGACCTCCGAGACAACCTCCCGGAGGTCCAGGGCAGACCCCCGGACCTCCAAGACAACTCCCCGGAGGTCCAATGGGACCCCCGGGGGGCCCAACGGGACCTCCCGGAGATCCAGCGAGACCTCCTGGAGCTCCCGGAAAACCAGTGGGACCTCCCGGAAGGCCAAGGAAGCTTAGGAGCCTTCGAGTTCCAACTCCTAGAAGCCCCCCTGGACCCACTCACCTCCGGCAGGCCTGAGCCAATGGATGAAGACCTCTCTGACTTGAGAGAGAGGGTCCGGACCATCCAGAGGCCTGTCTACTACATCAGCGAAGTCCTCCATGACGCCAAGACAAGGTACCTAGAGGTCCACAAGCTGCTGTATGCAATGCTCGCGGCGTCCAGAAAGCTCCGCCACTACTTTCAGGCCCACCGGGTCTCGGTGGTCACCTCCTATCTGCTGAAGGCGATCCTTCACAGCCCCCATGCGACTGGCAATGTCGCTAAATGGGCAGCGGAGCTGGCGGAGTTTGAGCTGGACTTCCTCCCTCGCCATGCAGTCAAGAGCCAAGCGCTGGCTGACTTCGTGGCTGAGTGGACGCCAACGAAGGCTGACCCAGGGGGCCACGAAGACGGTGAACCAAAGCACCAAGCTCCGGTCTTCACCGGGCCTCACTGGACGCTCTTCTTTGACGGCTCCTCGTGAAAGCAGGGGGCCGGTGCCGGCGTACTGCTTCTCATGCCATCGGGGGAGCAGTTTAGGTACATGGTGCGTCTCAATTTCAAGGCAACCAACAACATGGCAGAGTATGAAGCACTCATCTTTGGCCTACAGACAGCCCTGTCTCTGGGCGCTCGCCAGTTGTTGGCACAGGGCGACTCCCAGCTGGTTATCAAGCAAGTTAAGGGTGAATGCTCCTACGATGACCCACAACTAGCTGCTTATCTGCTCCACGTGCAGATGTTGGAGAAAGACTTCCTCGCCTTGGACCTGCGCCATATACTGCGCGCTGGCAATGCCGCAGCTGACGACCTCTCAATGAAGGCCTCCACCGGAGCCCCTGTGCCCAAAGGAGTCTTCGAGAGGACGTTGCTGCGGCCCACAGCCCGGCCCGCCGAGCCGGACGAAGGGGGCTGGACCAGCACCTCGAAGCTGGCAGTCCCGGCGGCCCTGCAACCATGGACGTCGCCAAGGATCGTAAGCGTCACTAGGGACTCCGTGCAACCCAGCGCTCAAGATCCAGAAGCTCAAGTCAGACCCGATGCATGGATCACGGAGATCCAGGACTACTTGAAAGATAACATCCTCCCTGATGAACGTGTATCCGCTGAACGGATCGTGCGCATGGCTAAGAGATACGCACTGGTAGAAGGGGATCTCTACCGGTGTGGCGCCAACCACGTCCTATTGCGGTGCATAACCCAAGGGGAAGGCTGTGAAGATCCGTGGAGGCGAATGTGGGAGTCACTCTTCCTCACGCATGCTTGTCGGTAAAGCCTTCCGGCATGGCTTCTACTGGCCGACAGCACTCCAGGATGCCGTCAAGCTGGTCGAGAGCTGCAAGGCGTGCCAGTTCCACGCCAAGCAGATCCATACACCAGCTCAGGCGGTACAGATGATCCCGCCCTCATGGTCGTTCGCCGTATGGGGGTTGGACATCCTGGGACCATTCCCCAGAGCCGTCGGGGGATTCTGGTACCTATACGTAGCCGTCGACAAGTTCACCAAGTGGTCGGAAGCCACACCCGTCGTCACCATCAACAGGCAGTCCGCAGTAAAATTCATCAAGTCCATCGTCTGCCGGTTTGGGGTCCCGAACAGAATCATCACTGACAACGGGACCCAGTTCACCAGCGCAGCGTTCCAAGAATACTGCAAAGACCTCGGTATCCAGGTGTGCTATGCCTCCGTTGCTCACCCAAAGAGCAACGGACAGGTTGAGGGGGCCAACGCCGAGATTCTTCGGGGCCTCAAGACCCGCACCTATGATGGCTTGAAAAAACATGGCGCCAAGTGGGTGGACGAGCTTCCGAGCATACTATGGGCTAACCGGACATCCCAGAGTCGGGCCACCGGGGAGACACCCTTCTTCATGGTGTACGGAGCCGAGGTTGTGCTTCCCCCAGAGATCACCATGAAGTCTCACCGTGTCCGAGCTTACGACGAAGCCGCGCAGGACAACCTCCGGCGTGAAGACCTTGTCGACGAGGTCCGATTACATGCAGCACTCCGCAATGCACGATACAGACAAGCGCTCCGGCGCTACCACCAAAGGTCTATGCGTATCCGGGAGCTGCAGGAAGGCGACCTGGTGTTGTGGCGCATACTTTCTCGTGAAGGGACCCACAAACTCTCCCCCAGCTAGGAAGGCCCCTTCTGAGTCACGAAAGTTTGCCGCCCCGGGTGCGTACGCCTTTCCACCAAGGATGGGGATCCGCTCCCGAACCCCTGGAACATCGAACACCTCCGTAAGTTCTACCCTTAGAGCAATAGTAGGACAGTCTCTTCTTTTTAATAGATCCCATAGAGTCCAGGAACAGCGCTCGGAGCAGCTAAGTCTCAGGGGACGGTCCAGGACTACGTTCAGCTTGGCCTGCTTCCGACCCTAAGCGCGTAGAGTCTTGCTTCCCTTTTTAATGGGGCGGGTCGCTGCCTCCATGTTTAGCCTGCCTTCCTCCTTGGGAGTTTATAGGGAAAGAACCTGTCCTACTTTGCTCTTCCCTTGTGCTCATTTAAATTACGTATTAATTTTTATAACCGCACTTCCTGGGTATGTTCACCATACACTCAGTCCCCTTTTCCCGTTCTCGCCTCTAGTCGGCATTTGCTATCCTGCCTGAGATGGTCGCATTTGAGGTACCTGCCGATGGCCAGGGGGCCCCAAGCCCTCGGCACGTCGCGCACTAAAGTTCCCAAGCACCGTGCACCGGATCAGGATCGTAAACCAAATAAGACTATGAGATCGGGAAGGGGAGAGCCCTAAGGAGAATTACGTTTCCCTTATTTGTGTGCAGGACCCTTCGGCCTTGGCACCCCGCAGGAGTATGGTAGGAGTACCCGAGCAATTGGCCACACCTACCAGGGGGCCGCTACGGGACCGCGCAAGACCAAGAGATCCGGACCCCGCCCCCTCCGCGGGGGTAGGCTCCGAAGGCCCCACGTATCTGGCGGGGTCGAAGCCCCCCTGCTCAGCGGGTAGCTCCAGACCCGCCACGTGGCCGGCAGAGCTGGGTCTCACCCCCTCCTCAGGGGTGTGCTCCGGAGGCTCCACGTGTCCCACGGGGCCGGGCCTCCCTCCCCTTAGAGGGGAGCTCCGGGCCCGCCACGTGGCCGGCGGATCCAGACCTCCCCATCCTCATGGGGCGAGCTACGGAGACCTCCGGGGTCCTCAATACAATAAGGACCTAGGGAAGGTGTCTGTGCAGAGCTTCCAGATTGGTGAAGGCCTCTGAGTACCTTGCGGAGCTAAGGGCTCGGCCAGGCGAAACCAAGAAGAAGACAAGCATAACAGGCACAAAAGGTCACAAGAGTCTACTTATTCATGACTCCATGAGCTGGACTACAGACTCGAAAAAAAATAAGAGTCCTAGGGTTCCCCTGGCACATCCAGAACCTAGAAGCTACAAGAGCGGCCACGTCCCCGACTTCAGCCCTGGCAGCGCCCTCCCGCTCTACGACTCGAGCGCGGGGATCACCTCGGCCACCACCAGCGCAAGGGCCGCTGTCATCAAGGGCCGCTAGAGCCCGCCGTCGCCGCCGACAGCTGCCCCGCAGTCGCTTGAACTGACAGAGCAGGGGATGCTTCTGAAGCCCCCTCCGCCGCTTCAGCAGTTTCCTTGGAGACTCTACTGCCTGATGTCCTCCTCGGCGCTTCAGCAGTTTCCTTGGAGACTCCTCCGCCTGAAGCCCTCCTTGGCGCGTCAGCAGTTTCCTTGGAGACTCCACCGCTTGAAGCCTTCCTCGACGCATCAACAGTTTCCTCGGAGACTCCACCGCCTGAGGAGGGAGGATGCAATGCTTGGGAACCTTCAGCCTGTCGTCGCTCAAGAAGAGTCCCGTCGGGATGATGAACCTGAGGCCTCTTGGGGTCGCCATCGGATGGGGCGCCATCTCCAGAAGCAGGGCGCGCAGGCTCCCTAGATCCCTGACTCAGCGCAGACGCCGCCGGCGGAGGAGATCGAGCGCGCTCCTCCCCCGAAGGCGGGTTAGAAGCCATGGCAGAAGACAAGGCTGTAGGGACTCAAGGAAGGTGCAAGCGCTGGGAAGTCTTATAAGGGGAGCCTACCCGCGTTGTGGCTTCCCTTCGCACTTCCCAGGTGTGATTCCAAGCGATTCGAAACTCTTCGAATACGCCGCATGGGCAACCGCTTCGGCTCCAAGATCGAGCGTCGATGACAAGTGGACCCGGGTCGTCCAGCTGGAGCGGTGGGCCAAGAAGTCAGTCTCCCAAGGAGACGAGCCGACAAGGTGCTTCGGCGGTTCCCGAAAAAAGCGCCGCAACGTGCAGAAGTGGCGACCTTGTGATTGCCACGGTAAAAGCAACCATCAAGTGGGCGCACGCTCCCACGATCCCGCGACTGTTCGTGCTCCAGCAACGGTCAATGCGGGACTTAGAGAAAGTGCGCGGAACGGAAGAGACGGAGGCCCCACCTCGAGCTCGCTATCTCCCCCGAGATGGGCCCGGGGGCCACTGTCGGTACCCTCGATACGGGGTACCATCGCGCACAGGGGGAAATGCCTAAGGACCTCACCCTTCTCCGCAGGGAGAGCTCTGAAGGCGCCACGTGTCTAGCGGGGCCGGACCTCCCTCTCCTCAGAGGAGAGCTCCGGGCTCGCCACGTGGCCAACTGAGCCGGACCTCCCCCCTCCGCGGGGAGAGCTCCGAAGGCTCCACGTGTCCCGTGGGGCCGGACCTCCCTCTCCTCATAGGAGAGCTCCGGGCCCGCCACGTGGCTAGCAGAAGCCGGACCTCCTCCTCCGTAGGGAGAGCTCCGAAGGCCCCACATGTCCCGCGGGACCGGACCTCCCTCTCCTCAGAGGAGAGCTCCGGGCCCGCCACGTGGCCTGCAGGACGACACTGCTTACGCCCGCGCGGTAGTCAGCGGGCGTAAAGAGGCACCATACCTTGCCCGTACAAGGTATCCAAAGCCCGCGCCTTCCCAAGACGCGAAGACGCGGAGCACGCCTCTGTCAGGTGACGTTGCGCCCAGTCGCATCACAGACTGGCGCGTCGTGTCAGAGCCTGTCCACCAATAAACACAGCGACAAGACATCCCCTGCCACCCGTGCCGTCATCAACCACTACGACTAGCTTGCGGCATGGGTAGGGCGGCAGAACGAAGACTCGGAAGCCTTCGCCAGAGACAACTACCGGCATAACTGCAGATACGGTAGACGGCAGGCAATCTCCCCGGGACCACCTGTCGGGTCCCGAGCCCACCTTGTAAGCCACTCAAGTCTTGGACTATAAAAGGCTGGGGTAGGTGATGTTAGCAAGGGTTCGAACCCTGTGAACTCGCATCCTAGACATCACTCACCCTCAAGCTCAGGACTCCGGTTCTGAGCAACAACGAATACAGCGAGCACCTCTGCTCACCGTGGACGTAGGGTTTTACGCTCCGGCGGCCTGAACCACGTAAAACTCACCGTGTCAAGCTTCTCCCTCACTCGTCCCTAACGCTTAAGCTCTCCGCAAGCGACTAGCCCCTCCGAAAAAGAAACTCCGCGGGCTGCCCAGAGCAGGTCCGGGGGAAGTGTCGACCACACACTTCGACAGTGTCTTTACTTTTTTTTAGTTTCTTCATAGTTCTTAGGCTTAGCTCGTAGTTCTATATTACTTTACCGAAAAAAACATCTAGGATCTCTCCACGTAAATAAGACTTACCATGTTCCTATCTCAGAAACCTTGATATCATCTAAGTTCCAGTGACTACCGAAACTCATCTACCACAGGCGACACCGACGGTTTGTTAGCCAACAGAGCCTTCAACCGTGGAAGGTTTGGAGGCTCGGTCGGAGAGTCGGGCGTCCGCTGCCCGGCCTGCGATCCTAGTCATTCTTCCAAGCACCAGGTCCCAGGTGGTTACACCTCTGATTCGTCGCCGGTCGAAGAGGTTTGCCCCTTAGCTTTATCTTTCCCTCATTGTTTGGAATTTTTTTGGGTTCTGACCTATTTCTTTATTGCAGGGCATGCTAGCCAAGCATCATGGCCCCGTTGGGGGCTTCGCCACCTCCGGCTTCCATCGCTCCGATCGTCGAGCCGGCTTTGTTGCCAGTGGGGGGTGCGGAGCTGATGGTGGAAGCGGCGCCTTCTCTCCCGTCCGCCACGAAGGAACCTCAGCCATCTCCACCGATCTCGGAGTTGTTCCCGACCGTGAAAGCTCCGCTTGAAGGGGACGAGGCTCCCTTCCCCGAAGTGGAGCCAGCTGCGGCCAAGGTGGAGGGTACCCATGTGGGGTCATCTCCAGAGGAGTCTCCGGTCCGGGAGGAGTCGCGGGGCCTAGTGACGGGAGAGGCGTCTGCGGCGGCGGTTGCTCAGACCCCGACCGTTGCCGACTCCCGGGCTTTGGAGCCTGGGCGCCCTTCAGAGGAGGCATCCTGGTCACGGCTCTGCGCCAAGTTCTGGGGAGGTCGGAGCCTCTTTCGGTGGACGAGCGGCATGCTCCGGAATAGGGTAAGTCTCGTTCTCTTTGTCCTTTCCTCTGTGGGTTGCCCCGTTGCTCGTTTGTAACCAAACCTTCGATTTTCTTCTGTTCAGAGACTTGCCGAGCGGGAGGCCAAGCGGGTGCAGCTCCTCGAAGAGGCCCTTGGACGCAAAAATCTTGCAAAGGTTGAGGCGGAGAAGTGGAAGAAGAAGGCCGAGAAGGCTCGAGCTGAGACCGCGGCCGCCCGGGAGGAAGCAGGCCGCCTCTGTGCTGTATCCGCCACCACCCGGTAGGGGACCTTCCAGGCGGTTCGGGCGAAGGAGGAAGCCGTGGAGACCATCAAGGCAAAGTCTGCCGAGGAAATCACCAAGGCGGGCGTCGCAGCGAGGGACTCTCGAGACGAGGCCGAGAAGGCCAAAGCTCAGGTTGAAGAGTCCGGCCAAGGACGCCTTTGCCCGGGCTTCCCGAGAACTTGAGCGTAAGTCTTCTTCTCGTTGAGCTCTTGGCATGCTTGTTTTTCTTTTGTTGATAAGCCTTTCATTGTGCTTCTTACATGCAGTAGCGCAGACTTCCTCGTCGTGGCGAGGGACCAGGTCTAGGCTCGGGAGTCGCAGCTCATGAGGCTTGAGAAAGCCAGGAACGAGCTCTGCGACGCCATGATCAGGCCCCAAGGGAAGTCACGGGGGCTGGTCTCTGAGCTCAGGGAGGCTGCAGCCCGGTTCTCCATTGAGGAGGATGAGCGAAGGCTTCTCTCGAGGGTAGGCACGGAGGTCTGCAAAGCCGTGCTGGGCCCCCGGAGTCTATGGCCTTACTGATGCCCAAGGCGGTGGCGTTCTGGCTTGGTGACGCGGCGCGGGCCTTAGGGAACCCCCCGGAAGAAGCATGAAGACCTTCGTGCCGCAGGCCAGGCTGCCAACGACGTGGTGTTTGGGAGCTCGGCTGGCCCTCTGGATGTGCAGTTGACACATCTTTCACTACAGTTGAAGGCGCGTCTGGACTCGTTCACTACGGGAAAAACGTGCATTGACGACGGCCAAATTTATTGACAACGGGGCCGTCGTCTTTAATATTATTGACGACGGCTTGATTTAGCCGTCGTCAATAACGTAGTTATTGACGACGGCTAGTCGATAACCGTCGTCAATAAATTATTGACGACGGGGGCCGTCGTCTTTAACTTAAACCGGGCCCACGAGTAGTTATTGACGACGGTGACCTAGCACCGTGATCAACAAGTTCCTTATAGACGACGGTCACCACCGTCGTCAATAACGACACATATAACCCGTACGCGACCCAGGAGGCGGCAGTCCATCGCCGCCTCCCGACTCGCGCCTCTGTCCATCGCCGCCGCCCGTCCCCTCCTCCGCGGCAGTCCATTGCCGCCTCCCGACTCACGCCTCTGTCCATCGCCGCCGCCCGTCCCCTCCTTCGCCGCCGCCCATCCCCGGCCCGAGGTAAGTCCCCTCCCCTCCCCCTTGGCCCTCTCCCCCGCTCCCCTCTCCGGTTCCTCGCCCCCCGGCCGGCCGGCGTCGCCCTCCACCCCCCCCCCCCCCCCCCCCCCCCGAGAAAGGGTACAAAGATCACCTTCCCCGAGAAAGGCAACGAGACGCGTAACGTGGTACCGTCAGACCTAGTGTTCATAGTGCAAGAATCGTTGCCGATGTTGGTTGGCTGTACTGTAGGAGCTACTAGTATCTTTCTAATTCTCAGATTCGGATGTACTGTTGCTGCAGTACGCACGGTGCAGATTATCTTCTATGTTGCTATCTTATCCTTTATGAAGCTTGTGTTCATTGTATACTCTCTTCGTTTTGAATTATTTTGAATTATTTGACGCTGGAGTATTATCTGTGGGAAATATGCTATGCATATGTTTCTACATGGTGGGACGCAGGATCAGTATCATGTCTGTTTTCTCCTGAGTAGTTCCTGCCAGGGGCATCAGGGCTTCATGAATGGCTATTACTTGCAGCAGCTAGGCAAGTGCCTACAGTTTGGTTTCGCCCATTGTGTCAACTGTGAATTTGTTATGCACTCAGAATTCTGACGTCCCTTCTCATGGGTGGTGGGATCTGCAGAGATCGAGGACCAGCTGCCAACAGTCCCATTGCTTCGTTTTGGAGAACCAATACCAATATGAGGCCATTCTCACCAGCTGTGAGGGTGCAGTGCAGTAGGATGTTGCTTGCAGCGAGCGATTGTTGGAAGGCGACGACCGACGTCTCATACTAGTAGCAGCTTGGTAGCTGGAGACGCGTGGGCATGCTGGTGCTGTGGCTGCCGGCCTGGCCTGCCCTGCCCCCTGCTGTGCTGTGCTGTGCTGCTGGTGACGATCCATCTGGGCTGGCGTGTCCGGAGGGACGAGATGCTTCGCCGCAAAGGAACAGCTTGCCCCGGGATGTCGTCGGCGTGACGCCACTCCACACGCACCGCCTTCTCGTCTTTCCCCAGACCACACAACTTATATTTATTTGTTACAGGTTAGGGTTTCTTTACACGGCACCTAGTAGAGTGACTAGGGTGGGGCGGGAAGACGAAGAGGGGCGGTGTGTTCAGACGGTGAAAATAAGGGTTTGCAACGCAACCCACCATGAAATCTTTCATCATCTTTGTGTTAGCCTGCAGCAGCTCTGCAGCAGGCACGTAGTCAGATCATATCAGCTTCAGGAGCTACCTGACCTTTTTCTGTGGCTGTGCATGATCAATCGAGATGTGCCTGAATTCTCCTTGGCTTTTCTTCATCGTCTAGCAATGCCATCTCGCTCGTCTTTTCAAGATGATGTGCATGTGTTAGGATCTTGCAAACATGGCCGGTGCTTTGCTCCCAAAATGGTGTGGTGCGTCAGTGATGAATGATATCTCCCCCTGCAGTGCCGGGGATGTCGGGGGGATGCCGGGGCGCCGGGGGGATCGTTGTAGCAGTTATTGTTTCCAGGATTCGAACCCGGGGGGATGCCGGGGCGGCTCGCCTCGCCTGGCCGAGCGTCATCGATGCCGGCGCCACCTCCGCTCGCCGCCATCGCTGCAAGGCGCCGCTGGCCCCTCACGCTACCACCGTCGATGCCTCACGCTGGTGATTCCTCGCGCCGCCACACCCCGCCCTGCCGCCGCGCACCACCATCCCGTGCCCCGCCCCACTGCGCACCGCCATCCCACGCCCCGCCCCGCCGCCGCCGCTGCCGTCCTGCCCCAAGCCCCGCCCGGCCGCCCCTGCTCGCGCCGAGCCCCGGCCGCGCCTCGGCCGCCCCGAGCCCTGACCTTAGTTGATTAATTGTTTAATTAGTATTGTTATTGATTATTGTTTAAATAATACTTTGATTGATTGCGTGATTAGTTACTATATGTAAATAAATGGGTTTCGTCCCGATCCGGCCTGACACGACCCATTTAAGGTCTGTTACGGCCCATTTATTGGTAATGTATTAGTCGAGACAGGCACCGAGGACGGCAAGCTCCCGCGCGTGTACGGCGGGCCCCGACGGTGCGGTTTCATCTTTGACCCACTTACGACGGGGCATAACGTACGACGGCTAACCCTAAAGGCGTCGTAAGGTAATGGCAGGCCCCAACGGGGCATAACTTAGGACGACTAATCCACTTCTTTGTCTCTCGTTCTTTCCTTTTCTCTCGTTCTTTCCTCTCTCTCTCTCTCTTTTAAATGACTTAAAAACGAAAGATTGACGTAAACCTATACAACATGCGTCACCCGTTTCGAACGGGCCCGTCTCACATGTGTTACGCATGTGAGGCGTGTACGTTCGGAATTGTCCCTTTTTGGACAGCCTGGGAGTGACCGAGGGGGCGTGGCATGTGATGAAACGCGGGTTTAGGTCTAGACGAGATTTCAACGGCATAACCCTGTTGTTCTCTGCTGCACCATTTTCGGGCGTGCAGTGGAGAACAGCGGGGTTATGCTGCCGAAATTTCGTTCGGATCCATACCACGCGTCTCATCATCAGCACGCTCCGCTCGATCACTCTTGGGTGGGTTTAGGACCTATCTTTTTCAATAGATGTAGGGCCGTGACATAAATAAATTATAAAGTAACTATAATTTCCTTGACATTAAACTGCAGATTCAAACATGGGTGAGGATCGTAGTTGGATGTATACCGGTTGGAAGAACAGTTCTGGTGGTCACTCGGATGAGTGGTTCGCAAAGACAGATGCTTTTGTAGATCGAGCTTTTTCATGTCCAGCTTGGAGCGTGGGTGGCCCTGGCCATGGTCATCTCCCACTACGATGGGGGCGACCTTTAGGCCATTAGGGAGGGCTTTGCTTCCGGCCGCTCAGAGGAAGACCTTCAAGCTATCGATGCATGGGTCGAGCCTGCCGCCCTCTCCTTAGCCAAGGTGGTCATGCCAGACTCCGTCCTGTAGTATGCTAATAAAAAGTAGGCTCGATGTATCTTTTTTTTATCTCGTAATATAAATGTGCTAGCCCTTCGTCACTTTTCTAATGAAAGGAAGCAAGTTTTTTCTATGCACGCATCATTTCCCCTTGCGTTGTGTTTTATGCCCTTAGCTTTGAGAACCTTCGTAGTTCTTGGCCGTGGGTTATGAACACTAGGTCGGAAAAAATGATACATCGATTTTGTTCTCGATCTTCGCTCGATCCCTAGCTGTGAGAACCTTTCGTATTTCTTAGCCGTACGTTGCGAAGCGTGAAGGAAGTACTTGGAAAATTTTGGTGGATGCCTTAAGAGTTTTGGCCGTACCATTCTCGGCGGGTGGGTAGCCCCGGAGTGGCACATGGCGGCCGAGCCGGTCAGCACGTCATGTGGCACTTTGAGCCCCGAGGATTCGCTCGGGCTCTAAAAATTCAAGGTCGGGGGTCTCGATCCCTATGACGGGATAATGTAGCCGGGCTTGGGCCCGGGCGGGGAGACCTCTACTTTATACGGAGGTAAAAAAGTCGAAAGGAGGGAGGGAGCACTTATCTTTTTGTTTTTTTGTTTGGATTGCACTTTCTGACTCGCTTCTTTTCGCTCAAAGGCCGGGGTCTTCACAGACATAAACTTCTTCGGTGCTCGATGTTCCAAGCATTGGAGAAGACATTCCCATCAACGTCCTTCAATTGGTAGGCGCCAGGCCACCAAAGATCATGAGGCAGCTGATCGGCTCGGGGAAGGTGAGGTCTTCCACTTGCTTCGCGGCCGCTTGCATGGGCCTCTTGCCTTTGCCGCCTGGGGAGCTTGACTCTTTCCCCAAAAAGTGCTTGAGGAGGACGCAATCCTGTAGAGCATGCTTGACCGGGAAGGCGTGGTAGTGCACGGTTTCTCCAGCAGCTTCTCAAAGTGGTCGGTCTACGCTTGAGCCGGCCTCTTGCCTTTGCAGCATTCAGCCGTTGCGACCAGGTAGAGTCCGCCTCGGCGTGATGTCGACGCCAACTCTCTTCTTCCTCTCGTCCTTTCAATGGAGTGTCACATCTTTATTCATGTCAGGAGTTTTCGGCATCGCTTGGTCGAAGATCGACATGACCGCCTCTTCTCCCAAGGCATGGTTGGTGGCGACTTCGAGCAGCTCCTTGGTGGTCCTAGGATTGACGCAACCGAGCTTGTGCACCAGGGACTTGCAAGTCATCCCAGAGAGGAAGGCCCCGACGACGTTTGCATCAACGATGTCGGGTAGCTCATTGCACATCTTGGAGAAGCGCATGATGTGTTCTCTCAAGGTCTCGTCGGGCTTCTGCTGGCACGCCTTGAGATCCCGCGAATTTCCGGGACGCATGTAAGTGCCCTGGAAGTTGCTGATGAAGGTGTCGCTCAACTCGGCCCATCTTCGAATGCTGTCCACCGGGAGATATTCAAGCCAAGCCCGGGCGGAGTCCGCCAAATAGATGGGGAGGTATTGGATGATGAAGTGATCATCCATCGTACTGTCGGCTCTGCATGCCAAGCGGTAGCCCTCTAGCCCAACACTGGGTTTTAACTCCTCGCCGTACTTGGTGACGTTGGTTGGGGCGCGAAAATGTGGCGGGAAGGAGGCGTTGCATATCATCCTCCTGAAGGCCTGGGGCCCAGGAGCATCGGGGCTCAGGCTCCGGTCCTTTCGTCATCGTAGCGTCCACCCCGGCAGGTTTGGCGTTAATGCTCAGGACGTGGTTCCACGACTTTCTCTTTGGCTCCTCTGCGGGCCTCGAGGGACTTGCACAAGTCAGATGACCCTGTACGCTCGTGTATAGAGCTGCACGAAGGGGTAGACAAGCCGGTTTTCTTGGCCTGGCTTGGTGCGTGGGCACGCAGTGTCCCCGCGGTGCTCTTAGTGTGCCCGCGAGAGCCACCACGGCTGGACGCCTCTCGTCGACGAGCGAGCGAACTCTCGGCGTGTTGGGCCGTGGCCCTCTCCAGCAACGAACAGAGGTTCTGGAAGGTACATCGCGCCTCCGGTTCATTGGGCTCCAGAAGGTTGTGCATAATGGCCGCCGCGGCCACCACGTTCGGCTTGGCCGCTCGAAGCGGGGTGGGTCATGCGCATCAGGGAGAATGTTCGTCCATATGTGGCGACCGCACGCTCGTGCTCTACCAAAGACAGGACGGCGGTTGAGAGACGCTTTGAACGCGGCTCTGTCCGCGTCTAGCTGCGCCCTTTCCGCCTCGAGTGGGATGTGGCATGTCTCAAGCTGTTCGGCCAGCTCCCGTGTGGCCATCGGCTTTCCGCCGAGGCTTCAGCGCAATGCTTCTTGCTGCACGAGAGCTAGCGAAGGTAGGGTGTTAACGGGAGGAGCAGTTAAGGAGTCGTTACCGGTTTCCGCGATGTAGCACTCGTGGGAGAAGCAACAATCCTCGTCAGATTCGGTGTCAGAGCTGTAGTCGTAGCTGGTCATGTCCTCCAAGAGAGGGAAAAGGGATGGCGACGCTGGGTCGACCATGCCCACGAAGTTCTCCTTTGGGTCGTTATTGATGACGTTGATGGCCACGTAGTCTATGACACGACCCCAATGGTCCTGTCGAGCCAGGATCACGCTGAGGGGTGCTGCGTTGCACAGCACCGTATAACACACGTCAAAGGTGCAAAGCGGAAGCGGAAGCTTTATTACATAAACAAGTTTATGCACATGTTTACATCAAAATAAGTTTAGTCCACACTCGCGGGCGTAGACTAAGCATCAAGTGCACGTTCAGCCCTCGAACGTGTCCTTGCTAGCACACACGCACACTAACGCTGCGGCGTGCACGACTCCCACTCGACGGGGTTCCCCTCCTGGGGTTCCGTCTCCTCTTCGGGAGTCCCTTCCTCATAGAACCCTGCAGAAAGCTTCAAACACAAGCAGTGAGCACGAAGGCTCAGCAAGTCTGACCCGTCTCACCTAAACATGGAACTTCTACATGAGGGTAATGGGTTGCATGAGGTAAAAAATCATTTGCAAGGACTCGCCTAATTAGTAGAACCTTACTTTCAAGTTTTAGCAGCAGGTTGTGGAGAACTTTACGCTAAGGCACATGAGAGAGCCGCAATCAAACAAGAAACGCCTTTCTCTCATGTACTTTGCCCAAAGTTGAAAAGAACTTTAGTTAGCACTAAACTACAGCATATCATTAACAATCAATGTCCAGCTTTCAATCAGCAACATTTTAACATGTAGCTAGCCTGTTCTTTCTACGTCACAGTACAGTGAACAAGTGGTACTCACTGACCGCGAGGGACGGCGATTATAATCGATTTACACCTGCAGGGTTACCCGAACAACCCGTCACGTACGCCCGTACTCGATGTTGCCTACAACAACCATCACGGACGTCGTACGCGACTACCTTTCACCCGTTAGCCAAATATTGAACCGGTCCCATCGTCCCGAGCAAGAGGTCTCTGCACGCGCATCTCCGTGCCGCCAGCCGATTTACACCTCGAGCTCTCAACCTACCCTCTGAACGACGGGCAATGCCTCAATGCCCAGCTACCCGAGTTACATCAGTTTCCCGGTTCCCATATAGCCGGTAGGTCTTCGGTACTGTTCTAGCTTGTTCAACAGGCCCGCACACGGCTCGGTCCTCAATCGACACAAGCGGAGCTACAGCACACAGGCCCCAAAGTCCTGCTGCCCTTACTCTCCGCTCGGTCTCATTTTCTTGTCATGTGTATCATGTGCTATCTCTACCCGAGCAATGTGCCTCTAGCCTATTCTCGCGAGTAGTTCCAACTACTCGACTTGTACCGAATCCTACTCTATCCTAGCAATGCAGTGGCTAACGAGGTTTTCAATCCTAAACCCCACCCGTGGTTTTCTTGGTTATGCAGTTGGATTTCCAAACAAGACTCTAATGCACAGAACAACGGAAACAAGTATGTGCTCAAAACAATAAAAATTTGTAAAAAGGTTAATGCAAACCGGGGCTTGCCTTGCTGCTCTTGATCGTAGGCTAGCTGTTCCTCCGGAGTAACGAAGTCTAGGACTTCGGGTTCCTCCTCGACCTTAGCGACTACATGATAAGAGCAATGTATGTATTAATTTAAATGCATTTGTATTATCTTTGAAGTTGTGAAGTCTATAACCTTTGCTAGACAGACCTAATGACTGTGAAACTTTTACTGTGGCTTGGTTACAACCTAAACATAGACTTGGTCAAGTTTTAGTTGCAGCAAAACTCATTTGAGCCCTCCACAAATAATTATGTCCTTGACCTTAATTGGAACTCTTAGGGTGTTCTAGGAATTTTCATGAGACAAACTATAACTTTCTGAAAACTAGTTTTTCAGAGGGTTCTAATGGAGTTGGTCTCACTTAATTTGGAAGTCTCTAACTAAAGATATGAGCTAAACAATTTCAGAGAAAATTCTGAAAATGTTTCTGAACATTTTCTATTTTCTCTGGAACAGTTTTACTAATCACACCATTAGGTGGACTAAATGAGCTCAAATGGATCTGAAATTTTTATGGTAGTTCAAGGATATTTTGGTGAACATCTCGGCAAAATTTCAGGATTTTCCTCCAAAGGATTCTCCAGTTAAAATTCCTAACAGTTTAAACTTTAAGGAATTAATTCTGGGGAATTAAGGAATTTCATGAAGTGAAACTTGATTTTCTGGAAAGTAATCAGAGAGCTGAATCCAGCAAAATTTGGTTCACTCGATTTGGAGCTTTCTAGCCAAAGTTATAAGGATTTGAAGTTTGAAGTAAATCTGAAAATCGGGGAAAAGTTTAAACTCGCGCGTGGGCCCAGGGGACACGCGTCGCACGCCGAGGCGACAGCACACCGCGGCCCACAAGGATTTTGCGCGCCAGCACACCCGATCCCGGCCGCAGCCGGATCCCGATTCAAAATATCGGCCGCTGACAGCTGGGGTCCACCCCCTTCTTCAACCTCGCGACACCCGCGCCCCGCCGCCGAGGGACCTCGCCGGAGAGCTCGCCGCTGGCTGCTGTACAGCTCCAAACTTCTTGATTCTGGCCGCCCCTGCCTACTTTTACTTGGGAAACCTGACCCAAGGGTCAGCTGCTCATGACAACGGCCGGAGCATGGTCGGCGACGAGCCGCCATATCGGAACGACTTCGGCCATGTCGGCTGACTTCTCTAGCACCTCAGCTACTTGGGAAATCGGTCGGGGAGCATCAGTGGACCTCAGAGAAGGTCGACATGAACTCGGGGCAGCTCGGGGAAGGCCCGAAATAGGTCCTCACCGTGCGCCCGATACCCCCCGTTCGTTCCGCCATTAGTAGACCTTGAATTACGCCGGGCACAGAGGTTCTCCGGCCCAGAGTTGTGAAGGCAACTTGTGCGTCACCGTGTCTAGCTCGTGTGGGAGTGGCCTGAGGCCCTCTAATCCTTTCTAGAGCACGAATTAAACAGAATCGTACCCGAAGGTCGTTCTGCACACAGAAAGGGGAAAAGTGGAAATTCGCCGCCGGTGAGCAACCACTCGAGCTATGGCTCGGGGATGAGCAGCACCGGTCACCTGCGCGTCCAAGGGTGCCTTGGCTCGGGCGTGACAACGCCCAGGTTGGGCTGTCCACGAGAGCCCGAGGTGCGGCGGTTTCCAGTTCCGATTTTGATCTTTCGGCACAGCCGATATCACTCGGTTTCAATCGACTTCTAGCACTGGGGGGGATGGAGGAAGGTCTCTAGTACCTTTCTGGGACTCTGGAGTGGAAAAAGGGAGCTGCGATCGGCTTGATCGAGCGGGAGCTCGAGCGGCGGTGATGGCAGTGGAAAAACGGCCGAGTATGCCGGCAGCTCGGGGAATGAATGATCGGAGCACGCCGGGGAGGGAATAAATAGCCCGGCGGCTGGTCTCCGGCTTGGGGCGCGCAGCAGGAGCTGGCGCCGGCTGCCCCCCTTCGGTGGCGCGCGCGCACAGCAGCCGGGAACCGACTGAACTGTGTTTCAGTCGGTTTGTTTTGAGGCAGAGGCTGACATGTGGGTCCCACCCCTCTTTTAACCTCTGAAATTTACTCCTAACAGCTGTGGTAAACAGTGAACCCTATTCTACCCTTGGCAATTCAAATTATTCACCCAAGAGCCATTTGAATTGATCAAAGTTCAAATGAGGTTTGGTTTGAATGAATTTCAGCACAAGTTCAGTTTGAAATTCAAATAAAGTTTGAATTTCTCCCCCTTAGCTCATGTCAAGATCAACTCCAAATGGAGTGAAAATTGGTGTGTGAGCTCACAAAAATGTGCTGAGTAAGAATATGCCTTCCACTTTCAAATTCATGGCATAAAAACAGTTTGAATTTGAATATGGTTTCAAACTGCCCTCTTCCTAACTATACCCAAAATGACCTCAAAAAGGTTTTGAGTTTGGGTGAAACTTGGCATGGACATCCTTAGCAAAGTGTAGGAGTTTTCATATGTCCAGCCCATCTATATCACATGTGGGAAGTACCACTTTTGCAATGTGTGAGTTTGTTCTCTAATGAGCATGTTGATAATTGTTACTTGCTCTTCATTTGTGTTCATCATTCTTGCTCAAATGAGGTGTGTGGTGTGGTGATGAACACTGCAAATGGTTGTCAAAACTGAGGCCCTTACATTCCTCCCCCCTTAAAAGAATCTCGTCCCGAGATTATAAGGTGAAAATGAGAGAGAGGACGGTGGAAAATTACCGGATATGCGACGTGAAAAAGTCGGGGTAGTTAGTGCGAAGGAATTCTTCGCTCTCCCATGTCGCTTCGTCCATGGAGTGATTACTCCATAGAACCTTGTAGAACCACAATGTACGGTTGCGTGTGGTTCGGGCCTTTTCATCAATAATCTGCACCGGTTCCTCCCGATAGGTGAGATCCGGTTGCAGTTCTTCAATGTCTTCCAGCTGAACGGTAGTTGACAGCTTGAGACAGTTCCTCAGCTGGGAAATGTGAAAGACGTTGTGCACACCGGAAAGTGCTTCTGGTAATTTCAGCCGGTATGCCACTGATCCACATCTTTCGGTAATCTGGAATGGACCGATGAATCGGGGTGCCAACTTTCCTCTCACCCCAAATCTGTTTACGCCCTTCATTGGAGACACTCGTAGGTATACGTAATCTCCAACTTCGAATTGTAATGGGCGCCTTCTCCGGTCCGCATACTGCTTCTGTCGGGATTGAGCGGCTCTTAGGTTCGCTTGAATCAGTCGAACCTTTTCTTCCGCGTCATTGACAAGGTCAATCCCGAAGGTAACCCTCTCGCCAGACTCACACCAGTTCAGTGGTGTGCGGCATTTTCTCCCGTATAGCGCCTCGTAGGGCGCCATCTTGATGCTGGCTTGGTACCCATTGTTGTACGAGAACTCGGCTAACGGCAAGTGATCATCCCAATTCTTGCCGTGGTCGATAGCGCAAGCTCGTAGCATGTCTTCTAGAATCTGATTTACCCGCTCAGTTTGTCCATCTGTCTGCGGGTGGTAGGCTGAACTACGGATCAGCTTCGTCCCCAAGACAGCGTGTAGCTGCTCCCAAAAACGGGACACAAATAAAGTGCCCCGGTCCGATACGATGGTACGGGGTACGCCGTATAAGCATAGGATCCGTGAGATGTACAGTTCAGCGTACTTCTTGGTGTTGTAGTTGGTGTTGACCGGGATGAAATGGGCAACTTTGGTGAGCCGATCGACGATCACCCACACAGAATCATGTTTCTGTAAGGTGGTGGGTAAACCGACGACGAAATCCATGCTCACGTCCTCCCACTTCCTGGCAGGAATGCCTAGTGGTTGCAGCAGTCCCGGTTTCCGCATATGGTCTGCCTTCACCCTTCGACATGTATCACACTCGGACACGTATTTGGCAGTCTCTCGCTTCATCCGTGTCCACCAAAACCTTCTTCTGAGTTCTTGATACATTTTGTTGCTGCCGGGGTGAATAGAAAACTTTGATAAGTGAGCCTCATCAAAGATTTTCTTCCGTAACTCCGGGTTTTGGGGTACGACGATCCGGTCCTTGAACCATAGGACGCCGTCTCCGTCCTTCCGGAAACATTTTAATTCCCCACTACACGTCTCCGCAAATGTGACATGCCCTTGTCATTCTTCTGGGCTGCCGCTATCTCTTCACGGATGGTGGGGATCAAAGCTAGGTTGTAGAGAGCTCCATGTGGAATCACATGTAGTGGTGGTTCGCTCCCTTCCCACGGTGTGATGGTCAGATTATTGACGTGTGACTTGCGGCTCAGCGCATCTGCCACAACGTTTGCCTTGCCCGGATGATAATGGATCTCTATCTCGTAATCCTTTATCAGTTCTAACCATCTTCGTTGCCTCATGTTCAGCTCCTTCTGAGTGAATATGTACTTGAGGCTTTTGTGGTCGGTATATAAATGTACGAGGTTACCGAGTAGGTAGTGCCTCCACATCTTCAGTGCAAGTACCACGGCAGCGAGCTCCAAATCGTGAGTTGGATAATTTTGCTCATGGTTCCTAAGCTGCCGTGATCCATACGCGACCACTCTTCGGTCTTGCATCAGCACACATCCGAGCCCAATGCCGGATGCATCGCAGTACACATCGAACGGTTTTGTTGTGTCTGGCTGCGCCAAAACCGGTGCTGATGTCAGGTGCTTGACTAAAGCCTTGAATGCTTCTTCACATGCTGGACTCCAAACATATTTGGTAGCCTTCTTCAGCAGCTCTGTCATTGGCTTGGCAATCTTCGAGAAGTTCGGAATGAACCTCCGATAATATCCCGCGAGTCCGAGGAAACTCCGTACCTCGTGAACAGTTCTCGGGGATTTCCAGTTCAGCACTTGCGTGATCTTGCTCGGGTCCACAGCGATACCCTCCGCTGAGATGATATGCCCGAGGAAAGGCACTTGCGATATCCAAAACTCGCATTTGCTGAACTTTGCGTATAACTTGTGATCCCGCAGCCGTTGCAAGACTATACGCAGATGTTTCTTGTGATCTTCCTCCGACTTGGAGTATACTAGGATGTCGTCGATGAAGACCACGACAAACTTGTCCAGCTCCGGCATGA
The DNA here is from genome assembly GCA_030760725.1 of Neostapfia colusana. Taxonomy (NCBI): domain Eukaryota; kingdom Viridiplantae; phylum Streptophyta; class Magnoliopsida; order Poales; family Poaceae; genus Neostapfia; species Neostapfia colusana. Next base: position 50,668,982 of record JASWHV010000006.1, on the reverse strand, counting down.
ACACCGAGTTCATTAAGTACATGAAGTGAGCTGGAGCATTGGTGAGGCCAAAGGACATGACCATGTACTCATAAAGTCCATACCTTGTCGAGAAAGCTGTCTTTGGAATGTCATCCGCCCTTATCTTAATCTGATGGTACCCGGATCTTAAATCCATCTTGGAAAAGATCTTTGCTTCGACCAACTGATCAAACAACATGTCGATCCGTGGCAACAGGTACTTGTTCTTGATGGTTACGGCATTTAATGGACGGTAGTCCACGCAAAGCCGCAACGTTTCATCCTTCTTTTTGACAAATAATGCCGAACAGCCCCATGGGGAGGAGCTCGGCCTAATAAAACCCTTCTCCAGAAGGTCCGTGAGCTGAGTCTTCAGTTCAGCCAACTCCTTGGGTGCCATCTTGTACGGCCTTAGGGATATTGGCATGGTTCCCGGTGCAAGTTCAATCTTGAACTCCACCTCTCTATCGGGTGGCATCCCCGGCAAATCGTCCGGGAACACATCCGGGAACTCTCGGACCACTGGAATGTCTTCCAATCTGATGGTTGTGGCTTGATAGACACTTGGAAGTTTTATTTCTGGACTGTCCAGAAATAATGAGTGAGAACCGTGCACCTCTGAGTTTAAGTGCACGACTCGAAGGACGGTGTCTAAAACAGCGCCGTGGCGGGTTAACCACGACATCCCTAGGATGACATCGACCTTCTGTCCCTCTAAGATAATGAGAGACGTGGGGTACACTCTACCCGCTAAGCATAATGGTGCTTTGGAGACCATTACGCTTGCTGAAATCCTCCCACCCGGTGAACAAATTAAATATGGACTATCGGTGGGTAGTATTGGCAAGCTGTGTTTAGCAATGAAAGCCTGGCTAATAAAATTATGCGTGGCGCCTGAATCAAATAGTACTATAGCGGGATGCTGGTGGAGTTGGAACATACCCGCAAGGATTGGCTCGCCCTCCGGCACGTCCTCAATGGCAATCTGGTGGACAGTACCGGGCCTAGGGTTTGCCCGCCGCGCATTAGTAGGGTTCCGGGGTTGATTCCTCCCCGGAAACTGTGGTGCCACTCCGCCGCCTTGCCTCTCCGGGCAACTGCTCGCGAAGTGTCCTGGACGACCACACTTGTAACATGTGGCCGCTGCTGGTGGAGTACTCGGGGAACGAAAACCCGGCATGCGTTGCGGAGGTGCAAACGCACGCGGCATCGCCCGCTGCTGCTGTTGTTGTTGCGGTGGTGCTGGCAGTGCCGGCCGGAATGCTGGTGAAGAGTACGGCCAACCGCGGAACGGCATCGACCGCTGTGGTGGCTGCCAGCGTGGGCCTGATGGTGGGCGATTCACCATCCGAAACTTCTGCGAAGGACCGCCTCCTTCTCCACTGCTCTGCGGCGCGCTTCGCTTTCACTCTGCCGCCGCCAACTCCTTGCCGGAGTCCTCCTGAACAATCGCAGCATCAATTATGTCGTTGAGGCTGCCGTGATTGAACATCGCCAGCTTGTCCTTCAGGAGCGGGTTAAGCCCCTGGTAAAAGTGGTCCCGCCGCTTCTCGTCCGTATCTGCGTGATACGACGCGTAGAGCGCGAGATCGTTAAACGCCCTGGAATATTCCAGCGCGTTTCGGCTCCCTTGTTGCAGGTGTAGGAATTCCTGCATCTTTCTTTTCATCAAACCGGGCGGTATATGATAGGCCCTGAAGGCCGTCCGGAACTCCGCCCAGGTCATCACTCGGTCGGTGGGTTGTGAAGCACAAAAGTTGGCCCACCACGCGCTCGCGGATCCTTGGAGCTGCTGGACCGCGAACTGAGTCTTGCGCTGCTCGCTAATTTGGAGCAGCCCGAACTTCATCTCTATGGCGCGGAGCCAGTTGTCCGCGTCAAGTGGTTCATCCGCCCTTGAGAATACAGGGGGATGAGTCGCCAGGAAGTCGGAGTAGGAGCTCTGTTGGCGCTCCTCGCGATCTTGACGTCTCTCTGGGCGAGACGTATTCGCAATTAACGTTTGCAGCAGCTCTGTATGCTGCTGATGTGAACCCGCCATTGCCGCGACAATGTCGGCCAATGTAACCGTTGGCAGTGGCGGTGGCGGTGTTTGCTGTTGCTGTTGCTGCTGCTGTCCCGAGGAGTCCTCGGGAGGTGGTTGGGAGGTCTCTCCCCCTTGGCTAGTACCTCCAACATCAGGGTTGGCACGAGTACGCGTCATTCTGAAATTCAACACAGCAGCAATTAGCACATGTCTTACTCAAAATTCCATAAACAGCAGTAGTATTGAAGCGACGCATGATTATCTTGCACAACATTCACATATATTGATAAAGCATAAACTTTATACAAGATACATTATTCTCGGATCTCCGAGAAGTTGTGCTCATGTCGTCACTACCTATACATACGCTACCGTCTACACGACATGTCACTGATTACAAAAGTTGGGTTACGCTACCCTAGCTGCCCTACTTGGCAACCGTAACCCCCTACTCGGAGTAGAACTCGACCTCCTGTGGGTCGTCCTCCTCTGGTACTTCTGCTGGTGGCTCTGGATCTACCACCTCTTCTCCCATTCCGGGTTCTCCCATGGCTGGAAGACCCAAGACTACCGGTACGCCCAATACCGGGGGCACGAGGTCCTGCAATGCATGCACCTCGTCCATAGCCTGGTTGTAGTCCTCTTCCCAGCCTTGTCCTTCCTCAATAGCGTCGTCCCGCTCTTGAGCAAGGTCCGCATTCTGCTGGGTTAGGGTCTGCACCAGCTCTTGCAACGCTGCGATGTCAACACGGCTCTTCTTCTTTGCCTTCTTCAGACGGCGCAACTGATTGTGTTGTTCATTCAATCGCTTGATCGTCGGAAGGAGCACATTACGGAGTGCGCTGTGAGCACCCTCGAAATGATCTCCACGGCTTGTGCTCTCCTTGAGCTTGGTGGCGAGATGCTCCGTATGAACAGCTTGGCTGTCCATCACAGCGTTTCCCGCCCTCATTTGGAGACTGAGATTTGCCTCCGCGGGGTTGTACCTTGGGCAAGTCGGGTCTGTTGCCTCCAGGTACCTCTCTTCCCACACATGCTGAGCTCGTCCCTCCACCGGAACGAGTGCGTATGGAGTTCCCTCCATAGCCTGCACGTGTAGTTGGCAGAAACGTGACATAGTGTCACGGGCTGCCACTTGCCACATCCCTTCCGGTTGTCTTCCTCTCACCGTGACGGTGAATGGCACCCAACCGGGTGGCGTAGGCCCTGCAGGAACCTCGACATGGATCGTCCACGTCTTGTTCCCCTCTTCCCCTTCTTCCTTGGCGAAGTATTGCGGCATCTGGTTGTACCCGAAATATTGGAGCATTTGCCACAATGCTTCCGGGTAGCCGCTACGGTCAGAACAGTGGGAAACTACCCACCCGTTCTCCAACCGTTTATCTGCTGCCATCTGTAAAAATATATTTGAGAAATGTCAAATATTCATTTGAACAGTAAACCATTGAGTTATAACATAAGATATGTCATTGAACCCCTAAAACTTGGAAACATAGTTCAAATTTTTAAACAAATTTGACTGCTGATCCGCTGTTCCCATGACAGCCCTGACCAGTTTCCATATCAATCTGATTTAGGCCAGGTTAAAAGCAAAACCAGTCCTGGAGCTCAACATCAAAGTTAAAGTTAACTTCAATAGCTTTCCAGAAAGTATTTGGTTGGCCTAAGATCTGTCCTGGTTCACAAGTTATGAGATGTCAAAGTTAACAGAATTTCTGGGAATAATTGGACAGCACCTCCCTGCCTTAGGTACTGATTTGATCCAAGAATCACAGTTAATTCTGTTCCTAATCTGACAAAACTTTCTGTTACAAAGTTGTAACCCATCTCATAAGCTTTCCAGAACTACCTCATTTTCTATTTTTGTATTTTTATGCAGGAAGTTATGCTTAATTTACAGAGAGTCTACAGAGAGTCTTTGCTCTGTCCTGTTTTCTGGACAGTTTCAACTCTGCTGCATTTTTCGAGTGGTTAAGGGATGAAACACCTCTGGAACTCAACAGAAACGTTGTAAAGCTCCTCCAAAGCTTTCCAGAAGTGTATCATACGACCCCAACCTCGAAAGAACTCAACCTCTAACCTCTGGTCAACTTCAGCCTTGATTTAGCTGAAAACAGAGTGCTCTGTCCTTAACATCCTATAAGTTGAAAACTTATTAGCTTTGAATATCCTGTTCAAGGGAAGGAGTTACATCAAGTTTTACTACTTTGGATCAAAACCTTCAAGTTTTTAAATGAAGTTGTTCATTTAGTTGGATGTGACGTCGATGCGTCACCAGATTATGTCGGTACTACGTCCTCACAAAGGAAAAACCTATACCGGACTTAGCCGGCTTCGTTAGTTCAGTGGCACTACTCGTCACTCGCACACGGATGCTACACGTCTACCGTTTCGTGTTAAGGCTACCTGCAGAAACTCAAACAATCATCAGACTCGGCTGCACACCGAGCCCGGAATACATACAGTTAGTACACCCGGCCGTCATCACTCGCCCGGATGTTCTCAAGCCAAACACGCCTTGAGTTACGTGTTCACGTTTCAGACCACGTGACGGGGTCTCCCATTTTGCACCACGCACGCCAGGGACAGACGTTGCTCGAATACCCCAAACGACATGAAGAGTCGTAGAGGATATCAAAGCGGGTCGGGTTACCTGCCACCCGTGGGGCTCCACCCTTCAGCTTGTGCGCACTGGTGGACAGCGCTTACGTGCACCCCCCAAGACATGAACGTCCCAAGATGCACGATTTTCCGACATAACAATTAGGTTACTAAGCCACTTTCTATATACTAATAACATCCTTATACGGGCTACTAACTCGTTCCTCACTGGATTTTTGAAAAAGAAGACCTTTGTACTGTGTTAAACCTCAAGCGAGCTCTGATACCACGCTGACACGGCCCCAATGGTCCTGTCGAGCCAGGATTACGCTGAGGGGTGCTGCGTTGCACAGCACCGTATAACACACGTCAAAGGTGCAAAGCGGAAGCAGAAGCTTTATTACATAAACAAGTTTATGCACATGTTTACATCAAAATAAGTTTAGTCCACACTCGCGGGCGTAGACTAAGCATCAAGTGCACGTTCAGCCCTCGAACGTGTCCTTGCTAGCACACACGCACACTAACGCTGCGGCGTGCACGACTCCCACTCGACGGGGTTCCCCTTCTGGGGTTCCGTCTCCTCTTCGGGAGTCCCTTCCTCATAGAACCCTGTAAAAAGCTTCAAACACAAGCAGTGAGCACGAAGGCTCAGCAAGTCTGACCCGTCTCACCTAAACATGGAACTTCTACATGAGGGTAATGGGTTGCATGAGGTAAAAAATCATTTGCAAGGACTCGCCTAATTAGTAGAACCTTACTTTCAAGTTTTAGCAGCAGGTTGTGGAGAACTTTACGCTAAGGCACATTAGAGAGCCGCAATCAAACAAGAAACGCCTTTCTCTCATGTACTTTGCCCAAAGTTGAAAAGAACTTTAGTTAGCACTAAACTACAGCATATCATTAACAATCAATGTCCAGCTTTCAATCAGCAACATTTTAACATGTAGCTAGCTTGTTCTTTCTACGTCATGGTACAGTGAACAAGTGGTACTCACTGACCGCGAGGGACGGCGATTATAATCGATTTACACCTGCAGGGTTACCCGAACAACCCGTCACGTACGCCCGTACTCGATGTTGCCTACAACAACCATCACGGACGTCGTACGCGACTACCTTTCACCCGTTAGCCAAATATTGAACCGGTCCCATCGTCCCGAGCAAGAGGTCTCTGCACGCGCATCTCCGTGCCGCCAGCCGATTTACACCTCGAGCTCTCAACCTACCCTCTGAACGACGGGCAATGCCTCAATGCCCAGCTACCCGAGTTACATCAGTTTCCCGGTTCCCATATAGCCGGTAGGTCTTCGGTACTGTTCTAGCTTGTTCAACAGGCCCGCACACGGCTCGGTCCTCAATCGACACAAGCGGAGCTACAGCACACAGGCCCCAAAGTCCTGCTGCCCTTACTCTCCGCTCGGTCTCATTTTCTTGTCATGTGTATCATGTGCTATCTCTACCCGAGCAATGTGCCTCTAGCCTATTCTCGCGAGTAGTTCCAACTACTCGACTTGTACCGAATCCTACTCTATCCTAGCAATGCAGTGGCTAACGAGGTTTTCAATCCTAAACCCCACCCGTGGTTTTCTTGATTATGCAGTTGGATTTCCAAACAAGACTCTAATGCACAGAACAACGGAAACAAGTATGTGCTCAAAACAATAAAAATTTGTAAAAAGGTTAATGCAAACCGGGGCTTGCCTTGCTGCTCTTGGTCGTAGGCTAGCTGTTCCTCCGGAGTAACGAAGTCTAGGACTTCGGGTTCCTCCTCGACCTTAGCGACTACATGATAAGAGCAATGTATGTATTAATTTAAATGCATTTGTATTATCTTTGAAGTTGTGAAGTCTATAACCTTTGCTAGACAGACCTAACGACTGTGAAACTTTTACTGTGGCTTGGTTACAACCTAAACAGAGACTTGGTCAAGTTTTAGTTGCAGCAAAACTCATTTGAGCCCTCCACAAATAATTATGTCCTTGACCTTAATTGGAACTCTTAGAGTGTTCTAGGAATTTTCATGAGACAAACTATAACTTTCTGAAAACTAGTTTTTCAGAGGGTTCTAATGGAGTTGGTCTCACTTAATTTGGAAGTCTCTAACTAAAGATATGAGCTAAACAATTTCAGAGAAAATTCTGAAAATGTTTCTGAACATTTTCTATTTTCTCTGGAACAGTTTTACCAATCACACCATTAGGTGGACTAAATGAGCTCAAATGGATCTGAAATTTTTATGGTAGTTCAAGGATATTTTGGTGAACATCTCAGCAGAATTTCAGGATTTTCCTCCAAAGGATTCTCCAGTTAAAATTCCTAACAGTTTAAACTTTAAGGAATTAATTCTGGGGAATTAAGGAATTTCATGAAGTGAAAATTGATTTTATGGAAAGTACTCAGAGAGCTGAATCCAGCAAAATTTGGTTCACTCGATTTGGAGCTTTCTAGCCAAAGTTATAAGGATTTGAAGTTTGAAGGAAATCTGGAAATCGGGGAAAAGTTTAAACTCGCGCGTGGGCCCAGGGGACACGCGTCGCACGCCGAGGCGACAGCACACCGCGGCCCACAAGGATTTTGCGCGCCAGCACACCCGATCCCGGCCGCAGCCGGATCCCGATTCAAAATATCGGCCGCTGACAGCTGGGGTCCACCCCCTTCTTCAACCTCGCGACACCCGCGCCCCGCCGCCGAGGGACCTCGCCGGAGAGCTCGCCGCTGGCTGCTGTACAGCTCCAAACTTCTTGATTCTGGCCGCCCCTGCCTACTTTTACTTGGGAAACCTGACCCGAGGGTCAGCTGCTCGTGACAACGGCCGGAGCATGGTCGGCGACGAGCCGCCATATCGGAACGACTTCGGCCATGTCGGCTGACTTCTCTAGCACCTCAGCTACTTGGGAAATCGGTCGGGGAGCATCAGTGGACCTCAGAGAAGGTCGACATGAACTCGGGGCAGCTCGGGGAAGGCCCGAAATAGGTCCTCACCGTGCGCCCGATACCCCCCGTTCTTTCGGCCATTAGTAGACCTTGAATTACGCCGGGCACAGAGGTTCTCCGGCCCAGAGTTGTGAAGGCAACTTGTGCGTCACCGTGTCTAGCTCGTGTGGGAGTGGCCTGAGGCCCTCTAATCCTTTCTAGAGCACGAATTAAACAGAATCGTACCCGAAGGTCGTTCTGAACACAGAAAGGGGAAAAGTGGAAATTCGCCGCCGGTGAGCAACCACTCGAGCTGTGGCTCGGGGATGAGCAGCACCGGTCACCTGCGCGTCCAAGGGTGCCTTGGCTCGGGCGTGACAACGCCCAGGTTGGGCTGTCCACGAGAGCCCGAGGTGCGGCGGTTTCCAGTTCCGATTTTGATCTTTCGGCACAGCCGATATCACTCGGTTTCAATCGACTTCTAGCACTGGGGAGGATGGAGGAAGGTCTCTAGTACCTTGCTGGGACTCTGGAGTGGAAGAAGGGAGCTGCGATCGGCTTGATCGAGCGGGAGCTCGAGCGGCGGTGATGGCAGTGGAAAAACGGCCGAGTATGCCGGCAGCTCGGGGAATGAATGATCGGAGCACGCCGGGGAGGGAATAAATAGCCCGGCGGCTGGTCTCCGGCTTGGGGCGCGCAGCAGGAGCTGGCGCCGGCTGCCCCCCTTCGGTGGCGCGCGCGCACAGCAGCCGGGAACCGACTGAACTGTGTTTCAGTCGGTTTGTTTTGAGGCAGAGGCTGACATGTGGGTCCCACCCCTCTTTTAACCTCTGAAATTTACTCCTAACAGCTGTGGTAAACAGTGAACCCTATTCTACCCTTGGCAATTCAAATTATTCACCCAAGAGCCATTTGAATTGATCAAAGTTCAAATGAGGTTTGGTTTGAATGAATTTCAGCACAAGTTCAGTTTGAAATTCAAATAAAGTTTGAATTTCTCCCCCTTAGCTCATGTCAAGATCAACTCCAAATGGAGTGAAAATTGGTGTGTGAGCTCACAAAAATGTGCTGAGTAAGAATATGCCTTCCACTTTCAAATTCATGGCATAAAAACAGTTTGAATTTGAATATGGTTTCAAACTGCCCTCTTCCTAACTATACCCAAAATGACCTCAAAAAGGTTTTGAGTTTGGGTGAAACTTGGCATGGACATCCTTAGCAAAGTGTAGGAGTTTTCATATGTCCAGCCCATCTATATCACATGTGGGAAGTACCACTTTTGCAATGTGTGAGTTTGTTCTCTAATGAGCATGTTGATAATTGTTACTTGCTCTTCATTTGTGTTCATCATTCTTGCTCAAATGAGGTGTGTGGTGTGGTGATGAACACTGCAAATGGTTGTCAAAACTGAGGCCCTTACAGTCTATCAGTGGACGATGCCGCTGTCGTTGGCGACGAACTCCATGCTTCTGAAATGGAAGGCCTGGAGTGGTGTGAAGGTGACGTCGGCATCGAGCCCGTTGTTGGAGGCGGTAGCAAACTCAAGGCTACCAAGACGGAGCTTCTCGTCGACTCGCAAGCTCGAGCTCACGAAAGCCATCACAGAAAAACAAAACGCGAAGCGGCCCCCTACCTGGTGCGCTAACTGTCGGTGTTTTTTCCACCGTCTAGTAATTGAATGCTACACAGTTTACGTCCGGATGGCTAGCTAACAAAGACAAGAATTTATACTGGTTCAGACAGAATGTCCTACGTCCATTTCGGGTGTTTGTCGGTCTTGTATTAGCTTGGCGGTTCGTGGAACCGGTGTTACGAGCGAGGCTTCCTCGTGCGTGGAGAGCATAAGTGTTGTGTGTATCGTGTGGGTGTTGGACCGTCCTCAGAGAGGTTCCGAGCCTCCCCTTTTATAGCTCGAACGCTTCTACCTACCCACCAACTCATAAATGAGGCGGGGGTTTACATGTTGTGTCAGCGCATAAGGCGACCCAATAAGCTATAGGAGTGATGAGTACATCTACTCATGTCTCGTCTATGGTCTACGTCTACTTTTGGTGCCTGTACACCCGTGTCGAACGAGACATGATGAATGGTGATAACGGACGGCGTCGTTCGTGTCCTCTCGCGCGTGGCCTCCCACTCTGTCTTGAAGTCCCTTTGTTGTTCCTTCACGTCAGTATTGAAGTCTTCTACTTGCCTCCGGCGCGGGCCCTAGCCTGGGTCGCTTCTTCTTTTGGCCTCGATGGCCTGGGTCGAAGGCCGGAGATCACTTCCTGCTTTTAGGGGTCGGAGGTCGCTTTCAGACCTTAGGGGTCGACCGCTATGCCCCGACCCTGGTAGTCAGGGGTCGGTCGTCTAAGTCCCGACCTCAGGGCCGGGACTCGCCGCAGCACCATTCTGAGCCCGGATCCCGAGTTGGGATCCTGCATCAATGCCTTCGGTACGGCCCGATTGGGCCCTGTGGAGCCACGTGGCTCCGTTCGATGGGCTGACCGGTCGTCCCTCAGGTACCCAGGGTACGTTACCCGTCAATTATAAATTTGAAATTGAATTTGGACTTATTTGTATAGAAATTAGTATTTTAAAATTTTGTTCAATTTTAAATTTCAAAATCAATTCCACATTTCAAATTTTAACAGAGTTTGGGACAAAAAAGTTTAAATTCAAATTTAAAAAATAACATTTCATCAATTTGAACCTCAAAATTTGGATATGATGAAATTCGAATTTATGCCCTATGAAATTTTAAATTTTAATATTTTATTATGTCTATTAAATAGTAAACAATAAAACATGTCACATTAGGATTTGAACCTAAGACATTTAGAATTGGTGTTAGAGCTAACCACTATACTATTATACTATTTGCTACTTCTAGTTGGCACATGGGGCCCAATGAACAGACGACAGTATGATTATTTTTGCAAATTTCTAAATATGTTAGGTTATTTTATTAAATTAATAACATATCGTCTGTAAACTACAACCTCCCGCAGCGTTGAAGGAAAGTCGTCATCTGAAGTTCGTAGGGAAATCCCATCATGTGCAGGAATATCGTCAGTGTTACCCGTGGTCAACGAAGGCTGCCGTGTAAGGGTTACATTATTAAACTATCGGACGCGCAAAGTGTTAGAGTGCACTGCTAAAAGAACAAAGGTGTAGCATTCGGATTTCAGTTGACAGCAGTTCCGGTCACAGCCAAATGGCAAGAATAAATGCTAGAAATATGCTCTGCATCAAGACAACAATGCAAAGCTGGCGCAACAACTTATATAAAAACAGGTGTCCTGGCGTTGGTATTGGACCTAAAAGACAAAGCAGTCCACTATCATGGACAAGTTAGGCAATTACAATGATAAGACTATCCTTTGACACCGCACACACTGCGCCATGAGATTACTACAGTCAGGAATTTGATTTCCAGCCCACAGTAAGTACATCATCAGTAACTAAAGGTTTCAGATTATTAGTAACAAGGTAACTGCAATCACACTGGATTTACATTGTACATGAAGCACGAAAACCTAAGGCTGGTTCTAACAAGTCACGGCAGGCATATATGTTCCTAGTACATGCCAGCAAAAGTGCCTGATTTTCACTTATACTGGGCCTACACAACACCGAAATCTCTAACTGTCCATGCCATGTCTAGTTTGTGCCTGTGGCTGCGGCTGAGCTGGTGGTTGATGTTGCAGCTGCACCTGAGGGGGTTGCTGTGGTTGCGCCTGAGGCAGCTGCTGAGGTTGCACCTGCAGAGGCTGGTGTGATTGCGGATGCGGTTGAGTCTGAGGTTGAGATGGTTGACCTGGAAACGGATGCTGCTGCACTTGTGGGGACTGCTGTGGTTGCAGTTGAGACCGCGAGGGTTGCTCTGGTAGAGAATGTTGCTGCAGTTGTTGGGCCTGTTGTGGCTCTGCATGCACCTGCAATTGAGGTTGGAATGGATGCTGTGGTGGCTGATGGAGCTGCAGTTGAGGTAGGACAGATTGCTGTAGTGGGGGATGTAGCTGCAGCTGTGGTTGCATAGCATGCCGCGGTGTAGCCAGCATCTGCAGCTGATTTTGTGACGGCTGTTGTGGTTGCTGCTGTGGATCTTGTTCTGGCTCCTTTGGCTTGGCGGCTCCATTATTCATCCTTGCTCGGGCCTCAGCAAACATCCTTTGTTGCTCAGCAACAGCTTCTTCCTCTGTCATCTCTACCCTAGTGAACTTGCCAGCTTTTGGAGAGTCCTGCTCAAGGGAAATATTGGTGTCGGTGTATAGAGGTCAGAGAATAATCTCTATGACATTGTGGGTGACAAGCAGGGCATACCAGAGTATCCAGTTTGTGCTGTTCATATGCAGCATACACCTCGTCAATGTACTCTCCGAAGCCAAGATCCTGGAATAGGAAGAATTGAGGTAAGGTAAGAATCTTCACATATTGATTAATAATATTGGCAGCTAAAAGAAGCAAATGATCATATAAACTAATATAGTTCACATACAGTTTAATGTCCACAATCTGAACTATACTACGCATCAGAAAAACATCATGCAGCATGTACATATCTGAACTTCTGAAGAGCCCAAAATGTCCAGTTCAGCAATCATCAAATCCAAATTTAGTCTGGTCAGTCACATAAGATCACTTGAACTTAAATATTTAGTCACATAAGATCATTTTGTTCACACATCTGAATGCTCATTATACTCTCTTTCACACAATCCAAGCATGTTATGTTTTTATCTTACAATTAAGCATACTGAAACAATGTAGATATGCCGTCAGCATTCAAGAAGCACACATGAAATAGTACTTAAAAGAAAGGGCAGCCGGTGCATTTGGCTCCCGCTTGCGCAGGGTCCGGGAAAGGGTCCGACCCACTTGAGTCTTTTGTACGCAGCCTTCCTCTGTATTTCTGCAAGAGGTTGTTTCTAGGACTCGAACCCGTGACCTCATGGTCACAAGGCAACAGATTTACCGCTGCGCCAAGGCTCCCCTTCACATGAAATAGTACTTGCATCGAAAGAAAACCAAATAATGAAACTGAAAAAAATACCCCAGCAATCCCAAAACACCACCAATACTGAAAGCTATTTGATTCTTATACCCCAATCTCAATTTTAAACATTTTCATTTGACAATAATCCCAAACCGGTCCTTGCGTCAAATTAATAAAAAAACACTTCTGAGTTCAATAATAAAATTCTTAGAGAATAGACTAACACTTAGAGCCTTGAGAACATGCTCTGGAGCAATCGTTTTCTTCTCTTCTCGACTGCACACTTCATTGGATTCAGAAGACAGGAGATTGATAAACTCTGAATGTACCAGACAAATGTGCATACAAGCTGTTAGACAGGCAAAAGAGAAATCCAACTCTAAGTATCTAAAGCAATCAAAGAGATAACCATGAAAAGGTGTGTAAATCATTTCAACAAAATATAACTCAGCGCATGGACCTGGTGGAACAGTAGATATAATATAATAAATTTATAAATTTTAATGTGCTTTCCTTAAATAATTTTATCTTTATTATTCATAGCGATAAGCATATATCTGGACTCTAAACTGATCCAGGTTAAAAAATAGTGTTTTTACACAAATAAATAGTTCAGCCCAAAATGTTATAACAATCTGCCTGCATGGTAGATTTTGAATTCTGATTATTTTGGAGTACCGTAACAACAATAGCAAAACCTTTTAATCCCAAGCAAGTTGGGGTAGGTTAGAGATGAAACCCGCAAGATGCAACACTGACAGACAAAAAAAATAGAGGAAGACGTAAAAGAAAAGGAGAAAGAAAAAGAGAGGAAAAAACAAAATAGACTAAAAAGTGAAAGCCAAGATCAGAGTTCTAGCGTATGTATTGCTAGTTTTCACGCTCTCCTATTTATGGCTAGCTCCTTAACGTTATTCCAATCCTTCATGTCTCTCATTACGGACTCTTCCAATGTCAAGTTTAGTATTCCTCTGCCTCTCTTCGCATTATTGGGCATCTTATTAATACAGTGGTACACCCATGCCTTTTGAGGCCTCTGTTGGATATGTTCAAACCATCTCAAACAATGTCTTGTGCAATGTAGTCCATTAAAAGGAAATAAAGTGAGGGGTGATTTGATAGTAACAACCCATCCAAAACAAAATATATACATCATATAAAGTTTCCTCTTGTCTCATTACATTTTGCAGGACAATCATTGTGCTAAATATACTTCAAAAAATAATTCTTGCATTGGTCAACACATATTGTGCGATATGATAAGATATAGCCATAATGTTCTAGAATGTATATCATTTGCATGCCTACCCACACAACATTCAACAAGAAGATCCTGTGTATCTCTTGCCACTCGAACATCACGAGGAAGCATCTCCTTAATAATCTTAAACATTGTTGCTGAAACAGAAAGCAAAAAGTTCAATCATTACATGGCTTTAGAACAGCTCCACAAAATAAGAAAGTTTAAAATGCTTCCATCTATGGTCCACGGAACTAATTTTCTAATCGCATATCCCAAGCTTGGCTCCACATTGGTAGATAGTTGTAAACTTGAAACTTTATGTTGTTGTTCATGCACATTTCAAAGTATAACATAGATTAATAATTAAATGTATCAGAGCTAATCATTTAACTTTCCAGTACATTCCCACAATATCCGTGATGAGTCTTCTGAACATTTCAAAGTATGAAACAGAAAGTCCTTTTTTAATGTTGCCAGAAATAACTAAACAAGTCACAGACAAAAATATAACATACAGTGAGCTGCGAAAAACTCAAATCCTTGAGCAAGGTAAAATTTATCCCATTTCCAATTGTTGGACTTCATGATTGACCTACTAGTATAGACTTCAAACAAGATAGCCCTAAGATTTATGGCAATTAGGCATAGCATGACCATACCCCATGGATTCAACAGTAGGGATCAAATGTACTAGAGATAACCAAACAAGAATCCCAGACCGACACACAAGAAACCCTGAAACTGTTAAGGCAATAACATGCTACACTTTGAGAACAACTACCACTAAAACAAAGAAAACAGAAAAAGGATGCCAGATTAAGCTATTCACAATCCATGAGAAATCTAGACTTTGACACAAACCTTCAAGACAACAATTCTATCAACGAATTCGCGCAGAATACCAAACTAGACTTCTCCTTCCACATCCAGGACAAAAGCCCAAGTTTCAAAGCCTCTAATCTCACGAAAACACATCGCACCCACAAGTAAAAAGCCCCAAACAAGATTATTTACAGGGGCCCAGAAGAACATGCCTACCAACATACACGAGACCTAACAGCTTCATAGTCATCGTAAATATCAAAAAATAAAAAGAATCCAACATCTACTTGATGATCCAAGGCAGAGGAGCTCACATTTGGGGAGGGAAACGTCCTCCTTGGACTTGCCCACGATGTCCATCGGATCCATCCTGGGGTGCGGCGCCTAATCCGCGGGAAAGGACGCCGGAGCGATGGGAAGCGGGCGCGCGAATTTGTGATGAATTCGACTCGAGCAACGTGGAATCGGGGAGCTAGGGTTCGGGGCCAGCGGAGGGGAGACGAAGACAAGGGGAAGGGACGAGGAACAGAAAGGGGAAAATAATATGCCTTTTTCTCAAAACGACCCCTGGAGTTATCCAATATTAATTGGAAACCGCACCATTCTGAACTTGCGCTTAGGGGTCGACACATTTAACCAATAACTGCAAAACTGAACTGAACGAAAATGTAGACCGGGTACCTCCGCGTAGTAGGTAAAAGACAGCATGGCCCCGCCTCCCTGCTGGGGGCGGGCCCTAGCATAGGCACGTGCCCTTGGCCCCATGGTCAGCCTTGGGACTGCCACGTGCGTTTGAGCTTCTGAGCTGACACGTGATGTGGGCTCCGGACGTAGCCTCTCCGCTGAGGAGAGGTCCGGGGTTGCCACGTGTCCTCTGGCTCCGAGCCACCTCCCTACTAAGGACAGCATCGGGGCTGACACGTGCCCTGATCTCTGGTCCGAGCCTCCCCGCTGAGGTGAGGTCCGGGGCTGCCACATGTCCCCTGGCTCTGAGCGACCTCCCTGTTGAGTACAGCTCCGGTGCTGAGTAGCCCTGGGCTCCGATCCGAGCCTCTCTGCTGAGGTGAGGTCCGGAGCTGCCGCGTGTCCCCTGGCTCCGAGCCACCTCCCTGCTGAGGATGGCTCCGGTGCAGACACGTGCCCTGGGCTCTGGCCCGAGCCTCCCCGCTGAAGTAAGGTCCGGAGCTACCACGTGTCCCCTGGCACCAAGCCCGTCGATAAGATCTTTAGAGCCGTCACGTGCCCCACGATCCGTCAGGGCCATGCGTCGACGAAGTCAAGAAGGAACTGCGATTTCAGGCTTTGCATTCAAGGCTCGCGCCTTCCCCAGAAGCATGGAGTACTACGCACGCCTCCATCCTCTGCTCGTTCGCCATTACGGTGACAAGACATAGCGAAGGCGTGATAGCAGTACAGTACCTCCCAACGGCACGAAGCCGCCCAAGCAGGGCGAGAAGACGCGGCGACAAGACGGCGTCTTCATCATCACCTGACACACAATCAGGGGCGCTTAGCACGCCGGACGGGAGGACTTAACTCCCCCGCTGGCCACTCTACTCAGAAGACGAAGCCCTAGATCATGTATAGGGTTCACGTATCTCTAGGGCCACCTATCGAGCCCTAAGCCTCATTATAACCACCCCGGCCTTAAACTATAAAAGGACCAGGGTGACCACCCTGCAAAGGGTTCCCGTTTCGCATTCCAGATCCCGCAACGCACAAGCACTCACACTCAAGCAATAGAACAAGCACTTCCGTGGACGTAGGGTATTATGCTCCGGCAGCCGGAACCATGTAAATCTCGGTGTTCATCCGTTCCCTCGAGCCCAGGTCGCGTAGGGCGCCAAGCCCCCTCGGAAAAAAGAACCTCGCGCGCTGCTTCCGAGCAGGCTGGGAGGAGTGTCGCAGTTCACGTACCTGGACATTTGGCGCGCCAGGTAGGGGGGGCTTTCCGCGCTCTCCACGCGGCCATGGTGATCATCACCTCCCATGGCGAGCCTTCTCGCCCAGCTCACCGTCATCTCCAGGTGGGAGACAGTGAGGCTACCCCCCCCCCCCGCTCTAGAGCGGGCAGGTCTAGCCAAGCTGGTAGCCAAGTCAGCTGACACACTCTGTGTGATGTATGGGGGTTCTTCCGATGTCTCGTCTAGAAGAGCCGTCAAGACCCTCCGTCGAGCAGTGGTAGCAGCCACCCCAGTCCTAGGCTGGAGCCACATCGCAAATGGATGGAGACTCCGATCAGCTTCGACACCTTTGAGTGCCCCAAGAACACGGCAGTCGCCGGGCAGCTGCCTCTCCTCGTCGCCCTAACCATCTCCAACGTGAAGCTCTACCACGTGTTGATCGATGGCGGGGCAGCCCTCATCGTTATTAGTCTTGCAGCTTTCAAGAGGCTGCAAATCCCTATGTCTCAGCTTACTCCCTCAAGATCATTCTTGGGGGTAGGTCGGGACCCAATCTTCCCGTGCGGTAGAATCTCCCTCCCGGTGACATTCGGGACGCCTGAGAACTACCGTATGGAGAGCGTCGTCTTCGGCGTTGCGGAGGTCAGCCTCCCCTTCAATGCCATAATCAACATACCAGCTTTGTACCGGTTCATGGCGGTGGCCCACTATGGCTACTTGGTCTTGAAGATGCCAACCCCGAGTGGTGTCCTCAAGATCCACGGTGATTGCACCGCGGCTGTCTCGGCACTGGAAAAGCTCCAAGCGCTGGCAGCAGCATAGGAGGCCGCCTCCAGTCATGCTGAAGCTAGCCGGCTGCCTCCAAGCATGCGTCAGCGAGGGGTGACATCTGCACCCCGTGTGCAGCCCTCGGATGGTGAGGACGTACCAGTCAAGGTCGTCCAAGTCGGTCCTGATGTCGCCCAGACCTCTCGAATCACCGGGGGCCTGGGAGGCAAATAGGAAGACGCGCTCGTCACCTTCCTCTGAACCAATGTCGACGTGTTTGCCTGGCAACCATCGGAAATGCCCGGGATCCCTAGGGAGGTGATTGAGGACTAACTGAAGATCCATTCTGACGCCAGGTCGATCCAACAGAAGCCTTGGAAGCAATCCATCGAGCGACAAGACTTCATCCGTGAAGAAATGAAGAAGTTGCTCGATGTTGGCTTCATCCGAGAGGTCCACCATCCACGATGGTTGGCCGACCGACCCTATTATCGCCCCCAAGGCTGGCGGGAAGCTACGTATGTGTATCGACTACACCACCCTCAATAAGGCATGTTCGAAGGATCCGTATAGACCAAATAGTCAACTCTATGTCTGGTTGTGATCTACTATGTTTCCTAGACGCATATTTAGGTTTCCACCAGATAGCTATGTCTAGGGAAGATGAATAACATACCGCCTTCATCACAGTAGATGGTCTATACTGCTATGTATCCATGCCTTATGTTCTTAAGAATGGCCTTCCCACTTTTGTGCGTGCAATGCACAAGACATTCGGGAACCTCATTCGGGACCTGGTCGAGGTTTATGTTGATGACACCGTAGTGAAGGTTAAGTCGCAAGCATCTCTGCTCGACAACCTAGCCCTAGTCTTCGACAGACTGTGTTCCACATGCACGAAGTTGAACCCACACAAATGTGTCTTCGGGGTCTCTGCCGGGAAGCTGCTCGGTTTCTTGGTCTCACACCGAGGGATCGAAGCTAACCTAGACAAGATTAAGGCGATAGAACTAATGCGGCCACCTGCCCGCATCAAGGACGTGCAAAAGCTTACCGGATGCTTGGCTACACTCAATCGCTTTATCTCTAGACTGGCTGAGCGGGCTCTTCCGTTTTTCAAGCTTCTGCGCAAAACTGGTCCATTCGTATGGACCGAGGAGGCGGATGAGGCATTCTAGGAGCTAAAGAAGTTCCTCACAATGTTGCCAATCATGGTGGCCCCTGAACAAGGTGATCCACTACCCCTTTACATCGTTGTCACAACCGAGGTCGTGAGCATGGTTCTGGTCGCAGTGCGGCCAGAACTCCATCGACCTCAAGTCCCAGAAAAGGTTTCTGCTGCCGTTGGTCTAAAGACTCAGGGCTCAGACTCCACAAGAAACCTTTGGGATGGGGAAGTAATGAGGCCCCAAATAGGCGGAACTGATGATCAATGCATATCTAGGTCCAAGCTCCCGAAATGCAGTCCCGGACCCGGGGGCCTCGGGTCCCGGACCTCCCCAAGAAGAACTAGTCGGGTCTCAGAATTCTAGACCCGACAACCGGTGTGCATTTGGGTCCGAGCTCCCGGAGTGCAGTCCCGGATCCAGGGGCCCTCTAGTCCTAGACCTCTACAAGAAGACGCTTTGGGCCCCTCCGGGAGGGTCCGAACCATCCAACATTCGGTCTACTTCATCAGCGAGGTCCTCCATGATGCCAAGACAAGATATCTAAAGGTGCACAAACTGCTCTATGCAGTTCTCATTGCATCAAGGAAGCTGCGCCATCACTTCCAAGCTCACAAGATCTCGGTGGTTACCTCATACACGCTGAGAACCATCCTCCATAGCCCCAACGCCTCTGGAAACATAGCTAAATGGGGTGCGGAGTTGGCGGAGTTCGAGCTGGACTTCTTACCGCGCCATGCGTTAGCTGAGTTCGTGGCAGAGTGGACTCCACCACCATGCCAGCCAGGGGGCCAGGACATCGGTGAACCAGAGCCCAGAGCTTTGGTCTTCACTGGGCCCTACTGTACTCTCTTCTTTGATGGCTCCTCGCGCAAGCAGGGTGTCGGAGCAAGGGTTCTTCTCATTACACCAACCGGAGAGCGGTTCAAGTAAATGGTGCGACTTGACTTCAAGGCGACCAACAACATGGCTGAGTATGAGGCTCTCATCTTCGGGTTGAAGACCGTGCTGTCCCTCAGCGTCCAGCAGTTGTTGGTCAAGGGTGATTCTCAGTTGATCATTAAACAAGTCAAGGGAGAGTGCTGCTGCAACGACCCACAGCTTGCAACATATCTCCTCCATGTACAGAAGTTGGAGAAGGACTTCTTATCCTTGGACTTGTACCATGTTCCCCATGCCAATAGTACAATAGCCAACGACCTGTCAACGACGGCTTCCACTTGGGCTCCGGTGCCTGAGGGGGTCTTTGAAAGGAAGTTGCTACGACCTACCGTCTGGCCGGTCGAACCAGGCAAAGGGGGAGGCACCAGCACCTCGAAGCTGGCGGTCCCGGTGACCATGTTACCATGGAGCCCGCCAAGGATCATAAGCATCATCGGGGACTCCGTGCAACCCGGCGCTCAAGATCCAAGAGCTCAAGTAGGTCCCGATGCATAAATCACAGAGATCCAGGACTAGTTGAAAGACAATTTCCTTCCCTATGAACGTGTATCCGCTGAATGGATCGCTTGGTTGGCTAAGAGATACACGCTGGTAGAAGGAGATCTCTACCGGCGTGGCGCTAATGGCGTCCTATTGTGGTGCATAACCCAGGAGGAGGGATGCGATCTGCTCACAGAGATCCATGGAGGCGAGTGCGGGAATCATGCATCTTCCCGCACGCTGGTCGGTAACGCCTTTCGGCATGGCTTCTACTGGCCGACATCTCTCCAGTATGTCGTTGACCTAGTTAAGAGATGCAAGGTGTGTCAGTTCCGTGCTAAGCAGATCCACACACCAGCGCAGACGCTGCAGATGATCCTGCCCTCATGGCCCTTCGCTGTGTGGGGGCTCGACATCCTGAGACCATTCCCCAGATCCGTTGGAGGGTACCAGTACCTCTACATCGCCGTAGACAAGTTCACCAAGTGGCCGGAAGCTACCCCTGTGGTAACTATCAACAAGCAGTCAGCAGTCAAGTTCATCAAGTCAATCATCTGTCAGTTCGGGGTCCCGAACAGAATCATCACCGACAACGGGACCCAGTTAACCAGCGCAGTATTTCAAGACTGCTGCGAAGACCTCGGCATCCAAGTTTTTTATGCTTCTATTGCTCACCCAGAGAGTAACGGCCAAGCCAAAAGAGCGAATGCTGAGATTCTCATGGGACTCAAGACGCGCACCTACAACATCTTGAAGAAGCATGGTGCCAATTGGATTGAAGAGCTTCCATGTACACTATGGGTTAGACGGACGTCCCTCAATCGCTCGACAGGGGAAACACCCTTCTTCCTAGTGTATGGGGCTGAGGCCGTCCTCCCCCCGGAAATCACCATGGCCTCATCCCGTGTCCGAGCGTACGATGAAGCCACGCAGGACCAGCTATGGCATGAAGATATCGACCTTGTCGATGAGCAAAGGTGGCAAGCAGCTGTTCGAAACGCGCGATACCATCAAGCGCTCTGGCGTTATCAGCAGTTGTTCGTGCGGAGTAGACAGATCGAGGTGGGCGACCTGGTGTTAAGGCGAATACTTTATCGAGAAGGAGGGAACAAACTCTCCCCCAGCTGGGAGAGCCCCTTCCACGTGACACAAGTATGCCGCCCTGAGTGCGTGCGCCTAGCCACATAGGATGGGGTACCTCTACCCAATCCATGGAACATAGAATACCTTCGTAAGTTCTATCCTTAGCGCAGTGGTAGGGTTTTACTTTCTCTGAAAGGGTGTCATAGTGTGTAGGAACAACGCTTAGAACAGCTAAGTCCCGGAGGAGTCCTGTCACTCTCGACATATGAGATGGGTCGCTGCCTTCTAGTACGGTCTATTTTCTCCTATGAGAAAGAGCCTGAAGTGAGAAAGTGTTGCCTTGTCCTGTGCATTCTGCCTTTACAGTTTCTGCTTCCTCAAGCATATCAACTGTAAAAGGTCAAACCATGTGCCCTTGGCCCTAAGGTCAGCCCTGGGGCTGCCACGTGAGCTTGAATTTTGGAGCCGACGCGTGCCCTGGGCTCCGGTCCGAAGCCTCCCTGCTGAGGTGGAACCCAGAGCTGCCACGCATCACCTGGCTCAGAGCCTCCTCCCCGCTGAGGATAGCTCCGGAGCTCACATGTGTCCTGTGCTTTCTCCCTTTACAGTTTTTGCTTCCTCAAGCATATCAACTATAAACGGGCAAGCGACGTGCCCTTGGCCCTAAGGTTAGCCCTAGGGCTGCCACGTGCGCTTGAGTCTGGAGCCGACGCGTGCCCTGGGCTCCGGTCCGAAGCCTCCATGCTGAGGTGGAACCCGGAGCTGCCACACATCACCTGGCTCAGAGCCTCCTACTCGCTGAGGATAGCTCCGGAGCTCACACATGCCATGTGTATTCTCCCTTTACAGTTTGTGCTTCCTCAAGCATATCAACTGTAAACCGGCAAGCCACATGCCTTTGGCCCTAAGGTCAGCCTTGGGGCTACCACGTGCGCTTGATTTTTGGAGCCAATGCGTGCCCTGGGCTCCGGTCCGAAGCCTCCCTGCTGAGGTGGAACTCGGAGCTGCCACGCATCACCTGGCTCAGAGCCTCCTCCCTGTTGAGGATAGCTCCGGAGCTCACATGCGCCCTGTGCATTCTCCCTTTATAGTTTGTGCTTCCTCAAGCATATCAACTGTAAACGGTTAAGCCACGTGCCCTTGGCCCTAACGTCACCCCTAGGGCTGCCACGTGCGCTTGAGTTCCGGAGCCGACGCGTGCCGTGGGCTCCGGTCTGAAGCCTCCCTGCTGAGGTGGAACCAGGAGCTGCCACGCATCACCTGGCTCAGATCCTTCTCCCCGCTGAGGAAAGCTCCGGAGCTCACACGTGTCCTAGGCTATGGTCCAAAGCCTCCCCGCTGAGGTGAGGTCCGAAGCTACCACGTGTCACCTGGCTCCAGAGCCTACACCCTACAGAAAGAATTCCGAAGCTGACATGTGCCCCAGGCTCCGGTCCAGAGCCTCCCTGAAAGTTGCCTAGAGGGGGGTGAATAGGCGGAAAATCTGAAATACGGTTTAATAAAACTGATCAGTTCAGAGTGCGCACTAGTCCGGTTCAGCTTCACCAAGAATCTTACGTCCACGTTGAGGGCCCTTTCTTTCCTTTTCTTGGGCTTTTACACGCCCCATGAATTGTTGTGAAATCTTTGTGATTTAGTGGAAGAACAAGCCAACCTGTGTGGGTCGCTTGGTGAGGATAAGGTTGAGAGCAACCTGGTCCTTTATGGACTCCTCAACGTGGACGTAAGATTCTTGGTGAAGCTGAACCGGACTAGACTTGCAAAAATTTTCCATCACCTCACAACACCATAGCTTTTGTTGTGGATATCTTGTGAATACTTGTGAAGAGCAAGTAACCACCATCAAAAGGGTGATTAGAGGGGAAACCCTAACTTTCAAAAAGTAGGATTTCTACACATGAACATGCCAGGTTGAGCTCACCCCTAGACCTTAAATAGTCTTGGGAAGGCTCAGGCCAAAGTTCATGCAAATCCAATACTTTTTGAGGCACTTTTGGAGGCATTTGAAAAAGAGGGCAATTTGAATATAAATTCAAATTGCAGCAACTTTCATCACTTAAATTCAAAAGTTGGCTTCATATTTAAACTCAGCATATTTTTCTGAGTCGTCCCACGAATTTTCATCCCTATTGGAATTTATCTTGTCGGGAGCTAAATTTGCATTATTCAAAAATTGAATTTGAATTTCAGTTCAAACATGCAGCAAATTTAGCCAGACCAGTTTCAAATTTGGGAAATCAAATTCAAACAATGACTTGGAGGCTAAGTCTCTCATTCAATTGTGAGTAGCCGAGATCTTTTCAGTGAAAACAAAAATAAAAAACAGAAAAGGAATTAGAGGGGAGAGGGACCCACTGATCAGTGACTAGACACGGGGTGAAACCGACTTAAACCAGGCGACGTAGCGCGGGCAGCCGACGCCGGCTCGCAGAGGCCGCCAGCAGCGCTCGGGACTTCGACCTCACGGTGAAAAATTTCGGCTCAAAGGCCAGCACACCGAGCTGCTTCACCCTTCTTTCTGTTCTCGAGCGAAAACGAGCACGTCCCGAGCTATCCTTCCGTTTCCGCGCAAGAGCTCGTCGCCGCTTCCTCTGATCACCGGTGACCGGCCGATTCCGGTGGTTTCACGCGCCGTCAACAGAGAAGAAAAGGTGCGCTTACTTGTGCTGAAGCTGTAGGAGGAAACCGTGTACCAGTTCAGGCGGTGTAGAGCAAGAATTTCTGGTTTTCTTCCTCGGAGCGTGTTAGGGTTAAAGTCCGGTCGAGGAAAAAATCCGTTGCACAGAAGCAACCGCCGGTTAATCTATAGCTCACACACGCTCTAGAACACCTAGCGTACCTCCTCGATCAAGTAGCAACCAGTTCCATGCACTAGGACCCTAGTTCTGTCAGAATTTTGGCCCGGCGGCGGAAAACAGGGAACCTCGCCGGTGAGGTCGTAGTTGCGGCCGTTTTCACGGGGATCAGTGCTAATATCCGTGATCAGCAAGTGTCAGCGGAGCTCCCCGAGCAAACCGCGTTGAAAAAGGTGTAGAGAACACCAAGCGCGACGTCGCCGATGAGCTTCCGGCCGCTGTCACTGTCGCGAGCACTGTTCCGGCCATCGCCGAGCTCCGTTGAGGGCACCACCGTGTTCCCCGGGCCGAAATATGCACATGCGGCGAGTTTCGTCGAAGGTCGGGCAGCAGAACGCCCGGCGGCGAGCTCTCCGGCGAAGGGGGCGGCGGGGAGCCGCGGGAGCGCGAGGTAGACGATGCCCCGTGTGTCCCATGTGTCAGCCTCGGGTTAAACAGCGCCGGATCTGCTGTGGCACTGGGATCCCGTGTGACTGCACGGAGGACTCTGCGGACCCCCGTGTGGGTTA
This sequence comes from Neostapfia colusana, assembly GCA_030760725.1. Classification (NCBI taxonomy): domain Eukaryota; kingdom Viridiplantae; phylum Streptophyta; class Magnoliopsida; order Poales; family Poaceae; genus Neostapfia; species Neostapfia colusana. The sequence continues at coordinate 50,644,686 of JASWHV010000006.1, read as the reverse complement.
GCTGTGGTGCTGACACGTAGCCCGGGGACCCCACCCGCCAGTTTAAACTTTATTTGAATTTTCAGATTTGGTTCAGACTTCAAATGCGTGTAATTTCTGTCAGGAAGCTCCAAATTCAGTAAACCAAATTTTGCTGAACTCAGCTTTTTGAGTACTTTTCAGCAATACAAATTTCAGCTCATGAAACTTAATAGTTTTCCAGAATTAAATCCCTAAATTTTAAACTGTTAGGAATTTTATCTGGAGAACTACAATATGAAAAAATCTGAAATTTGGCTGGGAGGTTCATTGGAAAATCCTGGAGCCACAGTAAAACTTTCAGACCCATCCAAGTTCATTTAGTCCCCCTAATGGTGTGATTAAGTGAACTGCCCTGAGAAAATAGGAAAATGTACAGAAACATTTTTCAGATTTTCTCAAATCTTGTTTAGGGCATAGCTTCCTCTAGAATTCTTCAAATGACATGAAACCAATTCCATTAGAACCATCTCAAATTATAGTTTCTAGAAAGTAATTGTTGTAGCCATGAAAACCCCGGGAACTCCTTAGAAGCTCTAATATTGACAAAATAGGCTTTTATTTGTAAAAGCAAATGAACTTTGTTGCAAATGAAACTTGGTCAAGGCTCTGGTTAGGACTCTAACAAGCCACCATAAAAATTTCAGAGCCAAAGGGGAGGGCTAGCTAGCATTATGGTCTTTACATATTCAAGTTCAAACATTGCATTTAAATTGACATATAGTATATTGTTTACGTGTAGTCGCTGAAGGCGAGGAAACTCCGGAAGTGCTTCCTTCTTCCGGATGAAGCCCTAACCACTGATCAGCAGCAACAAGGCAAGCCCCGGTTTGCATTAAACCCTTTTATAAAGTTTTGTTTTGTTTACATGTTTAGTATGAGGTATGTATGTGTATTAGGTGTAGGATGGATGAAACCCAAATGCATAACCAGATTTTCCTATAAGAGTGTGGGTAGTGTCTAAGACCTCGAGTAGACAGGCTAGGCTTAATGATTCCTAGAACTTCGGTACAAGTCGAGTAGTTGGAATCTACTCGCGAGTTTAGGCTTGGGACACACGGGATTGGTTCGAGTGATGTGAGATCACTTTAGTAATGAAAATGAGACTAGGCAGGGGCTAGAGCGCAGCAAGAGGAAGTCTTGTGTGCGCAGCCCTGTCCGTGTCGATTGAGGACCGATCCGTGTGCGGCCCTGCTGAAAAAGTATTGAACATACCAAAGGCATATCGGATATATGGGCCCTGATAAACCGATGTAACCTATACCTCCGGGCGTCGAGGCATAACGCACCGATTTATAGGTGTAGGCTGAGGGCAGCAAGATGGAAATCTGCTAACGGGCATAGAGAGATTCTCCGTGTAGGGAACCTCCTGCTCGTTTCGGTCAGAACGGTTTGACGTTTGGGCTGTTGGGTGAAAGGTTGTCCCGTACGGCATCGAGTGAGCGGGCTGTACAGCTCCACGGGTGGGCGTACGAGACGTGCTCTTCGGGTATCCCTGCAGGTGTATATCGAGTCGATTCGCCGTCCCTCACAGTGAAGAGTACCGCTTGTTCACTGCGTCGTAACGTAGATAAATCATGGAATATTATGATTCAATTCTGCTGATATGTATAATTGTATTGCTACACGTGTGCCACCAAATATTGCTTACTAAATTTCTTATTCATGAACTGTTAACCTGTGACTAAAAGTTGAATTAAGGATGAACTTGTTGGCGTGTCCGTTTGCTGAAATTTTACCGTCCCATGTTTGCTGTACACCACATGTAGCCTCGTGCTCACGGTTGCTGCTATAAGTGTTTTTCAGGTGAGGAGCATCCCACGGACTCGGGTCACGAGTCCACCGACGAGGGTTAGCTGAGTGGGAGCCGTACACGCCGCGCTAAGCTGCGGAGTGCAGCTAGTGTGGGTTCCCCTAGGGCGGGGCAACCAACTTTTTGCTCGATAGACGGGCGTGAGTTGTACCAATTTAACTTCCGCTGTGTAATATAAACACTAGTTTTTAACTGAGTAGTGTACTACTTTGTACAGTTAAGTTGGTTTTTTATGTAATATAATGTATCCTTATGATGTGTGCTGTCGGGTGTCGCATCGTGCGGCACCACCCTCTGCGATCCTGGATGAGCGGATTCCGGTCCGCCAGAGGCTGGTATCAGAGCGACATTGGGGATAGCACATTAATTAAGGACTGTATTACGGGAAAACATAGGTTTACGGTGAGGATTCGGTAGTTTGCCCAAGTAAGGACTATATTAGCATAGTTACTTAAAGTGGCAAGACTAACATATGTGTTATAATTCTGAATTTTAATTATGTAACGATGCACCTACGCTCGGGTAAGAATGGTAAGGAACGCCACCGAAAGCAGTTCAATTTTGGTTAGCTCCCCTAACGAGGAACGTGGTTCAGGGATAGGTCTCACAGCTTGGTGTGAGACGTCAATATCAAACTCTTGGACTCTTCATGTTCCTGAGTTCATATGAAACGCTGATCCCTAACATGCATTAGGCAAGTAAGTGGAGACCCCATCGTGTGGTCAGTAACGCGATAGTGTGTTTGTCTGGAAATAGCCCAGGAGGACATACGCAGCGCTTGCCATCGGCGTGCCCTGCAGGGCAGTAGGTGGTATCTGTTGGGGTGATAAAATTCCCAACCGTGACGACCCGTTCGCGCTCTACTCGGGTTCCCCGTCGTGTGATGTTAAAACACAATCACGTACCTTGAGACGTGGCCTAACTCAAGGACGGCCGTATGGCAACGATACGGGCGTTTGTATTTACTTTCAAATATGGACCTGTCTGAAATGAGAATAACATTTGAGTGCATCATTATTGGGTGTTCTTCTGCAGGTACTAACCACGTATGTATCCCATGTAGTATACATGTGCGAGAGACCGTTTAGTGCCACAATTGAGACGTATATGCCGGTATGATCCGGTTAGGATTTTCTTTTTGTGAGGAACATAGTACCGACATATCATAGGCATGTACATGAAATATAATGATAACAGGGAACAAAAATCACTAATTGTCAACATTTAGGACCCTAGTTGGGTAGAGAAATTCAATAGTTGATCAGTGTAGCTCCAAGGGTTTGAAAAACAGAGTGCCCTGTTTTGGGCAGCAAGTTGGCTGAACTTTGACAGAGCATAACTCACAGATTATTTAGCCAATGGGGGTGTGGGATATAGTTCTGGAAAGGTATTTAAGTGCTCTACAACTGTGTTGTAGACTTCTAGAGCTGAATCACATCTTAAGATGGCCTAAATTCCAGAGGGATGTAAACTGTCCAGAACCAGGACAGATTTAAAACACTCTCTGGACTGTTCTGTTTTTCAAGCATAACTTCCTGTAGAAAAATCTAAAATTATCATATGGCACATCTTTGTAAAGGTTAGGAAAGGTGTTGCATCTTTGTAATTCAAAGTTTCTGAAATTTCAGCACAGAACTCAGTGGAAACCAGAGTGAAAACAGCAACTTCCAAGGGAGGTGCTGTTGAAATTATTCCAGAAATTCTGTTGACTTTGAATTACCATAACTCTTAAACCAGAGCTGATCTGAGGGCAAATAAATACTCGTTGGAAATATACTGAAGTTAACTTTAACTTTGGTATTCAGATTGAGTCATGAAAATGCAGAGAACAAGATCAAAATTTGGGATATGCAGAAACTGGTCATTCTGACAGAGGAATGACAGTTGAACTCATTTGAGAGATTGTTGTACCCCAAAGGGGTTTGAGTACTTCCAATGGGGTAGAAAATACTCATGAGTGGTTATCTTCGGCTAGTGAAAGATTTGAGTATATGTCTTACTCAAGTTTCTTTTGCTAGAGACCATGTTTGTGTCATATTGAAGATAAAAGGGTAGTATACGTGATGGCAAAGCGATATTAACGTCTCGTAGTGACCAAACCTAGTTGAGATGAACTTCCAAAGAGGGAGTCCGTCAAATTGGATTTAACTAGCTTGTATTTGGTCTGGTAATGGTGTAGCTTGTGCAAAGTTATTACATTATCTGTATACGAGATGTATCGCATGTTTTACTGTCATTATGTTTTACGCCAATTTTATTGGACTGCATGAAATATGTTGCGGGACTGATGGTTATTGTCGTATGGTTGCAGATGGTTCGCACTCGGACCACGCATGACATTGGTGGCTCTAGCCAGCAGGAGGGTGATGACTCCCAGCCACCTGCCTACGACAGCACCCCGCAGCAACAACCACCACTGCCGCCTCCGCTTACGCTAGCGGATGTGATTGCGTTGCGGCACTGGTGGGTGGTCATGAGGAGCAGACCGATCTGCTCCGCATGATCGTGCAGAATACGTCCCAGGCGGGGGGGGGGGGGGCATCAATATAGGGGGCCTCATGAGCCCCGTGATGTGACGTACTCGGATTTCATGAGTACGCACCCTCCGGTGTTCACAGAAGCAGCAGAACCACTGGAGGCTGACAACTGGCTGCGGACAATCGAGTCCAAGTTCGGGCTGCTCCAATGTAAGGAGCGGCAAAAGACTCTGTTCGCGGCGCAGCAGCTTCATGGTGCCGCTGGTGCGTGATGGGCGAATTATGTCGCGTCACGTCCGGCTGGCCATGCCGTGGAGTGGGAAGAATTCCGGGAGGCGTTCCGCGCCTACCATATCCCTCCTGGGATAATGAAGTGGAAGTTCCAAGAGTTCTTGGAGCTGAAGCAGGGCGGGAGGAGTGCCCATGACTACTCCCGTGCCTTTAACCATCTGGCGTAATATGCGTCGGATTATGTCTCCACCGAGGAGAAGAAGCGAGAGCACTTCTATCGGGGGTTACACCCCAAGATGAAGACGCATCTCGTCCAATGCAATCGCGGCACCTTCAACGATCTCATTAATGCTGCGATCATGCAAGAAAATACTCAACGAGAATTGGCGGCTGAGCAGAGAAAGCGCAGCACTCCACCCAGCAGTGGGGGTGGAGCTCCCCAAAAGTACCGCATGGTGTATCGGACACCATCCGGACAGCAGTGGCATCCACCGGCGCGACCTCAGCGGTTTGGGGGTCATTCTTTTCAACCATCTCCGTTCCGACCGCAGATGCCACCACCGCGACCGCAACAGCAGCAGAAGATGGTACCCCGGGCGTTCCCACCGCCATAACGCACCCCGGTTTTCCGTCCGCCGATCAGTGGAGGACCGCCTCGCTACACGTGCTTTACGTGTGGCCAGGCGGGCCATTTCTAGAAGGACTGTCCCCAGGGGCAGCAGAGCAGCTGGCAAGCCCAGTTCCAGGGCGGTGCTCGAGGCTGACCTCCGGTCAAGAAGGTTGGTCAGCGGACTGGGGGCGTTCGCAACCTCGACAATGAGGACGCCCCAGAGGGAGATAACGTGCTGGCGGGTACGTTTACTCTCAACGATCAAGCAATCATCATATTATTAGATTCTGGTGCAACCCATAACTTTATAAGTGCATCATATGTGGTTAAGCATCAACTGGAAGCCTTTCCTACCGAGTGCTCTTATATGATTTGCTCACCGGGAGGAAAAATTTCAGCAACTATGATGATTCGAAAGCACCACTGTGCTTAGGTGGGAAGATATATCCCACCACTATGATTATTCTTGAGGGACAGAAGATTGATGCAATCTTAGTGATGTCATGGCTAAGCTACCATGGCACTGTCCTGGAAACATTATCAGGGATGGTTCACCTCAACTCCCCACTACACTGTCCGCAGTCCCTCATATTAGACAATCCAGTCCAGGAGGTTTCAGAAATTAATAATACTGAAGCTCTCAAGTTAGAGGACATCCCCGTAGTCCGGGAGTACCCCAACGTGTTTCCGGATGATCTTCCGGGCATGCCACCTGAGCGGGACGTCAAGTTCAAGATTTAGCTTGCACCCGGGACTACCCCTATCTCACGGAGACCCTACAAAATGGCTCCGAACGAGCTGGCTGAATTGAAAGAACAGCTTAATGATCTGTTGAGCAAAGGTTTCATTAGGCTGAGTTCCTCGCCTTGGGGATGCTCGGCGCTGTTCGTAAAGAAGAAGGATGGAACCTTGAGGCTGTGTGTGGACTACCGGCCGCTCAACGCCGTCACCATCAAGAACAAATACCCACTGCCCCGCATTGACATCCTGTTTGATCAGCTTGTGGGTGCAAGTGTGTTCTCCAAGATGGACCTTCGCTCTGGGTATCATCAAATAAAAATCCGGGCGGAAGATATTCTAAAGACGGCTTTCTCGACGAGATATGGCTTATATGAATATCTCGTCAAGTCTTTCGGTCTCACCAATGCTCCAGCACATTTCATGTATCTCATGAACTCGGTGTTCATGCCGGAGCTGGACAAGTTCGTGGTGGTGTTCATTGATGATATCTTGGTTTACTCCAAGACAGAAGCAGAACACGCTGAACACTTGAGGATCGTTCTTCAACGATTGCGAGACCACAAGCTCTACGCCAAGTTCAGCAAATGTGAGTTTTGGATCAGCCAAGTGCCATTTTTGGGACATATCATCTCAACAGAAGGCATTGCGGTTGACCCAAGCAAAATCGAACAAGTGCTGAAATGGAAAGCTCCCACTTCAATCCATGAAGTCAGAAGCTTCCTCGGTTTAGCGGGATACTATCGGAGATTCATTCCAAGCTTCTCCAAGCTTGCTAAGCCGATGACAGAATTACTGAAGAAGGGAACAAAATATGTTTGGAACGCGGCATTTGAAGGAGCGTTCCAAGCATTAGTGAAGCATCTCACAACAGCCCCGGTCTTAGCTCAACCGGATACAACGAAGCCCTTCGACGTGTATTGTGATGTGTCTAGTATCGGGCTTGGCTGCATGTTGATGCAGGAAGGACGTGTGGTTGCATATGGCTCACGCCAACTTTGAAACCATTAGCAGCACTATCTGACTCATGATCTTGAGCTTGCTGCTGTGGTTTTGGCGTTGAAGATGTGGAGGCACTATCTCCTGGGGAACTTGGTGCATCTCTACACCGACCACAAGAGTCTGAAGTATATTTTCACCCAAAAGGAGCTGAATATGAGGCAATGGAGGTGGTTAGAACTAATCAAAGACTATGAGATTGAGATTCATTACCACCCCGGCAAGGTGAATGTGGTTGCCGACGCGCTGAGTCGGAAATCACATGTCCATAACCTCACCATTACACCAGGGGAGGAGGAGGGGCCGAGTTTATACTTGGTTCCTTATGGATTGCTCTACAACCTTGCTCTCATCCCTACTATTGGGGAGGACATCATTGCAGCCCAGAAAGTTGATAGGGGCATGGCACATCTCCGGAGACGGATAGACAACGGGGAAATCAAATGTTTCCAGAAAGATGATGAGGGGACGCTGTGGTTCAATGATCGCATAGTCGTACCCCGGGATATGGAGCTTAGGAAGAAGATTCTTGATGAGGCCCACTTGTCTAAATACTCCATTCATCTGGGCAGAGACAAAATGTACCAAGATTTGAAAAAGAAATTTTGGTGGACACGGATGAAGCGGGAAGTGGCTAAGTACGTATCCGAGTGCGATACGTGTAGACGAGTGAAAGCTAATCATATGAGGAAATCAGGGCTTCTGCAACCCCTGAAGATCCCGGCATGGAAATGGGAAGATGTGAGCATGGATTTCATTGTGGGATTACCCCTGACTTCCAACAAGCATGATTCCATTTGGGTAATCGTTGATCGGTTAACCAAGACGGCTCACTTCATTCCGGTGCATACACGTTACAATGCCGGCAAATATGCGGAGCTGTACATAGCGAAAATTCTATGCTTAGATGGGGTACCCAAGACCATAGTATCAGATCGAGGTGCATTATTTGTGTCTCGCTTTTGGGAGCAGTTGCACGCTGCATTGGGTACTAAGCTGATTAGGAGCTCCGCCTATCACCCTCAGACAGATGGGCAAACAGAGAGGGTGAACCAGGTACTAGAAGACATGTTGAGAGCGTGTGCCATCTACCACGGTAGGAACTGGGATGATCACCTACCGTTGGCGGAATTCTTGTACAATAACGGCTATCAGGCAAGTATCCAGATGGCACCCTATGAAGCTCTCTACGGTCGTAAGTGCCGCACCCCGTTAAACTGGTGCAAGTCCGGTGAGAGGGTCACATTCGGGGTTGATGTGGTGAACGACGCCGAAGAGCGCGTTCGGATGATTCAAGCTAACTTTAAGGCCGCTCAATCCCGGTAGAAAAGCTATGCTGATAAGAGGCGTAGGCCTCTGCACTTTGATGTCGGAGAGCATGTGTACCTCTATGTATCTCCGATGAAGGGCGTGCACCGGTTCGGTGTGAAGGGGAAACTCGCTCCCCGATTCATTGGACCCTATGCTATCACCGAAAAGTGTGGACCAGCGGCGTACAGACTAGAACTACCGGCATCTCTTGCCGGTGTTCACGACGTTTTCCATGTTTCACAACTGCGAAAATGTCTGAAGCATACGGCTGCTGTTTCCACTGAAGACGTCGGCGAGCTGCAACCGGATTTGACATATGATGAATATCCGGTGGCAATTATTGATGAGAAAGCTCGGACCACACGTAGCCGAACGTTGTGGTTCTACAAGATACTCTGGAGCAACCACACCGCCGAAGAAGCAACGTGGGAGAGCGAGGAATTCCTTCGCTCAAACTACCCGGAGTTCATGGCTTCTCAGCACGGGTGAGTTCCTATTACATCGCTGTCTCTTATTTTGAAATCTCAGGACGAGATTCTTTTAGGGGGGAGGGATGTAAAAGCCCAAGAAAAGGGACTTGCAAAAATTTTCCATCACCTCACAACACCACAGCTTTTGTTATGGATATCTTGTGAATACTTGTGAAGAGCAAGTAACCACCATCAAAAGGGTGATTAGAGGGGAAAGCCCTAACTTTCAAAAAGTAGGATTTCTACACATGAACATGCCAGGTTGAGCTCACCCCTAGACCTTAAATAGTATTGGGAAGGCTCAGGCCAAAGTTCATGCAAATCCAATACTTTTTGAGGCACATTTGGAGGCATTTGAAAAAGAGGGCAATTTGAATATAAATTCAAATTGCAGCAACTTTCATCACTTAAATTCAAAAGTTGGCTTCATATTTAAACTCAGCATATTTTTCTGAGTTATCTCACCAATTTTCATCCCCATTGGAATTTATCTTGTCGGGAGCTAAATTTGCATTATTCAAAAATTGAATTTGAATTTCAGTTCAAACATGCAGCAAATTTTGCCAGACCAGATTCAAATTTAGGAAATCAAATCCAAACAATGACTTGGACGCTAAGTCTCTCATTCAATTGTGAGTAGCTGAGATCTTTTCAGTGAAAACAAAAATGAAAAACAGAAAAGGAATTATAGGGGAGAGGGACCCACTGATCAGTGACTAGACACGGGGTGAAACCGACTTAAACCAGGCGACGTAGCGTGGGCAGCCGACGCCGGCTCGCAGAGGCCGCCAGCAGCGCTCGGGACTTCCACCTCACGGTGAAAAATTTCGGCTCAAAGGCCAGCACACCGAGCTGCTTCACCCTTTTTTCTGTTCCCGAGCGAAAACGAGCACGTCCCGAGCTATCCTTCCGTTTCCGCGCAAGAGCTCGTCGCCGCTTCCTCTGTCACCGGTGACCGGCCGATTCCGGCGGTTTCATGCGCCATCAACAGAGAAGAAAAGGTGCGCTTACTTGTGCCGAAGCTGTAGGAGGAAACCGTGTGCCAGTTCAGGCGGTGTAGAGCAAGAATTTCTGGTTTTCTTCCTCGGAGCGTGTTAGGGTTGGAGTCCGGTCGACGACAAAATCCGTTGCACAGAAGAAACCACCGGTTAAGCTATAGCTCACACACGCTCTAGAACATCTAGCGCACCTCCTCGATCAAGTAGCAACCAGTTCCATGCACTAGGACCCTAGTTCTGTCAGAATTTTGACCCGGCGGTGGAAAACAGGGAACCTCGCCAGTGAGGTCGTAGTTGCGGCCGTTTTCACAGGGATCAGTGCTCATATCCGTGATCAGCAAGTGTCAGCAGAGCTCCCCAAGCAAACCGCGTCGAAAAAGGTATAGAGAACACCAAGCGCGACGTCGCCGATGAGCTTCCGGCCGCTGTCACCGTCGCGAGCACTGTTCCGGCCATCGCCGAGCTCCGTTGAGGGCACCACCGTGTTCCCCAGGCCAAAAAATATGCACAGGCGGCGAGTTTCGTCGAAAGTTCGGGCAGCAGAACGCCCGGCGGCGAGCTCTCCGGCGAAGGGGGCGGCGGGGAGCCGCGGGAGCGCGAGGTAGACGAAGCCCCGCGGGTCCCACGTGTCAGCCTCGGGTTAAACAGCACCGGATCTGCTGTGGCACCGTGATCCCATGTGACTGCGCGGAGGAGTCTGCGGACCCCGTGTGGGTTAGCTGCGGTGCTGACACGTAGCCCGGGGACCCCACCCGCCAGTTTAAACTTTATTTGAATTTTCAGATTTGGTTCAAAGTTCAAATGCGTGTAACTTCTGCCAGGAAGCTCCAAATTCAGTAAACCAAATTTTGCTGAACTCAGATTTTTGAGTACTTTCCAGCAATAGAAATTTCAGCTCATGAAACTTAATAATTTTCCAGAATTAAATCCCTAAAATTTAAACTGTTAGGAATTTTATCTGGAGAACTACTTTATGAAAAATTCTGAAATTTGGCTGGGTGGTTCATTGGAAAATCCTGGAGCCACAGCAAAATTTTCAGACCCATCCAAGTTCATTTAGTCCCCCTAATGGTGTGATTAAGTGAACTGCCTTGAGAAAATAGAAAAATGTACAGAAACATTTTTCAGATTTTCTCAAATCTTGTTTAGGGCATAACTTCCTCTAGAATTCTTCAAATGACATGAAACAAATTCCATTAGAACCATCTCAAATTCTAGTTTCCAGAAAGCAATGGTTGGAGCCATGAAAACCCCGGGAATTCCTTAGAAGCTCTAATATTGACCAAATAGGCTTTTATTTGTACAGAGCTCAAATAAACTTTGTTGCAAATGAAACTTGGTCAAGGCTCTGGTTAGGACTCTACCAAGCTACCATAAAAATTTCAGAGCCAAAGGGGAGGGCTAGCTAGCATTATGGTCTTTACATATTCAAGTTCAAACATTGCATTTAAATTGACATATAGTATATCGTTTACGTGTAGTCGCTGAAGGCGAGGAAACTCCGGAAGTGCTCGACTTCCTTCTTCCGGACGAAGCCCTAACCACTGACCAGCAGCAACAAGGCAAGCCCTGGTTTGCATTAAACCCTTTTATAAAGTTTTGCTTTGTTTACATGTTTAGTATGAGGTATGGATGTGCTTTAGGTGTAGGATGAATGAAACCCAAATGCATAACCAGATTTTCCTATAAGAGTGAGGGTAGTGTCTAAGACCTCGAGTAGACAGGCTAGGCTTAATGATTCCTAGAACTTCGGTACAAGTCGAGTAGTTGGAATCTACTCGCGAGTTTAGGCTTGGGACACACGGGATTGGTTCGGGTGATGTGAGATCACTTTAGTAATGAAAATGAGGCTAGGCAGGGGCTAGGGCACAGCAAGAGGAAGTCTTGTGTGCGCAGCCCTGTCCATGTCAATTGAGGACCGATCCGTGTGCGGCCATGCTGAACAAGTATTGAACGTACCAAAGGCATATCGGATATATGGGCCCCGATAAACCGATGTAACCTATACCTTCGGGCGTCGAGGCATAACGCACCGATTTATATGTGTAGGCTGAGGGCAGCAAGGTGGAAATCTGCTAACGGGCATAGAGAGATGCTCCGTGTAGGGAACCTCCTGCTCATTTCGGTGCGACCGGTTCGACATTTGGGCTGTTGGGTGAAAGGTTGTCCCGTACAGCATCGAGTGAGCGTGCTGTGCAGCTCCACGGGTGGGCGTACGTGACGTCCCTTGCGGTGACGAGTACCGCTTGTTCACTGCATCGTAACGTAGATAAATCATGGAATATTATGATTCAATTCTGCTGATATGTATAATTGTATTGCTACACGTGTGCCACCAAATATTGCTTACTAAATTTCTTATTCATAAACTGTTAACCTGTGGCTAAAAGTTGAATTAAGGATGAACTTGTAGGCGTGTCCGTTTGCTGAAATTTTACCGTCCCATGTTCGTTTTACACCACATGTAGAGTTTCATGCCTAGGTGAGTCGGTTAAGTCTTGTTGAGCCCTCGTGCTCACGGTTGCTGCTATAAGTGTTTTTCAGGTGAGGAGCATCCCACGGACTCGGGTTACGAGTCCGCTGGCGAGGGTTACCCTCCGTCGGGGACCACGGCTGAGTGGGAGCCGTACACGCCGCGCTAAGCTGAGGAGTGCAGCTAGTGTGGGTTGCCCTAGGGCTGGGCAACCAACTTTTTGCTAGATAGACGGGCGTGAGTTGTACCAATTTAACTTTCGCTGTGTAATATAAACACTAGTTTGTAACTGAGTAGTGTACTACTTTGTACACTTAAGTTGGTTTTCTATGTAATATAATGTATCCTTATGATGTGTGCTGTCGGGTGTCGCATCGTGCGGCACCACCCTCTGCGATCCTGGATGAGCGGATTCCAGTCCGCCAGAGGGCAACTCACAAATTGAGGCTCCCACAAGATTTCGGCACAAAACACTTACAAATCAGCACCCTCAACAACTCACTGTCCACTTAGAGTGAGAGAATCAACCAAGAGCTCAATGCTGCTCACTCCCCTTTTTCTCCTCTTTCTAAAACTCACAAGCCCTCAAGAATCACTCTTAGGGCTCCAAGAATTGGAGAGAGGGGGCTAGAAAAGCTCTAGGAAGGCTGTTTCGACATTAGGGTTCTTACTCTTGTGCTTTGAGGTCCAGGGATCCCCTTTTTATAGAGGTCCTGGTAGCTAGCCATTGCCACTAGAAAAGGTCTGGACTAGTCCGGTCTTTAACACCAGACTAGTACGGCCTGCTGGGACCGGTGACATCACGCTTCACCAACTAAACGGTCATATCCTACAAACCAAACGGTCAGCCACCTCCTTTTGAATTCAAATGATCACAACACCACGGACTAGTCCGATCTACAACGAACTAGTCTGATCTCACACAGAAACAACTGTTCCGGTTGAGAACGAACAAGTCTGGTACACCGAACTAGTCCGGCCTCAAGGGGCGGACAAGTACGTCCATCCAGGACTTAGTCCCTGTAGATACTTTCAAGTCTCAAACGGATTAGTGTGACTCACAAAGGACTAGTCCAATCTCACACATAACCTCTTGTTTCGGTTAGAAACGAACTAGTCTAAACCGGCGGACAAGTACGGCCCCAAACGGCGGACTAGTCTGGTCCTTCAGGGCTTAGCTCCTGAAGAACTCAGATACACTCTCCGTGGACTAGTCCATCCCCAAACGTACAAGTGCTAACTCACAGAGAACCTCCTGGTCCGTCCAACATCGGATTAGTCCGTTGTTACTGGACTAGTCCGTCCTTCCAACCCGGACAAGTCCGGCCCTATTCTCAGGACTGTCTCAACTCTTCACTTCACTCAACCTAGACTCAGACTAAGAGCTCTTAGATGATTCTGAATACTTTGACCCTATGAACACACTCATACTCAATGGATAAACTCAACGCAAGAGAAGTTAAACCCTAAATTCTACTCTTCTTGTATGTTCGCCTTTTCTCCTCTTTTCCCTTTTTGAGTGCATCCATCTCCATCAATTTCTTAATCACCTGTACTTACACTTGTAATGCTCATTAGTCCCTTAAGTGTTGTCATTAATCATCAAAACCCACGGGGATTTAGTCTAGATGCACTTTCAATCTCCCCCTTTTTGGTGATTTGATGACAACACATTGAGGTTTTTTTATAAAAATGTAAATGGGTTGGTTTTTTTAACACACAAGTGTATAAATAGCTCCCCCTAAGTGTGTGCATGAATAATTTGCAATGAAAGTAATGCACGAGAGTGAACTCTATGGGATATTTATAGAGGTGTGTTATGGTGGGGTGTCTACGTGTGATGCAGGTGTTGAGATGTGATAAATAGAAGTGAAACATGCATCTCAATTGGAATTTAGGATCATCACACATATGGAATAATACGTAATCCAAAGTACAGTGATAGTCAATAAAGTCAATATAGAGTAGCATAGCATAAAGTTATTACAACCCAAATATGAAAGTGTAGCAACGTTACAACCAAAGAGAGTTGACATAGTTACTCCCCTTCAATCTCTCCCCCTTTGACATCAAGACACCAAAAAGGAAAAGAAGAGAGCCTAAGTCTAGTCGTCATCGCTCTCACTCTCCTCACCACAATCTTCATCGCTTTGGGTTGCTTCTTTATCTTCCTCCTCCTCATCTTGATCTTCCTCTTCTTCCTCAAGAGCGGGAACAGCACTAGAGGGGCCACCTCCTATGAGGGCCCGGCCCTCGACAGGGTCGTGTCGCTCGCTCAGGAATCACACTGGGTGGTGCCGTGCAATGCGGTACCCAACAGCATGCACGAAAATACGGTAGAACATATGAAAACCATTTATTACTCAACATAAGCTCTTTTACAACATAATGTACACACGTAGAGGAGTTTAAAAGCTGGACATCTACTCACTCTCGACCCTAACTATGCCGAAGAGAAGTCGTTCAGCCCGTGAACGCTTCCTACTAGCTCCACCAAAGTAAGGCAGCGGCTAGGTTTCCGGTGAGTTAAGCGAAACATGAGGTTCGACGTCTCACCGAACAACCATCTTCATAGCAGGCATCCTGCTACCTGCAAAAAAAAACAACTACGAAGCAATCGTGAGCACTAAGGCTCAGCAAGTCTTAACTGTCAATCCTAAACATGTAACTCTACATGCAGGGGTAGTAAGACAGTAGGAATATTAACTTTGCATAAAGAAGCTTGACTAAACTTGATCCTTATATTCAGATTCTTATAGCATTTATTTTAGTGGTCCTCATGCCTCACAACACCGGAAGTCCACAATCAAACAAGAAACGCTTATCCCGATGTTGCTAGCCGAAGGTGGAATAGAACTTTAGTTGGCATATATCTAATTCAGTCAAGGTTCCAATACAATGATTAATCCACGAACAACAAGTTAAGAGGCTTAGTTCCTCTTCTTACTACGTCATGGCGCAGTGGGCAAGTATGCTCAACCCTCTTCCGCGAGCGGCGGTGATTGGAATCAATAACAACCCGGAATACACGACACATACACCCACCTCAAAAGAATCACTCCTTCTTACATTCTATGCAGCAACCTTTTACACGAAACCTCGACATCGAAAATGTTTCGCGCCGAGCAGGATGGTCCTCTACGCGGACACGTCGAAGTTGCCCGCTAAAGGATTTACACCTCCTGCCTTCTCAACACCATTCCCACGCGATGGATGAGTTTCTATATCACGGTTCATCGAGTTACATCGGTTTCATAAATCCCATACCCCACTATATATCCGGTACAGCTCAAACTTGTCCAGCAGGACCACATATAGACGGTCCTTAAACGACACGGACGGGGCTAAAAATGAACCTCCACATTTGCCTTACCCTCCCGGCCCAGGCCCAATGTGGTCTCAAGCATTGTCACACCCATCGCAGGTCGAGACAACCTTGAGCACTCCATCCTACAGGAACTTCCCCGTCCACATCTCATTTTTCATGAGGGTGCTCTTATCATCAACTTCTCTCGAGTAAACTCCATTACTCGACCTTTCTCGTTAGTAGACTTTTACTACTCGACTTCTACCGAGCTACCTACAACATTAGCCTAGCATCTACTACGAGGCAAAGCCTATGATAACCATCTACTCAGGGATTTCATGGTAATGCAGTTGGAGTTTCAAGCATCCTAAACGTAATGCACAATATCAAGTCTAACAACATTAGGTGAAAGTAAAGCAAAATTTAAAATGGTAATTATATGCAAACCGGGGCTTGCCTTGCTCAACGGTTTTGTTAGAAGCTATGAGTTAGTCTTCCTCTGGAGAATCTGCCAAACTCGTCAGGAGATGGAGATCCTCGCTGCTGATTTGAATCCTCATCGAACGTCGACGTCACGTGCTATTGAGATGCAATGCACATATATTCAAAAGTTACTTAGAAAGTGATTTAATGTGGTTGCACAAGTTAACTAAGACTAAAAGAGGTAAAAAACAAAAATGTTTCTTTTGTTGGATCTACAATCTTAGAGATGATGATTTAAATGGTTTAACTTGATATTTGATAAGCTATGACATACATATGTCTTCTGAGAGACATATGCAAGCATTTGAAGTGATTTGGCTGGAAACAGTAGAAGATAAATTCTAATACCTCTGAAAGTTTTACTGTATATCAAAGATTACTCAGAGATCGTGCCTGCCAAATTTCAGAGGAAGATGATAAAGGATGTGGTCCTAAGAAATTCTTAAGTTTTTATGCTCCTATGATCTAATAGACCCATTCTATGGTTTTGACATGCTGAGAAATGAACTTTTTGTGAAGTACACATTCTCATTAGTACATAGGACTTGGTTTTACCATTTTTGGAGTTTCCTACATGAAGATATGGATTTTACAAGTTTTGGGGAAAAACTGAAAATGACTCTGTTCTATTTTCTAATTTTCAGAGACATAAAGGATTGGCACTTCATTTGGCCAAGAAAATGAGGTCCAATGACTCTGTAATTTTTACTGGAGTTCAAGTATATTTAGGGGAAGGTTGTGCCCAAAATTGGGAATTTTCCGATACACAGAACTCCTGCAATTAATTATAAAATATTTTACTTAAATGAATTAATGAGCCAAATCCAGGGATTTTCATAAATATTGGGATGCACATATGGATAGCACTCACTGAAGGGAATCCAACGCAATTTATTTGGGAATTTTTGGACACTCCTACACAAAGTTATGGCTATTGGAAGTTTGAACCGAAATCTGAAAACTGTGAAAAGTTTAAATGTCTGCCGGTGGGTCCCACCAGACAGACCTTCTTCAACCTCGCGCCAGAGAACCGAGCGGCGGCGCCCTACGGCGAGGGTCGCCGGAATCGCCTTCCCGGCCGCTCCCGGAGCTAAAACTCGCCGCCCCCCCTAACTGGAGACGCTGAACTCGTTTGGAGGGTCGCCGGCGGCCGGCAATGCCCGGAAAGGGGTGCGCGACGGCGGCAGAGACCGCTAGGGTTCTGGCGAGGTTGGCCTGCTCAACCCTTCATCAAACTTTCAGATTTTTGGCTCTAGAGCACCAGTGGGAGGTGGAGAAGGTGGAAATGGACTCTAACACCGGTGAAACGGCCGGCAAACCCAAATTCCACGGTGACCCGAGGCCGTTTCCCCATGGCGGCACGAAAAACAGTGATAACTCGGTTATTTCTGGATATTTTTGCTCGGTTCTTCTTCGAGGAGGGGCACTAGAGAGTGTAGAAGCTACGTGCAAGCTGGCTCGAGCGTTGGTAGATTATGTAACCAAAATTTGGGTTTAAACCGAGCTCGGCTATTCTACACTAGGGTTCAGGAAATGGTGGAATTCTCATCAACCGATTGATCATTTGCTAAGAGGGTTTCAGCTACACAATCTATGGATCATAGCGCACCTTTCTTGTGCAGCAAGTGTGAAGCGACGACGGCCATGGCGCTCGGTCCACAGTGACCCGAAATGGAGTCCGCCGGTGCACCTCGGAAGTTCGGCGCTGCTCTTCAATTTGCGGCCAACAGCTGCCAGCAACGCCGGGGTTGAGTAGGTAGAACACAAGAGCACACTGTGGTGATCGTTTTTGCTGTGGGGAGCTCGATCACCCGAGGTTCGATTGCGGTGTGTGATCGGGCGACACAGAGAGCGGGCGATGGTGGGTGTTCTTCACGGGAGCAAACAGAGCGAGCGTGTGAGTGAGTGGGAGAGACGAAATTGCTTTGGTGCACGCTCTCTGTGGAGGATCAGACTGTGACACCCGGTTCCCAAAACAGAACCAAGTTAATGCATATGTGTGCCCAGGATGCCCATCACACATACACATATAATCCACAAACCGAATCCAGAATATAACCACGAATAAATAGTGTTTAAGTACTTTATTACATTGACTCATCGTCTCATTCATAAATCTCTAACTTGTTCTTGCAGCGGAAGTCTCTAAACGACAGTGGAAAATAACTAAATAGCAGCGACTTCATCTTCAACTCCACAGGCAAGTTGACGGTAGTTCGCACGTCTAGTACTCCACATGGTCCTCGAAGTACTCTTCTCCTGTTTCTGATGTTTATGTAATAATGCAAGGTTGAGTACATGACATACTCAGCAAGTGCGGAAAAAAATATGACATGTAGCTTACAACAAGGTAGGAATAAAAAGGGCTCATTGCAGCAAGCACATTTTATTTCACAACATGATAAAAACAGCAACTATTTCTAAGTGATATTTATCCCAACATGACCAAGTAATTCAGCATCATTTTCTCCATCATAATTCACCCTTTTCTCAAGTCTCAACCAGCCATTAACCTTTCTCAAGTTCATCTCATACTTATAAACATTGACAACCATCTCATATTCATATAACCGAAGCCAAACTCATTTTCATGACTCAAAACAGTCCCAAAACCAATCCCAATGACCATACCATAACCATACCGAACATCCATCCCAAGTTTTCCCTTCTAATCATGTGAGTTTGCCAGATGCTTGTGACCGTAAGAACAGCGATCATGATAGTTTTACACTCTGCAGAGGTGGCACCACTTTACCCACAAGTTTGTGATTTCGTCACCCGTCGGCGACTGCAGAACCTCCATTATACCAGTACACAACCATCGGTGTATGGCCAAGAGATCACAGAATAGCCTTTACAAAGGGTCTACTAGATGTATGAACTCACTAAGGTTTCACCGGCAGGCTCGAATCACCCTTCTCCCACCCACGGGCCCCCTCTTGTGTCATGCAGTTCCCAGGGCAGTCCTCTCTCGACTACCATTCCCCGCGCCATCCACGGTCCATAAAAAGCTAGCAACACACCTAATTAGTCAGCTAAGCCGCACCCATATTTTGCCTTGTGGTGACACTGTTTTCCTAGCATGTGCTGGCATGAACCGGTCCTTAGATCTACGGCAAGTAAACCACCATCTCATTCTACAGCATCCAAGAACCAAGCTTGCCTAGATCACCCTGATTCCATGCTCGTTAACATCATCAAGTTCTCATCATCATTATTCATATGAGTGCAGTAGCTAACAATGTTTTAATTCAGCTTCCCGTATCCCGTGGATTAAGCGAAGCAAAAAGGAAAAACGACCATACCCGACTCATCAACTTTCCCGGCGACAAGGATGGTTAACAAAACTAGTAAACTCCTATGAAAGGGTGTCCCATCAAGTTGACTCAAGCATACAGGTTTTCGCAAACAAAACAGTTTCAAAACATGGGATCAATATGGTCAAGGGGCACTTGCCTTGCTCCCGTGGCTCTTGCTGTCCGAGCGTCTCGAAGTCTTGGTGCTGTAGTTCTTTGTAGATGGCTTTCTGAGCATGTCCTTCTACTCACGACCACACACATACAAAATTTACAGAAATCAAACATCATGCACAAACTTTACTCAAGATGCAATGGTGTAGATGAGTGCAAATCCTATGTTGCTGTTTTATTAAACCAGTTTGTACGTATTCTTGCATGTTTCAATGGCTTTCGTGGGGTTTTATGATGAACAAGGGTGTAGGGATAAAGTGTGGACATGGTGATGATCTTGACTCAAGATCTAGATCAATTCCACCGTCAAAAACCGATCAAAACGTGATCTGTCCACACAAAAAAGTTTCGGTTTGAAGGGAGTGAAGAAAACGGATGTGTAGAAACATCGACAACATCGTAAGATGGGTAACGAAGACCTACCTCACTTCCCTTTGGCGGCATGGTCTTCCTCCTAGCGATGGCAGCAACGGGGGCTCACAGGCGACTGAACTCCGGTGAGGGGGGTTTAACTCGTCGAGTTGGGGGCTAGGGCCTCCAAGTCGCCGACTTGGGAGGAAGAAAGGGGTTACGGACAAAGAAGGGGGTTTTGGGTTTCAACAATTAGAGCTCAAATAAGAGTCCAACTCAACTTTGGATTTCAACAAACTTATCTTTTCAGTTTGGTGCGGCAGCAATGTGGGGAAATTTTGGGGAAATTGTGTTGGTACCCTTAGTACCGGGTACCCCAGTGCACAATAGAAAAATCCGCCTAAGGACCTCGATCCCTCCGCAGGGGTGAGCTCTGAAAGCGCCACGTGCCCAGCGGGGCCGGGCCACCCTCCTCCTCAGAGGCGAGCTCCGGGCCTGCCACGCGGCCAGCGGAGCCGGGCCTCGCTTCTCCTCAGAGGCGAGCTCTGAGGACGCCACGCGTCCAGCGGGGTCGGGCCTCCCTTATCCTCAGAGGCGAGCCCTGAGGGCGCCACGTGTCCAGCGGGTGCTGGACCCCACCCCCTCCGCGGAGGTGAGCTCCGAGAGCGACACGTGTCCAGCGGTGCCGGACCTCACCCCCTCCGCGGAGGTGAGCTCCGAGAGCGACACGTGTCTAGCGGTGCTGGACCTCACCCCCTTCTCGGAGGTGAGCTCCGAGGGCGACACGTGTCCAGCGGTGCCGGACCTCACCCCCTCCGCGGAGGTGAGCTCCGAGGGCGCCACGTGTCCCGCGATGCCGGACCTCACCCCATCCGCGGAGGTGAGCTCCGCGGGCTCCACTTGTCCCGCGGTGCCGGACCTCATCCCCTCGTAGGTGAGCTCCGCGGGTGCCACGTGTCCTGCGGTGCCGGACCTCACCCCCTTCCACAGGGGTGAGCTCCGCGGACGACACGTGTCCCGTGGCCCAAGGATGTGTCGACAGCGCACTTAGACAAATTAGAATTGGCTCATTTAAGCTATCTTTTTCCCATTCCCCATCATTTTTATGGTTCTTTCTCCATTTCTACTTCTTTTTTAATGTTTCTCTATATGAAAAAATGTATGCATGCATGGAAATGAATTTGAGGGTGTTACAATCCTATCCCCTTAAACTGAATCTCGCCCTCGAGATTCGATAGAGTAGAGAATAGATGAGGGAATTCTGCCTTGAGGTCTTCCTCACACTCCCATGTAGTTTCGGCTTCCGTGTGATGGCTCCACTGTACCTTGCACCAACGGATCACTTTGTTCCTCGTGACCCTCTCCTTTACGTCCAAAATTTAGACGGGGTGCTCCACATAGGTCAGATCCTCTTGACGCTCGAGCTCATCCATCGGTACTTGTTCTTCCGGTACTCTTAAGCACTTCTTGAGTTGGGATACGTGAAACACGTCGTGTACGTCGGAGAGGTGCATTGGCAGCTCTAGTTGATAGGTTACTTCTCCTCGCTTGCCCAAGACCCAAAATGGCCCGATGTAGCGAGGTGCTAATTTGCCCTTGACGTTGAACCGTCGTTGGCCTCGGATAGGCGATACCTTAAGGTACACAAAGTCTCCTACTTCGAAGGTCAATCTTCTTCGCCTATTGTCCGCATAACCTTTTTGTCGTGACTGAGAAGCCTTCAAATTTTCTCGTATCGTTTGGACTTGCTTTTCGGCGTCTTGCAGAACTTCGGGTCCAAACACTTGGCTCTCTCCGGTCTCATTCCAGAACAGCGGCGTTCTACACCGTCTACCATACAATGCTTCAAAAGGTGACATCTTCAAGCTGGCTTGATAGCAGTTGTTGTATGAGAATTCAGCCTACGGCAAGCTCCTATCCCAACTGTGCCCATGTTTCAAGGCGCAAACTCTCAACATGTCTTCCAAAATTTGATTTGTCCTCTCAGTTTGCCCATCAGTTTGCGGGTGATAAGCGGAGCTGAAACTCAGCCATGTACCCATGGCTTCATGCAGCTTCTTCCAGAACCTAGAGGTAAATTGAGAACCTCGATCTGAAACTATCCTCTTCCGAACTCCATGGCGGCACACGATTTGCTCCATATACAGCTCGGGTAGTTCTGCGACGCGGTACGTTGTTCTAACAGGAAGGAAATGGGCTGTTTTCGTCAATCGGTCCACAATAACCCAAATGGAATCGTAACCCGCCCGAGTACGTGGCAATCCGACAATGAAATCCATGCTGATGTCTTCCCACTTACACTCAGGTACTTTCAATGGCTGCAACAATCCAGCGGGTCTTTGATGTTCGGCCTTCACCCGTTGGCACGTGTCGCATAAGTCAACATATTCAGCTATGTCCCTTTTCATACCATCCCACTAATAGCAAGTTTTCTGGTCCTTGTACATCTTTGTACAGCTGGGATGTATTGAATAAGGTGAGTCATGTGCCTCCTTTAATATCGTGTCGCGGATGTGCTTCATGTTAGGCACACAAACCCTTTTCCCTAACCAAAGCGTGTGTGACACCCTCATCTCGGGTGTCAACATATGTTCATGTTTTATGAAGAAGAAAAAAAACATTTTAAGAAAAGAAGGAACGGAGACAAGTATCAAAAGGATGGCTAACAAAGCTCTCCGAGAGCACCGAAGGCAACTTCCACGACCAGAAGACCACGTGGCGTGTTCGGAGCTCATCCCCGAGAAATTTGGGAGAGGTCCGCCGTTAAACTAGCTACGTGGCAGGCTCAGGGGTCACCTCCGCGATTGGAAAGAGGTCCGACCCTGTGGGACACGTGCTGCCCGCGGAGATAGCCTCTGCGGAAGAAGCAAAGGCATTTTTATAGGACACGTGTCATCCCCGGAGCTAGTCCTCGCGGAAATCAGGGGACCCGTCGCACGGGATACGTGTCAATCTCGGAGCTCATCTCAGAGAAGTCCGGATCTATCGAACACGTGTCGCCACCGGAACTTATCACTGGATGGTCCGTCGCAGCTAAACACGTGTCGACCTCGGGGCATGTCCCTGAGGAAAGGAGAACGGAAAGACCGGCACCCACACGTGGCGTGCGCGGGGCTCGTCCCCGAAGAAGAGGGAGGTCTCGATCGATTGACACACGGCACAACCGGAGCTCGTGTCCGCGGACGAGGAGATACCAGGCCCGGAGGACACGTGGAGCTTCCGGAGCTCATCATCACGGAAGTAACGAGTTCTGGAGCAGTTGTTACGCGTAAGGACACCGGTACGCAACAGAAACCGATCTAAAATCCACGATGGTTACCGAAGATAAGACATCCGAATCTAACAAAGATCTGAATAAGACTCTTATTCGGGATCCAATCAGATTAGGACTCTTCTCTTCCTGATTATAAATAGAACCCAAAACCTCTGGCCGAAACCACAAACTTCTCTTTCAACTCCTGAGCCGACGACTTAGAGCCCTAGCCCTAACTCGCCGAGAAAAACATCGCCAAAGTGCAACAAGGGAGATCATCGGAGGAGAACCAAGCGGTCTGAGGAGGACCCCGAAGACAAGAAGAGCGTGAGGTAGGACTTCAATACCACCTTACGACATCATGTTGTTCATCTCTTTGCGTCTGTTCTTCGATTCCTTTCAAACAGAAGCCTTTTCGTGGGCAGAACACTCGACGATCAGTTTGATCTAAAGACAAGATCATCGCCACGTTCATCTTTGATCCGAACACCTCTGACCATGCAAGCCATGCAAGAGCACCAGATCAATCTAATAGAACTAATCGTAGGATAGCATGCATGTGCATCATCGCATCTAGTTTAGGGTTTGTGTACGATATTGATTGCTGTGAATTTGTATGCACGTGAATCCTACATAGCAGGACAAACTCAGGAAGCTGTCTACGACGAGCTGCAGCAACAAGGTTTTGAGAATCAAGAACAACCGGAACCGCAAGAACAAGGCAAGTGCTCCTTGACCATGTTGATCCTATGTTTTGGGTAAAACTATTTTGTTTTGCGAAAAGGTTTGTGTGCTGAGTCAAACATGATGGGAAAACCCTTTTTATAGGAGTTTACTAGTTCTGATTAAACCACCCTTGTCGCCTGGGAAGTTTATGAGTCGGGTATGGTTTTTGCTTTATGCTTCGCTGGGTCCATGGGATTGGGAAGCGAGATGGATGTGTCTAGCTAACTGTACTCGTACTGATAATAAGTAATTGATGAGGTTAATGAACATAGATCGGAGGAAGATCTAGGCAAGCCTGGGTTTGTGAATGAGGTAGCATGAGATGGTGGTTTTACTTGCCGTAGATCTAAGGACCGGTTCATGCATGCACATGCCAGGATAACAGTGCCACCATAAGGCCAAGTATGGGTGCGGCTTAGCTGAGTAATTAGGTAAGTTGCTAGAGTGTTATGGACTGTGGAAGGCGCGGGGAATGGGAGTCGAGTGAGGACTGCCCTGGGAACTGCATGGCACAAGAGGGGGCCCGTGGGTGGGAGAATTGGAGATTCTAGCCTGCCGGTGAAACCTTAGTGAGTCCATACATCTAGTAACCCCTTTGTAAAGGCTATTTTGTGATCTCTTGACCATACACCGACGGTTGTGTACTGGTATAATGGAGGTTCTGCAGTCGCCGACGGGTGACGAAATCACAAACTTGTGGGTAAAGAGGTGCAAACTCTACAGAGTTACTAAAACTATCATGATAGCCGAGCTTACGGTCATGAGCACCTGGCTAAACTACCATGATTAGATGGGATGATTACTGGGATGGTTATTGGAATGGGTATTGGGAAGGTTATTGGTTATGGTTATTGGTTATGGTTTGGTTTGGGACTGTTAAGTCCGGGAGATGAGATGGTTGCATGACCGATGGGTCATGACATGAGATTGGTCTCGGTGCGAGACGAGGTTGTTTTATGAGGTGAAATGGTAGCGAATACGAGGAGGTATTCGTGAGTATGAATAAAAGACTGGTTAATGTTCAGATGGAACACGGGAAGTGATGGAGGTATGTTGGTAATTTAATACATGTTGGGATTACATTAAAACGTAAGTTGTTGTTTTGTCATGGTTTTTATAGAACTGCTTTTCTGCAAATAAGCCTTTTATACCTACCTTGTTTGTGAGCTGCATATCATGTGTTATTCCCGCACTTGCTGAGTACATCATTGTGCTCAAACTTGCATTATTATTTCTTCATCAACAGCAAGAGAAGACTACTATGAAGACCGAGTAGAGCATTATGGCGTGTGATCTATTCTCAACCTTGCCTGTGGAGGGAGTAGAGATAGAGCCACTTCTGCTTAGTTCTGCTTTCGCATTAGTTTTTGCTTCCGCATTTAAATAAGGACTTCCGCTGCATAGAATTAAGATTTCCGCTGTGAGCATGAGTCCAAGACTCATGAGGTGTTGTAATAAGCTCTGTTATTCGTGGTAATATATAATCTGAATTCAGTTTGTGGAACGTATGTGTATGTGTGATGAACATCCTGGGCACACGTATGCATTAGTTCTCGGTTCCGTGGCTTTCCACAGAATCGAGGGCGTCACATATTGGTATCAGAGCCACGGGTTGACAGTAGATAACACGCCTAGATAGAAACCTTAGATTGATATTAGAACCACGGGTTAACAGCAAATTACACCCCTAAATAGAAGTCACAGGTAGCTAAGCCACGCTGACCAAAGGAAGCGCCCTAGGGTGAACAGCCTAGATTGGCCTTTTAAACCATCTTGACATAGGAAACCATCCTTGAATAGGAGTTGAGTGGGGCCTTGTGATGATTATTTGTGAATATGTGCTTAGTGTGAGTTGTGGGACGTCTCAAAAACGTTGTCCATATACACACGTAAGAAGAAGGAGGTGTGAGGTGTTTCGGCACTTGCTCACATCCTCATAAGGGCTAATATATATAGTCCAACTCACCTTGATGCATATAGTTGAAAGGACCTACCTAACTTTCTAACCTTCTATTCTATTTCGTTCTCTCTCACAGATGGTGAGAGGAAACGCCAGCCGAAGGAACGTCCAGGAAGATGACCACGAGGAAGTTCCTGCTAACCCCGGAGCTGGCGAAAACAACCTAGAAAGGTTGATGGCCATGCAAAACCAGCTTATGCAAACCATGATCCAAACTTTGGGTCAGTTGCAGGCCAACCAACACCCCGTTCCGGCACCACCGCCACCACCACCTCCGGCTCATAACAGGCTGGGAGAGTTCATGAGGACTCGACCACCCACCTTTGCTCAAGCAAGCGATCCAATGGAGGCCGATGACTGGTTGAAATCCATGGAGAAGAAGCTTGCCATTGTTTAGTGCAACGACCGAGAGAAGGTTCTCTTTGCGTCGCACCAACTGATGGGAGCAGCTGCTGACTGGTGGGATGCCTTGAACAACGCCCATGTCAACCCGGAGACAGTCACTTGGACTGAGTTCAAGGAAAGTTTCCGCTCCCACTACATCCCTGTTGGCGTAATGATGCTCAATAGGCTGGAGTTTGAAGGTCTCCGCCAAGGACAGAAAAGTGTGAATGAATATCTCAACAAGTTCATACAACTGTCTCGGTATGCTCCCGAAGATGTCTACTCAGATCAGAGGAAGCAGTACCTGTTCATGAGAGGGTTGAACAATGAGATCCAAGTTCAGCTCCTCAACAATGACTACGTAAGCTTCCAGAAGCTAGTTGATAAGGCTATTGTGGTGGAAAACAAGATCCGAGAAATCGAGCGCGAGTGCAAAAGGAAGATGCCATACCAGCCCCAAGGAAGCAACGTACGACCTAGGTACATGCCCCCTGCACCACAGTATGGATCGACCACTCCTACGTACCGCCCTGGTCAGCCACCACAGCAACGGCTCGTTGCACCGGCACCTCGTGTGCCCATGCCTCCTGCGCCCCGACCTAACAATGGCGTTCCTGTCCAAAAGCCCCGCCCCAACGTACCTGCTGCCGTAGGCAACAGGGCATGCTTTGCATGCGGGGAAGTAGGCCACTTCGCTAACCAGTGCCCGAAGAGAGGCCCTGGACAGCAAGGAAACGTGTCCAAGCAGAACCAGCGACCAAACGGAGGAGACAACCAAGGGAACCGTGGACCACAGAACTATGCTCGTGGCCACGTTAATCATGTCACTGCTGAAGAAGCACAACAGGCTGAGGACGTCGCAATTGGTATGTTCCTTGCCAACTCCAACCCGGCCACCATTTTATTTGATTCCGGAGCATCACATTCCTTCATATCATCCAAATATGTTGCCAAACATCATCTACCCGTATCCCACCTAGAATGTGCTATGTTAGTTAATTCTCCCGGAGGAGAAATGAGGACTAGTATAGTATGTCCTAAGGTAAGCCTTAAAATAAGGGGGGTAGACTTTCTTGCCAACCTTATTGTCTTGGACTCCCACGGGATTGACATCATACTCGGAATGGACTGGTTAATCAAGAACAATGGAGTAATCCAATGCGCTGAGAGAAGCGTGCAGTTGACGAACGAACACAGTATCCGTGTCGAGTTTGAGTCAGCCCAGCAAACAACCGAACGGGAAAATTTGAACCACGTCGAAGGAACAACATTGGACAACATTCCAGTGGTTCAGGAATTTTCGGACGTGTTCCCGAAAGAGCTTCCAGGAATGCCACCTGATCGGGACATCGAGTTTGCCATAGATTTGGTACCCGGAACTACACCTATAGCTAAGAGACCCTATAGGATGCCCGTCAACGAGCTAGTTGAACTCAAAAAGCAACTTCAAGAACAGTTGGAGAAGGGTTTTATCCGCCCAAGTTCGTCACCATGGGGAGCCCCGGTACTCTTCATAGACAAGAAGGACGGGACCCAAAGAATGTGCGTGGACTACAACTCTCTCAACGAGGTAACAATCAAGAATAAATACCCTCTGCCCCGTATAGAGGACCTGTTTGATTAAATGAAAGGAGCCCAAGTGTTCTCCAAGATTGATTTTCGGTCGGGATATTTCCAGCTGAAGATTAAGCCCTCCGATATACCTAAGACAGCCTTTCGGACGCGGTATGGTTCATATGAATATACCGTTATGTCTTTTGGATTGACGAATGCACCCGCATACTTCATGTACCTTATGAATAAGGTTTTCATGGAATACTTGGACAAGTTCGTCGTGGTTTTCATCGACGACATTATGGTGTATTCAAAAAGTGAGGAGCATGAAGAACATCTGAGATTGACCTTGCAGAAGCTGCGAGAGCATCAGTTGTATGCCAAGCTCAACAAATGTCAATTTTGGCTAAAAGAAATATCCTTCCTAGGCCACATCATCTCCAAAGAAGGGGTATCAGTTGATCCTGAAAAGGTGAGAGATGTTCTAAAGTGGAACCAACCAAAGAGCGTGAGGGATATTCGAAGTTTCCTTGGGATGGCAGGATACTATCGACGCTTCATTAAAAACTTCTCTAAGATAGCAAAACCTATGACGGAGTTATTAATAAAGGGAAAAGTCTTTCAATGGACACAAGCCTGCCAAGAAAGTTTTGAGGAGCTCAAGAAAAGGCTAACCACGGCACCAGTTCTGGTATTGCCAGACGTAAGCAAGAGCTTTGACATATATTGTGACGCATCCAGACAAGGGCTCGGATGTGTACTCATGCAGGAAGGACAAGTGGTAGCCTATGCCTCACGACAATTAAAGAAGCATGAGCTTAACTATCCTACGCATGACTTGGAGTTAGCAGCAGTGGTGCATGCATTGAAAATTTGGAGACATTATATCCTTGGTCATCGATGTGAGATCTATACGGATCATAAAAGCCTCAAGTACATATTTACACAAACGGACTTGAATTTGAGGCAACGTCGATGGTTAGAACTCATCAAGGATTATGATATAGGAATCAACTACCACCCCGGGAAGGCCAATGTAGTAGCTGACGCATTGAGCAGAAAGGGAGCATGCCACCAACTCATGGTTCGGGAGCTACCACCCGAACTACGTAAGGAGTTCGAACGGTTACACCTCGGATTCTTGAATAACATGGAAATAATGGAGATCCACTCCTCATTGGAGCAAGAAATAAGAAAGGGACAAGCAACGGACGAGGGGATCAAGGAGATCAAGGAAAGAATCCGACAAGGGATAGAGAAGGATTTCAAGGAGGATGAAAAGGGTACGCTTTGGCTAGGAAAAAGGATTTGTGTGCCAAACATAAGACACCTTCGCGACGTGATATTGAAGGAGGCACATGATTCACCCTATTCCATACATCCAGGGAGCACCAAAATGTACAAGGACTTGAAAACTTGCTATTGGTGGGATGGTATGAAGAGGGATATAGCCGAATACGTTGCCCTATGCGACACATGCCAACGGGTGAAAGCCGAACATCAAAAACCCGCTAGATTGTTGCAACCGTTGAAAATACCTGAATGGAAATGGGAGGACATCCGTATGGACTTTATTGTCGGATTGCCAAGAACTCAGTCAGGATACGACTCCATCTGGGTCATTGTGGACCGGTTGACGAAAACTGCCCATTTTCTTCCGGTAAAGACCAGTTACAACGTTACAAAGTTGGCAGAATTGTACATGGAGCAGATCGTGTGCCGACATGGAGTTCCGAAGAGGATAGTCTCAGATCGAGGTTCTCAGTTTACCTGTAGATTCTGGAGGAAGCTGCAGAAAGCCATGGGTACATGACTGGATTTTAGCTCCGCCTATCACCCACAAACAGATGGGCAAACCGAGAGGACGAACCAAATTTTGGAGGACATGTTGAGAGCTTGCGCCTTGAAACATGGGCGTAGTTGGGATAGGAGTTTACCGTATGCCGAGTTCTCCTATAACAACAGCTATCAAGCTAGCTTGAAGATGTCGCCTTTCGAAGCCTTATAAGGTAGACGGTGTAGAACGCCACTGTTCTGGAGCGAGATTGGAGAGAACCAGGTGTTTGGACCCGAAGTACTACAAGAGGCTGGAAAGCAATTTCAAACGATACGGGAAAACCTTAAAGCTGCTCAGTCACGACAGAAAAGCTATGCGGACAATAGGCGAAGGAAGTTGACTTTTGAAGTAGGAGACTTCGTATACCTTAAGGTATCACCTATCCGAGGCCAACGACGTTTTAACGTCAAAGGCAAACTAGTGCCTCGCTACATCGGACCATTTAAGATTTTGGATAAGCGAGGAGAAGTAGCCTACCAACTAGAGCTCCCAAACCATCTCTCTGACGTACATGACGTGTTTCATGTATCCCAGCTCAAGAAGTGCTTGAGAGTACCAGAGGAACAAGTGTCAATGGGAGAACTTGAGCTTCAAGGGGACCTGACTTACGCAGAACACCCTGTCCGAATCTTGGACGTAAAAGAAAGGATCACCCAAAACAAGGTGATTCGATGGTGCAAGGTACAATGGAGCCATCACACTGAAGCTGAAGCCACATGGGAGCGAGAAGAGGATATCAAGGCAGAATTTCCCCATCTATTTTCTACTAACGAATCTCGAGGACGAGATTCAATTTAAGGGGGGTAGATTTGTGACACCCTCATCTCGGGTGTCAACATATGTTCATGTTTTATGAAGAAGAAAAAAACATTTTAAGAAAAGAAGGAACGGAGACAAGTATCAAAAGGATGGCCAACAAAGCTCTCCAAGAGCACCGAAGGCAACTTCCACGACCAGCAGACCACGTGGCGTGTTCGGAGCTCATCCCCGAGAAATTTGGGAGAGGTCCGCCATTAAACTAGCTACGTGGCAGGCTCGGGGGTCACCTCCGCGATTGGAAAGAGGTCCGACCCTGTGGGACACGTGCTGCCAGCGGAGATAGCCTCCGCGGAAGAAGCAAAGGCATTTTTATAGGACACGTGTCATCCCCGGAGCTAGTCCTCGCGGAAATCAGGGGACCAGTCGCACGGGATACGTGTCAATCTCGGAGCTCATCTCAGAGAAGTCCGGATCTATCGAACACGTGTCGCCACCGGAACTTATCACTTGAAGGTCCGTCGCAGCTAAACACGTGTCGACCTCGGGGCATGTCCCTGAGGAAAGGAGAACGGAAAGACCGGCACCCACACGTGGCGTGCGCGGGGCTCGTCCCCGAAGAAGAGGGAGGTCTCGATCGATTGACATGCGGCACAACCGGAGCTCGTGTCCGCGGACGAGGAGATACCAGGCCCGGAGGACACGTGGAGCTTCCGGAGCTCATCATCACGGAAGTAACGAGTTCTGGAGCAGTTGTTACGCGTAAGGACACCGGTACGCAACAGAAACCGATCTAAAATCCACGATGGTTACCGAAGATAAGACATCAGAATCTAACAAAGATCTGAATAAGACTCTTATTCGGGATCCAATCAGATTAGGACTCTTCTCTTCCTGATTATAAATAGAACCCAAAACCTCTGGCCGAAACCACAAACTTCTCTTTCAACTCCTGAGCCGACGACTTAGAGCCCTAGCCCTAACTCGCCGAGAAAAACATCGCCAAAGCGCAACAAGGGAGATCATCGGAGGAGAACCAAGCGGTCTGAGGAGGACCCCGAAGACAAGAAGAGCGTGAGGTAGGACTTCAATACCACCTTACGACATCATGTTGTTCATCTCTTTGCGTCTGTTCTTCGATTCCTTTTGAACAGAAGCCTTTTCGTGGGCAGAACACTCGATGATCAGTTTGATCTAAAGACAAGATCATCGCCACGTTCATCTTTGATCCGAACACCTCTGACCATGCAAGCCATGCAAGAACACCAGATCAATCTAATAGAACTAATCATAGGATAGCATGCATGTGCATCATCGCATCTAGTTTAGGGTTTGTGTACGATATTGATTGCTGTGAATTTGTATGCACGTGAATCCTACATAGCAGGACAAACTCAGGAAGCTGTCTACGACGAGCTGCAGCAACAAGGTTTTGAGAATCAAGAACAACCGGAACCGCAAGAACAAGACAAGTGCTCCTTGACCATGTTGATCCTATGTTTTGGGTAAAACTATTTTGTTTTGCGAAAAGGTTTGTGTGCTGAGTCAAACATGATGGGAAAACCCTTTTTATAGGAGTTTACTAGTTCTGATTAAACCACCCTTGTCGCCTGGGAAGTTTATGAGTCGGGTATGGTTTTTGCTTTATGCTTCGCTGGGTCCATGGGATTGGGAAGCGAGATGGATGTGTCTAGCTAACTGCACTCGTACTGATAATAAGTAATTGATGAGGTTAATGAACATAGATCGGAGGGAGATCTAGGAAAGCCTGGGTTTGTGAATGAGGTAGCATGAGATGGTGGTTTTACTTGCCGTAGATCTAAGGACCGGTTCATGCATGCACATGCCAGGATAACAGTGCCACCACAAGGCCAAGTATGGGTGCGGCTTAGCTGAGTAATTAGGTAAGTTGCTAGAGTGTTATGGACTGTGGAAGGCGCGGGGAATGGGAGTCGAGTGAGGACTGCCCTGGGAACTGCATGGCACAAGAGGGGGCCCGTGGGTGGGAGAATTGGAGATTCTAGCCTGCCGGTGAAACCTTAGTGACTCCATACATCTAGTAACCCCTTTGTAAAGGCTATTTTGTGATCTCTTGACTATACACCGACGGTTGTGTACTGGTATAATGGAGGTTCTGCAGTCGCCGACGGGTAACGAAATCACAAACTTGTGGGTAAAGAGGTGCAAACTCTGCAGAGTTACTAAAACTATCATGATAGCCGAGCTTACGGTCATGAGCACCTGGCTAAACTACCATGATTAGATGGGATGATTACTGGTATGGTTATTGGAATGGGTATTGGGAAGGTTATTGGTTATGGTTATTGGTTATGGTTTGGTTTGGGACTGTTAAGTCCGGGAGATGAGATGGTTGCATGACTGATGGGTCATGACATGAGATTGGTCTCGGTGCGAGACGAGGTTATTTTATAAGGTGAAATGGTAGCGAATACGAGGAGGTATTCGTGAGTATGAATAAAAGATTGGTTAATGTTCAGATGGAACACGGGAAGTGATGGAGGTATGTTGGTAATTTAATACATGTTGAGATTACATTTAAACGTAAGTTGTTGTTTTATCATGGTTTTTATAGAACTGCTTTTCTGCAAATAAGCCTTTTATACCTACCTTGTTTATGAGCTGCATATCATGTGTTATTCCAGCACTTGCTGAGTACATCATTGTGCTCAAACTTGCATTATTATTTCTTCATCAACAGCAAGAGAAGACTACTATGAAGACCGAGTAGAGCATTATGGCGTGTGATCTATTCTCAACCTTGCCTGTGGAGGGAGTAGAGATAGAGCCACTTCTGCTTAGTTCTGCTTTCGCATTAGTTTTTGCTTCCGCATTTAAATAAGGACTTCCGCTGCATAGAATTAAGATTTCCGCTGTGAGCATGAGTCCAAGACTCATGAGGTGTTGTAATAAGCTCTGTTATTCGTGGTAATATATAATCTGAATTCAGTTTGTGGAACGTATGTGTATGTGTGATGAACATCCTGGGCACACGTATGCATTAGTTCTCGGTTCCGTGGCTTTCCACGGAATCGAGGGCGTCACAGCGTGCCCTTCTCGTCTTCCTTGAAATCCTTTTCTATGCCTTGTCGGATTATTTCCTTGATTTCCTTGATTTCTTCATCCGTTTCTTGGCCATCTCGTATCTCTTGTCCCAGCGAGGCGTTCAGTTCTATCACCTCCATCTCGTTCAAGAACCCGAGATGCAACCGTTCGAACTCCTTGCGCATCTCGGGCGGTAGCTCCCAAACCGTGAGTTGGTGACATGCTCCCTTTCGGCTCAACGCATCAGCTACTATGTTGGCTTTTCCGGGTTGATAATTGATTCCAACATCATAATCTTTGATGAGTTCCAACCATCGACGTTGCCTCAAATTCAGATCCGTTTGCATTATATACTTGAGGCTTTTGTGATCCGTATAGATCTCACATCGGTGGCCAAGGATATAATGCCTCCAAATCTTCAAGGCATGTACCACGGCTGCAAGTTCCCAGTCATGTGTGGGGTAATTCAGCTCGTGTTTCTTTAGTTGTCTCGACGCATAGGCTACCACTTGTCCTTCTTCCATGAGCACACATCCAAGCCCTTGTCTTGATGCGTCACAATATATGTCGAAACTCTTGCTCACATCCGGCAATACCAAAACCGACGCTGTGGTTAGTCTTTTCTTGAGCTCCTCAAAGCTTTCTTGGCACACTGGTGTCCACTGAAATGCTTTTTCTTTCATTAGCAATTCAGTCATAGGCTTTGCTATTTTGGAGAAATCCTTGATGAACCACCGGTAGTATCCAGCCATCCCAACGAAACTCCAAATATCCCTCACATTCTGCGGTTGGTTCCACTTCAGAACATCTCCCACTTTTCCGGGATCAACCGATACTCCTCTCTCGGAGATGATGTGTCCTAGGAACGATATCTCCTTTAGCCAAAATTGACACTTGCTGAACTTGGCATACAATTGATACTCTCGCAGTTTCTGCAATGTCAATCTCAAATATTCTTCATGTTCTTCCTCGCTTTTTGAATACACCATGATATCGCTGATGAAAACCACGACGAACTTGTTCAAGTACTCCATGAAGACCTTATTCATGAGGTACATAAAATGTGCGGGTGCATTCGTTAACCCAAAAGACATAACGGTATATTCATACGAACCATACCGTGTTCAAAATGCATTCTTGGGTATATCGGAGGGTTTAATCTTCAGCTGGAAGTATCCCGACCGAAGATCAATCTTGGAGAAAATTCGGGCACCTTTCATTTGGTCGAATAGATCCTCTATACGGGGCAGCGGGTATTTATTCTTGATCGTCACCTCATTGAGAGACCTATAATCCACACACATCCTTTGGGTCCCATCCTTCTTG
This sequence comes from Neostapfia colusana, assembly GCA_030760725.1. Lineage (NCBI taxonomy): Eukaryota > Viridiplantae > Streptophyta > Magnoliopsida > Poales > Poaceae > Neostapfia > Neostapfia colusana. Next base: position 50,610,078 of record JASWHV010000006.1, on the reverse strand, counting down.
TCTACGAAGAGCACGGGGGCTCCCCACGGTGACGAGCTTGGGCGTATAAAACCCTTTTCTAGCTGCTCCTGAATTTGCTTCTTAAGTTCCACTAGTTCATTAACGGGCATCCTATATGACCTTTTCGCTATAGGTGCAGTTCCAGGTACTAAATCAATGGCAAATTCAATGTCCCGGTCAGGTGGCATACCAGGAAGTTCTTCCGGGAACACATCTGAAAATTCTTGAACCACCGGAATGCTTTCCAATGTTGCTTCTTCGACGTGGTTCAACGCTGCCTTCTCGGTTGCTGGTTGGGCTGACTCGAACTCAATGCGAGTACCGTGCTCATTTGTCAACTGCACACTCCTCTCAGCGCATTGAATTACTCCGTTGTGTTTGCTTAACCAATACATTCCAAGTATTATATCAATCCCTTGGGAATCTAAGACAATAAGGTTGGCAAGAAAGTCTACCCCCCTTATTTTAAGGTTTACTTTTGGACATACTATAATAGTCCTCATCTCTCCACCGGGAAAACTAACCAACATAGTGTATTTCATGTGTGATATGGGCAGATTATACTTGGCAACGTACTTGGATGATATGAATGAATGTGATGCTCTGGAATCAAATAAAACAGTGGCTGGGTTGGAGTTGGCAAGGAACATACCAATCACGACTTCCTCAGCTTGTTGTGCTTCCTCAGCGGAGACATGATTCACATTGCCACAAGTGTAGTTCTGCCACCCACAGTTACCTTGCGTAGCTCCTCCGTTCGGCCGTGGGTTCTGCTTGGGCGCGTTGCTTGGTTGTCCAAGGCCTTTCTTTGGGCATTGACTTGCAAAGTGTCCTACCTCTCCGCATGAAAAACATGCTTTATTGCCCAAAACAGCAGGAATGTTGGGGCGAGGCTAGTTTTGAGCATAGGCGTCCATGTTGGGATGGGGCGCAGTAGGTAAAGGCATATGAGGTGCTTGCATAACAGGATGTTGCTGCGGTGGTTGATTAGGGCAAGGTGGGTTTGCAGGGCGGAAAGTAGAAGCGGACGAGCCATACTGTGGTGCAGCTGGGGGCATGAAACGGGGACGTACATTGCTCCCTTGTGGCTGGTATGGCATCTTCCTCTTGCCCTCTTGCTGGATCTCACGGATCTTGCTCTCAACCACTATAGCTTTGTCAACGAGCTTCTAGAAGTTTTCATTATCATTGTTGAGCAGTTGTACTTGGATCTCATTGTTCAATCCTCTCATGAACAAGTATTGCTTCCTTTGATCCGAGTTGACGTCTTCGGGAGCATACCTTGACAGCTGCGTGAACTTGTTGAGGTACTCATTCACGCTCTTCTTTCCTTGGCGGAGACCTTCGAACTCTTTCCTTTTAAGCATCATGACTCCAGCAGGGACGTAATGAGAGCGGAAACTCTCCTTGAATTCAGCCCAAGTGATTGTCTCCTGGTTGTCATGAGCATTGCAGAGAGCGTCCCACCAGTCAGCGGCTGCTCCCATGAGTTGGTGCGATGCGAAGAGAACTTTCTCCCGATCATCGCACTGAACAATAGCAAGCTTCTTTTCCATGGATTTTAACCAATCATCAGCCTCCATGGGATCATTAGCTTGTGTAAAAGTAGGCGGTCGAGTCCTCATGAACTCTCCCAATCTGTTGTGAGCCGGCGGTGGTGGTGGTGGGGGTGCAGGAACGGGGTTAGGATTGTAGTGGTTGTTGGCTTGCAGCTGTCCCAAAGTTTGTATCATAGTTTGCATGAGCTGGTTCTGCATAGCCATCAACCGTTCAATGTTGTTTGCATCAGCCCCGGGATTAGCATTTTCAGGAACTTCAACGTTGCCATCCTCTTGTGGTTCATGGTTGCCACGAATGTTCCTCCTTTGACGGTTGGCGTTTTCCCTCACCATCTGTGAGAGAGAGTTGAGTAGAATAGGGAAGAGAAGTTTAGATTGACCCCCCCAACTATATGAATCAAGGGTATGTACTAAATATCTTCTTTTATTAATTTCAGCCTATATGAGGATGTGAACGCATGCCGAAGCATCTCACATCTCTATACTATGTGTGAATGTGGACTTTTGTAGAAGCATCCCTCAATTCACACTAGCACACAAACACAAGCAATCATCACAAAAGTTCAACACACCACTCCTATTCACGGTACTACGATTTAAACGTTCCTATTACAGCTTATTCAATGGGAATCCTAATAAGCATGTGAATTGGTGCTGTTCCCGCCGTGTGACGGGGGTGGTCCATCGGACACCTCAATGGGGTTAAGTGCACTCCCACGTGGTGGTGAACGAGTACTTATGCATGTCGTGCTCCGGATCACCGGCATCTATAAATAGGACATGAGAAACTTTAGAGAAGGAAGAAACTAGCTCCAAAACTTCAGAAGCTATGAAGCAAGAAAGCAAAAGAGTTGCTGTCCAAAAGAAGAGAAAAGGAGGGGCTGAAAATAGCACTTTGCGGTGGCTGAATTGACAAGTACAGTGCAGCAGCAAGCAATTTTTGAAAATAGGAGTTTAGAGGGGTGTTCCTATGTGTTTTTAGAGTGTTCATTCTACCTAGGCTTGCGTCCTACGGTCAACGTGGCTCTGATACCAATCTGTGACACCCGGTTCTGAAAATAGAACCAAGTTAATTCATATGTGTGCCCAGGATGTTCATCACACATATACATATAATCCACAAACTGAATTCAGAATATAACCACAAATAAATAGTGTTTAAGTACTTTATTACATTGACTCATTGTCTCATTCATAAATCTCTACCTTATTCTTGCAGCGGAAGTCTCTAAACGACAGCAGAAAATAACTAAATAGCAGCGGCTCCATCTCCAACTCTACAGGCAAGTTGACGGTAGTTCGCACGCCTAGTACTCCACATGGTCCTCGAAGTACTCTTCTCCTGTTGCTGATGTTTATGTAATAATGCAAGGTTGAGTACATGACGTACTCAGCAAGTGTGGAAAAAAATATGACATGTAGCTTACAACAAGGTAGGAATAAAAAGGGCTCACTGCAACAAGCACATTTTATTTCACAACATGATAAAAACAACAACTATTTCTAAGTGATATTTATCCCAACATGACCAAGTAATTCAGCATCATTTTCTCCATCATAATTCATCCTTTTCTAAAGTCTCAACCAGCCATTAACCTTTCTCAAGTTCATCTCATACTCATAAATATTCACAACCATCTCATATTCATATAACCGAAGCCAAACTAATTTTCATGACTCAAAACAGTCCCAAAACAAATCCCAATGACCATACCATAACCATTCCGAACATCCATCCCAAGTTTTCCCTTCTAATCATGTGAGTTGGCCAGGTGCTTGTGACCGTAAGCACGGCTATCATGATAGTTTTACACTTTGCAGAGGTGGCACCACTTTACCCACAAGTTTGTGATTTCGTCACCCATCGGCGACTGCAGAACCTCCATTATACCAGTACACAACCATCGGTGTATGGCCAAGAGATCACAAAATAGCCTTTACAAAGGGGCTACTAGACGTATGGACTCACTAAGGTTTCACCGGCAGGCTCGAATCACCATTCTCGCACCCACGGGCCCCCTCTTGTGCCATGCAGTTCCCAGGGCAGTCCTCTCTTGACTACCATTCCCCGCGCCATCCAAGGTCCATAACAAGCTAGCAACACACCTAATTAGTCAGCTAAGCTGCACCCATATTTGGCCTTGTGGTGGCACTGTTTTCCTAGCATGTGCTGGCATGAACTGGTCCTTAGATCTACGGCAAGTAAACCATCATCTCATTCAACAACATCCACGAACCAAGCTTGCCTAGATCACCCCGATTCCATGCTCGTTAACATCATCAAGTTCTCATCATCATTATTCATATGAGTGCAGTAGCTGACAATGTTTTAATTCAGGTTCCCGTATCCCGTGGATTAAGCAAAGCAAAAAGGAAAAACGACCATACCCGACTCATCAACTTTCCCGGCAACAAGGATGGTTAAAAAAACTAGTAAACTCCTATGAAAGGGTGTCCCATCAAGTTGACTCAAGCATACAGGTTTTCGCAAACAAAACAGTTTCAAAACATGGGATCAATATGGTCAAGGGGCACTTGCCTTGCTCCTGTGGCTCTTGCTGTCCGAGCGTCTCGAAGTCTTGGTGCTGTAGTTCTTCGTAGATGGCTTCCTGAGCTTGTCCTTCTACTCACGACCACGCACATACAAAATTTATAGAAATCAAACATCATGCACAAACTTTACTCAAGATGCAATGGTGTAGATGAGTGCAAATCCTATGGTGCTGTTTCATTAAACCAATTTGTACGTGTTCTTGCATGTTTTAATGGCTTTCGTGGGGTTTTATGATGAACAAGGGTGTAGGGATCAAGTGTTTACGTGGTGATGATCTTGACTCAAGATCTATATCAATTCCACCATCAAAAACCGATCAAAACGTGATCTGTCCACATGAAAAAGTTTCGGTTCGAAGGGAGTGAAGAAACGGATGCGTAGAAACATCGACGACGTCGTAAGATGGGTAACGGAGACCTACCTCACTTCCCTTTGGTGGCAGGGTCTTCCTCCTAGCGATGGCAGCAACGGAGGCTCACCGGCGACTGAACTCCGGTGAGGGGGGGTTTAACTCATCGAGTTGGGGGCTAGGGCCTCCAAGTCGCCGACTTGGGAGGAAGAAAGGGGTTACATCCAAAGAAGGGGGTTTTGGGTTCTATTTATAAGGGGAAAAAGAGGAGTCCTACTCCAATTGGATCTCGAATAAGAGTCCAACTCAACTTTGGATTTCAACAAACTTATCTTTTCAGTTTGGTGTGGCAGCAATGTGGGGAAATTTTGGGGAAATTGTGTCGGTACCCTTAGTACCGGGTACCCCCACGCACAGTAGAAAAATCCGCCTAAGGACCTTGCTCCCTCTGCAGGGGTGAGCTCCGAAAGCGGCACGTGCCCGGCGGGGCCGGGCCATCCTCCTCCTCAGAGGCGAGCTCCGGGCCTTCCACGCGGCCAGCGGAGCCGGGCCTCGCTTCTCCTCAGAGGTGAGCTCCGAGGACGCCACGCATCCAGCGGGGTCGGGCCTCTCTTCTCCTCAGAGGCGAGCCCCGAGGGCGCCACATGTCCATCGGGTGCTGGACCTCACCCCCTCCATGGAGGTGAGCTCCGAGAGCGACACGTGTCTAGCGGTGCTGGACCTCACCCCCTCCGCGGAGGTGAGCTCCGAGAGCGACACATGTCCAGCGGTGCCGGACCTCACCCCCTCCGCGGAGGTGAGCTCCGAGGGCAACATGTGTCCAGCGGTGCCGGACCTCACCCCCTCCTCGGAGGTGAGCTCCGAGGGTGCCATGTGTCCCGCAATGCCGGACCTCACCCCCTCCGTGGAGGTGAGCTCCGCGGGCGCTATGTGTCCCGCGGTGCCGGACCTCACCCCCTCGAAGGTGAGCTCCGCGGGTGCCATGTGTCCCACGGTGCCGGACCTCACCCCCTTCCGCAGGGGTGAGCTCCGCAGGCGACACGTGTCCCGCGGCCCGGGGATGTGTCGACAGCGCACTTAGACAAATTGGAATTGGCTCATTTCAGATATCTTTTTCCCATTCCCCATCATTTTTATGATCCTTTCTCCATTTCTACTTCTTTTTTAATGTTTCTCTATATGAAAAAATGTATGCATGCATGGAAATGAATTTGAGGGTGTTACACAGACCGAGTGAAAGAAAACTGGGAAACAGGAGGTGGCGTCGGCGGGACATCGGTCGGGGGTCGGACTCCGGGAGCTTTCGCGCGCGTGTTGCACCTGGAGAAAACAGAGTCGGTTTGTGAAGTGTGTGGCTGACCACTGGGGTCCACCCCCCTCATTTTCTTTCCTTCACTTTGCTTTGAGATTCCCACACATGGATTGTCCAAATTTGACCAAAATTGGAGGTTAGGACAAATATGATGTGAGAAATTTGAATCTAAACTCTGATTTAAAAATTGAGCATGTTGGGTTCAGTTTTCAAATTCAAATCTGAATTTGAACTCTCCCTCGATTATTCCTCAGAATAAATAGTATATGAGCTCCAAAATTCTCCAATTTTGAAACTTAAGCTCTTGAATACATGAGGAATGCATTGGTGAATTCACTTCGATGCATTTAGACAATCTGATCATGAATCCTTTTAAACGATTCAAATTGTGTTTAAATTTCCCTCCATCCTCTACACATAGAGTATGTGCACATGAGTGCAATTTAGGGAGTAAAGTTCTTTCCCTAGGTTATATGTGATGAGCATGGGCTAGAGAAAATTTTTAACTCCCTCACATGTCCATTTTTGTGTTCATCATTATATGTGACACAACTCAAGCTTTCCTTTCCCTTAACTTTGTTTCATAATATGAAATAAAACTTTACAAATGTTAGGGCTGTTACATTCCTCCCTCCTTAAAAGAATCTCGTCCCGAGATTACAAAAAGAAAGAGGAAGGGAGAAAAAACTACTGGACATATGGTACAAACATGTTGGGGAAATTTAAACGGAGAAAATCCTCGCTTTCCCACGTTGCTTCATCAGCGGTGTAGTTGCTCCACAAGACTTTGTAAAATCACAATGTCCAATTTCTTGAGGCGCGAGTCTTCTCGTCGATAATCTGGATCGAATACTAAGAATAAGTGAGATCCGGTTGAAGATCCTTGATGTTTTCCATATGAAATGCAGCTGGGTACTTAAGACATTTCCGCAGCTAAGAGACGTGAAAAACATTGTGAATACCCGAAAGTGACGCCAATAACTCCAGTCGATAAGCTACGGGTCCGCATACTTCAGTGACAACAAACGGGGCGATGAATCGTGGAGAGAGTTTTCCCTTCACTCCAAAATGATGAACCCCTTTCATCAGAGAGACACGAAGATAAAATGTGGTCCCCGATGTTGAAGTGGAGAGGTCAACTTCTTTTATCTGCATAACTTTTCTGCCGAGATTGAGCAGCCTTTAAGTTGGCTTGAATTACTCGCACTCGTTCCTCGGCTTCATTCACAAGATCAATCCCGTAGACCACTCTCTCGCCGGACTCACGCTAATTCAGTGGTGTGCGGCACTTTCGGCCATAAAGAGCTTCATACGGGGCCATCTTGATGCTGAATTGATAACTGTTATTATATGAGAATTCTGCTAACGGTAGAAGGTCATCCCAATTATTCCCGTGATTGATGACACATGCCCGTATATCCTCCAGAATCTGATTTACCCTTTCAGTTTGACCATTGGTTTGTGGATGATACGCTGAATTCCAAATTAACCTGGTTCCCAAGGAAGCATGCAATTGCTCCCAAAATCTGGATACGATAACGCACCTCGGTCAGAGATGATGGTGCAGGGAACCCTGTGTAAACACACGATTCTTGAGATGAACATCTCCGCATACTTCTTTGCCACATATTTCGTATGGACTGGAATAAAATGAGCTGTCTTGGTCAAACGATCGACGATTACCCAAATAGAATCATGCTTGTTGATGGTCATGGGTAATCCGACGATGAAGTCCATACTTATGTCTTCCCATTTCCATGCTGGAACCTTCAGCGGTTGAAGTGGTCCGACTTTCCTCATATGGTCGGCTTTAACCCGCCTACACGTATCACACTCGGATACATACTTTGCAATCTCTCTTTTCACCCGTGTCCACCAGAACTTAGATTTCAAGTCCTGGTACATCTTATTGCTTCCCGGATGAATGGAGTACTTGGATAAATGAGCTTCATCCAATATCTTCCTCCGCAATTTCATATTCCGGGGTACCACTATGCGGTTGTTAAACCACAGAGTACCCTGTTCATCCTTGCGGAACATCTTCAATTCACCGCTGTCCACTCTTCTCCGGATATGAGACATACCCCTGTCTCTCTTCTGAGCCTCTACAATCTCATCTTGGATTGTAGGAATAAGAGCAAGATTGAACAGCGATCCGTAGGGAACTAAGCGCAGGCTTGGTTCTCCTTCTTCCTGTGCAGCCATGGCTAAATGGTGAACATGAGCTTTCTAGCTAAGGGCATAGACAACAACATTCGACTTGCCTAGATGGTAATGAATTTCAAGTTCATAATCCTTGATTAATTCTATCCATTTTTGCTGCCTCATATTCAGTTCCTTCTGTGTGAAGATGTACTTCAAGCTTTTGTGGTCAGCGTAGAGATGTACTAGATATCCTAGTAAATAATGTCTCCACATTTTCAATGCAAGGACCACTGCAGCTAGTTCAAGGTCATGCGTCGTGTAGTTCTGCTCATGACCCCTGCGTTGTCGGGATCCATACGCGACCACGCGTCCTTCTTGCATCAACACACAACCCAAACCAATGCTGGATGCATCACAATAAACATCAAACGGCTTTGTCGTGTCTGGCTGGGCCAAAACTGGAGCTGTGGTGAGATGCTTCACTAAAGGTTGAAAAGCTTGTTCACATTAATGGCTCCAATCATACTTGGTGCTTTTCTTTAACAGCTCCGTCATAGGTTTAGCGACTTTAGAGAAGTTTGGAATGGATCTCCGGTAATAACCCGCTAAACCTAGGAAACTCCTCTCTTCATGAATAGATGTTGGAGATTTTCAATTCAGCACTTTTTCGATTTTACTTGGATCCACAGCGATGCCTTCCGCTGAAATAGTATGCCCAAGAATCGGCACTTTGCTGATCCAAAACTCACATTTACTGAACTTTGCATAAAGTTTGTGATCTCTCAAGCGTTGCAGTACAATACGCAAATGTTCAGTGTGTTCTTCTTCTGACTTTAAATAGACCAAGATGTCGTCGATGAAAACCACGACAAATTTATCTAACTCTGGCATGAACACAGAGTTCATGAGATACATAAAATGAGCCGGAGCATTGGTCAACCCAAATGACATGACAAGATATTCAAAAAGTCCATATCTTGTCGAGAACGCTGTCTTTGGTACATTTTCTGCCTGGATTTTTATCTGGTGGTACCCGTACCGAAGATCCATCTTGGAGAATACCTTAGAACCCACTAGTTGATCGAACAAAATATCGATGCATGGTAGTGGATACTTATTTTTAATGACAACATTCAATGGACTATAATCTACGCATAGTCTCAAAGTTTCGTCCTTCTTCTTCACGAAGAGTGCGGAACAGCCCCAAGGTGATGAACTTGGGCGTATAAAACCTTTGTCCATGAGGTCATTCAGCTGCTCCTTCAATTCTGCTAGCTCCTTTGGTGCCATTTTATATGGTCGCCAAGAAATAGGTTTTGTTCCCGGTGCTAGTTCAATCTTGAACTCTACATCATGTTCAGACGGCATGCTCAGTAAGTTGTCGGGAAACACATCTGGATATTCACATACCTCTGGAATATCCTCAAGCTTAGGAGCTTCAATCTGATGCACTGCTGCAACTCGTTGTGATGGATCCACAAGATTTAATGTGTTGCAACTTTGTATTGGGGAATTCAGTTGGACATTCCGAGAGCTGATGTCAAATATAGCTCCATAATGTGTCAACCATGACATCCCCAAGATAATATCAATCCTTTGGTCTTTGAGTATGATAAGGCTCGTAGGATAGATGTTTCCACCCAAACACAAAGGTTCCCGAGAGACCATTTCATCAATTGATATCTTGCCTCCAGGTGAGCTGATATGAAATGGATGTTTGACCGTGCTAAACGGAAGATGATTCTTCAGCACATAGTCTCTGCTAATAAAATTGTGGGTGGCCCTGGAATCAAACAACACGAAAGTGGGCTGTTCATGTAAAGTGAACATGCCCGGCTAAACTGGTTCGTCTTCTGCAATATCCTCAATAGCAGTGTCGTTAACCCTGCCAGCTTTTGAAAGATACTTCTTTGAATGTTCATAGTGCTGATCTGAGCATTGATGAGACGACACACGAGTGTGGCTCTGCTCAGCTCCACGACAGTCTCGTGCTATAGAAATCCTCAGCTCTCTACTAACACGAGGTGGAGATGATACGTGCATAGCTGGTTGTGGTAGGGTTGCACAAATAATTTCTGATCGTTGCTGTTGAGCTGAAGGCTCAAAAGTGATTAACTCCAGCCGTGGTTGTGTGAGTTGCACCACAGGCTGAATTTCTTGCCTGACTGGTGAGTAATACCGCATTCGATAGTTCGGAGGAACCTCGATATCACTGTCCGACGGTATACTCCTTTTCAGCTCCGCTTGGCAACGGAGATGCATGTCTTCTTTAATAATAGCGGCATTTACCAACTTATTGTAAATACCGTTATTGAACAAGGCCACTTGTACCTTAAGTTCGACATTCAAACCTCAGAAGAAGAAATCACACTTCAACGCTTCTGAGCTACAATATGAGTGGCGTATTGCATCAAGTCTTCAAACTCTGTAAAGTACTCGTACGCACTCCTTTCTCCTTGCTTTAACTCCAGAAGTATTGATACTCTGTTCGTAGAATTCCCAAACAAATGTGACGTGTGCGGAAAACATGAATTCATCCCACGTAACACGATGACCTTCAGGACGAGTTGCAATATACCCCACCCACCAAGCTCTAACGGCTCCGTGGAGTTGTGACACGACCCCAATGGTCCTGTCGAGCCAGGATCACGCTGAGGGGTGCTGCGTTGCACAGCACCGTATAACACACGTCAAAGGTGCAAAGCGGAAGCGGAAGCTTTATTACATAAACAAGTTTATGCACATGTTTACATCAAAATAAGTTTAGTCCACACTCGCGGGCGTAGACTAAGCATCAAGTGCACGTTCAGCCCTCGAACGTGTCCTTGCTAGCACACACGCACACTAACGCTGCGGCGTGCACGACTCCCACTCGACGGGGTTCCCCTCCTGGGGTTCCGTCTCCTCTTCGGGAGTCCCTTCCTCATAGAACCCTGCAAAAAGCTTCAAACACAAGCAGTGAGCACGAAGGCTCAGCAAGTCTGACCCGTCTCACCTAAACATGGAACTTCTACATGAGGGTAATGGGTTGCATGAGGTAAAAATCATTTGCAAGGACTCGCCTAATTAGTAGAACCTTACTTTCAAGTTTTAGCAGCAGGTTGTGGAGAACTTTACGCTAAGGCACATGAGAGAGCCGCAATCAAACAAGAAACGCCTTTCTCTCATGTACTTTGCCCAAAGTTGAAAAGAACTTTAGTTAGCACTAAACTACAGCATATCATTAACAATCAATGTCCAGCTTTCAATCAGCAACATTTTAACATGTAACTAGCCTGTTCTTTCTACGTCACGGTACAGTGAACAAGTGGTACTCACTGACCGCGAGGGACGGCGATTATAATCGATTTACACCTGCAGGGTTACCCGAACAACCCGTCACGTACGCCCGTACTCGATGTTGCCTACAACAACCATCATGGACGTCGTACGCGACTACCTTTCACCCGTTAGCCAAATATTGAACCGGTCCCATCGTCCCGAGCAAGAGGTCTCTGCACGCGCATCTCCGTGCCGCCAGCTGATTTACACCTCGAGCTCTCAACCTACCCTCTGAACGACGGGCAATGCCTCAATGCCCAGCTACCCGAGTTACATCAGTTTCCCGGTTCCCATATAGCCGGTAGGTCTTCGGTACTGTTCTAGCTTGTTCAACAGGCCCGCACACGGCTCGGTCCTCAATCGACACAAGCGGAGCTACAGCACACAGGCCCCAAAGTCCTGCTGCCCTTACTCTCCGCTCGGTCTCATTTTCTTGTCATGTGTATCATGTGCTATCTCTACCCGAGCAATGTGCCTCTAGCCTATTCTCGCGAGTAGTTCCAACTACTCGACTTGTACCGAATCCTACTCTATCCTAGCAATGCAGTGGCTAACGAGGTTTTCAATCCTAAACCCCACCCGTGGTTTTCTTGGTTATGCAGTTGGATTTCCAAACAAGACTCTAATGCACAGAACAACGGAAACAAGTATGTGCTCAAAACAATAAAAATTTGTAAAAAGGTTAATGCAAACCGGGGCTTGCCTTGCTGCTCTTGGTCGTAGGCTAGCTGTTCCTCCGGAGTAACGAAGTCTAGGACTTCGGGTTCCTCCTCGACCTTAGCGACTACATGATAAGAGCAATGTATGTATTAATTTAAATGCATTTGTATTATCTTTGAAGTTGTGAAGTCTATAACCTTTGCTAGACAGACCTAATGACTGTGAAACTTTTACTGTGGCTTGGTTACAACCTAAACAGAGACTTGGTCAAGTTTTAGTTGCAGCAAAACTCATTTGAGCCCTCCACAAATAATTATGTCCTTGACCTTAATTGGAACTCTTAGGGTGTTCTAGGAATTTTCATGAGACAAACTATAACTTTCTGAAAACTAGTTTTTCAGAGGGTTCTAATGGAGTTGGTCTCACTTAATTTGGAAGTCTCTAACTAAAGATATGAGCTAAACAATTTCAGAGAAAATTCTGAAAATGTTTCTGAACATTTTCTATTTTCTCTGGAACAGTTTTACTAATCACACCATTAGGTGGACTAAATGAGCTCAAATGGATCTGAAATTTTTATGGTAGTTCAAGGATATTTTGGTGAACATCTCAGAAAAATTTCAGGATTTTCCTCCAAAGGATTCTCCAGTTAAAATTCCTAACAGTTTAAATTTTAAGGAATTAATTCTGGGGAATTAAGGAATTTCATGAAGTGAAACTTGATTTTCTGGAAAGTACTCAGAGAGCTGAATCCAGCAAAATTTGGTTCACTCGATTTGGAGCTTTCTAGCCAAAGTTATAAGGATTTGAAGTTTGAAGGAAATCTGAAAATCGGGGAAAAGTTTAAACTCGCGCGTGGGCCCAGGGGACACGCGTCGCACGCCGAGGCGACAGCACACCGCGGCCCACAAGGATTTTGCGCGCCAGCACACCCGATCCCGGCCACAGCCGGATCCCGATTCAAAATATCGGCCGCTGACAGCTGGGGTCCACCCCCTTCTTCAACCTCGCGACACCCGCGCCCCGCCGCCGAGGGACCTCGCCGGAGAGCTCGCCGCTGGCTGCTGTACAGCTCCAAACTTCTTGATTCTGGCCGCCCCTGCCTACTTTTACTTGGGGAACCTGACCCGAGGGTCAGCTGCTTATGACAACGGCCGGAGCATGGTCGGCGACGAGCCGCCACCTCGGAATGACTTCGGCCATGTCGGCTGACTTCTCTAGCACCTCAGCTACTTGGGAAATCGGTCGGGGAGCATCAGTGGACCTCAGAGAAGGTCGACATGAACTCAGGGCAGCTCGGGGAAGGCCCGAAATAGGTCCTCACCGTGCACCCGATGCCCCCCGTTCGTTCCGCCATTAGTAGACCTTGAATTACGCCGGGCACAGAGGTTCTCCGGCCCAGAGTTGTGAAGGCAACTTGTGCGTCACCGTGTCTAGCTCGTGTGGGAGTGGCCTGAGGCCCTCTAATCCTTTCTAGAGCACGAATTAAACAGAATCGTACCCGAAGGGCGTTCTGCACACAGAAAGGGGAAAAGTGGAAATTCGTCGCCGGTGAGCAACCACTCTAGCTGTGGCTCGGGGATGAGCAGCACCGGTAACCTGCGCGTCCAAGGGTGCCTTGGCTCGGGCGTGACAACGCCCAGGTTGGGCTGTCCACGAGAGCCCGAGGTGCGGCGGTTTCCAGTTCCGATTTTGATCTTTCGGCACAGCCGATATCACTCGGTTTCAATCGACTTCTAGCACTGGGGAGGATGGAGGAAGGTCTCTAGTACCTTGCTGGGACTCTGGAGTGGAAGAAGGGAGCTGCGATCGGCTTGATCGAGCGGGAGCTCGAGCGGCGGTGATGGCAGTGGAAAAACGGCCGAGTATGCCGGCAGCTCGGGGAATGAATGATCGGAGCACGCCGGGGAGGGAATAAATAGCCCGGCGGCTGGTCTCCGGCTTGGGGCGCGCAGCAGGAGCTGGCGCCGGCTGCCCCCCTTCGGTGGCGCGCGCGCACAGCAGCCGGGAACCGACTGAACTGTGTTTCAGTCGGTTTGTTTTGAGGCAGAGGCTGACATGTGGGTCCCACCCCTCTTTTAACCTCTGAAATTTACTCCTAACAGCTGTGGTAAACAGTGAACCCTATTCTACCCTTGGCAATTCAAATTATTCACCCAAGAGCCATTTGAATTGATCAAAGTTCAAATGAGGTTTGGTTTGAATGAATTTCAGCACAAGTTCAGTTTGAAATTCAAATAAAGTTTGAATTTCTCCCCCTTAGCTCATGTCAAGATCAACTCCAAATGGAGTGAAAATTGGTGTGTGAGCTCACAAAAATGTGCTGAGTAAGAATATGCCTTCCACTTTCAAATTCATGGCATAAAAACAGTTTGAATTTGAATATGGTTTCAAACTGCCCTCTTCCTAACTATACCCAAAATGACCTCAAAAAGGTTTTGAGTTTGGGTGAAACTTGGCATGGACATCCTTAGCAAAGTGTAGGAGTTTTCATATGTCCAGCCCATCTATATCACATGTGGGAAGTACCACTTTTGCAATGTGTGAGTTTGTTCTCTAATGAGCATGTTGATAATTGTTACTTGCTCTTCATTTGTGTTCATCATTCTTGCTCAAATGAGGTGTGTGGTGTGGTGATGAACACTGCAAATGGTTGTCAAAACTGAGGCCCTTACATTCCCCCCCCCTTAAAAGAATCTCGTCCCGAGATTATAAGGTGAAAATGAGAGAGAGGACGGTGGAAAATTACCGGATATGCGACGTGAAAAAGTCGGGGTAGTTAGTGCGAAGGAATTCTTCGCTCTCCCATGTCGCTTCGTCCATGGAGTGATTACTCCATAGAACCTTGTAGAACCACAACGTACGGTTGCGTGTGGTTCGGGCCTTTTCATCAATAATCTGCACCGGTTCCTCCCGATAGGTGAGATCCGGTTGCAGTTCTTCAATGTCTTCCAGCTGAACGGTAGTTGACAGCTTGAGACACTTCCTCAGCGGGGAAATGTGAAAGACGTTGTGCACACCGGAAAGTGCTTCTGGTAATTTCAGCCGGTATGCCACTGATCCACATCTTTCGGTAATCTGGAATGGACCGATGAATCGGGGTGCCAACTTTCCTCTCACCCCAAATCTGTTTACGCCCTTCATTGGAGACACTCGTAGGTATACGTAATCTCCAACTTCGAATTGTAATGGGCGCCTTCTCCGGTCCGCATACTGCTTCTGTCGGGATTGAGCGGCTCTTAGGTTCGCTTGAATCAGTCGAACCTTTTCTTCCGCGTCGTTGACAAGGTCAATCCCGAAGGTAACCCTCTCGCCAGACTCACACCAGTTCAGTGGTGTGCGGCATTTTCTCCCGTATAGCGCCTCGTAGGGCGCCATCTTGATGCTGGCTTGGTACCCATTGTTGTACGAGAACTCGGCTAACGGCAAGTGATCATCACAATTCTTGCCGTGGTCGATAGCGCAAGCTCGTAGCATGTCTTCTAGAATCTGATTTACCCGCTCAGTTTGTCCATCTGTCTGCGGGTGGTAGGCTGAACTACGGATCAGCTTCGTCCCCAAGACAGCGTGTAGCTGCTCCCAAAAACGGGACACAAATAAAGTGCCCCGGTCCGATACGATGGTACGGGGTACGCCGTATAAGCATAGGATCCGTGAGATGTACAGTTCAGCGTACTTCTTGGCGTTGTAGTTGGTGTTGACCGGGATGAAATGGGCAACTTGGGTGAGCCGATCGATGATTACCCACACAGAATCATGTTTCTGTAAGGTGGTGGGTAAACCGACGACGAAATCCATGCTCACGTCCTCCCACTTCCAGGCAGGAATGCCTAGTGGTTGCAGCAGTCCCAGTTTCCGCATATGGTCTGCCTTCACCCTTCGACATGTATCACACTCGGACACGTATTTGGCAGTCTCTCGCTTCATCCGTGTCCACCAAAACCTTCTTCTGAGTTCTTGATACATTTTGTTGCTGCCGGGGTGAATAGAAAATTTTGATAAGTGAGCCTCATCAAATATTTTCTTTCGTAACTCCGGGTTTCGGGGTACGACGATCCGGTCCTTGAACCATAGGACGCCGTCTCCGTCCTTCCGGAAACATTTTAATTCCCCACTATCTACACGTCTCCGCAAATGTGACATGCCCTTGTCATTCTTCTGGGCTGCCGCTATCTCTTCACGGATGGTGGGGATCAAAGCTAGGTTGTAGAGAGCTCCCTGTGGAATCACATGTAGTGGTGGTTCGCTCCCTTCCCACGGTGTGATGGTCAGATTATTGACGTGTGACTTGCGGCTCAGCGCATCTGCCACAACGTTTGCCTTGCCCGGATGATAATGGATCTCTATCTCATAATCCTTTATCAGTTCTAACCATCTTCGTTGCCTCATGTTCAACTCCTTCTGAGTGAATATGTACTTGAGGCTTTTGTGGTCGGTATATAAATGTACGAGGTTACCGAGTAGGTAGTGCCTCCACATCTTCAGTGCAAGTACCACGGCAGCGAGCTCCAAATCGTGAGTTGGATAATTTTGCTCATGGTTCCTAAGCTGCCGTGATCCATACGCGACCACTCTTCGGTCTTGCATCAGCACACATCCGAGCCCAATGCCGGATGCATCACAGTACACATCGAACGGTTTTGTTGTGTCTGGCTGCGCCAAAACCGGTGCTGATGTCAGGTGCTTGATTAAAGCCTTGAATGCTGCTTCACATGCTGGACTCCAAACATATTTGGTAGCCTTCTTCAGCAGCTCTGTCATTGGCTTGGCAATCTTCGAGAAGTTCGGAATGAACCTCCGATAATATCCCGCGAGTCCGAGGAAACTCCGTACCTCGTGAACAGTTCTCGGGGATTTCCAATTCAGCACTTGCGTGATCTTGCTCGGGTCCACAGCGATACCCTCCGCTGAGATGATATGCCCGAGGAAAGGCACTTGCGATATCCAAAACTCGCATTTGCTGAACTTTGCGTATAACTTGTGATCCCGCAGCCGTTGCAAGACTATACACAGATGTTTTTTGTGATCTTCCTCCGACTTGGAGTATACTAGGATGTCGTCGATGAAGACCACGACAAACTTGTCCAGCTCCGGCATGAACACCGAGTTCATTAAGTACATGAAGTGAGCTGGAGCATTGGTGAGGCCAAAGGACATGACCATGTACTCATAAAGTCCGTACCTTGTCGAGAAAGCTGTCTTTGGAATGTCCTTCGCCCTTATCTTAATCTGATGGTACCCGGATCTTAAATCCATCTTGGAAAAGATCTTTGCTTCGACCAACTGATCAAACAACATGTCGATCCGTGGCAACGGGTACTTGTTCTTGATGGTTACGGCATTTAATGGACGGTAGTCCACGCAAAGCCGCAACGTTTCATCCTTCTTTTTGACAAATAATGCCGAACAGCCCCATGGGGAGGAGCTCGGCCTAATAAAACCCTTCTCCAGAAGGTCCTTGAGCTGAGTCTTCAGTTCAGCCAACTCCTTGGGTGCCATCTTGTACGGCCTTCGGGATATTGGCATGGTTCCCGGTGCAAGTTCAATCTTGAACTCCACCTCTCTATCGGGTGGCATCCCCGGCAAATCGTCCGGGAACACATCCGGGAACTCTCGGACCACTGGAATGTCTTCCAATCTGATGGTTGTGGCTTGATAGACACTTGGAAGTTTTATTTCTGGACTGTCCAGAAATAATGAGTGAGAACCGTGCACCTCTGAGTTTAAGTGCACGACTCGAAGGACGGTGTCTAAAACAGCGCCGTGGCGGGTTAACCACGACATCCCTAGGATGACATCGACCTTCTGTCCCTCTAAGATAATGAGAGACGTGGGGTACACTCTACCCGCTAAGCATAATGGTGCTTTGGAGACCATTACGCTTGCTGAAATCCTCTCACCCGGTAAACAAATTAAATATGGACTATCGGTGGGTAGTATTGGCAAGCTGTGTTTAGCAATGAAAGCCTGGCTAATAAAATTATGCGTGGCGCCTGAATCAAATAGTACTATAGCGGGATGCTGGTGGAGTTGGAACATACCCGCAAGGATTGGCTCGCCCTCCGGCACGTCCTCAATGGCAAGCTGGTGGACAGTACCGGGCCTAGGGTTTGCCCGCCGCGCATTAGTAGGGTTCCGGGGTTGATTCCTCCCCGGAAACTGTGGTGCCACTCCGCCGCCTTGCCTCTCCGGGCAACTGCTCGCGAAGTGTCCTGGACGACCACACTTGTAACATGTGGCCGCTGCTGGTGGAGTACTCGGGGAACGAAAACCCGGCATGCGTTGCGGAGGTGCAAACGCACGCGGCATCGCCCGCTGCTGCTGTTGTTGTTGCGGTGGTGCTGGCAGTGCCGGCCGGAATGCTGGTGAAGAGTACGGCCGACCGCGGAACGGCATCGACCGCTGTGGTGGCTGCCAGCGTGGACCTGATGGTGGGCGATTCACCATCTGAAACTTCTGAGAAGGACCGCCTCCTTCTCCACTGCTCTGCGGCGCGCTTCGCTTTCTCTCCGCCGCCGCTAACTCCTTACCGGAGTCCTCCTGAACAATCGCAGCATCAATGATGTCGTTGAGGCTGCCGCGATTGAACATCGCCAATTTGTCCTTCAGGAGCGGGTTAAGCCCCTGGTAAAAATGGTCCCGCCGCTTCTCATCCGTATCTGCGTGATACGACGCGTAGAGCGCGAGATCGTTGAACGCCCTGGAATATTCCAGCGCGTTCCGGCTCCCTTGTTGCAGGTGTAGGAACTCCTGCGTCTTCCTCTTCATCAAACCGGGCGGTGAATGGCACCCAACCGGGTGGCGTAGGCCCTGCAGGAACCTCGACATGGATCGTCCACGTCTTGTTCCCCTCTTCGCCTTCTTCCTTGGCGAAGTATTGCGGCATCTGGTTGTACCCGAAATATTGGAGCATTTGCCACAATGCTTCCGGGTAGCCGCTACGGTCAGAACAGTGGGAAACTACCCACCCGTTCTCCAACCGTTTATCTGCTGCCATCTGTAAAAATATATTTGAGAAATGTCAAATATTCATTTGAACAGTAAACCATTGAGTTATAACATAAGATATGTCATTGAACCCCTAAAACTTGGAAACATAGTTCAAATTTTTAAACAAATTTGACTGCTGATCTGCTGTTCCCATGACAGCCCTGACCAGTTTCCATATCAATCTGATTTAGGCCAGGTTAAAAGAAAAACCAGTCCTGGAGCTCAACATCAAAGTTAAAGTTAACTTCAATAGCTTTCCAGAAAGTATTTGGTTGGCCTAAGATCTGTCCTGGTTCACAAGTTATGAGATGTCAAAGTTAACAGAATTTCTGGGAACAATTGGACAGCACCTCCCTGCCTTAGGTACTGATTTGATCCAAGAATCCCAGTTAATTCTGTTCCTAATCTGACAAAACTTTCTGTTACAAAGTTGTAACCCATCTCATAAGCTTTCCAAAACTACCTCATTTTCTATTTTTGGATTTTTATGCAGGAAGTTATGCTTAATTTACAGAGAGTCTACAGAGAGTCTTTGCTCTGTCCTGTTTTCTGGACAGTTTCAACTCTGCTGCATTTTTCGAGTGGTTAAGGGATGAAACACCTCTGGAACTCAACATAAAAGTTGTAAAGCTCCTCCAAAGCTTTCCAGAAGTGTATCATACGACCCCAACCTCGAAAGAACTCAACCTCTAACCTCTGATTAACTTCAGCCTTGATTTAGCTGAAAACAGAGTGCTCTGTCCTTAACATCCTATAAGTTGAAAACTTATTAGCTTTGAATATCCTGTTCAAGGGAAGGAGTTACATCAAGTTTTACTACTTTGGATCAAAACCTTCAAATTTTTAAATGAAGTTGTTCATTTAGTTGGATGTGACGTCGATGCGTCACCAGATTATGTCGGTACTACGTCCTCACAAAGGAAAAACCTATACCGACTTAGCCGGCTTCGTTAGTTCAGTGGCACTACTCGTCACTCGCACACGGATGCTACACGTATACCGTTTCGTGGTAAGGCTACCTGCAGAAATTCAACCAATCATCAGACTCGGCTGCACACCGAGCCCGGAATCCATACAGTTGGTACATCCGGCCGTCATCACTCGCCCGGATGTTCTCAAGCCAAACACGCCTTGAGTTACGTGTTCACGTTTCAGACCACGTGACGGGGTCTCCCATGTTGCACCACGCACGCCAGGGACAGACGTTGCTCGAATACCCCAAACGACATGAAGAGTCGTAGAGGATATCAAAGCGGGTCGGGTTACCTGCCACCCGTGGGGCTCCACCCTTCAGCTTGTGCGCACTGGTGGACAGCGCTTACGTGCACCCCCCAAGACATGAACGTCCCGAGATGCACGATTTTCCGACATAACAAATAGGTTAATATGCCACTTTCTATATGCTAATAACATCCTTATACGGGCTACTAACTCGTTCCTCACTGGATTTTTGAAAAAGAAGACCTTTGTACTGTGTTAAACCTCAAGCGAGCTCTGATACCAACGCTGACACGACCCCAATGGTCCTGTCGAGCCAGGATCACGCTGAGGGGTGCTGCGTTGCACAGCACCGTATAACACACGTCAAAGGTGCAAAGCGGAAGCGGAAGCTTTATTACATAAACAAGTTTATGCACATGTTTACATCAAAATAAGTTTAGTCCACACTCGCGGGCGTAGACTAAGCATCAAGTGCACGTTCAGCCCTCGAACGTGTCCTTGCTAGCACACACGCACACTAACGCTGCGGCGTGCACGACTCCCACTCGACGGGGTTCCCCTCCTGGGGTTCCGTCTCCTCTTCGGGAGTCCCTTCCTCATAGAACCCTGCAAAAAGCTTCAAACACAAGCAGTGAGCACGAAGGCTCAGCAAGTCTGACCCGTCTCACCTAAACATGGAACTTCTACATGAGGGTAATGGGTTGCATGAGGTAAAAATCATTTGCAAGGACTCGCCTAATTAGTAGAACCTTACTTTCAAGTTTTAGCAGCAGGTTGTGGAGAACTTTACGCTAAGGCACATGAGAGAGCCGCAATCAAACAAGAAACGCCTTTCTCTCATGTACTTTGCCCAAAGTTGAAAAGAACTTTAGTTAGCACTAAACTACAGCATATCATTAACAATCAATGTCCAGCTTTCAATCAGCAACATTTTAACATGTAACTAGCCTGTTCTTTCTACGTCACGGTACAGTGAACAAGTGGTACTCACTGACCGCGAGGGACGGCGATTATAATCGATTTACACCTGCAGGGTTACCCGAACAACCCGTCACGTACGCCCGTACTCGATGTTGCCTACAACAACCATCACGGACGTCGTACGCGACTACCTTTCACCCGTTAGCCAAATATTGAACCGGTCCCATCGTCCCGAGCAAGAGGTCTCTGCACGCGCATCTCCGTGCCGCCAGCCGATTTACACCTCGAGCTCTCAACCTACCCTCTGAACGACGGGCAATGCCTCAATGCCCAGCTACCCGAGTTACATCAGTTTCCCGGTTCCCATATAGCCGGTAGGTCTTCGGTACTGTTCTAGCTTGTTCAACAGGCCCGCACACGGCTCGGTCCTCAATCGACACAAGCGGAGCTACAGCACACAGGCCCCAAAGTCCTGCTGCCCTTACTCTCCGCTCGGTCTCATTTTCTTGTCATGTGTATCATGTGCTATCTCTACCCGAGCAATGTGCCTCTAGCCTATTCTCGCGAGTAGTTCCAACTACTCGACTTGTACCGAATCCTACTATATCCTAGCAATGCAGTGGCTAACGAGGTTTTCAATCCTAAACCCCACCCGTGGTTTTCTTGGTTATGCAGTTGGATTTCCAAACAAGACTCTAATGCACAGAACAACGGAAACAAGTATGTGCTCAAAACAATAAAAATTTGTAAAAAGGTTAATGCAAACCGGGGCTTGCCTTGCTGCTCTTGGTCGTAGGCTAGCTGTTCCTCCGGAGTAACGAAGTCTAGGACTTCGGGTTCCTCCTCGACCTTAGCGACTACATGATAAGAGCAATGTATGTATTAATTTAAATGCATTTGTATTATCTTTGAAGTTGTGAAGTCTATAACCTTTGCTAGACAGACCTAATGACTGTGAAACTTTTACTGTGGCTTGGTTACAACCTAAACAGAGACTTGGTCAAGTTTTAGTTGCAGCAAAACTCATTTGAGCCCTCCACAAATAATTATGTCCTTGACCTTAATTGGAACTCTTAGGGTGTTCTAGGAATTTTCATGAGACAAACTATAACTTTCTGAAAACTAGTTTTTTCAGAGGGTTCTAATGGAGTTGGTCTCACTTAATTTGGAAGTCTCTAACTAAAGATATGAGCTAAACAATTTCAGAGAAAATTCTGAAAATGTTTCTGAACATTTTCTATTTTCTCTGGAACAGTTTTACTAATCACACCATTAGGTGGACTAAATGAGCTCAAATGGATCTGAAATTTTTATGGTAGTTCAAGGATATTTTGGTGAACATCTCAGCAAAATTTCAGGATTTTCCTCCAAAGGATTCTCCAGTTAAAATTCCTAACAGTTTAAATTTTAAGGAATTAATTCTGGGGAATTAAGGAATTTCATGAAGTGAAACTTGATTTTCTGGAAAGTAATCAGAGAGCTGAATCCAGCAAAATTTGGTTCACTCGATTTGGAGCTTTCTAGCCAAAGTTATAAGGATTTGAAGTTTGAAGGAAATCTGAAAATCGGGGAAAAGTTTAAACTCGCGCGTGGGCCCAGGGGACACGCGTCGCACGCCGAGGCGACAGCACACCGCGGCCCACAAGGATTTTGCGCGCCAGCACACCCGATCCCGGCCGCAGCCGGATCCCGATTCAAAATATCGGCCGCTGACAGCTGGGGTCCACCCCCTTCTTCAACCTCGCGACACCCGCGCCCCGCCGCCGAGGGACCTCGCCGGAGAGCTCGCCGCTGGCTGCTGTACAGCTCCAAACTTCTTGATTCTGGCCGCCCCTGCCTACTTTTACTTGGGGAACCTGACCCGAGGGTCAGCTGCTTATGACAACGGCCGGAGCATGGTCGGCGACGAGCCGCCACCTCGGAATGACTTCGGCCATGTCGGCTGACTTCTCTAGCACCTCAGCTACTTGGGAAATCGGTCGGGGAGCATCAGTGGACCTCAGAGAAGGTCGACATGAACTCAGGGCAGCTCGGGGAAGGCCCGAAATAGGTCCTCACCGTGCACCCGATGCCCCCCGTTCGTTCCGCCATTAGTAGACCTTGAATTACGCCGGGCACAGAGGTTCTCCGGCCCAGAGTTGTGAAGGCAACTTGTGCGTCACCGTGTCTAGCTCGTGTGGGAGTGGCCTGAGGCCCTCTAATCCTTTCTAGAGCACGAATTAAACAGAATCGTACCCGAAGGTCGTTCTGCACACAGAAAGGGGAAAAGTGGAAATTCGTCGCCGGTGAGCAACCACTCGAGCTGTGGCTCGGGGATGAGCAGCACCGGTCACCTGCGCGTCCAAGGGTGCCTTGGCTCGGGCGTGACAACGCCCAGGTTGGGCTGTCCACGAGAGCCCGAGGTGCGGCGGTTTCCAGTTCCGATTTTGATCTTTCGGCACAGCCGATATCACTCGGTTTCAATCGACTTCTAGCACTGGGGAGGATGGAGGAAGGTCTCTAGTACCTTGCTGGGACTCTGGAGTGGAAGAAGGGAGCTGCGATCGGCTTGATCGAGCGGGAGCTCGAGCGGCGGTGATGGCAGTGGAAAAACGGCCGAGTATGCCGGCAGCTCGGGGAATGAATGATCGGAGCACGCCGGGGAGGGAATAAATAGCCCGGCGGCTGGTCTCCGGCTTGGGGCGCGCAGCAGGAGCTGGCGCCGGCTGCCCCCCTTCGGTGGCGCGCGCGCACAGCAGCCGGGAACCGACTGAACTGTGTTTCAGTCGGTTTGTTTTGAGGCAGAGGCTGACATGTGGGTCCCACCCCTCTTTTAACCTCTGAAATTTACTCCTAACAGCTGTGGTAAACAGTGAACCCTATTCTACCCTTGGCAATTCAAATTATTCACCCAAGAGCCATTTGAATTGATCAAAGTTCAAATGAGGTTTGGTTTGAATGAATTTCAGCACAAGTTCAGTTTGAAATTCAAATAAAGTTTGAATTTCTCCCCCTTAGCTCATGTCAAGATCAACTCCAAATGGAGTGAAAATTGGTGTGTGAGCTCACAAAAATGTGCTGAGTAAGAATATGCCTTCCACTTTCAAATTCATGGCATAAAAACAGTTTGAATTTGAATATGGTTTCAAACTGCCCTCTTCCTAACTATACCCAAAATGACCTCAAAAAGGTTTTGAGTTTGGGTGAAACTTGGCATGGACATCCTTAGCAAAGTGTAGGAGTTTTCATATGTCCAGCCCATCTATATCACATGTGGGAAGTACCACTTTTGCAATGTGTGAGTTTGTTCTCTAATGAGCATGTTGATAATTGTTAATCTCTCTTCATTTGTGTTCATCATTCTTGCTCAAATGAGGTGTGTGGTGTGGTGATGAACACTGCAAATGGTTGTCAAAACTGAGGCCCTTACAAGTTGTTGAGCAGCAAATAGCGTCTTTTGAAATTCATCGCACTAAAGCACCTCGAACTTGGCTTCAATACATCGCGCTAGAGAGTGTAGAAGCTACGTGCAAGCTGGCTCCAGCGTTGGTAGATTATGTAACCCGAATTTGGATTTAAACCGAGCTCGTTTATTCTACACTAGGGTTAGGGAAATGGTGGAATTCTCATCAACTGATTGATCATTTACTAAGAGGGTTTCAGCTACACAATCTATGGAGCATAGCACACCTTTCTTGTGCAGCAAGTGGGAGGCGACGACGGCCGTGGCGCTCGGTCCACGGTGATCCGAAATGGAGTCCGCCGGTGCACCTTGGAAGTTCGGCGCTGCTCTTCAATTTGCGGCCAACAGCAGCCAGCAACACCGGGGTTGAGTAGGTAGAACGCAAGAGCACACTGTGGCGATCATTTTTACTGTGGGGAGCTCGATCACACGAGGTTCGGTTGTGGTTTGCGATCGGGCGACACAGAGAGCGGGCGATGGCGGGTGTTCTTCGCGGGAGCAAACAGAGCTAGCGCGTGAGTGAGTGGGAGAGACGAAATTGCTTTGGTGCACGCTCTGTGTGGAGGATCAGACCGAGCGAAAGAAAACTGGGAAACAAGAGGTGGCGTCAGTTAGACATCGGTCGTGGGTCGGACGCCGGGAGCTGTCGCGTGCGCATTGCACCAGAGAAAACAGAGTCGGTTAGTGAAGTGTGTGGCTGACCACTGGGGTCCACCCACCTCATTTTCTTTCCTTCACTTTGCTTTGAGATTCCCACACATGGGTTGTCCAAATTTGACCAAAATTGGAGGTTAGGCCAAAATGATGTGAGGAATTTGAATCTAAATTCATATTTAAAAATTGAGCACGTTGGGTTCAGTTTTCAAATTCAAATTTGCATTTGAACTCTCCCTTGATTATTCCTCAGAATAAATGGTACATGATCTCTAAAATTCTCCAAATTTGATACTTAAGCTCTTGAATACATGAGGAATACATTGGTGAATTCACTTGGATGCATTTAGACAATCTGATCATGAATCCTTTTAAATGATTCAAATTGTGTTTAAATTTCCCTCCATCCTCTACACATAGAGTATGTGCACATGAGTGCAATTTAGGGAGTAGAGTTCTTTCCCTAGGTTAACATGTGATGAGAAAGGGCTAGATAAAATTTTTAACTCCCTCACATGTCCATTTTTGTGTTCATCATTTTATGTGACACAACTCAAGCTTTCCGTTGTCTTAACTTTGTTTCATAATGTGAAATAAAACTTTACAAAAGTTAGGGCTGTTACACCCGAAGGAAAGCAGCCTCCGCCTCCGTGAGATCCGGGAAGGGTGTTAGCTCCTCGTCATTGGAAGCCTCCAGGTACTTGTCTTGCCTTCTAGCCATTTTCTGAGTTTTGACTCCAACTTTTCAGCAAGAGGTGAAGATAGACTCCAAGAATTTTAGGATGGCACTGGAAGAGTCGCCGGAGGAGGAAGAGGCAAGAGCGGGTGGAGGAGGAGGTGCATCGGGAGCACCCCTCCTAGAAGATCCGCCAATATTTGGCACGATAGGAGGAATTTGAGGGTGAAGAGGTCTATGCTTGACGTCCTTCACAAACTCCAATCCCGACACCTTCTCATTGAGGCACATGATGAATGGAGCATAACCACATAAGCGGTTGGGAGTGTGGGATATGTTAAAGATGTCGTTGTAGATGTAGTCAAACACATTGAATTTCTCATCTTCACAAATCAACTTCAACAGGTGGCGGAGGTGGCCTTGAATCATCACCGCATCTCCGTCTTTAAGTGCTAAAGTCTTTCTCGAGATCTGGTTTAGCACACTAAAGAATGGACGGAGGATTTTTGTTGTAGGGGGATTGTAAAAGCCAACCTCGTACATGAACTCCACCTCCCCAAATCTATCGCCATGAGGTTGTGAATGATCAATTCATGGCTCAGGAACTCTTCAAGTCCTAGAATCCATGCAAACTCATCATATAGGACGGAGTATTGGACTCCGTCCGTCATCCATGAGATCTTCCTGTCCCCATAGGTGGAGAAGTAGCATGTGGTGTTAAACTGAGCCACTACCTCTGTGTTCCAGTCATATTGAAAGGCGAGAAGATCTTTAAGACCGTGATGCTCAGCGGCTTCTACAAGTGCATTGAAGGCTTGATGAATTTTCTTCTCCATATAGGGACAATCAACCCGCTGAGCATTAGAAACTGGAGTCTTCATCCTCAAGTAAACAAGGCGATAGTAGTCGTAATGGAAGTCACACCAAAAACGATGATCCGGTGTGGCCTTCTTATACTTGTAGGGATCCTTTTCGCTAAGTATCCTTGCCTTTTCAGAGCCTCCCCCATGGAAGACGTTGCTCGAAAGCTCCCGTTGCCGGTTAGGGTTATTCATGGGAGGTGTCATGACCAAGGGCCCAGTGGGGCCTCGTGGTGGAGCACTTGACCCCATGGGACGGTCTCGAATGACTAGTCCCCCGCTAGCATGTGCCTTTCTCCTTGGTGCTGCCCTTTTGGCGGGTACCGTCTGAACCGGGGCCTTTCCTTTCCCTTTGACTGCTTCTTCTTCATTCATGGGTCCTTTTCCTTTGTTGGCCGCTTGGGTCCTTTCTTTTTCACCTACGGAGACTATCATCTTTCTTTGGCTAGATCACTCTTCTTTAGATTGAGCTTGAGCAGCCTCTCTTTCGTGTCGCTTCTTGGTTCTAGCTTCACGGCGAGCCAGCTCTTGCGCAATTGCTGCATCCTCCTCCTCGCGACGGTGATAAAGCTCTTGCCGAGCCGCTTCTCGCTCCGGGTCGGAGAGGGGTGGGGAGTTGTCGTGTTGAGACATGCTGGAAGAGCAATTGAGCAAGGATATGGGTTCAGAATAGAAGATTATCGCGATAGAGGTGCAGCAAAAACACTAAGTTAGGGGTTAACTCAAGGTTTGGCCAGACTTGTCTGGTCTCTGATCGGACTAGTCTGGTCAGGAACAGACTTGTCCACCTTGTGTCCGGGCTAGTCTAGACTACCTGGGGTTAAACCCTAACTATGTGATTTTTCTACAAATCCTATCAATAGTTTGCAACAACCCTAGGGAGGAGTTGCATGAAGTTTATGGAGCACTAGACATCCTAGTTTATGGGAGAAACAACCTAGAATCGAGAGATTTGAAGAGATTAGATTTTGCCCCAAGAACGCACCTTGATTGTTCAAATCCGAGGAAATCGCCGGATTGAAGAGCGGAGAAGTCCGAAGATTGACTTCCCGAGGCTCCATGGGGCAGAGGACTCGGATCCTTTGAATTTTTTGGTGGAAATTCTCAAAAATTGCCAATGGGGGCGAGTTTGAGTGCGGACGCATAATGAGATGAGTTGTGGGTGGAGTGGGGGGTCTCGGGCCTGGCGGTTGGGTTAAGTCCCAAACATCCGGACTAGTCCGGTCGAAGATACCGGAGAAGTCCGGTGGCCGGACCAGGTCCGGAATGATTTGATCGTATGGACTAGTTCGGTTACGGGGTGGACTAGTCCGATGTAGGCTTGTCTAAACCTAGCCGGACTTGTCTAGGGCGCCGGACTTGTACGACCACTCGGGCGGATTAGCCGGCCCTTTACACTACACTCTCTTATATACGAAGAGATATGCAGGGAATGATCCATATAGACTAATTTTTCACAAGTATTCTCAATGAACATGGCCAGTAGAGCACACAAACAATCATACAATGGCCATGATTCAAGGAAATAATAATAAAAAATAATTTGATAGAAAATTGTGAGAGATAGTTTTTTGAAAAACATGCTTAGTTTTGAAGAGATTTAAACAATTAACAATCAGATGTGAAACATTTCAATCCATATTTCGAGAATCAAGGATATTTAACTCATTCCTAGGTTTGCAAAAGCGTTTTTCATCCAGTGGCTTGGTGAAGATGTCGGCTAGTTGTTTTTCGGTTCTAACATGTGAAATAACTATATCCCCCTTTATTGAGTGATCTCTCAGGAAGTGGTGCCGGATGTCAATGTGTTTGATCCTAGAGTGTTCAACAAGGTTGTGGGCAATTTTAATAGCACTCTCATTGTCGCACAGGAGTGGAATATGGTTCATATTAGGACCATAGTCTCTTAGAGTTTGTCGCATCCAAAGAAGTTGTGCACAACAACTTCCTGCTGCGACATACTCCGCTTTGGCTATGGATAGGGCAATGGAATTTTGTTTCTTGGATGACCATGATACTAGGGACCTGCCCAAAAATTGACAAGTACCGGAGGTACTTTTCCTATCTACTTTGCATCTGGCATAATCAGCATCGGAGTATCCGATGAGATTGGACTTGGACACTTTAGGATACCACAACCCTAGGTTAGGTGTATGAACTAGATAGCGCAAGATTCTTTTTACAGCTGTTAAATGACACTCTTTAGGAGTGGCTTGAAATCTTGCACACATACATACACTTAACATAATATCGGGCCTAGATGCACAAAGGTAAAGAAGGGATCCAATCATGGAACGGTATACCTTTTGATCCACGCTAGGGCTGTCTTGGTTGAGGTCGAGGTGTCCGTTTGTCACTATTGGCGTTTTGATGGGCTTGGCCTTCTCCATGTCAAACTTCTTGAGTATATCTTGAGTGTACTTGGTTTGACATATGAAGGTGGCTTTCTTGAGTTGTTTCACTTGGAAACCTAGAAAGAACTTCAACTCTCCCATCATCAACATCTCAAACCTCTCCGTCATGATTTTTCTAATTCTTCACAAAAAGATTGATTAGTAGAACCAAATATTATGTCATCGACATAAATTTGGCATACAAATAAGTCATCATCCAAGTTTTTAGTGAAGTGTATAGTCGTCCTTTCTAACCATTGTCAATAAGGAAATCTCTAAGACACTCATACCAAGCCCTAGGAGCTTGTTTGAGGCAGTAGAGGGCTTTGTGAAGCTTAAAAACATGGTTAGGATACTGATCGTCTTCAAAGACGGGCGGTTGTGTGAGGGCCCGGTCCCGATCACGGGGCCGTGCCGCTCGCCCGGGAATCGCATTGGGTGGTGCCGTGCGATGGGGCACCCAACAGCACACATAATAAAGCATCATATTACATAAATCAAGCGGAAGCTTACAAAGTGTAAATTTTACAAATACTTCTCAAAATAATCTACAGCGGAAGACTATTACAACTCACGTCTCATACCTATGCTAAGCAACAGAGAAGGTGTCCAGCCCGTGGACCCTTCTCGCTAGCAACACTATCACAATAGCAGCGGCATGGGCTGTCATGAGTTCACCACTTGGAGAGCTCCGAGTCTCATCGGACACACGTACATATCAGCGTACAGTTATTACCTGCAAAACAACTTATGCAGTATCCGTGAGCACGAATCTCAGCAAGACTTAACCGTCACCCTAGTCATGAAACTCTACATGCTGAAAATAGAGGGCTGAATTTAGAACTTTGCACAAAAGATGAACTTGATCTAAAGGGGGGTCCTTACTTCAAGTTTTAAGCAACTTTTATAGTCCTTGCGCAATTTACATCGAGACTCCACAATCAAACAAGAAACGCTTCATCTCGATGTCACTTGCCTGAGGTGAAAGTAACTTTAGTGAGCTACCCTAGACTCATACGGACCTTGCGCCATTAACGTCGAGACTCCACAATCAAACAACAAATGCTTTGCCTCGACGCTACTAGCCCAAGGTGGAAAATAAATTAGTGAAAGTGTTGATCATTCCTCATCTCCATTATGAGGATTACTCATAAAGCATATTAAGGTTTTCCTAGTTTATTACAACGTCACGACGCAGAGAACAAGTATGCTCACTACCGCGAGCGACGGTGATTGCAATCAATAACACCCGGCTGACACGACACGTACGCCCGTACTCGACATTGCACACAGCAACCATCACTGACATCGTACGTGGCAACCTTTCACACGACACCCAAATGTCGAACCAGTCCCACCGACTGGGATTAAGTCTCACTACGGCAAACCCTCGTAGAGCCGACTTCTCTATCCTTTCAGCATCTGCATCAGACGGTGAGGTATGCCTCGACACCCAGGTTAACATGTTACATCGGTTTCCTGGGTCCCATATAGCCAGTATGCATCCGGTACACAACTCAAACTTGTCCAATGGGCCGCACACGAGAACGGGCCTTAATCGACTCAGACATAGACTAGGTTCACAGGACCACGTCCTTGATCCTTCCATCCACTGCCCGATCTCCATTCCCAACTATGAGGATCAATTCCCAACTCTTCCTATTGATCCCCCTTAATCCCGGTTCATGACTAGGAAACTGCCTACTCGAGTTATGCCTCTTTTAATCCACTTTTGTTAACTTGAGATCAGCAGTTATAAACAAGTGTTAACCTACTCTACATTATACTCCAGGGTTTTCTAGGTCATGCATTTGGAGTGTCATACTTCCTAGACTTAATGCAATAAACAAAATGCTAGACATTATAAAGTGAATACAAATAAAAACTTTTAAACTTATATATATGAAGTTCAGTTAGTGAAGATCACTTGGCTTGATCAAGTGCTTTCCTCCTTCCTCGATTTCCACTCCAATAACTTCATGTACTTCACGTAGATGCTACACGTTATGAATATGCATATGGATTTAATTGTAAAGATTTTACTAACAAGTTCTAATGACAAGTTTAAAATCTGGAACTCTGTTTAAGAATTTAAAATGACACTAGTGCTAGTGGTTTGGGTTTGGGATTAAGCACTATGCTCAAGTGATAAGTGCATTTTCTCACTTGAGTGTTACTCCTCTAAATAGGTTGAACAGAACAGTGATGATCCAAAGCTCCAATGGAGCTGAAAATTTTCTTTTGAGTTTCTTGTCACAATAGAGTAGTTTGGACCAAAATTTAGGATTTTTCAATAAGTAGATCACTCAGAACAATTCCCTAAGTATTTAGGAAAAAGGGAATTAATTCTGAATAAACCTGCACCTTCATGCAAATTCAAGTGAACTACAATTTCAAACATATCTCAGGGAGCATGCATGAATTTTCCTAGGATTTTTGGAGCTAAGACTTACCCAGAACTGAATTTCCAAGTTTTGGAAATTCTCTGAAAATGTTTCTGTATTCAAGTAAATACAGCAACTTCAAATCTGAATTGCCCTACACAAATCAACTCCAAATGAGCTGAAACTTTTACAGGGGTTCACTAACATCCTACGGAATATTCTGGCAAAATTTTAGGATTTTTGGATGAACTAAACTCCCTCTAAAATTATTTTGCTGAAAAGATTTAAAGAATTTTACAGATTTAAATAATGGGTTTAATACAAATTGGTTTGTATATTTGGATTTAGGTTTCCAACCTGAATCCAACCCAATTTGAATCACTAAATTTGGAGCTTCCTATCAAAAGTTATGAGGTTCTAAAGTTTGGGAAAATTCTGGAATTCCAATTAACCGGGAAAAGTTTAAATCTCTGACAGCGGGTCCGGGCAACACGTGTCAGCTCCTCGGCTAAACCACACGGGACCACAGGGATATTTCCCGCACTTTCACAGATGATCCCGTGCAACAGAAGATCCCACCCCTATTCTCTGAGCGACTGACGTGCGGGCCCGGCCTCCTCGTCTTCTACCTCTCGCTCCCGCGCCCTCGCGCCGCCGGGCTTGCCGGAGCTGCGCTGATCTTCGCTGTCCGGCCATCTCCCTCACTCTCCCTCGCTGCTAGGGCCTAATTCCACACGCTGAACATGATGGGACCACTTCCCCCAACTGGCGGTGGCTCTATCATAGCCGGTGACGGTGCGGCGGCTCGGTACCATTTCGGCGATGTCGCCCGGCCAACCTAGCCCGCCAAAACGTCAGTGGAAGGACCCTACGGCACCGGTGAATGCTAGGGAAGATCGTCCAGGTGGTGAAACAGCCTGGAGATGGCTCTAACCTAGCTTTCACCATGAGCCCGATTCTTCACGCCACAGCCGCCGTTGGAAAGGTGGAAAATACACCGTGCACAGTGGGTTTCATGCGTCGGTTGCTAAAAGGAAAAGGATCGCCGGCTAGTCCAGCTTGTGTGTACAAGATTTAACGACCTAAGAATGAGGATAGAGGTCGAATTTGAATTTACTGTGCCGGAAGTTCGTTTTGTGCCCGCCGGAGAACTTTTCTCAAATTCGCGCTCGATAGATCATGTCATGGCTTGAGCTTTGGAGATGAGCACCACAGGGTCCTAGCGCGTCCGAGGCCACTCTTGCTCAGCCATGAAAGACTCTCTGCCGAGCTGTCCACGTGCGACCTCCGTTCGGTTGTGGTTTGGCCGCCGCAGATGATTGGTCTAGAGCCCGGGAATGACGGTACGCAGCTTGCTTGTGCGTCGAGAAGATGGGAACTGGACTCGCGGTGCCGTTTAGAAGCTCAGGGTGGAGGCGCGCGTATGTTTTCCGGGTTTTCGCGGTTTCTCCCGAGAGCATGGCGGTGAGTTCTCCGCTCGGTGTGTTTTTCGCGATGAGGCGGAGGCAGAGGGCGTTTTGCTCGGCTGTGTGGAGAGCAGATCACGTTGAGGAGGGGGTGAACCGCTGCACAGCTGCCAGCGCGAGGAACATGCACGAGGAGGTGGCGGCAGCGCCCTCAGCGGCTCCTGGGAGAAGCTCCTCGTAGTGTTGAAAAACAGGGACTGGAGAGGACTTTGGTTGCTTTGTGTGCAAGTTACCATTACCCCTATGACATGTGGGTCCCACCAGTCAGTGCCCCCTTATCCCTCAAAAGATCTCCAAAATTTGGCAAGTGAACAATTCAAATGGTGAGAGTTGAAAACTGAGCTGCATTTGGATAGTTGGACAAATTCCATCCAAATTCAAATGTATATTTGAATTCTTTGCACATTTATATCGTTTTTGGAAAAATGGATAGCAAACCTTTTCAAAAATTAATGAAACTTTGCCTACCCACTAATTTGGACCTAAGGAATCCAAATATGCAATTTGATTCTTGTGTTAGCTGCTGCAAACAAGAATTTGAACACAACAGTTTGAATTACCATTGTGTCCTCCCCTCATTTGAAATTTGACTTAAACATTTAGTTCAAATTACTGATTTTTATACACTTCCATTGCACTTGAGTACTTCAACTCTGTGGTCTTAACACACCTAGGGTCCAAACATGCAAGTAATCCTAAGATGGTTTTAGAACAATCTCTCATGTGTTATCATATTTGTAAAAAGTTTAAACTAGCCCCCTTTTTCATACACATGACACCAACATTTGTGCAAACTCAAGTTTATTTGTATTCATCCTTTTGGGACCTTTACATTCCTCCCTCCTTAAAAGGGAATCACGTCCCGAGATTACAAAAGAAATAAATCTACGACAAAAGTTCCGGATAGTTCTTGTGGATGTAATCTTCACTCTCCTAAGTCGCTTCTTCTGGTGTATGATTACTCCACATGACTTTGTAAAATTTCAAAGTCCAATTTCGAGTGATCTGGGTCTTTTCGTCGATAATCTTGATGGGCTGCTAGGCGTAGGTGAGATCCGGTCATAATATCTCCATATCTCCCGAAAGAATCTCTGTCGGCTTCTTCAAACACTTTCTCAAGTGTGATATATGGAAGATGTCGTGGACGCCCGATAAAGATGGTGGCAGCTTCAGATGGTAGGCTACCGGTCCACACCGTTCTGTAATAATGAATGGACCCACAAAGCGAGGAGCTAGCTTTCCCTTGACTCCGAATCGATGAATTCCCTTCATCGGGCATACTCGGAGATAGACGTGATCTCTGACTTCAAAATACAAGGGTCGGTGTCGCTGGTCCGCATAACTCTTCTGGCGAGATTGAGTGGCTTTGAGGTTTGCTTGAATAAGCTGGACCCGCTCTTCGGCATCTTTTACAAGATCAATGCCGAAAATCACCCTCTCACCGGATTCACACCAATTGAGTGGTGTACGGCACTTCCTGTCATAAAGTGCTTCGTACGGTGCCATTTTAATACTGGATTGGTAACCATTGTTGTAGGAGAATTCTGCTAATGGCAAATGGTTATCCCAATTCTTTCCATGATCTATTGCACATGCTCAGCATATCTTCTAAAATCTGATTCACCCTCTCCGTTTGACCGTCGGTTTGAGGATGGTATGCTGAGCTTCTAATCAACTTGGTTCCCAGATATTCATGTAGTTGCTCCAAAAAATGAGCAACAAATATAGAACCTCGATCGG
Organism: Neostapfia colusana; assembly: GCA_030760725.1. NCBI lineage: Eukaryota > Viridiplantae > Streptophyta > Magnoliopsida > Poales > Poaceae > Neostapfia > Neostapfia colusana. The sequence continues at coordinate 50,575,431 of JASWHV010000006.1, read as the reverse complement.
ATATGATGGTTTTGGGGACTCCGTGCAAGCACACAATTCTTGAGAGATACAACTCTGCATATTGCTTAGTTGAAAATCTCGTATTCACTGGGATGAAGTGGGCTGATTTTGTTAAGCGATCCACAATAACCCAAATGGAGTCATGCTTTCTGAATGTGTGAGGCAGTCTGACAATAAAGTCCATGCTGATGTCCTCCTACTTCCATGCCGGAATGCTTAATGGTTGCAGCATTCCCGCTTTCTTTATATTGTCAGCTTTGACTCACCGACATGTATCACACTTGGATACATATTTGGCAATTTCTCGCTTCATCCGAGTCCACCAAAATTTTGTCTTCAGGTCTTGATACATCTTATTGCTTCCTGGATGTATCGAGTACTTGGACATATGGGCTTCATCCAGGATTTTCTTCCATAGCTTCAGGTTCCGGGGTACCACGATACGGTTGTTAAACCATAACACACCTTGATCATCTTCCCGAAAACATTTCATTTTGTCCTCATTGATTCTTGCCCGGATTTTCTGCATTCCTTTATCTCTCTTCTGGGTTTGTACAATCTCTTCTCTAATGGTAGGCACAAGAGCAAGATTATAGAATGCCCCATACGGAATCACCCGCAAGCTTGGTTCTTCATCCTCATCCGGAATAACTGACAAGTTATTTACGTGGGACTTACGACTGAGTGCATTAGCCACCACGTTAGCTTTGCCCGGATGGTAATGGATCTCGAGCTCATAGTCTTTGATTAATTCCAGCCATCTCCTCTGCCTCATATTAATATCCTTCTGAGTGAAAATATATATTTGAGGCTCTTATGGTCGGTGTAGAGGTGCACTAAATTTCCAAGTAAGTAGTGCCTCCACATCTTCAATGCAAGCACCACCGCAGCGAGTTCTAGATCATGAGTAGGGTAGTGCTGCTCGTGGTTGCGGAGTTGACGAGATCCATAGGTGATCACGCATCTATCTTGCATTAAGACGCAGCCAAGTCTAATGCTTGAGGCATCACAATAAACATCAAATGGCTTTGTGGTGTCCGGTTGGGCTAAAACCGGTGCCGCTGTGAGATGTTTCTTCAAAGTTTGAAATGCCTCTTCAAAGGCCTCTGTCCACACATACTTGCTGCTCGTCTTCGATAGTTCTGTCATTGGTTTAGCCACCTTCGAGAAGCTGGGAATAAACCTCCGGTAATAACCCGCTAGTCCTAGAAAACTGCGGATTTGATGAACAGATGTCGGAGACTCCCACTTCAATACTTGCTCGATTTTAGTTGGATCTACGGCCACACCATACGCTGAAATAATGTGGCCTAAGAATGGTACCTTGCTGATCCAAAATTCACATTTACTGAATTTGGCATACAGGTTATGTTCTCACAATCGTTGGAGCACAATATGGAGATGTTTGGTGTGCGCTTCCTCTGATTTAGAATATACGAGAATGTCGTCGATGAAAACCACGACAAATTGATCCAACTCTGGCATGAATACAGAATTCATGAGATACATGAAATTTGCGGGTGCATTTGTTAACCCGAAAGACATGACTAGATATTCATAGAGCCCGTATCTAGTCGAGAAAGCCGTCTTCGGTATATCCTCCGCTCTGATTTTTATCTGATGATAACCGGACCGTAAGTCCATCTTGGAGAATACTTTGGCACCCACCAACTGATCAAATAATATATCAATCCGTGGCAGTGGATATTTATTTTTGATCGTCACTGCATTCAGCGGCCGATAATCCACACATAACCGAAGTGACTCATCCTTTTTCTTCACAAAGAAGGCTGAACAGCCCCATGGCGATGAGCTTGGTCGGATGAACCCTTTGTCCATTAAGTCCTTTAGCTGTTCTTTCAGTTCAGCTAATTCCTTCGGAGACATTTTGTACGGCCTCCGAGATATCGGCATGGTTCCCGGTGCTAACTCGATCTTGAATACCACGTCCCTTTCAGGCGGCATCCCTGGAAGATCGTCGGGAAACACATCTTGGTACTCACAGACCACTGGGATGTCCTCCAGTTTCATGGTCACACTGTGGTACACCACTGGATTTTTAGAATCCACGGCTTCAAGTATGAGTGTTTGAAGACCGTAGATCGGAGAGTCCAAACTAACAATCCGTGGACTGATGTCAAGAACAGCCCCGTGGTAGTTCATCCATGCCATTCCTAAGATCACATCGATCTTCTGCCCCTCCAATACAATGAGGGTTGTGGGGTATAATTTTCCACCAAAGCACAAAGGTGCTTTGATCACTACTTCATTGGCAGCTATGTTTCCACCGGGTGAGCGGATAAGATAGTGATCTTTTGGTGTAGTGGTGGAGAGCTCAGCTTTGCACATAAATAACCTGCTGATGAAATTGTGTGTAGCTCCAGAGTAAAATAATATCACTACGGGCAGTTCATTGAGGGTGAACATTCCCGCTAGCACAGGTGCCCCGTCCGGCACATCCTCTAGAGCTGTATGAAAAATGCATCCGGACTTTGGTGCTGTTCCTTGGAGCTGAGCACGGGGTTGATTTATACCCTGCTCTGGTGCAGTTACTCTGTGGCGTATCCTTTCTAGACACTTCCTGCTGATGTGACCCAAATACCCGCACGTAAAGCACGGTTTCCCAGCCGGTTCCATATTACTCTGAGTACGGACACTGGGTGTATTCTGCTGCAGCAAGAACGCTTGAGGAACAGAATAATGTGGCTGCATATACCGTTGTTGCAGCTGTCCAAATTCAGAATATTGAGATGAAAGACCCGAATATTGTTGGAGTCGTCGAGCCGGCTGCATCAGCTGACAGTTCAAAGTACCGTCCACCACCCGGTATTTATGAGGAGCAATACTGCTACTCTCCGGTGGTATACGGTTCTTCCTTTTCTCAGCCTGAACTTCTCGCTGAGCATCTTCAACCATGATGGCAGCACTCATGAATTCGTTGAAGTTCTTTCGATCAGCTAAAACGAGCCTTTCCTTTAACTTGGGATTGAGGCTGCGGAAGAACCATTCACACTTTTTGCCTCAGTGTTCACATGTTGAGGCGCATACTGTGCCAGCTTGTTGAACACTCGCGAATGCTCGTATGTATCCCTCCCTCCTTGTTTTAAGACCAGAAACTCCTCGAGTTTCCGCCGAATTATTCCGGAAGGAACATGATAAGCAAGAAATGCCTTCTGGAATTCCATCCATGTGAAATGATGTCCAGCTGGTAAGGAGGCGAGTTAATTTGCCCACCATGCACTGGCGGACCCGTGAAGTTGTTGCGCCGAGTATAGAACCTTCTGATGTTCGGTGCATTGGAGCAACCCAAACTTAGACTCAATGGTACGGATCCAGCCATCCACCACCAGAGAATCCTCAGCTTCAATGAAAACCGGTTGTTGAGTTGCTAAGAACTCAACATAGGAATTCAGTTGGGGTTGGCGCAAGTCTTCATCTTGACATCCCCCTTGACGGGATGTATTCATCACCAGGGTGCGGAGCAAGTCGGTTCGCTCATCGCTTGCACCCATCATGGCAGCCAGAATGTCCACCATTGTGACCGTAGGTGAAGGTCCTGGTGGCGGTTGCGGAGCTCGCTGCTTCCGCTGTGGAGAGTTATCACCACCACCACTGGAACCACCCACCTCACCCATGGAACGAGTTCGCACCATTCTGCAATTGCAAGAGTTCATTATCAGTTCAACACTATCACTTGATTTATTCCATGAACAAAGTAGTGAAACACTGATAATAAAATCTTAACATGTAAGTAAAATGATTTAAGCGCAAACTGATGTACTAACAGCAAGGATTTAAAAGCAGATTGATCGGTCCTCAAACAAACCAGATTTTGATCCAGTTAAAAGCACTTTCATAACTCAAGTTTAACTTCAAACGAGTATTCAAATGCCTACATATCACTTCTGGATCAAAAGTTATGATTGCTCAAAGTTGACAGAATATCTGGATAAAATTTGCCAGCATCTCCTTTGTATGTGGCTGATTTATCGCAGTTGTATACACAGATGCAATATGAATCTGAACCAACTTTGAACTACAACAATGTTGCATATCTCATAACCTTTCCAACGGTGTATCACAGGCTCCATAGGGATTTTTCTACAGGAAGTCATGGCTTAAAAACAGAAAGATCCAGAGAGGTTTCGTTGCTGTCCTGGTTCTGAACAGTTTGCCTTCAGTTGGACTTTCCACCCAGTTAATGTATAATTTTGCTCTGTAGGTCTACAAAGAAGTTGTAGAGCACTTGAAAAGATTTCAAAAACTGTATCATACACCTTAATTGGTTAAAGCTACTCAGAGTTATGCTCTGTCAAAATCCAGCAAAAATTCCTGCCAGAAACAGAGCACTCCGTTTTTGAAATCTTAGAAACCTAGACACTCTCTCATTTGAATCTTAGTTCAAAATAAGAGTACAGTAACTAATATTTGTTTCAAACTTCCATTTTTAGTTGAAAGTTAGATCATGAATCATTTCTTCATAGGGAAGAGTATTATTAAGTGTAGTACGATGTCGATGCACTGTAAGAGCAATGTCGGTACTACGTAGCCTCACCAAAGAAAATCCTAACCAGATTATACCGGTATATCCGTCTCAACTGTGGCACTAAACGGGCTCTCACACACGCGTACTACACGGGATACATACGTGGTTAGTACCTGCAGAAGAAAACTCAATGATGACGCACACATCGGTTTTCCTCATTTCAGGCAGTTCCATATCATACTAAAAACATACGCCCCGTATCATTTCCATACGGGTCGTCCTTGAGTCAAGCCACATCTCAAGGTACATGGTCGTGTTTTTACACCACACGACGGAGAACCCAAGTAGAGCGTGAACGGGTCGTCACGGTTGGGAATTTTATCACCCCAACAGATACCACCTACTGCCCTGCAGGGCACGCCGATGGCAAGCGCTGTGTATGTCCTTCTAGGCTATTTCCAGAAGAACACACTATCGCGTTACTGACCACACGATGGGGTCTCCACTCACTTGCTTAATGCACACTAGGGATCAACATTTCATATGAACTCAGGAACATGAAGAGTCCAAGAGTTTCATATTGACGTCTCACACCAAGCTGTGAGACCTATCCAGAACCACTTTCCTCGTCAGGGGAGCTAACCGAAATTGAACCGCTTTCAGTGGCGTTCCTTACCATGCTTACCTGAGCGTAGGTGCATCATTACATAATCAGTATTTCAGAATTATAACAAGTATGTTAGTCATGCCACTTTAAGTAACTATATTACTATAGTCCTTATGTGGGCCTAATACCGTATCCTCACCGTAACCTAGATTTTTGTCGTAATACGATCCTTATTCTGTGCACTATCACCAATGCGGCTCTTATACCACGCTGTGAGGGCCCAGTCCCGATCACGGGGCCGTGCCGCTCGCCCGGGAATCGCATTGGGTGGTGCCGTGCAATGCGGCACCCAACATCACACATAATAAAGCATCATATTACATAAATCAAGCGGAAGCTTACAAAGTGTAAATTTTACAAATACTTCTCAAAATAATCTACAGTAGAAGACGATTACAACTCACGTCTCATATCTGTGCTAAGCAACAGAGAAGGTCTCCAGCCCGCGGACCCTTTTCGCTAGCAACGCTATCACAATAGCAGCGGCAGGGGTTGTCATGAGTTCACCACTCGGAGAGCTCCGAGTCTCATCGTACACCCGTACATATCAGCGTACAGTTATTACCTGCAAAACAACTTATGCAGTATCCGTGAGCATGAAGCTCAGCAAGACTTAACTGTCACCCTAGTCATGAAACTATACATTCTAAAAATAGAGGGATGAATTTAGAACTTTGCACAAAATATGAACTTGAGCTAAAGGGGGGTCCTTACTTCAAGTTTTAAGCAACTTTTATAGTCCTTGCGCAATTTACATCGAGACTCCACAATCAAACAAGAAACGCTTCATCTCGATGTCACTTGCCCGAGGTGAAAGTAACTTTAATGAGCTACCCTAGACTCATACGGACCTTGCTCCATTAACGTTGAGACTCCACAATCAAACAAGAAACGCTTTGCCTCGACGCTACTAGCCCAAGGTGGAAAATAAATTTAGTGAAAGTGTTGATCATTCCTGATTTCCATTATGAGGATTACTCATGAAGCATATTAAGGTTTTCCCAGTTTATTACTACGTCACGACGCAGAGAACAAGTATGCTCACTACCGTGAGCGATGGTGATTGCAATCAATAACACCCGGCTGACACGACATGTACGCCCATACTCGACATTGCACACAGCAACCATCACTGACGTCGTACGTGGCAACCTTTCACATGACACCCAAATGTCGAACCGGTCCCACTGACTGGGATTAAGTCTCACTACGGCAAACCCTCGTAGAGCCGACTCAGATGATGAGGTATGCATCAGATGATGAGGTATGCCTCGACACCCAGGTTAACATGTTACATCGGTTTCCTGGGTCCCATATAGCCAGTATGCATCCGGTACACAACTCAAACTTGTCCAACGGGCCGCACACGAGAACGGGCCTTAATCGACTCAGACATAGACTAGGTTCACAGGACCACGTCCTTGATCCTTCCATCCACTGCCCGGTCTCCATTCCCAACTATGAGGATATATTCCCAACTCTTTCGATTGATCCCCCTTAATCCCGGTTCACGAGTAGGAAACTGCCTACTCGAGTTATGCCTCTTTTAATCCACTTTTGTTAACTTGAGATCAGCAGTTATAAACAAGTGTTAACCTACTCTACATTATACTCCAGGGTTTTCTAGGTCATGCATTTGGAGTGTCATACCTCCTAGACTTAATGCAATAAACAAAATGCTAGACATTATAAAGTGAATACAAATAAAAACTTGTAAATTTTTATGCAAACCGGGGCTTGCCTTTGTTTTGCAGGGGACTTATATATATGAAGTTCAGTTAGTGAAGATCACTTGGCTTGATCAAGTGATTTCCTCCTTCCTTGATTTCCACTCCAATGACTTCAAGTACTTCACGTAGATGCTACACGTTATGAATATGCATATGGATTTAATTGTAAAGATTTTACTAACAAGTTCTAATGATAAGTTTAAAATCTGGAACTCTGTTTAAGAATTTAAAATGACACTGGTGCTAGTGGTTTGGGTTTGGGGTTAAGCACTATGCTCAAGTGATAAGTGCATTTTCTCACTTGAGTGTTACTCCTCTAAATAGGTTGAACAGAACAGTGATGATCCAAAGCTCCAATGGATCTGAAAATTTTCTTGTGAGTTCCTTGTCACAAGATAGTAGTTTGGGCCAAAATTTAGGATTTTTCAATGGATCACTCAGAACAATTCCCTAAGTATTTAGAAAAAAGGGAATTAATTCTGAATAAACCTGCACCTTCATGCAAATTCAAGTGAACTAAAATTTCAAACATATCTCAGGGAGCATGCATGAATTTCCCTAGGATTTTTGGAGCTAATACTTACCCAGAACTGAATTTCCAAGTTTTGGAAATTCTCTGAAAATGTTTCTGTATTCAATTGAACACAGCAACTTCAAATCTGAATTGCCCTACCCAAATCACTTCCAAATGAGCTGAAACTTTTACAGGGGTTCACTAACATCCTAAGGAATATTCTGGCAAAATTTGAGTATTTTTGGATGAACCAAACTCCCTATAAAAGTCTTTTGCTGAAACGTTGTAAAGAATTTTCCAGAATTAAATAATGAGTTTCATAAAATTTGGGTTGTATATTTGGATAGAGTTTTCCAACCTGAATCCAACCCAATTTGAATTACTAAATTTGGAGCTTCCTAGCAAAAGTTATGAGGTTCTAAAGTTTGGGGAAATTCTGGAATTCCAATTAACCGGGAAAAGTTTAAATCTCTGACAGCGGGTCCAGCCAACACGTGTCAGCTCCTCGGATAAACCACACGGGGCCACAGGGCTATTTCCCGCACTGTCACAGACAATCCCGTGCAACAGAAGATCCCACCCCTATTCTCTGAGCGACTGACGTGGGCGCCGCCGGGCTTGCTGGAGCTGCGCTGATCTTCACCGTCCAGCCATCTCCCGCGCTCTCCCTCGCCGTTAGGGCCTAATTCCACACGCTGAACACGATGGAACCACTTCCCCCGACTGGCAGTGGCTCTAACATAGCCGGCGATGGTGCGGCGGCTCGGTACCATTTCGGCAACGTCGCCCGGCCAACCTAGCCCGCCAAAACTTCAGTGGAAGGACCCTACAGCACCGGTAAACGCTAGGGAAGATCGTCCAGGTGGTGAAACAGCCCGGAGATGTCTCTAACCTAGCTTTCACCGTGAGCCCGATTCTTCACGCCACAGCCGCCGTTGGAAAGGTGAAAAATACACCATGCACAGTGGGTTTCATGCGTCGGTTACTAAAAGGCAAAGGATCACCGGCTAGTCCAGCTTGTGTGTGCAAGATTTAACGACCTAAGAACGAGGATAGAGGTCGAATTTTAAGTTACCGTGCCGGAAGGTCATTTTGTGCCCGCCGGAGAACATTTCTCAAATTCACGCTCGGTAGATCATGTCATGGCTTGAGCTTCTGAGATGAGCACCACAGGGTCCTAGCGCGTCCGAGGCCACTCTTGCTCAGCCGTGAAAGACTCTCTGCCGAGCTGTCCACGTGCGACCTCCGTTTGGTTGTGGTTCGGCCGCCGCGGATGATTGGTCTAGAGCTCGGGAACGACGGTACACGGCTTGCTTGTGCGTCGAGAAGATGGGAACTGGACTCGCGGTGCCGTTTAGCAGCTCATGGTGGAGGCGCGCGCATGTTTTCCCGGTTTTCGCGGTTGCTCCCGGGAGCGCAGCGGTGAGTTCTCCGCTCGGTTTGTTTTTCGCGAGGAGGGGGAAGCAGAGGGCGTTTTGCTAGGCTGTGTGGAGAGCATATCACGTTGAGGATGGGTTGAACCGCTGCACAGCTGCCAGCGGGAGGAACATGCATGAGGAGGTGGCGGCAGCGCCCTCAGCGGCTCCCGGAAGAAGCTCCTCGTAGTGTTGAAAAACAGAGACTGGAGACGACTTTGGTTGCTTTGTGTGCAAGTTACAATTACCCGTATGACATGTGGGTCCCACCAGTCAGTGCCCCGTTATCCCTCAAAAGATCTTCAAAATTTGGCAAGTGACCAATTCAAATGTAGAGAGTTAAAAACTGAGCTGCATTTGGATAGTTGGACAAATTCCATCCAAATTCAAATGTATATTTGAATCTTTGCACATTTATATCCTTTTTGGAAAAATGGATAGCAAACCTTTTCAAAAATTAATGAAACTTTGCCTACCCACTAATTTGGTCCTAAGGAATCCAAATATGCAATTTGATTCTTGTGTTAGCTGCTGCAAACAAGAATTTGAACACAACCGTTTGAATTATCATTGTGTCCTCCCCTCATTTGAAATTTGAGTTGAACATTTAGTTCAAATTACTGATTTTTAAACCCTTCCATTGCACTTGAGTACTTCAACTCTGTGGTCTTAACCCACCTAGGGTCCAAACATGCAAGTAACCCTAAGATGGTTTTAGAAGAATCTCTCATGTGTTATCATATGTGTAAAAAGTTTAAACTAGCCCCCTTTTTCATACACATGACACCAACATTTGTGCAAACTCAAGTTTCTTTGTATTCATGCTTTTGGGACCTTTACAGGTTACTCCACATACACCTCCTCCTTGATCAGTCCGTTGAGGAAGACACTTTTCACATCCATTTGATACAACATGAAATCATTGTGAGTAGCATAGGCCAATAATATACGAATCGATTCAAGTCTAGCTACGGGAGCAAAGGTTTCATCGAAGTCCAAACCTTCAACTTGTGAGTATCCCTTGGCCACAAGTCAAGCCTTGTTTCTTGTCACTACCCCATGATCATCTTGCTTGTTTCGAAAGACCCACTTGGTGCCTACTACGTTTGCATTTGGTCTTTCCACAAGCTCCCACACTTTGTTTCTTTTGAAGTTGTTGAGCTCCTCTTGTATCGCCATTACCCAATCCGGTTCTCGTAGAGCATCTTCAACCTTGAAAGGCTCCAATGAAGACACAAAAGAGTAGTGAGAACAAAAGTTAGCCATACGAGAGCGAGTCATTACCCCCTTGGAGTTGTCTCCATGTATGTTGTCAACGGGATGATCCCGTTGTACACATTGATGGACTCTAGGGTGTGGCACACTTGGTCCTGGGTGAACTTCTTCCTCTTTATCTCCCCCTTGATCGCTACGGCCATCGTGGCCTTCGATGTCTTGAGCACGGTGACCTTGATCTTGTTCTTGATATAGAGGATCTTGTGCTTGATCTTTTGTTTGGGTCACTTCTTGTGACGAGGATGGGTCACTTGGGTCTTGTAGCTCTTGTGGTTGTATGTCACCAAGTGCCATTCTTCCTAATTCCATACATGGTGCTTCTTCTTCATCTAGCGCACATTGATAAACTTGCTCCCTTTGGGAGCCATTAGTTTCATCAAATACTACGTCACGTTTGATTTCAACACAGCCGGTGGTTTTGTTGAATACACGATAGGCGTAGGTGTTTGAATCATAACCAAGCAAGACACCTTCATCGGATTTAGAGGCGAACTTTGAAACTCGAGACTTCTTGTTAAGAATATAACACTTGCTACAAAAGACTCTAAAGTAGGAGATATTAGGTTTGTTACCCGTTAGAAGTTCATAGGGAGTCTTCTTCAAGAGATGATGGAGGTAGAGACGGTTTGTGGCATGGCAAGCGGTGTTAACCGCTTCTGCCCAAAACCGATCAGATGTCTTGTACTCATCAAGCATTGTTCTTGACATCTCTATTAGAGTTCGGTTCTTCCTTTTGGCCACCCTATTTTGTTCGGGTGTGTAGGGTGCCGAAAACTCATGCTTGATGCCCTCCTCGTCCAAGTACTCTTCTACTTGGGTGTTCTTGAATTCGGCGCCGTTGTCACTTTATATCTTCTTGATTCTCAAAGAGAACTCATTTTGAGCTCTCCTCAAGAAACTCTTAAGGACACCTTGAGTTTCACCATTATCATGCAAGAAAAATACCCAAGTGAAGCGAGAAAAATCATCGATAATGACTATACCATATTTATTACCGCCAATGCTTATTTAAGCAATAGGACCAAAGAGGTCCATGTGAAGCATCTCTAGTGGTCTTGTTGTCGTCATCATATTCTTGGTGGGATGAGCTACTCCAACTTGTTTCCCGGCTTGGCATGCGCTATAAGGTCTATCTTTCTCAAAAACAACATTCTTAAGACCTCGGACGTGATTACCTTTGAGAAGCTTTTGAAGATTTCTCATACCAACATGGGCTAGCCTACGATGCCATAGCCATCCCATGTTAGTCTTTGCCATCAAGCATGTGTCAATTTGAGTTTTATCCGCGGAGAAGTCCACGAGATAAAGCTTTCTCTTGAGCACACCTTTGAAGGCAATTGAGTTATCAACTCTTCTAGTGATAATCACGCCTTCGTTAGTGAATAAGCAATTAAAATCTTTGACACATAATTGAGATATGGATAGAAGGTTATAATTTAGTGACTCAACATGCATAACATTTGAAATGGTGTGTTGTAGAGAAATTGAGATTTTACCCATACCTAGTACCTTTCCTTGGCTATTGTCACCGAAATAGATACCTTGACTTGGATCATTGGTTTCTTCATACTCTACAAACATCTTTCTCGCTCCTGTCATGTGGTTGGTGCAACCACTATCTAATACCCACTTTGTACCACCGGAGGAGTACGGCTACAAAACAAGTTTAGGCTTTGGTTTTAGGTACCCAAGCTTGGTTGGGTCCTTTGAGGTTAGTGACAAGAGTTTTGGGTACCCATACACAAGGCTTTGGGCCGTTGCGGAGTGTCCTAACATATTTTGCATAGACATACCCAAATTTGCTTCTCATTAGTACATAAGAAGCATTAAAATCATTGAATAAAGTAAGCACTATTAGCATCTTTAGCACATTTATCAAAATTTTCCATTTTAGAGAGGTAGAAACATGACATTCATTCATAGTTTGTAGTTTGGTATGATCCTTCCTTGACAAAGGCAATATGAATCTTGTTATTCTTAGGAATTTTTGCATTTTGCTTTGCTTCCCTTGAATAACCAAGACCATCATTGATCAAGGGAGACCTTGCAATCGAGTATGCACTGCGTGCATACTTAATCTTCTCCTTGTCAAAGATGCCACCCTTAGGTGTACTCTTGCTCTTTGCCATGTTAAGCTCATTTTTAAATTAGATACAGGTTTTACACATTTACAGGTTTTAGTGTTTGACTCTAAATTTGACAAGTTTGAGCTTGTTGAGGCGGAAGAGGTAACACTCCACTTGAGAGTTTCAAATTGTGCTTCAAGATCCTTGTGAGATTTGTTCAAACTCACAAGCTCATCTTGGAGCACAACATTCGAGCTCTTGAGACATGAGGAGGTCTCCTTGCATTCCGCAAGTTCAAGTTCAAGCGCCATGTTCTTCTCCTTCCCAAGCTCGAGGAGCTTCTCAAGGTATAGATTCTTTTTCTTCTCTTTAATAAGCAAGTCATCTTGTCTCTCAAGAAGTTCCTCCTTATCTAAAATTTCATCGAAGAGCATTTTAATTTTAATTAGGCAACTTTTACTCAATCCTTCAAACATATATTTATTTTCACTATCACTATCAAAATCTTCATATTTAATAGAACGCGGGTAGAGTTTAGTTTCTACCTTTCGCTTTCCCTCCTTTCCTATGAGACATATGTGGTTTGAGCTCTTCCACTCTCCCTTGTTAGGCAGGAGAGTCTTCTTCGTTGTTGCCTTCTTGATGGTGACGGTTGCCACTTCCGCTTCATCATCGGAGGAGGACTCATCATTGGAATGCCGCTCTTTGCCAACATGAGCGTTCCCATGTGCCTTCTTCTTCTTGAATATCCTCTTCTCTTGAGACTTTTCATCTTTGTTCTTCTTCTTCTTATCCTCTTCCTTTTTGTACGGGCAATTATCGATGTAATGCCCAAACTCGCTGCAATTGTAGCAAGCTTTCTTGGTTCTTGACTTGCTTTTGTCCTTACCCTGCTCTCATAGTTTGGCCCTCTTATTTTCTTCATCATTCTTTTGAATCTCTTGATGAAGAAGACCAACTCCTCATCATCCATATCTGTGCTTTCTTCTTCACTTTCTTCATCATTACTTGAGACTTGTACCTCTTTACTTTTGGCCTTGGGTGATACTTTGAGAGCAATGCCCTTTTTCTTGGTGGATGTAACCTTGGCATGGTCGTTGATGTGGCGTGCTTCCATCTCCATCGTCTCATGGTTGATAATTTTACCAAGCACCTCATCCGCAGTCATTTTGTGGAAGTTTGGACCCTCTCAGATGAGGGTGTAAAGTGTCACATTGTGACGCATGAAGGCCCTTATCATCCTTTAACTACTTCATGACCCGTCCACTTCTTACAACCGAACGCTCGACTCTTGTTGATGAGAGTTTTGAGTCAGTTGTACATCTCTTGAGGGGTCTCGTCATCTTCCATGACAAATCTTCCAAGCCCCCCGTCAATCATCTCTATCTTTGCTTCTCCAACGGAGCGGTTGCCTTCATGTGCAATTTTGAGCGTGTCCCATATCTCTTTGGCTTGTTCCAACCCATCCACCTTGTTGAATTCTTCTTGGCTCAAGGAAGAGTTGAGCACGACCGCCGCTTGAGCATTGCGGTGGATGAGTTGTTCTTGCTCCAGAGTAAGCTCTTCATCATCCACGGAGATATCTACACCTGTAAGAACAATGTGCCGAAGTGTAGGGTTGAGAGAAATAAGGTGCAATTTCATGTTGTATTTCCACGTAGTATAGTTGGTGCCATCAAAATGTGGAGTTTTGCCCTAGCGAATAGATAAATAATTTGTGTGCGAATTTAAGCGCTCATAATTGAAAGGATATCGCGTGTAGTCCTCTTCAGGCTTCTTGAGTTTTTTTCTTTCTCAAGTCTCCCCCTCCTTCTAGCTTCGTATTTTGCTCTTTGAAGAAGATCTGCAAGGCACTTCACTTCTTCATCTTCATCATCGGTCTCCAAGTCGAAGGTAGGGGACCTTGGCATGTCCTTGCTTGAGTTGACAGTCTTGTGGGGCGAGAGCTTAAGTGCTTCAATGCCGTGAGTGATGTTCTTGCTGACGCCGGTGGTGTCGACGATCGGTAATTCGTTCTTGTCGTTTGCCCCCATCTCCTCTCTAAGAGGTTAAGCTTTTAAGAGAGTTAGGCTCTGATACCAATGGGAAAATCTGAAATACGGCTTAATAAAACTGATCAATTCACAAAGTGCGGACTAGTCCGGTCCTGGGGGCGGACTAGTCCGGTCACAAAGAAATTTAACTCAAGATAGACAAAACACACGATTTATCCCGTGGTTCAGCTTCACCAAGAAGGCTACATCCACGTTGAGAAGTCTACAAAGGACCAGGTTGCTCTCAACGTTATCCTCACCAAGCTACCACACAGGTTGGCTTGTTCTTCCACTAAATCACAAAGATTTCACAATAATTCATTGGGCGACTCACAAATTGAGGCCCCCACAAGATTTCAGCATAAAACACTTACAAATAAGCACCCTCAACAACTCACTGCCCACTTAGAGTGAGAGAATCAACCAAGAGCTCAATGCTGCTCACTCCCTTTTTTCTCCTCTTCCTAAAACTCACAAGCCCTCAAGAATCACTCTTTGGGCTCCAAGAATTGGAGAGAGGGGGCTAGAAAAGCTCTAGGAAGGCTTGTATCGATGTTAGGGTTCTTACTCTTGTGCTTTGAGGTTCGGGGATCCCATTTTTATAGAGGTCCCGGTAGCTAGCCGTAGCCACCCCAAAAGGTCCAGACTAGTCCGGCCTTTACCGGCCTGCGGGGACCGGTGACATCACGCTTCACCAACTAAACGGTCATATCCTACCAACCAAATGGTCACCCGCCTCCTTTTGAATTTAAATGATCACAACACCACGAACTAGTCCGATCTTCAATAGACTAGTCTGATCTCACACAAAAACAACTGTTTTGGTTGAGAACGGACAAATCTGGTCCACCGGACTAGTCTGGCCTCAAGGGGCGGACAAGTCCGGCCATCCAGGACTTAGTCCCTGCAGCTACTTCCAAGTCTCAAATGGATTAGTCTGACTTACAAAGGACTAGTCCGATCTTACACAGAACCTCTTGTCTCAGTTAGAAAAGGACTAGTCTGAACCGGTGGACTAGTACGGCGCCAAACGGCGGACTAGTCTGGTCCTTCATATCTTAGTTCCTGAAGAACTCAGACACACTCTCCACGGAATAGTCTGTCCCTAAACGGACAAGTCCGAACTCACACAGAACCTCCTGGTCCATCCAACGTCGGATTAGTCCAATGTTACTGGAGTCCGACCTTCCAGCCCGGACAAGTCCGGCCCTATTCTCAGGGACGTCTCAACTCTTCACTCTACTCAACCTAGACTCGGACTAAGAGCTCTTAGATGATTCTCAACACTTTGACCCTATAAACACACTCAAAGGCTAAACTCAACACAAGAGAATTTAAACTCTAAATTCTACTCTTCTTGTATGTTCGCCCTTTTTCTCCTCTTTTCCCTTTTTGAGTGCATCCATCTTCGTCTATTTCTTAATCACCTGTACTTGCACTTGTAATGCTCATTAGTGCCTTAAGTGTTGTCATTAATCGTCAAAACCCACGGGGATTTCGCCCAGATGCACTTTCACTACCCGCAGAGGAGAGGTCCGGAGCTTCCACGTGTCTCCCTGGGACAAGCTGAAGACAAGGGCCAAACTTCCCTTAGGTCCTTACGCTGCCGAGGACCCGGAAGGAGTGGTAGCCACACTGCCAGAAGGCCCTGGGTCCTTACGCTGCTAAGGACCCGAAGGAACAAGCTCGAGACATCGGCAAAGAGCTATCCACATCGACTAAGTCATCTGGACCCTTGCGCTGATAAGGGTTCAAAGTCTATATCAATAATTCAAGACAATACAAGACTTGAAACAAAGAGGTTCCATTGATGAGAGAGTTCTGGCATACAAAAGGGGGTACAAGGCAACTAAGGAACTCAGCAGCTACAAGTCGAGCAATCTACTGCTCCATGGCATACTTTGTTGTCCCCCAAGCCAATCAAAGACACCCGGTTCCGAAAATAGAACCAAGTGAATGCATATGTGTGCCCAAGATGTTCATCACACATACACATGTAATACAAAAACTGAATTCAGAATATAACCACAAACAAATAGGGTTTAAGTACTTTATTACAATGACTCAACGTCTCACTCATGAATCTCTAACTTATTCTTGCAGCAGAAGTCTCTAAACGACAGCGGAAAGTGACTAAAGACAGCAGGCTCCATTTTTGACTCCACATGCATGTTGACGGTAGTTCGCACACCTAGTACTCCACATGGTCCTCGAAGTAATCATCTCCTGTAGCTGATGTTTATGTGGTAATGCAAGGGTGAGTACATGTCGTACTCAGCAAGTACGGGAAAAGTATGACATGTAGCTTACAACAAGGTAGGCAATAAAAAGGCTCATTGCAGCAAGCAAATTTTATTTCACAAACATGGTAAAAACAGCAACTATTTCTAGGTGAAATTTATCCCATCATAATCAAGTAAATCAGCAATATTCTCTCATCATAATTCACCATTTATCAAATCTCATCCAGCCATTAATCTTTCTCAAGTTCATCTCATACTCATAAATATTCATCACCATCTCATATTCATATAACTGAAATCAAACTCATTAGCATGACTCAAAACAGTCCCAAAAACCAATCCCAGTGACCATACCATAACCATACCGAATAACCATCCCAAGTTTTTCCCTATAATCATGGAAGTTGGCTAGGTGCTTGTGACCGGAAGCACGGCTATCATGATAGTTTTACACTCTGCAGAGGTGGCACCACTTTACCCACAAGTTCGTGATTTCGTCACCCATCGCGACTGCAGAACCTCCATTATACCAGTACACAACCGTCGGTGTATGGCCAAGAGATCACAAAATAGACTTTACAAAGGGGCTACTAGATGTATGGACTCACTGAGGTTTCACCGGTAGGCTCGAATCACCATTCTCCTACCCACGGGCCCCCTCTTGTGCCATTCAGTTCCCAGGGCAGTCCTCCTCGACTCCCACGCCATCCACGGTGCATAACAAGCTAGCAACACACCTAATTAATCAGCAAAGCCGCACACATACTTGGCCTTGTGGTGGCACTGTTTTCCTGGCATATTCTCGCATGAACCGGTCCTTAGATCTACGGCAAGTACCACCATCTTATCCAGCAACATCCACGAACCAAGCTTGCCTAGATCTCCCCGATTCCATGCCTATTAACATTATCAAGATCTCATCATCATTATTCATATGAGTGCAGTAGCTAGACATGTTTTATTTTAGCTTCCTGTATCCCGTGAATTAATGGAAGCAAAAAGAAAAAACGACCATACCCGACTCATCAACTTTCCCGGCGACAAGGATGGTTAACAAAACTAGTAAACTCCTATAAAAGGGTGTCCCATCAAATTGACTCAAGCATATGAGTTTTCGCAAAGAAAACAGTTTCGAAAGATGGGATCAATATGGTCAAGGGGCACTTGCCTTGCTCCCGTGGTTCTTGTTGTTCAAGTGTCTCGAAGTCTTGGTGCTGTAGTTCCTCGTAGATGGCCTCTTGAGCTTGTCCTTCTACTCACGATCATGCACATACAAAATTCACAGCAATCAATCATCATGCACAAACTTTACTCAAGATGCAATGGAGTCGATGGATGCAAATGCTATGGTGCTGTTTTATTAAACCAGTTTGTACGTGTTCTTGCATGTTTTAATGGTCTTCAATGGGGTTTTATGATGAACAAAGGTGTAGGGATTAAGTGTGGACGTGGTGATGATCTTGACACAAGATCTAGATCAATTCCACCGTCAAAAATCGATCAAAACATGATCTGTCCCATGCAAAAGTTTCTGCTCGAAGGGGGAGAAGAAAATGGATGCGTAGAAACAGTGGTGATGTCGTAAGATGGGTAATGGAGACCTACCTCTCTTCCTCCTTGTGGCAGGGCCTTTCTCCTAGCAATGGCAGCAGCGGAGAATTTTTCTATGGAAAATTTTGGTAGGACAGATCGTCGGCTTCTTTTCCGGAGATGGCGAGGCGTGACAGGGCTCGTCGGCGGGTCTCGACGACGGGGCTCGACGGTGGGGCTCGACGATGGGGCTCGGTGGCGGGGCTCGACGGCGGGGCTCGTCGGCGGGGCTCACCGGCGGGGCTCACCGGGGACCAAACTCCGGCGAGGGGGGTGCCAACTCGGCGAGTTGGGGGGGCAGGGGCTCCAAGCCACCGACTTGGGAGGGGGAAGGGGAGGGGGAGGCTGTGGCCAAAGAGGGGGGGGGGCTAGGGTTGTATTTATAAGGGGGAAAGGGAAGAGTCCTACTCCAATTGGAACTCAAATAAGAGTCCTACTCAATTTTGGATCTTAGCAAACTTATCCTCTTGTTGGGTGTGGCAGCCTTGGGGATTTAATCCCCCAAATATGGGGAAAATTCCCCTTTTTGGGAATTAGGGAATTTGGAAATTTTGGGGGAAATTTGGGGACATTTGGGAATGGCTCATTTCAGCTATCTTTTTCCCATTTCTCACCATTTCTAGGTCACTTGTTCCATTTCTCCATTCCCCTCTCTATTTCTATGTCCCATTCTCCATTTCTACATTCCCCTCTCCATTTCTATGTCCCATTTTCCATTTCTACACTCCCTTCTCCATTTCTGTGGTTTTTCCTCCATTTCTATGGTTCCTCCATTTCTATGGTCCTTTCTCCATTTCTATGGTTCTTTCTCCATTTCTATAGTTCTTTCTCCATTTCTATGGTTCTTTCTCCATTTTTATAGTTCTTTCTCCATTTCTACTTCTTTTATAATGCTGCTCTACATGAAAAATGTATGCAATGCATGGTAATGAATTTGAGGGTGTTACAAACCTACCCCCCTTAAACTGAATCTCGCCCTCGAGATTCGATAGAGTGGAGAATAGATGAGGGAATTCTGCCTTGAGGTCTTCCTCACGCTCCCATGTAGTTTCAGCTTCCGTGTGATGGCTCCATTGTACCTTGCACCAACGGATTACTTTGTTCCTCGTGACCCTTTCCTTCACATCCAAGATTTTGACGGGGTGTTCCGCGTAGGTCAGATCCTCCTGAGGTTCGAGCTCATCCATCGGTACTTGTTCTTCCGGTGCTCTCAAGCACTTCTTGAGTTGGGATACGTGAAACACGTCATGCACGTCAGAGAGGTGCATTGGCAGCTCTAGTTGATAGGCTACTTCTCCTCGCTTGCCCAAAATCTTGAATGGCCTGATGTAGCGAGGTCCTAACTTGCCTTTGATGTTGAACCGTCGTTGGCCTCGGATAGGCGATACTTTAAGATACACGAAGTCTCCCACTTCGAAGGTCAATCTTCTTCGCCTATTATCCGCATAACCTTTTTGTCGTGACTGAGCAGCCTTCAAGTTTTCTTGTATCGTTTGGACTTGTTTTTCGGCGTCTTGCAGCACTTCGGGCCCAAACACTTGGCTTTCTCCGGTCTCATTCCAGAACAGCGGCGTTCTACACCGTCTACCATACAATGCTTCGAAAGGTGACATTTTCAAGCTGGCTTGGTAGCTGTTGTTGTACGATAATTCAGCATACGGCAAGCTCCTATGCCAACTACGCCCATGTTTCAAGGCGTAAGCTCTCAACATGTCTTCCAAAAATTTGGTTTGTCCTCTCAGCTTGCCCGTCGGTTTGCGGGTGATAAGCGGAGCTAAAATTCAGTCGTGTACCCATGGCCTCATGCTGCTTCTTACAGAACCTAGAGGTAAATTGAGAACCCCAATCTGAAAGTATCCTCTTCGGAACTCCATGGCGACACAAGATTTGCTCCATATACAGCTCAGCTAGTTGTGCAATGCTGTACTTGATTCTAACAGGAAGGAAATGGGCTGTTTTCGTCAATCGGTCCACGATAATCCAAAAAGAGTCGTTACCCGATTGAGTACGTGGCAATCCGACGATGAAATCCATGCTGATGTATTCCTACTTCCACTCGGGTACTTTCAATGGCTTCAGCAGTCCAGCGGGTCTTTGATGTTCGGCCTTCACCCGTTGGCACCTATCGCATAAGGCAACATATTCAGCTATGTCCCTTTTCATACCATCCCACCAACAGCAAGTTTTCAGGTCTTTGTACATCTTTGTACAGCCGGGATGTATGGAATAAGGTGAGTCATGTGCCTCCTTTAATATCGTGTCGTGGATTTGCTTCACGTTAGGCACACAAATCCTTTTTCCTAACCAAAGTGTGCCTTTCTCGTCTTCTTTGAAATCCTTTTCTATGCCTTGTCGGATTCTTTCCTTGGTTTCCTTGATTTCCTCATCCGTTGCTTGGCCATCTCGTATCTCTTGTTCCAGCGAGGAGTTCAGTTCTATCACTTCCATGCCGTTCAAGAACCCGAGATGTAACCGTTCGAACTACTTGTGCAGCTCGGGTGGCAGCTCCCAAACCGTGAGTTGGTGACATGCTCCCTTTCAGCTCAACGCATCAGCTACTACATTGACCTTTCCAGGGTGATAGTTTATTCCAACATCATAATCCTTGATGAGTTCCAACCATCGACGTTGCCTCAAATTCAGATATGTTTGCATGAATATATACTTGATGTTTTTGTGATCCGTATAGATCTCACATTGATGGCCAAGGATATAATGCCTCCAAATCTTCAAGGCATGTATCACGGGTGCAAGTTCCAAGTCATGTGTGGGGTAATTCAGCTCATGTTTCTTTAGTTGTCTCGATGCATAGGCTACCACTTGTCCTCCTTGCATGAGCAAGCATCCAAGCCCTTGTCTTGATGCGTCACAATATATGTCGAAGCTTTTGCTCACGTCCGGCAATACCAAAACCGGCGCTGTGGTTAATATCCTCTTTAGCTCCTCAAAGCTTTCTTGACACGCTGGTGTCCACTGAAACCTTTCCCTTTCATTAGCAATTCAGTCATAGGCTTCACTATTTTGGAGAAATCCTTGATGAACCGGCGGTAGTATCCAGCCATCCCAAGGAAACTCCGAATATCTCTTACATTCTGCGGTTGATTCCACTTCAAAACATCTCCCACTTTTTCGGGATCAACCGATACTCCTCCTTCGGATATGATGTGGCCTAGGAACGATATCTCCTTTAGCCAAAATTGACACTTGCTGAACTTGGCATACAATTGTGGCTCTCGCAGTTTATGCAATGTCAATCTCAAGTGTTCTTCATGTTCTTCCTCGCTCTTCGAATACACTATGATGCCGTCGATGAAAATCACGACCAACTTGTCCAAGTTCTCCATGAAGACCTTATTCATGATGTAGATAAAGTATGCGGGTGCATTCGTTAACCCAAAAGACATAACGGTATACTCATATGAACCATACCGTGTTCGAAATGCAGTCTTGGGTATGTCAGAGGGCTTAATCTTCAGCTGGAAGTATCCCGACCGAAGATCAATCTTGGAGAAAATTCGGGCACCTTTCATTTGGTCGAACAGGTTCTCTATACGGGGCAGCGGGTATTTATTCTTGATTGTCACCTCATTGAGAGACCTATAATCCACACACATCCTTTGGGTTCCATCCTTCTTGTCTACGAAGAGCACGGGGGCTCCCTATGGTGATGAGCTTGGGCGTATAAAACCCTTTTCTAGCTGCTCCTGAATTTGATTCTTGAGCTCCACCAATTCATTAGCAGGCATCCTATATGGCCTCTTCACTATAGGTGCAGTTCCGGGTATTAAATAAATGGCAAATTCAATGTCCTGGTCAGGTGGCATACCTGGAAGTTCTTCCGGGAACACATCTGAATATTCTTGAACCACCGGAATGCTTTCCAATATCGCTTCTTCGATGTGGTTCAGCACTGCCTTCTCGGTTGTTGGTTGAGCTGCCTCGAACTCAATATGAGTACCGTGCTCACTCGTCAACTGCACGATCCTCTGAGCACATTGAATCACTATGTTGTGCTTGCTTAACCAGTCCATTCCAATTATTATGTCAATCCCTTGAGAATCCAAGATGATAAGGTTGGCAAAAAAGTCTACCCCCTTTATTTTAAGGCTTACTTTCGGAATAGAAATTAGAATTGAGAGAAGCAATTTGCCAACTATATGCATCAAGGTGTATGAACTAAGCAACTTATTTTATTAATTTCAGCCTATATGAGGATGTGAACAAGTGCCGAAGCATCTCACATCTCTCTACTATGTGTGGATGTGGACATTCGCCATAGCGTCCCACAACTCACATCAGCACACAAACACAAGCAATCATCACAAACATTTCTGCACACAACTCTTATTTGACTTATTACGATCTAAACGTTCCTATTACAGCTTTATTCAGTGGAAATCTAAACTTAATCGTGAGAACCGGTTCTGTTCTCACCAAGTGATGGGGGTGGTCCATACATGGACGCACGCCATGGTGAGTCGGCAGTCCATGTAGGGTTAGATGACGCTGGTGCTCCATTTGCTCCCGCGTTGGCACGAGTCTTCTCTTGTTTCTCCAGCAAATACAGCTTCTTGCGGAGGTAACGGATCTCTTCTTGTGTGCTTGCGTAGCGGTTTCCTAACTCCATGAGCAACCTCTGAGACTTATCAGCAGCTTGTGGGTTGGAAAGAGCTCCTCCATGGGGTCCAGTGATCTCCCTTGTACCACTCTTCCGATACGGATGTAGCTCAAAAGTAGTGTTCTTAAGCTGCCCACGGAAGGCGTAGCACAGTCCAGTGAGTGCATCCAATGCAGCATCATCGATAGCTTCTGCCTTTGTGGCTCTCCATGTGGGTGCGAAGTGCCGAGTGACAACCCTACCGTTATATAGGATGGTTACCTCAGCCTTCCACTCTTCATGTTCGAGACGAGGGACTTTCTTGAGAAGATATTCCGGGTATAGGCTGCAGCAATCCAGAAATTCTTTGAGCTCCCTGGATATGTGTCCTCCTTCCATTCCATCGGACCGAAATTCTTGAACTGAATGGTTGGCCCATTCATCACTTTCATTATTGGTCTCAGCAAGGGGTGGCTCCTCCTCGGGTTCATCTCCTCTCATCACAGCTTCATGAGGCTCCACGGGGTTTAAGCCCGCGTGAAACTTCTCCTGAGGTGCGTACCAATGCCGTTCTTGTGGATCATCCTCCATATCATCTTCGAATGGTTCCACCTATTCCGGGTTCTCTTCCTCATGCATAGAACTATTGACTTCCTCTTGATCACGAGGTTATGTCTTCACCTCCTCCCAATATGGTCCATCGGACACCTCAATGGGGTTAAGTGCACTCCCACATGGTGGTAGACGAGTCCTTATGCATGGTGTGCTCCTAATCACTGGCATCTATAGGACATGAGAAAATTAGAGAAGGAAGAAATAACTCCAAAACTTCATAAGCTATGGAGCAAGAAAGCAAAAGTGTTGCTGTCCAAAAGAAGAGAAGAGGGGCTGAAAATAGCACTTTGCGGTGGCTGAATTGACAAGTAAAGTGCAGCAGCAAGCAATTTTCGAAAATAACAGTTTAGAGGGGTGTGCCTATGTGTTTTAGAGTGTCCATTCTACCTAGGCTTGCATCCTACGGTCAACGTGGCTCTGATACCAATCTGTGACACCCGGTTCCGAAAACAGAACCGAGTGAATGCATATGCGTGCCCAGGATGTTCATCACACATACACATGTAATCCACAAACTGAATTCAGAATATAACCATGAATCAATAGGGTTTAAGTACTTTATTACAATGACTCAATGTCTCACTCATGAATCTCTAACTTATTCTTGCAGCGGAAGTCTCTTAACGATAGCGGAAAGTGACTAAAGACAGCAGGCTCCATTTTCGACTCCACATGCATGTTGACGGTAGTTCGCACACCTAGTACTCCACATGGTCCTCGAAGTACTCATCTCCTGTAGCTGATGTTTATGTGGTAATTCAAGGGTGAGTACATGTCGTACTCAGCAAGTGCGGAAAAAGTATGACATGTAGCTTACAACAAGGTAGGCAATAAAAAGGCTCATTGCACCAAGCAAATTTTGTTTCACAAACATGGTAAAAACAGCAACTATTTCTAGGTGAAATTTATCCCATCATAATCAAGTAAATCAGCAACATCCTCTCATCATAATTCACCATTTATCAAGTCTCATCCAGCCATTAATCTTTCTCAAGTTCATCTCATACTCATAAATATTCATCACCATCTCATATTCATATAACCAAAACCAAACTCATTATCATGACTCAAAACAGTCCCAAAAACCAATCCCAATGACCATACCATAACCATACCGAATAACCATCCCAAGTTTTTCCCTCTAATCATGGAAGTTGGCCAGGTGCTTGTGACCGGAAGCACGACTATCATGATAGTTTTACACTCTGTAGAGGTGGCACCACTTTATCCACAAGTTCGTGATTTCATCACCTGTCGCGACTGCAGAACCTCCATTATACCAGTACACAACCGTCGGTGTATGGCCAAGAGATCACAAAATAGCCTTTACAAAGGGGCTACTAAATGTATGGACTCACCGAGGTTTCACCGGCAGGCTCGAATCACCGTTCTCCCACACATGGGCCACCTCTTGTGCCATGCAGTTCCCAGGGCAGTCCTCCTCGACTCCCATTCCCCGTGCCATCCACGGTCCATAACAAGCTAGCAACACACCTAATTAATCAGCTAAGCCGAACCCATACTTGGCCTTGTGGTGGCACTGTTTTCCTGGCAAATTCTCACATGAACCGGTCCTTAGATCTACGGCAAGTACCACCATATCATCCAGCAACATCCACGAACCAAGATTGCCTAGATCTCCCCGATTCCATGGCCATTAACATCATAAACATCTCATCATCATTATCCATATGAGTGCAGTAGCTAGACATGTTTTATTTCAGCTTCCCGTATCCCGTGAATTAAGCGAAGCAAAAAGGAAAAACGACCATGCCCGACTCATCAACTTTCCAGGCAACAAGGATGGTTAACAAAACTAGAAAACTTCTATAAAATGGTGTCCCATCAAATTGACTCAAGCATATGAGTTTTCGCAAACAAAACGGTTTCGAAACATGGGATCAATATGGTCAAGGGGCACTTGCCTTGCTCCCGTGGTTCTTGTTGTTCAAGCGTCTCGAAGTCTTGGTGCTGTAGTTACTCGTAGATGGCCTCTTGAGCTTGTCCTTCTACTCACGAGCATGCACATACAAAATTCACAACAGTTAATCATCATGCACAAACTTTACTCAAGATGCAATGGAGTAGATGGATGCAAATCCTATGGTGCTATTTTATTAAACCAGTTTGTACGTGTTCTTGCATATTTTAATGGGCTTTCATGGGGTTTTATGATGAACAAAGGTGTAGGGATCAAGTGTGGACGTGGTGATGATCTTGACACAAGATCTAGATCAATTCCACCGTCAAAAATCAATCAAAACATGATCTGTCGACACGCAAAAGTTTCTGCTCGAAGGGGGCGACGAAAAAGGATGTGTAGAAACAGCGGTGACGTCGTAAGATGGGTAATGGACACCTACCTCTCTTCCTCCTTGTGGCAGGGCCTTTCTCCTAGCAATGGCAGCAGCGGATAATTTTTCTATGGAAAATTTTGGTAGGATAGATCGTCGGCTTCTTTTCCGGCGACGGCGAGGCGTGACGGGGCTCGTCGGCGGGTCTCGACGACGGGGCTTGACGACAGGGCTCGACGGTGGGGCTCGATGGCGGGGCTCGACGACGGGGCTCGACGGCGGGGCTCACCAGCGGGGCTCACCGGCGACCAAACTCCGGCGAGGGGGGGTGCCACCTCGGCGAGTTGGGAGGCAGGGGCTCCAAGTCGCCGACTTGGGAGGGGGAAGGGGAGGGGGAGGCTGCGGCCAAAGAGGGAGGGGGCTGGGGTTGTATTTATAAGGGGGGGGGGGAGGGAGGAGTCCTACTCCAATTGGAACTCAAGTAAGAGTCCAACTCAATTTTGGATCTTAACAAACTTATCCTCTTGTTGGGTGCGGCAGCCTTGGGGATTTAATCCCCCAAATGTGGGGAAAATTCCCCTTTTTGGGAATTAGGGAGTTTGGAAATTTTGAGGAAAATACGGGGACATTTGGGAATGGCTCATTTCAGCTATATTTTCCCATTCCTCACCATTTATAGGTCACTTGTTCCATTTCTCCATTCCCCTCTCCATTTCTATGTCCCATTCTCTATGAGGCGGACCGGAATCCGCTCATCTAGGATCGCAGAGGATGGTGCCGCACGATGCGACACCCGACAGCACACATCATAAGGATACCTTGTATTACATAGAAAACCAACTGAAACTTGTACAAACTGGTACAATATTCAGTTACACACTAGGGTTCATATTACACAGTGGAAGTCTAATTTGTACAACTCACGCCCGCCTATCTAGCAAAAGTCGGTTGCCCAGCCCTAGGGCAACCCACACTAGCTGCACTCCTCAGCTCAGCGCGGCATGTACGGCTCCCACTCAGCCGTGGTCCCCGACGGTGGGTAACCCTCGCCGGTGGACTCGTAACCCGATTCCGTGGGTGGCTCCTCACCTGAAACACACTTAAGCAGCAACCGTGAGCACGATGGCTCAACAAGACTTAACCGACTCGCCTAGGCATGGAACTCTACATGTAGTGAACAATGAACATGGGACGGTCAAATTGCATCCAAACGGACCTAGGCATGGAACTCTACATGTAGTGAACAATGAACATGGGACGGTCAAATTGCAGCCAAATGGACACGCCTACAAGTTTATCCTTATTTCATCTTTTAGCCACAAGTTAACAGTTCATGAATCTGAAATTTAGTAAGCAATAATTGGTGGCACACAAGTAGCAATACAATTATATCATAACAGCAATATTGAATCATCATGTTTCATATATTAGCTTACGTCACGACTCAGTGACCAAGTGGTACTCTTCACCGCGAGGGACGGCGAATTGACTCGATATACACCTGCAGGGAGACCCAAAGAGCACGTCACGTACGCCCACTCATGGAGCTGCACAGCACGCTCACTCGATGCCGTACGGGACAACCTTTCACCCAACAGCCCAAACGTCGAACCGGTTGCACCGAAACGAGCAGGAGGTTCCCTACACGGAGCATCTCTCTATGCCCGTTAGCAGATTTCCACCTTGTTGCCCTCAGCCTACACCTATAAATCGGTGCGTTATGCCTCGACGCCCGGAGGTTTAGGATACATCGGTTTACTGGGGCCCATATATCCGATATGCCTTCGGTACGTTCAAACTTGATCAGCGTGGGCCGCACACAGATCGGTCCTCAATCGACACGGACAGGGCTGCGCACACAAGACTTTATCTTGCAGCGCCCTAGCCCCTGCCTAGTCTCATTTTCATTACTAAAGTGATCTCACATCACTCGAACCAATCCAGAGTGTCCCAAGCCTAAACTCGCGAGTAGATTCCAACTACTCGACTTGTACCAAAGTACTAGGAATCATTACGCATAGCTTGTCTACTCAAGGCCTTAGACACTACCCTCACTCTTATAGGAAAATTCTGGTTATGCATTTGGGTTTCATCCATCCTACATCTAATGCACACCCATACCTCACACTAAAACATGTAACTAAGGCAAAACTTTATAAAGGGGTTGATGCAAACCGGGGCTTTCCTTGTTGCTGCTGGTCAGTGGTTAGGTCTTCGTCCGGAAGAAGGAAGTCGAGCACTTCCGGAGTCTCCTCGCCTTCAGCGACTACACGTTAACGAGACACTACATGTCAATTCAAATGCAACGTGTAAACTTGAATAACTAATTACTATAACTCTAGCTAGCCCTCCCCTTTGGCTCTGAAATTTTTATGGTGGCTCGGTATGGTTCTAAACGGAGTCTTGACCAAGTTTCATTTGAAACAAAGTTCATTTGAGCTTTGTACAAATAAAAGCCTATTTGATCAATATTAGAGTCTCTAAGTAATTCTAGGGGTTTTCATGGCCCCAACCATTACTTTCTGGAAACTAGAATTTGAGATGGTTCTAATGGATTTGGTTTCATGTCATTTGAAGAATTCTAGAGGAAGTTGTGCCCTAAACAAGATTTGAGAAAATCTGAAAAATGTTTCTATACATTTTTCTATTTTCTCAGGGCTGTTCTCTTAATCACATCATTAGGGGGACTAAATAAACTTGGATGAGTCTGAAAATTTTACTGTGACTCAAGGATTTTCCATTGAACCTCTCAGCCAAATTTCAGAATTTTTCATGAAGTAATCCTCCAGATAAAATTCCTAACAGTTTAAATTTTAGGGATTTAATTCTAGAAAACTATTAATTTTCATGAGCTGAAATTTGTATTGCTGGAAAGTACTCAAAAAGATGAGTCCAGCGAAATTTGGTTCACTGGATTTGGAGCTTCCTACACAAAGTTATGAATTTCTAAAGTTTGGGATGAATCTGGAATTGTTTTCTATTGCAAATTCTTGTTGGGCCCACTGTTTAAACTGCAGCCAATAGGATTTTTGGACACGTGGGGCTACGGTGTTCTTATCTGTGTAGCCGCACCGGATCCTAAGCCACAGCTAATCCCAGTTTTTAAATACACTCGCTGACAGGTGGGCCAGCCCCACCCTTCTTCAACCTCCGGCGTTTCTTCCCGCGTGGGCGCCCATCTCGCCGGACCGAGGCGGCGCCTCGCCGAATTTGCGCTCCCGGCCGTCTCCCGGCCGAAGACTCACCACCCGGGGGTTTTTGGGGTCAGGGAACTCGGTTGTGGGCTCGGGTTGGGCGCTAGGGGATCGGAACTGTGTCGGCGACGTGCGGCGGCTTCGGGAGATGTTCGGCACCGTTGCCCGGCGGTCCTAGCCCTCCAACAACTCAGCCAATCCGCTCTAAAGCACCAGTGGGTGCTAGGGAGGCACGGCAAGCAAGGACCAGCGCATGAAAACACCTCCAAATGGGTTCTCACCGTGCGCCCGATCCATGTCACCATGGTTGAGCTCAGGAAGACATAAATAACTCGCATCTCGTCCGTTTTCTAGCTAGGGTTGTGAAGGGAAATTGACTACTAGCCAGTCTAGTTCATGTGTGCACGGTTTGGTGGCCCACAAACAAGAATTTTGATCGAATTTTGAGGATTTCTCACCCGGGGTCACCTTGCACAAGCCGAGAGTAAATCGCCAAATTCTTGCTCGAACGATCACGGCTTGAGTTGAGGTTCAGCGAGGAGTAGCAGGGGGCTCCGATGCTCCTCTGGGTGTCCTAGCTCGGGCGTGAAAGCCCCTCAGATGGGCTGTCACCGTGAGCCGAGCTACAGCCATTTCCTCGGTTGTTGCCAAGACCCGCTGAGCTAGGGTTGGAAGGGCTGAACTCGAACGTTTTTGCGCCGAGGAGGTAGAGGACGAGCGACCGGTGTGGTTTTGCTGCTAGGAAGGCGCTGTGCACGGTGGTTTTGCTGGGTTCTTGATCGAATGCAAACGGCGGCGTGAGCGCGGTTCTCTCCTCGTGCGGATAGGAACCGAGCCTCGGTGTGACGGTGCTGTGAGCGGCCGACTGCCTCGGGGGTGATCAATTCGGGAGCAGCTCGCCAGCTCGAGGGGGAAAGCAGGAGGTGTTCTCTGTGGCTCACGCGGTGGCACCCAGAGGTGCATCGGTTGCTTCGAGTCAGACCCGAGAGAAGAGCCCCGGTGACTTTGGTTGCACGATTAAGTGACTAACTGACCAGTGGGCCCTCTTCTCCCCTCTAATTCTTTCTCCCCCTTCTGCTGCAAATATCTCAGCAACTCTCCACTGAATGTGAGACTTAATAACCAAGTCACAGTTTAAATTTGGTTTTCCAAATTTGAAATTTGTTTGGCTAAATTTGCCTCATATTTGAACTGAAATTCAAATTCAGTTTTGAATTATTGCATATTTAGCTCCTGACAAGATGAACTCCAATGGGGATGAAAATTGGTGGGCTAACTCATAAAAATGTGCTGAGTTTGATATGAAGCCTACTTTTGAATTTAGGTGATAAAAGTTGCTGCAATTTGAATTTACATTCAAATTGGCCTCTTTTTCAAATGCCTCCAAAAGTGCCTCAAAAAGTGTTGGGTTTGCATGAACTTTGGCCTGAACCTTCCCAATACTTTTTAAATTATAGGGGTGAGCTCAACCTTTCATTTTCATGTGTAGAAATCCTACTTTGTGAAAGTTAGGGCTTTCCCCTATAATTACCCTTTTGATGGTGGTTACTTGCTCTTCATAAGTATTCCCAAGATATCCACAACAAAGGCTGTGGTGTTGTGAGGTGATGGAAAAATTTTGCAAGTCCCTTTTCTTGGGCTTTTACATCCCTCCCCGCTTAAAAGAATCTCGTCCCAAGATTACAAAAGAAGAGACAGCGATGCAATAGGAACTCACCCATGCTGAGACGCCATGAACTCCGGTTAATTTGAGCGAAGGAATTCCTCGCTTTCCCACGTCGCTTCTTCGGCGGTGTGGTTACTCCAGAGTATCTTGTAGAACCACAACGCTCGGCTACGCGTGGTCCGGGCTTTCTCATCGATAATTGCCACCGGATATTCATCATATGTCAAATCCGGTTGCAACTCGCCGATGTCTTCGGTAGGAACAGCGGTTGTATGCTTCAGACATTTCCACAGTTGTGAAACATGGAAAACGTCGTGAACACCAGCAAGAGATGCCGGTAGCTCCAGTCTATATGCCGCTGGTCCACACTTCTCGGTGATAACATAGGGTCCAATGAAATGGGGAGCGAGTTTCCCCTTCACGCCGAACCGGTGCACACCTTTCATCGGAGGTACACGTGCTCTCCGACGTCAAAGTGCAGCGGTCTACGCCTCTTATCAGCGTAGATTTTCTGCCGGGATTGAGCGGCCTTCAAGTTGGCTTGAATCATCCGAACACGCTCTTTGGCGTCGTTCACCACATCAACCCCGAATGTGACCCTTTCACCGGACTCGCACCAATTCAATGGGGTGCGGCACTTGCGACCGTAGAGAGCTTCATAGGGTGCCATCTTGATACTCGCCTGATAGCCGTTATTGTACGAGAATTCCGCCAACGGTAGGTGATCATCCCAGTTCCTACCGTGGTGGATGACATATGCTCTCAACATGTCTTCCAGTACTTGATTCACCCTCTCTGTTTGGCCATCTGTCTGAGGCTGATAAGTGGAGCTTCTAATCAACTTAGTACCCAAAGCAGCGTGCAACTGCTCCCAAAAGCGAGATACAAAAAATGCACCTCGGTCTGAGACTATGGTCTTGGGTACCCCATGCAAGCATAGGATTCTTGCAATATATAACTCCACATATCTGTTGGCATGGAAATGTGTATGCACGGGAATGAAGTGAGCCAACTTGGTCAACCGGTCAATAATTACCCAAATTGAATCATGTTTGTTGGAAGTCAGGGGTAATCTCACAATGAAATCCATGCTCACATCCTCCCATTTCCATGCTGTAATTTTCAGGGGCTGCAGCAGCCCTGATTTTCTCATGTGATCAGCTTTCACTCGCCTACATGTACCACACTCGGATACGTACTTCGCCACTTCCCGCTTCATCCGCGTCCACCAAAATTTCTTTTTCAAATCTTGGTACATTTTGTTGCTGCCCGGATGAATGGAGTATTTGGACAAGTGAGCTTCATCAAGGATCTTTTTCCTCAGCTCCATATCCCGGGGTACGACTATGCGGTTATTGAACCATAGCGTCCCCCCATCATCCTTCCGGAAACATTTGATCTCCCCGTTGTCTATCCTTCTCTGGAGATGTGCCATACCATTATCAGTCTTCTGAGCTGTAATGATGTCCTCCTTAATAGTAGGAATGAGGGCAAGGTTGTAGAGCGATCCATAAGGGACCAAGTATAAACTCGGTTCTTCCTCCTCCACCGGTGTAATGGTGAGGTTATGGACATGTGATTTCCGACTCAGCGCGTCAGCAACCACATTCGCCTTGCCGGGGTAGTAATGAATCTCAATCTCATAGTCTTTGAGTAGTTCTAACCACCTCCTTTGCCTCATATTAAGCTCCTTTTGGGTGAAAATGTACTTCAAGCTCTTGTGGTCGGTGTATAGATGCACCAAATTCCCCAGGAGATAGTGCCTCCACATTTTCAGCGCCAACACCACAGAAGCAAGCTCAATATCATGAGTTGGGTAATGCTGCTCATGGTTCTGAAGTTGGCGTGAGCCATATGCGACCACACGTCCTTCCTGCATCAACACGCAGCCGAGCCCGATACTAGACGCATCACAATACACGTCGAAGGGCTTAGTTGTATCCGGTTGAGCTAAGACCGGGGCTGTTGTGAGATGCTTCACCAATGCTCGGAACGCTCCTTCACCGGCCGTGTTCCAAACATATTTTGTTCCCTTTTTCAGAAACTCTGTCATCGGCTTAGCAATCTTGGAGAAGCTTGGAATAAATCTCCGAGGAAGCCGAGGAAGCTTCTGACTTCATGGACTGAAGTGTGAGCTTTCCATTTCAGCACTTGCTCGATTTTTCTTGGGTCAACCGCAATGCCTTCCGCTGAGATGATATGTCCCAAAAATGGCACTTGGCTGATCCAAAACTCACATTTTCTGAACTTGGCGTAGAGCTTGTGGTCTCGTAATCTTTGCAGAACGATCCTCAAGTGTTTGGCGTGTTCTGCTTCTGTCTTGGAGTAAACCAAGATATCATCAATGAACACCACCACGAACTTATCCAGCTCTGGCATGAACACCGAGTTCATGAGATACATGAAATGTGCTGGAGCATTAGTGAGACCAAAAGACATGACGAGATATTCATATAAGCCATATCTCACCGAGAAGGCCGTCTTCAGGATATCCTCCGCCCGGATCTTTATCTGATGATACCCAGAGCGAAGGTCCATCTTGGAGAACACACTTGCACCCACAAGTTGATCAAACAATATGTCAATGCGGGGCAGTGGGTACTTATTCTTGATGAAGACGGCGTTGAGCGGCCGGTAGTCCACACACAGCCACAAGGTTTCATCCTTCTTTTTCACGAACAGCACCGAGCATCCCCAAGGCGAGGAACTCGGCCTAATGAAACCTTTGCTCAACAGATCATTGAGCTGTTCTTTCAGTTCAGCCAGCTCGTTTGGAGCCATTTTGTATGGTCTCCGTGATATGGGTGTAGTCCCGGGTGCAAGCTCAATCTTGAACTCGACATCCCGCTCAGGTGGCATGCCTGGAAGATCATCCGGAAACACGTCGGGGTATTCCCGGACTACGGGGATGTCCTCTAATTTGAGAGCTTCAGTATTATGGATTTCTGAAACTTCCCGGACTGGATTGTCTAAGATGAGGGACTGCGGACGGTGTAGTGGGGAGTTGAGGTGAACCGTCCGTGATAAAGTTTCTAGGACAGCGCTATGGTAGCTTAGCCATGACCTTCCTAAGATTGCATCAATCTTTTGCCCCTCAAGAATAATCATAGTGGTGGGATATATCTGACCACCTAAGCACAATGGTGCTTTTGGAACCATCATAGTTACTGAAATCTTTCCTCCCGGTGAGCAGATCATATAAGAACACTCGGTTGGAAAGGCTTCCAGTTGATGCTTAACCACATATGATGCACTTATAAAATTGTGGGTTGCACCAGAATCAAATAATATGATGATGGCTTGATCGTTGAGAGTGAACGTACCTGCCAGCACGTTGTCTCCCTCTGGGGCGTCCTGATTGTCGAGGTTGCGAACGCCCCCAGTCTGCTGACCAACCTTCTTGACCGGAGGTTGGCCTCGAGCACCGCCCTGGAACTGGGCTTGCCCGCTGCTCTGCTGCCCCTGGGGACAGTCCTTCGCGAAATGGCCCGCCTGGCCACACGTGAAACAAGTGTAGCGGGGCGGTCCTCCGCTGATTGGCAGACGAAAACCCGGGGCGCGTTGTGGCGGTGGAAACGCCCGTTGTGCCATCTGCTGCTGCTGCTGTTATGGTCGCGGTGGTGGCATCGGCGGTCAGAACGGGGGTGCCTGGAAAGAACGACCCCCAAACTGTTGAGGTCGCGCCGGTGGATGCCACTGCTGCCCGGATGGTGTCCGATACACCATGCGGTACTTCTGGGGAGCGCCACCCCCACTACTGGGTGGAGTGCTGCGCTTCCGCTGCTCAGCTGCC
This sequence comes from Neostapfia colusana, assembly GCA_030760725.1. Classification (NCBI taxonomy): domain Eukaryota; kingdom Viridiplantae; phylum Streptophyta; class Magnoliopsida; order Poales; family Poaceae; genus Neostapfia; species Neostapfia colusana. Next base: position 50,541,253 of record JASWHV010000006.1, on the reverse strand, counting down.
AACTCCCGCTGAGCGTCCTCTTGCATAATCACGGCATTAACGAGGTCGTTGAAGGTGCCACAATTCCATTGAACGAGATGCGTCTTCATCTCGGGGTGTAACCCCCGATTAAATTGCTCCCGCTTCTTCTGCTCGGTGGAGATGTAGTCTGACGCATATTGCGCCAGATGGTTGAAGGCACGGGAGTAGTCATGGGCACTCTTCCCGCCCTGCTTCAGCTCCAAGAATTCTTGGAAATTCCTCTTCATTATCCCGGGAGGGATATGGTAGGCGCGGAACGCCTCCCGGAATTCTTTCCACTCCACAGCATGGCCAGTCGGACGTGAGGCGACATAATTCGCCCACCACGCACCAGCGGCACCGTGAAGCTGCTGCGCCGTGAACAGAGTCTTTTGCCGCTCCGTGCATTGGAGCAGCCCGAACTTGGACTCGATTGTCCGCAGCTAGTTGTCGGCCTCCAGTGGTTCTGCGGCTTCTGCGAACACCGGAGGGTGCGTACTCATGAAGTCCGAGTACGTCACCTCACGGGGCTCACGAGGCCCCCTCTCTTGACGCCCCCCGCCTGGGACATATTCTGCACGATCGTGCGGAGCAGGTTGGTCTGCTCCTCACGACCACCCACCAGTGCCGCTATCACATCCGCTAGGGTAATCGGAGGCGGCGGTGGTTGTTGCTGCTGCGGGGTGCTGTCATAGGCAGGTGGCTGGGAGTCATCACCTCCCTGCTGGCTAGAGCCACCAATCTCGTGCGTGGTCCGAGTGCGAACCATCTGCAACCATACGACAATAAACATCAATCCCGCAACATAATGCATGCAGTCCAATAAAATAGGCGTAAAACATAATGACATTAAAACATGCGATACATCTCGTATACGGATAATGTAATAACTTTGCACAAGCTACACCATTACCAGACCAAATACAAGCTAGTTAAATCCAACTTGATGAACCTCCTCTGTGGAAGCTCACCACAACTAGGTTTGGTCACTACAAGATGTTACTATCGCTTTGTCATCACGTATACCACCTTTTTATCTTCAATACGACACAAACATGGCCTCTAGCAAAAGAAACTTGAGTAAGGCATATACTCACTCTTTTACTAGTTGAAGATAACCACTCATGAGTATGTTCTACCCCATTGGAAGTACTTAAACCCCCTAGGGTACAACAACCTCCCAAATGAGTTCAACTATCATTCCTCTGTCAGAATGACCAGTTTCTACATATCTAAGATTTTGATCTGGTTCTGGGCATTTTCATGACTCAAGTTGAATACCCAAGTTAAAGTTAACTTCAGTATGTTTCCAACGAGTGTTTATTTTCCCTCAGATCAGCTATGGTTAAAAAGTTATGGTAATTCAAAGTTAACAGAATTTCTGGAAGAACTTCAACAGCACCTCCTTTAGGAAGTTGCTGTTTTCAACTCATATTTCCACTGAATTCCGTGCTGCAAATATAGACACTTTGAATTACAAAGATGTAACACATCTCCTACCCTTTCAAAAGATGTATGATATGACAATTTTAGATTTTTCTATAGTAAGTTATGCTTGAAAAACAGACCAGTCCAGAGAGTGTTTTGAATCTGTCCTGGTTCTGGAGAGTTTACATCCCTCTGGAATTTAAGCGCTCTTAAGGTGTAATTCAGCTCTGGAAGTCTACAACAAAGTTGTGGAGTTCTTAAGCACCTTTCCAGAAATATATCCCACACCTCCATTGGCTAAATAATCTGTGAGTTATGCCCTGTCAAAATTCAGCAAACTTTCTGCCCAAAACAGAGCACTCTGTTTTTCAATCCTTTGGAACTACACTGATTAACTATCAAATTTTTCTACCCAACCAGTGTCCTAACTGTTAAAACTTAGTGATTTTAATTCCTTGTTATCATTATTTTCTATGCACAAGCCTATAATATGTCGGTACTACGTTCCTCACAAAAAGAAAATCCTAACCGGATTATACCGGCATATACGTCACAAGTGTGGCACTAAACAGTCTCTCGCACACGTATACTACACAGGATACATATGTGGTTAGTACCTGTAGAAGACCACACAATAATGATGCACTCAAAGGTTATTTTCATTTCACACAGGTCCATATTTGAAAGTAATTACAAACGCCCGTATCATTACCATACGACGGGGATCGTGTTTCAACACCACACGACGGGGAACCCGAGTATATCATGAATGGATCGTCACGGTTGGGAATGTTATCAACCCAACAGATACCACCTACTGCCCCACAGGGCACACCGATGGCAAGCGCTACGTATGTCCTCCTGGGCTATTTCTAGACGAACACACTCTCGCGTTACTGACCACGCGATGGGGTCTCCACTTACTTGCCTAATGCACGCTAGGGATAAGCGTTTCATATGAACTCAGGAACATGAAGAGTCCAAGAGTTTCATATTGACGTCTCACACCATGCTGTGAGACCTATCCCTGAACCACGTTCCTCGTCAGGGGAGCTAACCGAAATTGAACCGCTTTCGGTGGCGTTCCTTACCATTCTTACCAGAGCGTAGGTGCGTCGTTACATAATTGAAATTCAGAATTATAACACATATGTCCTGTGGTGCATAACGGGATAGTTGGGTGAACTTAGTGAGGTATTCCCTCACAGTCATGTTGCCTTGCTGCAGTCCCAAGAACTCCTTTCTCTTGTTCTTGAGTTCACCCCTGGGTATGTAGTGGTTGCGGAAACTGCGCTTGAATTCTTCTCAAGTGATGTTCTCGGGGTCGTGATGGGCTGCCACGTAAGCGGTCCACCAATCAGCAGCAGGTCCATGCAATTGGTGAGAGGCAAACAACACCCTCTCATACCCTTGGCATTGTATGATCCTCATCTTGCTCTCTATGGTCTTTAACCAGTCATCCACTTCCAGAGGTTCAGCAGCACTTGCAAACTTTGGGGGTTGAGTTCCCAGAAACTCACTCAACCTTGGTTTACGTGGTGCAGCTTGTGGGGGTGGAGCTTGGTGCAAGTTGGCCACCACTTTAGTTAGACAATGGATGAGCTGATTCTAATTTTTGAGCATTTGGTGGATAGGATCCGCTACTTCACGGCGACCACCCTTGTCTTGTCCTCCAGAAAGGTGAGGATTGCCGGCCTCATCGTTGTTGTTGTTGGGGTTGGCACCACGACCTTTTCCTCTTCCAGCCATCTATCATGATCAACCAAGTGTTAACTTAAAGCATTACGTATTAACTTCCCAAATTGCTTGTTTAAACTTAAACTTTTGAGGCCTTAATATTTAAACAATTTCTGAAGATTTCACGTAGATCTTTGGGCTTCACGTCTCACGCGAAAATAAAATGCACTATTGATTCATAGGGGTTCACACACCAAAGCAAAGCAACCTAAAGACGAGGTTGTGGACAAATGCCCATGGCTTCCACAACTCACGTCACACACCAAACATTAACACACAAATAAATAGGGGATTGACTTGACTACTCGATAACCTGCTGAATTAAGGGAAATGACTCTAAACAACTCGCATCACTAAGATGGCTCGTCGGGGTCTTCCTCATTGTTACAGCTGCCCTCTGATTCCGCTTTAGGTGGGGAAGCTGCTGGTGGAGAAGTGCGGCGACGCTTGCTCGTCCGGCGGTCTGGGGAGTCAGGAGTCCACGTGTCATTCACGGTGACACACAGATCATTCCCGTCTCCTCTTTCTCTCGCCCTCAAGCTGGCGCGAAGCAATGCCTCAGTCTCCTTCAGGGTGTCACGAACATCCTGAAGCTCCTGTTGGCACTCCTGTAGTCGAGTGCTGAGCATAGCAGCATCCTTCAAGCACAGGTCCTTGTGCTCATGGGAAGTCCCCTGCTGCACTGGCGGGTACTTGTACTCAGTGGTGCCACTCTCTCGCTGGAGGACATACATGTACTCAGTCTTGTCTAGGTGGCGACGGTTGATGTAACTCTGGCAGGTGATGGCCTTCCAGGTGACATCCTTCTCAGCATCGGTCTGAGTCGCCTGACAAGCTGGAGAGCGGTGGATCTTGAGCAGCTGATTTTCATGGATAATCCTCATCTCTGAGCTCTATTCTTCCCGCTTCTTACGGATGGTCCTGGTGGAGCTGTAGTGTATGATCAGCTTGCCCACATTGCCGGCGGCGTGGAGCATACGCCCAAGACGGCGCAACAAGCCTCCTACTGCCAACCCGTATGAGTGGTACGTCACCGGACGGTTCTCCTCTCTCAAGGCAAGGGCAACTACAGGAACTCTCCTTCCGGTGGACTTACAGGCGGTGCGGATCATACGAACCATCTAAAACATAAAGCATTTTAAATTAAGTTAGATAAGAATTAATTAAAGATTGTATTTTGAATAAAAGTTGGGACAAGGTGAATAAAGTGACCCCATTAAATAACACTTTCAACCCACATCTTTGTAAAATAGTTTTTAAGAAAATAGGGTCCTTAAGTACGTCCATTTCTACTTAGGTCCACGTTCCTACAGGCAACCTTGGCTCTGATACCACTTCTGTCACACCCTGTTTCTCCAAAGAGCAACCAAGTGAATATCACATGTATGCCCGGATCATCTTCTCATACATGTGACGACAAATAGTGAAGCATCATTATATTACAAGCCAAGGGTTCTAATATAAATAAGTCTTAAATAGCATACGTCTCGATGGACGATATTATGTTCATAACATGTAAATAAAACAGCAGCGGAATATAAATCTTGTGGGCTCCGTCATAGGCATTGCCCGGGGGACTCCGTGAACCTAGAATCCTTCTTTGGGACCAAAGTCTTGGTCATTGAACACCACATCATCCCCTTGACCTGAGCAGCAATTTAAACCAACAGAATAGCAAGTTTGAGTACCGTTGGTACTCAGCAAGTGTGGGAAAGTAATGTCATGCATGGCTAGAGCAAGGAGAGGTTGAACTCATTGTTAAAGCACTACGCAATTAATACCTATCACCTTAGCTTATTAAGCACCTACATTACTACACAGGTGAGATGGTCCCAATCCCTCAACCCATCATCAATATTAAGTAACCATAATCTCATCTCCAATGTTAAGCTTCCCGCTTAACATCCTCAACTTCCCAATTCATCATTCTCTAATCATGAATAAGTCCAAGCCGCTCTTGACCGTGAGCATGGCTGTCATGACAGTTTTGACTCTGCAGAGTTTGCACCACTGTATCCACATGTAGTGATTTCATCCCCCGTTGCCGGGTGGACTAAAAGAACCTCCATTATGCCAGTGGCCGCGGACCACGTTCACACTTCCCAGGTGTGTAGCCAGGAGATCACTACGAGGCCTTTACAAAGGGATTCCCGACGAGCGTGGGCCCACTGAGGTTTCACCCCTAACAGCATACAAGAGGCTCCATGTAACACCCCAAAAATTTTGATTCAAAACACTAAACTATGTTCAGAGGGGAATTTAAAAATTTTTGGACGTGTTGCATGTTTTGCAAAAATTCAAATTCAAACTGGAATTCAAATTAAACTCAAATCAGAAAAGAAATGGAAAAAGAAAAAGATAAAACGGGAAAAAACCGGCCAGTGGGCCGAAACCCGCCAGCCGGCCCAGTTTCCCCGCGCCAGCCCGCCCCCGCGCGCCCGCGCTGTCTCTCACAGACAGGTGGGACCCACCTGTCATCCCTAACCCCGAGCGTCTGCGGCCCGGACTTTTCCCCCCGAGCGCGCGCGATCGTAACCGACTGAAAACCGCGTCCCTCAGACCGAATTCTGATCCCGGAAGACTCAAACTCGATCACAACCAACTCACCGCCCTCCCCCGGCTATAAAAACCCCAGCCCCGATCGGTTTTTCCCACGCGATCGCCGATTTTTACTCCGGTGAGCACCGAGACTTCGCCGGTGAATTCTGGCCGACCTAAGCTCGGAAACTCTGATCTAACTCGCTGGTCTTGATCCACCGCCTCCGGGGAGATTTGCAGGTGCAGAAAACTCGGAGAGTTACGGTGTAAACACAGCGCCGACGAGCTTCGCCGTGGTTTTGCCTCGGACCTCGCCGCCGAGCACTTTCCAGGACCCCCGAGCTCAAGAAAACCCCCGAGGTGAGAGCCCCGACCTCCCCTCTACCGATCTATGCCATAAGATCACAGTTCTAGGCAGAATTCTCGCGGATCCGAAACTTTCCGGCGAGATCGCCGCTTCCTGCCGCCGTGCGCCGCCGGCAGCGCCGCCCGCGCTCGATCAGAGCGACGTGGCCGCTTGTGCGCCGTTTATTTTAAATCGCACGGTAGACTTTAAAACCCCACGTACCGGTTCGATGTTATAATCTGAGCCGTCGGTTTAAAATCGGACGGTCCACGTCAGCCCCGCGTTATAAAGACTGAAATTCTTACGTGCTACCCCCTGGGGTTCTCTGGAATTGAGAGCTAGCCCCGGAAACTTCAGATCTAGCCCCTGGAACTCCAGAAAATCATGTAAATTCATTTAAAAATCAGTTTTAGCCCCTGGACTTAATAAAAATTAGGAAAAACACCTCTGATAAGTGTAGCTAGACCCCTGGAAATTATGAAAATAATATTATAGACCCTGTAATGGGGTGAATTCATTATTTTAGCCCTGTTTAGTATTTAATTTAGAAAATTGAATATGTAACTAGTGTTTAAAAATTAAAAAGGGGGACAAATATAATTGTCAAAATTAATTAAAAACTTTCTCAGTACTTAGAAAACTTTGGAGTGAGATAAAAATATATTTTTGGGCTGAAATGAATCTGTTTCATCTATTATTCACATTTATTAGTATAGGGACACATTTTTAAGTAAAGAATAGTTATAGAAAATAGGGAAAATAATTATGAAATAGTCTACATCAGAAGCCAAGGTCAAAATATGTTATTCAATTATTTAGGACCAAAACCTATACTGTTTAGATGATGTGTATTACTAATTTCATAATAAAATACACAATTATGCATAGGAATATAAATCTGAAAATATAGCAACTAGTAAAAGATAAATGGAGTTTCTAAAATCCAAAGAATTCAGTTTAGGGTTGGTAGAAATTCTGAAGGCACATATGGAGAAGAAAAATACTTTTCATACATACTTGGTAGTAAAAAGGTGTAGTAGTTCAATATAAGGAATTTATTTAAAACTGAAACACACATGTATATATATATATAGTAAGTATAAATATGGACACCAAAGTAGGAATCATATACATATAAATAAAAGTGTATGCAAGCCACAGATCAACACACACACAGAGTAACCACAACACATATAATGGTGAATGAATTTCATAAATATGAATGTGTGGTTTGTATGAAGTGTAAGTGTGAACTATGTCTTATGGATTGTTGTTTTTCTTTTGCTATGTGTGATGGTGTGATGTAGAACCTGCTCAAGAGCAAGTTATTACTTTCCAAGACCAGGACTACCAATTTCAAGAGCAGCAAGAAGGAGGCAAGTGTCCTTGACCACTTTGATCCTATGCTAGGATGTGTAGCTAGAATTAATTGCATTGTCAATTTAAATATGAAGCCCATGCTAGGAAGTTTCCCTAGAATTCCATTACCTTGTTTCCTTGTAGCTTGGGTTGGGATTTATTTTACCATGTCATTTATTTACATGCATTTGCTTAGCCATGCTTAGAATGGGATATTTGGGACATGAGATCATCAGTTTATATTACCATACTCTTGAATGAGACATTGTGAGTTATGTAGAGGTAGGGATCAAGGCAAGTTGGATGTTTTGGTTGTGTGCTGGGTGCACGAGACTTGGGTTTGTGTTTAGTACTTGCCTGGATCCTAAGGACCGGTTCATGGAGCATGTAACCCGGCTTTACAGTGCCAACCACATGCTGAGATGGGGCAGCTTGGCCAATTAATTAGGTGTATCCCCGGCGTAGTATGGGTGTGTTGGATGGTGCGGGGAGTAGGTGTCAGCTGGACTACCATATGAACCGCAAGGCTCAAGAGGGGGCCACTGCAGCGGGGTTGGAGCCTCTTGTATGCTGTTAGGGGTGAAACCTCAGTGGGCCCACGCTCGTCGGGAATCCCTTTGTAAAGGCTTCGTAGTGATCTCCTGGCTGCACACCTGGGAAGTGTGAATGTGGATCGTAGCCACTGGCATAATGGAGGTTCTTTTAGTCCACCCGGCAACGGGGGATGAAATCACTACATGTGGGTACAGTGGTACAAACTCTGCAGAGTCAAAACTGTCTTGACAGCCGTGCTCACGGTTAAGAGCGGCCTGGACTTATTCATGATTAGAGGATTGATGGTTTTGGAAGCTAAGCGGGGAGCTTAACATTGGAAATGATGTTATGGTTATTGGATTATGATGATGGGATGGGAGATTGGGACCATTTCACCTGTGTAGTAATGTAGGTGCTTAATAAGCTAAGGTGATAGGTATTAATTGCGTAGTGCTTTAACCATGAGTTCAACCTCTCCTTGTTCTAGCCATGCATGATATAATTTTCCCACACTTGCTGAGTACCATTGGTACTCAATCTTGCATATTTGTTGGTTTATATTGCTGCTCAGGTCAAGATAATGAGGTGGTGTATAATGACCAAGATTTTGGACCCGAGGAAGGATTTTAGGTTCATGAAGACCCCCGGGCAACGCCTGTGATGGAGCCCTAAAGAATAATATTCCGCTGCTAGTTTATTTACTTGTGATGAAGTATTAGTGTCCATTGAGACATTTGCGATGTAAGACTTATTTATATTCGACACCTGGCTTATAATAAATGATGCTTCACTATTTGTCATCACATGTATGAGAAAATGATCCTGGCATACATGTGATATTCACTTGGTTGTTTCTTCGGAAAAACCGGGTGTGACAGAGGTGGTATCAGAGCCAAGGTTGCTCGTAGGAACGTGGACCTAGGTAGAAATGGACGTATTTAAGGGCCCTATTTTCTTAAAAACTATTTTCCAAGGTGGGGGTTGAAGAGTGTTATTTAAGGAGTCATTTTCTTCATCTTACCCCAAATTTTCCTTCAAAATGGGATTTTTGTTTAAAAAAAAGTTTATCTAACCTAATTTTTAAATTCTTTTTGTTTTAGATGGTTCGAATGATTCGCACTGCTCGCAAGTCCACGGGAGGGAGAGTTCCCGTAGTTGCCCTTGCCGAAAGAGAGGAGAGTCGCCCCGTGACGTACCTTTCCTACGGATTGGCAGTAGGAGACTTGTTGCGCCGTCTTCGACGTATGCTCGAAGCCGCCGGCAATACGGGCAAGCTAATCATCCACTATAACTCCACCAGGACCATCCGTGAGAAGAGGGAAGAATGGAGTTCGGAGATGAGGATTATACACGAGAATCAGCTGCTTAAGATTCACCACTCTCCAGCTTGTCGAGCAACACAAGTTGACGCGGAGAAAGATGTCACCTGGGAGGCCATCACCTGCCAGAGTCACATCTATCGTCGCCACTTGGACAAAACTGAGTACATGTATGTCCTCCAACGTGAGAGTGGTACCACGGAGTACAAGTACCCACCGGTGCAGCAAGGGACTTCCCATGAGCACATGGACTTGTGCTTGGAGGATGCTGCTATGCTCAGCACTCGACTGCAGGAGTGTCAACAAGAGCTTCAGGATGTCCGAGACACCCTGAAGGAAACGGAGGCGTTGCTGCGAGCTTGCTTAAAGGCAAGAGAAAGAGGAGATGGGAATGAACTGTGTGTCACCGTGAATGATACATGGACTCCTGACTCCCCGGATCGCCGAGCGATCAGGCGTCGTCGCACTTCTACACCAGCAGCCTCCCCACCCAAAGATGAGTCAGAAGGTAGCCGAAATGAGGAGGAAGATCCCGAGGAGCCAGCTCAAGAGGACGAGTAGTGTAGAGTCTTTCCCCTAGCTAGCAAGAGGTCGAGTAGTCGAGTCGTTACGTAGTTAATGGTGTGATAATGCTTGGTGCGTGACGTGAGTTGTGGAAGCCATGAGCAATTGTCCACAGCCTCGTCTTCAGATTGTTTTACTTTGGTGTGTGAACCCACAGGAAATAATAGTGCATTTATTTGGTGTGAGATATAAACCCTCGTAAAATTTTAACAAAGCCTTAACACCTCAAAGTACCAACAAATGAAAGTAGTGAGATGATACTAAATGGTATCAAATTAACATTTGTTGATTCTGCCAGATGGCCGGAAGAGGAAAAGGACGTGCTGCCAACCCCGCCAACAACAATGATGAGGCATGCAACCCTCATCTTTCTGGAGGCCAGGACAGGGGTGGTCGCCGTGAAGAAGGTGATCCTCTCCACCAAATGCTGGAGAATCAAAATCAACTCATCCAGAACTTGACTCAAGTGGTGGCCAACTTGCATCAAGTTCCACCTACACAAGCTGCACCACGCCAACCAAGGTTGAGTGAGTTTCTAGGAACTCAACCTCCAAAGTTTGCAAGTGCTGCTGAACCTCTGGAGGCAGATGATTGGCTGAAGACCATTGAAAGTAAGATGAGGATAATACAATGCCAAGGGTATGAGAGGGTGCTGTTTGCCTCTCATCAATTGCATGGACCTGCTGCTGATTGGTGGACCGCCTACGTGGCCGCCCATCATGACCCTGAGAACATCACTTGGGAAGAGTTCAAGCGTAGCTTCCGCAACCACTACATCCCAAGAGGTGAACTCAAAAACAAGAGGAAGGAGTTTTTGGGACTGCAGCAGGGAAACATGACGGTGAGGGAATACCTCACTAAATTTACTCAACTATCCCGTTATGCTCCACGAGACATAGAGACTGATGAGCAGAAACAAGATTGTTTCGTGGAAGGGCTTACCGCAGAAATGCAGTGTGCAATGTCCTCAAATGAGTATGAAAGCTTTCAAAAGATGGTGGACAGAGCATTTTTGGTGGAAAGGAAGCTAAAGGCCCTGGAAAATGAGAATAAGAGGAAGGCTGGGTGGTCACATCAAGCCTCAGGGAGCAACACCCGCCCACGTATGATGCAGCAACCTACGGGGCAGACGAGCCGTGCTGCGGTACCCTATTCAGCACCAAGAGGGTACAACCCAAACTACAGGCCACCCGCAGCACCAGCACAGCCGCCACGTCAGTTTGTGCAGCAGCCTCGCCCCGCATATCCACCTCGACCAGCAGTACAAGGACCCCCAAACCAACCCCAAGACAACAAGGGCCAAGCATCTAAGATTGGGGTGCAATGTTTTAGCTGTGGTGAAGTGGGGCACTACGCCCATAAATGCCCAAAGAAGAAGCCTGCGCCGCCACAACAGCAGAATGTAGTGAGAGGACGGGTGAACCATATCACTATGGAGGAAGCACAAGAGGCACCCGACGTGGTAGTTGGTAAGTTTCCTGCCAATTTACACCTTGCAACTCTGCTGTTTGATTCTGGTGCTACCCACTCGTTCATTGCTCAAGGGTTTGTTAAGAAACATGACCTAGCAACCACACAAATGAACCATATGCTAGCCGTAAACTCTCCAGGTGGAGAAATAAGGACAAGACAAGTGTGTCCCAAAGTGAATCTAGACATTAATGGGGTAGTATTTACGGCTAACCTCATAGTGATAGATTCACAAGGGATAGATATTATTTTGGGTATGGATTGGTTGACCAAACATAAAGAAATCATCCATTGTTCGACCAGAACGGTGGAACTAACTCACCCTAGTGGCACAAGAGTAAAGTTCATAACAATACACGAGCCTAGGAGGGACATTAAATTAAATCAAGCGGAGGTGAAAGTTGAGGAAATCAGGACTATCAGGGAATATCCAGATGTTTTTCCGGAGGGATTGCCAGGTATGCCTCCCGACCGTGACGTGGAATTCGCAATTGAGCTAGTACCGGGAACAGCCCCGATATACAAGAGACCTTATCGAATGGACTCCAAGCAGCTAGAAGAGCTCAAGGATCATTTGAGAGAACTGACGGAGAAGGGGTATATTCGCCCTAGTTCCTCACCATGGGGAGCTCCGGTGATATTTGTGCCCAAGAAAGACGGAACCCAAAGGTTATGCGTGGATTACCGTGCCTTGAATGAGGTAACCATCAAGAACAAGTACCCATTTCCTCGCATTGAAGACTTGTTTGATCAGTTGAGGGGAGCTTGTGTGTTCTCGAAAATTGATCTCAGGTCGGGATACCACCAACTCAAGATAAGGCAATCTGATATTCCCAAGACAGCTTTCGTATCTCGGTACGGACTGTATGAATACACTGTCATGCCTTTTGGGCTAACCAATGCCCCGGAATATTTCATGTACCTCATGAACAAGGTATTCATGGAATATCTGGACAAATTTGTGGTGGTTTTCATAGATGATATTCTCGTCTTCTCCAAAGATGAAGAAGAACATGAGAAACATCTAAGGTTGGTGTTACAGAGGCTGAGAGAACACCAACTATATGCCAAGTTGAGAAAGTGTGAGTTTTGGCTGAAGGGAGTTCCCTTTTTAGGACATATAATCTCGGAGGGAGGAATCTCCGTAGATCCCACCAAAATCGAGGATATCCAGAAGTGGAAGACCCCTGAAAATGTCGGGGAAGTTCGAAGCTTCTTGGGATTGGCTGGGTACTATTGACGGTTTATTGAGGGATTCTCCAAGATCTCGAGACCTCTTACCAAACTGTTGGAGAAGGGAATCACATTCACCTGGACACCACAGTGCGAGACGAGCTTTCAGGAGCTAAAGAAGAGATTGACAACAGCCCCAGTGTTGGTTATGCCAGATATGCAGAAGAATTTCACAAGTGTACTGCGATGCCTCTGGAAATGGGTTGGGATGTGTTCTCATGCAAGAAGGACATGTCGTGGCATATGCATCCCGGCAGCTTCGGAAGCACGAGAAGAACTATCCTACACATGACCTAGAACTAGCCGCAGTGGTACACGCGTTGAAAATTTGGCGGCACTATTTGATGGGGAAGAGGACAGAGATATATACGGATCATAAGAGTTTGAAGTACATATTCACACAGCCAGATCTCAACCTCCGACAAAGGAGATGGTTAGAGCTAATCAATGACTTTGATGTGGGCATCAACTATCATCCCGGGAAAGCAAACGTCGTGGCCGATGCTATGAGTCGGAAAGTGCAGGTCAATAAGTTGAGTTTGAAGGACATGCCTGCAGAATTGAAGGACGAGGTTTTAAGACTCAATCTATGTCTAGTAAATAGTGGTGAAGCCATCGCCATGGAAGTGGACTCCACACTCGAGCAAGACATACGCGAGGGCCAAAAGAATGATGAGAAGTTACAAGAAATCAGACAGCTCATCAAGGAAAATAAAGCTCCTAGTTTTAGAGAGGATGAACAAGGAACGGTGTGGCACGGGAAAAGGATCTGTGTGCCAGAAGTAAAAGAGATCCGTGAATTAATTTTGAAGGAGGCTCACGATTCCAACTATTCCATTCATCCTGGGAGTACGAAGATGTACCAGGACCACAAAAGCAGGTATTGGTGGTATGGCATGAAGCAAGATGTCGCGAAACATGTTGCCCTATGTGACACATGTCAGTTGGTGAAAGCTGAACATCAACGGCCCGCGGGATTATTGCAACCACTCAAAGTGCCTGAATGGAAATGGGAAGAAATTAGCATGGATTTTGTCGTGGGATTGCCTAGGACCCAATCCGGGTATGATTCAATATGGGTCATTATTGATAGGCTAATCAAGGTAGCTCATTTCATCCCTGTGAAAGAAAGCTACAGCGGATCCAAATTGGCAGAATTGTACATGTCAAGGATTGTGTGTTACCATGGAGTGCCAAAGAAGATAGTGTCGGACCGAGGGACACAGTTCACCTCAAGGTTTTGGCAAAAGTTGCATGAAACCATGGGAACCCATCTGAACTTCAGCTCTGCCTATCATCCCCAAACTGACGGGCAGACGGAGAGAACCAATCAGATCCTTGAAGATATGTTAAGGGCATGTGCACTCAAAAACAATAGGAGTTGGGACAAGAACTTACCGTATGCGGAGTTTTCCTATAACAACAGTTATCAAGCTAGTATGAAGATGTCACCGTTTGAAGCTTTGTATGGAAGGAAGTGCAGAACTCCCCTATTTTGGAACCAAACAGGAGAAAGTAAAGTGTTTGGTCCAGAAGTGCTACAAGAAGCCGAGGCGAAGGTGAGGGAGATTCGCAACAACTTGAGGATAGCACAAACACGCCAGAAGAGTTATGCTGATGTACGAAGAAAAGAGCTCGTTTTCAACGTGGGAGACTATGTTTATCTCAAGGTGTCCCCTATCAGAGGACTTCGTCGGTTCAAGGTAAAAGGGAAGTTGTCACCTCGATACATCGGACCCTTTCAGGTTTTGGAAAGGAAAGGCGAAGTGGCGTATCAACTAGAGTTACCGGCTCATCTATCGGACGTGCACGATGTATTCCATGTGTCACAACTCAAGAAATGCCTGAGGATGCCTGAGGAGGTGTTACCCATGAATGAAGTGGATGTAGCTGAAGATTTGTCTTATGCCGAGCAACCATACAAGATTTTGGAGACAATGGAACGCCTCACCAGAAATAAAAGAATCCGGATGTGCAAGGTGCAGTGGAAGCATCACTCAGAAGAGGAAGCCACCTGGGAACGGGAAGATGAGCTCAAGGCACAATTTCCGGAATTGTTTTCTTAGAAACACCAATCTCGAGGACGAGATTTCTTTTAAGGGGGGTAGAGCTGTAACACCCCAAAAATTTTGATTCAAAACACTAAACTATGTTCAGAGGGGAATTTAAAAATTTTTGGACATGTTGCATGTTTTGCAAAAATTCAAATTCAAACTGGAATTCAAATTAAACTCAAATCAGAAAAGAAATGGAAAAAGAAAAAGATAAAACGGGAAAAAACCGGCCAGTGGGCCGAAACCCGCCAGCCGGCCCAGTTTCCCCGCGCCAGCCCGCCCCCGCGCGCCCGCGCTGTCTCTCACAGACAGGTGGGACCCACCTGTCATCCCTAACCCCGAGCGTCTGCGGCCCGGACTTTTCCCCCCGAGCGCGCGCGATCGTAACCGACTGAAAACCACGTCCCTCAGCCCGAATTCTGATCCCGGAAGACTCAAACTCGATCACAACCAACTCACCGCCCTCCCCCGGCTATAAAAACCCCAGCCCCGATCGGTTTTTCCCATGCGATCGCCGATTTTTACTCCGGTGAGCACCGAGACTTCGCCGGTGAATTCTGGCCGACCTAAGCTCGGAAACTCTGATCTAACTCGCTGGTCTTGATCCACCGCCTCCGGGGAGATTTGCAGGTGCAGAAAACTCGGAGAGTTACGGTGTAAACACAGCGCCGACGAGCTTCGCCGTGGTTTTGCCTTGGACCTCGCCGCCGAGCACTTTCCAGGACCCCCGAGCTCAAGAAAACCCCCGAGGTGAGAGCCCCGACCTCCCCTCTACCGATCTATGCCATAAGATCACAGTTCTAGGCAGAATTCTCGCGGATCCGAAACTTTCTGGCGAGATCGCCGCTTCCCGCCGCCGTGCGCCGCCGGCAGCGCCGCCCGCGCTCGATCAGAGCGACGTGGCCGCTTGTGCGCCGTTTATTTTAAATCGCACGGTAGACTTTAAAACCCCGCGTACCGGTTCGATGTTATAATCTCAGCCGTCGGTTTAAAATCGGACGGTCCACGTCAGCCCCGCGTTATAAAGACTGGAATTCTTACGTGCTACCCCCTGGGGTTCTCTGGAATTGAGAGCTAGCCCCGGAAACTTCAGATCTAGCCCCTGGAATTCCAGAAAATCATGTAAATTCATTTAAAAATCAGTTTTAGCCCCTGGACTTAATAAAAATTAGGAAAAACACCTCTGATAAGTGTAGCTAGACCCCTGGAAATTATGAAAATAATATTATAGACCCTGTAATGGGGTGAATTCATTATTTTAGCCCTGTTTAGTATTTAATTTAGAAAATTGAATATGTAACTAGTGTTTAAAAATTAAAAAGGGGGACAAATATAATTGTCAAAATTAATTAAAAACTTTCTCAGTACTTAGAAAACTTTGGAGTGAGATAAAAATATATTTTTGGGCTGAAATGAATCTGTTTCATCTATTATTCACATTTATTAGTATAGGGACACATTTTTAAGTAAAGAATAGTTATAGAAAATAGGGAAAATAATTATGAAATAGTCTACATCAGAAGCCAAGGTCAAAATATGTTATTCAATTATTTAGGACCAAAACCTATACTGTTTAGATGATGTGTATTACTAATTTCATAATAAAATACACAATTATGCATAGGAATATAAATCTGAAAATATAGCAACTAGTAAAAGATAAATGGAGTTTCTAAAATCCAAAGAATTCAGTTTAGGGTTGGTAGAAATTCTGAAGGCACATATGGAGAAGAAAAATACTTTTCATACATACTTGGTAGTAAAAAGGTGTAGTAGTTCAATATAAGGAATTTATTTAAAACTGAAACACACATGTATATATATATATATATATATAGTAAGTAAGTATAAATATGGACACCAAAGTAGGAATCATATACATATAAATAAAAGTGTATGCAAGCCACAGATCAACACACACACAGAGTAACCACAACACATATAATGGTGAATGAATTTCATAAATATGAATGTGTGGTTTGTATGAAGTGTAAGTGTGAACTATGTCCTATGGATTGTTGTTTTTCTTTTGCTATGTGTGATGGTGTGATGTAGAACCTGCTCAAGAGCAAGTTATTCCTTTCCAAGACCAGGACTACCAATTTCAAGAGCAGCAAGAAGGAGGCAAGTGTCCTTGACCACTTTGATCCTATGCTAGGATGTGTAGCTAGAATTAATTGCATTGTCAATTTAAATATGAAGCCCATGCTAGGAAGTTTCCCTAGAATTCCATTACCTTGTTTCCTTGTAGCTTGGGTTGGGATTTATTTTACCATGTCATTTATTTACATGCATTTGCTTAGCCATGCTTAGAATGGGATATTTGGGACATGAGATCATCAGTTTATATTACCATACTCTTGAATGAGACATTGTGAGTTATGTAGAGGTAGGGATCAAGGCAAGTTGGATGTTTTGGTTGTGTGCTGGGTGCACGAGACTTGGGTTTGTGTTTAGTACTTGCCTGGATCCTAAGGACCGGTTCATGGAGCATGTAACCCGGCTTTACAGTGCCAACCACATGCTGAGATGGGGCAGCTTGGCCAATTAATTAGGTGTATCCCCGGCGTAGTATGGGTGTGTTGGATGGTGCGGGGAGTAGGTGTCAGCTGGACTACCATATGAACCGCAAGGCTCAAGAGGGGGCCACTGCAGCGGGGTTGGAGCCTCTTGTATGCTGTTAGGGGTGAAACCTCAGTGGGCCCACGCTCGTCGGGAATCCCTTTGTAAAGGCTTCGTAGTGATCTCCTGGCTGCACACCTGGGAAGTGTGAATGTGGATCGTAGCCACTGGCATAATGGAGGTTCTTTTAGTCCACCCGGCAACGGGGGATGAAATCACTACATGTGGGTACAGTGGTACAAACTCTGCAGAGTCAAAACTGTCTTGACAGCCGTGCTCACGGTTAAGAGCGGCCTGGACTTATTCATGATTAGAGGATTGATGGTTTTGGAAGCTAAGCGGGGAGCTTAACATTGGAAATGATGTTATGGTTATTGGATTATGATGATGGGATGGGAGATTGGGACCATTTCACCTGTGTAGTAATGTAGGTGCTTAATAAGCTAAGGTGATAGGTATTAATTGCGTAGTGCTTTAACCATGAGTTCAACCTCTCCTTGTTCTAGCCATGCATGATATAATTTTCCCACACTTGCTGAGTACCATTGGTACTCAATCTTGCATATTTGTTGGTTTATATTGCTGCTCAGGTCAAGATAATGAGGTGGTGTATAATGACCAAGATTTTGGACCTGAGGAAGGATTTTAGGTTCATGAAGATCCCCGGGCAACGCCTGTGATGGAGCCCTAAAGAATAATATTCCGCTGCTAGTTTATTTACTTGTGATGAAGCATTAGTGTCCATTGAGACATTTGCGATGTAAGACTTATTTATATTCGACACCTGGCTTGTAATAAATGATGCTTCACTATTTGTCATCACATGTATGAGAAAATGATCCTGGCATACATGTGATATTCACTTGGTTGTTTCTTCGGAAAAACCGGGTGTGACACTCCAACCCTGCTGCAGTGGCCCCCTCTTGAGCCTTGCGGTTCATATGGTAGTCCAGCTGACACCTATTCCCCGCACCATCCAAAACACTCATACTACGCGGGGATACACCTAATTAATTGGCCAAGCTGCCCCATCTCAGCATGTGGTTGGCACGGTAAAGCCAGGTTGCATGCTCCATGAACCGGTCCTTAGGATCAAGGCAAGTACTAAACACAAACCCGAGTCTCGTGCACCCAGCACCAACCAAATCATCCAACTTGTCTCGATCCCTACCTCTACATAACTCATAATATCTCATACAAGAGTAAGGTAAATAAGTTGATGATCTCATATCCCACTTATCCCATTCTAAGCATGGCTAAGCATAAGTATATAAATAAATGACACGATAAAATAAATCCCAACCCAGGCTACAAGGAAATACGATAATGAAAATCTAGGGAAACTTCCTAGCTTGGGTATCATATTCCAAATTGACAATGCAATTAAATTCTAACTACACATCCTAGTATAGGATGAAAGTGGTCAAGGACACTTGCCTTCTTCCTGCTGCTCTGGGGATGGAAAGTCTTGGTCTTGGAAGGGGAGAACCTTCTCTTGGGCTGGTTCTACTCATGCCAATACACATAGCAAAAGAAACACAACAATCCATAAGCCATAGTCCACACTTTCACTCATGCAAACCACACATACATACATATGAAAGTCATTCACATTTCTAAGTGTTGTGGTTACCGTAGATTTGTTGATTTTAGGCCTACATGCACTTTTAAACATTTATATATTATTTCTAACTTTTGTATTCAGATTTCCATTTGTACACTATATATGAATTTCCAGTTTGAACAGATTCTCTATATTTAATTAATACACTTTTTAGCCACAAGTTTGTATGAAAGATAATTTCCTACTTCAAATAGGTTTTCAGATCTTCTACAAAATCCTAAACTGAAGTTTTTGGATTTGGAGACCCTATTTATCATTTTCTAATTATGCATACCTATTTCCCTATATTTTCAGATTTATTTTCTATGCCTAAAAGTGAACTTTAATATTAAAATAGTAAGACCTATAACCTAAACACAATAGGTTCTGATCCAAAATGTTAAATAAAATATCTTTGAACTTCCTCTCTGATGGGGAATCAAATTATATTTATTTTATCCATTTTCAGAATTATTTTCTAGTCTAGAATTGAATTTCCACCAATAAAACAGCAACCTAAATTCCTACAAAAATTTCTTCTGTTCCAATTTCCCAAACAGAACCTTCATAAATTTTTCCTATCCCTTTTTGGTTATTTAGATTCACTTTCCCACAATTTAAACTTATTTTATGCCTAAAGAGCATATTTCAGATATAAATTACAAAACAGTAATCTTATTGAGTTTAAAAGTTTATCTCCCCTCTAAACTCAGATCTTAGATTGTTTCTACCAATTTTTCACAGGGTTAGAATAATTAAACTGATCATATACCTATGTTTGAATTTTAAATCCTATTCACATACTCAATTTCCTGAAATTTAATAACCCTCAGGGGCTGATGTGCAAATCCACCCTACTGTGGGGCCCCATTTCCTAATTTCTAATTTTTAGGGGTCTAAGTGTGCAAAACAGGGAGGTCTTCCTAATTCTTATTAAGTCCAGGGGCTAAAACTGATTTTTAAATGAATTTACATGAATTTCTGAAGGTCCAGGGGCTAGATCAGAAGTTTCTGGGGCTAGCTCGTGTTTTCCGAGATCCCCAGGGGGTAGCGCGTAAGAATCCCGGCCTTTATAATGCTGGGCTGATGTGGTCTGTTGGATTTAAAACAGACGGCTCAGATTAGATCGCCGAAGGGGTATGCGCCGATTTAATTTCTGCCGTGCGATTTAAAATAGACGGCCTACAAGTGGCCACGTCGCTCCTGGCCGGAATTCGCCCGCGCGCGCGGCGGCGCAAGGCGGCAGCGGTGCGATCTCGCCGGTGAGGCTGCGGATCTTCATCTACAGACGCTAACATCCGCCCTTTTTGGTAGCAAACGGCAGAGGGGAGGAAGGAGAGCTCACCAGTGCAGTTTTCTTGGATCCGAAGGGGTCGGGAGGGCTTAACGGCGGCGAGGAGCGGCGACCGAAGGTGAGCTTCGGTGGGGGAGCAATGGGGTCGTTCCTCCTTGGATTTTCTTCGGCGATGAGCTTCTCTGGAGGCGGTCAAGCATTGCAAGCACGTTAGCATGGGGAAAAACGGAAGAGGGAGCTGGAAAAAGGGCAGCAGTGGCGGCGGTTCTCACCTTGCGTCGGGTGTGGCCGATCGGGGGGGATGGGGCGGATTTTCGGTGTTTAAATGGTGAGGGAGGGTGGCGGGGTTGGTTGAGATCACGCTGGGGTGCCTGGGACCGAGGATCGGGGCTGGGAGCACGGGTTCCGGAAGCGGCGGTTGCGATCGGGCGCAAGAGAGCCGGAACGGTTGGGGGCGCGCGCGAGGAGGGGTATGACACACGGGCCCCGCGTGTCAGAGAGAGGGAGGGGGGAGGGCACGGATTTTGGGCCGGCTGGGTGGGTTTTGGCCCACTGGCCGGTTTTTTCTTTTTCTTTTTCTTTTTCCTTTTCCTTTTTCTGTTTTGATTCAAATTTAAATTCCAGTTTGAATTTGAATTGCTACACCACATGCAATACGTCCAAAAAATTTTAAATTCCCCTCTTTAGCAGGTTTGGGGTGTTACAGCTCTACCCCCCTTAAAAGAAATCTCGTCCTCGAGATTGGTGATTCTAGGAAAACAGATCCGGAAACTGTGCCTTAAGCTCGTCTTCTCACTCCCATGTGGCTTCTGCTTCCGAGTGATGCTTCCACTGCACCTTGCACATTCGGATTCTTTTATTTCTTGTGAGGCGTTCCATTGTCTCCAAAAACTTGACCGGTTGCTCAGCAAGAGAAAGATCCTCTCGTACGTCCACCTCATTCATGGGTAATATTTCTTCAGGCGTGCTTAAACATTTCTTGAGCTGTGACACATGGAATACATCGTGCACATCTGATAGGCGAGCCGGTAGTTCTAGTTGATATGAGACTTCGCCTTTCCTCTCTAGAATCTGAAAGGGTCCGATGTATCGAGGTGATAATTTTCCTTTCACCTTGAACCGACGAAGTCCTCGGATAGGGGACACCTTGAGATAAACATAGTCTCCCACATTGAAAACGAGCTCTCTTCTCCGTACATCGGCATAGCTCTTTTGTCGGGTCTGGGCTATCCTCAAGTTGTTGCAAATTTCCCTCACTTTCGCCTCGGCTTCTTGTAGTACCTCGGGCCCAAACACTTTACTTTCCCCTGTTTGGTTCCAAAATAGTGGAGTCCTGCACTTCCTCCCATACAATGCCTCAAATGGTGACATCTTCATACTGGCCTGATAGCTGTTGTTGTAGGAGAACTCCGCATACGGTAAGTTCTTATCCCAACTCCTATTGTTTTTGAGTGCACACACTCTCAGAATATCCTCCAGGATCTGATTGGTTCTTTCCATCTGCCCGTCAGTCTGGGGGTGATAGGCAGAACTAAAATTCAGATGAGTTCCCATGGTTTCATGTAACTTCTGCCAGAACCTTGAGGTGAACCGTGTCCCTCGATCTGACACTATCTTCTTTGGCACTCCATGAAAGCACACGATCCTTGACATGTACAATTCCGCCAATTTGGATCTGCTGTAGCTTTCTTTCACGGGGATGAAATGAGCTACCATAGTTAGTCTGTCGATGACGACCCATGTCGAATCATATCCCGATTGGGTCCTAGGTAGTCCCACTATGAAGTCCATGCCTATTTCTTCCCATTTCCATTCAGGCACTTTGAGTGGTTGCAATAGTCCCGCGGGTCGTTGATGTTCTGCTTTCACCAACTGACATGTGTCACATAGGGCAACATGTTCCGCGACATTTCGCTTCATGCCATACCACCAATATCTGCTCTTGAGGTCATGATACATCTTCGTACTTTTAGGATGAATGGAGTAGTTGGAATCATGAGCCTCCTTCAAAATCAGTTCACGGATCTCCTTCACCTCGGGCACACAGATCCTTTTCCCATGCCACACAGTAGCTTGTTCATCCTCTCTGAACCCAGGAGCTTTATTCTCTTTGATGAGTTCTCTGATTTCTTGTATCTTCTCAACATTCTTCTGACCATTGCGTATGTCTTGCTCCAATGTGGAGTCCACTTCCATGGCGATGGACTCACCACTATTCACCAGACATAGATTGAGTTTTGCAATCTCTTCCTTCAATTCTGTAGGCATGTCCTTTAAGCTCAACATATTGACCTGCACCTTCCTGCTTAAAGCATCAGCCACGACGTTTGCTTTCCCAGGATGATAGTTGATGCCCACATAAAAGTCGTTGATTAGCTCTAACCATCTCCTTTGTCTGAGGTTGAGATCTGGCTGTGAGAAAATGTACTTTAAGCTCTTATGATCCGTATATATCTCTGTCCTCTTTTCCATCAAGTAATGCCGCCAAATCTTCAATGCGTGTACCACTGCAGCTAGCTCTAGGTCATGCGTAGGATAGTTCTTCTCGTGTTTCCGGAGCTGCCGGGATGCATAAGCCACGACATGCCCCTCTTGCATGAGAACACATCCCAACCCGTGTCCAGATGCATCGCAGTACACCGAAAAATTCTTCTGCATATCGGGCATAACTAGCACTGGGGCTGTTGTCAATCTTTTCTTCAGTTCTTGAAAACTCGTCTCACACTGCGGTGTCCATGTGAATGTGATTCCCTTCTCTAACAATTTGGTGAGGGGTCTCGAGATCTTGGAGAAACCCTCAATGAACCATCGATAATACCCAGCCAATCCTAAGAAGCTTCGAACTTCCCCGACGTTTTCAGGGGTCTTCCACTTCTGCACATCCTCGATTTTGGCGGGATCTACGGAGATTCCTCCCTCCGAGATTATATGTCCTAAGAAGGGAACTCTCTTCAGCCAAAACTCGCACTTGCTCAATTTGGCATACAGTTGGTGTTCTCTCAGGTTTTGCAACACCGATCTTAAATGTCCCTCATGTTCTTCTTCATCTTTGGAGAAGACGAGAATGTCATCAATGAAAACCACCACAAATTTGTCCAGATATTCCATGAATACCTTGTTCATGAGATACATGAAATATGCCGGGGCATTAGTTAGTCCGAACGGCATGACGGTGTATTCATACAGCCCGTACCGAGATACGAAAGCTGTCTTTGGAATGTCGGTTTGCCTTATCTTCAGTTGGTGGTATCCCGACCTGAGATCAATTTTTGAGAACACACAAGCTCCCCTCAACTGATCAAATAGGTCCTCAATGCGGGGTAACGGGTACTTGTTCTTGATGGTTACTTCGTTCAACGCACGGTAGTCTACGCATAACCTTTGGGTTCCGTCCTTCTTGGGCACAAATATCACTGGAGCTCCCCATGGTGAGGAACTAGGACGAATATACCCCTTCTCTGTCAATTCTCTTATATGTTCATTGAGCTCTTCCAGCTGTTTGGAGTCCATCAGATAAGGCCTCTTATATATTGGGGCTGTTCCAGGCACTAACTCAATCGCGAATTCCACTTCCCGATCGGGAGGCATACCTGTTAACTCCTTCGGAAAAACATCTGGATACTCCCTGATAGTCCTTATCTCTTCCACTTCCACCTCAACTTGATTGAGTTTAATGTCCTTCCTAGGTTCTTGCACGTCTATGAACCTCACTTTTGTGCCGCTAGGCTGAGTTAGTTCCACCGTTCTTATCGAACAATGGATGATCCCTTTATGTTTGGTCAACCAATCCATACCCAAAATTATATCTATCCCTTGTGAGTCTATCACTATGAGGTTGCAGTAAATACTACCCCATTAATGTCTAGATTCACCCTGGGACACACTTGTCTTGTCCTTATTTCTCCCCCTGAAGAGTTCACTGCTAACATATGGTTCATTTGTGTTGTTGCTAGATCATGCTTCTTAACAAACCCTTGAGCAATGAATGAGTGGGTAGCACCAGAATCGAGCAATAGGGTTGCAATGTGTAAATTTGCAGGAAACTTACCAATTACCATGTCAGGTGCCTCTTGCGCTTCCTCCATGGTCACGTGGTTCACCCGTCCTCGCATCATATTCTGCTGCTGTGGCTGCATGGGCTTCTTCTTTGGGCACTTATGGGCGTAGTGCCCCACTTCACCACAGTTGAAGCATTGCACCCCAACTTTAGGTGCCTGGCCTTTGTTGTCTTGGGGTTGGTTCGGTGGCCCTTGTCCTGCTGTTTGAGGTTGATATGTGGGGCGTGGCTGTTGCACAAACTGACGCTGCGGCGGTACTGGTGCTGATGGAGGTCTGAAGTTCGGGTTGTACCCTCTTGGTGTCGGGTAGGGTACCATAGTACGGCTCGTCTGCCCTGCCGGTTGCTGCATCAGACGGGGACGTGTGTTGCTGTTTGATGCTTGGTGTGACCATCCCATCTTCCGCTTGTTCTCATTCTCCAAGGCCTTCAACTTCCTCTCCACGACAAACGCTCTGTCTACCATCTTTTGGAAGCTTTCATACTAGTTAGAGGACATTGCACATTGCATCTCCATGGTAAGTCCCTCCACAAAACAGTCCTGTTTCTGCTCATCGGTTTCGATGTCCCGTGGTGCATAACGGGATAGTTGGGTGAACTTAGTGAGGTATTCCCTCACAGTAATGTTTCCTTGCTGCAGTCCCAAGAATTCCTTTCTCTTGTTCTTGAGTTCACCCCTGGGTATGTAGTGGTTGCGGAAATTGCGCTTGAATT
This sequence comes from Neostapfia colusana, assembly GCA_030760725.1. Classification (NCBI taxonomy): domain Eukaryota; kingdom Viridiplantae; phylum Streptophyta; class Magnoliopsida; order Poales; family Poaceae; genus Neostapfia; species Neostapfia colusana. The sequence continues at coordinate 50,516,381 of JASWHV010000006.1, read as the reverse complement.
CTTCCCAAGTGATGTTCTCGGGGTCATGATGGGCTGCCACGTAAGCGGTCCACCAATCAGCAGCAGGTCCATGCAATTGGTGAGAGGCAAACAGCACCCTCTCATACCCTTGGCATTGTATGATCTCTATGGTCTTTAACCAGTCATCCGCTTCCAGAGGTTCAGCAGCACTTGCAAACTTTGGGGGTTGAGTTCCCAGAAACTCACTCAACCTTGGTTGACGTGGTGCAGCTTGTGGGGGTGGAGCATGGTGCAAGTTGGCCACCACTTGAGTTAGACTCTGGCTTAGCTGATTCTGATTTTCGAGCATTTGGTGGATAGGATCAGCTCCTTCACGGTGACCACCCCTGTCTTGTCCTCCAGAAAGATGAGGATTGCCGGCCTCATCGTTGTTGTTGTTGTTGGGGTTGGCACCACGACATTTTCCTCTTCCAGCCATCTATCATGATCAACCAAGTGTTAACTTAAAGCATTACGTATTAACTTCCCAAATTGCTTGTTTAAACTTAAACTTTTGAGGCCTTAATAGTTAAACAATTTCTGAAGATTTCACATAGATCTTTGGGCTTCACGTCTCACGCGAAAATAAAATGCACTATTGATTCATAGGAGTTTACACACCAAAGCAAAGCAACCTAAAGACGAGGTTGTGGACAAATGCCCATGGCTTCCACAACTCACGTCACATACCAAATATTAACACACAAATAAATATGGGATTGACTCGACTACTCGATAACCTGCTGAATTAAGGGAAATGACTCAAAACAACTCGCATCACTGAGCTGGCTCGCCGGGGTCTTCCTCATTATTACGGCTGCCCTCTGATTCTGCTTTAGGTGGGGAAGCTGCTGGTGGAGAAGTGCGGCGATGCTTGCTCGTCCGGCGGTCTGGGGAGTCAGGAGTCCACGTGTCATTTATGGTGACACACAGATCATTCCCATCTCCTCTTTCTCTCGCCCTCAAGCTGGCGCGAAGCAACGCCTCAGTCTCCTTCAGGGTGTCACGAACATCCTGAAGCTCCTGCTGGCACTCCTGTAGCCGAGTGCTGAGCATAGAAGCATCCTCCAAGCACAGGTCCATGTGCTCATGGGAAGTCACCTGCTGCACTGGCGGGTACTTGTATTCCGCGGTGCCACTCTCACGCTGGAGGACATACATGTACTCAGTCCTGTCCAGGTGGCGACGGTTGATGTAACTCTGGCAGGTGATGGCCTCCCAGGTGACATCCTTCTCAGCATCGGCATGAGTCGCCCGACAAGATGGAGAGCGGTGGATCTTGAGCAGCTGATTTTCATGGATAATCCTCATCTCTGAGCTCCATTCTTCCCGCTTCTCACGGATGGTCCTGGTGGAGCTGTAGTGTATGATCAGCTTGCCCACATTGCGGGTGGCGTGGAGCATACGCCGAAGACGGCGCAACAAGCCTCCTACTGCCAACCAGTAGGAGTGGTACGTCACCGGATGGTTCTCCTCTCTCAAGGCAAGGGCAACTACAGGAACTCTCCCTCCAGTGGACTTACGGGCGGTGCGGATCATGCGAACCATCTAAAACATAAAGCATTTAAAATTAAGTTAGATAAGAACTAATTAAAGATTGTATTTTGAATAAAAGTTGGGACAAGGTGAATAAAGTGCCCCATTAAATAACACTTTCAACCCACATCTTTGTAAAATAGTTTTTAAGAAAATAGGGTCCTTAAGTACATCCATTTCTACCTAGGTCCATGTTCCTACGGGCAACCTTGGCTCTGATACCACTGCTGTCACACCCGGTTTCTCCAAAGAGCAACCAAGTGAATATCACATGTATGCCAGGATCATTTTCTCATACATGTGACGACAAATAGTGAAGCATCATTATATTACAAGCCAAGTGTTCGAATATAAATAAGTCTTACATAGCATACGTCCCGATGGACGATAATATTTTCATAACATGTAAATAAAACAGCAGCGGAATATAAATCTTGTGGGCTCCATCACAGGCGTTGCCCGGGGGACTCTGCGAACCTAGAATCCTTCTTCGGGACCAAAGTCTTGGTCATTGAACACCACATCATCCCCTTGACCTGAGCAGCAATTTAAACCAACAAAAAAGCAAGTTTGAGTACCGTTGGTACTCAGCAAGTGTGGGAAAGTAATGTCATGCATGGCTAGAGCAAGGAGAGGTTGAACTCATGGTTAAAGCACTACGCAATTAATACCTATCACCTTAGCTTATTAAGCACCTACATTACTACACAGGTGAGATGGTCCGAATCCCTCAACCCATCATCAATATTAAGTAACCATAATCTCATCTCCAATGTTAAGCTTCCCGCTTAACATCCTCAACTTCCCAATTCATCATCCTCTAATCATGAATAAGTCCAAGCCGCTCTTGACCGTGAGCACGGCTGTCATGACAGTTTTGACTCTGCAGAGTTTGCACCACTGTACCCACATGTAGTGATTTCATCCCCCGTTGCCGGGTGGACTAAAAGAACCTCCATTATGCCAGTGGCCGCGAACCACGTTCACACTTCCCAGGTGTGTAGCCAGGAGATCACTAAGAGGCCTTTACAAAGGGATTCCCGATGAGCGTGGGCCCACTAAGGTTTCACCCCTAACAGCATACAAGAGGCTCCAACCCCGCTGCAGTGGCCCCCTCTTGAGCCTTGCGGTTCATATGGTAGTCCAGCTGACACCTATTCCCCGCACCATCCAAAACACCCATACTACACCGGGGATACACCTAATTAATTGGCCAAGCTGCCCCATCTCAGCATGTGGTTGGCACGGTAAAGCCAGGTTACATGCTCCATGAACCGGTCCTTAGGATCAAGGCAAGTACTAAACACAAACCCGAGTCTCGTGCACCCAGCACCAACCAAATCATCCAACTTGCCTCGATCCCTACCTCTACATAACTCATAACATCTCATACAAGAGTAAGATAAATAAGTTGATGATCTCATATCCCACTTATCCCATTCTAAGCATGGCTAAGCATAAGCATATAAATAAATGACATGATAAAATAAATCCCAACCCAGGCTACAAGGAAATACGATAATGAAAATCTAGGGAAACTTCCTAGCTTGGGTATCATATTCCAAATTGACAATGCAATTAAATTCTAACCACACATCCTAGTATAGGATCAAAGTGGTCAAGGACACTTGCCTTCTTCCTGCTGCTCTGGGGATGGAAAGTCTTGGTCTTGGAAGGGGAGAACCTACTCTGGGGCTGGTTCTACTCATGCCAATACACATAGCAAAAGAAAACAACAATCCATAAGCCATAGTCCACACTTTCACTCATGCAAACCACACATACATACATATGAAAGGCATTCACATTTCCAAGTGTTGTGGTTACCGTAAATGTGTTGATTTTAGGCCTACATGCACTTTTAAACATTTATATATTATTTCTAACTTTTGTATTCAGATTTCCATTTGTACACTATATATGAATTTCCAGTTTGAACAGATTCTCTATATTTAATTAATACACTTTTTAGCCACAAGTTTGTATGAAAGATAATTTCCTACTTCAAATAGGTTTTCAGATCTTCTACAAAATCCTAAACTGAAGTTTTTGGATTTGGAGACCCCATTTATCATTTTCCAATTATGCATACCTATTTTCCTATATTTTCAGATTTATTTTCTATGCCTAAAAGTGAACTTTAATATTAAAATAGTAAGACCTATAACCTAAACACAATAGGTTCTGATCCAAAATGTTCAATAAAATATCTTTGAACTTCCCCTCTGATGGGGAATCAAATTATATTTATTTTATCCATTTTCAGAATTATTTTCTAGTCTAGAATTGAATTTCCACCAATAAAACAGCAACCTAAATTCCTACAAAAATTTCTTCTGTTCCAATTTCCCAAACAGAACCTTCATAAATTTTTCCTATCCCTTTTTGGTTATTTAGATTCACTTTCCCACAATTTAAACTTATTTTATGCCTAAAGAGCATATTTCAGATATAAATTACAAAACAGTAATCTTATTGAGTTTAAAAGTTTATCTCCCCTCTAAACTCAGATCTTAGATTGTTTCTACCAATTTTTCACAGGGTTAGAATAATTAAACTGATCATATACCTATGTTTGAATTTTAAATCCTATTCACATACTCAATTTCCTGAAATTTAATAACCCTCAGGGGCTGATGTGCAAATCCACCCTACTGTGGGGCCCCATTTCCTAATTTCTAATTTTTTAGGGGTCTAAGTGTGCAAAACAGGGAGGTCTTCCTAATTCTTATTAAGTCCAGGGGCTAAAACTGATTTTTAAATGAATTTACATGAATTTCTGAAGGTCCAGGGGCTAGATCAGAAGTTTCCGGGGCTAGCTCGTGTTTTCCGAGATCTCCAGGGGGTAGCGCGTAAGAATCCCGGCCTTTATAATGCGGGGCTGACGTGGGCTGTTGGATTTAAAACAGACGGCTCAGATTAGATCGCCGAAGGGGTATGCGCCGATTTAATTTCTGCCGTGCGATTTAAAATAGACGGCCTACAAGAGGCCACGTCGCTCCTGGCTGGAATTCGCCCGCGCGCGCGGCGGCGCACGGCGGCAGCGGTGCGATCTCGCCGGCGAGGCTGCGGATCTTCATCTACAGACGCTAACATCCGCCCTTTTCGGTAGCAAACGACAGAGGGGAGGAAGGAGAGCTCACCAGTGCAGTTTTCTTGGATCCGAAGGGGTCGGGAGGGCTTAACGGCGGCGAGGAGCGGCGACCGAAGGTGAGCTTCGGTGGGGGAGCAATGGGGTCGTTCCTCCTCGGATTTTCTTCGGCGATGAGCTTCTCTGGAGGCGGTCAAGCATTGCAAGCACGTTAGCGTGGGGAAAAAATGGAAGAGGGAGCTGGAAAAAGGGCAGCAGCGGGCGGTTCTCACCTTGCGTCGGGTGTGGCCGATCGGGGGGGGGGGGGGGGATGGGGCGTATTTTTGGTGTTTAAATGGCGAGGGAGGGCGGCGGGGTCGGTTGAGATCACGCTGGGGTGCCCGGGACCGAGAATCGGGGCTGGGAGCACAGGTTCTGGAAGCGGCGGTTGCGATCGGGCGCGAGAGAGCCGGAGCGGTTGGGGGCGCGCGTGAGGAGGGGGATGACACGCGGGCCCCGCGTGTCAGAGAGAGGGAGAGAGGGAGGGGGCGCGCGGATTTTGGGCCGGCTGGGTGGGTTTCGGCCCAGTGGCCCGTTTTTTTCTTTTTTTTTCTTTTTTCTTTTCCTTTTTTCTGTTTTGATTCAAATTTAAATTCCAGTTTGAATTTGAATTGCTACACCACATGCAATACGTCCAAAAAATTTTAAATTCCCCTCTTTAGCAGGTTTTGGGGTGTTACAATTACTGTGCTATCCCCAATGTGGCTTTGATACCAGGCTGAGGCGGACTGGAATCCACTCATCAAGGATCACAGAGGGTGGTGCCGCACGATGCGACACCGGACATCACACATCATAAGGATACCTTGTATTACATAGAAAACCAACTGAAACTTGTACAAACTGGTACAATACTCAGTTACACACTAGGGTTCATATTACACAGCGGAAGTCTAATTTGTACAGTTCACGCCCGCCTATGTAGCAAAAGTCGGTTGCCCAGCCCTAGGGCAACCCACACTAGCTGCACTCCTCATCTCAGCGCGGTGTGTATGGCTCCCACTCAGCCGTGGTCCCCGACGGAGGGTAACCTTCGCCGGTGGACTCGTAACCCGAGTCCGTTGGTGGCTCCTCACCTGAAACACACTTAAGCAGCAACCGTGAGCACGATGGCTCAACAAGACTTAACCGACTCGCCTAGGCATGGAACTCTACATGTAGTGAACAATGAACATGGGACGGTCAAATTGCAGCCAAACGGACACGCCTACAAGTTTATCCTTATTTCATCTTCTAGCCACAAGTTAACAGTTCATGAATCTAAAAATTAGTAAGCAATAATTGGTGGCACACAAGTAGCAATACAACTATATCATTGTCGGATCGAAGAGCACGTGAAAAGTGTAACACCCCAAAATCCTGTTAAGAGGGGAATTTAAAAATTTTTGGACGCATTGCATGTGTTGCAAAAATTCAAATTCAAACTGGAATTCAAATTAAACTCAAAACAGAAATGAAAAAGAAAAAGAAAAGGAAAAAAATAAACCCCCCCGGCCAGTGGGCCGAAACCCACCAGCCGGCCCATTTATTCCCGTGCCAGCCCGCAGCCGCGCGCCCTCCCCTCTTTCCCACTGACACGCGGGGCCCGCCAACCCTTCTTCCTCCTCGCGCCCGCGCTCGGCCGGCCGGACTCTTCTCACCTCCGAATCGAAACCGCCCCGGATCCTCGCGTATCCCAGCCGAATTTCGTTCCTGGACGACGCAAACTCGATCACAACCGAACGCCGCCCTCCCCCGGCTATATAAACACCGGCATCTTCCCGATTTTCACCGCGATCAGTTGTCTTTCTTCCTGGTGAGAACCCGAGTTTCTCTGGCCAATTTCGCTCGATCTTCGCTCGGGATTTCTCATCTAACGCGCTGATCTTGATCCACCGCCTCCGGGGAACCGCGCAGGTGCAGAAAACTCGGTGGTTTGCACTTCAAACACAGCGCCGACGAGCCTCGCCATGAATTCACCTCGGTCCTCGTCGCCGACCGCTTTCCAGTACCTCCGAGCTCAAGAAAACCTCCGAGGTGAGATCCCCGACCTCCCCTCTACCGATCTATGCCATAAAATCACAGTTCTAGGAAGAATTGACGAAGATCTGAAACTCTCCGGCGAGATCGCCGCCTCCCGCCGCCGTGCGCCGCCGGGCAGCACCGCCCGCGCTCGATCAGAGCGACGTGGCCGCTTGTGCGTTGTCTATTTTAAATCGCATGGTAGAATTTAAATCCCAACGTACCGGTTCGACGTTATAATCTCAGTCGTCTGTTTTAAATCGGACGGTCCACGTCAGCCCCGCGTTATAAAGGCCGGAATTCTTACGCGCTACCCCCTGGGGTTCTCGGAAAATACGAGCTAGCCCTGGAAACTTCTGATCTAGCCCCTGGAACTTCAGAAAATCATGTAAATTCATTTAAAAATCAGTTTTAGCCCCTGGACTTAATAAAAATTAGGAAAACCTCTCTGTTATGTGTAGTTAGACCCCTGGAAATTCTTAAAATAATATAATAGACCCTGTAGTGGGGTGAGTTTACCTTTTTAACCCTATGTGATATTATTAGGAATTTGAATATGTGTTTAGTATTTAAAATTTAAAAGATGGGACAAACACATTGTAAATTCAAATTAAAAACTTTCCTAGTACTTGGAAAACTTTGGAGTGAGATAAAAATAGATTTTTGGCTGAAATGAATCTGTCTAATTGATTATTCACATTTATTAGTTATAGGGACACATTTTTAAGTCGAGAATAATTTTGAAAATTAGTAAAACAAATGTAAAATAGTTCACATCAGAGGAGAAGTTCAAAAATATATTATTTAATATTTTAGACCCAAAACCTATTCTGTTTAGATGAGGTGTCTTACTATTTTCATAATAAAGTTCACATTTAGGCATAGGAAATAAATCTGAAAATATAGCAAGCTAGGTATGAATAACTAGAAAATGATAAATGAAGTTTCCAAAATCTAAAGAATTCAGTTTAGGGTTGGTAGAAGGTCTGAAGACACATTTGGAGTAGGAAAATACCCTCCATGCACACTTGGTAGCTAAAAGGTGTATCAATTGAATATAAGGAATTTATTTAAATTGGAAACTCATATATAGTATGCAACATAAATATGAATACAAATGTAGAAATCATATGCACATGTTTAAAAGTGCATGTAAGCCCAAAAATCAACACACATAGAGTAACCACAACACATAGGAATGGGAATGGCTTTCAGAAATGGGAATGTGTGGTTTGTATGAAGTGAAAGTGTGAACTATGTCTTATGGATTGTTGTTTTCTTTTGCTATGTGTGATGGTATGATGTAGAACCTGCTCCAGAGCAAGTTCTTCCTTTCCAAGATCAGGACTACCCATTCCCAGAGCAGCAGTAAGAAGGCAAGTGTCCTTGACCACTTTGTTCCTATACTAGGATGTGTAGATAGAATTATTTGCATTGTCAATTGAAAATATGAAACCCATGCTAGGATGTTTCCCTAGAATTGCATTACCTTGTTTCCTTGTAGCTTGGGTTGGGATTCATTTTATCATGTCATTTATTATTATGCATATGCTTAGCCATGCTTAGAATGGGATATTTGGGATATGAGATCATCAGTTTATTTTACCATACTCTTCAATGAGATATTGTGAGTTATGTAGAGGTAGGGATCAAGGCAAGTTGGATGTTTTGGTTGGTGCTGGGTGCACGAGACTCGGGTTTGTGTTTAGTACTTGCCTGGATCCTAAGGACCAGTTCATGGAGCATGTAACCTGGCTTTACCGTGCCAACCACATGCTGAGATGGGGCAGCTTGGCCAATTAATTAGGTGTATCCCCGGCGTAATATGGGTGTGTTGGATGGTGCGGGGAATAGGTGTCAGCTGGACTACCATATGAACCGCAAGGCTCAAGAGGGGGCCACTACAGCGGGGTTGGAGCCTCTTGTATGCTGTTAGGGGTGAAACCTCAGTGGGCCCATGCTCGTCGGGAATCCCTTTGTAAAGGCTTCGTAGTGATCTCCTGGCTACACACCTGGGAAGTGTGTATGTGGTTCGTGGCCACTGGCATAATGGAGGTTATTTTAGTCCACCCGGCAACGGGGGATGAAATCACTACATGTGGGTACAGTGGTGCAAACTCTGCAGAGTCAAAACTGTCATGACAACCGTGCTCATGGTCAAGAGCAGCTGGACTTATTCATGATTAGAGGAGTGATGGTTTTGGAAGTTAAGGATGTTAAGCGGGGAGCTTAACATTGAAAATGATGTTATGGTTATTTGATTATGATGATGGGATGGGAGATTGGGACCATTTCACCTGTGTAGTAATGTAGGTGCTTAATAAGCTAAGGTGATATGTATTAATTGCGTAGTGCTTTAACCATGAGTTCAACCTCTCCTTGCTCTAGCCATGCATGACATAACTTTCCCACACTTGCTGAGTACCATCGGTACTCAACCTTGCATATTTGTTGGTTTATATTGCTGCTCAGGTCAAGATAATGAAGTGGTGTTTAATGATCAAGACTTTGGACCCGAAGAAGGTTTCTAGGTTCATGGAGTCCCCCGGGCAACGCCTGTAATGGAGCCCACAAGAATAATATTCCGCTGCTATTTTATTTACTTGTTATGAACTTATTATCGTCTATCGAGACATATGCTATGTAAGACTTATTTATATTTGACACCTGGCTTGTAATAAATGATGCTTCACTATTTGTCATCACATGTATGAGAAAATGATCCTGGCATACATGTGATATTCACTCGGTTGTTGTTCGGAGAAACCGGGTGTGACAAAAAGCTACCAGAGGGGGTGAATGGTAGATTAAAACTTTTCGCAGCGGAAACAACAAAAACCCCTCAGCAAAAAATCAATCGGTTAAAGAAACCGTGTGTGCAAGTGTTTTCAAACGTGTTCAACCGTGACAAATCAAGTAGAGAGGTAGAGAATCAAGTCACGGATCTAATGCAACAAGAATCACTTGAAAACACGAAGTAAAACTTGAGATACGATAAAAACATTAAACGAAGATCAATCTGTTCTACCCGATATAAAACAGATCTGCAACACTGCAAAGAAACTCGTGTATCTCAAATACTACAGATCCGAAGTTCTTGAAAATTTCACAGATGATAGATAATTGAGTTGTGAAGACAACCCAAAAAGAATCACGTCAATCGGATCTGTAAAACTCGAGTTATGAACGAAACACTGAAGCAACGTCGGTCTGTCCAGAAACTCGGCGAGAAAGACTTGACGAAAAACAAGTCGGACGAACAAGGCACAAAAGCTCCTCGAAACTATGAACTTTATTCAATAGAAACACAAGAGGAACAGCCCAAAGTTCTCTACCCACGAGAGCTCTGGCCTCCCTTGCTTTTATAGCCAGCCCTCAGGCTAAACAATCCAATCTAGGACTCCTACTCCTAATTGGACTCGTATCCTAACTTACCATAATTGCTCAGGACTCTCCTATTCGCAGATAGAAGCAATCGTGAGACTTCCAAACACCTTAGGAACGTCCTAAACATTCCTAAAACAACTCAACTTCGTGCCTAGCATAAAATCCTATCATAACCAACTCAAATCTTCCATATTTGAGCCATATCCGACTCAGCCTCAGTCTGAGTACGCAATCCAGCCGGTTGAACCTTTCCGACTAATTCTTTACGTGCACTTGTCTTCATCACACCTTGCAACAATGTTGCCACGTCCACGCACTCCTTGCACACGTGCAAACACCTTCCAACGACGTACACACAACCTTCATATGCACTGCCCTTGATCCAAACATGCTGCGCGACCTCCCGATCAACTCAACCACAGCTCCTCCCGAACTTGGTTGTTGGAACCCCATCTCCTCCCTGAGACTAGTCCAAGGATCCCGTCACCAGCCATGTCTTGAACTCAAGCATCATCTGCACATGAATAAACAACCAATTCTTCCGAGCACAAGTCCTCGACTTGACTCACGTTAGTTAGAAAACCACAACACCTTACATGAGCACGTCACATAAGCATGTTGCAAACCATATCAAATGATAACAGCCATAACCACCAAAACACAACAAAAACTTAGCAAATTAATACTAAGCAAACTTTCCCATAAAGCAAGTTTGAAACATTGCAAGTTAAAAGCAAAAACAAGACGCTGCAGTTCCACGAGTTGAACTTCACGGGAGCTCCCTAAAAACAAGCTCCGGACCTCACAGAAGCTCTCCGGACCTTGCAGGAGCTCTCCGGACCTTGCGTCGGACCTTGCCAACACTTGGCGGACCTAACAAAGAACTTGTCGGACCTTGCCACAGAAGAATGTTTTGGCAATATTCAAAACTTTGAATGTTAATGCTAACTTTTATCCTAATTGCCAATGTATTCAGCACACATAGGTCTCACAATCTCCCCCTTGATGAATGCATTGGCAACACCAATTAAAATCCGAACATTGGCTTATGAAAAGTTTTGAAAAGCTTTGAAAACTCATTTCTCCTCCTTTATTAATTTCTCCCCATCTTTTAAAATCAGAGAAGGAAGAAAGTGTATAACATATGCAAAGTGTAAAAAAATCTCTCCTTATACATATTTCTCCCCCTTTGACAATGTATTCAACAAGGTTCAAAAGAGAAATTTTTAAATGTTATGAGCATATTATAACATATACATACAAAACAAAGCTCATCCAAGTCATACTATCAGGTTACTTACACTATCACATCAATGAGATACATAAAGTAGTGTAAGCTATGCTAGAGATCAAATGTATTTTTCAGTTTAAGCAAGTCATGATCTCCCTTACTCAACTATTTCAAAACCTGAAAACATGACACTTGTTGCTGCATTTTTATTATTCATAATCATTTAAGGCACAAAGTTGATCATATGATATTTGCAAGAGATTATATGCCGCATCAGCCTTATTCTACCCAACCAAGCCAAGCCTATGTCATTTGACAATCAGTAGCTTAAGGACATGGTTTTAGTCATACACAATTCCTTCCAAGTTCATATCTTAGTGCAATGATAAGCAATCTCAAAAGAAGAAGTGCGATGCATGCATATTCTCTTGATCTTTTCTCAAATTTTTATTTGAAAACTCAACATGTGAGCTGATCACTTGATTAATTTTTTATGATTAAAAGCACTTGTGAGCACGCAACAAGTTCAAAACAGCAAGAAAGATCGATCATGACCAGATTTAGTGTAAGTAATTATTCCAATTACTAGTCATGGCAAAAACTACAAAATGTATAACATGAGTAATGTAGTAAGAACTTTCAGCCTGTAAAAGGAATCACAAAGTCATATATGTATGAAATACTATGCTCATATTATTTTAGTTTCAGATTCACACATAGACTTTCAAAGTTTCAAAAACTCCCCCTCAATTTAAGCCATGAGGATGCATAACCCCTATTTCACTACGAATGAAAGAAAAACGAGTGAAATCCAAAGGTTCTGTAAAAATATCAGCCAATTGTTGTTCGGTATCGACATGGTGAAGCACAATGTTTCCTTTTTCAACATTATCATGAAGAAAGTGATACCTAATGTCAATGTGCTTAGTTCTAGAGTGTTTCACGGGGTTTTTAGCAATACAAATTGCACTAGTGTTATCACAAAACAGTGGAACACTATCTAAATCAACCCCATAGTCCTTAAGTGTTTGAACAATCCAAAGAATTTGTGAGCAAGCGCTAGCCGCAGCTACATATTTAGATTCGGCCGTGGATTGTGCAACTGAACTTTGTTTTCTAGAGGACCAAGCAACAAGTGAATTACCAAGAAAATGACAAGCACCCGAAGTACTTTTCCTATCAATCCTACAACCCCAAAATCAGCATCCGAAAAAGCTTTTAAAGAAACGGTTGAGGAAGAAGGAAGAAAAATGCCAAATTATTGAGTTCCATGTAGGTACCTGAGAATCCTTTTGATGGCTTGGCGATGTGAAGCACGTGGAGAAGCTTGAAAACATGCACAAAGACATACACTGAATTGTATGTCCGATCTTGATGCCGTGAGATACAAAAGTGATCCAATCATACTTCTGTATTCTTTTTTATCGACCGGGTCACCATCTTCGTCAAGTTCAAGTGTTGTTGCTGTTCCCATTGGTGTCCGAAGAGGATTGCATTTGTCCCTGTTGAAGCGCTTAAGAAGGTCCTTTGTATACTTAGTTTGATGCACAAAAGTTCCTTCTTTTGTTTGCTTGATTTGCAGCCCCAAAAAAGTATGTGAGTTCTCCCATCATACTCATCTCAAATTCTGAACTCATCATAGCTGAAAACTTGGACACGAGATCATGACAAGCACAACCAAAGATAATATCATCCACATACACTTGAACGAATAATGAGTCATCGCCATGCTTAAGTACAAAAAGAGTTTTATCAACCTTGCCCATGGTAAACCCCTTTTTAAGTAAGAATGTTTTTAACCTATCATGCCATGCTCTAGGGGCTTGTTTTAGACCGTACAAGGCTTTGGACAGTTTGTAAACATGATTAGGAAAATTTGGATTTTCAAAACCCGGTGGCTGCTTAACATAAACCTCCTCCTCTATGTAGCCATTAAGAAAGCACTTTTAACATCCATTTGATATAACTTGAAACCTTTAGATGCAGCAAATGCTAATAAAATTCTTATAGCTTCTAATCTAGCAACAGGAGCAAATGTTTCATCAAAATCTAGACCTTCAATTTGAGTGAAACCTTGAGCAACCAACCTAGCTTTATTCCTAACCACAACCCCATCCTCACTTTGCTTATTTTTAAATACCCATTTAGTTCCAATGAATGTGTGACCTTGAGATGGAGGTACAAGTTTCCGAACATTATTTCTTTCAAAATTTTCTAATTCTTCTTGCATGGCATTAATCCAAGATTCATTAGTGAGTGCGTGTGATATATCCTTGGGTTCAAAAGAAGCAACAAAAGCAGAATGAGCATGAGAGTTTGGATCGCAAAACCTGGACCGAGTGACTCGTTCATGCAAGCTTCCAATGATTTGTTGTGGAGGATGACTTTTGAGTACTCGGAGGGGAGTAGACACTTCACAAGCACCTTCTTCTTCATGTTCGGACCTTTGATTAGGAAAGCTTGTTGATTGAGGAAGGTCCGAACCAGCATTAGTGACTGTTGGTGCTGGTTGTGGTGCAAAATCAGCAGCTTGATCGTTATTTACTTCCGAGTTTTCGGGCAGCAGCACCACTTTTTCATCTTCTTCAATAAAAATACTCTCCCCCTGCGGATATGGATCCGGACCTGCAATATCGGAGCTAGTACTTGGGCTAGCTTCATCAAAAGAAACCTCGCAAGTCTCCACAATTTTGTTAGTGTCAAGTAAAAGCACACGGTAGCCTCTAGTATGAGATGGATAACCAAGAAACATGCCATCAACAGATCTAGCTTCAAATTTATCAAGATTACCATGTTTCTTAACAAAGCATTTGCAACCAAAAACCCTAAAGTGTGTAACACTAGGCCTATGTCCAAACCGGAGCTCATATGGGGTTTTTCCAAGCTTAGCATGCAAGAAAACACGATTTGAGACATAACAAGCGGTTGCAATTGCATCACCCCAAAATTTCCTAGGGGTTTGATATTCATCAAGCATAGTCCTAGCCATCTCAACTAAGGTCTTGTTCTTTCTTTCTACGACACCATTTTGTTGTGGTACATAGGGTGAAGAGTATTGATGATCTATTCCATTTTCAGCACAAAAGTGATCAAAGGATTGATTTTTAAATTCAGTTCCGTTATCACTTCTAATTGCTTTTAATGATCCTGGGTGATCAATAGATAATCTAAGAAATAAAGTTCTAAAATGACTAAAAGCTTCATTCTTAGATGCCATAAAATAAACCCAAGAATATCTGGAATAATCATCAACAATCACAAGCACATACCATTTACCTCCGAAGGATTGAACACGTGCCGGACCTACTGTGTCAAGATGTAAAAGTTGTCCCGGTTCAGCTGTCATGGTCATTGTGAGAGGAGCATGTGAACCTGCAACAAACTTAGCATGTCTACAAGAAAAGCACACAATATCATTGTCCTTTTTAAGCTTCGGCAGCTCACGTATGCGATCGATAGCACTAACACGAGTGAGATGATCAAAGCCTATGTGACCAAGTCTACGATGCCAAAAATATATATCCTTTGTATCATTAGCAACTAGACGCCGATGCTTAGAAGTTGACAAATCAAAATCAGCTTTAAAAACTCTTCCAAACCTATGTTAAACAAAAGCTCACCTTTTGAATCTACGACCTTGCAGCAATTTTTAGCAAGGCTAACCTCTAGATTTTCATCTAGCAATTGTGAAACCGAAAGCAAGTTGTATTTCAAATTTTTAACAAGTGCCACATCTTTCAAAGTGTAGAGATTGTTTACTCTAACCGAACCTTTAGCAATTATGGGAGTAGAAGAGTTATTGGCGAAAGTAACATTTTCTACATGTGACACAAAAGAGAGAGAGGAGAACCATTCTTTGTTACCGGTCATGTGGCGTGAGCAACCTGAATCCACAATCCAAATGTTCTCCTTCCTCAAACGTGAAACCTACACAGCAGCACAATACGTCGATGACTCAATACTGGGGTTAGTTAAAAGACTTTTAGGAATCCAGTACTGAGTCACACGACGTCCAGCAGGAATAACACGCGAAAGCTGAGAAGGTACAGCAGGTTTATGAGCCAAACATCGAAAAATTTTGTTCCCAACTACTGACTTAGAAGATGTGTTATATGTAGCACAAAAAACAGTAGGTCCGGGAGCAAGTTTTTGACTCATTACAGCAGGTTGCAAGCTCCGAACATTCAGTCTAGCAGATTTTGCTTGGTTGTTATGTGATCTAGCAAGTATTCTTTGTTTCTTATCGTGTTTAGCTAGTCTATAACAAAAATCCATGACATGACCATCTCTACCACAGTAGGTACAATGAAAAATAACCTTATTATCATGTCTAGATGAGCAAGCAACACATTTATTAGAACCCGAATGGGACAGTACTCCTGCAGATTTGAAAATCACCTCTTTTTGTCTAGGAGCTGTTTGAATCAAACCGCTTCCTAATGACTTTACAACTTTAGGTGGGTGTGCCTTAGCATGAGCATGAGAATTAAAACCTAAACCAGTTTTATCATTACAAGACTTGGAAGAATTCAGCAGCAAGTTTAGGTTCTTCTTTGCATTAGAAAACCGATCTAGTGTCCTATGCATGTCATCAAGTTTATTGGACAGATCAAAGCAGTTTTCACATGAAGTTTTTCCTTTTAGTTTGCAATTTGAACAATATTTAACTTCATGCACACGTAAAGCATTGTTCAAAATAGAAATCTCATTCATAGCATCATTTAGTTTCTTATTCAGATCATCACATGAAGAACAATGCAAATCAATTGTAGAACAACAAGCATCTTTCAAATTTTTATTATTAAGTGCAGCAAGCTCTTTGTTCTTTTCAATTTCAAGTTCAAGTTTATCAAGTGTAGATGCGTGTGCACTTCTTAAAGAGGATAATTGTTCATAAATTAAATCACATGAGGAACAAGAATCATCACTAGGAATCAAAGTTTTTAAACGATTAATTTCAGATTCTAGTGATTCAATTTTAACAGCATTGTTCCTAAGTTTTTTATCCTTTTTCTTTAATATAACAGTGGCACGAGAAATAGCATCACACATTTCTTCGCAAGTGGGACATACCTCTTCATCGTCGCTGTTGTGTTCTGCCTCATCAGAGCTTGAACTTGACTTGCTCGCCATGCAGCACATATTTGCCATAGCTTCTTCATCTTCATCACTACCGGTGTCCGCATCACTTGAGCCGAAATCTTGAAGTGCAGAGATCATACTATGCACTATGTTGCGCATTGATAAATCTTTCTTCTTCTTATTCTTTGCAAACGATTTCTTCGGCCTTGTTTGCTTTTCTTCACGTGAAGTCGGACCTGAAAGGTTAGGGCACTCCGTACGAAAATGTCCTGTCTTACCACATTCAAAACATCGTTGAGGTCCGGAGCTTCCTCTCCTTCTAGTTCTCACATTTTGCAATGCTTTTGAGAACCGGGTAGAGATGAGTGCAAGCTCCTCATCTGGAAACTCTTCAATCTGTTCAAGGGTTAGAGAGGACAGCAAAGAGAGTGCACCACTAGATGATGATTGACTAGAACTAGACATGTCACGTTGCGAAACAAATGCAATAGACTTGTTGGTGTTTTTACGTGAGATGATGTCAATTTCATGAGTTTTCAATTTAGAATAAAGCACGTCTAAAGTAAGAGAACTCATGACAGTAGATTCACGAATAGATGTAACTTTCATCTCCCAAATTGACATATCTAATGCTCCTAACAATTGTCTAGCATTTTCAGCATCTAAAAAGTTAACATTGACACTACGCAAGTTGCTGAGAATTTTATTAAAGCGAGCAAAAAGGTCATCAATTGACTCACCGGGTTGCATCTCAAAACGCATGTATTCTTTCTTGAACATATCTTGCCTTACCTCCTTGATCGTATTGGATCCTTCATGGTAGTCACAAAGAGCTTTCCAAACATCATATGCAGATCGGAGGTGTGCAACACGGTCGAAGTCGCTTTGAGTCAATCCTTGGATGATCAAGTTGCGAGCCTTGTTGTTGTTGTCAACATCTCTCATGTTTGCAGCTGTAACTTGATCGTTGAGTGGTACATCGAAGTTCCGGTAGACCTTTTCCCATATGGCGAAGCCTTGCGCCTGTATGTAGGCCTCCATCCGCGCCTTCCAAACCTGAAAATCGATGCCATTGAACACACAAGGTTTTGCGGAGTACTTCTCCATGATGGTTAGTCAAAACACGTGCAAATCACAAAGATTAGAGCACCTTGGCTCTAATACCAATTGTAGGATCGAAGAGCACGTGAAAAGCTACCAGAGGAGGGGTGAATGGTAGATTAAAACTTTTCGCAGCGGAAACAACAAAAACCCCTCAGCAAAAAATCAATCGGTTAAAGAAACCATGTGTGCAAGTGTTTTCAAACGTGTTCAACCGTGACAAATCAAGTAGAGAGGTAGAGAATCAAGTCACGGATCTAATGCAACAAGAATCACTTGAAAACACGAAGTAAAACTTGAGATATGATCAAAACATTAAACGAAGATCAATCTGTTCTACCCGATATAAAACAGATCTGCAATGCTGTAAAGAAACTCGTGTATCTCAAAAACTACAGATCTGAAGCTCGTGAAAATTTCACAGATGATATATAATTGAGTTGTGAAGACAACCCAAAAAGAATCACGTCAATCGGATCTGTAAAACTCGAGTTATGAACGAAACACCGAAGCAATGTCGGTCTGTGCAGAAACTCGGCGAGAAAGACTTGACGAAAAACAAGTCGGACGAACAAGGCATAAAAGCTCCTCGAAACTATGAACTTTATTCAATAGAAACACAAGAGGAACAATCTAAAGTTCTCTACCCACGAGATCTCTGGCCTCCCTTGCTTTTATAGCAAGCCCTCAGGCTAAACAATCCAATCTAGGACTCCTACTCCTAATTGGACTCGTATCCTAACTTACCATAACTGCTCAGGACTCTCCTATTCGCAGATAGAAGCAATCGTGAGACTTCCAAACACCTTAGGAACGTCCTAAACATTCCTAAAACAACTCAACTTCGTGCCTAGCACGAAATCCTATCATAACCAACTCAAATCTTCCATATTTGAGCCATATCCGACTCAGCCTCAGCCTGAGTACGCAATCCAGCCGGTTGAACCTTTCCGACCAATTCTTTACGTCCACTTCTCTTCATCACGCCTTGGAACAATGTTGCCACGTCCATGCACTCCTTGTACACGTGCAAACACCTTCCAACGATGTACACGCAACCTTCATATGCACTGCCCTTTATCCAAACATGCTGCGCGACCTCCCGATCAACTCAACCACAGCTCCTCCCGAACTTGGTTGTTGGAACCCCATCTCCTCCCTGAAACTAGTCCAAGGATCCCGTCACCAGCCATGTCTTGAACTCAAGCAACACCTGCACATGAATAAACAACCAATTCTTCCGAGCACAAGTCCTCGACTTGACTAACGTTAGTTCGAAAACCACAACACCTTACATGAGCACGTCACATAAGCATGTTGCAAACCATATCAAATGATAACAGCCATAACCACCAAAACACAACAAAAACTTAGCAAATTAATACTAAGCAAACCTTCCCATAAAGAAAGTTTGAAACATTGCGAGTTAAAAGCAAAAACAAGACGCTGCAGTTCTACGAGTTGAACTTCACGGGAGCTCCCTAAAAACAAGCTCCGGACCTCACAGAAGCTCTCCGGACCTTGCAGGAGCTCTCCGGACCTTGCGTCGGACCTTGCCAACACTTGGCGGACCTAACAAAGAACTTGTCGGACCTTGCCACAGAAGAATGTTTTTGCAATATTCAAAACTTTGAATGTTAATGCTAACTTTTATCCTAATTGCCAATGTATTCAGAACACATAGGTCTCACAATCATAACAGCAATATTGAATCAATACGTTTCATATATTAGCCTACGTCACGACTCAGTGACCAAGTGGTACTCTTCATCGTGAGGGACGGCGAATCGACTCGATATACAACTGCAGGGAGATCCAAAGAGCTTGTCACGTATGCCCACCCGTGGAGCTGCACAACACGCTCACTCGATGTCGTACGGGACAACCTTTCACCCAACAGCCCAAACGTCGAACCGGTCACACCAAAACGAGCAGGAGGTTCCCTGCACGGAGCATCTCTCTATGCTCGTTAGCAGATTTCCACATTGCTGCCGTCAGCCTACACCTATAAATTGGTGCGTTATGCCTCGACGCCTGGAGGTTTAGGATACATCGGTTTACCGGGGCCCATATATCTGATATGCCTTCGGTACGTTCAAACTTGATCAGCGTGGGCCACACACGGATTGGTCCTCAATTGACACGGACAGGGATGCGCACACAAGACTTCATCTTGCTGCGCCCTAGCCCCTGCCTAGTCTCATTTTCATTACTAAAGTGATCTCACATCACTCGAACCAATCCCGTGTGTCCCAAGCCTAAACTCGCGAGTAGATTCCAACTACTCGACTTGTACCGAAGTACTAGGAATCATTACGCATAGCTTGTCTACTCGAGGCCTTAGACACTACCCTCACTCTTATAGGAAAATTCTGGTTATGCATTTGGGTTTCATCCATCCTACATCTAATGCACACCCATACCTCACACTAAAACATGTAACTAAAGCAAAACTTTATAAAGGGGTTAATGCAAACCCGGGCTTGCCTTGTTGTTGCTGGTCAGTGGTTAGGTCTTCATCCGGAAGAAGGAAGTCGAGCACTTCCGGAGTCTTCTCGCCTTCAGCGACTACATGTTAACGAGACACTACATGTCAATTCAAATGCAATGTGTAAAATTGAATAAATAATTACTATAACTCTAGCTAGCCCTCCCCTTTGGCTCTGAAATTTTTATGGTGGCTTGGTATGGTTCTAACCAGAGTCTTGGCCAAGTTTCATTTGAAACAAAGTTCATTTGAGCTTTGTACAAATAAAAGCCTATTTGATCAATATTAGAGTCTCTAAGTAATTCCAGGGGTTTTCATGGCCCCAACCATTACTTTCTGGAATCTATAATTTGAGATGGTTCTAATGGAATTGGTTTCATATCATTTGAAGAATTATATAGGAAGTTGTGCCCTAAACAAGATTTGAGAAAATCTGAAAAATGTTTCTGTACATTTTTCTATTTTCTCAGGGCTGTCCTCTTAATCACCTCATTAGGGGGACTAAATGAACTTGGATGAGTCTGAAATTTTTACTGTAACTCAAGGATTTTCCAATGAACCTCTCAGCCAAATTTCAGAATTTTTCATGAAGTAATCCTCCAGATAAAATTCCTAACAGTTTAAACATTAGGAATTTAATTCTGGAAAACTATTAATTTTCATAAGCTGAAATTTGTATTGCTGGAAAGTAATAAAATAGATGAGTCCAGCAAAGTTTGGTTCATGGATTTGGAGCTTCCTAAACAAAGTTATGAATTTCTAAAGTTTGGGATGAATGTGGAATTGTTTTCTATTGCAAATTCTTGTTGGGCCCACTGTTTAAACTGCAGCCAATAGGATTTGCGGACACACGAGGCTACGGGGTTTTTATCTGTGTAGCCGCACCGGATCCTAAGCCACAGCTAATCCCAGTTTTTAAATACACTCACTGACAGGTGGGCCAGCCCCACCCTTCTTCCACCTCCCGCGTTTCTTCCCCCGCGCGCGCCCATCTCGCCGGACCGAGGCGGCGCCTCGCCGGCTTTGCGCTTCTGGCCGTCTCCCAGCCGGAGACTCGCCGCCCAGGGGTTTTTGGGGTCGGGGAAGTCAGTTGTGGGCTCGGGTTGGGCGCTAGGGGATCGGAACTGTGCCGGCGACGTGCGGCGGCTTCGGGAGATGTTCGGCACCGTCGCCCGGCGGTCCTAGCCCACCAACAACTCAGCCAATACGCTCTAAAGCACTACTGGGTGCTAGGGAGGCACGACAAGCAAGGAGCGGCGCATGAAAACACCTCCAAATGGGTTCTCACCGTGCGCCCGATCCATGCCGCCATGGTTGAGCTCGGGAAGACATAAATACCTCGCACCTCGTCCGTTTTCTAGCTAGGGTTGTGAAGGGAAATTGACCGCTAGCCAGTCTAGTTCATGTGTGCACGGTTTGGTGGCCTACAAACAAGAATTTTGATCAAATTTTGAGGATTTCTCACCCGGGGTCACCTTGCACGAGCCGAGAGTAAATCGCCAAATTCTTGCTCGAACGATCACGGCTTGAGTTGAGGTTCAGCGAGGAGTAGCAGGGGGCTCCGACGCTCCTCTGGGTGTCCTAGCTTGGGCGTGAAAGCCCCTCGGTTGGGCTGTCACCGTGAGCCGAGCTACGGCCGTTTCCTCGGTTGTTGCCAAGACCCGCTGAGCTAGGGTTGAAGGGCTGAACTCGAACGTTTTTGCTCCGAGGAGGTAGAGGATGAGAGACCTGTGTGGTTTTGCTGCACAGAAGGCGATGTGCACGGTGGTTTTGCCGGGTTCTTGACCGAATGCAAATGGCGGCGTGAGCGCGGTTCTCTCCTCGTGCGGATAGGAACCGATCCTCGGTGTGACGGTGCTGTGAGCGGCCGACTGCCTCGGGGGTGATCAATTCGGGAGCAGCTCACCAGCTCGAGGGAGAAAGCAGGAGGTGTGCTCTGTGGCTCACGTGGTGGCGCCCGGAGGTGCGTCGGTTGCTTCGAGTCAGACCCGAGAGAAGAGCCCCGGTGACTTTGGTTGCACGATTAAGTGACTCACTGACCAGTGGGCCCTCTTCTCCCCTCTAATTCTTTCTCCTCCTTCTGCTGCAAATATCTCAGCAACTCTCCATTGAATGTGAGACTTAATCACGAAGTCACAGTTTGAATTTGGTTTCCCAAATTTGAAATTTGTTTGGCTAAATTTGCCTCATATTTTAACTGAAATTGAAATTCAGTTTTGAATTATTGGAAATTTAGCTCACGACAAGATGAACTCCAATGGGGATGAAAATTGGTGGGCTAACTCAGAAAAATGTGCTGAGTTTGAATATGAAACCTACTTTTGAATTTAGGTGATAAAAGTTGCTGCAATTTGAATTTACATTCAAATTGGCCTCTTTTTCAAATGCCTCCAAAAGTGCCTCAAAAAGTGTTGGGTTTGCATGAACTTTGGCCTGAAACCTTCCCAATACTTTTTAAGTTCTATGGGTGAGCTCAACCTTTCATGTTCATGTGTAGAAATCCTACTTTGTGAAAGTTAGGGCTTTCCCCTCTAATCACCCTTTTGATGGTGGTTACTTGCTCTTCACAAGTATTCCCAAGATATCCACAAAAAGGCTGTGGTGTTGTGAGGTGATGGAAAATTTTTGCAAGTCCCTTTTTCTTGGGCTTTTACACTCCATTTCTACATTCCCCTCTCCATTTCTATATCACATTTTCCATTTCTAAATTCCCTTCTCCATTTCTGTGGTTATTCCTCCATTTCTATGGTTCCTTCCTCCATTTCTATGGTTCTTTCTCCATTTCTATGGTTCTTTCTCCATTTCTATAGTTCTTTCTCCATGTCTATGGTTCTTTCTCCATTTCTATATTTCTTTCTCCATTTCTACTTCTTTTATAATGCTTCTCTACATGAAAAATATATGCAATGCATGGTAATGAATTTGAGGGTGTTACACAATCTCTACGCAGAGAGACAGTCACCTGCTATAAGACCGAGGACGACAACAACTCATGTTGGACCAAGCAACGGTGACATCAAGTGTTGTGTGGGACACATGCCATATATGGCGGATTTGGTTGTCCACAACAGTACCTGGAGGAAGGCCTGATCACTCTAGACTTATCCTTCCTCCAGTGCCGACAGGTAGCCGTTCTTCGGCGAGGCGCCTAGAGGACATGTCCCACATGACACTGGCGTAGGGACTTCCTGTGAGTCAAGGATCCTGTCTCCGACGGCCTCCCTTACCATCGGCATGCCATCAGGATGGCTTGTGCTTCTATCCAGAACCGTCAAGAAGAGGGACGCCTCAGCGAGCCGCATCGAAGGCCCCCACACACGAACATCTCGTAAACGTGGATGGAGACGGCTACCGATGTAAGAGCATCTGGTGGGTGAGAGTGCTAAGAAGTGGAAGCTTCCAGCGCACAAGAGGAGAACAAAGGCTACATGGTGAGGGAGGATGCCATCCAACATCGGAAGGCCCCCTTTTATACACGACTGTGACCTTTGGCAGGGCCACAGGTGCAATGATTGGGCTTCCACCTCTGCACATCACGGGTTATTCACCTCCCCCAACTATGGGTTAGACCCATGTCCACCCGTCAGACACTAGGGGTCGAGCGAGTAATATCTCAAGAATGTCTGGCGGTTCCTCAGAAGAGCGGCGCAGTGGAACTGTGGCAACCAACCCATTCGTTGCCGCAGTAAGTGCCCCGAGGCAACCGCTCAAGCATGTCGCCGCGAGTTATTCGCCTCTCGCAACGATGGGTAGGATCCAGGTCCACCCATCATACACTGGGGGCCAGGAGAGTGACGTTGTAACACCCCAAAATCTGCTAAAGAGGGGAATTTAAAAAAATTTGGACGTATTGCATGTGGTGCAGAAATTTAAATTCAAACTGGAATTCAAATCAAAACAAAAAAGAAAAGGAAAAAGAAAAAGGAAACCCAGCCGGCCAGTGGGCCGAAACCCGCCAGCCGGCCCAATCTCCTCGCGCCAGCCCCAAACCCGCGCCCCTCTCTCTCACACTCACTGACACGCGGGGCCTGCATGTCATCTTCTTCCCCGCACGCCCCCAACGGCCCAGACTTTTCCCCCGCGCCGATCACACCCGACGCTCCCGAATTCTTCGCGCTCGACCCGACACCAAATTCCTCGCGCCGGCCAGCTCGATCGCAACAAACCCCCGCGTCCCTGGCCCTGATAAAAACAGATGAACCCGCCGCCCTCCCCTCGCACGAGCAGTTTTCTCCCGGTGAGCGCCGCTGCCGTTGAGATCCGAATTTCCCAAGAGCGTCGCCGTCTCCCTCTGTCAAACCGATCTCGTGACCTCGCAGCACCGTGCACAAGCTGTAGACACCGACCCCGGAGGGAAACGCCGCCGGAAACGACCATCCCGACGCTCGCCGGTGAATACCGCCGCCGCTCACCGGTGAAACTTCCGAATTACACGGTTCCGATCCATCCTAATCATCGGTGTGCCACCTCTAGACCCTAGTGAAGCGTCACGACCCTAGAACTTGAAGGGATCACCGCCCCAACGGCCACTTCGATGAGCACCGCAAGCCGCCGCCGCCTGTCCTCGTCGCCGACCGGGTTCCGAGTCTTTCAGGCCTAAGAAATTAGCCTAGGTGAGCTCCCCTACCTCCCCTCTGTCGTTTGCTACCAAAAAGGGCGGGTGTTAGCGTCTGTAGATGAAGATCGGTGACCTCGCCGGCGAGATCGCGCCTCTGCCGCCGTGCGCCGCCGCGCGCGCGGCCGAACTCCGGCTAGGAGCTACGTGGCCTCTTGTGCGCCGTCGATTTTAAATCGCACGGTAGAGACAAAACCCACGCGTACCGGTTTGGCGATCTAATCTGAGCCGTCTATTTTAAATCGGACGGTCCACGTCAGCCCCGCGTTATAAAGGCTGGGATTCTTACGCGCTACCCCCTGGGGATCTCGGAAAACACGAGCTAGCCCCGGAAACTTCTGATCTAGCCCCTGGAACTTCAGAAATTCGTGTAAATTCATTTAAAAATCAGTTTTAGCCCCTGGACTTAATAAAAATTAGCAAAACCCCTCTGTTATGTGTAGTTAGACCCCTGGAAATTTGTAAAATAATAAATTAGACCTTGTAGTAGGGTGGATATACCTTTTTGACCCTATATGATATTAAATTCAGAAATTTGGATATGTGACTAGGATTTAAATTTAAAGGGTAAAGCAAACACATGTGCAAATTCAAATTTAAACTCTCCTAGCACTTGGAAAACTTTAGAATGACTTAAAAATAGATTTTAGGCTGAAATGAAATCTGCCTAAGTGTTGCTCATTTTTATTTTCTCTAGAGACACATTTTAGCCTAGGAAATAATTCTAAAAACTAGTAAATAAATTTAAATTGTTTCACATCAGAGAGGAAGTTCAAAAATATATTATTGAACATTTTAGATCAGAACCTATTCTGTTTAAGATGATATGTCTTACTATTTTAATAGTAAAGTTCACTTTTAGGCATAGAAAATAAATCTGTAAATATAGGAAAATAGGTATGTATAATTAGAAAATGATAAATGAGGTCTCCAAACTCAAAAACTTCAACTTAGGATTTTGTAGAGGATCTGAAAACTTATTTGGAGTAGGGAAATACCTTTTATACAAACTTTGTGGCTAAGAAGAGTGTGCAAATATAGTGTGCAAATAGAAATCTTAATACAGAAGTTAGAAATCATATACATATGTTTAAAAGTGCATGAAGGCCAAAAATCAACACATGTAGAGTAACCACAACACTTAGAAATGAGAATGACTTTCATAGGTATGTATGTGTGGTTTGTATGAAGTGAAAGTGTGAACTATGTCTTATGGATTGTTGTTTTCTTTTGCTATGTGTATGGCATGAGTAGAACCTGCCCCATAGCATGTTCTCCCCTTCCAAGACCAAGACTTTCCATTCTCAGAGCAGCAGGAAGAAGGCAAGTGTCCTTGACCACTTTGATCCTATACTAGGATGTGTAGATAGAATTTATTGCATTGTCAATTGAAATATGAAACCCATGCTAGGAAGTTTCCCTAGAATTGCATTACCTTGTTTCCTTGTAGCTTGGGTTGGGATTTATTTTATCATGTCATTTACTTATATGCTTATGCTTAGCCATGCTTAGAATGGGACAATTGGGATATGAGATCATCAATTTATTTACCTTACTCTTGAATGAGATATTATGAGTTATGTAGAGGTAGGGATCGAGGCAAGTTGGATGATTTGGTTGGTGCTGGGTGCACGAGACTCGGGTTTGTGTTTAGTACTTGCCTGGATCCTAAGGACCGGTTCATGGAGCATGTAACCTGGCTTTACCGTGCCAAACACATGCTGAGATGGGGCAGCTTGGCCAATTAATCAGGTGTATGCCCGGCGTAGTATGGGTGTGTTGGATTGTGCGGGGAATAGGTGTCAGCTGGACTACCATATGAACCGCAAGGCTCAAGAGGGGGCCACTGCAGCGGAGTTGGAGCCTCTTGTATGTTGTTAGGGATGAAACCTCAGTGGTGCCACGCTCGTCGGGAATCCCTTTGTAAAGGCTTCGTAGTGATCTCCTGGCCACACACCTGGGAAGTGTGAATGTGGTTCGTGGCCACTGGCATAATGGAGGTTATTTTAGTCCACCCGACAACGGGGGATGAAATCACTACATGTGGGTACAGTGGTGTAAACTCTGCAGAGTCAAAACTGTCATGACAGCCGTGCTCATGGTAAAGAGCGGCTTGGACTTATTCATGATTAGAGGATGATGAACTTGGAAGTTGAGGATGTTGAGCAGGGAGCTTGACATTGGATATGATGTTATGGTTACTTGATTTTGATGATGGGTTGGGAGATATCGACCATTTCACCCGTGTAGTAATGTAGGTTCTTAATAAGCTAAGGTGATAGGTATTAATTGCGTAGTGCGTTAACCATGAGTTCAACCTCTCCTTGCTCTAGCCATGCATGACATAACTTTCCCACACTTGCTGAGTACCAACGTGTAACAGCTCTGATACCAGCTGAGACGGCCGCACGGGACCTCGTCGGGTGGTGCCGTGTTATGCGGCACCCAACAGCACACGGTTCGATGAACACACATCATATTACATAAATAGTTTGCGGAAGCGTACAAGATTGTTTTACAAATAAGTATATCAGAGTAAACTACAGCGGAAGACTATCACTCTCACGGATCATATCTAAACTAGCAACAAAGAAACAGTCCAGCCCGCGGACGTTTCTTACTAGCAACACGAAGATCAATCTGCAGCGGCGAGGATGCTCTTTGAGTAAGCACTCGGAGGTTCCCGAGTCTCATCGGCATCCCTTCTCATAAGCATGAAGTCATTTACCTGCAAAACAACTCGGATAGCATCCGTGAGCATAACGCTCAGCAAGACTTAACCGTCACCCTAAACATGAAACTCTAAGTGAGGTTATGAACCTAACATAGGATGGCATAAGTATAATTAAACTCGTCTAAAAGTGAATCCTTACTTTCAGTATTAATTGCAGTATTTTATGTAACCCTGGGCACGCCACATCGGGAGTCCACAATCAAACAAGAAACGATTTCCCCTGATGTAAATTGCTCATGGCATAAAAGAATCGAGTTTGCACTAGCCTATTCATCAAGATCCAATACAAAGGTAGGATAATACTTCACATCAAAATGATTAGTTCCTTTCTCATGCAAGTTCTTACTACATCACGACTGTGAGAACAAGTATGCTCGGTCCATTCCACGATCGACGGTGATTCGAATCAATAACACCCGGACTACACGACACGTACGCCCGTACTCGACGTTGCCTACAACAACCATCACTGACGTCGTACGTGGCAGCCTTTCCCCCGTTTCACCCTCGCTGAATCGATCAAGTCGCCCCGTACAGTAGCTACTCTCATGGTGCACCTTCCGACGTGAGATGTCATGAGAATATTCCCCATATACTGCACACCGGCCGTCCGCCTGAGGCGACCCGAAAAGTCCCAACGACAGCTTCCCGAGGTACATCGGTTTACTGGGTCCCATATATCCAGCATGAGTCCGGTACACAACTCAAACTTGTTCAACAGGGCCGTATACGGATCGGTCCATGACCGACACGGACAGGTCTACAGCACCCAGGCCCCTATGTCCTTCTGCCCCTACAACCTTCCGGTCTCAACTTTAACTTGCTAATTCAATTATGAACCAATCCCGTATGCCCCCGTTGTACCTGAAACTGCGAGTAGCATCTCACCACTCGACTTCTACCGAACCGTACTTAAGCATGGCAGTTCTACACGGTGAAAAACATCTACCCAATATTCCATGGTCATTTGTCTATGCAAGAGGAGTATCAAACACTAGACCTAATGCATAATTCATATCCTGACCGAAAGTGAATACAAAATAAAACTTAACAGCTGTTAAATGCAAACCGGAGCTTGCTTGTTTTGCAAGGTAGTCGTATATAAACAGTTAGTGTCCTTGCAGATCCACCCTTGACTCTCCTGAGCTTGATCCACTTCGATGAATCACTCCTTTGAGTCCCCTTCATTGTGGTTCCTATTGAAATGCATATGCACATGTTTTATAGAATGTAATGGAAAGAAGTTATAGAATTAATATCTTAGGAACAGAGGTTGTGTGGAAAATCCAAGCATGGCTTGGTTTGCCTCTGTTGTGCAAAGAATAGAAATAAACTAAATTGACCTTAAGGCCTTAGCTATACACTAACCCTTTTCTCTAATGAACATAATAGATAAGCTGAAAAGATTTGAGTGCAACTGAAGAACAAGAACTCCATGGCCTCAAAACTTTTACAGAAGGTTCTATACTACCTAAGGATTTATCTTGCCAAATTGCAGCTAATGTGGAGTCATATTGTGTCCCTCATAATTCTCACAACATCCCTTATGTATTTTTCCCTTATACATAAGTATGGAGAATAAGAACAGGGAGTTCAAGGACTCATCTTGGGCTGATAATTTACATGTGAGTTCTTGATCACATGAGAGTCATCTGGTCCAAAATTCAGCCCTTTTACTTAAGTAGTTCTCCCAGAACAATTCTTTAAGCATTTGTACTCAAAAGAATTAATTCTGTAGAAATGTACATTTTTATGCCCAATTAAGTGAACTACAATTGCAAGTTTGTCTCAGAGACCTTGACTAAATTTTCCTATGATTTTTGGAGCTATGGATTGCTTAGAACAGATTTTTGAAGTGGGAAACATTTTCTGAAAATGTTTATGGACTCTTTTGAACACAGTAGTTTGCATTTAGCAAATTCCTACACTAATGATCTTCAAATGAGCTGAAAATTTGCTAGTAAGTCAACAATGTGCTAAAGAATATTCTGGCAAAGTTTGGGGATTTTTGGATAATCCAAACTCCCCCAATAATTCTTTTTCAGAAAACCTTCAAAGAATTTTCCAAAATATAATATTGACTTTCATACAAAGCTGAGTTCATATTTGGATATAACTCAGAGAGATGAATCCAACCCAATTGGAATCACTCAAATTGGAGTTTTCTACAGGGAGATATGAATTTCCAAAGATTGAGCTAAGTCTGGAATTATTTCCCTACAGCAAATTCGGCTGGACCCACAGTTTTGAATTCCAGCCAATAGAAACGAAGCCACACTGGGCCACAGCACCTCTGCACGCCAACACATGGGATCCCGGCCACACCCGATCCCGGGTTTAAAATTTGAGCTGCTGACAGGCGGGGCCCACGCTCCGTCTTCTTCCTCCGGCTTCCTCCCCGCGCCCGCGCTGCCCCTCGCCGGCCCGACGCCGGAGCTCGCCGGCTCGCCGTTTCCGGCCACCGCCTGAGCTGAAACTCGCCACCAGGGAGTTTGTCACACCGAGGAACACGGCTGTGGGGTTGGCTAGGGCTGCCGGCGGCCGGAAACTGGCCGGCGACGTGCGGCAGCCACTGTGGAGGTTCGGTAGCATTGCCTAGGGTTTCCAGCCCGAAAAACCTGCGCCAACGCGCCCTACAGCACCAGCGCACCTCTAGGAAGATCTGCACAGTCTCAAAGTAGCTCGGTAGTGGCGGGAACTAGGTTGTCATCGTGCGACCGAATGGGTCCGCCATGAACAACCCAAGAAGAGCTCGAAATTTGCCGGTCTGAGGCGTTTTCATGCGCTGGATGCAAAAGGAAAAATGATCGCCGGCTAGTCTAGCTTCTCTGTGCCAAACTTGGTGACTTAAGGAGAATCAGAGGGCAAGAATTCGAAGGAATTGTACCGGAAGCTCGGAATGGGGTCGCCGGAGCAAAACTTCGAAATTCGCCGGCGATGCTTCACGGTATGGCCTGAGCTTGGGCTGAAAGCAGCACCGCACCCGTGCGCGTCCGTAGGTGTGATCGTTTGGCCGTGAAACCCGCTGTGGAGGGCTGTCCATGAGCGCCCGATCACGCTTTTGAGCTAGGTCGCCGCGGCGGCGGTCGTTCTCGGGCAACGGAGGCCGAAACTCGCTTGGTTTCAGGTCAGGGAGGTGGAGGCTGATCTCAGGGAGAGGTTTAGCAGCTCGGGGGAGGGGAAACACGATTGCTTCGCCGTTTCTTCGATCGGACCGAGAGGCGGAAGGGAGGAACTCGGTTCAGTGCGTGCGCTCGCGAGGAGAGGAAGCAACTGCTGTCGGCTTGGTCCGAGGAGGGAGAGATCACGTTGCTGAAGAGGTGAGAACCGACCCTGGGGCGCCAACGCGTGGAGACCGGCAGCAGGAGCTGGCGCGGCAAGCTCCTCGGTGGAGCCCGTGACCTGTTCGGGAAATTTTCCCACCGAGGGTGTGACTTAGGGTGTAAGGCAACCCTCTCAGCTCTATGACATGTGGGTCCC
This sequence comes from Neostapfia colusana, assembly GCA_030760725.1. Lineage (NCBI taxonomy): Eukaryota > Viridiplantae > Streptophyta > Magnoliopsida > Poales > Poaceae > Neostapfia > Neostapfia colusana. The sequence continues at coordinate 50,485,596 of JASWHV010000006.1, read as the reverse complement.
ACTCCACATTTCCTGCCCAAATATCTTCTCAAGCTGATCCTCTTAATTCCCACAATTCTGAGTTTTGAAATGTGGTTTAGAATTTGAATCTTTCCAATTCAGTTTGAATTTGCTTGCCAAATTTGAATTTGGGTGATGTTTGCAAATTCTTCTCTTTAACTCCTTTTTGAGCCCACCCTACAAATAGAAAGTTGGGAATCAAACTCCTCCCTATAATTCCAACTATGTGGCTGCAGTTTTAATCAAAGTCCTTGGTCACTACATGTGTGAACTTTGAATTTCAAATCTGAATTTTAAACTCACATGCAAAAAGGTATTTAACTCCTTATTGGTTCAACACTTTTAAACAAAAAGGTGAACCTCATGTTGGATGTTCATCCATATATTACCTTGCATGAAGAAAAGTTTTAGCAAGTCCCATTTTTCATGTCTCTGCCACACATATGAATTAAAACTTTAGTTTTTATTAATACACATTTTTGGGGCTTTTACATTCGTCCCCCTTTAAAAGAATCTCGTCGCGAGATTACAAAAGAGGAACAAGACGGGAGAGTTAATTACAAACCGTACAAAGCTAAAAATTCCGGATAGTTGGTGCGGAGGTAATCTTCACTTTCCCACGTCACCTCTTCCGCGGTGTGATTACTCCACAGCACCTTGTAAAATTTGATCGTCCGGTTCCAGGTTACCCGGGTCTTTTCATACAAAATCTGAACCGGTCGCTCGGTGTAGGTCAGGTCCGGTTTCAATTCGTTGATTTCCTCGGTGCGAACAGCAGCGGTGAATTTGAGGCACTTCCGCAGCTGTGAAACATGAAATACATCATGAACACCCGCTAGAATTGCCGGTAACTCCAGCCGGTAGGCTATGGGTCCGCACTTCTCCGTGATAGCAAAAGGACCAATAAAACGGGGAGCGAGTTTCCCCTTTACACCGAACCGGTGAATTCCCTTCATCGGAGACACACGAAATTACATGTGTTCTCCGACGTCAAAATGTAATGGCCTACGCCTTTGATCAGCGTAGCTCTTCTGTCGGGATTGTGCAGCCTTTAAGTTCTCTTGTATCAACCGAACTCGGTCTTCGGCTTCGTTGACAAGATCAATCCCAAACAAAACTCTTTCGCCGGACTCACACCAATTCAGTGGTGTGCGACACTTCCGGCCGTAGAGAGCTTCATACGGTTCCATTTTAATACTCGCTTGATAACCGTTGTTGTATGAAAACTCCGCCAGCGGTAGGTCATCATCCCAATTACTACCGTGGTGGATGGCACACGCTCTCAACATGTCCTTGAGCACTTGATTCACCCTCTCAGTTTGTCCATCGGTTTGAGGGTGATATGCGGAGCTTCTAATTAGCTTGGTGCCCAACGAGGCATGCACCTGCTCCCAAAACCGAGCAACGAACAGCGCACCTCGATCTGAAATGATGGTCTTCGGGACACCTTGTGAGCATATAATTCTAGAGATGAATAACTCCGCATATTGCCTTGCACGATAATGAGTGTTCACCGGTATGAAATGAGCTGATTTCGTCAACCGGTCGACGATCACCCATATCGAGTCATGCTTCTTGGATGTGAGTGGTAATCCGATGATGAAATCCATACTCACATCCTCCCACTTCCATGCCGGTATCATCAAAAGTTGTAGCGGTCCGGCTTTCCGCATATGATCAGCCTTGACCCGTCTACACGTATCACACTCGGATACGTATTTAGCAATCTCCCACTTCATCCTTGTCCACCAAAATTTCTGTTTCAAATCTTGGTACATCTTGTTACTTCTGGGATGAATGGAAAACTTAGACAGGTGGGCTTCATCCAAGATCTTCTTCCGGAGTTTCATATTGCGCGGTACCACTATACGGTCGTTGAACCATATTGTACCGTTCTCATCCTTCTGGAAACATTTCACCTCTCCGTTGTCTAGTCTTCTCCATATGTGAGACATACTTTTGTCTCTTCTTTGAGCCTCAACAATCTCGTCACGGATCCTTGGAATGAGTGCGAGATTATAAAGCGCGCCATACAGAATGACACGGAGGCTTGGTTCTTCATCTTCCAACTCAGCAGCCGCTAAGTTGTGAACGTGGGCTTTCCGACTAAGCGCGTCGGCAACCACATTTGCTTTTCCTGGATGATAGTGGATCTCAATTTAATAATCTTTTATGAGCTCCAACCATCTCCGTTGTCTCATATTCAGCTCCTTCTGCGTGAAGATATACTTCAGGCTTTTATGGTCGGTGTAGAGGTGAACAAGATTACCCAGTAGATAATGCCTCCACATCTTTAACGCCAACACCACAGCAGCAAGCTCGAGATCGTGAGTTGGATAATGCTGCTCGTGGTTTCGCAGTTGATGAGACCCATAGGCGACTACACGCCCTTCTTGCATCAGAACACAGCCGAGACCGATGCCGGATGCATCACAGTATACATCAAATGGCTTCGTCGTGTCTGGCTGAGCAAGAACTGGAGCTGTGGTGAGATGTTTCACCAAAGTTTTGAATGCGGCTTCACATGCTGCATTCCATATGTATTTAGTGCCCTTCTTCATCAGCTCCGTCATTGGTTTAGCAATCTTTGAGAAGCTCGAAATAAACCTCCGATAATACCCCGCTAAACCTAGGAAACTTCGGACCTCATGGACTGATTTGGGAGATGCCCACTTCAGCACTTGTTCAATCTTGCTGGGGTCCATGACAATACCTTCTGCTGAAATAATATGGCCTAGGAAAGGCACTTGATCATTCCAAAATTCGCACTTGCTGAACTTGGCATACAATTGGTGCTCCCGCAACCGTTGTAGCACAATACGCAGATGTTCAGCGTGCTCTTCTTCCGATTTGGAGTAAACCAATATGTCGTCGATGAATACCATGACGAACTTGTATAACTCCGGCATGAACACAGAATTCATCAAGTACATGAAGTGTGTCGGAGCATTGGTTAACCCAAATGACAAGACGAGGTACTCATAGAGTCCGTATCTCGTCGAGAAAGCTGTCTTCGGTATGTCCTCCGGTCGGATTTTGATTTGATGATATCCCGACCGAAGATCCATCTTCGAAAATACCTTTGCACCCACAAGTTGATCGAACAGGATGTCGATGCGGGGCAAAGGATACTTGTTCTTGATTGTGACAGCATTTAAAGGACGGTAATCAACACATAGCCGTAGTGTTTCGTCCTTCTTCTTAACGAACAGCGCAGAGCAACCCCAAGGTGAAGAACTTGGTCGTATGAAACCCTTGCTCATGAGTTCATTCAGTTGCTCTTTCAACTCCGCTAGCTCGTTAGGTGCCATCTTGTAAGGCCTTCGTGAGATTGGCATCGTTCCCGGCGCCAGTTCAATCTTGAACTCGACGTCCCGCTCGGGCGGCATGCCCGGTAAGTCATCAGGAAAAATGTCGGGATAATCACGTACCACCGGAATATCTTCAAGATTCAGCACTTCCGTGTGGTAGGCCTCTACAATATCTGGATCTTCGCTGTCTAAAAACAGCGTGCGCTGTCCGTGAATCGGCGAGTCAATCTGGACAGTACGGTTACGATATTGAGAACGGCACCGTGACGATTTAACCAAGACATCCCCAATATAATGTCTATCTTCTTCCTATCCAACATAATCAGCGATGTTGGGTATATTTTTCCGCCCAAACACAAATCTCCTCGGGACACAATCTGATTGGCAGAGATATTTCCTCCCGGTGATCGTATAAGAAAACTCGTTGTGGGAGTATTGGTGGATAGTTGGTGCTGATCCACGCATGTTTTGCGGATAAAATTGTGGGTGGCACCGGAATCAAAAAGTACAAGCACGGGCACGTCTTTGAGAGTAAACATGCCCGCTAACACCGGTGCTCCCTCCGGGACATCCTCAATAGCAAGATGTTGCACACTCCCGGACTGCAATGCAGTTATGTTGACTTGAGCAGGTGGCGGCATACCACCTGACAATGATGGATGTTTGGTGTTCACCAACTTCTCCCGGCATTCTTGCCTAAAATGCCCTGAAAGGTGGCAATAAGAACACGGAGGTTTCCCCGGTTCTTCGTTGACTTGTGGTTGAGAAGTTGATGTACTTGGCTGCAGCAATGATGCCACAGGTGTCATTCGTTGCTGCGGCAAAGGTGTTGCTTCAAGACAAGATTCTTGAGCAGGAAATCTGTACGGGGTTGACCTAACTGGCGCTTGCCATCTTTCATTGGATAGTGTGTGATACACCACACGGTATTTGCGAGGAACAACTGGTGTGTCTTCTTGCACATCCTCCCGGTCCCTCTTCTCTGCTTGACACTCAAGTGTCGCTTGTTCTTGTAACAGAGCAGCACTGATCAACTCGGTGTAACTGCCTTGATTGAACAAAGCTAACTTCTATTTTAGTATGGCACTCAAGCCATAGAAAAAGTAGTCACACATTGCAGCTTCGCTCGTCGCATAAGCAGGGGAATATTGTGCCAGAAGGTTGAATCGTCTGACATAATCGAGGACACTCATGTCCCCCTGCTTCAAGTTTCTGAATTCTTGCTGTTGGGCCTTAATAAAACCCATAGGAATGTGACGAGCACGGAATGCTTCGCGAAATTCCATCCATTCCACTTGATGGCCTTCCGGAACGGTGGCAAGATAAGCGAACCACCAATTTCCGGCGGCTCCATGGAGCTGTTGAGCTGCAAATAGTGTCTTCTGATATTCGTCGCACTCAAACACTCCAAACTTTTACTCCATAACTCAAAGCCACTGATCCGCTTCCACTGGTTCATTGGCTTCGGTGAAGATTGGCGGTTGTGTCGCCAAGAAATCCAAATAGCGTTCCGAGGTGAAACGTCCTGTTGCGCGTGTTGGAGTAAGCCCTGTTGTACCAAGGCTTGGTGTAGTCTTGTGTTCTCTTGACTTGACTCGACCATCTGAGCCATGATATCCGCCCATACCATTGATGGCGGTGCCCCTGGTGGAGTCGAGTCATCACCGTCTCGATGAGAACCTTCAGTCCTACTCGGAGAATGAGTACGCACCATACTTTCTGTACTTAACCCAGATTCGGATCCAGTTACCAGCATTTTCAGAACTCAAGTTGAATACCAAAGTTAAAGTTAACTTTAGTATCTTTTCAACGAGTACTCATATGCCCCTAGATCATCTCTGGATCAATAGCTATGACTGTTCAAAGTTGACATAATTTCTGGGTAAATTTTGCCAGCACCTCCTTTGTATGTGGCTGTTTTCATCACAGTTTTACATACAAATGGGGTACAATTCTGAACAAACTGTGAACTACAAAATAGTTGCAAGTTCCATAACCTTTCCAACGGTGTATCATATGACCCTTAGAAATTTTTCTACAGACTGTGACGGCTAATTTACAGCAACACCCAGAGAAGTTTGCAACTGCTCTGTTTTCTGAACAGTTTGCATTCATCTGGACGTTCAACCAAGTTGGTGTCGGATATGGCTCTGGAATTATACAGAAAAGTTGTAGAGCACTTAATAACCTTTCCAGAACTGTATCAAACACCTCCATTGGGTTAACCTACACAGAGTTACGTTATGTTTAAGTTCAGCAACATTTCTGCCACAACAGAGCACTCTGTCTTTGAGATCAAAAGGAGCCTACAAGTCTCTTCTTTGAAACTTAGTTCAATGAAGAGGCCAATAACTAATATGTGCTTTTCAACATCCATTTTTAGTTTGAAAGTTAGTCATGAATGATTTCTTCATAGGAAAGAAAACTATCCAGTGTAGTACGGTGACAATGCACCGTAAGACATATGACGGTACTACGTTGCCTCACCAAAGAAAAACCTAACCGGATTACACCGGCATACACGTATCATTAGGTGGCACTAAAACGGTCACTAGCAAACGTGTTCTACACGTACTAAGGTTTTCGTGGTTAGTTCCTGCATAAAACACACTCAATCATCAGGTTCGGTTGCACACCGAACCCGGTATCCATAACAGTTTGTACACCCGGCCGTCATCACTCGCCCAGGTGTTCTCAAGCCAAACACGTCTTGAGCTACGTGTTCACGTTACTGACCACATGACGGGGTCTCCCAAACTGCACCACGCACGCCTGGGACAGACGCTGCTCGAATACCCCAAACGACATGAAGAGTCGTAGAGGATACTAAAGCGGGTCGGGTTACCTGCCACCCATGAGGCTCCACCCTTCAGCTTGTGCGCACTGGTGGACAGCGCATACGTGCACCCCCCAAGACATAAACGTCCCGAGATGCACGATTTTCCGACATAACAAATAGGTTAGCTTGCCACCTTCATAATATGATAATAATAGTCCTTATGTGGGCCTAGTACCGTTATCTCACCGTGTCCTAAGTTTTTGACATAATGCGATGCTCAATCCGTACTCTGTTCCCAACGCAGCTCTGATACCATGTGTAACAGCTCTGATACCAGCTGAGACGGCCCCACGGGACCTCGTCGGGTGGTGCCGTGTTATGCGGCACCCAACAGCACACGGTTCGATGAACACACATCATATTACATAAATAGTTTGCGGAAGCGTACAAGATGTTTTACAAATAAGTATATCAGAGTAAACTACAGCGGAAGACTATCACTCTCACGGCTCATATCTAAACTAGCAACAAAGAAACAGTCCAGCCCGCGGACGTTTCTTACTAGCAACACGAAGATCAATCTGCAGCGGTGAGGATGCTCTTTGAGTAAGCACTCGGAGGTTCCCAAGTCTCATCGGCATCCCTTCTCATAAGTATGAAGTCATTTACCTGCAAAACAACTCGGATAGCATCCGTGAGCATAACGCTCAGCAAGACTTAACTGTCACCCTAAACATGAAACTCTAAGTGAGGTTATGAACCTAACATAGGATGGCATAAGTATAATTAAACTCGCCTAAAAGTGAATCCTTACTTTCAGTATTAATTGCAGTATTTTAAGTAACCCTGGACACGCCACATCGGGAGTCCACAATCAAACAAGAAACGCTTTCCCCCGATGTAAATTGCTCATGGCATAAAAGAATCGAGTTTGCACTAGCCTATTCATCAAGATCCAATACAAAGGTAGGATAATACTTCACATCAAAATGGTTAGTTCCTTTCTCATGCAAGTTCTTACTACGTCACGACTGTGAGAACAAGTATGCTTGGTCCATTCCGCAAGCGACGGTGATTCGAATAAATAACACCCGGACTACACGACACGTACGCCCATACTCGACGTTGCCTACAACAACCATCACTGACGTCGTACGTGGCAGCCTTTCCCCCGTTTCACCCTCGCTGAATCGATCAAGCGCCCCGTACAGTAGCTACTCTCATGGTGCACCTTCCGACGTGAGATATCATGAGAATATTCCCCACATACTGCACAACGGCCGTCCGCCTGAGGCGACCCGAAAAGTCCAAACGACAGCTCCCCGAGGTACATCGATTTACTGGGTCCCATATATCCAGCATGAGTCCGGTACACAACTCAAACTTGTTCAACAGGGCCACATACGGATCGGTCCTTTACCGACACGGACAGGTCTACAGCACCCAGGCCCCTATGTCCTGCTGCCCCTACAACCTTCCGGTCTCAACTTTAACTTGCTAATTCAATTATGAACCAATCCCGTATGCCCACGTTGTTCCTGAAACTGCAAGTAGCATCTCACCACTCGACTTCTACCGAACCGTACTTAAGCATGGCAGTTCTACATGGTGAAAAACAACTACCCAATACTCCATGGTCATTTGGCTATGCAAGAGGAGTATCAAACACTAGACCTAATGCATAATTCATATCCTGACCGAAAGTGAATACAAAATAAAACTTATCAGCTGTTAAATGCAAACCGGAGCTTGCCTGTTTTGCAGGGTAGTCGTATATAAACAGTTAGTGTCCTTGCAGATCCACCCTTGACTTTCCGGAGCTTGATCCACTTCGATGAATCACTCCTTTGAGTCCCCTTCATTGTGGTTCCTATTGAAATGCATATGCACATGTTTCATAGAATGTAATGGAAAGAAGTTATAGAATTAATATCTTAGGAACAGAGGTTGTGTGGAAAATCCAAGCATGGCTTGGTTTGCTTCTGTTGTGTAAAGAACAGAAATAAACTAAATTGACCTTAAGGCCTTAGCTATACACTAATCCTTTTCTCTAATGAACATAATAGATAAGCTGAAAAGATTTGAGTGCAACTGAAGAACAAGAACTCCAATGGCCTCAAAACTTTTACAGCAGGTTCTATACTACCTAAGGATTTAGCTTGCCAAATTTCAGCTAATGTGGAGTCTTATTGTGTCCCTCATAATTCTCACAACATCCCTTATGTATTTTTCCCTTATCCATAAGTATGGAGAATAAGAACAGGGAGTTCAAGGACTCATCTTGGGCTGATAATTTACATGTGAGTTCTTGATCACATGAGAGTCATCTGGTCCAAAATTCAGCCCTTTTACTTAAGTAGTTCTCCCAGAACAATTCTTTAAGCATTTGTACTCAAAAGAATTAATTCTGTAGAAATGTGCATTTTTATGCCCAATTAAGTGAACTACAATTCCAAGTATGTCTCATATACCTTGACTAAAATTTCCTATGATTTTTGGAGCTCTGGATTGCTTAGAACAGATTTTTGAAGTGGGAAACATTTTCTGAAAATGTTTATGGACTCTTTTGAACACAGTAGTTTGCATTTAGCAAATTGCTACTCAAATGATCTTCAAATGAGCTGAAAATTTGCTAGTAAGTCAACAATATGCTAAGGAATATTCTGGCAAAGTTTGGGGATTTTTGGATGACCCAAACTCCCTCAATAATTCTTTTCCAGAAAACCTTCAAAGAATTTTCCAGAATATAATATTGACTTTCATACAAAGCTGAGTTCATATTTGGATATAACTCAGATAGATGAATCCAACCCAATTAAAATCACTCAAATTGGAGTTTTCTACAGGGAGATATGAATTTCCAAAGATTGAGCTAAGTCTGGAATTATTTCCCTACAGCAAATTTGGCTGGACCCACAGTTTTGAATTCCAGCCAATAGAAACCAAGCCACACTAGGCCACAGCACCTCTGCGCGCCAACACACGGGATCCCGGCCACACCCGATCCCGGGTTTAAAATTTGAGCTGCTGACAGGCGGGGCCCACACTCCGTCTTTTTCCTCTGGCTTCCTTCCCACGCCCGCGCTGCCCCTCGCCGGCCCGACGCCGGAGCTCGCCGGCTCGCTGTTTCCGGCCACCGACTGAGCTGAAACTCGCCGCCATGGAGTTCGTGACACCAAGGAACACGGCTGTGGGGTTGGCTAGGGCTGCCGGCGGCCGGAAACTGGCCGGCGACGTGCGGCAGCCACTGAGGAGGTTCGGTAGCATTGCCTAGGGTTTCCAGCCCGCCAAAACCTGCGCCGACGCGCCCTACAGCACCAGCGCACCTCTAGGAAGATCGGCACGGTCTCAAAGTAGCTCGGTAGTGGCGGGAACTAGGTTGTCATCGTGCGACCGAATGGGTCTGCCATGAACAACCCAAGAAGAGCTTAAAATTCGCTGGTCTGAGGCGTTTTCATGCGCTGGATGCAAAAGGAAAAACGATCGCCAGCTAGTCTAGCTTCTCTGTGCCAGTCTTGGTGACTTAAGGAGAATCAGAAGGCAAGAATTCGAAGGAATCATACCAGAAGCTCGGAATGGGGTCGCCGGAGCAAAACTTCGAAATTCGCCGGCGATGCTTCACGGTATGGCCTGAGCTTGGGCTGAGAGCAGCACCGCACCTGTGCGCATCCGTAGGTGTGATCGTTTGGCCGTGAAACCCGCTGTGGAGGGTTGTCCACGAGCGCCCGATCACGCTTTTGAGCTAGGTCGCTGCGGCAGCGGTCGTTCTCGGGCAACGGAGGCCGAAACTCGCTTGGTTTCAGCTCAGGGAGGTGGCGGCTGATCTCAGGGAGAGGTTTAGCAGCTCGGGGGAGGGGAGACACGATTGCTTCGCCGTTTCTTTGATCGGACCGAGAGGCGGAAGGGAGGAACTCGGTTCAGTGCGTGCGCTCGCGAGGAGAGGAAGCAACTGCTGTCGGCTTGGTCCGAGGAGGGAGAGATCACGTTGCTGAAGCGGTGAGAACCGACCCTGGGGCGCCAACGCGTGGAGACCGGCAGCAGGAGCTGGCGCGGCAAGCTCCTCGGTGGAGCCCGTGACCTGTTCGGGAAATTTTCCCACCGAGGGTGTGACTTAGGGTGTAAGGCAACCCTCTCAGCTCTATGACATGTGGGTCCCACTCCACATTTCCTCCCCAAATATCTTCTCAAGCTGATCCTCTTAATTCCCACAATTCTGAGTTTTGAAATGTGGTTTAGAATTTGAATCTTTCCAATTCAGTTTGAATTTTCTTGCCAAATTTGAATTTGGGTGACGTTTGCAAATTCTTCTCTTTAACTCCTTTTTGAGCCCACCCTACAAATAGAAAGTTGCGAATCAAACTCCTCCCTATAATTCCAACTATTTGGCTGCAGTTTTAATCAAAGTCCTTGGTCACTACATGTGTGAACTTTGAATTTCAAATCTGAATTTTAAACTCACATGCAAAAAGGTATTTAACTCCTTATTGGTTCAACACTTTTAAACAAAAAGGTGAACCTCATGTTGGATGTTCATCCATGTATTACCTTGCATGAAGAAAAGTTTTAGCAAGTCCCATTTTTCATGTTCATCCATTAAAACTTTAGATTTTATTCATACACATTTTTGGGGCTTTTACACAACGGTACTCAAACTTGCATATTTGTTGGTTTAAATTGCTGCTCAGGTCAAGGGGATGATGTGGTGTTCAATGACCAAGACTTTGGACCTGAAAAAGGATTCTAGGTTCATGGAGTCCCCCGGGCAATGCCTGTGACGGAGCCCACAAGAATAATATTCCGCTGCTGTTTTATTTATATGTCATGAACTTATTATCGTCCATCGAGACGTATGCTATGTAAGACTTATTTATATTCGACACCTGGCTTGTAATAAATGATGCTTCACTATTTGTCATCACATGTATGAGAAAATGATCCTGGCATACATGTGATATTTACTCGGTTGTTCTTCGGAGAAACCGGGTGTGACAGACGTCTCAGGAACGTCTGACGGTTCCCGGGAAGAGCAGCGCGGTGAAACTGTGGTGACCAACCCATTGGTTGCCGCAGTAAGTGCCCCGAGGAAACCCCTCGAGCACATTGCCTTGGCACTCGCCCCCCCCCCCCCCCAATGACAGGTAGGACCCAGGTCCACCTGTCAGACACTGGGGGCCAGGCGAGTAACATCTCGGGAACATCCGGCGGTGCCTGAGCTGTGCAGCGCGGTAGACGTGCAGCCCATCGGCTACCGCAGTAACAACCCCGAGGCAACCCCTCGAGTGCGTCGTCATGAACCGTCAATCAAGAGTAGACATGATGACACGCTGCTGCTTTTACTAACTGTTATGCCCACTAAGCCAAGGACGTGCAACCTTTTCATCTCCCAGGTACGACCACTCGTCCACTACACGGAAGTCTCGCCACCACTACGGTTTCCGAAGTGCGGGTTCAAAACCATCATGCAGGAGAGATGGGGGCCCCACCTGTGGGCTCGATGCCTCCTCTGAAATGGGCCCGGGGGCAACTGTCGGTACCCTGCAGACCGGGTACCCCAACATAGTGGGTAAAAGACAGCCTAGGCACCACCTCCCCGCTGGGGCGGGCCCCAGCGTAGCCCCATGCCCTTGGCCCCATGGTCACCCTGGGGCTGCCACTTGCGCTTGAGATCCGTAGCTGACACGTGCCCTGGGCTTCGGATGGAGCCTCCCCACTGAGAAGAGGTCCGGGGATGCCACGTGTCCTCTGGCTCCGAGCCACCTCCCTGCTGAGGACAACACCGGGGCTGACATGTGCCCTGGGCTCCTGTCCGAGCCTCCCCGCCGAGGTGAGGTCCGGGGCTGCCACGTGTCCCCTAGCTCCGAGCCACCTCCTTGCTGAGGAAAGCTCCGGTGCTGACACGTACCCTGGGCTCCGGTCCGAGCCTCCCCGCTGAGGTGAGGTCCGGAGCTGCCATGTGTCCCTTGGCTCCGAGCCACCTGAGGATAGCTCCAGTGCAGACACGTGCCATGGGCTTCGGCCAAAGCCTCCCTGGTGAGGTGAGGTTTGTAGCTGCCATGTGTCCCCTGGCACCAAGGCCGTCGATAAGAGCTCTGACACGACCCCACTGGTCCTGTCGAGCCAGGATCACGCTGAGGGGTGCTGCGTTGCACAGCACCGTATAACACACGTCAAAGGTACAAAGCGGAAGCGGAAGCTTTATTACATAAACAAGTTTATTAACATGTTTACATCAAAATAAGTTTAGTCCACACTCGCGGGCGTAGACTAAGCATCAAGTGCACGTTCAGCCCTCGAACGTGTCCTTGCTAGCACACACGCACACTAACTCTGCGGCGTGCACGACTCCCACTCGACGGGGTTCCCCTCCTGGGGTTCCGTCTCCTCTTCGGGAGTCCCTTCCTCATAGAACCCTGCAAAAGCTTCAAACACAAGCAGTGAGCACGAAGGCTCAGCAAGTCTGACCCGTCTCACCTAAACATGGAACTTCTACATGAGGGTAATGGGTTGCATGAGGTAAAAATCATTTTGCAAGGACTCGCCTAATTAGTAGAACCTTACTTTCAAGTTTTAGCAGCAGGTTGTGGAGAACCTTACGCTAAGGCACATGAGAGAGCCGCAATCAAACAAGAAACGCATTTCTCTCATGTACTTTGCCCAAAGTTGAAAAGAACTTTAGTTAGCACTAAGCTACAGCATATCATTAACAATCAATGTCCATCTTTCAATCAGCAACATTTTAACATGTAACTAGCCTGTTCTTTCTACGTCACGGTACAGTGAACAAGTGGTACTCACTGACCGCGAGGGACGGCGATTATAATCGATTTACACCTGCAGGGTTACCCGAACAACCCGTCACGTACGCCCGTACTCGATGTTGCCTACAACAACCATCACGGACGCCGTACGCGACTACCTTTCACCCGTTAGCCAAATATTGAACCGGTCCCATCGTCCCGAGCAAGAGGTCCCTGCACGCGCATCTCTGTGCCGCCAGCTGATTTACACCTCGAGCTCTCAACCTACCCTCTGAACGACGGGCAATGCCTCAATACCCAGCTACCCGAGTTACATCAGTTTCCCGGTTCCCATATAGCCGGTAGGTCTTCGGTACTGTTCTAGCTTGTTCAACAGGCCCGCACACGGCTCGGTCCTCAATCGACACAAGCGGAGCTACAGCACACAGGCCCCAAAGTCCTGCTGCCCTTACTCTCCGCTCGGTCTCATTTTCTTGCCATGTGTTTCATGTGCTATCTCTACCCGAGCAATGTGCCTCTAGCCTATTCTCGCGAGTAGTTCCAACTACTCGACTTGTACCGAATCCTACTCTATCCTAGCCATGCAGTGGCTAACGAGGTTTGCAATCCTAAACCCAACCCATGGTTTTCTTGGCTGTGCAGTTGGGTTTCCAATCAAGACTCTAATGCAAAGAACAAAGGGAACCAGTATATGCTCAAAACAATAAAAATTTGTAAAAAGGTTAATGCAAACCGGGGCTTGCCTTGCTTCTCTTGGTCGTAGGCTAGCTGTTCCTCCGGAGTAACAAAGTCTAGGACTTCGGGTTCCTCCTCGACCTTAGCGACTACATGATAAGAACAATGTGTGTATTAATTTAAATGCATTTGTATTAAGTTTGAAGTTGTGAAGTCTATAACCCTTGCTAGCTAGACCTAATGACTGTGAAACTTTTACTGTGGCTTGGTTACAACCTAAACAGAGAATTGGTCAAGTTTTAGTTGCAGCAAAGCTCATTTGAGCCCTCCACAAATAATTATGTCCTTGACCTTAATTGGAACTCTTAGGGTGTTCTAGGAATTTTCATGAGACAAACTATGACTTTCTGAAAACTAGATTTTCAGGGGGTTCTAATGGAGTTGGTCTCACTTAATTTGGAAGTCTCTAACTAAAGATATGAGCTAAACAATTTCAGAGACAATTCTGAAAATGTTTCTGAACATTTTCTATTTTCTCTGGAACAGTTTTACTAATCACACCATTAGGTGGATTAAATGAGCTCAAATGGATCTGACATTTTTATGGTAGTTCAAGGATATTTTGGTGAACATCTCAGTAAAATTTCAGGATTTTCCTCCAAAGGATTCTCCAGTTAAAATTCCTAACAGTTTAAAGTTTAAGGAATTAATTCTGGAGAAATAAGGAATTTCATGGAGTGAAACTTGATTTTCTGGAAAGTACTCAGAGAGCTGAATCCAGCAAAATTTGGTTCACTCAATTTGGAGCTTTCTAGCCAAAGTTATAAGGATTTGAAGTTTGAAGGAAATCTGAAAATCGGGGAAAAGTTTAAACCCGCGCGTGGGCCCAGGGGACACGCGTCGCACGCCGAAGCGACAGCACACCGCGGCCCACAAGGCTTTTGCGCGCCAGCACACCCGATCCCGACCGCAGCCGGATCCCGATTCAAAATATCGGCCGCTGACAGCTGGGGTCCACCCCCTTCTTCAACCTCGCGACACCCGCGCTCCGCCGCCGAGGGACCTCGCCGGAGAGCTCGCCGCTGGCGGCTGTACAGCTCCAAACTTCTTGATTCTGGCCGCCCCTGCCTACTTTTACTTGGGGAACATGATCCGAGGGTCAGCTGCTCATGACAACGGCCGGAGTATGGTCGGCGACGAGCCGCCATATCGGAACGACTTCGGCCATGTCGGCTGACTCTCCTAGTACCTCAGCTACTTGGGAAATCGGTCGGGGAGCATCAGTGGACCTCAGAGAAGGTCGACATGAACTCGGGGCAGCTCGGGGAAGGCCCGAAATAGGTCCTCACCGTGCGCCCGATACCCCCCGTTCGTTCCGCCATTAGTAGACCTTGAATTACGCCGGGCACAGAGGTTCTCCGGCCCAGAGTTGTAAAGGCAACTTGTGCGTCACCGTGTCTAGCTCGTGTGGGAGTGGCCTGAGGCCCTCTAATCCTTTCTAGAGCACGAATTACACAGAATCATACCCGAAGGTCGTTCTGCACACAGAAAGGGGAAAAATGGAAATTCGCCGCCGGTGAGCAATCACTCGAGCTATGGCTCGGGGATGAGCAGCACCGGTCCCCTGCGCATCCAAGGGTGCCTTGGGTCGGGCGTGACAACGCCCAGGTTGGGCTGTCCACGAGAGCCCGAGGTGCGGCGGTTTCCAGTTCCGATTTTTATCTTTCGGCACAGCCGATAGCACTCGGTTTCAATCGACTTCTAGCAATGGGGAGGATGGAGGAAGGTCTCTAGTACCTTGCTGGGACCCTGGAGTGGAAGGAAGAAGCTGCGATCGGCTTGATCAAGCAGGAACTCGAGCGCCGGCAATGGCAGTGGAAAAGCAGGTCGTGTACGTCGGCAGCTCGGGGAATGGCGACTGAAGCACGCCGGGGAGGGAATAAATAGCCCGGTCGGCAGGTCTCCGGCTTGGGGCACGCAGCAGGAGCTGGCGCCGGCTGCCCCCTTCGGTGGCGCGCGCGCACAGCAGCCGGGAACCGACTGAACTGTGGTTCAGTCGGTTTGTTTTGAGGCAGAGGCTGACAAATGGGTCCCACTCCTCTTTTAACCTCTGAAATTTACTCCTAACAGCTGTGGTAAACAGTGAACCCTATTCTACCCTTGGCCATTCAAATTATTCACCCAAGAGTCATTTGAATTGATCAAAGTTCAAATGAGGTTTGGTTTGAATGAATTTCAGCACAAGTTCAGTTTGAAATTCAAATAAAGTTTGAATTTCTCCCCCTTAGCTCATGTCAAGATCAACTCCAAATGGAGTGAAAATTGGTGTGTGAGCTCACAAAAATGTGCTGAGTGAGAATATGCCTTCCACTTTCAAATTCAGTGGGTGAAAACAGTTTGAATTTGAATATGGTTTCAAACTGCCCTCTTCCTAACTATACCCAAAATGACCTCAAAAAGGTTTTGAATTTGGGTGAAACTTGGCATGGACATCCTTAGCAAAGTGTAGGAGTTTTCATATGTCCAGCCCATCTATATCACATGTGGGAAATACCACTTTTGCAATATGTGAGTTTGTCCTCTAATGAGCATGTTGATAGTTGTTACTTGCTCTTCATTTGTGTTCATCATTCTTCCTCAAATGAGGTGTGTGGTGTGGTGATGAACACTGCAAATGAGTGTCAAAAACTGAGGCCCTTACATTCCTCCCCCCTTAAAAGAATCTCGTCCCGAGATTATAAGGTGAAAATGAGAGAGAGGACGGTGGAAAATTACCGGATATGCGACGTGAAAAAGTCGGGGTAGTTAGTGCGAAGGAATTCTTCGCTCTCCCATGTCGCTTCGTCCATGGAGTGATTACTCCATAGAACCTTGTAGAACCACAACGTACGGTTGCGTGTGGTTCGGGCCTTTTCATCAATAATCTGGGTCGGGATGAAGAAGCTCCGTAGTCAACTAATAGATAGAAAATCACAGTAACCTTTTTCCAACAGTTTCACCATGATAAGAACAACCTTGTCATACATGATAATTATGGGCTTTCTTCCTCCTTCTTTATAGTCTTCAGTTCAATCTGCCAAGTCCGATTCATCTTTTTCCAACCCTTCCTCAATTGGCAGTTTCGAGAGGGATCAGACTGCTGCCATTAAGGCAATGAAATTGACGAGGAAGAGTAAGGAGTTTGGCAGCGCCGATGCAGAGGAACGGAGGGAAGCTGCCGCCGCAGCACGGGTCCAGCGCATTATCAAAACCTGGCAATGTAGTCAAAGAACAGTTCCTCCCGATAGGTGAGATCCGGTTGCAGTTCTTCAATGTCTTCCAGCTGAACGGTAGTTGATAGCTTGAGACACTTCCTCAGCTGGGAAATGTGAAAGACGTTGTGCACACCGGAAAGTGCTTCTGGTAATTTCAGCCGGTATGCTACCGATCCACATCTTTCGGTAATCTGGAATGGACCGATGAATCGGGGTGCCAACTTTCCTCTCACCCCAAATCTGTTTACGCCCTTCATTGGAGACACCCGTAGATATACGTGGTCCCCAACTTCGAATTGTAATGGGCGCCTTCTCCGGTCCGCATACTGTTTCTGTCGGGATTGAGCGGCTTTTAGGTTCGCTTGAATCAGTCGAACCTTTTCTTCCGCGTTGTTGACAAGGTCAATCCCGAAGGTAACCCTCTCGCCAGACTCACACCAGTTCAGTGGTGTGCGGCATTTCCTGCCGTATAGCGCCTCGTAGGGCGCCATCTTGATGCTGGCTTGGTACCCATTGTTGTACGAGAACTCGGCTAACGGCAAGTGATCATCCCAATTCTTGCCGTGGTCGATAGCGCAAGCTCGTAGCATGTCTTCTAGAATCTGATTTACCCGCTCGGTTTGTCCATCCGTCTGCGGGTGGTAGGCTGAACTACGGATCAGCTTCGTCCCCAAGGCAGCGTGTAGCTGCTCCCAAAAACGGGACACAAATAAAGTGCCCCGGTCCGATACGATGGTACGGGGTACGCCGTATAAGCATAGGATCCGTGAGATGTACAGTTCAGCGTACTTCTTGGCGTTGTAGTTGGTGTTGACCGGGATGAAATGGGCAACTTTGGTGAGCCGATCGACGATCACCCACACAGAATCATGTTTCTGTAAGGTGGTGGGTAAACCGATGACGAAATCCATGCTCACGTCCTCCCACTTCCAGGCAGGAATGCCCAGTGGTTGCAGCAGTCCCGGTTTCCGCATGTGGTCTGCCTTCACCCTTCGACATGTATCACACTCGGACACGTATTTTGCAGTCTCTCGCTTCATCCGTGTCCACCAAAACCTTCTTCTGAGTTCTTGATACATTTTATTGCTGCCGGGGTGAATAGAAAAGTTTGATAAGTGAGCCTCATCAAAGATTTTCTTCCGTAACTCCGGGTTTCGGGGTACGACGATTCGGTCCTTGAACCATAGGACGCCGTCTCCGTCCTTCCGGAAACATTTCAACTCCCCACTGTCTACACGTCTCCGCAAATGTGACATGCCCTTGTCATTCTTCTGGGCTGCCGCTATCTCTTCACGGATGGTGGGGATCAAAGCTAAGTTGTAGAGAGCTCCGTGTGGAATCACATGTAGTGGTGGTTCGCTCCCTTCCAACGGTGTGATGGTCAGATTATTAACGTGTGACTTGCGGCTCAGCGCATCTGCCACAACGTTTGCCTTGCCCGGATGATAATGGATCTCTATCTCGTAATCCTTTATCAGTTCCAACCATCTTCGTTGCCTCATGTTCAACTCCTTCTGAGTGAATATGTACTTGAGACTTTGTGGTCGGTATATAAATGTACGAGGTTACCGAGTAGGTAGTGCCTCCACATCTTCAGTGCAAGTACCACGGCAGCGAGCTCCAAATCGTGAGTTGGATAATTTTGCTCATGGTTTCTAAGCTGCCGTGATCCATACGCGACCACTCTTCGGTCTTGCATCAGCACACATCCGAGCCCAATGCCGGATGCATCGCAGTACACATCGAACGGTTTTGTTGTGTCTGGCTGCGCCAAAACCGGTGCTGATGTCAGGTGCTTGACTAAAGCCTTGAATGCTGCTTCACATGCTGGACTCCAAACATATTTGGTAGCCTTCTTCAGCAGCTCTGTCATTGGCTTGGCAATCTTCGAGAAGTTCGGAATGAACCTCCGATAATATCCCGCGAGTCCGAGGAAACTCCGTACCTCGTGAACAGTTCTCGGGGATTTCCAATTCAGCACTTGCGTGATCTTGCTCGGGTCCACAGCGATACCCTCCGCTGAGATGATATGCCCGAGGAAAGGCACTTGCGATATCCAAAACTCGCATTTGCTGAACTTTGCGTATAACTTGTGATCCCGCAGCCGTTGCAAGACTATACGCAGATGTTTCTTGTGATCTTCCTCCGACTTGGAGTATACTAGGATGTCGTCGATGAAGACCACGACAAACTTGTCCAGCTCCGGCATGAACACCGAGTTCATTAAGTACATGAAGTGAGCTGGAGCATTGGTGAGGCCAAAGGACATGACCAGGTACTCATAAAGTCCATACCTTGTCGAGAAAGCTGTCTTTGGAATGTCCTCCGCCCTTATCTTAATCTGATGGTACCCGGATCTTAAATCCATCTTGGAAAAGATCTTTGCTTCGACCAACTGATCAAACAACATGTCGATCCGTGGCAACGGGTACTTGTTCTTGATGGTTACGGCATTTAATGGACGGTAGTCCACGCAAAGCCGCAACGTCCCATCCTTCTTCTTGACAAATAATGCCGAACAGCCCCATGGCGAGGAGCTCGGCCTAATAAAACCCTGCCTTAGGTACTGATTTGATCCAAGAATCCCAGTTAATTCTGTTCCTAATCTGACAAAACTTTATGTTACAAAGTTGTAACCCATCTCATAAGCTTCCCAGAACTACCTCATTTTCTATTTTTTTGGATTTTTATGCAGGAAGTTATGCTTAATTTACAGAGAGTCTACAGAGAGTCTTTACCCTGTCCTGTTTTCTGGACAGTTTCAACTCTACTGCATTTTTCGAGTGGTTAAGGGATGAAACACCTCTGGACCTCAACAGAAAAGTTGTAAAGCTCCTCCAAGGCTTTCCAGAAATGTATCATACGACCCCAACCTCGAAATAACTCAACCTCTAACCTCTGATTAACTTCAGCCTTGATTTAGCTGAAAACAGAGTGCTCTGTCCTTAACATCCTATATGTTGAAAGCTTGTTAACTTTGAATATCCTGTTCAAGGGAAGGAGTTACATCAAGTTTTACTACTTTGGACCAAAACCTTCAAGTTTTTAAATGAAGTTGTTCATTTAGTTGGGTGTGACGTCGATGCGTCACCAGATTATGTCGGTACTACGTCCTCACAAAGAAAAAACCTATACCGGACTTAGCCGGCTTCGTTAGTTTAGTGGCACTACTCGTCACTCGCACACGGATGCTACACGTCTACCGTTTCGTGGTAAGGCTACCTGCAGAAATTCAACCAATCATCAGACTCGGCTGCACACCGAGCCCGGAATCCATGCAGTTGGTACATCCGGCCGTCATCACTCGCCCGGATGTTCTCAAGCCAAACACGCCTTGAGTTACGTGTTCACGTTTCAGACCACGTGACGGGGTCTCCCATGTTGCACCACGCACGCCAGGGACAGACGTTGCTCGAATACCCCAAACGACATGAAGAGTCGTAGAGGCTATCAAAGCGAGTCGGGTTACCTGCCACCCGTGGGGCTCCACCCTTCAGCTTGTGCGCACTGGTGGACAGCGCTTACGTGCACCCCCCAAGACATGAACGTCCCGAGATGCACGATTTTCCGACATAACAAATAGGTTAATATGCCACTTTCTATATGCTAATAACATCCTTATACGGGCTACTAACTCGTTCCTCACTGGATTTTTGAAAAAGAAGACCTTTGTACTGTGTTAAACCTCAAGCGAGCTCTGATACCACGCTGACACGACCCCACTGGTCCTGTCGAGCCAGGATCACGCTGAGGGGTGCTGCGTTGCACAGCACCGTATAACACACGTCAAAGGTACAAAGCGGAAGCGGAAGCTTTATTACATAAACAAGTTTATTAACATGTTTACATCAAAATAAGTTTAGTCCACACTCGCGGGCGTAGACTAAGCATCAAGTGCACGTTCAGCCCTCGAACGTGTCCTTGCTAGCACACACGCACACTAACTCTGCGGCGTGCACGACTCCCACTCGACGGGGTTCCCCTCCTGGGGTTCCGTCTCCTCTTCGGGAGTCCCTTCCTCATAGAACCCTGCAAAAGCTTCAAACACAAGCAGTGAGCACGAAGGCTCAGCAAGTCTGACCCGTCTCACCTAAACATGGAACTTCTACATGAGGGTAATGGGTTGCATGAGGTAAAAATCATTTTGCAAGGACTCGCCTAATTAGTAGAACCTTACTTTCAAGTTTTAGCAGCAGGTTGTGGAGAACCTTACGCTAAGGCACATGAGAGAGCCGCAATCAAACAAGAAACGCATTTCTCTCATGTACTTTGCCCAAAGTTGAAAAGAACTTTAGTTAGCACTAAGCTACAGCATATCATTAACAATCAATGTCCATCTTTCAATCAGCAACATTTTAACATGTAACTAGCCTGTTCTTTCTACGTCACGGTACAGTGAACAAGTGGTACTCACTGACCGCGAGGGACGGCGATTATAATCGATTTACACCTGCAGGGTTACCCGAACAACCCGTCACGTACGCCCGTACTCGATGTTGCCTACAACAACCATCACGGACGCCGTACGCGACTACCTTTCACCCGTTAGCCAAATATTGAACCGGTCCCATCGTCCCGAGCAAGAGGTCCCTGCACGCGCATCTCTGTGCCGCCAGCTGATTTACACCTCGAGCTCTCAACCTACCCTCTGAACGACGGGCAATGCCTCAATACCCAGCTACCCGAGTTACATCAGTTTCCCGGTTCCCATATAGCCGGTAGGTCTTCGGTACTGTTCTAGCTTGTTCAACAGGCCCGCACACGGCTCGGTCCTCAATCGACACAAGCGGAGCTACAGCACACAGGCCCCAAAGTCCTGCTGCCCTTACTCTCCGCTCGGTCTCATTTTCTTGCCATGTGTTTCATGTGCTATCTCTACCCGAGCAATGTGCCTCTAGCCTATTCTCGCGAGTAGTTCCAACTACTCGACTTGTACCGAATCCTACTCTATCCTAGCCATGCAGTGGCTAACGAGGTTTGCAATCCTAAACCCAACCCATGGTTTTCTTGGCTGTGCAGTTGGGTTTCCAATCAAGACTCTAATGCAAAGAACAAAGGGAACCAGTATATGCTCAAAACAATAAAAATTTGTAAAAAGGTTAATGCAAACCGGGGCTTGCCTTGCTGCTCTTGGTCGTAGGCTAGCTGTTCCTCCGGAGTAACGAAGTCTAGGACTTCGGGTTCCTCCTCGACCTTAGCGACTACATGATAAGAACAATGTGTGTATTAATTTAAATGCATTTGTATTAAGTTTGAAGTTGTGAAGTCTATAACCCTTGCTAGCTAGACCTAATGACTGTGAAACTTTTACTGTGGCTTGGTTACAACCTAAACAGAGAATTGGTCAAGTTTTAGTTGCAGCAAAGCTCATTTGAGCCCTCCACAAATAATTATGTCCTTGACCTTAATTGGAACTCTTAGGGTGTTCTAGGAATTTTCATGAGACAAACTATGACTTTCTGAAAACTAGATTTTCAGGGGGTTCTAATGGAGTTGGTCTCACTTAATTTGGAAGTCTCTAACTAAAGATATGAGCTAAACAATTTCAGAGACAATTCTGAAAATGTTTCTGAACATTTTCTATTTTCTCTGGAACAGTTTTACTAATCACACCATTAGGTGGATTAAATGAGCTCAAATGGATCTGACATTTTTATGGTAGTTCAAGGATATTTTGGTGAACATCTCAGTAAAATTTCAGGATTTTCCTCCAAAGGATTCTCCAGTTAAAATTCCTAACAGTTTAAAGTTTAAGGAATTAATTCTGGAGAAATAAGGAATTTCATGGAGTGAAACTTGATTTTCTGGAAAGTACTCAGAGAGCTGAATCCAGCAAAATTTGGTTCACTCAATTTGGAGCTTTCTAGCCAAAGTTATAAGGATTTGAAGTTTGAAGGAAATCTGAAAATCGGGGAAAAGTTTAAACCCGCGCGTGGGCCCAGGGGACACGCGTCGCACGCCGAAGCGACAGCACACCGCGGCCCACAAGGCTTTTGCGCGCCAGCACACCCGATCCCGACTGCAGCCGGATCCCGATTCAAAATATCGGCCGCTGACAGCTGGGGTCCACCCCCTTCTTGAACCTCGCGACACCCGCGCTCCGCCGCCGAGGGACCTCGCCGGAGAGCTCGCCGCTGGCGGCTGTACAGCTCCAAACTTCTTGATTCTGGCCGCCCCTGCCTACTTTTACTTGGGGAACATGATCCGAGGGTCAGCTGCTCATGACAACGGCCGGAGTATGGTCGGCGACGAGCCGCCATATCGGAACGACTTCGGCCATGTCGGCTGACTCTCCTAGTACCTCAGCTACTTGGGAAATCGGTCGGGGAGCATCAGTGGACCTCAGAGAAGGTCGACATGAACTCGGGGCAGCTCGGGGAAGGCCCGAAATAGGTCCTCACCGTGCGCCCGATACCCCCCGTTCGTTCCGCCATTAGTAGACCTTGAATTACGCCGGGCACAGAGGTTCTCCGGCCCAGAGTTGTAAAGGCAACTTGTGCGTCACCGTGTCTAGCTCGTGTGGGAGTGGCCTGAGGCCCTCTAATCCTTTCTAGAGCACGAATTACACAGAATCGTACCCGAAGGTCGTTCTGCACACAGAAAGGGGAAAAATGGAAATTCGCCGCCGGTGAGCAATCACTCGAGCTATGGCTCGGGGATGAGCAGCACCGGTCCCCTGCGCATCCAAGGGTGCCTTGGGTCGGGCGTGACAACGCCCAGGTTGGGCTGTCCACGAGAGCCCGAGGTGCGGCGGTTTCCAGTTCCGATTTTTATCTTTCGGCACAGCCGATAGCACTCGGTTTCAATCGACTTCTAGCAATGGGGAGGATGGAGGAAGGTCTCTAGTACCTTGCTGGGACCCTGGAGTGGAAGGAAGAAGCTGCGATCGGCTTGATCAAGCAGGAACTCGAGCGCCGGCGATGGCAGTGGAAAAGCAGGTCGTGTACGTCGGCAGCTCGGGGAATGGCGACTGAAGCACGCCGGGGAGGGAATAAATAGCCCGGTCGGCTGGTCTCCGGCTTGGGGCACGCAGCAGGAGCTGGCGCCGGCTGCCCCCTTCGGTGGCGCGCGCGCACAGCAGCCGGGAACCGACTGAACTGTGGTTCAGTCGGTTTGTTTTGAGGCAGAGGCTGACAAATGGGTCCCACTCCTCTTTTAACCTCTGAAATTTACTCCTAACAGCTGTGGTAAACAGTGAACCCTATTCTACCCTTGGCCATTCAAATTATTCACCCAAGAGTAATTTGAATTGATCAACGTTCAAATGAGGTTTGGTTTGAATGAATTTCAGCACAAGTTCAGTTTGAAATTCAAATAAAGTTTGAATTTCTCCCCCTTAGCTCATGTCAAGATCAACTCCAAATGGAGTCAAAATTGGTGTGTGAGCTCACAAAAATGTGCTGAGTGAGAATATGCCTTCCACTTTCAAATTCAGTGGGTGAAAACAGTTTGAATTTGAATATGGTTTCAAACTGCCCTCTTCCTAACTATACCTAAAATGACCTCAAAAAGGTTTTGAATTTGGGTGAAACTTGGCATGGACATCCTTAGCAAAGTGTAGGAGTTTTCATATGTCCAGCCCATCTATATCACATGTGGGAAATACCACTTTTGCAATATGTGAGTTTGTCCTCTAATGAGCATGTTGATAGTTGTTACTTGCTCTTCATTTGTGTTCATCATTCTTCCTCAAATGAGGTGTGTGGTGTGGTGATGAACACTGCAAATGAGTGTCAAAAACTGAGGCCCTTACAAGCTCCAGAGCCACCACGTGTCCATGATCCAGTCGTGGGCCAAGGGTCGATGAAGTCAAGAAGGAAGTGCGCTGTCAGGCTTCGCATTCAAGGCTCGCACCTTCCCCAGAAGAATGGCGCACTGTGCACTTCTCCGTCCTCTGCCTGTTCGCCATTACAGTGACAAGACAAGGCGAAGGCGTTACAGCAGTACAGTGCCGCCCAAGCAGGGCGAGAAGACGCGGCGAGAAGACGACGTATTCATCGTCACCTGGCACACAGTCAGAGGCGCTCAGTGCGTCAGACGGTAGGACCCAACTCCCCCTCCGGACACTCTACTCAGAAGACGAAGCCCTATATCATGTATAGGGTTCGCGTAGCTCTGGGGCCACCTGTCAGGCCCCAAGCCTCATTGTAACCACCCCGGCCTTAAACTATAAAAGGACCGGGGTGACCACCCTACAAATGGTTCCCGGTTCGCATTCCAGATTCCGCATCACACAAGCACTCACACTCAAGCAATAGAACAAGTACTCCCGTGGACGTAGGGTATTACGCTCCGGCGGCCTGAACCACGTAAATCTCGGTGTTCAATCGCTCCCTCGAGCCCAAGTCGCGTAGGGCGCCGAGCCCCCTCTGAAAAAAGAACCTCGCGGGCTGCTTTCGAGCAGGCCGGGAGGAGTGTCGCAGTTCACGCACCCCGATAGTGGTTAACCGAATTTTCAGGTTAAATACGGTTACCATTTTTATATATTTTAGTTAACCAAATAAAATTTAGTTATCACATCGTATTAACCGAATAACCGATTTAACTGAAATTTTAACGTGCACTATCCTATAACCTATAAAAGCAAAGCTCAATAGCACTAATTTTTATCCTCACCAAAATTTTATCATATCATAACCCAATCTTAATAATCTTCGCCCATGATCAACACATATATGTCATTTTTGTGTATTTATTACTATTTTATGTGTTTCTTATTATTTTGGCCCAATAAATTATATTACACATTAAAATACGGTTAACCACAAAATCGAACCGAATTAACCACAACCGATTTTTGCGGTTATGACTTTTTTTGGATCAAACGTGGTTATCAATTCTTCATAACCGAAATTTCTCATAAACGTAACCGGATTAACCGAAGGCTTACCCCTACTTGTGCGTGGTGAAGAGCGAAGAAAATATAGCATTACGGTCCCTAGAGTAAGTTTTATTTTCACCTAGCTGCCAAGCATGAACTCACTAGATTGGCCTTCAACCATTATAATTTATCACGAGAATACATTCACAGCAAATAGGACTTTATCAATACCATAATTAAAATTAAAATTAAAATAACATATTTAAGAAATCAAAAGCAAAAAGTGTCCACCTTAAAGAAAATGAAACTGAACAAAGCAAACACTCAAGTAGCTAGGGCAACAGAAGTGACCGATGACACAACCAACTCTAATTTGTTGCATCACTGTGGCTTATCTTGGCTCCAAAACTAAAAAATGAATGGCTCTCACATCTCAAGTGGTTGATCATGCTAGGGACGTGATTTCAAAAGTTTTGTATAATTTCTTAAGACGACAAGAGTATGTGCACATGCACACAAACATGTGAGTACAAAAACTGCAAAAGATCAAAGATGTTTTTCATGGTTGGTTTCAACAATACCAAGGTATTCAAAGTCATGTACATCCGTTTTGAGCATGCATATTGACTCATGTAGTATGTGACTAACATAAAGAAGGGTATGTTGTGATAAAATAAGTTGCACCCACATGAGAAAAAGGTATTGAATCCAAAAGAAAAATCATTATATTATAGGTAATCTTGGCATGCAAACAACATATCAACCCATGAATATTTTGTTTCATGATATAATATGAGCTAGCATGTAACTAAAATTACCAAAAACGCCTTAGGATATTGGTTAAGATCATAAGATCAATGTTCAACTAATTGCTACTACCAAAATGATCAGATAAAAGGCTAAACTGTTTTCTGAAACGATATCGTCGGAAATGGATTTGATATTAGATATGTCAAAATTATCGAAAACGGATCAACCTGATCAAAAACACATCGATATCGGATGGATTAGAAAATTTATTTTAAAAACAACTATTCACATACCACGTCGTATTAGAACATCATATAAAATTTACCATATTAAGTCATTTATGGTCGGGTATACGGAAATCAACATTTAGGGTCTGTTTGGTTCAGCTGCACCATCAGATTCTCTACAAAAAATCAAAAATCTGAACCAAAGGGGGTTCACATGAGAATCAGATTCTCCAGAATATACAGATTTTCCTAGTGTAAATATAAATCAGCGAGAACCCTAGATTTCCTAGATTCATGTTTCAACTTTTCACAGAAATTACCCACCATGCCACTGATTACACAACCAAACGTTATTTTCTTTATAACACATATTTACTACAGAATACACAGTTTATAGTTGTTTCCAGCCAAACAGATTTCAGCTTCATCGCAGCTCTCAGCTCACAACAACTTTCTCACAGCTCACAGCTAGAATAAGATTTTCAAGAATCCACAGCTGAAACAAACACACCCTAAATATTTATATATCTACACGACCACACATAACACATACAAATATGAGTGTTAAGTTAATTTGGTTTTAAATTCGAGAAATTCTAGTAATAAGAAATATAAATTCTAATATCTAACTAATATGATTAATTCATTTTACTAAGTTACAGCTATATTCTATACATTCCTGATCTACTAGGAATGGAGATTACGTTAAGTTACTTTACTACAAAGTTTGGTAATCTTTCAAGCCATATTTCAATTACTACAGTTTAAATAGTAGGAATAACAAAATAATTATGTGACAAAAATCCTTTTGCCAAACGGAGCTGACATTTTTTATGAGATATATTGCATGCAAGTGTGCTCTCTGTGAAATATTATATCTTTCTAATTGTGGGACTATTCACACTTTATTCACTAAAAATACCAATTAATATATTTTTGGTGACATATAAAATATATTTACACAAAATAAATATTTGTATAATGTAGATATGGCCATAAGGGTTCTATAGAAATTCATTACATAGTTATGTGAATTTTCTATGATTTTAAAAGTCTTACATCATTTTTGAAATTAATTTAATTAGGAAATCATTGGGATTTTTTTTGGACCAACCATGTGCATGCCACAAAGGTCTATAGTGTGGTGCTGGCGCACGGGATCGGGCTCGCGCCGCTGGGATCCCGATAGAGGCCCAAGAAGTTACTAGCTAGTTTCTGATCCAATATCTAAAAGTGAATATCCGAATTCTGATCCAATTCCGAGTAAGATTTGAAAAAACAAAATTAAGTCGGGTATTTTCGAAAATGATTCCAGATGATGCTGATCCGTTTTCACCCTTAACTGTACGTGTCACCAACCAACCTTACACCTGGTAATATTCAGCAAGTACTTCCCCGCACTTGAATCTGCCTAGTATTGGCGCATGGTCCCCTCTCGGCAAAGGAAAAAATAGCAACCCTCAAATGGGTAACGTTTAACTGCCATCATGCATCTCTAACTTACAACTATCACCATTTAGCACAGGTCTGAGTTTGTGCCGCAAGTATAAGCGACCCAAAGAACGAGTTTAACATTCGCACCAAACATTAAGCATCCAACACATGGCACTGATAACCATAACAAAACTATAATAATTATCAAATTGAAGCCTTTAAATGATGAAGTGTGAAAGGTGCCTTGATTGCTCAATCCCTCATGACAAGCATCAAACACCTGAAAAGAGTAATGTAACGGAGAGAAAAAATCTCAGCAATCAAATTTGTTTTGACAAGCTATTTAAACCATAGATTGGATTAAGCACCAATTTAAAAGAACCAATATACTAATAAGACTAATGCTTCAATATATTTCGAAGTTCTAATATAGCAAACATCTTCTTCTCCTCAATGACAACCATTAAAATTAGAACACCTGCAAGAGTGTGAATAAACCACTTCATTTCCACAACAACGTATGTATGTTATTAACATCAACGAGTGTATATGAATGCAATGCATCATGTCTCATACTTGCATACCCAATAAGGTACCAAGCTACATCTGATGATGTTGTACCAGTACAGTCATAACCTTAGGTCAATAACATAGCTTACAATGCAAATGGATGATGTAAGTGCACATGGCATACTACAATAAATACCAATGTAAACCACCAATGATACTTCAACTTCCTCCAAATGTGTGGATCTTAACCATCTAAACCATGCTGTAACAATAACAGCATGATAGACAAGAAGGTATATCATCAACTAAGTAAGAATCATCATGAGGTTGAGATTTTGTATGACATTGTTCTGAACATTTAGTGTAGGTGACAAAAATAACAAGACAAAAAGTAGCAAAACAACCGCTACATTCACTTGCCTCCATTGAAGATGAATAGGTGTTAGGCACCAAAAATATTTTTTTTGCATCCATAATACATTCCAGACTCTGCACTTCCCACGCCGATGTTTGCCACGTGTCTAAATCATCAATCCCAAAGCATTAGAAGTTAGTGGTTAGGGGTTAGAGTTAGTGTTTAATGTTTAAAATTTAGTTTTTAGTGTTTATGACTTAATAAATAGAAAAATTCAGATACCGAAGGTTTAAAATTAGTCTGACCACGTGGCATGCATCCAGCCGGGTATGCATGGGCCTTTCTGTTCATATAAAATGCGGAGAATTTGGTTTCTATGATGTTGCAACGGTACAGCCATGACCTTAGGTCAATAACATAGCTTCCAATGCAAATGGATGATGTAAATGCACATGGCTACTACAATAAATACCAATATAAACCACCAATGATACTTCAACTTCCTCCAAAGGTGTGGATCTTGACCATCTAAACCATGCTGGAACAATAACAACATGATAGACAAAAAAGTAAATCATCAACTAATTAAAAATCATCATGAGGTCGATTTTTTATTAGTATGACACGGTTCTGAACATTTAGTGTAGGTGGTGAAAATAAAAAGACAAAAAAGTAGCAAGGCAACTGTTACATGCACTTGCCTCAGTTGAAGATGAATAGGTGTTAGGCACCGAAAATAAATTTTCTGCATCCAGTATAGATTTCACAGTGTATGCACTCACACGCCGATGTCTAAATCATTAATCTCAAAGCATCAAAATTTAGGGGTTAGAGTTAAAATTTAGAGGTTAAGGTTAGTGTTTAGATTTAGTGTTAGAATTTAGTTTTTAGTGTTTAGTGTAAGGCCCTGTTTGGCACGGCTTAAACTTGTTAAAAAAGCAGCTTGTCTGAAAAGCTGGTGAACAACAGCTTAAACTTATATCCTGCTTTTAGTTCATTCTGAGAAGCAGCTGAACTAATAAGCTGCTGGAGAAGCTGAGTGTTTGGTACACCCGCAGCTTATTTTTATAAAAAAGCTGGTTCAGAAGCTGTGCCAAACAGCGCCTAAGTGTTTATGGTTTAACAAATGGAAAAGATTCCAAAACCAACCATTTAAAATTGGATCTGACCACGTGGCACACATTCAGTCAGGGACACACGAGCCTCTCTGTGCATACCGAATGCAGAGAATTAAGTTTTGCATCCAAAATAATTTTTTCTGCATCCGGTATATATTCCAGACTCTATGCATCCTCACGCTGATGTTTGCCACGTGTTTAAATCATCATAATTTAGAGGATAGGGTTACGATTTAGAGGTTAGGGTTTGTGTTTAAAATTTAGTTTTTAGTGTTAGTGTTTATGGTTTAACAAATAGAAAAAATTCAAAAATCGATGGTTTAAAAATAGATCTGACTACGTGACACACATCCAGGGTGGAGTTTATGTCTGTCAAATTTGGGCTATGATCCCCTTAACTCAAAAAGAAGTCTACAATCAATATAAATGGAAGCAACCTATCATTCGGCCCACTAGCGCCAAAAAGAAGTCTACAATCAATATAAATGGAAGCAACCTATCATTCGGCCCACTAGCGCCGGCCCTGTCTCTGATCCTAATTTATCACTGCAAGACACGTTAGCATTACGGCCTGTTTGGAACATACATCTTGTTACATGTACTCTATTAATCATTTACAAACAATATAATAAAGCTTTCCTATGCCCCCGAACCTCCGAATGACAGAAAGGACAAGCACATTGCCGGATTTCCAGCAGCAGTGCTGCTTATCTTTTTTTCATACCTTTAAAACTAAAGTTGATTTGCCGACAAGTAGATATGCCAATTTTGGTAATCAATATAAATTTTAATTTCAGCATCTATTTGTTCTAAAACAGCCACAATATAACACTGCGTTCTGTCCTCAAACTGTACAGTTTTTTATTCAAAAAATACAAATCTCCCAGAATACGCCACCAAATCCGACGACAATACCTAGAAAGATTGCAAAGTGTACTGAAAAAGATATTATTTCCCTATGAACATATTAGAGCTCTAACAGACCTTAAAATACCACGCAGCGTTGAATCTCAGGACTGTCTCCGACCTACAGACTGGAACTGCTACTCGACAGCAATACTAAGAAAACTATATCTCCCAATCTACAAAACCAAACTCAAGAGTTTAAATACTGTATAGAAATACCATTCAACATTATGGAAAAACTTCCATTGTTGTAAAAGCCGATTCGACCTAAAACCGAAGACCGTAACTGTAACTGAAGTCTGACATAAACATTCAGAACAGTATAACTCCAGTTACACTTATCGTAAAATTGTGAATAAATAATCTCTTGAAAGACCTTGACAATCTAACCTCTACGAGTTTTCTTATTATGGTTTTCCCTGGATCGATCTCCGAAATCCACAAAACAATTTCAAACAATTTCTATCTGCTATTGCGCAGATTGAAACAACACGACAACACCCTGCTCATGCCAACTTCAGTCAAACCAGACCCGCCTGAATGAATAGCAGGAAATCACTAGAATACAAATAACCTTCTGGTGTAATAATGTAAAAATCTTTTCTAAATCACACGATCTACGTCTTAAGGTGATTGCATTTTTATATTTAAACCCTCCCATATTTACACTTTATTATTTTCAACTTATGTTGCTAGGTGGTAGAGGTTTATGTGTAAAAAATACAATATAGGATGTTGATCGTGTGGTCTAGAAAATATTTTTGTACAATTGCACCTAGCGACCCTAAGAAACTAAGAATGTTCAGAAAGTGAGAACGACTCGGTTAAATACCTCGAGCAAGCTACAAAGTCGCTGGACAAACCCTTCCCTGTTCGTCTCTCTCCCCTCCAATTGGCAGCTGCAGTCAACATGGACAACGGCATGCAATCAGCACCACCACTAGATCGTTTTTCTATTGGCGAGAAAAGACTACTACCACGCAAGCCTCTCCGTGTTGCTGACCAGCAAAGACTACGGCGATGGGAGCAGCGCCACCTTGTCCTCGGGTAGACTAGGCCACCAACCTCCTGAAAGTATGTGAGAAAGGCTCATTCGAGACGCATCCGCATAAAGAACGGAGACGAGCTGACCGCGCGTCTCCTTCGTAGCGTCTCACATTACAGAGTCATCGAATACGAGCGTCCGGGCGCGTCGCCGATTAGGACATCGTCTCCTTATTGTAAGATACCCGAGACGGCCCATCTCCTCTACGGAAAAAATCCGAGATGGACTTTAAGGCAATGTGTCTCCTTTAAATAAAATAATCGAGACGCGCTTTAATGCAGCCCGTCTCTTTTTGTTAAGAAACCCGAGACGCGTTTACACAAGCTCGTCGCGAATTTGATGACTTATCCAGGCGGACTTTCTATCACCTCGTCGCGGATTTGACAAATAATCCGAGACGAACTTTATGTCAGCTCATCGCGGATTTTGATGACTAATCCAAGACATTCTTTGTTTTACCTCGTCCCCTATTAGATGGTCCTCCCTGATTATCCTTATTGCCGGCTACATTCTAGAGCTAGCCAGGATTTGGCAGCCGATTTGCCAGCGTCAGAAATATACACATACAGAAACATATGGCCAAATGGAGATCACCCATTAAGTTATATTGACCAATCAAATATTAACAAAGTGTCAATCGTGGTTACTAAGTAACTATTACACAAAGAACATCCCACTATTCATCCTGCTTACCAAGTAACTATTATATACAAAAAGAATGTCTCCCTGTTCATCCTGCTTGCCAAGTAACTAAATTACACAAATCATAACTGTCATCTAATCTTGTATATTGTTATAAAATTCTCCCTTTGGATTAATGATTTCAGAAAAGATGAACCTGCATAGCCTCTCTCTAATATGCTCGAGGCTAGAACCTGTTGTGTTCCTGAAGGCGGTTTCGTAGTCCTGCCACAAGATAAAATGAGAATTAGCAAAAGGTTAATAATAGAGTAAAATAAATGCACTTACACATATATTGCGATTCGGCTGCTCTACAAATAGAACCATGCTTAAGCAGACATGGAAGCCGCATATGTTGCCCGGATCTTGTTGTGGGATGCAGAATGTAGTATCATGTTTAAGTTGTCGGCGTTTTCCTTTTATATGTCCTCCTAGCACCTTAACCACGTACGTGTAAAAAGCCCTAAAGAGAATCATTCACAATTAATGTAAAATTATCGTGCAATGACGAAACAGTGAGAAACTAAAGTGAAGAAGGAACTTACTCGTCAAGAACGCACATGATATTAGTCCAATCACGGGTAAGTCGCTTGCCAGTTATTGAATCTATCGGTCTTGCGGAGTCACAGTACCGGACTTGGTCGTACTTTGTAGAAAGTGTCAGGGTTACCCAATGGTTACCCGTGTTGAACGGTATGACTAGGAGCTCCTTATCACTGTATTGTTTCATTGCCTTGACAAAATATCCAACAACATCTCTTCAACTGCTGGCCATTTGAAGATTAGTTCTCGTTGATGTTTGCGGGTCAAGATATGCAGGAGACTCGTTTCCCATTCTATGACGAGTAACTTGTTGCATGTGCCTACACATAAAATGCCAAAATTTGTTAGACACGTATAACACTTATACATATTGAAGAACCTAGTTTTTGAGGACTTACACTGTGAAGCAGCATATTAGTGAGACATCCAACGTGCGAGGGTAAAAAGGTCGTAGAGATCAGACCATGAGATGAGAAAGATGCCTTCACCCACTAGAAAGTGCTTTTCCTTGTATCCCACTACTTAGTGTTGATATTTTTTTTTGTAATTATTGATGTAGTAGTTATGAAGGCCAACACGATATTTACCAGTTTCTTTCAGTGTGCCGACAGTTAACATCGGCTTCCCCATTTGGAACATCGGGTTAGCATGCATCATAGCTATCGGCAACTTTGGGTTTGCTTCTGACTTTTCCAGTGGTTTGTTGCCCTTTGTTTCCTTTGACGATGTCTTCCGCTCCTGCGGGTGACTCTTGGCACGTACATCCTTCGTCACCTTTGCCTGCGGCTGATCAAGTGTAGGGAGCAGGGTACTCCATGTGCGAGGTGGAGACCGACGCGACTGCGCTTCAAGTGGAGACTTCTGCGGCATCTCTAGAAGTAGAGACGGATGCGGCTGATCTCGAATTGGAGACTTCTACTGCTTCTATATAATTGGAGGAAACTGCTCTCAAATTAGAGATAGAACCATCCGCTCTGAATTTGGAGATGGAGGTAGACGTGCCTCAGGATACATCAAAGGAGGAGAGGTCGACGCTGAAGCTGCTGGTGCTGGGTCAATAACAATAGAAGTCCGTCTCCACTGAACCCTTCTAGTAACTGCATCCCGCATAGTCAGCGTTGTATCATCCGGTGGCACTTCGAGCTTCAGGTTTTTCGAATTGTCGTGCACCATGTCCACCTTGACCATAGCATAGGAAGATGTGTCGACCTGGATTTCATCAAGCCTGGTCTGACAGGGATACACTATCCCTCTCACGACCTCCATTGGAAAGCTTCCTCCACTCAATAATTCCTGCATGTTGTTGGCTGAGACAAGTTATCTATCGTGTGCGGCTCAATTGAAGGCTCAGACGCTGGTGCCTGAAGATCCTCATGTGGTCGTCCACCCCCAGCTGCAGTAGAGGCTAAGCTGCTCCGATGGTCCTCCTCACCCATGAACACATCAATGTTAGGGAATTGTATACCTGAGGCCTCCAGTATAGGCTTCAGGTCTCCTAGAACCTCCCTTCTCAGCTGTCTTTTCAGCTCCTCTGAATGTGGCCTAGAGGGGCGGGGGGGGGGATGAATAGGCCTTACAGAGTTTCCTGCACACTTAAAGTAATTGTCAAAAACTTGCTTGACCAGACTAGTCCGGTTGTGTGAGCGGACTAGTACGGTGTGCCTGAAGTGTGTAGATTGTATTAAGTGTTGTGCAGGAGAATTAACGTGTTTAGCAGTGGAAATAAGAACAACAGTTATTTTATTTTGAGTTTACAATGTGAGGTGTGATTATGCCCGTGAATGAGACTTAGCAATTTAAAATCTGAAGTTTAACAACTAGATGTTCTAATAAACAAAAACAAAGAGGCATATGAGACACAAATTTTACCGAGGTTCGATCTCACCAAGAGATCTACGTCATCGTTGAGGAAGCTCACACAGAGCCGGGTCTCTAACCCTTTCCCTCTTCAAGTCACCAGACAAGGCCGACTTGATTCCACTAGCACGGGTAATCACCGAGTTTGTGGGGCAACCTCACACGTTGAGGGCTCCCACAAGAATTACAATGAGAATGCGATCAAATACACTCAAAAAGATTACAATGCAGAATATGAGTGTAGAGATATCAAACCCCAAGAGCTCACAACAAAGGAACGACGATCTCCCAATCCCAAATCCAAGTGTTTGATTGATCTTCACCTTTTTTGCATCTTAGATGTGTGGGGAGATGTGTTTTTGGGCTCTTAGGACAGGTGGCGGCGCTAGGGTTTAGTTTCTAGCAGTATGAGTCGTGTGTCTCTGTTGGAAGGCCGTGGATCACCAATTTATATGGTTTCCAAAAAGTTATCGTTGTAAGACCTAATACCGGACTAGTCCGGTATATGATCGGACTTGTCCGGTCTACTTCCAGTGAGTTAAGCGGACTAGTCCAGTCTAAAACTGGACTTGTCCGGTGCTATGTGAAGTGGGGTTCCAGAAAGTTTAGCGGACTAGTCCTGTCGCATGGATGGACTAGTCCGCAGTCCTCTAAAGAGGACAACAGAAACATGAGCGGACTAGTCCGGTCTAAAACCGGACTTGTCCGGTTGCATTCCAGTAAGCTAACCGGACTAGTCCGGTCCATGAACGGACTAGTCCGGTGTCCAGTGGAGTCTTCCCTTTTTGGGCACCACTCTATTTTTCACCTTTTTGTGTGCATCGAGCTAGTTCACTTTGTTTGTCCTGCAATCATTTCATTAGGATCTCATATGCTTGTCATCAATTCTCCAAATCCCACAAGGGATACCCTAGATGCACTTTCATCCTCCACGTCAACCTGTGGTGTCGAGGTCATTTTCCGCTTCTGATACATACATTTGTGTTCTGGAAAACCCTCCTTCCAGGTCATCTTACTGGAAACACCACGAACACGACCTTGTTGCCCCTTGGTTTGCAGGTCCTTGGTGAGTGCATCGTTTTCCCTCTCACCATTTGAGTTTTCGCTGCTCTCCCTCAAGGCACTTTGAGTGACATCCGCGGTGCTCTGGCTATAGTAGGTGATATCGGCTGACTCTGTCAGCTTAGAACGAGAACGCATAAATGGTCTCAGCCGTCCACGAAATTTTCCGTATGGATTCTCAAGACCTAGCTGGACCAATCTTTCATCCTCTTGTTGCCACCTCCATTGTTTTCCGGCATAACCAGTGTTGCCGAGGTGGTGGTCAAGCTCGTTCTACGATCGGAACCACTTCATATACTCACTGTACTTGGAAAAGTACTCTGATTCACAGTTTTCAACAAATCTCGCCCAGTCTTCTTCTGACAAATCTTTATACGTATTTAAGGGGGTGTCCTGGTTCCTCCAAATCTTCACAAGCTTACTCTTGTAGCTCCTCCAAGCATGAGAGATGATATTCATAGCTAGCTTCTTCCCCTTCTACTTCAGCTCTTCCGGATATTGCACGTATGCTTGAATAGAGTTTACGAAGAGTTGATCCTTTTCATTTTTGGTCAACTCATCGAATCCCTGCAGGGTTAGCGACACCCATTGCCGGGCAGCTAGACCACAAACCCTGGACAATCTCGTATTCACTCTCATGTCCAGGGGTAAGCCTTCATCATTGACGTCACCAACACTGATAACGTCTGTCAGCTACGACGTCTACGACCTTTTCTTTTGTTGATGACAGACAATTTCTGAATGTGATCAAACGATGCATCCTCTTCATGAGTGTGATGACTTTGCTGTTGTTGAGGAGTCTGCTGCCGAGCCTCTTCGATCTGCTGCTGATGCTCCGACTGAGACATCTTCAAAGTCAATAGTTAGGGCTTCATACCGTGGTCGAGGCGGAGGAGTCGAGGTCGACGATGGCAGCGTGACAATGACCAAGAGCTTGAGGAAGAGGGGCGGTGGTGGCACGCTCCGAGGGCAGGGTCGACGCCGCGGAGTGCTCTGGGGACGAGGTGGCGGCGTGCTCCATGGATGGGATCGTGGACGGCAGGTGGAGGCGGTGCCAGCTCGGCAGTTTCTAGAGCGAGAGAGCGCGAGGGTCGTAAATTTTGCTAATTGTTTGGAGAGACCACGCGAGAGCTAAAATACCTAGTGCAATACTCGGAGACAAGCCTACTAAGAGTGCGTCCCCCTTTAGCTTCCTTCGTAATTACTTACGAGACGGGCCTACTTAGAGCGTGTCTCCCTTTACCTGCACCGACGAGATGTGCAGTTACTCCAAAGTCAGGGGATCCATCACAGAGATCTTCTGACTTTCCTAGGTCGCTGCGATGTGAGACCGTGCGTACTTATAGCTCGTCTCCAGTTTGCTTCCTATGCTGGAAAAAAGATTTACGAAGTCAGGGGATCATCAAAGAGATCCTCCGACTAGGCTGCTGCCATGTGGGACTGTTGCCATGACCGAGGAGACGTAAAAAATCGTGCGTCCGTTGCCATTCGCATGCATAGTTGCCATCGCGCACAAAAATTCGAAGCGATCCGACTTTCATAGTGTTCTCCACACATTATATATAGGGGAGGCTTTCCCCTTCTCCGAACAATCACAGTCTTCCTCTTCCCCTATTCTTTATCTTCCTCGCCGCACTAGAGCCTTCCTCTTCCTCTAGACTTTCTCAATGGCACCATCGAAGCGCTCCCGACCATCATCTCCGTCCCCGGCTCCAACCGCACCTCCGCTGCTTTCTTGGGCGGAAGAGAAGGAGTACTTGGCAAAATCACTCGCCTGGAGTCAGAGGTTGCCCTCAAGTCAGTCGACAACGACCTCAAACCTCTGCGCGAGCAAATGGCGAAGGATGTATTTAACAATACATCCGATGCCATGTGGCTTCTTGGTCTTGGTCCCCTTCCAGAATGTACTAGAATGGGCTCCGTAGGCCACTACCTCTACGAGTTAAGCATAGTGGTCGGTCGTCTTCACGCGATGCAGGAGACGATCGGTGATGTGCTTGGGGTCGAAGGCCGCAGGTGGTTGTTGGAGGCGGTCGCCGACAAGTGTGGAGCTCTGGTTCCACCAAAGAACTAGGTGATCGTCTGTTGTTTTCTTTTGTTGTTTGTAAAAATGTTATTTTTAATGAATGTTAATGAATGTGTGTTTGATGATGATTGTCTGTTTGGTAATGAATGTGTGTTTTGATGATGAATGTTAATGAATGTTATTGTGTCCGATGAGCTCTTTCGTTCGAGGAAACTAATTCTTTTTTTTTTGGTTTGGACATCAACCAACCTAATTTACTTGCCTACTTCAAACATATCCATAGTTGGAATTATGAAAACTCTGAATGGAAGTCAAATCTAGGGTGACAGCAGATCGAGAGAGCGTGAGGTCTAAAATTTGCCGAAAATTTGCTAAGTGTTTGGAGAGATCGAGCGCAACAATCGGAGACGCGCATAAGAAACGCTCGACTATCATTTCCATGTTTGTGAGACGATCCTGGTAGGGGCGCGTCTCACATTTTATTTGCTGAAAATTTGCTAAGTTTTGGGAGAGATCGTGCGCAATAATCGGAGACGCGCTTTCTAGGGCCCCGTCTCCCATTTTATTTAGTTCAAAGACGCACTTACGTAGAGCGCGTCTCCCTTTGGCTTCGTCCAGGGTAGAACAAGTGTCATATTCAGTAGTGAGCTCCATCTTTCACAAATTGAGCAAGATTTCAGAAACAGAACACAAGACATCAAATGGCCATATTTTCACACATTTAGTATATGTCATACATATGACCAAAGAAAGTCAAATTTTCGCTTAAATGGCCAGATTTTCACAAATTGAGCATATTTCATACATTTATCCAATGAAAGTCAAATTTTCACTAAATTGAACATATTTTCACATATTGAGCATATTTAACACAATCATTTTGCCACTTTCCGTTGCGGTCTTCATTTTTTGAAATTCTTGACTTTTTCATTGTGGCCGTTGTGCAAGTAAGGAGCTTCATTGGCCGATGGTATTCTTGGCTTGATCATCGAGGTGACGAAAGGAGGAATCTCATCAAATTGATCAAACTCTTCCTCATTGACGACATTCTCGACTCCGCTGATTCGTCGTTTGCCAACCACCTTAAATCTTTTATTTTGTGTCTGGAACATAGAACACTTGACCAACGTGTTCTGGTAACACGAAAGGCTCCGACTTATATCCTTGACGGTTAAGATCAACGCTAATGAACCCGTACTTGTCTTGTACAACACCCTTGATTCCATAGACCCAGTTGCAACGGAAAAGAGGAATCTTGAAACCCTGAAAGTCAAGCTCCCAGATCTCTTGTATTTGACCATAGTACATAGTTTTTTCTTGGCCCGTAGCATCATAAGCTTCAACACGTACACCACTATTCTGGTATGTGCTTTTCTTATTTTGTTGTTCAGTGTAGAACGTGTATCTGTTTATGCTGTACCCTTGATATATCATAACGGTGAATATAGGACCACGAGCCAACTTTTTTAGGTACTCACTTGTTTGAGAATCCGATGAATGAGAAATCTGATATCGGAGCCAGCCAATGAATTTTTTCATGTGTTCATTTGCTAACCATGATTCATTGTGGCCAGGATTGTCTCTAAGCAGCACCTCCTTGTGCTCATCCAAGTACTCGGA
Organism: Neostapfia colusana; assembly: GCA_030760725.1. Taxonomy (NCBI): domain Eukaryota; kingdom Viridiplantae; phylum Streptophyta; class Magnoliopsida; order Poales; family Poaceae; genus Neostapfia; species Neostapfia colusana. Next base: position 50,445,864 of record JASWHV010000006.1, on the reverse strand, counting down.
CACAATGGACATCTGTTGCAACACGTGAAAATGAGCGCAGAAGAATAAATGTGGATCCGAAGTTATAGCCTTCTTCCTAATAGTCCCTTTTCCTCTGAGCCTCCCCTCATGACGAGACTTGGGAACACCAATTGGGTTACTCGAGTCAGCGTAGTTTAGAGCCCACTCCACGGCTTCCTCTTTATAGTATCCTTGTACCATGCTGCCCTCAGGGTAAGCTCGATTTCTGACGAAAGACTTCAGTATGCCGTTGAATCTCTCATACGCATACATCTGGTGAAGGAACACAGGGCCATGTAGCTTTATCTCCTTAATAATATGAGTTGTGAAATGGACGCCGATGTCGAAAAAGGCAGGTGGAAAATACATCTCAAGGAAGCATAAAGATTCATAGTGCCTTTTTTCCAAGGACTCGAGAGCTGCTTCACTTAGTACTTTTTGACAAATAGCATTGAAGAAAAAGCAAAAGTTCATTAGAGCCTCCCGAACATTATAGGTAGGATATTCCGAATTCCAACAACAATCATCTGCGTAAGCAATACATGGTAATCATGAGATTTCACACCGGGAGCTACTTTTATATTTGGAAATGAAATAATCCTTGAGACATTTGTCGAGTAGCCGGATGGTACTTTCACATTTTTCAAGAACCCACAAAACTCTTTCTTCTCATGTTTTGAAAGGGTGATGCATGATGTGGGAAGTTCAGTTCCTTTTACCAAGTCATCGAGCCACAACTTGTCACAGCTCTGATACCACGTTGTTGGGGACCACATGACCTCATTGGGTGGTGCCGTGATATGCGGCACCCAACAGCACACGGGTCGATGAAAACACATCATATTACATAAAGAGTTTGCGGAAGCGTACAAGATTGTTTTACAAATAAGTATATCAAAGTAAGCTACGGTGGAAGACTATCTCTCTCACGAATCATCTCTATCTTAGCAACAAAGAAACAGTCCAGCCCGCGGACTGTCTCTTACTAGCAACACGAAGACAACCTACAGCGGCGAGGATGCTCTTTGAGTAAGCACTCGGAGGTTCCAGAGTCTCATCGGCATCCTTTCTCATAAGCATCGAGTCAATTACCTGCAAAACAACTCAGATAGCATCCGTGAGCATAACGCTCAGCAAGACTTAACCTTCACCCTAAACATGAAACTCTATGTGAGGTTATGAACCTAAAATAGGATGGCATAAGCATAATTAAACTCGCCTAAAAGTGAATCCTTACTTTCAGGTATTAAGTGCAGCATTTTAAGTAACCTTGGGTACGCCACATCGGGAGTCCACAATCAAACCAGAAACGCTTTCCCCCGATATAAATTGCTCATGGCGTAAAAAAATCGAGTTTGCACTAGCCTATTCATCAAGATCCAATACAAAACTAGTATAATACTTCACATCAATGTGATTAGTTCCTTTCTCATGCAAGTTCTTACTACGTCACGATTGTGAGAACAAGTATGCTCGGTCCATTCCATGAGCGACGGTGATTTGAATCAATAACACTCGGACTACACGACACGTACGCCCGTACTCGACATTGCCTACAACAACCATCTCTGACGTCGTACGTGGCAGCCTTTCCCCCGTTTCACCCGCGCTGAATCGATCAAGTCACCTCGTACAGTAGCTACTCTCATGGTGCACCTGCCGACGTGAGATGTCATGAGAATATTCCCCACATACTGCACACCGGCCGTCCGCTTGAGGCGACCCGAAAAGTCCCAACGACAGCTTCCCGAGGTACATCGGTTTACTGAGTCCCATATAGCCAGCATGAGTCCGGTACACAACTCAAACTTGTTCAACAGGGCCGCATACGGATCGGTCCTTGACCGACACGGACAGGTCTACAGCACCCAGGCCCCTATGTCGTGCTGCCCCTACAACCTTCCGGTCTCAACTTTAACTTGCTAATTCATTTCTGAACCAATCCCATATGCCCCTGTTGTTCCTGAAACTGCGAGTAGCATCTCACCACTCGACTTCTACCGCACCGTACTTAAGCATGGCAGTTCTACACGGTGAAAGACACCTACCCAATACTCCATGGGTCATCTGGCTATGCAAGGGGAGTATCAAACACTAGACCTAATGCACAGTTCAAATCTTAACCAAGGGTGAATACAAAATAAAAACTTAATAGCTGTTAAATGCAAATCGGAGTTTGCCTGTTTTGCAGGGCAGTCGTATATAAACAGTTAGTGTCCTTGCTGATCCACCCTTGATCCACTTCAATGAATCACCCCTTTGAATCCCCTTTGTTGTGGTTCCTATTGAAATGCATATGCACATGCTTTATGGAATGTAATGGAAAGAAGTTGTGGAATTAATTTCTTCGGAACATAGGTTGTGTGGAAAAGCCAAGAATGGCTTGGTTTGCCTCTGCTGTGCAAAGAAACAGATCTAAACTAAATTGACCTTAAGGCCTTAGCTATACACTAACCATTTTTCCTAATGAACATAATAGATCAGCTGAAAAGATTTGAGTGCAACTCAAGAACAAGAACTCCAACGGCCTCAAAACTTTTACAGAAGGGTCTATACTACCTAAGGATTTAGCTTGCCAAATTGCAGCTAATGTGGAGTCATATTCTGTCCTCCATAATTCCTACCATATCTCTTATGTATTTTCCCCTATACATAAGCATGCAGAATAAGAATAGGGAGTTCCAGGACTCAACTTGGGCTGATAATTTCCATGTGAGTTCCTGGCCACATGAAAGTAATCTGGTCCAAATTTCAACCCTTTTGCTGGAGTAGTTCTTTCAGATCAATTCATTAAGCATTTGTACTCAAAAGAATTAATTCTGAAGTAATGTGCATTTTCATGCCCAATTAATTGAAGTACAATTCCAAGTATGTCTCAGAGAGCTTTCCTAAATTTTCCTATGAATTTTGGAGCTATGGATTGCTCAGAATAGATTTTAGAAGTGGGAAACATTTTCCGAAAATGTTTCTGGACTCTTATGAACACAGCAGATTGTTTTTAGCAAATTCCTACTCAAATGATCTTCAAATGAGATTTGCTAGTAGGTCAACACTATGCTAAAGAATATTCTGGCAAAATTGGGGATTTTTGGATAACCCAAACTCCCTCAATAATTCTTTTTCAGAAAACCTTCCAATAATTTTCCAGAATATAATATTAACTTTCATACAAATCTGAGTTCATATTTGGATATAACTCAGAGAGATGAATCCAACCCAAGTGGAATCACTCAATTTGGAGGTTTCTACCGAGAATTATGAATTTCCAAAATTTGGACCAACTCTGGAATTGTTTTCCTACAGAAAATCCTATTGGGCCCGCTTATTTAAATTCCAACCAATCAGAACTGGGCAACACCGGGGCCACGGGGTTTTGCGTGCCAGCACACGGGATCCCGGCCACACCCGATCCCGGATTTGAATTCTGAGCTGCTGACAGCCGGGGCCCACGCTTCGTCTTCTTCCTCCGGCTCCTCTCTCGCGCCCGCGCGCTCCCCCTCGCCGGAGCAACCGGAAGCTCGCCGGACCGGCATTCCCGGCCACTATCCGAACCCGGACTCGCCGCCAGGTGGTTTAGGGCACCGAGGAACACGGTGGTGGGGTCTGTTTGGGCTGCCGGCGGCCGGAACATGGCCGCGACGTGTAAGTGCCTCTGTGGTGGTTCGGCAGCGTCGCCCGAGGTCTCCAGCCCTCCAAAACCTGTGCCGACGAGCCCTACAGCACCAGCGCACCTCTAGGAAGGTCGGCACGACCTTAAAGTAGCTCGGGAATGGCTGTAAATGGGTTGTCGTCGTGCGACCGAATGGGTCCGCCATGAACAACCCAAGAAGAGCTCGAATTCCGTCGGTCTGAGGCGTTTTCGTGCTAGGGATGCAAAAGGGAAAGTGATCACCGGCTAATTCAGATGCTACGTGCAAAGTTTGATGACCTGCAGAGGATGGGACAGGGGGAATTTTGAGGAACGGTACCGGGAGCTCGCTGTGAAGCCGTCGGGACAAATTCTTCAAATTGGCTGTCGATGCTTCACGGAACGGCCGGAGCTTTGGCTGAGAGCAGCACCGAACCAGCGCGCGTCCGTAGCTGTGATCGCTTGGCCGTGAAACCCCCTGTGGAGGGCTGTCCACGAGCGCCCGATCACGTTCTTGAGCTAGGTCGCCGCGGCGGCGTTTGTTCTCGGGCAACGAAGGCCGTAGCTTTCTTGCTTTTGGTTCATGGAGGTAGAGGCCGAGCTCGCGGCGATGTTCAGTAGCTCGGGGGAGGGAAGACACGGTTGCTTTGCCGTTTCTTCAACCGGACCGAGCAGCGGAGGTGAGGAGCTCGGGTTGCTCGGCGTTCTCGCGAGAGAGGAAGGCAAATGAGCCTTGCTTCAGCCAGGGGGGTGATCAAGCCGCTGAACCGCCTCTGGGCGCCGTGCGTGGGGAAAGGAAGCAGCTGGTGGCGCTGCCGCGCCTCCCAGTGGCTCCACGGTGGGAGCTGCTCGTGGCTCACGCGCTGTTCGATGAATTTTCCCACTGAGGCTGAGACTTAGTGTACAAGGCACCTTCTTTAGCTCCATGACAAGTGGGTCCCACTCCACATTTACCTCCCAAATATCTTCTCAAGCTGATCCTCTCAATTCCCAGAATTCTAAATTTAAAAAGGTGGCTGGAATTTGAACTCTTCCAATTAAGTTTGAATTTGCTTGCCAAACTTGAATTTGGTTGAAGTTTGCAAATCCTTCTCTTTAACTCCTTTTTGAGCCCACCCTACAAATGCAAAGTTGGTGATAAAACTTTTCCCTATAAATCCAACTATATGGCTGCATGTTTATTCAAAGTTCTTGGTCACCACATGTGTGAACTTTGAATCTCAAATCTGATTTTTAAACTTACATGCAAAGAGGTATTTAACTCCTTATTGGTTCAACACTTTTAAATTAAAAGGTGAGCCTCATTTTAGATGGTCATCCATGTATTACTTTGCATGAAGAAAAGTTTTAGCAAGTCCCATTTTTCATGTCTTTGCCACACATATGAACTCAAACCTTAGTTTTTATTCATACACATTTTTGGTACTTTTACATTCCTCCCCCCTTAAAAGAATCTCGGCCCGAGATTACAAAAGAGGAACGGGACGGGAGAGGTAATTACAAACTGTACAAAGCTAAAAGTTCCGGATAGTTGGTGCGGAGGTAATCTTCACTTTCCCACATCGCCTCTTCCACGGTGTGATTACTCCACAGCACCTTGAAAAATCGGATCGTCCGGTTCTGGGTTACCCGGGCCTTTTCATCCAAAATCTGAACCAGTCGCTCGGTGTAGGTAAGGTCCGGTTTCAATTCGTCGATGTCCTCAGTGCGAACAGCAGCAGTGAATTTGAGACACTTCCGCAGCTGTGATACATGAAATACATCATGAACACCCGCTAGACTTGCCTGTAATTCCAGCCGGTAGGCTACGGGTCCGCACATCTCCGTGATAGCAAAAGGACCAATAAAACGGGGAGCGAGTTTCCCCTTTACACCGAACCGGTGAATTCCCTTCATCGGATATACACGAAGATATACGTTGTCTCCGACGTCAAAATGTAATGGCCTACGCCTTTGATCAGCGTAGCTCTTCTGCCGGGATTGTGCAGCCTTCAAGTTCTCTTGTATCAACCGAACTCGGTCTTCGGCTTCGTTGACAAGATCAATCCCAAACAGAACTCTTTCGCCGGACTCACACCAATTCAGCGGTGTGCGACACTTCCGGCCGTTGAGAGCTTCATACGGTGCCATTTTAATACTCGCTTGATAACCATTGTTTTATGAAAACTCCGCCAGCGGTAGGTGATCATCCCAATTCCTACCGTGGTGGATGGCACATGCTCTCAACATATCCTCAAGCACTTGATTCACCCTCTCAGTTTGTCCATCGGTTTGAGGGTGATATGCGGAGCTCCTAATCAGATTGGTGCCCAACGAGGCATGCAGCTGCTCCCAAAAATGAGCAACGAACAGCGCATCTCGATCTGAGATGATGGTCTTCGGGACACCATGTGAGCAAATAATTCTGGAGATGAATAAATCCACATATTGCCTTGCTCGATAATGAGTGTTCACCGGTATGAAATGAGCTGATTTTGTCAACCGGTCGAAGGTCACCCATATCGAGTCATGCTTCCTGGATGTGAGTGGTAATCCGATGATGAAGTCCATACTCACATCCTCCCATTTCCATGCCGGTATCTTCAAAGGTTGTAGCGGTCCGGCTTTCCGCATATGATCAGCCTTGACCCGTCTACACGTATCGCATTCGGATACGTATTTTGCAATCTCCCTCTTCATCCTTGTCCACCAAAATTTCTGTTTCAAATCTTGGTACATCTTATTACTTCCGGGATGAATGGAAAACTTTGACAGGTGGGCTTCATCCAAGATCTTCTTCCGGAGTTTCATATTACGCGGTACCACCATATGGTCGTTAAACCATATCGTACCGTTCTCATCCTTCCGGAAACATTTCATCTCTCCGTTGTCTAGTCTTCTCCGTATGTGAGACATACCCTTGTCTCTTCTTTGGGCCTCAACATTCTCTTCATGGATTGTTGGAATGAGCACGAGATTGTAAAGCGCGCCATGCAGAATTACATGGAGACTTTGTTCTTCAGCTTCCAACTCAGCAGCTGCCAAGTTGTGAACGTGGGCTTTCCGACTAAGCGCGTCGGCAACCACGTTGGATTTTCCCGGATGATAGTGGATCTCAATTTTATAATCTTTGATGAGCTCCAACCATATCCATTGTCTCATATTCAGCTCCTTCTGCGTGAAGATATACTTCAAGCTTTTATGGTCGGTGCAGAGGTGAACAAGATTACCAAGTAGATAATGCCTCCACATCTTTAACGCCAACACCACTGCAGCAAGCTCGAGATCGTGAGTTGGATAATGCTGCTCGTGGTTTCGCAGTTGACGAGACCCATAGGCAACTACACACCCTTCTTGCATTAGAACACAGCCGAGACCGATGCCGGATGCATCACAGTATACATCAAATGGCTTCGTCGTGTCTAGCTGAGCATGAACTGGAGCTGTTGTGAGATGTTTCACCAAAGTTTTGAATGCAGCTTCACATGCTGCATTCCACATGTATTTAGTGCCCTTCTTCAGCAGCTCCGTCATTGGTTTAGCAATTTTTGAGAAGCTCGGAATGAACCTCCGATAATATCCCGCTAAACCTAGGAAACTTTGGACCTCGTGGACTGATTTGGGAGATGCCCACTTCAGCACTTGTTCAATCTTGCTGGGGTCCACGGCAATACCTTCTGCTGAAATAATATGGCCTAGGAAAGGCACTTGATCAATCCAAAATTCGCACTTGCTGAACTTGGCATATAATTGGTGCTCCCGCAACCGTTGTAGCACGATACAAAGATGTTCAGCGTGCTCTTCTTCAGATTTGGAGTAAACCAATATGTCATCGATTAATACCACGACGAACTTGTCTACCTCTGGCATGAACACTGAATTCATCAAGTACATGAAGTGTGCCGGAGCGTTGGTTAACCCAAATGACATGACGAGGTACTCATAGAGTCCGTATCTCGTCGAGAAAGCTGTCTTCGGTGTGTCCTCCGGTCGGATCTTGATTTGATGATACCCCGACCGAAGATCCATCCTCAAAAATACCTTTGCACCCACAAGTTGATCAAACAGGATGTCGATGCGAGGCAAAGGATACTTGTTCTTTATCGTGACAGCATTTAGAGGACGATAATCAACACATAGCCGTAGTGTTTCGTCCTTCTTCTTAACGAACAGCGCTGAGCAACCCCAAGGTGAAGAACTTGGTCGTATGAAACCCTTGTTCATAAGTTCATTCAGTTGCTCTTTCAACTCCGCTAGCTCGTTAGATGCCATCTTGTAAGGCCTTCGTGAGATAGGCGTCGTTCCCGGCGCCAGTTCAATCTTGAACTCGACGTCCTGTTCGGGTGGCATACCCGGTAAATCATCAGGAAATACGTCGGGATAATCACGTAGCACCGGCAAGTTTAAGTGCTTCCGTGTGGTAGGCCTCTACCATATCTGGATCTTCGCCAGACATAGATTGAGTTTTATAACCTCTTCCTTCAATTCTACAGGCATGTCCTTCAAGCTCAACCTATTGACCTGCACCTTCCGGCTTAAAGCATCTGCCATGACGTTCGCTTTCCCAGGATGATGGTTGATGCCCACATCAAAGTCGTGGATTAGCTCTAACCATCTCCTTTGTCTAAGGTTGAGATCTGGCTGTGTGAAAATATACTTTAAGCTCTTACGATCCGTATATATCTCTGTCCTCTTCCCCATCAAGTAGTGCCGCCAAATCTTCAACGCGTGTACCACTGCGGCTAGCTCTAGGTCATGCGTAGGATAGTTCTTCTCGTGTTTCCGGAGCTGCCGGGACGCATAAGACACGACATGCCCCTCTTGCATGAGAACACATCCCAACCCGTTTCCAGAGGCATCGCAGTACACCGAAAAGTTCTTCTGCATATATGGCATAACTAGCACTGGGGCTGTTGTCAATCTTTTCTTCAGTTCCTGAAAACTCGTCTCGCACTGCGGTGTCCATGTGAATGTGATTCCCTTCTCCAACAATTTGGTGAGGGGTCTCGAAATCTTGGAGAAACCCTCGATAAACCGTCGATAATACCCATCCAATCCTAAGAAGCTTCAAACTTCCCCGACATTCTCAAGGGTCTTCCACTTCTGTACATCCTCGATCTTGGCGGGATCTACGGAGATTCCTCCCTCCGAGGTTATATGTCCTAAGAAGGGAACTATATTCAGCCAAAACTCACACTTGCTCAACTTGGCATACAGTTGGTGTTCTATCAGCTTTTGCAACACCAACCTTAGATGTTTCTCATGTTCTTCTTCATCTTTGGAGAAGACGAGAATGTCATCAATGAAAACCACCACAAATTTGTCCAGATATTCCATGAATACCTTGTTCATGAGATACATGAAGTATGCCGGGGCATTAGTTAGCCCGAAAGGCATGACGGTGTATTCATACAGTCCATACCGAGATACGAAAGCTGTCTTTGGAATATCAGTTTTCCTTATCTTAAGTTGGTGGTATCCCGACCTGAGATCAATTTTTGAGAACCCACAAGCTCCCCTCAACTGATCAATTAAGTCTTCAATGCGGGGTAATGGGTACTTGTTCTTGATGGTTACTTCATTCAACTCACGGTAGTCTACGCACAACCTTTGGGTTCCGTCCTTCTTGGGCACAAATATCACTAGAGCTCCCCAGGGTGAGGAACTAGGACGAATGTACCCCTTCTCTGTCAATTCTCTCAAATGTTCCTTGAGTTCTTCCAGCTGTTTGGAGTCCATCCGATAGGGCCTCTTGTATATCGGACCTGTTCCAGGCACTAGCTCAATCGCGAATTCCACTTCACGATCGGGGGGCATACCTGGCAAGTCCTCCGGAAAAACATCTGGATATTCCCTGATGATCCTGATCTCCTCCACTTCCACCTCAACTTGATTGAGTTTAATGTCCCTCCTAGGCTCTTGTATGGTTATGAACTTTACTCTTGTGCCACTAGGGTGAGTTAGTTCCACCGTTCTTGTCAAACAATGGATGATTCCTTTATGTTTGGTCAACCAATCCATACCCAAAATAATATCTATCCCTTGTGAGTCTATCACTATGAGGTTTGCAGTAAATACTACCCCATTAATGTCTAGATTCACCTTGGGACACACTTGTCTTGTCCTTATCTCTCCCCCTAGAGAGTTTACTGCTAGCATATGGTTCATTTGTGTTGTTGTTAAATCATGCTTCTTAACAAACCCTTGAGCAATGAACGAGTGGGTAGCACCAGAATTGAACAACAGGGTTGCAATGTGTAAATTTGCAGGAAACTTACCAACTACCACGTCAGGTGCCTCTTGCGCCTCCTCCATGGTCACGTGGTTCACCCGTCCTCGCATCACATTCTGCTGTTGTGGCTGCATGGGATTCTTCTTTGGGCACTTATGGGCGTAGTGCCCCACTTCACCACAGTTGAAGCATTGCACCCCAACCTTAGGTGCCTGGCCTTTGTTGTCTTGGGGTTGGTTCTGTGGTCCTTGCACTGCTGGTGGAGGTTGATATGTGGGACGAGGCTGCTGTACAAACTGACGCTGCGGCTGTGCCGGTGCTGATGGAGGCCTGAAATTTGGGTTGTAGCCTCTGGGTGCTGAGTAGGGTACCACAGCACAGCTCGTCTGCCCTGCGGGTGGTTGCATCAGTCGTGGGCGTGTGTTGCTACCCGAGGCTTGGTGTGACCATCCCGCCTTCCTCTTGTTTTCATTTTCCAAGGCCTTCAGCTTCCTCTCCTCAACAAATGCTCTGTCCACCATCTTTTGGAAGCTTTCATACTCATTGGAGGACATTGCACACTGCACTTCCGCAGTAAGTCCTTCCACAAAGCAGTTCTGTTTCTGCTCATCAGTCTCGATGTCCCGTGGTGCATAACGGGATAGTTGGGTGAACTTAGTGAGGTATTCCCTCACAGTCATGTTTTCTTGCTGCAGCCCCAAGAACTCCTTTCTCTTGTTTTTGAGTTCACCCCTTGGTATGTAATGGTTGCAGAAACTGCGCTTGAACTCTTTCCAAGTGATGTTCTCAGGGTCATGATGGGCGGCCACGTAAGCGGTCCACCAATCAGCAGCAGATCCATGCAATTGGTGAGAGGCAAACAGCACCCTCTCATACCCTTGGCATTGTATGATACTCATCTTGCTCTCAATGGTCTTTAGCCAATCATCTGCCTCCAGAGGTTCAGCAGCACTTGCAAACTTTGGAGGTTGAGTCCCTAGAAACTCACTCAACCTTGGTTGGCGTGGTGCAGCTTGTGGAGGTGGAACTTGGTGCAAGTTGGCCACCACTTGAGTTAGGCTCTGGATGAGCTGATTCTGATTTTCAAGCATTTGGTGGATGAGATCAGCTCCTTCACGGCGACCACCCCTATCTTGTCCTCCAGAAAGATGAGGGCTGCCGGCCTCATCGTTGTTGTTGGCGGGGTTGGCACAACGACCCTTTCCTCTTCCGGCCATCTATCATGATCAACCAAATGTTAATTTAAAGCATTACGTATTAACTTCCCAATTTGCTTGTTTAAACTTAAACTTTTGAGGCCTTATTATATTAACATTTTCTGAGGGTTTTACGTCTCACGCGAAAATAAATGCACTCTTAATTCATAGGGGTTCACACATCAAGGCAAAGCAACCCAAAAGACGAGGTTGTGGACAAATGCTCATGGCTTCCACAACTCACGTCACACACCAAACATTAACACACAATTAACTAAGGTATTGACTCGACTACTCGATAACTTGCTGAACTAAGGGAAAAGACTCTACACGACTCGTATCACTGAGCTGGCTCCTCGGGATCTTCCTCATTATTGCGGCTGCCCTCTGACTCCGCTTTGGATGGGGAGGCTGCTGGTGGAGAAGTGCGGCGACGCCTGCTCGCCCGGCGATCTGGGGAGTCAGGAGTCCATGTGTCATTCACGGTGACACACAGTTCATTCCCATCTCCTCTTTCTCTCGCCCTCAAGCTGGCTCGAAGCAATGCCTCAGTCTCTTTCAGGGTGTCACGAACATCCTGAAGCTCCTGCTGACACTCCTTCAGTCGAGTGCTGAGCATAGCAGCATCCTCCAAGCACAGGTCCATGTGCTCATAGGAAGTGCCCTGCTGTACTGGCGGGTACTTGTACTCCGCTGTACCACTCTCACGCTGGAGGACATACATGTACTCAGTCCTGTCCAGGTGGCGACGGTAGATGTAACTCTGGCAGGTGATGGCCTCCCAGGTGACATCCTTCTTGGCATCGACCTGTGTCGCTCGACAAGCTGGAGAGCGGTGGATCTTGAGCAGCTGATTTTCATGGATAATCCTCATTTCTGAGCTCCATTCTTCCCGGTTCTCACGGATGGTCCGGGTGGAGCTGTAGTGTATGATTAGCTTGCCCGTATTTCCGGCAGCGAGGAGCACACGCCGAAGGCGGCGCAACAAGCCTCCTACTGCCAACCCATAGGAGTGGTACGTCACCGGACGGTTCTCCTCTCTCAGGGCAAGGGCAACTACAGAAACTCTCCCTCCGGTGTACTTGCGAGCGGTGCGGATCATGCGAACCATCTAAAACATAAAGCATTTAAAATTAAGTTAGATAAGAGTTAAACAAAATTTGTATTTTGAATAAAAGTTGGGGTAAGATGAATAAAGTGACCCCATTAAATAACACCTTCAACCCGCACTTTGTAAAATAGTTTTTAAGAAAATAGGGTTCTTAAATACGTCCGTTTCTACCTAGGTCCACGTTCCTATGGGCAACCTTGGCTCTGATACCACTTCTGTCACACCCGGTTTGTCCCAAAGACAACCGAGTGAATATCACATGTATGCCAGGATCATTCTCTCATACATGTGATGACAAATAGTGAAGCATCATTTATTACAAGCCAGGTATCGAATATAAATATGTCTTACAAAGCATACGTCTCGATGGACGATAATAAGTTCATAATATGTAAATATAACAGCAGCGGAAAATAAATCTTGTGGGCTCCGTCACAGGCGTTGCCCGGGGGACTCCGTGAACCTAGAATCCTTCTTCGGGTCCGAAGTCTTGGTCATTGAACACCACATCATCCCCTTGACCTGAGCAGCAATTTAAACCAACAAATATGCAAGTTTGAGTACCGTTGGTACTCAGCAAGTGTGGGAAAGTTATATCATGCATGGCCAGAGCAAGGAGAGGTTGAACTCATGGTTAAAGCACTACGCAATTAATACCTATCACCTTAGCTTATTAATCGCCTACATTACTACACAGGTGAAATGGTCCCAATCTCCCAACCCATCATCAGAATCAAATAACCATAACAACAATCCCAATGTTAAGCTCCCCGCTTAACATCCTCAACTTCCAAAGCCATCATCCTCTAATCATGAATAAGTCCAAGCCGCTCTTGACCGTGAGCACGACTGTCATGACAGTTTTGACTCTGCAGAGTTTGCACCACTGTACCCACATGTAGTGATTTCATCCCCCGTTGCCGGTTGGACTAAAAGAATCTCCATTATGCCAGTGGCCGCAAACCACGTTCACACTTCCCAGGTGTGTAGCCAGGAGATCACTACGAAGCCTTTACAAAGGGATTCCCGATGAGCGTGGGCCCACTGAGGTTTCACCTCTAACAGCATACAAGAGGCTCCAACCCCGCTGCAGTGGCCCCCTCTTGAGCCTTGTGGTTCATATGGTAGTCCAGCTGACACCTATTCCCCGCACCATCCAACACACCCATACTACGCCGGGGATACACCTAATTAATTGGCCAAGCTTCCCCATCTCATCATGTGGTTGGCACGGTAAAGCCAGGTTACATGCTCCATGAACCGGTCCTTAGGATCCAGGCAAGTACTAAACACAAACCCGAGTCTCGTGCACCCAGCACCAACCAAATAATCCAACTTGCCTCGATCCCTACCTCTACATAACTCATAATATCTCATTCAAGAGTAAGGTAAAGAAGTTGATGATATCATATCCCACTTGTCCCATTCTAAGCATGGCTAAGCATAAGCATATAAATAAATGACATGATAAAATAAATCCCAACCCAAGCTACAAGGAAACAAGGTAATGCAATTCTAAGGAAACTTCCTAGCATGGGTTTCATATTTCAATTGACAATGCAAATAATTCTATCTACACATCCTAGTATAGGATCAAAGTGGTCAAGGACACTTGCCTTGTTCCTGCTGCTCTGGGAATGGAAAGTCTTGGTCTTGGAAGGGGAGAACTTGCTCTGGGGCAGGTTCTATCTATGCCAATACACATAGCAAAAGAAAACAACAATCCATAAGACATAGTTCACACTTTCACTTCATACAATCCACACATACATACCTATGAAAGTCATTCACATTTCTAAGTGTTGTGGTTACTCTACATGTGTTGATTTTTGGCCTACATTCACCTTTAAACATATGTATATTATTTCTAACTTCTATGTTCAGATTTCTTTTTGCACACTATATATGAAGTTCCAATTTGAACAAATTCTTTATATTTAATTATTACACTTCTTAGCCACAAAGTTTGTATAAAAGGTATTTTCCTACTCCAAATAGGTTTTCAGATCTTCTACCAAATCCTAAACTGAAGTTTTTGGATTTGGAGACTTCATTTATCATTTTCTAATTATGCATACCTATTTTCCTATATTTTTCAGATTTATTTTCTATGCCTAAATGTGAGTTTTAATATTAAATAGTAGAACATTTCATCTAAACAGAATAGGTTCTGATCTAAAATATTAAATAATATACTTTTGAACTTCTCTGATGTGAACTAATTTAAATTTATTTTATCAGTTTTCAGAATTATTTCCTAGCCTAAAAATGTGTTTCTATAACTAATAAATATGAACAACAATTATACAGATTCATTTCAGCCTAAAAATCTATTTTCAACTCATTCTAAAGTTTTCCAAGTGCTAGGAGAGTTTAAATTTTGAATTTTTACATGTGTTTGCCTTACCTTTTAAATTTAAATCCTAGTCACATATTCAAATTTCTGAATTTAATATCATATAGGGTCAAAAAGGTAAATCCACACTACTGCAGGGTCTAATTTATTATTTCATAAATTTCCAGGGGTCTAACTACACATAACAGAGGGGTTTTCCTAATTTTTATCAAGTCCAGGGGCTAAAACTGATTTTTAAATGAATTTACACGAATTTCTGAAGTTCCAGGGGCTAGATCAGAAGTTTTCGGAGCTAGCTCGTGTTTTCCGAGACCCCCAGGGGGTAGCGCGTAAGAATCCCGGCTTTTATAACGCGGGGCTGACGTGGACCGTCCGATTTAAAATAGACGGCTCAGATTAGATCGCCGAACCGGTACGCGTGGGTTTTATCTCTACCGTGCGATTTAAAATAGACGGCGCACAAGAGGCCACGTAGCTCCTGGCCGGAGTTCGGCCGCGCGCGTGGCGGCGCACGGCGACAGAGGCGCGATCTCGCCGGCGAGGTCGCGGATCTTCATCTACAGACGCTAACACCCGCCCTTTTTGGTAGCAAACGACAGAGGGGAGGTAGGGGAGCTCACCTAGGCTAATTTCTTAGGCCTGAAAGACTCGGAACCCGATCGGCGACGAGGACAGGCGGCGGCAGCTTGCGGTTCTCGTCGAAGTGGCCGTTGGTGCGGTGATCCCTTCGAGTTCTAGGGTCGTGACGCTTCACTGGGGTCTAGAGACGGCACACCGATGATTAGGATGGATCAGAACCGTGTAATTCGGAAGTTTCACCGGCGAGCGACGGCGGTACTCACCGGCGAGCGTCCGGATGGTCGTTTCTGGTGGCATTTCCCTCCTGGGTCGGCGTCCACAGCTTGTGCGCGGTGCTGCGGGGTCACGAGATTGGTTTGACTGAGGGAGACGGCGACGCTCTTGGGGAATTCCGAGCTCAACGGCGGCGGCGCTCACCGGGAGAAAACTGCTCGTGCGAGGGGAGGGCAGCGGGTTCATCTGTTTTTATCAGGGCCAGGGGCGCGGGGGTTTGTTTCGATCGAGCTGGCTGGCGCGAGGAATTCGGGGTCGGGTCGAGCGCGAAGAATCCGGGAGCGTCGGGTGTGATCGGCGCGAGGGAAAAGTCCGGGCTGTTGGGGGCGCGCGGGGAAGAAGATGACATGCTGGCCCCACGTGTCAGTGAGAGTGAGAGAGAGGGGCGCGGGTTCGGGGCTGGCGCGGGGAGATTGGGCCGGCTGGTGGGTTTCGGCCCACTGGCCGGTGGGGTTTTTCTTTTTCTTTTCTTTTTTGATTTGAATTTGAATTCCAATTTAAATTTGAATTTCTACACCTCATGCAATACGTCCAAATTTTTTTAAATTCCCCTCTTTACAGGTTTTGGGGTGTTACATTCGTTGACTTGCGGTTGAGAAGTTGATGTACTTGGCTGCAGCAATGATGCAACAGGTATCATTCGTTGCTGCGGCATTGGCGTTACTTCAAGACAAAATTCTTGAGCAGGAAATCTGTACGGAGTTGATCTCACTGGCGTTTGCCATCTTTCATCGGATGGTGTGTGATACACCACACGGTATTTACGAGGAACGACTGGTGTGTCTTCTTGCACATCCTCCCGGTCCCTCTTCTCTTCTAGACACTCAAGTGTCGCTTGTTCTTGCAGCAGAGCAGCACTGATCAACTCGGTGTAACTGCCTTGATTGAACAAAGCTAACTTCTCTTTTAGTATGACACTCAAGCCATAGAAAAAGTAGTCACACATTGCAGCTTCGCTCGTCGCATAAGCAGGAGCATATTGTGCCAGAAGGTTGAATCGTCTGACATAATCGAGGACACTCATGTCCCCCTGCTTCAAGTTTCTGAATTCTTGCTGTTGGGCCTTAATAAAACCCATAGGAATGTGACAAGCACGGAATGCTTCACGAAATTCCGTCCATTCCACTTGATGGCCTTCCGGAACGGTGGCAAGATAAGCGAACCACCAATTTCCGGCGGCTCCATGGAGCTGTTGAGCTGCAAATAATGTCTTCTGATATTCGTGGCACTCAAACACTCCAAACTTGGACTCCATAACTCAAAGCCACTGATCAGCTTCCACTGGTTCATTGGCTTTCGTGAAGATTGGCGCTTGTGTCTCCAAGAAGTCCAAATAGGTGTTCCGAGGTGGAACGTCCTGTTGTGCACGTTGGAGTAAACCTTGTTGTACCAAGGCTTGGAGTAGTCTTTAGTTCTCTTGACATGACTCGACCATCTGAGCCATGACATCCGCCCATACCGTTGATGACGGTGCCCGTGGTGGAGTCGGGTCATTATCGTCAGCCCTACTCGGTGAATGAGTACGCACCATACTGCAAAAGCATTATTTTGAGGATAGTCAAAACTTGATCTCAGCAGTATGTGAAAGTATGCAAAACATGAACATGCTAAAACTTTATGAAAGCATAACAATACTTCATGTTTACACATCTTTTTGAAGCCAAAAATAGAACACTCCCTCTATTCTGTACAGAATCGACCTTTCTGTACTTAACCCAGATTTTGATCCGGTTAGAAACATTCTAATAACTCCGGTTGAATACCAAAGTTAAAGTTAACTTCAGTATCTTTCCAACGAGTACTCTTATGCCCCTAGATCATCTCCGGATCAATAGCTATGACTGTTCAAAGTTGACAGAATTTTCTGGATAAAATTTGCTAGCATCTCCTTTGTATGTGGCTGTTTTCATCACAGTTTTACATACAAATGAAGTACAATTCTGTAACACCCCAAAATTTTGATTCAAAACCCTAAATCATGTTAAGAAGGGAATTTAAAAATTTTTGGACGTGTTGCATGTTTTGTAAAAATTCAAATTCAAACTGGAATTCAAATTAAACTCAAATCAGAAAAGAAATAGAAAAAGAAAAAGAGAAAACAGAAAAAAAAACCGGCCAGTGGGCCGAAACCCACCAGCCGGCCCACCCAGCCCCCGCGCCAGCCCGCAGCCGCGCGCGCTGCTTCCTCACACTGATAGGCGGGGCCCACCCGATCGTCGTCTACCTCGCGACAGCACCGGACTCCCTCGCACCCGAATCAAAACCGATCGGGATTTCGGCATATCCCCGCTGAATTCTGTTCGTAGGCGACGTGGACATGATCTAAACCACCCCGCCGCCCTCCCCCGTCTATAAAAACCCCGGCCGCGTTCTGTTTTTCTCGCGCGATCGGCTGATTTTCCTCCGGTGGGAACCGAGACTTCTCCGGTGAATTCTGGCCGATCTAAGCTCGGAAATTCCGATCTAACTCACTGGTCTTGAACCACCGCCTCCGGGGAACCTTGCAGGTGCAGAAAACTCGGTGACTTGCGGTGTAAACACAGCGCCGACGAGCCTCGCCGTGAATTCACCTCGGACCTCGTCGCCGATCACCTTCCAGGACCTCCGAGCTCAAGAAAACCCCCGAGGTGAGATCCCCGACCTCCCCTCCACCGATCTATGCCATAAAATCACAGTTCTAGGAAGAATTCTCGAAGATCCGAAAGTCTCCGGCGAGATCGCCGCTTCCCGCCGCCGTGCGCCGCCGGCAGCGCCGCCCGCGCTCGATCAGAGCGACGTGGCCTCTTGTGCGCCGTTTATTTTAAATTGCACGGTAGGGTTTAAATCCCCGCGTACCGGTTCGATGTTATAATCTCGGCCATCGGTTTAAAATCGGACGGTCCACGTCAGCCCCGCGTTATAAAGACTGGAAATCTTACGTGCTACCCCCTGGGCTTCTCGGGAAATAAGAGCTAGCCCCGGAAACTTCTGATCTAACCCTTGGAACTCCAGAAAATCATGAAAATTCATTTAAAAATCAGTTTTAGCCCCTGGAGTTAATAAAAATTAGGAAAAACACCTCTGATAAGTGTAGCTAGACCCCTGGAAATTCTGAAAATAATATTATAGACCCTGTAGTGGGGTAAGTTTAACTTTTTAGCCCTGTTTAGTAATTAATTTAGGAAATTGAATATGTGGCTAGTGTTTAAAAATTTAAAAAGTGGGACAAACATATGGTCAAAATTAAATTAAAGACTTTCTCAGTATTTAGGAAACTTTGGAGTGAGATAAAAACATATTTTGCGCTGAATTGAATCTGTTTAATTTATTATTCACATTTATTAGTTATAGGGACACATTTTTAAGTAAAGAATAGTTCTAGAAAATAGGGAAAATAATTGTAAAATAGTTCACATCATAGGAAAAGGTCAAAAATATATTAGCAAATATTTTAGATCAGAACCTATTCTGTTTAGATGATGTGCCTTGTTATTTTTATAATAAAGTTCCCACTTAGGCATAGGAAAAAAATCTGAAAATATAGCAACTAATGAATGATAAATGGAGTTTCTAAAATTCAAAGAATTCAGTTTAGGGTTGGTAGAAATTATGAAGACACATATGGAGAAGGAAAATACCTTTCATGCATACTAGGTAGCTAAAAGGTGTAGTAATTGAATATAAGGAATTTATTTAAATTGGAAATTCATATATATAGTATGTAAGTATAAATGTGAACACCAAAAGTAGGAATCATATACATATGATCAAAAGTGCATGCAAGCCACAAATCAACACACATAGAGTAACCACAACACATATAATTGTGAAAGACTTTCATAAATATGAATGTGTGGTTTGTATGAAGTGGAAGTGTGAACTATGTCCTATGGATTGTTGTTTTTCTTTTGCTATGTGTGATGGTATGATGTAGAACCTGCTCAAGAGAAAGTTATTCCTTTCCAAGATCAGGACTACCCATTCCAAGAGCAGCAGGAAGGAGGCAAGTGTCCTTGACCACTTTGATCCTATGCTAGGATGTGTAGATAGAATTATTTGCATTGTCAAGTTCAATATGAAACCCATGCTAGGAAGTTTTCCTAGAATTGCATTACCTTGTTTCCTTGTAGCTTGGGATTGGGATTTATTTTATCATGTCATTTATTATTATGCATATGCTTAGCCATGCTTAGAATGGGATGATTGGGATATGAGATCATCAGTTTATTTTACCATACTCTTGAATGAGATATTGTGAGTTATGTAGAGGTAGGGATCAAGGCAAGTTGGATGTTTTGGTTGTGTGCTGGGTGCACGAGACTCGGGTTTGTGTTTAGTACTTGCCTGGATCCTAAGGACCGGTTCATGGAGCATGTAACCTGGCTTTACAGTGCCAACCACATGCTGAGATGGGGAGCTTGGCCAATTAATTAGGTGTATCCCCGGCGTAGTATGGGTGTGTTGGATGGTGCGGGGAGTAGGTGTCAGCTGGACTACCATATGAACCGCAAGGCTCAAGAAGGGGCCACTGCAGCGGGGTTGGAGCCTCTTGTATGCTGTTAGGAGTGAAACCTCAGTGGGCCCATGCTCGTCGGGAATCCCTTTGTAAAGGCTTCGTAGTGATCTCCTGGCTGCACACCTGGGAAGTGTGAATGTGGTTCGTAGCCACTAGCATAATGGAGGTTCTTTTAGTCCACCCGGCAACGGGGGATAAAATCACTACATGTGGGTACAGTGGTACAAACTCTGCATAGTCAAAACTGTCATGACAGCCGTGCTCACGGTCAAGAGCGGCTTGGACTTATTCATGATTAGAGGATTGATGGTTTTGGAAGTTGTGGATGTTAAGCGGGGAGCTTAACATTGGAAATGATGTTATGGTTATTGGATTATGATGATGGGATGGGAGATTGGGACCATTTCACTTGTGTAGTAATGTAGGTGCTTAATAAGCTAAGGAGATAGGTATTAATTGCGTAGTGCTTTAACCATGAGTTCAACCTCTCCTTGTTCTATCCATACATGACATAACTTTACCACACTTGCTGAGTACCATCGGTACTCAACCTTGCATATTTTGTTGGTTAATATTGCTGCTCAGGTCAAGATAATGAGGTGGTGTATAACGACCAAGACTTTGGTCCCGAAGAAGGTTTCTAGGTTCATGGAGACCCCCGGGCAACGCCTGTGACGGAGCCCTCAAGAATAATATTCCACTGCTAGTTTATTTACTTGTGATGAACTTAGTATAGTCCATCGAGACATTTGCGATGTAAGACTTATTTATATTCAACCCCTGGCTTGTAATAAATGATGCTTCACTATTTGTCATCATATGTATGAGAAAATGATCCTGGCATACATGTGATATTCACTTGGTTGTTCTTCGGAAAAACCGGTTGTGACAGAAGTGGTATCAGAGCCAAGATTGCCCGTGGGAACGTGGACCTAGGTAGAAATGGACGTATTTAAGGACCCTATTTTCTTAAAAACTATTTTACAAAGGTGTGGATTGAAAAGTGTTATTTAATGGAGTCACTTTCTTCATCTTACCCCAATTTTCATTCAAAATAGGATTTTTGAGAGTCTATCTAACCTAATTTTAAATTCTTTTTGTTTTAGATGGTTTGCATGATTCGCACCGCTCGCAAGTCCACAGGAGGGAGAGTTCCTGTAGTTGCCCTTGCCGAAAGAGAGGAGAGCCGTCCCGTGACGTACCTTTCCTATGGATTGGCAGTAGGAGGCTTGTTGCGCCATCTTCGGCGTATGCTCGAAGCCGCCGGCAATACGGGCAAGCTAATCATCCACTATAACTCCACCAGGACCATCCGTGAGAAGAGGGAAGAATGGAGTTCGGAGATGAGGATTATACAAGAAAATCAGCTGCTTAAGATCCACCACTCTCCAGCTTGTAGAGCGACACAGGTCGATGCGGAGAAGGATGTCACCTGGGAGGCCATCACCTGCCAGAGTCACATCTATCGTCGCCACCTGGACAAGACTGAGTACATGTATGTCCTCCAACGTGAGAATGGTACCACGGAGTACAAGTACCCGCCGGTGCAGCAAGGGACTTCCCATGAGCACATGGACTTGTGCTTGGAGGATGCTTCTATGCTCAGCACTCGACTGCAGGAGTGTCAACATGAGCTTCAGGATGTCTGGGACACCCTGAAGGAAATGGAGGCGTTGCTGTGAGCCTGCTTAAGGGCGAGAGAAAGAGGAGATGGGAATGAACTGTGTGTCACCATGAATGATACATGGACCCCTGACTCCCCAGATCGCCGGGCGATCAGGCGTCGTCGCACTTCTCCACCAGCAGCCTCCCGGCCCAAAGCAGAGTCGGAAGGCAGCCAAAATGATGAGGAAGATCCCGAGGAGCCAGCTCAAGAAAACGAGTAGTGTAGAGTCCTTCCCTTAGTTAGCAAGATGTCGAATAGTCGAGTCGTTACGATTAGTTAATGGTGTGTTAATGCTTGGTGTGTGACGTGAGTTGTGGAAGCCATGAGCAATTGTCCACAACCTCGTCTTCAGATTGTTTTGTTTTGGTGTGTGAACCCACATGAGATAATAGTACATTTATGTGGTGTGAGATATGAACCCTCGTAAAAGTATAACAAAGCCTCAACACTTCAAAGTACAAACAAATGAAAGTAGTAAGATGATACTAAATGCTTTCAAATTAACATTGGTTGATTCTGCCAGATGGCCGGAAGAGGAAAAGGACGTGCTGCCAACCCCGCAACAACACAAATGAACTATATGCTAGCAGTAAACTCTCCAGGTGGAGAAATAATGACAAGACAAGTGTGTCCCAAGGTGAATCTAGACATTAATGGGGTAGTATTTACTGCTAACCTCATAGTGATAGATTCACAAGGGATAGATATTATCTTGGGTATGGATTGGTTGACAAAACATAAAGGAATCATCCATTGTTCGACCAGAACGGTGGAACTAACTCACCCTAGTGGCACAAGAGTAAAGTTCATAACAATACACGAGCCTAGGAGGGACATTAAATTAAATCAAGTTGAGGTGAAAGTTGAGGAAATCAGGACCATCAGGGAATATCCAGATGTTTTTCCGGAGGAGTTGCCAGGTATGCCTCCCGATCGTGAAGTGGAATTCGCAATTGAGCTAGTACCTGGAACAGCCCCGATATACAAGAGACCTTATCGGATGGACTCCAAGCAGCTGGAAGAGCTCAAGGATCATTTGAGAGAACTGACGGAAAAGGGGTATATTCGCCCTAGTTCCTCACCTTGGGGAGCTCCGGTGATATTTGTGCCCAAGAAGGACGAAACCCAAAGGTTATGCGTGGATTACCGTGCTTTGAATGAGGTAACCATCAAGAACAAGTACCCATTACCTCGCATTGAAGACTTGTTTGATCAGTTGAGGGGAGCTTGTGTGTTCTCGAAAATTGATCTCAGGTCGGGATACCACCAACTCAAGATAAGGCAATTTGATATTCCCAAGACAGCTTTCGTATCTCGGTACGGACTGTATGAATACGCTGTCATGCCTTTCGGGCTAACAAATGCCCCGGCATACTTCATGTATCTCATGAACAAGGTATTCATGGAATATCTGGACAAATTTGTGGTGGTTTTCATAGATGACATTCTCGTCTTCTCCAAAGATGAAGAAGAACATGAGAAACATCTAAGATTGGTGTTGCAGAGGCTAAGAGAACACCAACTGTATGCCAAGTTGAGCAAGTGTGAGTTTTGGCTGAAGAAAGTTCCCTTCTTAGGACATATAATCTCGGAGGGAGGAATCTCCGTGGATCCCGCCAAAATCGAGGATATCCAGAAGTGGAAGACCCCTAGAAATGTCGGGGAAGTTCGAAGTTTCTTGGGATTGGCTGGATACTATCGACGGTTTATTGAAGGATTCTCCAAGATCTCGAGACCTCTCACTAAACTGTTGGAGAAGGGAATCACATTCACATGGACGCCGCAGTGCGAGAAGAGTTTTCAGGAGTTAAAGGA
This sequence comes from Neostapfia colusana, assembly GCA_030760725.1. Lineage (NCBI taxonomy): Eukaryota > Viridiplantae > Streptophyta > Magnoliopsida > Poales > Poaceae > Neostapfia > Neostapfia colusana. Next base: position 50,422,534 of record JASWHV010000006.1, on the reverse strand, counting down.
AAGATTGACAACAGCCCCAGTGCTGGTTATGCCAGATATGCAAAAGAGCTTTACGGTGTACTGCGATGCCTCTGGAAACGGGTTGGGATGTGTTCTCATGCAATAAGGGCACGTCGTGGCTTATGCATCCCGACAGCTTCGGAAGCACGAGAAGAACTATCCTACACATGACCTAGAACTAGCCGCAGTGGTACACGCGTTGAAAATTTGGCGGCACTATTTGATGGGGAAGAGGACCGAGATATATACGGATCATAAGAGTTTGAAGTACATTTTCACACAGCCAGACCTCAACCTCAGACAAAGGAGATGGTTAGAGCTAATCAATGACTTTGATGTGGGCATCAACTATCATCCCGGGAAAGCAAACGTCGTGGCCGATGCTTTTAGTCGGAAAGTGCAGGTCAATAAGTTGAGCTTGAAGGACATGCCTGCAGAATTGAAGGACGAGGTTATAAGGCTCAATCTATGTCTAGTAAATAGTGGTGAAGCCATCGCCATGGAAGTGGACTCCACACTTGAGCGAGACATACGCGAGGGCCAAAAGAATGATGAGAAGATACAAGAGATCAGACAACTCATCAAGGAAAATAAAGCTCCGGGTTTTAGAGAGGATGAACAAGGAACGGTGTGGCACGGAAAAAGAATCTGTGTGCCTGAAGTAAAGGAGATCCGTGAATTGATTTTGAAGGAGGCTCACGATTCTGACTATTCCATTCATCCTGGGAGTACGAAGATGTACCAGGACCTCAAGAGCAGGTATTGGTGGTATGGCATGAAGCGAGATGTCGTGGAACATGTTGCCTTGTGTGACACATGTCAGTTGGTGAAAGAAGAACATCAACGACCCGCGGGATTATTGCAACCACTCAAAGTGCCTGAATGGAAATGGGAAGAAATCAGCATGGATTTCATCGTGGGATTGCCTAGGACCCAATCAGGATACGATTCGATATGGGTCATCATTGATAGGCTAACCAAGGTAGCTCACTTCATCCCCGTGAAGGAAAGCTACAGCGGATCTAAATTGGCAGAATTGTACATGTCAAGGATCGTGTGTTACCATGGAGTGCCAAAGAAGATTGTGTCGGATCGAGGGACACAGTTCACCTCAAGGTTCTGGCAGAAGTTGAACGAAACCATGGGAACCCATCTGAACTTTAGTTCTGCCTATCATCCCCAAACTGATGGGCAGACGGAAAGAACCAATCAGATCCTTGAAGATATGCTAAGGGCAGGTGCACTAAAAAACAATAGGAGTTGGGACAAGAACTTACCGTATGCGGAGTTTTCCTATAACAACAGCTATCAAGCTAGTATGAAGATGTCACCGTTTGAAGCTTTGTACGGGAGGAAGTGCATAACTCCCCTATTTTGGAACCAAACAGGGGAAAGTAAAGTGTTTGGTCCAGAAGTACTACAAGAAGCCGAGGCGAAGGTAAGGGAAATTCGCAACAATTTGAGGATAGCACAGACACGACAAAAGAGTTATGCTGATGTACGAAGAAGAGAGCTCGTTTTCAACGTGGGAGACTATGTCTATCTCAAGGTGTCCCCTATCAGAGGACTTCGTCGGTTCAAGGTGAAAGGGAAGTTGTCACCTCGATACATCGGACCCTTTCGAGTTTTGGAGAGGAAAGGCGAAGTGGCGTATCAACTAGAATTACCGGCTCGTCTATTGGATGTGCACGATGTGTTCCATGTGTCACAACTCAAGAAATGCCTGAGAACGCCTGAAGAGGTGTTACCCATGAATGAAGTGGACGTAGCTGAGGATTTGTCTTATGCCGAGCAACCATACAAGATTTTAGAGACAATGGAACGCCTCACCAGAAATAAAAGAATCCGGATGTGCAAGGTGCAGTGGAAGCATCACTCAGAAGAGGAAGCCACCTGGGAGCGGGAAGATGAGCTCAAGGCACAATTTCCGGAATTGTTTTCTTAGAAACACCAATCTCGAGGATGAGATTTCTTTTATGGGGGGTAGAGCTGTAACACCCCAAAATTTTGATTCAAAACCCTAAATCATGTTAAGAAGGAAATTTATAATTTTCTGGACGTGTTGCATGTTTTGTAAAAATTCAAATTCAAACTGGAATTCAAATTAAACTCAAATCAGAAAAGAAATAAAAAAAAAGAAAAAGAAAAAACAGAAAAAAAACCAGCCAGTGGGCCGAAACCCACCAGCCGGCCCACCCAGCCCCCGCGCCAGCCCACAGCCGCGCGCGCTGCTTCCTCACACTGACAGGCGGGGCCCACCCGATCATCGTCTACCTCGCGACAGCACCGGACTCCCTCGCACCCGAATCAAAACCGATCGGGATTTTGGCGTATCCCCGCTGAATTCTGTTCGTAGGCGACGCAGACATGATCTAAACCACCCCGCCGCCCTCCCCCGTCTATAAAAACCCTGGCCGCGTTCTGTTTTTCTCGCGCGATCGGCTGATTTTCCTCCGGTGGGAACCGAGACTTCTCCGGCGAATTCTGGCCGATCTAAGCACGGAAATTCCGATCTAACTCGCTGGTCTTGATCCACCGCCTCCGGGGAACCTTGCAGGTGCAGAAAACTCGGTGACTTGCGGTGTAAACACAGCGCCGACGAGCCTCGCCGTGAATTCACCTCGGACCTCGTCGCCGATCACCTTCCAGGACCTCCGAGCTCAAGAAAACCCCCGAGGTGAGATCCCCGACCTCCCCTCCACCGATCTATGCCATAAAATCACAGTTCTAGGAAGAATTCTCGAAGATCCGAAAGTCTCCGGCGAGATCGCCGCTTCCCGCCGCCGTGCGCCGCCGGCAGCGCCGCCCGCGCTCGATCAGAGCGACGTGGCCTCTTGTGCGCCGTTTATTTTAAATCGCACGGTAGGGTTTAAATCCCCGCGTACCGGTTCGATGTTATAATCTCGGCCATCGGTTTAAAATCGGACGGTCCACGTCAGCCCCATAAAGACTGGAAATCTTACATGCTACCCCCTGGGGTTCTCGGGAAATAAGAGTTAGCCCCGGAAACTTCTGATCTAACCCCTGGAACTCCAGAAAATCATGAAAATTCATTTAAAAATCAGTTTTAGCCCCTGGACTTAATAAAAATTAGGAAAAATACCTCTGATAAGTGTAGCTAGACCCCTGGAAATTCTGAAAATAATATTATAGACCCTGTAGTGGGGTAAGTTTATCTTTTTAGCCCTGTTTAGTAATTAATTTAGGAAATTGAATATGTGGCTAGTGTTTAAAAATTTAAAAAGTGGGACAAACATATGGTCAAAATTAAATTAAAGACTCAGTATTTAGGAAACTTTGGAGTGAGATAAAAACATATTTTGGGCTGAATTGAATCTGTTTAATTTATTATTCACATTTATTAGTTATAGGGACACATTTTAAGTAAAGAATAGTTCTAGAAAATAGGGAAAATAATTGTAAAATAGTTCACATCAGAGGAAAAGGTCAAAAATATATTAGCAAATATTTTAGATCAGAACCTATTCTGTTTAGATGATGTGTCTTGTTATTTTTATAATAAAGTTCCCACTTAGGCATAGGAAATAAATCTGAAAATATAGCAACTAATGAATGATAAATGGAGTTTCTAAAATTCAAAGAATTCAGTTTAGGGTTGGTAGAAATTATGAAGACACATATGGAGAAGGAAAATACCTTTCATGCATACTAGGTAGCTAAAAGGTGTAGTAATTGAATATAAGGAATTTATTTAAATTGGAAACTCATATATATAGTATGTAAGTATAAATGTGAACACCAAAAGTAGGAATCATATACATATGATCAAAAGTGCATGAAAGCCACAAATCAACACAAATAGTGTAACCACAACACATATAATTGTGAAAGACTTTCAGAAATATGAATGTGTGGTTTGTATGAAGTGGAAGTGTGAACTATGTCTTATGGATTGTTGTTTTTCTTTTGCTATGTGTGATGGTATGATGTAGAACCTGCTCAAGAGAAAGTTATTCCTTTCCAAGATCAGGACTACCCATTCCAAGAGCAGCAGGAAGGAGGCAAGTGTCCTTGACCACTTTGATCCTATGCTAGGATGTGTAGATAGAACTATTTGCATTGTCAAGTTCAATATGAAACCCATGCTAGGAAGTTTTCCTAGAATTGCATTACCTTGTTTCCTTGTAGCTTGGGATTGGGATTTATTTTATCATGTCATTTATTATTATGCATATGCTTAGCCATGCTTAGAATGGGATGATTGGGATATGAGATCATCAGTTTATTTTACCATACTCTTGAATGAGATATTGTGAGTTATGTAGAGGTAGGGATCAAGGCAAGTTGGATGTTTTGGTTGTGTGCTGGGTGCACGAGACTCGGGTTTGTGTTTAGTACTTGCCTGGATCCTAAGGACCGGTTCATGGAGCATGTAACCTGGCTTTACAGTGCCAACCACATGCTGAGATGGGGCAGCTTGGCCAATTAATTAGGTGTATCCCCGGCGTAGTATGGGTGTGTTGGATGGTGCGGGGAGTAGGTGTCAGCTGGACTACCATATGAACCGCAAGGCTCAAGAGGGGGCCACTACAGCGGGGTTGGAGCCTCTTGTATGCTGTTAGGGGTGAAACCTCAGTGGGCCCACGCTCGTCGGGAATCCCTTTGTAAAGGCTTCGTAGTGATCTCCTGGCTGCACACCTGGGAAGTGTGAATGTGGTTCGTAGCCACTGGCATAATGGAGGTTCTTTTAGTCCACCCGGCAACGGGGGATGAAATCACTACATGTGGGTACAGTGGTACAAACTCTGCAGAGTCAAAACTGTCATGACAGCCGTGCTCACGGTCAAGAGCGGCTTGGACTTATTCATGATTAGAGGATTGATGGTTTTGGAAGTTGTGGATGTTAAGCGGGGAGCTTAACATTGGAAATGATGTTATGGTTATTGGATTATGATGATGGGATGGGAGATTGGGACCATTTCACTTGTGTAGTAATGTAGGTGCTTAATAAGCTAAGGTGATAGGTATTAATTGCGTAGTGCTTTAACCATGAGTTCAACCTGTCCTTGTTCTAGCCATGCATGACATAACTTTCCCACACTTGTTGAGTACCATCGGTACTCAATCTTGCATATTTTGTTGGTTTATATTGCTGCACAGGTCAAGATAATGAGGTGGTGTATAACGACCAAGACTTTGGTCCCGAAGAAGGTTTCTAGGTTCATGGAGACCCCCGGGCAACGCCTGTGACGGAGCCCTCAAGAATAATATTCCGCTGCTAGTTTATTTACTTGTGATGAACTTATTATTGTCCATCGAGACATTTGCGATGTAAGACTTATTTATATTCGACCCCTGGCTTGTAATAAATGATGCTTCACTATTTGTCATCACATGTATGAGAAAATAATCCTGGCATACATGTGATATTCACTTGGTTGTTCTTCAGAAAAACCGGGTGTGACAAATTCTGAACACACTATGAACTACAAAATTGTTGCAAATTTCCTAACCTTTCCAACGGTGTATCTTATGACCCTTAGAAATTTTTCTACAGACCATGACGGCTAATTTACAGCAACATCCAGAGAAGTTTGCAGCTGCTCTGTTTTCTGAACAGTTTGCATTCATCTGGACATTCAACCAAGTTGGAGTCGGATTTGGCTCTGGAGTTCTACAGAAAAGTTGTAGAGCACTTAATAACCTTTCCATAACTGCATCAGACACCTCCATTGGGTCAAGCTAATCAGAGTTACGCTCTGTTAAAGCCCACAAAAAATTCTGTCTGAACAAGCACTCTGTCTTTGAGATCAAAAGAAGCCTAACAAGTCTCTTCTTTGAAACTTAATTCAAATGAAGAGCTCAGTAACTAATATGTGCTTTATCACATCCATTTTTAGTTTGGAAGTTAGTCATGAGTGATTTCTTCATAGGTAAGAATACTATCCAGTGTAGTACGGTGACGATGCACCGTAAGACATATGACGGTACTACGTTGCCTCACCAAAGAAACACTTAACTGGATTACACCGGCATATACGTATCCTTAGGTGGCACTAAAACGATCACTCACAAACGTGTTCTACACGTACTAAAGTTTTCGTGGTTAGTACCTACATAAAACACACTCAATCATCATGTCCGGGTGCACACCAAACCCGGTATCCATACAGTTCGTACACCCGGCCGTCATCACTCGCCCAGGTGTTCTCAAGCAAAACATGCCTTGAGCTACGTGTTCACGTTACTGACCACGTGACGGGGTTTCCCAAATTGCACCACGCACGTCAGGGAATGGCGTTGCTCGACTACCCCAAACGACATGAAGAGTCGTAGAGGATACTAAAGCGGGTCGGGTTACCTGCCACCCGTGGGGCTCCACCATTCAGCTTGTGCACACTGGTGGACAGCGCATACGTGCACCCCCAAGACATCAACCGTCCCGAGATGCACGATTTTCCGTCATAACAAATAAGTTAGGTTGCCACCTTCAATATTATGCTAATAATAGTCCTTATGTGGGCCTAGTACCGTTATCTCACCGTATCCTAAGTTTTTGACATAATATGATGCTCAATCCATGCTCTGTTCCCAAAGCAGCTCTGATACCAGGTGTCACAGCTCTGATACCACGCTATGGGGGACCACAGGACCTCATTGGGTGGTGCTGTGATATGTGGCACCCAACAGCACACGGGTTGATGAAAACACATATATTACATAAAGAGTTTGCGGAAGCGTACAAGATTGTTTTACAAATAAGTATATCAGAGTAAGCTACAACGGAAGACTATCTCTCTCACGAATCATCTCTATCTTAGCAACAAAGAAACAGTCCAGCCCGCGGACTGTCTCTTACTAGCAACACGAAGACAACCTGCAGCGGCGAGGATGCTCTTTGAGTAAGCACTCGGAGGTTCCCGAGTCTCATCGACATCCCTTCTCATAAGCATCGAGTCAATTACCAGCAAAACAACTCGGATAGCATCCGTGAGCATAACGCTCAGCAAGACTTAACCGTCACCCTGAACATGAAACTCTATGTGAGGTTATGAACCTAAAATAGGATGGCATAAGCATAATTAAACTCGCCTAAAAGTGAATCCTTACTTTCAGGTATTAAGTGCAGCATTTTAAGTAACCTTGGGCATGCCACATCGGGAGTCCACAATCAAACAAGAAACGCTTTCCCCTGATGTAAATTGCTCATGGCATAAAAGAATCGAGTTTGCACTAGCCTATTCATCAAGATCCAATACAAAACTAGTATAATACTACGTCACGACTGTGAGAACAAGTATGCTCGGTCCATTCCGCGAGCGACGGTGATTCGAATCAATAACACCCGGACTACACGACACGTACACCCGTACTCGACGTTGCCTACAACAACCATCACTGACGTCGTACGTGGCAGCCTTTCCCCCGTTTCACCCCCGCTGAATCGATCAAGTCACCCCATACAGTAGCTACTCTCATGGTGCACCTGCCGACGTGAGATGTCATGAGAATATTCCCCACATACTGCACACCGGCCGTCCGCCTGAGGCGACCCAAAAAGTCCCAACGACAGCTTCCCGAGGTACATCGGTTTACTGGGTCCCATATAGCCAGCATGAGTCCGGTACACAACTCAAACTTATTCAACAGGGCCACATACGGATCGGTCATTGACCGACACGGACAGGTCTACAGCACCCAGGCCCCTGTGTCCTGCTACCCCTACAACCTTCCAATCTCAACTTTAACTTGCTAATTAATTTCTGAACCAATCCCCTATGCCCCTGTTGTTCCTGAAACTGCGAGTAGCATCTCACCACTCGACTTCTACCGAACCGTACTTAAGCATGGCAGTTCTACACGGTGAAAGACACCTACCCAATACTCCATGGGTCATTTGGCTATGCAAGGGGAGTATCAAACACTAGACCTAATGCACAGTTCAAATCTTAACTAAAGGTGAATACAAAATAAAAACTTAATAGCTGTTAAATGCAAACCGGAGGTTGCCTGTTTTGCAGGGTAGTCGTATATAAACAGTTAGTGTCCTTGCTGATCCACCCTTGATTCTCCGGAGCTTGATCCACTTCAATGAATCACCCCTTTAAATCCCCTTTGTTGTGGTTCCTATTGAAATGCATATGCACATGCTTTATGGAATGTAATGGAAAGAAGTTATGGAATTAATTTCTTAGGAACAGAGGTTGTGTGGAAAAGCCAAGAATGGCTTGGTTTGCCTCTGTTGTGAAAGAAACAGATCTAAACTAAATTGACCTTAAGGCCTTAGCTATACACTAACCATTTTCCCTAATGAACATAATAGATCAGCTGAAAAGATTTGAGTGCAGCTGAAGAACAAGAACTCCAACGGCCTCAAAACTTTTACAGCAGGGTCTATACTACCTAAGGATTTAGCTTGAAAAATTGCAGCTAATGTGGAGTCATATTGTGTCCTCCATAATTCTTACCATATCTCTTATGTATTTTCCCCTATACATAAGCATGCAGAATAAGAATAGGGAGTTCTAGGACTCAACTCGGGCTGATAATTTCCATGTGAGTTCCTGGCCACATGAAAGTAATCTGGTCCAAATTTCAGCCCTTTTTCTGGAGTAGTTCTTTCAGAACAATTCTTCAAACATTTGTACTCAAAAGAATTAATTCTGAAGTAATCTGCATTTTCATGCCCAGTTAAGTGAACTACAATTCCAAGTATGTCTGAGAGAGTTTTCCTAAATTTTCCTATGAATTTTGGAGCTATGGATTGCTCAGAATAGATTTTAGAAGTGGGAAACATTTTCTGAAAATGTTTCTGGACTCTTATGAACACAGCAGATTGTTTTTAGCAAATTCCTACTCAAATGATCTTCAAATGAGCTGAACATTTGCTAGTACGTCAACACTATGCTAAAGAATATTCTGGCAAAATTTGGGGATATTTGGATAACCCAAACTCCCTCAATGATACTTTTTCAGAAAACCTTCCAAGAATTTTCCAGAATATAATACTAACTTTCATACAAATATAAGTTCATATTTGGATAGAACTCAGAGAGATGAATCCAACCCAAGTGGAATCACTCAATTTGGAGGTTTCTACCGAGAATTATGAATTTCCAAAGTTTGGGCCAACTCTGGAATTGTTTTCCTACAGAAAATCCTATTGGGCCCGCTTATTTAAATTCCAACCAATCAGAACTGGGCCACACCGGGGCCACGGGGTTTTGCGCGCCAGCACACGGGATCCCGGCCACACCCGATCCCGGATTTGAATTCTGAGCTGCTGACAGCCGGGGCCCACGCTTCGTCTTCTTCCTCCGGCTCCTCTCTCGCGCCCGCGCGCTCCCCCTCGCCGGAGCAACAGGAAGCTCGCCGGACCGGCATTCCCGGCCACTATCCAAACCCGGACTCGCCGCCAGGGGGTTTAGGGCACCGAGGAACACGGTGGTGGGGTCTGCTTGGGCTGCCGGCGGCCGGACACATGGCCGCGACGTGTAACTGCCTCTTTGGTGGTTCGGCAGCATCGCCCGAGGTCTCTAGCCCTCCAAAACCTGTGCCGACGAGCCCTACAGCAGCAGCGCACCTCTAGGAAGGTCGGCACGACCTTAAAGTAGCTCGGGAATGGCTGTAAATGGGTTGTCGTCGTGCGACCGAATGGGTCCGCCATGAACAACCCAAGAAGAGCTCGAATTCCGTCGGTCTGAGGCGTTTTCGTGCTAGGGATGCAAAAGGGAAAGTGATCACCGGCTAATCCAGATGATACGTGCAAAGTTTGATGACCTGCAGAGGATGGGAGAGGGGGACTTTTGAGGAACGGTACCGGGAGCTCGCTGTGAAGCCGTCGGGACAAATTCTTCAAATTGGCCGTCGATGCTTCACGGAATGGCCGGAGCTTTGGCTGAGAGCAGCACCGAACCAGCGTGCGTCCGTAATTGTTATCGCTTGGCCGTGAAACCCCCTGTGGAGGGCTGTCCATGAGCGCCCGATCACGTTCTTGAGCTAGGTCGCCGCAGTGGCGTTTGTTCTCGGGCAACGGAGGCCGTAGCTTTCTTGCTTTTGGTTCAGGGAGGTAGAGGCCGAGCTCGCGGTGATGTTCAGTAGCTCGTGGGAGGGAAGACACGGTTGCTTTGCCGTTTCTTCGACCGGACCGAGCAGCGGAGGTGAGGAGCTTGGGTTGCTCGGCGTTCTCGCGATAGAGGAAGGCAAATGAGCCTTGCTTCGGCCGGGGGGGGGGGGGGGGGGAGGGGTGATCAAGCCGCTGAACCGCCTCTGGCGCCGTGCGTGGGGGAAGGAAGCAGCTGATGGCGCTGCAGCACCTCCCAGTGGCTCCACGGTGAGAGCTGCTCGTGGCTCATGCGCTGTTCGATGAATTTTCCCACTGAGGCTGAGACTTAGTGTACAAGGCACCTTCTTTAGCTCCATGACAAGTGGGTCCCACTCCACATTTACCTCCCAAATATCTTCTCAAGCTTATCCTCTCAATTCCCAGAATTCTAAATTTAAAAAGGGTGGCTGGAATTTGAACTCTTCCAATTAAGTTTGAATTTGCTTGCCAAACTTGAATTTGGTTGAAGTTTGCAAATCCTTCTCTTTAACTCCTTTTTGAGCCCACCCTACAAATGCAAAGTTGGTGATAAAACTTTTCCCTATAAATCCAACTATATGGCTGCATATTTATTCAAAGTTCTTGGTCACCACATGTGTGAACTTTGAATCTCAAATCTGATTTTTAAACTTACATGCAAAGAGGTATTTAACTCCTTATTGGTTCAACACTTTTAAATAAAAAGGTGAGCCTCATTTTAGATGGTCATCCAAGTATTACTTTGCATTAAGAAAAGTTTTAGCAAGTCCCATTTTTCATGTCTTTGCCACACATATGAACTCAAACCTTAGTTTTTATTCATACACATTTTTGGGACTTTTACACAACTGAGGCCTAATTCCCATTTTCTTTAGATTAGCTCGTGCATGTCCATGGTCCCTAGTTTTCCCATCCGTGTTAAGCAATGTCCCGAGTAGGGTCTCGCTCACATTCTTCTCAACGTGCATCACATCAATCGAATGATGGACGTCTAAGTCTTTTCAATATAATAGCTCCCAAAAAATCGATTGCTTCTTCCACATGTCATCTTCGGCAGTATTTTTGCAGTTCCTTTTTAGCTTACCAGGGACAACATGGATATCCTTGACCATTTCATAGACTTCATGACCTGTGACATCGGGTGGAGGATGCCTCTTCTCAGTGTTACCATTGAAATTATCCTTCATACTCCAAAATGGGTGCTTCATTGGAATGTAATGTTAATGTCCCTTGTACACTATTTTTCGTGACTCGCTCAAATACTGTGAGTCTGTTTCTCTGAAACAACGTGGACATCGGAAACCTACTTTCTTACTCTGTCCGGACAAGTTACGTGCCGCTGGAGAATCACTAACTGTCACAAATAAAATGGCTTTGAGACCAAAGTACTCACGCTTGTGCTCATCGCAGACCTGCACTCCGTCGTTGTACCACCTTTAGATCTTCAACCAGAGGCCTGAAATAAGTGTCGATGTCATTCCCAGGTTGTTGTGGCCCCGATATTAGTCTTGACATCATAATATATTTCCGTTTGTTGCACAACCAAGGAGGAAGGTTCAAAATCCTTAGCACAATTGGCCATGTGCTATGTGTGCTACTGTTCAAAAAAGGATTCATGGCATCGATGCTCATTGCGATCCTAATATTCCTCGGATCAATGGCAGGATTTCATGAATCAATGTTTCGCCATTCTGTGGCATCAGCAGGATGTCTTATCATTCCAACATCCTGCTTATGCTTCCCTTTGTGCCATCGCAACAATTCTGACTCCTTGTTTGCAAACCAACGCTTCAAACTAGGAATGATAGGAAAGTACCAAAACACCTTTTTAGGTCCGCTTTTTCTTCTGTTTCTGTTGCAGTTCTCATCATCACCATCGTCTTTCCTATGATTGAATTTGTCGAGTCCACAAATAGGGCATTTATCGAGGTTTTCGTACTCAGGTCCACGATATAGAATGCAATCATTCTTGCACATGTGGATTTTCTCCACCTCCAAACCCAGTGGACAGATTATTTGTTTTACCTCATAAACTGTCTTAGGGACTGCGTTGCCTTGGGCTAACATGTCCTTGAGGAGTGTCAACAATTCCTTAAAACTACAATCACTCCATTCATTGCTCGCCTTCAACTGGAAACGTTTCACCATCGCAAACAGTCTCGTGTACTAAGCCACACAACCATGATACAACGGCTTCTTCGAGTCTTCGATGATCTTCTTGTACTTTGCAAGTTCACCATTGCTGTACTGATCATCGTCTTCATGTCTCTCAACATTGCGTACCATCTCCTCTATGTTATGCACCTGAAATTCAATGTCGTCATCGGTGAACCCTAATATATCTGCCTCGTCCACATCATCGTCGTGATCTTCTTCCACACTGGTAGGGACCTCCCTCTCCATATATGAATCTCTCATCTCTGCTTCATTACGTCCCTCCTTCCCATGTTTGTTCCAGCATGATAATCCAACATGAATCCATGTGTGATCAATTTTGACCTCAACACATCATTTGAGTGATATCTCTTCTCATTCTTGCAATGTTTACAAGGACAACAAATAGTCCCTCTAATGTTGTCCAACATGTCTTTCTTCGCGAAATCGATAAATGCATCTGCCCCTTTGATATACTCATTGCAAAGGCGCGGCCCGTACATCCAACTTTGATCCGATTACATCTACGTACAAAAAAGAAGATCTAAATCAAAGAAATTCGAAGCCACTGGTAGTCAAGATCTAAAGGGTTAAAAAATAGTAAGGGGCAAGAGAGGACGAGAGGACTAACCCTTTGTTTTAAGGGCCACTGATAACAACCGCAAGATTTTTAGAAGGGCACCTCCATAGAGGGAAAGAAACGTATAGAACAGGGCAAGAACAGGGCAGATCAGACCGCCACTGTTCTTCCATAGCTGGGAGCACGTGCATACGAAATCGAGATGATCCTTTGCAAAGGCGCGTCTCTCTAATTTAGGAATGGGAGACGCTGATTACAGGAGACAAGCACGAAGGAGAGTGCGTCTCCTTATCTTTCATAATAGGAGTCGAGCTGTAGGAACGTGCGTCTCCCTTTTGTCAGAGAAGAGGGCGCGCCTCGGATATTAACTTATCTGAGGCGCGCCTTGCAGAAGGTCGTCTCCTTTTACCCTCCATCGAGCCGGTTCTGATCCTCGCTGATGCGGGCGCATCTCGTTTTTTCAAGATTGGAGACAATCGCCTTTGCGCTCGTCTCCGATCTTTGTCTCCGATTTGAGGTTCTTACGTAGTGTGAACAAAACGTCACGGCGTGAGATCGGGACGGAGTGCCCAAGAAGGACCACAATAAGATTATAGCGTGAAGGACATATGCTTTGCTAGGTACAGGGACGATCCGCGGAGAGGGGACGTGGGTGACGCTCGTCGATCTCCACATCCTTCTCGGTGAGGTCTCAAAACCTCCGCTGAACCTCAGATTCAGAGACGTTCTCTGTAGACCCACGCATAGGATTGCCAGGCTCTGTATATTACCACATGGTTGTGAACCCGGGCCCGAAGAGGCCGGATCCTTTGGTGAATGAAGGTCCGCAGGATGGCCTCCCTGCTCAGCCCTTCCGCCTGTAGCGCCTCAGCTTGTTCCAGGATAACGGCGACCCGTCGCCTGTACTTATGAGCAACCCCCCATTGCCATTGCTCCCTGGCAGCGGGCGGCTAGCCCGTGAAGGGTGGGAACGCCGGGCCGTCGTTGTGGATGTAAAACCAATCTTGGTGCCGGTTCTTCACGGACTTTGGGAGCGGGAGGTCGAAGTACCACGGGTGGGCCCGCCGAAGCTGATTACAAGCACCATTGACCGCCGGAATAGGAGAATCCGCAGAAGATAGCCGCACCCAAAAGAAACGCCTCCACAACTTGAAGTGGCGTTCAATCCCCAGGAACGCCTCGCACAACGTGCATAAGACGGCGGCATGGAGGATCCCATTCGGCTTCAAGTGGTGAAGCTCCAAGCCGTAGTAGAAGAGGGCGGCACGAAGGAACTTGTGCGCCAGAAGCCCCAGCCCGCGAAGGTGGAAGTCGATGAAGCTGACAATCTCACCTTCGCGTGGTGCCGGGACCGCCTCCCCAGACAAAATGCGGATCCGATGAAGCTCCGACGCCGAGAGGATCCCCCATTCACCTAGAAAGGAGAGGCGGTCGACAATGACGTGGGATCTCATCCAGTCTGACATGATCAACGATGAAGAAGATGAAGAGGAAGAAAGAGAGCTGCTCGAACTCTTTCTCAACTTCTCGTTTTCTCTAACTTACAAAGGCAAAATTTGAAGAGGAGCAGGAGCGCGAGAGGAACAAAGAATGAGGGCGACGGTAAAAGAAAGACCCTGTGCCCCTGGGATGGTTTATGTAGTATGCCCGCAACGGTTACAAGGAGAGGAACCAGGGCCCACGAACGCGTCCGCCACGCAGTAATGCCACCCACTCGCGAGATAAGCGCACACCTCCCAAAATTTCAGGGATGATGCCTGCCATAACTTCGGCTAGACCGACCCGTCTCTTCAATGTTCCTGACGATTTGAAGAGCCATGCGCCATTTACCCTTCTCCCAACCGCCTCTCCACCACGACCCCTTGCCTACCTTTGCCACAATATCGACGGGCTGAACGAATCGAAGGCCCAGGTAAGTAGGTAAGTTTTTATGGCCCACTTTTGGGTCCCGATCAAGGTTTGGGTTCTAAGGTATACCTGCTATGCAGGTCGAAAGGATCGCCTGGAAGGAAACCGAGGGAAGGACAGGCGATGCGAGATGGCCATCAATGGCGCACTCGGGGGCTCCAACGCCCTCAACATCTCTATGTCTGATATCTGAGTCTTGTCTTGTCAACTCCCGGTAACCCCCCAAAGGGTCGGCATCGAGCCGCCCGGGCCCGTGAATGGGTCGGGACCCGCACGAGTGTACCAAGAGGGATCTTACGGAACGCGAGCACGAAACATGGATCAGGTCAACCTGATTCCCCCATCCTCGCTGAGAGGCAGTGGGATTCCACTTGGATTCACCCGTTAGGTTGCTCACCGACCAAGGAACTTGACCATCGAGGTAAATTCCCGTCTGTGTCAACCCCTCCAAACCTGCGAATGGTTTGTGGGCGGGGAGCAAAGCAGATTCGCAAAACGAAACAAGCCCGACCCGCGGAGGGAGGGCTTGGGTCTATCGAACAACCCAGAGTCACAATGGGCTCGGCGCCCAAGGCTTTGAGCTCGGTAATAGCCACGAACCAAAACGAAACAATGATCTCACACAACTTACGTTTTCTCTTATCCTTTTTAGACCCTCCGACACGCACGAGAATATGCCTCCGATCAATTCAGAAGGAAATCAGTCGAAGGACCGAGGGCTATTGATGGGGCAACGTACCCAGGATACCCAAGAGGCAACAGGCTAGCCAGTCACGAGGGGACACGTGGCTCCACAGACCCCAACCTAGGGCTCGGACTCAGGACAATGCAACCAAAATACTCAGCCCCAAGGAGCAATCCGACCGCCTCGGTCGTAAGAAACATCCGACCTTCAAGCCCGGCCAGTGAGACCGGAGCGAACGGCAATCCAGGGCTAGAGCCCGAACCGAACATAGAGGAGAGGTTTAAATGCAAACGTGATGGAGGGGCAAAAGGAATTCAAGAGGAGTGGGAGGCCACATGTGATAAGACAAGCACGACGCCGGGCCATCATCACTATTCGTCCCGTTCTGATCGGTGCAGGTGTACAGATACGAAAATTAACGTAGACCGTAGACTAGACGGGAGCAGGTCTACTCATTGCTCCTGCGCTACATTGGGCCGCCTTAGGTGCTGATACACCATGTAAACCCCACCCCATTTATGATGAGTCGGCGGGTAGGTATAGGTATCCGGTCTATTAAAGGGGAGGCTCGGAACCTTCCCTGGCACGGCGAACACAGATCACGCACATGCGACACTTAGTCTTTCTCCTCGTTCTCGCACGCAGGACAACCTCGCTTGTAATTCACGGTTCCTCGAACTGCCGGAGCTAATACAAGACCGACGAACACCCCAGAGTGGACGTAGGACACGTTGTTTGTACCAGTATAAATTATTTACTTTATTAGCTAGCCATCCAGATATAAAACGCGCTGTGAAATCCCACTTTTGATAATAATCTTTCTAGCTGATGTTCAGTTCAAAAAGGTTATTCCAAATTCAAACTCTGTCGTGTAATAAAGCAAATGGTACCTAAAATGGGTAAATCAAATCAAATTTTAAACCCTGCATCCAACAACATCAAATATAAAGTTGAGTTCAACAAAAGGTCCTACTTGTAGCTAATATCCTCTCTGCAAAGTGGATGAAATTTGAAAACCATGAGAGCTTCAAATTCAAAAATCAAATTTAAACTTCCATGTCAACCTTGCAAATTTTGAAATCTGAAGCCACATTTGAGTTTCCCATATCAAACCTAACCTTGATGCCAAGTTCAAGTAAATTTGTAGCTGGCTTGCTAATTTAATTGGAATTTGGAAAATTAGAGAGGGGAGAAGTGGACCCCATATGTCAGCCACAGAGAAAACAACCGCCTTCGTTGGCAGCCAAGCGCGTGCCACCTCCTGCTCGCCGCGCCCCGAGCAAACTTACCTCTCCATCTCGTGCTAAGACCGTCGAGACGTTGTGTGAAGTGATCATCACGCTCCTGCCACGTGAACCAGCCCCTCACTCGCCTCCGACACCCCCTGCTCAGCTCCCGCGCTAGACCGCCCTCGGTTACCCTCTCGGTTCCTCGGCGCCCCAACACTCTGAACCATATCTGGCCAATGTTCCACAGCAAAAAGGACTTCCTAGGTGCTCGAAACTCTGGTGAAAATCCCTCCTCTTTTCGTTCACTACTGAGGAAGAATTTCTCTGTTTACCGCAAGTGTGTTCATAGAACCGAGCTAATCAAGTTTCCAAAATTCGTGGTGTTTAGTCCATCACAGCTTATGCCGAGAGAAACACAAGTTCTAGACTTCCCTACAATCCTCTAGGATCAACAAGCACCGAAAACCATTAATTATAGGTTCTGTTCTTCAAATTTTTGGAGCCGCCACCGGATTTTGCCCTAAGTCGCCGGTGAGCTCGTACTTGCAGCCCGTTTGGAGATGATTTGGATTGATATCGGCGATCAGTGTTCTACCACGGATCTGTAGGAAGAAGAACCGAATGATTTTATCCATTGTTGTGCAAGTTTGACGTTGCCGGAGTTGCACCGACGCCGTCGCTCGTCGTGGGCTATGTTCCGATGACCGGTGGCCGTCGCCGACACCACAAACGAGTTTCGCTTAGTCCCAAACCCACAAGAGGCGAGTTTTAGCCCCGGGGAAGCACGGGATCCCCGGTCCAGTGAATCTCACCGGAGAGCGCCGCCGCTCGGGCGCCGCCAGCGCGAGGTTGAAGAAAACCTGTGGGGCCTGCTGTCAACGATTAGAATTTCTCCTTTCATTTCTAGATTTTTCTCAAACTTCAAACCCTCATAACTTTGTGTAGGAAAGTCCAAAAATCCTCAAACAAATTTCTTTAGAATCCTCTTGATGAGCAATATCAAGAGGTGTATCATAATTTGTATGAAAATCCCTAGATTTGCCTCATTAATTCCTTTAAATAAAATTTTAGGAAATTAATTCTAGGAGTTCTGCTAAATAGAAAATTCTCACATTTGCCTAGGATTTCAATCATAAATCCCCTGATCTCCAGTTAAAATTTCAGCATCATTGGACTTTATTTAGTGGGTCTAATGTTGTTCAAATTGCCTAGGTCCTTGAAAAATTGGAAAAACAACAGAAACTATTTTCAACATTTCCTCCAAACTTGTAAATTGGATATAGCTCTGTAGGAAGTTCCAAAAATGGTGAAACCAAATCCTATAGACTCATAATACTCCCAAGATTCCGAAAAATCCTAAATTGGAGCATGCCAAAACCCTAGAATTCCCTTAGGAATTCAGGAGAGCCAAATAGCTTAGAGAATTCTTTAGACCATATTCTCCATCAATTTTATCTGAAATTTTGCAAGCCATACCTCTGTATGATCTATTGACTACTGTAAAAATTTCAGAGAAGTCTAAAGTCATGTTCTCCATTTTTTTGTTGTTTCCTTCCAACTTCCTACTTATGTCCACTACAGAGCCATTGAACTTTACTCCAAAAAAAAACTTCCACTGCCCAAACTAAATTTTCCTCTGTTTCTGTCTGAGCCATTTTTAAGTCGTACAACCTTTTGTTTTATAATTCTCTCGTATTATAAATTTGTGCACATTCATATCGGTAGGAAACACGACGAAAGAGTTCGACGAGGCAATCGGTTCAGAGCAGCAAGTTGAGGCATTACTCGTCGACAAGCTACTGAATTTTATTTAAGATAAAACCTGCAGCAATATAAGGCAAGCCTCGGTTTGCATTTAACAGCTTTTAGATATATTTTACTTTGTATCACTTTTATCGGTCTTGTGTGTATTGTGCATTAGGTCAAGGGTGATTGACACTCCAATTGTATAACCTATAAATCCTTGGAGTAGGAGGGTAG
This sequence comes from Neostapfia colusana, assembly GCA_030760725.1. Taxonomy (NCBI): domain Eukaryota; kingdom Viridiplantae; phylum Streptophyta; class Magnoliopsida; order Poales; family Poaceae; genus Neostapfia; species Neostapfia colusana. Next base: position 50,403,953 of record JASWHV010000006.1, on the reverse strand, counting down.
AACAGGTTATCATCGAGTAGTTTCTGCTAGGCGTAAGTTGTATAGAAATTGGTACAAGTCGGTAGTTGGAAGCTACTCGCGAGGCTAGGAATTTGGTTCAAAGGGGTATGATTCTAGAGAATGAGTTCCCTGTAAATGGAAATTGATACTGAGCAGGTCGTAGGGCCAGCAGGACGTAGGGACCTGATAGCAGTAGCCCTGCTCGTGTCGGTTAAGGACCGATTCGTATGCCGCCCTGTTGAGCAAGTTTGAACAGTACCAGATGCATACTAGATATATGGGGTCCGGGAAACCGATGTAACTCGGGTACTCTCGTGTCGAAACTTATACCACCGTCCTTTGGGGGTTGGTGTCAGAGGTGTAAACCTACTAGCGGAGCAACGTCGACGTGTCCCGGGTAGTAGGCCTTCTGATGGGCCGGTAGAACTGGTTCGGCATTGGGGTGACGGATGAAAGGTTGCTACATACGACGTGTGTGAAGTAGTCGGTAAGATGCTTCCGATCGGGCATATGTATCGTGTGTACCGGGTGTGTACTTATTCGAATCGTCCCTCGTGGTTATTGAGTACCACTTGTTCACTTAGTTGTAACGTAGTAAGTATTTCCATATGAATAGAGATGAATCATTGCTGTTCTGAAATTCACAAGTTCATTGTATTGCAACTATATATGCTATAGATGTAGAGCTTACTAAATTTATATTCCACTTTGGGCAAAACAACATCGGGATGAAGTGTTTCTTGTTTGATTGTGGATCTAAGATGTTGGGATGCTCAGGGCATATGAATTTGCTGCTGTAAAACTACTAATAAGGATGTACTTTTAGGCGAGTCCCTAATGCAATAGCTGCAGTCCCACTTTATAAGATCCTGCATTAGAGTTCTTATTTAGTGTAGACGGTTAAGCCTTGCTGAGCTTTCAAGCTCACGGTTGCAGTATTAATGTTTTGCAGGTTGGATTAGTTTTGCTATGAAGACGGTTGTTCAGTGAGACATCGGACCTTACGGGTCATAATCTCACCGAAAACCTTGCCGCTGCCTACACTCTTCTTGAAGCTAGTGAGAAGCGTCCGCGGGCTGGGTGTCTTCTCTTTTACGTTGTTAGGACCGAGAGTGCGTGTCTATGTATATTCCTCTGAGTGTACCTTCATGGTACATTATGTTGTAAATGATATTATTTTGAGAAATAAAAGACTTTGTATGTTTATGGTTTATTTTCGTGTATGCCGTTGGGTGCCGCATCGGACGGCACCACCCAATGCGATTCCTAGAGTGTGGACCCGGAGGGGTTCCCCACACGTGCAGCATTCGATTACTCGCCGGTGGTGAAAACACCAACACTAAGAAATCCACATCAGGTTACATATTCACCGTCACGAATGGAGCTATTTCGTTGAAAAGCTCCAAACAAACCATCACTTCATCGTCTATGATGTATATCGAGTTTGTTTCTTGTTATGAGGCCACTGGACAAGCGATTTGACTTAAGAAATTCTTAGACGGTTTAAGAGTGGTCGACAACACACGTAAACCACTTAAGTTATACCACAACAATGAGCCCGCAGTATTTTACTATCATAACAATAAGTCGAGTGGTACTGTCAAACACATCAACAATAAATTTTATGCTGCGAAGAATCCTGGATCACATCATAAGTCTTGAGCATATAAGTATCAAGCGATGCGTGCAGATCCGCTAACAAAAGGCCTTCCACCCAGCGTGTTTAGTGAACACGTAACCGGTATTGGTTTAAGGGAGAGACTGTGATCATCTGGGTATTTAGGGGCCAAGTAAGAGTAAGGTTCATCTTCTAAGTGTAAGATGTATTGTGGTCTTCGAGACCAACAGTATGTAAATGACTGTTGTGATGCATCATGCTCTATATGTCAAGCATGAGGAAAAGAACACTATGTTTGGTAAGTAAGTGAGACCTGACTTCAATGGGGAGAATGTTGGAGTGTGAACACAGGAGTAATAATTAGCATGTGTCTCAATTTGAAAAGACACACCCCACCAAATGGTCATGGCCCTGATCAGAGAGACATGTCCATTCCTAAAGGGTGGGAGGCCCCTCTTGTGTCCCTCTAGAAACTATAAGTATGTGGTAGTGGTTGGCAATTTAGAAAGAGTGTGCAAACACAACCAATACTACAATCAGAAGTCCGATCAATTAGAGAGGAAAAACAAGGGGAAGGCTTCCCGCTTCATGCGTCCAAGGCTCTTGTGCCATCAACTCCGGCGTGCCCAAGCCTTCTTTGTGATCCTTGCCTTCTTCCACATGATGGCTGCATCGTCAAGTACTGGTGGAGGAGAAGGTATTCCTATGTTTTGTGTTGATCAAGAGATTAGCGGTTAAATATTGTAAGATATCAGTTTATATACTTCATGTCTGTATAATCCGAAATGATATAGGTGGCGTATTCAGTAAGATTTTATCAGTACCCTTATTTTTGTGCTAATGTAACTTCATTGCAGTGGTGCATGTGTCCGATGTGGTCTCATTCTGTCTTTTCTGCAAGAAAAGGGCAAAACCAAATTCAAAGTGTGCGTATTTGCTCTGTACAGTTGCCAAGTGCCAAAATTAAGTGACTTGTCTCACCTGTTGGTTACAAACTACAAATTACTCCAAGGCATAATTCAGAAAAACGTTGAGCTAGCTGGTCGTGATTAAGGAGCACACTAGCATGTAACATAAAAAATTCTTGAAACCCAAACTCCAAACGAATGGACACCGTGCATGTGCCAAATTTGAAAGTTTTAACCATAATTTGAATTTGAAAGAGGAAAACACAAAAAGAAAAGAAAAAGAAAAGGAGAAGAGGACTTTTGGGCACAAATCCGGAGCAGCCCGCTAGCCCTCTCCTCTCTTTCACTCACTGCCAGCCCTGACCCACGCATCAGTTTCTTCCCCTCCAACCGATCCCGTTCTGCCCGCGCCGATCGCTTGCAGACACCTTCGAAATTCGCACGATCAGCCCATGATCTTGGCCTCCCCATGCCCATTCCGCACGCACGCAACTTCCCTCGACCCCAGCTGCGATTTAAACCCCGAGAGCCTCCCCCATTCCCCACCCCACCCCCACCCCCCCCCCCCCCGCTCGGCCGTTCTTTGAACTCGGTGAGTATCGCCGCCAATCCTCAAAATTCTTCTCGACCGTCGGCGTTTTATTCTGTCTAACAAGCCTCACTCCTTCACAGCATCGTGCGCAAGCCGTAGGCCTCAACTCCAGAACAAATCCACGTCACAAAACGCGACGTCGACGTGCGCCGGTAAGAGCTAGCCACAGATCGCCGCTGAACTCCTCTAAAACCTCATCATTGATCCCTCCTAACCCTCGGTTCCCCTTCGCCTAATCGCAGAAAAGCTCGACGACCCAAAATCTTGGAAGAAGCCGGACCCGAACGCCCTCCAGAAAAAGCTCGCCTACGACAGCAGCACATCACCGTTGCTGAGCACCCTCTGGACTCTTCGTGTTCAAGAAAACCACCTAGGTGAGTTCCCCTACTCCACCTCCGTCGATCTAGGCAAAGAAATTGGAGTTTTAGTGAGCGTAGACGAATTTCCGAGCCGCTCCGGCGAGATCGCCGATGGAGACCGCCATGCGCTGCTGCACACCTTCGCTGCCGCCGGCCGGAGCGACGTGGCTCGCTGTGAGGCGTTCATTTTAAATCGTGCGGCCATGAATAGATCCCACCGTACCCCTTCGCGTTATGATCTGAGCCCTCCGTTTTAAATCCGACGGCCCACATCAACCCCGCCTTAATACATCTGGGAATTTTGCGGGCTACCCCCTGGCGCTTTAGAAAAGTTTGGTCTAGCCCTGGAATTTTTGGATCTACCCCTGGGTTTTCTAGAAACTCTGCAAACACGTGTAATTACTTATTCTAGACCCTGGATCTTTCTAGAATTATGGAATTTCATTGGGAAAATGTGAAATTAGTCCCTGTAATCATTTTTTAGTGGAGATTAACACTGAATTAAGAAATTTGGCCCTGATATTAGTATTAGAAAAGTATTTTAATCATGCATTAAGTCATAATTGAACTTTAGGCCTTAAAACAAAATAAAATAGTATATTTTGAAATATGAAATTCATATAAAATTTATTCAGCAGCAATTATTCCCAAAAAATGACTCCAAAATAATATAAATTTTTAGGAAAATCTTGAATATTCTGTTTTTGGTTATTTAAAACAATATATATTCTGCAATAATGTTTAATCGCCTGTTTTAATAATGAAAATGTAATTCTATGCCTAAAAACAAACATGAATGCATATTAGAGGATATATAATACTCTAGGAAGAATTATAAAGGATTTAGGTGCTAGTTAGAATCTGAAAATTTCATTTAGAACTAGAAAAATTCTGTTTTAGGCTGAAATTGTATGGATTAGGAAAAGTCATTGTTTAAAAGTTATTTAAAGCTATGGAAATCTTATTGAAGCTGAAAATTTCATTATTAGGTGTAGTGTTAATCCTGAAATTAAATTAGGAGTAGTATACAACTTCAAAATATGCATATAGGTACATGTATAACCTTTGAAGTGCATAATTAGGTTTGAAATGAAGATAAAGGCAGTATATATCCATATATAAACTTCAAAACTTAACATGATTATGATATAAGAAGATAGATGACTGTTTCATCATGAGCATCCAAAACTAAACATATATATATATATATAGGTCATATATTTAATACCTATAGTATAAAATAGCAGAAAACAAAATGAATAATGGTGTGGCTTTCGCATAAGAAATGTAGATGCTTAATTAACATATGTTTTAATGCATGTTGACTTGTTTGGATTGATTATGTTGGATGAATTTTTATGGTGTATTGTTGCATTTGTTTTATGTATGTTTGCACGAGTAGAACCAGCCCCAGAGCCGGTTCTAAACCTTCAAGAGTAAGACTTCCCCATTCCTGAGCACCCCCAAGAAGAAGGCAAGTATCCTTGACCAAGTGCTCCTATTTTAGGATATTAGTTATAATTACTTGCATAATTGTTATGAATTATGGAATCCAATGTTAATGCTTTCCTAGATTTCCATGACTTGTCCTTGTAACCATGGTGGGGTTATTATTAGTATAGAAATTATTACTCTTTATGCTCATCTATGCTTAGAGTTTGGGAAACTTGGGAGATGAAATGCAAATTTGATTATCCATCATTGAATGGAACTTGATGACATGTTGTAGACTTAGGAATCTAGGCAAGCTGGATGAACTTGGTTGGTGTTGTGTGCACGAGAAATTGGGTTAGTGTTTAGTGCTTGCCTGGGTTCTAAGGACCGGTTCATGGAGCCTTTAACGGCTTTACCGTGCCACCACATGATGAGATGGGGCAGCTTGACCAATTAATTAGGTGTATTTCCGACGTAGTATGAGTGCTTAAAAGGTGCGGGGAATAGGAGTCAGCTGGACTACCTTGGGAACCACAAGGCTCAAGAAGAGGCCACTATAGCGGAGGTTGTAGCCTCCTTGATGCTGTTAGGGTTTAAACCTCAATGGGCTCATGCTAGTCGCGAATCCCACTATAAAGGTCTCGTAGTGATCTCCTGGCTACACACCTAGGAAGTGTGAATGTGGTAGGTGACCACAGGCAAAATGAAGGTTCATTTAGTACACCCGGAAACGGGGAATGAAATTACTACTTATGGGTAAAGAGGTACACACTCTGCAGAGTTGGAAAACTGTCATGACAGTCGTGCTCACGGTCAAGAGCGGCTTGGACTTCTTCATGATTAGTGGATTATGAAGTGAAAGGTTGGGAATGTTAAGTGGGAAGCTTAACATTGATGATGAGGTTATGGGAATGGGATTATCTCATTTATGTAGTAATATAGGTGCTAAATAAAGCTAAGATGTTAGGATAAATGCGTAGTGCTAAAAAACATGAAATAAGCCTACCCTTGTCTTGGCCTTCATGCCATTTCTTTTCCCACACTTGCTGAGTACCTTAGGTACTCAGGCTTGCCTTTTGTTGGATTTATTTGGTGATCAGGCCATGGTGAGGGTGTGGGGTACAATCAAGACGACATCGACCCGGAAGACTTCTACTAGGCTTGCGGAATTCCCCAGGCAACGCCTGTGATGTAGCTCCACAAGAATTCATTTCTACTGCGTTGTCTTGGATTGTATCGAGTACATTTAAAGTTGTTTATGAATACTTATTTGTAATATTTGATTATACGATGTGCTTGGCTTGTATTATATGATGTTTCACGATTCTCGTCACATGTATGAGAAAACAGATCCTGGCATACATGTGAGAATTCATTCGGTTTGTCTTCATGAAAACCGGGTGTGAAAAAAGTGGTATCAGAGCCAGGTTGCTCGTAGGAACGCAAACCTAGTTAGAAATGGACGCATTAATGATATTATGTTTCTAAAAACTATTTTACAAAAAGTGTGTTGTGTTAGTGTGTTATTTATTTATTGTCCTCTTGTTCATTTGTTACCTAACCTTATCTATGTTCGAAATGGAGTATTTACTTACTTTATTTCTTACTTGGTTTTTAAATGTTTCATGTTTTAGATGGTTCGCACACTATGTATAGCCTGTAAGTCCACCGGAAGATGAATTCCTCGACACAAACTGGCTGCACGTACTCTGGAGGATGTGGATAACCCCGCGACGTACCACACTCACGGGGGATCCACAGGAGACATGGTGCAGCGTCTTCGACTTCTCCTCCGCAGTGCTGGCTACTCCGGCAAGTTAGTAGTGTACTACAACACTACTAGAGTTACTCGTGCAGAACGCGAGGAATGGATGTCTGAGGCCAGGATCTACCCTGACAATAAGTTGGTTAAGATACATAACTCACCAGCATGGAGATCCACTGTGGCGGAGGCAGAAAAAGATGCCACCTGGGAGGCGATCACTTGCAAAAGCTACATCAACCGTGGTCATCTTGAAAGGACAAACATATGTGTACTCCACAATGATAGAGTGGCACGGCTGAGTTCACACATGAGCCAGTCCAGGAGGGTTGTACAGGCGCCCAGATGAATTTGAGCCTGGATGATGTAGTTAGCCTCAGTACTAGGCTATAGGACTGCCAGCAAGAGCTTAAGGATGTACGTGGTCTCCTGAAGAAAACAGTCTATACATCGTGGCTACATGAGGATGGGGAATGGGGAGCAGAGTGAGCTTTACGTGTCAGATGGCGACACGTGGACTCCTGACTCTCCAGACAACAGGGCAACCAAGCGCCCTCGCACTTCACCACCACCTCCGGAGCCACCCAGAGCTGAGTCAGGGGCTAGTAATCCAGAGGATGAAGATCAAGACCCTCAGGAGAGGGAATACATGTTATGAGTCATTTAGAGTTGGTTCCTTTAATTAGTGATATATCGAGTAGTAGTGTCATGGACTTATGCATGTTTAATTTTCTTGTGAATGATTGGTGTGTGACGTGAGTTGTTGAAGCCATGTGCACTTGTCTGCAACCTCATTGTTATGTTTTAATTTGCTTTAATTATGGATTATGTGATGTTAGTTGTTGAGGCCTTATGTGATTGTCCAAACCCTCTAAATTTCTGTTGTCCCAATTTAATTTCCTGCATATAAACATGCAAAGCTACATATATAAGTTGATATGTTTTGATTAAATTGGTATTTGGTTGAATTATAATAGATGACCGACAGAGGAAAGGGCCGTGGTGCAAATAACAACGACAACGAGGCTGCGGATTTCCCTCTTCCTGGCTGGCATGGAAGAGGTGGTCACCGAGGAGTGGCTGACGCTATACAACAGATGATCAACACACAGAACCGGCTCATCCAAAACGTGACCCAAGTGGTGGACAATATACAGCAAGCTCCACCACCAACGGCTGTACCACGTCAGCCGAGGTTGAGTGAGTTTCTTAGCACTCAACCCCGAGGTTTGCAAGTGCCACTGAACCCTTGGATGCCGATGACTGGTTGAATACTAACGAGAACAAGTTAAAGATAGTCCAGTGTCAGGGACATGAGAGGGTGTTGTTTGCCTCTCACCAATTGCATGGACCCGCAGGTGACTGATGGACTGCCTACACCGCAGCCCATGCGGATCCTGAAAATATCACTTGGGAAGAATTCAAGCAAAGCTTCCGCAACCACTATGTGCCAGCTGGAGAGATAAAGAACAAGAGGAAGGAGTTCCTCACTCTTATGCAAGGAAGCATGACGGTGCGAGAATACCTCACCAAATTCATGCAACTGTCCCGCTATGCACTAAGGGCTATAGAAACTGACAAGAAGAAACAAGACTGCTTCATGGTAGGACTCAACACGGAGATGCAATATGCCATGTCTTCCTATAAGTACTCTAGTTTCCAGAAAATGGTGGAGAGGGCATTAATCGTAGAGGAGAAGAGGAGGGCATTGGAGGAAGATCGAAAGAGGAAGATGACTTGGCAGGGACAATCCTCAGGAAGCAATGCTCGACCGTGCTTTGCACCGCAGCCCGCGGGGCAAATGAGCCGTCCTACGGTGCCCTACCAAGCGCAGAAGAGTTACAACCCCACCTTCAAGCCTTCCACGTCACAAATCCAGCCGCAGCGTCAGCCAATGGAGAAGCCACACCCTGCTTTTACATCTAGGCCAGCAGGACAAGGTCAGCAGAATCCACCCCAAAAAGGTCAAGCGCCTAAAGCTGGGGTGCAGTGCTTCAACTGTGACGAGGTTAGACACTATGCTCACAAGTGTCCAAAGAAGAAACCCCCGCAGCCACAACAGCAGAACTTGATGCATGGAAGGGTGAATCATGTGACCATATGGAGGAATCCCAGGATGCGCCAGATGTGGTGATTGGTACGTTTCCTGCTAATTCCCACATTTCTACGCTTCTATTCAATTCTGGTGCTACCCACTCTTTCATTGCTAAGGAATTTGTTAGAAAGCATGATCTAGCAACCATAGAAATGAACCATATGCTAGCAGTAAATTCTCCAGGAGGAGAAATGAGAACAAGACAAGTATGTGTCTAGACATTAACGGGGTAGTGTTTTCCGCAAACCTCATAGTGATAAACTCACAAGGGATAGATATAATTTTGGGAATGGATTAGTTGACCAAACATTAGAGTGTTATTCATTGTTCGACGAGAACGGTGAAGTTAACCCATATGAGTGGCACCAAGGTCTTGTTCATAGCCGTCCAAGAACCAAGGAGGGACATTAAAATCAACCAAATGGAAACCACAGTAGAAGATATAAGAGTGATAAATGAGTTTCCAGATGTCTTTCCCGAGGAATTACTAGGTATGCCACTCAATCGAGAAGTGGAATTCACGATCAAATTAATACCTGGAACAACTCCGATATATAATAGGCCTTATAGGATGGATTCCAAGCAGCTAGAAGAGCTCAAGGAACATATCCGGGAGTTGATGGAGAAAGGGTACATTCTTCCTAGTTCTTCACCTTGGGGAGCTCCAGTGATATTTGTACCCAAAAAGGATGAAACCGAAAGGTTGTGTGTAGACTACCGCACACTCAATGAGGTAACCATTAAAAACAACTACCCGCTGCCACGCATTGAGGACTTGTTTGACCAGTTAAGAGGTGTGTGTGTATTTTCAAAGATTGATCTCCGTTCTGAATATTGTTAATTGAAGATACGGCCTTCTGACATTCCCAAAACTGCTTTTGTCTCTCGATATTGTAAAGGTCCCAAAATATGAATACAAAGAAACTCTTGCTTGTACAAAGATGGTTTCATATGTATGAAAAATGGGACTTGTTAAAACTTTTCCCACATGTGATAACACACATGAGAGTTTTCTTCACACAAGCTCAAGTTTTTTATTTGAAGACTTGGACCCCAAGAGGGATCAAAAACCAAGGTGGGAAGTTCACATATGTGTGAGAAAGCTAAAGTCAGATTTTGAGAACAAATTGTTCCACTCAAAATTCAAATGAGAGTAACACAATGATTTTCAAACTGTTGTGTTCAAACTCTTGTTTGCAGCAGCTAACACAAGAATCAGATTGCATATTTGGAATCCTTAAGTCCAAATTAGGGGGTAGGCAAAGTTTCATGAATTTTGGAGATGTTTCCTACCCATTTTTCAAATGGACTTCAAGTTGTATAGGAATTCCAATTCAAATGTGGCGTTGGATGAAACTGTCCAATACTTCAAACTTTGTTCAGATTCAAATTTCCCACAATTAAATGGAGTTATTTGCCAACTTTGAGAGATGTTGAGAGGGGATAAGGGGGAAGGTGGGACCCACTTGTCATAAGCACCAAATATCTAGATTGAGTCGGTTCTCTTCTATTCCAGTCGAAGCAACCGAGACAACACCGAGACTCCACCGGGTGACACCGCGCAGCACCGAGGACACCTCCTCGTGAGTTTCTTTTGTGCTGATGAGCTGGTTTCCCGATCTCATCACTTCAGCCCGTGTTCTCTTGCCACAACCCCGAGAAACCGCTCAGTTTTCTTCTCCTCTCGCACACAGGAACAGAGCCACCGCCGCCATCCCCAATCGGTCGGCAGCCAGCTCTAGCGAGTGCGAACAAGGGCTGGTGAGTAGCAAAATGGCACCAGGGCCTCACCCTCTCCCACCTCAACGTGCCACTGATTGGTTTTCAGCTCCTATACCCGAGGACTCCGTGTTCCCGTGGTGGCCGGATGAGAACCGACGGAGAGGTCTCACGTGGACAGTGCTGCAGAGGGCCTTTCATGCCCGAGCAAGGGTACCCTCGGACGCGCTAGGACCCTGTGGTGCTCACCTCCGAAGCTCAAGGCATGCCGTGGATGACCGAGAGCGAATTCGGGAATTTTCCTCCGGCGGGCACAAACCGACTGTAACAGCCCTAACTTTTGTAAAGTTTGATGTCAACTTATGAAACAAAGTTAAGGCGATAAAAGACTATAGTTGTGTCACATGGAATGATGAACACAAATATGGACATGTGAGGGAGTTAAAAAATTTCTCTAGCCCATGCTCAACACGTGTTAACCTAGGGAAAAGAATTTCACTCCCGAAACTCTAACTCATGTGCACCTTTTTCTATGAGGAGAGTGGAGGAAATTTAAACATTATTTTGAATCTTTTGAAAGGATTCCTATTCAGATTGTTCAAAAGCCTATATGTGAGATCATAGATGAATCTCTCATGTATTCAAGAGCCTAAGTTTCAAATTTGGAGGATTTTAGGTTTCATATACTATTTATTCCGAGGATTAAATGAGGGCACGTTCAAATTCAAACTTAAATTTAAATTTTGAAACAAACAAACTCAATTTCAAAATCTGATTTCAGATTTGAGTTCCTCATAATTCTTTTGACCTATCCTCCAAGTTTGATAAAATTCGGAGCTCGTTTGCTATTTTAAATCAAAATGGGGGAAAAGAGGGAGAATTGTGGCTGTGGACCCCACCGGTCAGTCTCACAAAAATGCAAATCGACTCAGATCTGTTCTTCGTCGACGGAGAGCGCGACAGCAGCAGCTCGATGCCGGCTACCCCGATGCCACCTCCTCCTTGTTCAGTGCGTGCTGGCGAGCAGCTTCCCCGTCCTCATCTCCCCTGCCGTGCTCCCTTTCATCTTATCACCGAAGACTCAGCCTCGTTGCTTCTCCCGCACGCAGAACAGCACCCCTCTTCTTCTCCCGATTACACAGCCACCGAGCACCGGATGCTTGAGGTCTCTACAGCAAATAGCAGCGCACCAGCATTCTCTAGCCGGCTAGCACCTTCCCTCCGCCGTCCCGAGCTCACCGGCGCCTAGAAACAGAAAAGTCTCTGCTGCTCCCGTGTTAAACGTCGGAGGACATGAACTGATCGCCGTGGACAGCCCAAACCAGGAGTGATCACGACCAAGCAAGCCACCCCATCGGTGCACCTACAAGCCTAGTTGCTCACCTACGAAGCTCATCCCTAGCCATTGATCACAGAGGGAGAATTTCAAGTTTTTCTCCCGGGCGGCAGAAACTGACCTTGAGGTAAGGAATTGCAAAATTCGTCCTCAAATCTTGTTTGTTGTGTTTCAAACTTCACACACAGGATATTAACTGCCTAGCACACCTCACCCATCGATTTTAGACCAATAAATTGAGTGTAGGGTGAGGAATCCGAGTTCTTTTCGAGGGTACAGCGCTGGACCATATCGGGCGCACGGTGCCGATAGGTTTGGAGCTCTTCCCGGCTTGTTTAGACCTCATGTCGGTCTTCTACATGATCTCCTGGTGCTTTAGAGCCCAAGAACCGACCATTTGGTGTAGAATTCACCGTACAAGACCTCGCCGGAGACCTAGGGTTTGCTGTGGCCGGTGCGCCCTGTTTTCCGGCGAGTTTCAGCTGCCGGCGACCTCACCAACGTGGGGGAAAATGGGGGGCAGCCAGCAGGGGGTCCGGAGGTGGCTGGGAAGTGCCTTTTCGGGTGACCTCGCCGGAGGGGCCTGCCACTTCCCTGTTTGGCGCGAGGCTGGAGGTTAGGGATGACTAGTGGAACCCACTGTCGGCATTTAAACATTTTCCAGAATTTCCCACTTTAGTTCAAATTTTGGAGAGCCATAACTTTGTGTATCAATGTCCAAAAATTGTGAAACAAATTCTGTTGGATTCCTCTCGACGAGTACTATCCAGGGGTGCAGCCCAATGTTTATGAAAATCCCTGGATTTGGCTCATTAATTCATTTAATTTAAATATTGTAGGAATTTTTACAGGAGTTCTGTTTATTGTAAAATTACCAAATTTGGACAGAGCATTCTAACAAAATTCCTTGAACTCCAGTAAAAATGTCATAGGCATTGGACATCATTTGCTTGGTTAAATGATGTGTTCATTCCTTATGTCTCTGAAAAATGGGAAAAATAAACAGAGACATTTTCAGCTTTTTCCCAATCCTTCTAAAATCCATATCTCCGTGTAGGAAACTCCAAAAATGGTAAAACCAATTCCTATGAACTCAGAACTTTTTGTACTTCACAAAAAGTCTACTTTGCAGCATAGGAAAGCTTAATATATAGGGGCTAATGGCAGATTAGTGAAAACCACATAAGGATTTGTTGTGCTCACATGAAGCCATTTCATGAGCTAACTTTTTGCACACTGCCTAAATACCAACCATAGAAGCTGTGGTTAAATGTTCAGCTTCATTGGACCTATGGAACTTTAGCTACCATCTTTTAGAATTAAGTGTTCATATAATGGACTTAATCACATGGTGATTACTAGTATCCCTTTTCACCTAGCATTCTTCTTCTCTAAGGTTTAGATCCAACAACAGAAACCTTGCTGTTTTTTATATCTTTTAGGTGTGAGTTAACTTGTACAACAGTTTTGAATCATTTTCTGAATTGCTTTTGAATACATGTGCATAAATCATCTTAATAGCACGTGACGTCGACGTTCGACGAGGACTCGACTCTGCAGCGAGGATCTCCATCTCGTGATGAGTTTGGCGGATTCTTCGGAGGAAGACTAACTCCTAGCTTCTGACAAAACCGTTGAGCAAGGCAATCCCCGGTTTGCATATCGTTACCGTTTTAAATTTTGCTTTACCTCACCTCATGTGTATTAGAGTTGATATTGTGCATGATGTCTAGGATGTTTGAAACCCACTTGCATGGCTATTACACCCCTGAGTAGAAGGTTTAGTGTAGGCTTTGCCTCGTTGTAGATGCTAGGCTAATGTTGTAGCTAGCTCGGTAGAAGTCGAGTAGTAAAAAGCTACTCGCAAGAAAGGTCGAGTAATGGAGTTACTCGTGAGAGGTTGGTGATAGGAGCACCCTCATGAAAATGAGATGGGGACGGGGATGTTCCTGTAGTGTAACACCCCAAACCTGTTAAAGAGGAGAATTTAAAATTTTTGGACGTAATGCGTGTGGTGAAGCAATTCAAACTCAAACTGGAATTCAAATTTGAATTAAAACAGAAAAGAAAAAGGAAAAAGAAAAACGGCCAATGGGCCGAAACCCTCCTCAGCTGGCCCAACAGCCCGCGGCTGTTTTCCCCCTCCCCCTCTCCCTGATGCAGGGGCCCGCGTGTCATCTCCTTCCTCCACGCGCGCCCCCAACCGCCCCGATCTTCCCGCGCCGATCGCCGCTGCCTCGCCCGATTTCCACGCCACGAACCACAATCTTCGGCAAAGCACTGCTGCACATCTAAACCGACCCTCGCCGCCTCTCCTCATGCCTTTAAACTCCAGAAAACACCATCGTTCTCCCCGCATCGCCACGTTTTCCGCTACGGTGAGAACCGATCGTCCCCCGCCGAAAAACCTTCGGATCTCGTCGCTTTTCTCTGATCTAACAGGCTTGTCACGTTCCACCGCCGCCGGGGAGCCCTGTATATGAAGGAACCGACGTGTCTTGCGCCCTAGCTACGGCTTTGACGAGCACCGAGGAGCTGCACCAACCACCGTCGTCGCAGAGCCGAGTTCCGACCTCTCGAAGCCCGAGAAACCCCTAGGTGAGCTTCCCCTACCCTCCGCAGTCGATCTGTGTGAAAAGATGCATGTTCTAGCGTGTAGCAGCAAGGAACCGAAGCTGCGCCGGCAAGATCGCCACCCCCGCCGCCGCGTGCGCGGGCTGGCTCCAGCCAGAGCGACGTGGCCCCCTGAGGCCCGTCCATTTTAAATCGTGCGGTTCCGAATAGATCTAACCCGTACCGATTCGCGATCTAATCTCAGCCCTCCGTTTTAAATCCAACAGCCCACGTCAGCCCCACGTTATAAAGGCCAGGAATCTTATGCGCTACCCCCTGGGGATCTCGGAAAACACGAGCTAGCCCCGGAAACTTCTGATCTAGCCCGTGGACCATCAGAAATTCATATAAATTCATTTAAAATCAGTTTTAGCCCCTGGACTTAATAAGAATTAGGAAGACCTCCCTGTTTTGCAGACTTAGACCCCTGAAAATTTAGAAAATGAGAAATGGGGCCCCACTGCAGTGTGAAATTGCACATCAGCCCCTGGGAAGTATTAATTTCAGGAAATTGAATATGTGAATAGGATTTAAATTTAAACAAAGGTGTAGGTTCAGTTGAATTATTCTAACCCTATTGAAAATTGGTAGAACAATCTGAGGTCTGAATTTGGAGGGGAAATAAACTTTTAGACTAAATGAGATTGCTGTTTTGTAATTTATCTCTGAAATATACCCTTTAGGCATAAAACAAGTTTAAAATGTGGGAAAATGAATCTAAGTAACCAAAAAGGGGTAGAAAAAATTTATGAAGGTTCTGTTTAGGTAACTGGAACAGTAGAAATTTTTGTATGAATTTAGGTTGCTGTTTTATTGGTGGAAATTCATTTTTAGACTAGAAAATAATTCTGAAAATGGGTAAAAATAAATTTAAATTGATCCTCATCAGAGAGGAAGTCAAAAGATATTTTATTGGACATTTTACATCAGAACACATTCTGTTTAGGAGATATATTGTGCTATTTTAGTATTAAAGTTCACTTTTAGGTATGGAAAATAAATATGAAAATATAGGAAAATAGGTATACCTAATTAGAAAATGTCAAGTGAGGTCCGCAAGTCCAAAACTTCAAATTAAGATTTTGTAGAAGATCTGAAAACCTATTTGGAGTAGGAAGTTATCTTTTATACAAATTTCGTGGCTAAGAAGTGTATTATCCAATATAGAAAATTTGTTCAAATTGGAAATTCATATATAGTGTGCACATAGAAATATGAATATTAAAGCTAGAGATAATATATATGTTTAAAAGTGCATGTATGCTTAGAATCAACATAACTAGGGTAAACACAACACTTAAATATGTGTATGACTTTTATATGTATGCATGTGTGGTTTGCATAAGTGGAAATGTGGACTATGGATTTTGGAATGTTGTTTTCTTTTGCTATGTGTATTGGCATGAGTAGAACCAGACCCAGAGCAGATTCTCACCTTTCAAGATCAAGACTTTCCATTCCCAGAGCAGCAGGAAGAAGACAAGTGTCCTTGACCACTTTGATCCTATACTAGGATGTGTAGTTAGAATTTAATTGCATTGTCAATTTGGAATATGATGCCCAAGCTAGGAAGTTTCCCTAGATTTTTATTATCTTACTTCCTTGTAGCCTGGGTTGGGATTTATTTTATTATGTCATTCATTTATATTACTTATGCTTAGCCATGCTTAGAATGGGATAAATGAGATATGAGATCATCAACTTGTTCACCTTACCCTTGAATGAGATATTATGAATTATGTAGAGGTAGGGATCGAGGCAAGTTGGATGCTTTGGTTGGTGCTGTGTGCACGAGACTCGGGTTTATGTTTAGTGCTTGCCTGAGTCCTAAGGACCGGTTCATGGAGCATGTAACCTAGCTTTACCGTGCCAACCACATGCTGAGATGGGGCAGCTTGGCCAATTAATTAGGTGCATCCTTGGCATAGTATGGGTGTTTGGATGGTGCGGGGAATAGGTGTCAGGTGGACTACCATATGAACCGCAAGGCTCAAAAGGGGGCCACTGCAGCGGGGTTGGAGCCTCTTGTATGCTGTTAGGGGTGAAACCTCAGTGGGCCCACACCCATCGGGAATCCCTTTGTAAAGGCCTCGTAGTGATCTCCTGGCTACACACCTCGGAAGTGTGAACGTGGTTCGCGGCCACTGGCATAATGTAGGTTCTTTTAGTCCACCCGGCAACGGGGGATGAAATCACTACATGTGGGTACAGTGGTGCAAACTCTGCAGAGTCAAAACTGTCATGACAGCCGTGCTCACAGTCAAGAGCGGCTTGGACTTATTCATGATTAGAGGATGAGGAATTGGGAAGTTGAGGATGTTAAGCGGGGAGCTTAACATTGGAAATGTTGTTATGGTTACTTGATATTGATGATGGGTTGGGAGATTGGGACCATTTCACCTATGGAGTAATGTAGGTGCTTAATAAGCTAAGGTGATAGGTATTAATTGCCTAGTGCTTTAACCATGAGTCCAACCTCTCCTTGCTCTAGCCTTACATGACATAATTTTCCAACACTTGCTGAGTACCAACGGTACTCAAGCTTGCTTTTCTGTTGGTTTAAATTGCTGCTCAGGCCAACGGAATGACGTGGTGTTCAATGACCAAGACTTCGGACCCGAAGAAGGATTCTAGGTTCACGGAGTCCCCTGGGCAACGCCTGTGATGAAGCTCACAAAGACTTATCTTCCGCTGCTGTTTTATTTACATGTTATGAACATATTATCGTCCATCGAGATGTTATGCTATGTAAGACTTATTTATATTCGAACACTTGGCTTGTAATATAATGATGCTTCACTATTTGTCATCACATGTATGAGATCCTGGCATACATGTGATATTCACTCGGTTCCTACAGGATGGAGCACTCAAGGTTGGTCTCGACCTGCGATGGGTGTGACAATGCTTGAGACCACATTTGGCCTGGACCGGGATGGTAAGGCAAATGTGGAGGTTGGTTGTAGCCCCGTCTGTGTCGGTTAAGGACCGTATGTATGCGGCCCTGCTGGACAAGATTGAGCTGTACCGGATATATAGTGGGGTATGGGACCAATGAAACCGATGTAACTCGATGGACCATGATATAGAAACTCATCCTTCGAGTGGGAATGGCGTTGAGAATGCGGGAGGTGTAAATTCTTTAGCGGGCAACTTCAACGTGTCCACGTAGAGGACCATCCTGCTCGGCGTGAAACATTTTTCTATGTCAGGGTGTCGTGTAAAAGGTTGCTGCATACAACGTAATAAAGAGCTCTTGAGAGAGTCTTTCGAGGCGGGTGTATGTGTCGTGTATTCCGGGTTGTTATTGATTCGAATCACCGTCGCTCGCGGAAGAGGATTGAGCATATTTGCCCACTGCGCCGTGACGTAGTAAGAAGAGGAACTAAGTCTCTTAACTTGTTGTTTGTGGATTAATCACTGTATTGGAACCTTGACTGAAGTAGATATAAAGCCAACTAAATTTCATTTCCACCTTAGGCTAGCAACATCGGGATAAGTGTTTCTGGTTTGATTGTGGACTTCCGATGTTGTGAGGCGTGAGGACCACTAAAATGAAGGCTATAAGAATTTGAATATCAGGATCAAGTTTAGTCAATCTGCATTTTGCAAAATCCTGTTCCTACTGTCTTACTACCCCTGCATTTAGAGTTACATGTTTAGGAGTGACGGTTAAGTCTTGCTTGTCCTTAGTGCTCACGGTTGCTTCTGAGTTGTTTTTGCAGGTACCAGGATGCCTGCTATGAAGAGGGTTGTTCGGTGAGACGACGAACCTCACGGTTCGTTCAACTCATCGGAAACCTAGCCGCTGCCTTTCTTTGGTGAAGCTAGTAGGAAGCGTTCACGGGCTGAACGACTTCTCTTCGGCGTAGTTTGGGTCAAGAGTGAGTAGATTGTCCAGCTAGTTTTACATTCCGCTGCGTGTGTACAATATGTTGTAAAAGAACTTATCTTGAGTAACAAAATGGTTCCATATGTTCTTATCGTCTTTTCGTGCATGCTGTTGGGTGCCGCATCGCACGGCACCACCCACTGTGATTTCTGGGCGTGGCTCCTCACAGCGTGGTCGCATGAAAAGAATCTATTTTCAAAAACTTAGTAGTTTACGAGTGAGGAACGTATAGTATGCCCACATAAGGAGTATTATTAGCATAGTTACTTAAGGTGGCAAGCTAACAGTGTGTTATCATTCAGTATTTCAATTCTGTAAAGATGCACCTACATGGAGGTAAGAATGGTAAGGAACGCCACCGAAAGCGGATCAATTTCGGTTAGCTCTCCCATACGAGGAAAGTAGTGTTGGATGTCCCGTTCAGCAATGGAAGGGAAGTGAATATGTTTTCTAAGACTCTTCATGTCTTAGAGACATATGAAATGCACTAGCCTCCAGTGCGCAAACCCAGGGGCAAGAGGAGGAGACCCCATCGTGTGGTTTGTAACACGAAGTGTGTTCTTTAGGACTCATCATGTCCTATGAGGCATACGAAAGCGCTGTTCCACCGGTGTGCTTTATTGCAAAGGTGTGGAGCCCCCATTGGGTGGTGAATAACCCGATCATGTACCTTGAGACGTGGCTTGACTCGAGGACGGCCCGTATGGCAATGATACGGGGCGCATGTTTTTACTATGATATGGACCTGCCTGAAATGATAAACCAATGTGTGCATCATTATTGAGTGGTTTTCTGCAGGTACCTTAACCACGTTAGTACATGTCGTGTAGACAACGTTTGTGAGTGATTGTTTTAGTGCCACCATTTGAAACGTATATGCCGGTATAAAGCCGGTTAGGATTTTAATTTGGTGAGGAAACGTAGTACCGTGATATGATTTGAACTGCATGAAAAAGAAGGTTTGAAAAGAAAATGAGTAAATTTGGAGTCTAGGATTCTATTAGGGGTTAATGAACTCCTATATTGAACTAAGAGTCAATTGGGAGTATAGATTTATTCACAAAGACTTAGGAGAAACCTCCCCTATTTTCAGTAGAATTTTTGCTGAATTTAAACAGGGCATAAATTTTGTTTGGTCGAACCAATGGGGGGGAGTGATACATTTCTATAAATCTGTTGAAGTCCTATACAATTCTTCTGTAGAACTCCAGATCAGAGTCACCGTCCAAATGGACGAAATTCTCAGATGAGTGTGAACTATAAAAAACAGGACATACACAAGATGCTCTCTGGAAATTTTTGTATTTCGACCATAACTTTCAATAGAAAAATTTCTAAGGGTCAAGTAAGACACCGTTGGAAAGTTTAGGAATTATTCTACGACTTTGTAGTTCAAAGTTTCTCTTGATTTGGAGTTTAATTGTATGAAATCTTGCGGACAAAACAGCCACCTTCAAAGGAGGTGCTGTCAAAATTGTTCCAGATTCTGTCAACTTTGAAATATCACAACTTTTGATCCAGAACTGATATGAAGGCAAATAAATACTCGTTGGAAAGATATTGAAGTTAACTATAACTTTTATATTCATATTGAGACATGAAATTGCCATTCTCATATTCAGATTCTGCGATTAAGATCTATTGGTCATTCTGAACAGAGTAGTGCTTATTGCCTATGTAACTTAGGACTTGTTGTGGACAGGGATGTTTTAGACTTCTCTAAGTTCCATAACATGTTCTTGAGTTATTTTCCAGTTTTTCCTACTGTTGGAATTAAGGGTTTGGACAAACTTGTTAAAATTGGTAGATATCAGAATTGTCGAAACCCGGGTTAGATTGTGTAGTGCTGCAATATCTATGTGATGCTTTTACGGTTATGTTTTCAATTCAAGCTGAGTTTAAACTTTGAATTTTAACCGTAAATTGCTCACTCTTGCAGCATGGATTGTGCTCATTCCAGGAGTGAGGTTAGTGAGTCGAGTCACGGCGAAAGAAATTCGCCACAACAAGAAGTGCTGACATCATCAACCAGATTGGCAGAAATCTTGGCAAAGATGGCTGAGTCTCTGGATCTGTTGGTGCGACAAAGCATACGACAGGAGACACTACAGCAAAATCCCCCGCCAAGCACTTATCTGGATTTCTTAGCATGACAACCGCCGGTTTTCTCAGAAGCGAAAGAACCGTTGGAGTCGGCTCATTGGCTCCAATGTATTGAAGCCAAGTTCGATATGCTTGAGCGCGAGGAATATCAGAAGACTCTATTTGCCGCTCAACAACTCCACGGAGCCTCTGGAGCCTGGTGGGCGGAATACATCGCTACTCTTCCTGAAGGTCATCGAGTGACGTGGGAAGAATTCCGGAATGTTTTCCAGGCACGTCACGTTTGTTCGGGAATTCTTCGAATAAAGTATCAAGATTTTCTGGAATTAAAGCAAGGAGAAAGGAGTGCGTACGAGTACTTCAAAGAGTTTGAAGACTTGATGCAATACACCACTCATATGGTTGACTCGGAAGCGTTGAAGTGTGAGTATTTCTTCCGAGGTTTGAATGTCGAACTTTAGGAACAAGTGACCTTGTTCAATAACGGTATTTACAATGAGTTGGTAAATGCCGCTATCATTAAAGAAGACATGCATCTCCGTTGTGAAGCGGAGCTGAAAAGGAGTATACCTCCGGACAGCAATATCGAAGTTCCTCCGAACTATCGAGTGCGGTATTACTCGCCAGTTAGGCAACAAATTCAGCCTGTGGTGCAGCTCTCACAACCACGGCTGGAGTTGATCACTTATGAGCCTCCACCTCAACAGAAGCTATCAGAAGTTATTTGTGCAACCCTACCCCAACCAGCTGTGCACAGTTTATCTCCACCTCGTGTTAGTAGAGAGCTGAGGATTTCTGCAAAACGAAACCGTCGTGGTGCTGAACAGAGTCACACTCGTGTGTTATCTCGTCAATGCTCAGATCAGCATCATGAACTTTCAAAGAAGCATCTTTCAAAAGCTGGCAGGGTTAATTACACTGCTATTGAGGACATTGCAAAAGGCGAACCAGTTTTAGCGGGTATGTTCACTTTACATGAACAGCCCACTTTCGTGTTGTTTGATTCTGGAGCCACCCACAATTTTATTAGCAGAGACTATGTGCTGAAGAATAATCTTCCATTTAGCACGGTTAGACATCCGTTTCATATCAGCTCACCCGGAGGCAAGATATCAACAGATGAGATGGTCTCATGGGCACCTTTATATTTGGGTGGAAACATCTATCCTGCGAGCCTTATCATACTCAAAGGCCAAAGGATTGATATTATCTTGGGGATGTCATGGTCGACACATTATGGAGCTATCTTTGACATTAGCTCTCGGACTGTCCAACTGAATGCCCCAATACACGGTTGCAACACATTGAATCTTGTGGATCCATTACAACGAGTTGCAGCGGTGCATCAGATTGAAGCTCCTAAACTTGAGGATATTCCAGTGGTATGTGAATATCCAGATGTGTTTCCCTAAGACTTGCCGGGCATGCCGCCCGAACGTGATGTAGAGTTCAAGATTGAACTAGCACCGGGAACAACACCTATTTCTCGGCGACCATATAAAATGGCACCAAAGGAGCTAGCAGAATTGAAGGAGCAGCTGAAAGACCTCATGGACAAAGGTTTTATACGCCCAAGTTCATCACCTTGGGGCTGTTCTGCACTCTTCGTGAAGAAGAAGGACGAAACTTTGAGACCATGCGTAGATTATCGTCCACTGAATGCTGTCACTATCAAGAATAAGTATCCACTACCGCACATCGATATTTTGTTTGATCAACTAGTGGGTGCTAAGGTATTCTCTAAGATGGATCTTCGGTGCGGGTATCATCAGATAAAAGTCCGGGCAGATGATGTACCTAAGACGACGTTCTCGACAAGATATGGTCTTTATGAATATCTTGTCATGTCTTTTGGGTTGACCAATGCTCCGGCTCATTTTATGTATCTCATGAACTCTGTGTTCATGCCGGAATTGGACAAGTTCGTCGTGGTGTTCATCGATGACATCTTGGTCTAATCAAAGTCAGAAGAAGAACACGCTGAACATTTGCGTATTGTACTCCAACGCTTGAGAGATCACAAGCTTTATGCAAAGTTCAGTAAATGTGAGTTTTGGATAAGCAAAGTGCCGTTTCTTGGGCATATTATTTCAGCGGAAGGCATCGCTGTGGACCCAAGTAAAATCGAGCAAGTGCTGAATTGGAAATCTCCAACATCTGTTCATGAAGTGAGGAGTTTCCTTGGTTTAGCGGGTTATTACCGGAGATTCATTCCCAACTTCTCCAAAGTTGCTAAACCTATGACGGAGCTGTTGAAGAAAAGCACCAAATATGATTGGAATAATTCATGTGAACAAGCTTTTCAAACCGTGGTGAAGCATCTCACTACAGCTCCAGTTTTGGCCCAGCCGGACACAACGAAGCCGTTTGATGTTTATTGTGACGCATCCGGCATTGGTTTGGTTGTTTGTTGATGCAAGAGGGACGTGTGGTCGCATATGGATCCCGACAACTCAGCGGTCATGAGCAGAATTACCCGACGCATGACCTTGAACTAGCTGCGGTGGTCTTAGCCTTGAAAATGTGGAGACATTATCTATTAGGCAATCTAGTACATCTCTACACTGACCACAAAAGCTTGAAGTACATCTTCACACAAAAAGAATTGAATATGAGGCAGCGAAGATGGCTAGAATTGATCAAGGACTATGAACTTGAAATTCATTACCATCCGGGCAAAGCGAATGTGGTTGCCGACGCACTTAGTCGGAAAGCCCACGTTCACCATTTAGCCAGGGCTGCAGATGAAGAAAGAGAACCAAGCTTGCGCTTAGTTCCCTACGGATCGCTGTTCAACCTCGCTCTTATTCCTACAATCCGAGATGAGATTGTAGAGGCTCAAAAGAGAGACAAGGGTATGTCCTACATCCGGAGAAGAGTGGATAGCGGTGAATTGAAGATGTTCCACAAGGATGAAGAGGGTACTCTATGGTTTAACAACCGCATAGTGGTACCCCGAAACATGAAATTGCGGAGGAAGATATTGGATGAAGCACATTTATCCAAATACTCCATTCATCCGGGAAGCAATAAGATATACCAGGACTTGAAATCTAAGTTCTGGTGGACACAGATGAAAAGAGAGATTGCAAAGTGCGTATCCAAGTGTGATACGTGTCGGCGGGTTAAAGCCGGACCACTTCAACCGCTGAAGGTTCCAGCATGGAAGTGGAAAGACATAAGTATGGACTTCATCGTCGGTTTACCCATGACCAGCAACAAGCATGATGCTATTTGTGTAATCGTCGATTGTTTGACCAAGACAGCACATTTTATTCCAGTCCATACTAAATATGTGGCAAAGAAGTATGCGGAGCTGTTCATCTCGAGGATCGTGTGTTTACACGGGGTTCCCCGCACCATCGTTTCTGATCAAGGTGCGTTATTGTATCCAGATTTTGGGAGCAACTGCATGCTTCCTTGGGAACCAAGTTAATTCGGAGTTCAGCGTATCATCCGCAAACTGATGGTCAAACGGAGAGGATAAATCAGATTCTAGAGGATATGCTACGGGCATGTGTCATCAATCATGGGAAGAATTGGGATGACCATCTACCGTTAGCAGAATTCTCATATAATAATGGTTATCAATCAAGCATCAAGATGGCCAAGTATGAAGCTCTTTATGGCCGGAAGTGCCGCACACCACTGAATTGGTGTGAGTCCGGCGAGAGAGTGGTCTACGGTATTGATTTAGTGAATGAAGCCGAGGAACGAGTGCGAGTGATTCAAGCCAATTTAAAGGCTGCTCAATCTCGGCAGAAAAGCTATGCAGACAAAAGACGTCAACCTCTTCACTTCGACATCAGGGACCACGTTTATCTTCGTGTCTCTCCGATGAAAGAAGTTCATCATTTCAGAGTGAAAGGAAAGCTCGCTCCGCAATTCATCGGGCCGTTTGCTGTCACTGAAATATGCGGACCCGTGGCCTATCGTCTGAAGCTACCGATATCACTTTCGGGTATTCACAATGTTTTCCACGTCTCTCAGCTGCGAAAATGTCATAAGTACCCAACCGCAGTTCATATGGAGAACATTGAGTATCGTCAACCGGATCTCACTTATTCTGAGTATCCAATACAGATTATCGACGAGAAGACTCGCGCCACAAGAAATCGGACATTGCGATTTTACAAAGTCTTGTGGAGCAACCACACCGCTGATGAAGCCACGTGGGAAAGCGAGGAATTTCTCCATCTAAATTTTCCAGACTTGTTTGTACCATATGTCCAGTAGTTATTCTCCCTTCTTCTATCTTTTGTAATCTCGGGACGAGATTCTTTTAGGGGGGACGAATGTAACAGCCCTAACTTTTGTAGAGTTTGATGTCAACTTATGAAACAAAGTTAAGGCGATAAAAGACTATAGTTGTGTCACATGGAATGATGAACACAAATATGGACATGTGAGGGAGTTAAAAATTTTCTCTAGCCCATGCTCAACACGTGTTAACCTAGGGAAAAGAATTTCACTCCCGAAACTCTAACTCATGTGCACCTTTTTCTATGAGGAGAGTGGAGGAAATTTAAACATCATTTTGAATTTTTTGAAAGGATTCCTATTCAGATTGTCCAAAGGCCTATATGTGAGATCATATATGCATCTCTCATGTATTCAAGAGCCTAAGTTTCAAAATTTGGAGGATTTTAGGTTTCATATATATTTATTCCGAGGATTAAATGAGGGCAAGTTCAAATTCAAACTTAAATTTGAATTTTGAACCAAACAAACTCAATTTCAATATCTGATTTCAGATTTGCGTTCCTCATAATTCTTTTCACCTATCCTCCATGTTTGATCAAATTCGGAGCTCGTTTGCTATTCTAAATCGAAATGGGGGAAAAGAGGGAGAATTGTGGCTGTGGACCCCACCGGTCAGTCTCACAAAAATGCAAACCGACTCAGCTCTGTTCTTCGTCGACGGAGAGCGCGACAGCAGCAGCTCGGTGTCGGCTACCCTGATGCCACCTCCTCCTTGTTCAGTGGGTGCTGGCGAGCTGCTTCCCCGTCCTCATCTCCCCTGCCGTGCTCCCTTTCATCTTATCACCAAAGACTCAGCCTCGTTGCTTCTCCCGCACGCAGAACAGCGCCCCTCTTCTTCTCCCGATTACACAGCCACCGAGCACCGGATGTTTGAGGTCTCTACAGCAAATAGCAGCGCACCAGCATGCTCTAGCCGGGTAGCACCTTCCCTCCGCCGTCCCAAGCTCACCGGCGCCTAGAAACAGAAAAGTCTCTGCTGCTCCCGTGTTGAACGTCGAGGACACGAACTGATCGCCGTGGACAGCCCAAACCATGAGTGATCATGCCCAAGCAAGCCACCCCATCGGTGCACCTACAAGCCTAGTTGCTCACCTACGAAGCTCAGCCCTAGCCATTGATCAAAGAGGGAGAATTTCAAGTTTTTCTCCCGGGCGGCAGAAACTGACCTTGAGGTAAGGAATTGCAAAATTCGTCCTCAAATCTTGTTTGTTGTGTTTCAAACTTCACACACAGGATCTTAACTGCCTAGCACACCTCATCCATCGATTTTAGACCAATAAATTGAGTGCAGAGTGAGGAATCCGAGTTCTTTTTGAGGGTACAGCGCTGGACCATATCGGGCGCACGGTGCCGATAGGTTTGAAGCTCTTCCGGCTTGTTTAGACCTCATGTCGGTCTTCTACATGATCTCCTGGTGCTTTAGAGCCCAAGAACCGACCATTTGATATAGAATTCACCGTGCAAGACCTCGCCGGAGACCTAGAGTTTGCTGAGGCTGGTGCGCCGTGTTTTCCGGCGAGTTTCAGCCGCCGGCGACCTCACCAACGTGTTCAGCGTGGGGGAAAATAGGGGGCGGCCAGCAGGCGGTCCGGAGGTGGCTGGGAAGTGCCTTTTTTGGCGACCTCACCGGAGCAGGCCGCCACTGCCCTGTTTGGCGCGAGGCTGGAGGTTAGGGATGACTAGTGGGACCCAATGTCAGCATTTAAACATTTTCCAGATTTTCCCACTTTAGTTCAAACTTTGGAGAGCCATAACTTTGTGTAGGAATGTCCAAAAATTGTGAAAAAAATTTTGTTGGATTCCTCTCATAGAGTACTATCCAGGGGTGCAGCCCAATGTTTATGAAAATCCATGGATTTGGCTCATTAATTCATTTAATTTAAATATTGTAGGAATGTTTACAGGAGTTCTGTTTATTGGAAAATTACCAAATTTGGACAGAGCTTTCTTCCAAAATGCCTTGAACTCCAGTAAAAATTTCAGAGGCATTGGACCTCATTTGCTTTGTCAAATGATGTGTTCATTCTGTCTCTGAAAAATGGGAAAAATGAACAGAGACATTTTCAGCTTTTTCCCAATCCTTCTAAAATCCATATCTCCATGTAGGAAACTCCAAAAATGTTAAAACCAATTCCTATGAACTCAGGACATTTTTTACTTCACAAAAACTCTACTTTGCAGCATAGGAAAGCTTAATATCTAGGGGCTAATGGCAGATTAGTAAAAACCACATAAGGATTTTTTGTGCTCACATGAAGCCATTTCATGAGCTCAATTTTTGCACACTGCCTAAATACCAACCACAGAAGCTGTGGTTAAATGTTAAGCTTCATTGGACCTCTGTATCTTGAGCTACCATCTTTTAGAATTAAGTGTTCATATAATGGACTTAATCACACGGTGATTACTAGTATCCCTTTTCACCTAGCATTCTTCTTCTCTAAGGTTTAGATCCAACAACAGAAACCTTGCTGTTGTTTATATCTTTTAGGTGTGAGTTAACTGGTACAACAGTTTTGAATTATTTTCTGAATTGCTTTTGAATACATGTGCATAAATCATCTTAATAGCACGTGACGTCGACGTTCGATGAGGACTCGACTCTGCAGCGAGGATCTCCATCTCGTGATGAGTTTGGCGGATTCTTCGGAGGAAGACTAACTCCTAGCTTCTAACAAAACCGTTGAGCAAGGCAAGCCCTGGTTTGCATATCGTTACCGTTTCAACTTTTGCTTTACTTCACCTCATGTGTATTAGAGTTGATATTGTGCATGATGTCTAGGATGTTTGAAACCCACTTGCATGGCTATTACACCCCTGAGTAGAAGGTTTAGTGTAGGCTTTGCCTCGTTGTAGATGCTAGGCTAATGTTGTAGCTAGCTCGGTAGAAGTCGAGTAGTAAAAAGCTACTCGCGAGAAAGGTCGAGTAATGCAGTTACTCGCGAGAGGTTGATGATAAGAGCACCCTCATGAAAATGAGATGGGGACGGGGATGTTCCTGTAGGATGGAGCTCTCAAGGTTGGTCTCGACCTGCGATGGGTGTGACAATGCTTGAGACCACATTTGGCCTGGACCGGGAAGGTAAGGCAAATGTGGAGGTTGTTTGTAGCCCCGTCCGTGTCGGTTAAGGACCGTATGTATGCGGCCCTGCTGGACAAGATTGAGCTGTACCAGATATATAGTGGGGTATGGGACCCATGAAACCGATGTAACTTGATGTACCGTGATATAGAAACTCATCCTTCACGTGGAAATGGCGTTGAGAAGGCGGGAGGTGTAAATCCTTTAGCGGGCAACTTCGACGTGTCCGCGTAGAGGACCATCCTGCTCGGCGCGAAACGTTTTTCTATGTCTGGGTGTCGTGTGAAAGGTTGCTGCATACAACGTAACAAAGAGCTCTTGAGAGAGTCTTTCGAGGCGGGTGTATGTGTCGTGTATTCCGGGTTGTTATTGATTCGAACCACTGTCGCTCGCGGAAGAGGATTGAGCATACTTGCCCACTGCGCCGTGACGTAGTAAGAAGAGGAACTAAGTCTCTTAACTTATTGATTGTAGATTAATCACTGTATTGGAACCTTGACTGAAGTAGATATAGAGCCAACTAAATTTCATTTCCACCTTAGGTTAGCAACATCAGGATAAGCGTTTCTGGTTTGATTGTGGACTTCCGATGTTGTGAGGCGTGAGGACCACTAAAATGAAGGCTATAAGAATCTGAATATAAGGATCAAGTTTAGTCAAGCTGCATTTTGCAAATTCCTGTTCCTACTGTCTTACTACCTCTGCATTTAGAGTTACATGTTTAGGAGTGACGGTTATGTCTTGCTGAGCCTTAGTGCTCACGGTTGCTTCTGAGTTGTTTTTGCAGGTAGCAGGATGTCTGCTATGAAGAGGGTTGTTCGGTGAGAGGACGAACCTCACGGTTCGTTCAACTCATCGGAAACCTAGCCGCTGCCTTTCTTTGGTGAAGCTAGTAGGAAGCGTTCACAGGCTGAACGACTTCTCTTCGGCGTAGTTAGGGTCGAGAGTGAGTAGATTGTCCAGCTAGTTTTACATTCCGCTGCGTGTGTACAATATGTTGTAAAAGAACTTATCATGAGTAACAAAATGGTTCCATATGTTCTTATCGTCTTTTCGTGCATGCTGTTGGGTGCCGCATCGCACGGCAGTACCCACTGCGATTTCCGGGCGTGGCTCCTCACACCAACCTCCCTGCACGGTAACCTCAAATTCGATCTCTATCCTCATTCTTAGGTCGCCAAATTTTGCACACGGGACTGTCAGTAGTCGGCGATCGTTTGTTCTTCACAACCCTAGCAGGGAAACGCACGTAGACCGCATAAATTCTAGCTTTTCCGAGCTCAAACGTGGAGGAGGTCTCGGGTGCACGGTGAAACCCCAATTGCCATCGTTCCCAAGCAGTTCTGAAGCCATGTCGAGCTTCCTCATGGCTCGCTGGTGCTGTAGCGCCGTCTCACCAAGCTTCTGGCGGTCTGGGCTAGCTGGCCGACGCCACCGAAGGTGAGCCGAGCCGCCGCACCGTCGCCAGCATGGTTAGAGCCACACCCGGTCGGGGGAAGTTGTGCCATCGGGTTCAGCATGGGGAATTAGGCCTTAGCGGCAAGGGAGAGCTCAGGAGCTGGCTGGATGTCGGGTTTCAGCGCATCTCCGGCGAGCCCAGCGGCGCGCGGGCGCGGGCGGCCAGAGGTTGAAGACGACACGGAGGGTCCCACGTGTCAACGACAGAGATTTAAGTTTCTGATCTGCTGCGGCTGCGGAATCAATTGTGGCTGCACGGGAAGAGATCAGTGGCCCGTGTGGCTTTGTCTCAGAGGGAGACACGTGGCCCGGGCCCAGTAGCAGACATTTAAACATTTTAAGGATTCCAGATTTCAGTTCAAACTTTGAACCACCACAACTTTGTGTAGGAATGTCCAAAAATTTTGTTGGATCCCTCTCAAAGAGTAGTATCCAGGGGTACATACCAATGTTTATGAAAATACCTGGATTTGGCTCATTAATTCATATAAAGAAAATCTTGTAGGAATTTTTCCAGGAGTTCTGTGTATTGGAAAATTCCCAAATTTGGGCATGCGATTCTTCCAAAAACACTTGAACTCCAGTAAACATTTCAGAGGTATTAGACCTAATTTGCTTGGTCAAATGTGGTGTTAATTCCTTATGTCTCTGAAAATTGGAAAATAGAACATAGTTCATTCTCAGATTTTTCCCAATTCTTGTAAAGGTCATAGCTTGAGGTAGGAAGCTCCAAATTTAGTGATTCAAATTGGGTTGGATTTATATTGAATATATCTACCCAAATATGCAATCCAATTTGTATGAAACCCATTATTTAATTCTGGAAAATTCTTTAAATCTTTTCAGGAAAAGAATTTTAGAGGGGGTTTGGTTCATCCAAAAATCCTCAAACTTTGCCAGGTTATTCCTTAGGATGTTATTGAACTCCTGTAAATGTTTCAGCTAATTTGGGGTTGATTTGATTGGGGCAAATTCAGATTTGAAGTTGCTGTGTTCAATTGAATACAGAAACATTTTCAGAGAATTTCCAAAACTTGGAAATTCAGTTATGGGTAATTCTTAGCTCCAAAAATCCTAGGAAAATTCATGCAAGTCCTATGAGCTATAATTGAAATTTTAGTTCACTAAGTTTAGCATGAACATGGAAGTTGCTTCAGAATTAATTCCTTTTTGCTTAATTGCCTAGAGAATTGTTCTGAACAAACCACTCAAGGAAAAGTGTTAATTTTTTTTTTCAGAGGACTCTATTGTTACAAGGAACTCACATGAAAATTTTCAGATCCATTGGAGCTCTGGATCACCACTGTTCTGTTTAAACCTTTTAACGGGATCAACATAGAAGAGGGGAAAAACACTTAGCACTTGATCATAATACTTTAACCCAAACACAAACCACTAGCACCAGCGTCATATTAAATTCTTAAACAGAGTTCCAATTTTAAACCTGTCTTTAGCACTTGTTAGCAAAAGTTTTACAATCAAACATATATGCATATTCATTACGTGTAGCATCTACGTGAAGAATTTGAAGTCATCGGAGTGGAGATCAAGGAAGGAGGAAAGCACTTGATCAAGCCAAGTGATCTTCACTAACTTAACCTCATATATATAAGTCCCCTGCAAAACAAAGGCAAGCCCCGGTTTGCATCAAAACTTATAAGTTTTTATTTGTATTCACTTTATATCGTCTAGCATTTTGTTTATTGCATTAGGTCTAGGTGGTATGACACTCCAAATGCATGACCCATAAAACCCTGGAGTAAAATGTAGAATAGGTTAGCAGTTTCCTACTTGTGAACCGGGATTAAGGGGGATCAATCGGAAGAGTTGGGAATTGATCCTCATAGTTTGGAATGGAGACCGGGCAGTGAATAGAAGGCTCAAGGACGTGGTCCTGTGAACCTAGTCTATGTCTGAGTCGATTAAGGCCCGTTCTTGTGTGCGGCCCCGCTGGACAAGTTTGAGATGTGTACCGGATGCATACTGGCTATATGGGACCTAGGAAACCGATGTAACATGTTAACCTGGGTGTCGAGGCATACCTCACCGTCTGATGCAGATGCTGAAAGGATAGAGAAGTCGGCTCTACGAGGGTTTGCCGTAGCGAGACTTAATCCCAGTCGGTGGTACCGGTTCGACATTTGGGTGTTGTGTGAAAGGTTGCCACGTACGACGTCAGTGATGGTTGCTGTGTGCAACGTCGAGTACGGGCGTACGTTTCGTGTCAGCCGGGTGTTTTTGATTGCAATCACCATCGCTCGCGGTAGTGAGCATACTTGTACACTGAGTCATGACATAGTAATAAACTGGGAAAACCTTAATAATGCTTGAGTAATCCTCATAATGGAGATGAGGAATGATCAACACTTTCACTAAATTTATTTTCCACCTTGGGTTAGTATCGTCGAGGCAAAGCGTTTCTTGTTTGATTGTGGAGTCTCGACGTTGTTGGCGCATGGTCTATATGGGTCTAGGGTAGTTCATTAAAGTATTTTCACCTCGGGCAAGTGACATCGAGATGAAGCGTTTCTTGTTTGATTGTGGAGTCTCCATGTAAATTGCACGAGGGCTATAAAAGTTGCTTAAAACTTGAAGTAAGGATTCTCCTTTAGCTCAAGTTCATCTTCTGTGCAAACTTCTATATTCAGCCCTCTATTTTCAGCATGTAGAGTTTCATGACATGGGTGACGGTTAAGTCTTGCTGAGCTTCATGCTCACGGATACTACATGAGTTGTTTTGCAGGTAATAACTGTCCGCTGATATGTACGGGTGTCCGATGAGACTCGGAACTCTCCGAGTGGTGAACTAATGGCAACCCCTGCCGCTGCTATTGTAATAGTGTTGCTAGCGAGGAGGGTCCGCGGGCTGGACACCTTCTCTGTTGCTTAGCATAGGTATGAGACGTGAGTTGCAATAGTCTTCCTCTGTAGATTATTTTGAGAAGTATTTGTAAAAATTTACACTTTGTAAGCTTCCGCTTGATTTATGTAATATGATGCTTTATTATGTGTGCTGGTGGGTGCCGCATCGCACGTCACCACCCAATGCGATTCCCGGGCAGGCGGCACGGCCCCGTGATCTGGACCGGGCCCTCACAGCGTGGTATCAGAGCCGCATTGGTAATAGCGCACGGAATAAGGATCGTATTACGACAAAAACTAAGGATACGGTGAGGAAACGGTATTAGGCCCACATAAGGACTATAGTAGTATAGTTACTTAAAGTGGCAGCACTAACATACTTGTTATAATTCTGAATTTTGATTATGTAACGACGCACCTACGTTCAGGTAAGAATGGTAAGGAACGCCACCAAAAGTGGTTCAATTTCGGTTAGCTCCCCTGACGAGGAAAGTGGTTCAGGGATAGGTCTCACAGCTTGGTGTGAGATGTCAATATGAAACTCTTTGACTCTTCATGTTCCTGAGTTCATATGCAACGCTGATCCCTAGCGTGCATTAGGCAAGTAAGTGGAGACCCCATCGTGTGGTCAGTAACGCGATAGTGTGTTCGTCTGGAAATAGCCCAGGGGGACATACGCAGCGCTTGCCATCGGCGTGCCCTGCAGGGCAATAGGTGGTATCTGTTGGGTTGATAACATTCCCAACCGTGACGACCTGTTCGCGCTCTACTTGGGTTCCCCATTGTGTGGTGTGAAAACGCGACCATGTACCTTGAGACGTGACTTGACTCTAGGACGACCCATATGGAAATGATACGGGGCGTATGTTTTTAGTATGATATGGAACTGCCTGAAATGAGAAAACCTATTTGTGCATCATCATTGAGTGTTTTTCTGCAGGTACTAACCACGTACGTATCCCGTGTAGTACACATTTGCGAGTGACCGTCTTAGTGCCACTGATAAAACAGATATGCCAGTATAATCCGGTTAGGTTTTCTTTTGGTGAGGCTACGTAGTACCGACATTTTCCTTACGGTGCATCGACACCGTACTACACTTAATAATCCTCTTCCCTATGAAGAAATGATTCATGAGCTAACTTTCAGCTAAAAATGGAAGTTTGAAACAAATATTGGTTACTGAACTCTTATTTTGAGCTAATATTCAAATGAGAGAAGGTCTAGGTTTCAAAGATTTCAAAAACAGAGTGCTCTGTTTCTGGCAGGAATTCTTGCTGGAATTTAACAAAGCATAACTCTGAGTAGCTATGACCAATTAAGGTGTATAATACAGTTCTGAAAATATGTTCAAGTGCTATACAACTTCTTTGTAGACCTCCAGAGCAAAATCACACGTTTAGTGGTTGAAAAATCCAGTTGAAGGCAAACTGTCCAAAACCAGGACAGCAGAAAAATCTCTCTGGACCTTTCTGTTTTTAAGCCATAACTTGCTGTAGAAAAATCCTTAAGGAGCCTGTGATACACCGTTCGAAAGTTTATGAGATATGCAACATTGTTGTAGTTCAATGTTTGTTCAGATTCATAATGTATCTGTGTATATAACTGTGATAAAAATCAGCCACATACAAAGGAGATGCTGGCAAATTTTGTCCAGGAATTCTGTCAACTTTGAGAAATCATAACTTCTGATCCAGAAATGATCTGGAGGCACAGGAGTACTCGTTGGAAAGATACTAAAGTTAACTTTAACTTTGGTATGCAACTTGAGTTATGAAAATGCTTCTAAACGGATCAAAATCTGGGTTAGGACAGAAGAGTCTGTTCTGCACAGCAAAGAGAACGGCTGAAGGAGCAACTAAGTGAACTCAAGAGCAAATGAGTTATACGACCAAGCTCATGACCTTGAGGTTGCTCCATTCTGTGTAGTAGGAAGAAGGACGAAACACTATGGCTTAGTGTTAATTTTCGTCCGCTTAACATTGTGACAATCATGGACAAGTACTCGTTACCACAGATCGACATATTGTTTGATCTGTTGGTCAAAGCAAGGATCTTGTCCAAGATGGACTTAAGATCAGGGTACCATCAGATTGAGATAAGGGCTGAGGATATTCTGAAGACAGTTTTTCGACGAGGTACGGATTTTATGAGTACCTGTCATTCCTTGGCCTTACCAACACTCCAGCTCAGTTCATGTACTTAAGGAACTCGGTATTCATGCCGGAGCTGGACATGTTTGTCGTGGTCTTCATCGACGACCTACTGGTTTATTCCAAGTCGGAGGAAGCACACGAGGAGCACCTGCGTATAGTTTTGCAACAGCTGCGAGATCACAAGCTATACGTGAAATTCAGCAAGTGCGAATTCTAGATATCACAAGTACTCTGTCTCAGGCATATCATCTCAGCGAAGCGCATTGCTGTAAGCCCGTGTAATATCGCACCTGTGCTGCATTGGAATCCCGAGAACTGCTCATGAGGTACGGAATTTCCTTGGACTCTTGGAATATTATCGGAGGTTCATTTCGAACTTCTCGAAGATTGCCAAGCCTTGGACATAGCTGCTGAAGAAGGCTACCAAATAGGTTTGGGGTCCAGCATGTAAAGCAGCGTTCAAGGCATTAATAAAACACTTAACATCAGCACCGGTTTTGATGCAGCCAGACACAACAAAACGGTTCGTTGTGTACTGCAATGCACCTGGCTTTGGGCTAGGATGTGTGCTGATGCAAGACCAAGGTATGGTCGTATATGGATCGCGGCAACTCAGGAATCATGAGCAACACTATCCGACTCATGACTTAGAACTCGCTGCCGTGGCACTCGCACTCAAAATGTGGAGGCACTAACTACTCGGTAACCTCTTGCAATTATATATCGACCACAAGCGCCTCAGGTACATATTCGCTCAGAAGGAGTGTAACATGAGGCAGCAAAGATGGTTGGAGTTGATAAAGGATCACGAAATAGAGGTCCATTATCACCCCGACAAGGTTAACGTGGGTGAATGCGGGAGTCGCAAGTCACATGTTCGTAATCCAACCATCACCCCGTTGGAAGAGAGCGAGCCACCATTACGTATAGTTCACCCTAGAGCTCTCTACAATTTATCTTTTATCCCCACCATCCGTGAAAAAAGGGTGGCAGCCCAGAAACAGGATCAAGGCATGCCACATTTGCGGAGATGTATAGACAGTGGGGAAACTGAAACATTTCCGGAAAGACGGAGACGGCGTCCTGTTGTTTAAGGACAGAATCGTCGTACCCCGTAACCGGAGTCGAGGAAGAGAAATTTTTGACGAGGCTCACTTGTCAAAGTTCTATTCACCCCGATTCGTTGGTCCATTCCAGGTTTTCAGAAAGATGTGGGTCAGTTGCACACCGGCTGGAATTACCAGCGATATTCACCGGTGTGTACGACATCTTTCACATTTCTCAGCTGAAAAAGTGCCTCAAGTGTTCAACCATCACTCAGCTGGGGAATATCGAGGAACTGAAACCAGATCTCACACATCAGGAAGGACTGGTTCAGATCATCGACATAATGGGCCGAACCACACGCGACCATACATTGTGGTTCTATAAAGTTTTATGGAGTGGTCACTCCAAGGTTAAAGCGACATGGGAGAGCGAAGGATTTCTTCGCACCAATTATCCCGACTTTAGATGTCGCACGTTAGTTAATTTTTCACCATCCTCCCTCTCATTTTTACCTTATAATCTCGGGACGAGATTCTTTTAAGGGGGAGGAATGTAAAGGTCCCAAAATATGAATACAAAGAAACTCTTGCTTGTACAAAGATGGTTTCATATGTATGAAAAATGGGACTTGTTAAAACTTTTTCCACATGTGATAACACACATGAGAGCTTTCTTCACACAAGCTCAAATTTTTATTTGAAGACTTGGAACCCAAGAGGGATCAAAAACCAAGGTGGGAAGTTCCCATATGTGTCAGAAAGCTAAAGTCAGATTTTGAGAACAAATTGTTCCACTCAAAATTCAAATGAGAGTAACACAATGATTTTAAAACTGTTGTGTTCAAACTCTTGTTTGCAGCAGCTAACACAAGAATCAGATTGCATATTTGGAATCCTTAGGTCCAAATTAGGGGGTAGGCAAAGTTTCATGAATTTTGGAGATGTTTCCTACCCATTTTTCAAATGGCCTTTAAATTGTATAGGATCCAATTCAAATGTGGAGTTGAATGAAACTGTCCAATGCTTCAAACTTTGTTCAGATTCAAATTTCCCACAATTAAATGGAGTTATTTGCCAACTTTGAGAGCTGTTGAGAGAGGATGAGGGGGAAGGTGGGACCCACTTGTCATAAGCACCAAATATTTAGATTGAGTCGGTTCTCTTCTATTCCACTCGAAGCAACCGAGACTCCACCTGGCGACACCACGCAGCACCGAGGACACCTCCTCGTGAGTTTCTTTTGTGCTGGCGAGCTGGTTTCCCGATCTCATCACTTCAGCCCGTGTTCTCTTTCCACAACCCCGAGAAACCGCTCGGTTTTCTTCTCCTCTCGCACACAGGAACAGACCACCGCCTCCATCCCCGATCGGTCGGCAGCCGGCTCTAGCGAGCGTGAACAAGGGCTGGTGAGTAGCAAAATGGAATCAGGGACTCACCCTCTCCCTCCTCGACGTGCCACTGATCGGTGTTCAGCTCCTATACCCGAGGACTCCGTGTTCCCGTGGTGGCCGGATGAGAACCGACGGAGAGGTCTCACGTGGACAGCGCTGCAGAGGGACTTTCATGCCCGAGCAAGGGTACCCTCAGACGCGCTAGGACCCTGTGGTGCTCACCTCCAAAGCTCAAGGCATGCCGTGGACGACCGAGAGCGAATTCGGGAATTTTCCTCCGGCGGGCACAAACCGACCTCCCTGCACGGTAACCTCAAATTCGATCTCTATCCTCGTTCTTAGGTCGCCAAATTTTGCACACGGGACCGTCAGTAGTCGGCGATCGTTTGTTCTTCACAACCCTAGCAGGGAAATGCACGTAGACCGCACAAATTCTAGCTTTTCTGAGCTCAAACGTGGAGGAGGTCTTGGATGCACGGTGAAGCCCCAATTGCCATCGTTCCCGTGCAGTTCTGAAGACATGTCGAGCTTCCTCATGGCTCGCTGGTGCTGTAGCACCGTCTCACCAAGATTCTGGCGGTCTAGGCTAGGCGGCCGACGCCACCGAAGGTGAGCCGAGCCGCCGCACCGTCGCCGGCATGGTTAGAGCCACACCCGGTTGGGTGAAGTTGTGCCATCGGGTTCAGCATGGGGAATTAGGCCCTAGTGGCAAGGGAGAGCTCGGGAGATGGCTGGATGTCGGGTTTCAGCGCATCTCCGGCGAGCCCGGCGACGCGCGGGCGCGGGCGGCCGGAGGTCTAAGACGACCCGGCGGGTCCTGCGTGTCAGCGACAGAGATTTAAGTTTCTGATCTTGCTAGACAGACCCAATGACTCTGAAATTTTTACTGTGGTTTGGATACAACCTAAACAGAGTCTCGGCCAAGTTTCATTTGCAGCAAAGCTCATCTGACCTCTCCACAAATAATTATGTACATGGCTTTACTTGGAGCTCTTAGGGTGTTCTAGAGACTTTCATGGAGCAAGCCATGACTTGAAAACTAGATTTCCATAGGATTCTAATGGAATTGGTTTTCACTTAATTTGAAGGTTCCTAGCTAAAAATATGAGCTAAACTATTTCAGAGATTCTGAAAATGTTTCTGGACATTTTCTATTTTCTCTGGAACAGTTTTATTAATCACACCATTAGGTGGATCAAATGAGCTCCAATGGATCTGAAATTTTTATGGTAGCTCAGGGATATTTTGATGAACATCCTAGCAAAATTTCAGAATTTTCCTCCAAAGGGTTCTCCAGTTAAAATTCTAAACTATTTAAATTTGAAGAATTAATTCTGGAGAACTAAGGATTTTCATGAGGTGAAACTTGATTTTTTGGAAAGTACTCAGAGAGCTGAATCCAACAAATTTTGGTTCACTCGATTTGGAGTTTCCTAGCAAAAGTTATGTGGGTTTGAAGTTTGAACTAATACTAAAAATCAAAGAAAAGTTTAAACTTCTGCTGATGGGTGCCACACACAGTGCTTCATCTTCCTCCTCGCGCCAAACACCCAGCGGCGGCGGTCTCCGGTGAGACTCACCGGAATTGAGTTCCAGGCCACATCTCGGTCCGAAACTTGCCACCTCACCATTTTCCGACCTCCTGAACTCAGCTGTGATCTCGCCGGCCACCGGCGATGGCCGGAAACCTGCGCGCACCGGCGACAGCACCAGCTAGGGTTTCGGCGAGGTCGGTATCGCACCATAGTGCACCAAATCGATCAGGAAATGCTCGGAGAGCATCAGTGGAGCATGATGAACATGAAACAAGGCCTTGTAGAAGCTAGAAACGCCGGCAACCATACCCTCGACGGTAAGCCGAGGTACTTTGCAAAGGCGGCGAGGAAAACGGCCATATCACGGCCGATCCTCAACGGTTTTCCTTGCTTCTTCCTCAAGCGTGGGCGCTAGTCTGTGTGGAACCTACTGGCCAACCGGCTTGACCAACAAGAGTGTGTAGAGTTCGAATTTCAATCGGAGGTGAGCTCAGCTCATATGAACTTGCTCTCGGTAAATTTGGAAATTCTCAACCGATGGTTGATCATATTCCAAACGGCTTTTGGCTACACCTTCTACACGTAGTGACACACCTTTCTTTTGTAGATAAGTGGGTGCAACGACAGCTGTACCGAGCTGTCCGCGAGAGCCCCGAATGGCGGCAACATGCAGTTCGCCGGGAAAACGCTCGGCTTAGCTCGAGGGCTTCTGATCACTGGATAACACGACGTCAAGGAGGTTGCTCACAAACTCACGACACCGTTTTGCTACTGGAAAGGGTTTGTTCGCGATTAATCGACCTGCTCACAAGCGGAACCGAGAGAGCGGCTTGCTTTTGATGGAGCTCGGTGTGAGGGAGAGCGATCTCGCTGTGAACTCGGGTGATGAGCAAACGGCACACGTCGGGGAGAGATAAGAGGCCAGGCAGCTGGTCTCCAGCACGGGGAAACGCAGCAGGAGCTGGCGCCGGTCAGCCTCTCGGTGGCGCGCTCGGCTGCAACCCGAGAACCGAGTGTTCTGTCTCTCAGTCGGTTGATTTTGCTAGTGAGGCTGACATGTGGGTCCCACCCCCTTTTTGACCTCTGAAATTAACTTCCTCCCACTGCTACAAACAATAAGCCCGCTAATACCCTTGGTCATTTGAATTATCTACCAACTGGCCATTTGAATTGGATAGAATTCAAATTGTGGAGTATTTGAATGTATTTTCAGCACATATGCAGTTTGAAATTCAAATTGAGTTTGAATTTGCTAAACTTAGCTCATGTCAAGATCAACTCCAAATGGATTCAAAATCGGTGTGTGAGCTCACAAAAATGTGCTGAGTATAAATATGCCTCCCATTTTTGAACCTATGGGATGGAAGTGGTTTGAATTTGAATTTGGATTCAAAGAAACCCCTTTCTAGTTATACCCAGAAATACCTCAAAAAGGTTTTGGATTTGGGTGTATTCTCTAATGACCATGTTGATGGTGTTTACTTGCTCTTCAAATGTGTTCATAAAGTTTCCTCAAATGAGGTGTGTGTGGTGTGATGAACACTTTGGATGTGTGCCAAAACTTAGGCCCTTACATACTGGTGGTATGGCATGAAGCAATATGTCACAGAACATGTTGCTTTGCGTGACACGTGTCAATTGGTGAAACCAGAGCAACAAAGAACTGTGGGATTATTGCAG
The DNA here is from genome assembly GCA_030760725.1 of Neostapfia colusana. Lineage (NCBI taxonomy): Eukaryota > Viridiplantae > Streptophyta > Magnoliopsida > Poales > Poaceae > Neostapfia > Neostapfia colusana. Next base: position 50,364,049 of record JASWHV010000006.1, on the reverse strand, counting down.
CCACTCAAGGTACCGGAATGGAAATGGGGAGAGATAAACATGGAAAGTAAGGCTGCCTAGAACCCAATTGGGATATGATTCTGTGACGCCCGGTCCCGTAGAACACGGAACCCAGCTAATGCATATGTGTGCCCAGGATGTTTCATCACACTTAATAATAGGGTTTAAGTACTTTATTACATCAATCTCTAACTCATTCTTGCAGCGGAAGTCTCTAACTTATTCTAGCAGCGGAAGTCTCTAAATGATAGCGGAAGCAACTAAACAGCAGCGGCTCCATCTCCAACTCCACAGGCAAGTTGACGGTAGTTCGCACGCCTAGTACTCCACATGATCTTCGAAGTACTCCTCTCCTGTTGCTGATGTTTGTATGATAATGCAAGGGTGAGTATATGTCGTACTCAGCAAGTGCGGAAAAGTATGACATGTAGCTTACAGAAAGGTAGGGAATAAAAAGGCTCATTGCAGAAAGAAAAGTTTGTTTCACAAACACGATAAAAACAGCAACTAACTTTAAGTTAATTTGATCCCAACATATATCCAATTAAAACAGTAACATACCTCCATCATATTTTACCACTTATCACGTCTCATCCAGCCATTAATCTTTCTCAACATCATCTCATGCTCATAATAACCATATCCTATTCATATCCATCTCATAACCGAAACCAAAACTCATTATCATGACTCAACAGTCCCAAAACCGATTTCCAATGACCATACCATAACCAAACCAATGACCATCCCAAATAACCATCCCATCTAATCTTGTGAGTTGGCCAGGCGCTTGTGACCGTAAGCACGGCTATCATGATAGTTTTACATTCTTAAGAGGTGGTACCACTTTACCCACAAGTTTGTGATTTTGTCACCCGTCGGCGACTGCGAAACCTCCATTATACCAGTATACAGCCATCGGTGTATGGCCAAGAGATCACAAAATATCCTTTACAAAGGGGCTACTAGATGTATGGACTCACTAAGCTTTCACCAGCAGGCTCGAATCACCATTCTCCCCCCTACGGGCTCCCTCTTGTGCCATGCAGTTCCCAAGGCAGTCCTCTCTCAATTCCCATTCCCCGCGCCTTCCACGGTCCATAACAATCTAGCAACTTACCTAATTAGTCAGCTAAGCCGCACCCATATTTGGCCTTGTGGTGGCACTGTTTTCCTGGCATGTGCTGGCATGAACCGGTCCTTAGATCTACGGCAAGTAAACCACCATCTCATTCTACCACATCCACGAACCAAGCTTTCCTAGATCTCCCCCGATTCTATGCTCATTATCAAGTTCTCATTATCATTATTCATATTAGTGCAGTAGCTAGACATGTTCTATCTCACTTCCCATATCCCGTAGATTAGCGCAGCAAAAAGGAAAAACGACCATACCCGACTCATCAACTTTCCCGGCGACAAGGGTTGTTAACAAAACTAGTAAACTCCTAGAAAAGGATGTCCCATCAAGTTGACTCAAGCAAACACGTTTTTGCAAAAAAAAAACAGTTTCCGAAACATGAGATCATTATGGTCAAGGGGCACTTGCCTTGTTCCCGTGGCTTTTGTTGCTCACGTGTCTCGAAGTCTTGGTGCTGTAGTCCTTCGTAGATAGCTTCCTGAGCTTGTCCTTCTACTGACAACCACACACATACAAAATTATAGCAATCGAACATCATGCACACACTTTACTCAAGATGCAATGGTGCAAATCCTGTGATGCTGTCTTATTTAGATCAGTTTGTGCGTGTTCTTGCATGTTTTACTGGGCTTGCATGGGGTTTTATGGTGAACAAAGGTGTAAGAATCAAGTGTGGACGTGGTGATGATCAATTCCACCATCATAAACCGATCAACACATGATCTGTACACACGAAAAAGCTTCTGTTCAAAGAAAAACAGATGCGAAGAAAACCGCGATGATGTCGTAAGGTGGTAACAAAGACCTACCTCGGCCTTCCTCCTAGCAATGGAAGCAGGATAGTTCGTCGGCTCTTTTCCGGCGACGGCGAGCGTGACTGGGCTCGTCGGCGGTGCTCACCAGGGACTGAACTCCGGCAAGGGGTGGAACTCGGCGAGTTGGAAGCTAGGGCCTCCAAGTCGTCGACGCGGGAGGTGGAAAATAGGTACGTGGTTGCGGCCAGGGGTTTTGGGTTCTATTTATAAGGGGTGAAAGAAGAGTCCTACTTTGATTGGATTTCGAATAAGAGTCCTATTCAATTTGTTTTGGATCTTAACAACTTATCTTCAGTTGATTCGGTGCGGTAGCAACGTGGAAATCGTGTCGGTTTCCTCAGTACCGGGTATTCTCGCGTGCATAGGAGAAAAACCGCTTAAGGATCTCGTCACCTCCGCAAAGTGAGCTCTGGAGGCGCCACGTGTCCAGTAGGGGCTGGGCCTCCCTTTTCCTCAGAGGCGAGCTCCGGGTGCGCTACGTGTCTGGCGGGGCGGGACCTCCCTTTTCCTCAGAGACGAGCTCCATGTGCACCACGTGTCTGGCGGACGGGACTTCCCTCTCCTTTAGAGGCAAGCTGGGGGTGCCACGTGTCAGTGCCGGACCTCCCCTCTCCTCGGAGGTGGGCTCCGAGGGTGCCACATGTCCAGCAGCGTCGGACTTCTCGGAGGCGAGCTCCGAAGGTCACACGTGTCCAGCAGGCCGGGCCTCTCAGTGTCGGACATCCCGGAGGAGAGCTCCGAGGGTGGCACGTGTCCAGTGGGGTCGGACCTCTCGGAGGTGAGCTCCGAAGGTGACACGTGTCCGATGGGGCGGAACTCATCCCTTCCACAGGGTTTAGCTCCGTAGTCAACACGTGTCCCGCGGGGCTGAGCCTCGCTACTTCCGCAGAGACTTGCTCCGAAGGCAACACGTGTCCAGCAGGGTCGGACCTCTCGGAGGCGAGCTCCGAGCCTGCCACGTGGCTAGCAGTGCCGGACCTCATCCCCTCTGGAGGGATAAGCTCCGAAGGCGCCACGTGGCCAGCGGCCACGGGAAGTGTCGACGGAGCTCCTCGGCAAATTTGAATTGGCTTTTTTCAGTTATCTTTCTCTCATTTTTATGATTATTCCCATTTCTATTTCTTTTATAATGTTTTCTATATGCAATGCATGAATATGAAATTGAGGGTGTTACAAACCTACCCCCCTTAAACTGAATCTCGCCCTTGAGATTCGTTAGAGTAGAGAATAGGTGAGGGAATTCTGCCTTGAGGTCTTCCTCACGCTCCCATGTAGCTTCGGCTTCCGTGTGATGGCTCCACTATACCTTGCACCATCGGATCACTTTGTTCCTCGTGACCCTTTCCTTCACGTCCAAAATTCGGACAGGGTGCTCTACCTAGGTCAGATCCTCTTGAAGCTCGAGCTCATCCATTGGTACTTGTTCTTCTGGTACTCTCAAGCACTTCTTGAGCTGAGATACATGAAACACGTCATGCACGTTGGAGAGGTGCGTTGGAAGCTCTAGTTGATAAGCTACCTCTCCTCGCTGGCCCAAAATCTTAAATGGCCCGATGTAGCGAGGTGCTAACTTTCCTTTGACGTTGAAACATCGTTGGTCATGGATAGGCGATACCTTAAGGTACACGAAGTCTCCTACTTTGAAGGTCAACTTTCTTCGCCTATTGTCCGCATAACCTTTTTGTCGTGGCTGAGCAGCCTTCAAGTTCTCCCGTATTGTTTGGACATGCTTCTCGGCGCAGCACTTCGGGTCCAAACACTTGGTTCTCTCCGGTCTCATTCCAGAACAGCGGCGTTCTACACCGTCTACCATACAATGCTTCGAAAGGTGACATCTTCAAGCTGGCTAGATAGCTGTTATTGTATGAGAACTCAGCATACAGCAAGCTCCTATCCTCAACTACGCCCATGTTTCAAGGCGCAGGCTCTCAACATGTCTTCTAAAATTTGATTTGTCCTCTCAGTTTGCCCGTCGGTTTGCGGGTGATAAGCGGAGCTAAAATTTAACCGTGTACCCATGGCTTCATGCAGCTTCTTCCAGAACCTAGAGGTAAATTGGGTACCCCAATCTGAAACTATCCTCTTCGGAACTCCATGACGGCACACGATTTGCTCAATGTACAGGTCGGCTAGTTCTACGACGCGGTACATGGTTCTAACAGGAAGAAAATGGGCTGTTTTCTTCAATTGGTTCACGATAACCCAGATGGAGTCGTAACCCGACCGAGTACATGGTAATCCGACGATGAAATCCATGCTGATGTCTTCCCACTTCCACTCGGGTACTTTCAATGGTTGCAACAGTCCAGCGGGTCTTTGATGTTCAGCCTTCATCCGTTGGCACGTATCGCATAAGGCAACATACTCAGCTATGTCCCTTTTCATACCATCCCACCAATAACAAGTTTTTAGGTCCTTGTACATCTTTGTACTGCTGGGATGTATGGAATAAGGTGAGTCATGTGCCTCCTTTAATATCTTGTCGCGGATGTGCTTCACGTTAGGCACACAAATCCTTTTTCCTAACCAAAGCGTACCCTTCTCGTCTTCCTTGAAGTCCTTTTCTATGCCTTGTCGGATTCTTTCCTTGATCTCCTTGATTTCCTCATCCGTTGCTTGGCCATCTCTTATATCTTATTCCAGCGAAGAATGGAGTTCAATCACTTCCATCTCATTCAAGAATCTGAGATGTAACTGTTCGAACTCCTTGCACAGCATGGGCGGTAGCTCCCGAACCGTGAGTTGGTGACATGCTACCTTTCGGCTCAATGCATCAGCTACTACATTGGCCTTTCCGGGGTGATAGTTGCTTCCAACATCATAATCCTTGATGAATTCCAACCATCGACGTTGTCTCAAATTCAAATCCGTTTGCGTGAATACGTACTTGAGGCTTTTGTGATCTGTATAGATCTCACGTCGGTGGCCAAGGATATAATGTCTCCAAATCTTCAAGGCATATATCACGGCTGCGAGTTCCAAGTCATGTGTGGGGTAATTCAGCTCGTGTTTCTTTAGTTGTCTCGATGCATAGGCTACCACTTGTCCTTCTTGCATGAGCACACATCCAAGCCCTTGTCTTGATGCGTCACAATATATGTCAAAGCTCTTGCTCACGTCCAGCAATACCAAAACCGGCGCTGTGGTTAGCCTTTTCTTGAGCTCCTCAAAGCTTTCTTGACAAATGGGTGTCCACTGAAATGCTTTTTCCTTCATTAGCAATTCAGTCATAGGCTTTGCTATTTTGGAGAAATACTTGATGAACCGGCGATAGTATCCAGCCATCCGAAGGAAACTCCGAATATCTCTCACGTTCTGCGGTTGGTTCCACTTAACAACATATCCCACTTTTCCGGCATCAACCGATATGACACGACCCCACGGTCTTGTCGAGCCAGGATCACGGTGAGGGGTGCTGCGTTGCACAGCACCGGATAACAAACATCAAAGGTAAAAAGCGGAAGCAAAGTTTTATTACATAAACAGGTTTATGGACACTTTTACAACAAAATATGTTCAGTCTACACTCACGGGTGTAGACTACGCATCGAGTTCACGTTCAGCCCGTGAACGTGTCCCCGCTAGCACGCACACACACTAACACGGCGGCGTGCACAACTCCAACTCGACGGGGTTCCCCTCCTGGTGTTCCGTCTCCTCCTTGGGAGTCCCTTCCTCATAGAACCCTGCAAAATCTTCAAACACAAGCAGTGAGCACGAAGGCTCAGCAAGACTGACCCGTCTCTCCTAAACATGAAACTTCTACATGAGCGTGATAGGTGCATGAGGTAAAATAAGTTGCAAAGGACTCGCCTACTTAGTGGAACCTTACTTTCAAGTTTTAGCAGCAGGTTGTGGAGAACCTTACGCTAAGGCACATGAGAGAGCCGAAATCAAACAAGAAACGTATTTCTCTCATGTACTTTGCCCAAAGTTGAAAGGAACTTAAATTAGCTCTAAACTAAAGCAAATCATTAACAATCAAAGTCCATCTTTCAATCAGCAACATTTTAACATGTAATAAGCCTGTTCTTTCTATGTCACGGTACAGTGAACAAGTGGTACTCAATGACCGCGAGGGACAGCGATTATAATCGATTTTACACCTGCAGGGTTACTCGAATAACCCGTCACGTACGCCCGTACTCGATGTTGCCTACAACAACCATCACGGACGTCGTACGCAACCACCTTTCACCCATCAGCCAAATGTTGAACCGGTCCAATCGTCCCGAGCAAGAGGTCTCTACGCGCACATCCACAGTGCCGCCAGCCGATTTGCACCTCGAGCTCTCAACCTACCCTCTGAACGACCAGCTATGCCTCAACACCCAGCTACCCGAGTTACATCGGTTTCCCGGTTCCCATATAGCCGGTAGGTCTTCGGTACTGTTCTAGCTTGTTCAACAGGCCCGCACATGGCTCGGTCCTCAATCAACACAAGCGGACCTACAGCATCCAGGCCCCAAAGTCCTGCTGCCCTTACCCTCCGCCCAGTCTCATTTTCTTGCCATGTGTTTCATTTGCTATTCTTACCCGAGCGATGTGCCTCTAGCCTATTCTCGCGAGTAGTTCCAACTACTCGACTTTACCGAAACCTACTCAATCTTAGCATTGCAGTGGCTAACGAGGTTTTCAATCCTAATCTCAACCCATGGTTTTCTTGGCTATGCATTTGGGTTTTCAAACAAGACTCTAATGCAAGCAGTAAGGGTACTCAAAGTAAGTTCTCAAAACCGGAGCTTGCCTTGCTGCTCTTGGTCGTAGGCTAGCTGCTCTTCCGGTGTAACGAAGTCTAAGACTTCGGGTTCCTCCTCAACCTTAGCGACTACATGAGATAACAAGTATATGTAGTAATTTAAATGCATTTGAATTGAATTTAAACTTGTGAAGTTTATAAGTCTCACTAGACAGACCCAATGAGTTTGAAACTTTTACTGTGGTTTGGATACAACCTAAACAGAGACTTGGCCAAATTTTAGTTGCAGCAAAGCTAATTTGAGCTCTCCACAAATAATTATGTACTTGACCTTAATTGGAGCTCTTATGGTGTTCTAGGGATTTTCATGGAACAACCCATGACTTTCTGAAAAGTAGATTTTCAGAGGGTTCTAATGGAGTTGGTTTCACTTAATTTGAAGGTTCCTAACTAAAGATATGAGCTAAACAATTTCAGAGAAATTCTGAAAATGTTTCTGGACATTTTCTATTTTCTTTGGAACAGTTTTATTAATCACACCATTAGGTAGAACAAGTAAGCTCAAATGGATCTGAAATTTTTATGGTAGCTCAGGGATAGTTTGGTGAACATCCCAGCAAAATTTCAGAATTTTCCTCCAAAAGGTTCTCCAGTTAAAATTCTAAACAGTTTAAATTTTGAAGAATTAATTCTGGAGAAATAAGGGTTTTCATAAAGTGAAACTTAATTTTATAGAAAGTACTCAGAGAGCTGAATCCAACAAAATTTGGTTCACTCGATTTGGAGTTTCTTAGCCAAAGTTATGAGGATTTGAAGTTTGAATGAAATCTGAAAAATCGAGAAAAGTTCAAATCACTGCGCGTGGAACCCGGGGTTACGTGTCAGCTCCTCATCGGTTGACACACGCGGCTACTGAGTCCTTTGCGTGCAGCCACACCTGATCCGGGCCACAGCAGATCCCAGTTTTAAATCTTTCCACCGCTGACAGCCGGGACCCACCGGCTTCTTCTTCCTCCGGCCGTTTTTCGCGCGCCCGCGCCCCCAGCTCGCCGGAGCTGACTGTTGCTCGCCGGTTCGCCGGTTCCGGCCACTGTATGGGCTAAAACTCACCGCCAGGGCGTATGCGACATCGAGGAACACGATGGTGAGGTGTTCTGGGGCTGCCGATGATCGGAAGATGACCGGCGACGTGTGGCGGCCTCGGTTGAAGTTCGGCAGCGTTGGCCGGGGTCCCTAGCCTGCCAAAAACCTTGATCGACTAGCTCTACAGAACCAGTGGGTGATCACAAAGCTCGTCAAGGCCATGGATTAGCTCGGAAACTATGGCAACTAGCTCGGCATCGTGCGCCCGATTGGTTCCGCGAAGAACACGATCGGTAAAGCTCGGAATACGTTGCTCCGAGGTGTTTTCATGCGACGGATCCTAAAGCAAAGATGATCGCCGGCTAGTCCAGCGCCTATGTGCAGAGTTTGATGACCTATGGAGGATCAGAGAGAAAGAATTTGAAGAAACTGTACCGGCCGCTTCGGTAGAACTCGCCGGAGTGAAAAACTTGAAATTCACCGCCGATGCTTCACGGCGTGGCTTGAGACTTGGTTGAGAGCAGCACCAACACAGCGCGCTCCCGTGGCCTGGATGTCACACCCGGTTTTTCCGAAGAACAACCGAGTGAATATCACATGTATGCCATGATAATTTTCTCATACATGTGTTGACAATTAGTGAAGCATCATTTATTACAAGCGAGGTGTCGAATATAAATAAGTCCTACATCGCAAATGTCTCGATGGACAATAATAAGTTCATCACAAGTAAATAAACTAGCAGCGGAATATTATTCTTGTGGGCTCTGTCACAGGCGTTGCCCGGGGGTCTCCATGAACCTAGAAACCTTCTTCGGGTCCAAAGTCTTGGTCATTATACACCACCTCATTATCTTGACCTGAGCAGCAATATAAACCAACAAAATATGCAAGGTTGAGTACCGATGGTACTCAGCAAGTGTGGGAAAGTTATGTCATGCATGGCTAGAACAAGGGGAGGTTGAACTCATGGTTAAAGCACTACGCAATTAATACCTATCACCTTAGCTTATTAAACACCTACATTACTACACAGGTGAAATGGTCCCAATCTCCCATCCCATCACCATAATCAAATAACCATAACATCATTTCCAAGGTTAAGCTCCCCGCTTAACATCCACAACTTCCAAAACCATCAATCCTCTAATCATGAATAAGTCCAAGCCGCTCTTGACCGTGAGCACGGCTGTCATGACAGTTTTGACTCTGCAGAGTTTGCACCGCTGTCATGTAGTGATATCATCCCCCGTTGCCGGGTGGACTAAAAGAACCTCCATTATGCCAGTGGCTACGAACCACATTCACACTTCCCAGGTGTGTAGCCAGGAGATCACTACGAAGCCTTTACAAATGGATTCCCGACGAGCGCGGGCCCACTGAGGTTTCACCCCTAACAGCATACAAGAGGCTCCAACCCCGCTGTAGTGGCCCCCTCTTGAGCCTTGCGGTTCATATGGTAGTTCAGCTGACACCTATTCCCCGCACCATCCAACACACCCATACTACGCCGGGGATACACCTAATTAATTGGCCAAGCTGCCCCATCTCAGCATGTGGTTGGCACGGTAAAGCCAGGTTACATGCTCCATGAACCGGTCCTTAGGATCCAGGCAAGTACTAAACACAAACCCGAGTCTCGTGCACCCAGCACACAACCAAAACATCCAACTTGCCTTGATCCCTACCTCTACATAACTCACAATAGCTCATTTCAAGAGTATGGTAAAATAAACTGATGATCTCATATCCCAATTATCCCATTCTAAGCATTGCTAAGCATATGCATAATAATAAATGACATGATAAAATGAATCCCAACCCAAGCTACAAGGAAACAAGGTAATGCAATTCTAGGGGAAACTTCCTAGCATGGGTTTCATATTTCAATTGACAATGCAAATAATTCTAGCTACACATCCTAGCATAGGATCAAAGTGGTCAAGGACACTTGCCTCCTTCCTGCTGCTCTTGAAATGGGTAGTCCTGATCTTGGAAAGGAATAACTTGCTCTTGAGCAGGTTCTACATCATACCATCACACATAGCAAAAGAAAAACAACAATCCATAAGACATAGTTCACACTTCCACTTCATACAAACCACACATTCATATTTATGAAAGTCATTCACCATTATATGTGTTGTGGTTACTCTATGTGTGTTGATTTGTGGCTTGCATGCACTTTTAATCATGTGTATATGATTCCTACTTTTGTGTTCACATTTATACTTACATACTATATATATGAGTTTCCAATCTAAATAAATTCCTTATATTCAATTACTACACTTTTTAGCTACCAAGTATGCATAAAAGGTATTTTCCTTCTCCATATGTGTCTTCAGAATTTCTACCAACCCTAAACTGAATTCTTTGGATTTTAGAACTCCATTTATCATTTACTAGTTGCTATATTTTCAGATTTATTTGCTATGCCTGAATGTGAACTTTATTATGAAAATAACAAGACACATCATCTAAACAGAATAGGTTCTGATCTAAAATATTTACTAATATATTTTTGACCTTTTCCTCGGATGTAAACTATTTTACAATTATTTTCCCTATTTTCCAGAACTATTCTTTACTTAAAAATGTGTCCCTAAATGTGAATAATAAGTTAAACAGATTCATTTCAGCCCAAAATATATTTTTATCTCACTCCAAAGTTTTTCTAAATACTGAGAAAGTTTTTAATTTAGTTTTGACAATATGTTTGTCCCACTTTTTAAATTTTAAACACTAGCCACATATTCAATTTACTAAATTAAATATTAAACAGGGCTAAAAAGGTAAACTCACCCCACTACAGGGTCTATAATATTATTTTAACAATTTTCAGGGGTCTAGCTATACATAACAGAGGAGTTTTTCCTAATTTCTATTAAGTCCAGGGGCTAAAACTGATTTTTAAATGAATTTACATGATTTTCTGAAGTTCCAGGGGCTAGATCAGAAGTTTCCGGGGCTAGCTCTTATTTCCCGAGAATCCCAGGGGGTAGCACGTAAGATTTCCAGTTTTATAACGCGGGGCTGATGTGGACCGTCCGATTTAAAACAGACCGCCGAGATTATAACGCCGAACCGGTACGCGGGGATTTAAAGTCTACCGTGCGATTTAAAATAGACGGCGCACAAGCGGCCACGTCGCTCTGATCGAGCGCGGGCGGCGCTGCCCGGCGGCGCACGGCGGCGGGAAGCGGCGATCTCGCCGGAGACTTTCGGATCTTCGAGAATTCTTCCTAGAACTGTGATTTTATGGCATAGATCGGTGGAGGGGAGGTCGGGGATCTCACCTCGGGGGTTTTCTTGAGCTCGGAGGTCCTGGAAGGCGGTCGGCGACGAGGTCAGAAGTGAAACCACGGCCAGGCTCGTCGGCGCTGTGTTTGAACCGCAAGTCACCGAGTTTTCTGCACCTGCAGGGTTCCCCGGAGGCGGTGGATCAAGACCAGCGAGTTAGATCGGAATTTCCGAGCGTAGATTGGCCAGAATTCGCCGGAGAAGGCTCGGGTTCTCACTGGAGTAAAAACAGCAGATCGCGTGAGAAAAACGGGACGAGGCCGGGGTTTTTATAGACGGGGGAAGGGTGGCGTTCGGTTGTGATCGAGTTTGCGTCGCCCACGAGCAAAATTCGGCTGGGATACGCAGAAATCCGGGTCGGTTTGGATTCGGGGTGAGAGAGAGTCCGGCCGATCGCGGGCGCGGGCGCGAGGTAGAAGAAGGGCTGGCGGGCCCCGCCTGTCAGTGGAAAGAAGAGGGCGCGCGCGGCTACGGACAGGCGCGGGTGCTGGGTGGGCCGGCTGGTGGGTTTCGGCCCACTGGCCGGTTTTTTTCTGTTTTCCTTTTTTTTTCTATTTCTTTTCTGTTTTGAGTTTAAATTGAATTCCAGTTTGAATTTAAATTGTTGCAAAAACATGCAACACATCCAAAGATTTTTAAATTCCCCTTTTAACATGATTTTGGGGTGTTACAGCTCTACCTCCCTTAAAAGAAATCTCGTCCTCGAGAATGGTGGTTCTAAGAAAACAATTCCGGAAATTGTGCCTTGAGCTCATCTTCCCGTTCCCAGGTGGCTTCCTCTTCTGAGTGATGCTTCCACTGCACCTTGCACATCCGGATTCTTTTATTTCTGGTGAGGCGTTCCATTGTCTCCAAAATCTTGTATGGTTGCTCGGCATAAGACAAATCCTCAGCTACGTCCACTTCATTCATGGGTAACACCTCTTCAGGCGTCCTGAGACATTTCTTGAGTTGTGACACATGGAATACATCGTGCACATCCGATAGGCGAGCCGGTAACTCTAGTTGATACGCCACTTCGCCTTTCCTTTCCAGAACTTGAAAGGGTCTGATGTATCGAGGTGACAACTTCCCTTTCACCTTGAACCGACGAAGTCCTCTGATAGGGGACACCTTGAGATAGACATAGTCTCCCTCGTTGAAAACGAGCTCTCTTCTTTGTACATCGGCATAGCTCTTTTTGCGTGTCTGTGCTATCCTCAAATTGTTGCGGATTTCCCTCACCTTTGCCTCGGCTTCTTGTAGTACTTCTGGACAAAACACTTTACTTTCCCCCGTTTGGTTCCAAAATAGGGGAGTTCTGCACTTCCTCTCGTACAAAGCTTCAAATGGTGACATCTTCATACTAGCTTGATAGCTGTTGTTATAGGAAAACTCCGCATACGGTAAGTTCTTATCCGAACTCCGATTGTTTTTGAGTGCACAAGCTCTCAGCATATCCTCAAGAATCTGATTGGTCCTCTCCGTCTGCCCGACAGTTTGGGGATGATAGGCAGATCTGAAATTCAGATGGGTTCCCATAGTTTCATGCAACTTCTGCCAGAACCTTGAGGTGAACTGTGTCCCTCGATCCAACACAATCTTCTTTGGCACTCCATGGTAACACACGATCCTTGACATGTACAACTCTGGCAATTTGGATCCGCTGTAGCTTTCTTTCACGGGGAAGAAATGAGCTACCTTGGTTAGCCTGTCAATGATGACCCATATCGAATCATATCCTGATTGAGTCCTAGGCAATCCCACGATGAAATCCATGCCGATCTCTTCCCATTTCCATTCAGGCACTTTGAGTGGTTGCAATAATCCTGCGGGTCGTTGATGTTCTGCTTTCACCAACTGACATGTGTCACATAGAGCAACATGTTCCGCGACATCTCGCTTCATGCCGTACCACCAATACCAGCTCTTGAGGTCCTGGTACATCTTCGTACTCCCAGGATGAATGGAATAGTCAGAATCATGAGCCTCCTTCAAAATCAATTTACGGATCTCCTTTACTTCTGGCACACAGATTCTTTTCCCATGCCACACCGTTCCTTGTTCATCCTCTCTAAAACCAGGAGCTTTATTTTCCTTCATGAGTTGCCTGATTTCTTGTATCTTCTCGTCGTTCTTTTGACCATCGCGTATGTCTCGCTCTAGTGTGGAGTCCACTTCCATGGCGATGGCTTCACCACTATTCACAAGCATAGATGGAGCCTTATAACCTCGTTCTTCAATTCTACAGGCATGTCCTTCAAGCTCAACTTATTGACCTGCACTTTCCGACTTAAAGCATCGGCCACGACGTTTGCCTTCCCAGGATGATAGTTGATGCCCACATCAAAGTCATTGATTAGCTCTAACCATCTCCTTTGTCTGAGGTTGAGGTCTGGCTGTGTGAATATGTACTTCAAACTCTTATGATCCGTATATATCTCGGTCCTCTTCCCCATCAAATAGTGCCGCCAAATTTTCAATGCGTGTACCACTGCGGCTAGTTCGAGGTCATGTGTAGGATAGTTCTTCTCGTGCTTCCGAAGCTGCCGGGATGCATAAGCCATGACATGCTCTTCTTGCATGAGAACACACCCCAACCCGTTTCCAGAGGCATCGCAGTACACCGTAAAGATCTTCTGCATATCTGGCATAACTAGAACTGGGGCTGTCGTCAATCTATTCTTTAACTCCTGAAAACTCGTCTCGCACTGCGGCGTCCATGTGAATGTGATTTCCTTCTCCAACAGTTTGGTGAGGGGTCTCGAGATTTTAGAGAATCCCTCAATAAACTGTCGATAGTATCCAGCCAATCCCAAGAAGCTTCGAACTTCCCCGACATTTTCAGGGGTCTTCCACATCTGTATATCCTCGATTTTGGCAGGATCCACGGAGATTCCTCCCTCCGAGATTATATGTCCTAAGAAGGGAACTCTCTTCAGCCAAAACTCACACTTGCTCAACTTGGCATACAGTTGGTGTTCTGTCAGCCTTTGCAACACCATCCTTAGATTTTTCTCATGTTCTTCTTCATCTTTGGAGAATACGAGAATGCCATCTATGAAAACCACCACAAATTTGTCCTGATATTCCATGAATACCTTGTTCATGAGATACATGAAGTATGCCGGGGCATTAGTTAGCCCGAAAGGCATGACAGTGTATTCATACAATCCGTACCGAGATACGAAAGCTGTCTTGGGAATATTAGATTGCCTTATCTTGAGTTGGTGGTATCCCGACCTGAGATCAATTTTCAAGAACACACAAGCTCCCCTCAATTGATCAAACAAGTCTTCAATGCGGGGTAATGGGTACTTGTTCTTGATGGTTACCTCATTCAAGGCACGGTAATCCACGCATAACCTTTGGGTTCCGTCCTTCTTGGGCACAAATAAGACCGGAGCTCCCCAAGGTGAGGAACTAGGACGAATATACCCCTTCTTCGTCAGTTCTCTCAAATGATCCTTGAGTTCTCCCATCTGCTTGGAGTCCATCCGATAAGGTCTCTTGTATATCGGGGCTGTTCCAGCTACTAGCTCAATTGCGAATTCCACTTCACGATCGGGAGGCATACCTGGCAACTCCTCCGGAAAAACATCTGGATATTCCCTGATGGTCCTGATTTCCTCAACTTTCACCTCAACTTGATTTAATTTAATGTCCCTCCTAGGCTCGTGTATTGTTATGAACTTTACTCTTGTGCCACTAGGGTGAGTTAGTTTCACCGTTCTGGTCGAACAATGGATGATTCCTTTATGTTTTGTCAACCAATCCATACCCAAGATAATATCTATCTCTTGTGAATCTATCACTATGAGGTTAGCAGTAAATACCACCCCATTAATGTCTAGGTTCACTTTGGGACACACTTGTCTTGTCCTTATTTCTCCACCTGGAGAGTTTACGGCTAGCATATGGTTCATTTGTGTGGTTGCTAGGTCATGCTTCTTAACAAACCCTTGAGCAATGAACGAGTGGGTAGCACCAGAATCAAACAGCAGAGTTGCAAGGTGTAAATTGGCAGGAAACTTACCAACTACCACGTTGGGTGCCTCTTGCGCTTCCTCCATAGTGACGTGGTTCACCCATTCTCGCATCACATTCTGCTGTTGTGGCTGTGCGGGCTTCTTCTTTGGGCATTTATGGGCGTAGTGCCCCACTTCACCGCAGCTAAAACATTGCACCCCAACCTTAGGTGCCTGGCCTTTGCTGTCTTGGGGTTGGTTTGGAGGTCCCTGTACTGCTGGTCGAGGTGGATATGCGGGGCGAGGCTGCTGTACAAACTGACGTGGTGGCTGTGCTGGTGCTGCGGGAGGCCTGTAGTTCGGGTTGAACCCTCTTGGTGCTGAGTAGGGTACCGCAGCATGGTTCGTCTGCCCTGTAGGTTGCTGCATCAGACATGGGCGGGTGTTGCTCCCTGAGGCTTGATGTGACCACCCGGCCTTCCTCTTATTCTCATTTTCCAGGGCCTTTAGCTTCCTTTCTACCACAAATGCTCTGTCCACCATCTTTTGGAAGCTTTCATACTCATTGGAGGACATGGCACACTGCATCTCTGCGGTAAGTCCTTCCACGAAACAATCTTGTTTCTGCTCATCAGTCTCTATGTCTCGTGGAGCATAACGGGATAGTTAAGTAAATTTAGTGAGGTATTCCCTCACCGTCATGTTTCCCTGCTGCAGTCCCAAAAACTCCTTCCTCTTGTTTTTGAGTTCACCTCTTTGGATGTAATGGCTGCGGAAACTACGCTTGAACTCTTCCCAGGTGATGTTCTCAGGGTCATGATGGGCAGCCACGTAGGCGGTCCACCAATCAGCAGCAGGTCCATGCAATTGATGAGAGGCAAACAGCACCCTCTCATACCCTTGGCACTGTATGATCCTCATCTTGCTCTCAATGGTCTTAAGCCAATCATCTGCCTCCAGAGGTTCAGCAGCACTTGCAAACTTTGGAGGTTGAGTTCCTAGAAACTCACTTAACCTTGGTTGACGTGGTGCAGCTTGTGGAGGTGGAACTTGATGCAAGTTGGCCACCACTTGAGTCAAGTTCTGGATGAGCTGATTCTGATTCTCCAGCATTTGGTGGAGGGGATCAACTCCTTCACGCCGACCACCCCTGTCCTGGCCTCCAGAGAGATGAGGGTTGCAGGCCTCATCATTGTTGTTGGCGGGGTTGGCAGCGCGACCTTTTCCTCTTCCGACCATCTAGCATGATCAACCAAATGTTAATTTAAAGTATTACGTATTATCTTACTACTTTCACTTGTTTGTACTTTGAAGTGTTGAAGCTTTGTTATACTTTTCTGAGGTTTCATATCTCACACAAAAGTAAATGCAATATTATTTCATGTGGGTTCACACACCAAAGCAAGACAATCTGAAGACGAGGCTGTGGATAATTGCTCACGGCTTCCACAAATCACGTCACACACCAAGCATTAACACACCATTAACTAACGTAACGACTCGACTACTCGACATCCTTCTAATTTAAGGGAAAGGCTCTACGCTACTCGTTTTCTTGAGCTGGCTCCTCGGGACCTTCCTCATCATTTCGGCTACCTTCTGACTCTGCTTTGGTTGGGGAGGCTGCTGGTGGAGAAGTGCGACGACGCCTTATCGCCCGGCGATCTGGTGAGTCAGGAGTCCATGTATCATTCATGGTGACACACAGTTCATTCCCATCTCCTCTTTCTCTCGCCCTCAAGCAGGCTCGCAGCAACGCCTCCGTTTCCTCCAGGGTGTCCCGAACATCCTGAAGCTCTTGCTGACACTCCTGTAGTCGAGTGTTGAGCATAGCAGCATCCTCCAAGCACAGATCCATGTGCTCATGGGAAGTCCCTTGCTGCACTGGCGGGTACTTATACTCCGAGGTACCACTCTCGCGTTGGAGGACATACATGTACTCAGTCCTGTCCAGGTGTCGACGATAGATGTGACTCTGGCAGGTGATGGCCTCCCAGGTGACATCCTTCTCCGCATCGACCTGTGTCGCTCTACAAGCTAGAGAGCGGTGGATCTTAAGCAGCTGATTTTCGTGTATAATCCTCATCTCTGAACTCCATTCTTCCCTCTTCTCACGGATGGTCCTGGTGGAGTTATAGTGGATGATTAGCTTGCCCGTATTGCCGGCGGCTTCGATCATACATCAAAGACGGCGCAACAAGCCTCCTACTGCCAATCCGTAGGAAAGGTACGTCACCGGACGGCTCTCCTCTCTTTCGGCAAGGGAAACTACGGGAACTCTCCCTCCTGTGGACTTGTGAGCGGTGCGAGTCATGCGAACCATCTAAAACAAAAAGCATTTAAACTTAGATTAGATAGACTTTTTAAACAAAAATCCTATTTTGAATGAAAATTGAGGTAAGATGAAGAAAGTGACTCATTAAATAACACTTTTCAACACACACCTTGTAAAATAGTTTTTAAGAAAATAGGGCCCTTAAATACGTCCATTTCTACGTCTCGATAGACAATAATAAGTTCATCACAAGTAAATAAACTAGCAGCGGAATATTATTCTTGTGGTCTCCGTCACAGGCGTTGCCCGGGGGTCTCCATGAACCTAGAAACCTTCTTTGGGTCCAAAGTCTTGGTCATTATACACCACCTCATTATCTTGACCTGAGAAGCAATATAAACCAACAAAATATGCAAGGTTGAGTACCGATGGTACTCAGCAAGTGTGGGGAAGTTATGTCATGCATGGCTAGAACAAGGGGAGGTTGAACTCATGGTTAAAGCACTACGCAATTAATACCTATCACCTTAGCTTATTAAACACCTACATTACTACACAGGTGAAATGGTCCCATCTCCCATCCCATCACCATAATCAAATAACCATAACATCATTTCCAAGGTTAAGCTCCCCGCTTAACATCCACAACTTCCAAAACCACCAATCCTCTAATCATGAATAAGTCCATGCCGCTCTTGACCGTGAGCACGGCTGTCATGACAGTTTTGACTCTGCAGAGTTTGCGCCACTATACCCACATGTAGTGATTTCATCCCCCGTTGCCGGGTGGACTAAAAGAACCTCCATTATGCTAGTGGCTACGAACCACATTCACACTTCCCAGGTGTGTAGCCAGGATATCACTACGAAGCCTTTACAAAGGGATTCCCGACGAGCGTGGGCCCACTGAGGTTTCACCCCTAACAGCATACAAGAGGCTCCAACCCCACTGCAGTGGCCCCCTCTTGAGCCTTGCGGTTCATATGGTAGTCCAGCTGACACCTATTCCCCGCACCATCCAACACACCCATACTACGCCGGGGATACACCTAATTAATTGGCCAAGCTGCCCCATCTCAGCATGTGGTTGGCACGGTAAAGCCAGGTTACACGCTCCATGAACCGGTCCTTAGGATCCAGGCAAGTACTAAACACAAACCCGAGTCTCGTGCACCCAGCACACAACCAAAACATCCAACTTGCCTTGATCCCTACCTCTACATAACTCACAATAGCTCATTTCAAGAGTATGGTAAAATAAACTGATGATCTCATATCCCAATTATCCCATTCTAAGCATTGCTAAGCATATGCATAATAATAAATGACATGATAAAATGAATCCCAACCCAAGCTACAAGGAAACAAGGTAATGCAATTCTAGGGGAAACTTCCTAGCATGGTTTTCATATTTCAATTGACAATGCAAATAATTCTAGCTACACATCCTAGCATAGGATCAAAGTGGTCAAGGACACTTGCCTCCTTCCTGCTGCTCTTGAAATGGGTAGTCCTGATCTTGGAAAGGAATAACTTGCTCTTGAGCAGGTTCTACATCATACCATCACACATAGCAAAAGAAAAACAACAATCCATAAGACATAGTTCACACTTCCACTTCATACAAACCACACATTCATATTTATGAAAGTCATTCACCATTATATGTGTTGTGGTTACTCTATGTGTGTTGATTCGTGGCTTGCATGCACTTTTAATCATGTGTATATGATTCCTACTTTTGTGTTCACATTTATACTTACATATTATATATATGAGTTTCCAATCTAAATAAATTCCTTATATTCAATTACTACACTTTTTAGCTACCAAGTATGCATAAAAGGTATTTTTCTTCTCCATATGTCTCTTCAGAATTTCTACCAACCCTAAACTGAATTCTTTGGATTTTAGAACTCCATTTATCATTTACTAGTTGCTATATTATCAGATTTATTTCCTATGCCTAAATGTGAACTTTATTATGAAAATAACAAGACACATCATCTAAACAGAATAGGTTCTGATCTAAAATATTTACTAATAGATTTTTGACCTTTTCCTCTGATGTAAACTATTTTACAATTATTTTCCCTATTTTCCAGAACTATTCTTTACTTAAAAATGTGTCCCTAAATGTGAATAATAAATTAAACAGATTCATTTCAGCCCAAAATATATTTTTATCTCACTCCAAAGTTTTTCTAAATACTGAGAAAATTTTTAATTTAGTTTTGACAATATGTTTGTCCCACTTTTTAAATTTTAAACACTAGCCACATATTCAATTTACTAAATTAAATATTAAACAGGGCTAAAAAGGTAAACTCACCCCACTACAGGGTCTATAATATTATTTTAACAATTTTCAGGGGTCTAGCTATACATAACAGATGAGTTTTTCCTAATTTTTATTAAGTTCAGGGGCTAAAACTGATTTTTAAATGAATTTACATGATTTTCTGAAGTTCCAGGGGCTAGATCAGAAGTTTCCGGGGCTAGCTCTTATTTCCCGAGAACCCCAGGGGGTAGCACGTAAGATTTCCAGTCTTTATAACGCGGGGCTGACGTGGACCGTCCGATTTAAAACAGACGGCCGAGATTATAATGCCGAACCGGTACGCGGGGATTTAAAGTCTACCGTGCGATTTAAAATAGACGGCGCACAAGCGGCCACGTCGCTCTGATCGAGCGCGGGCGGCGCTGCCCGGCGACGCACGGCGGCGGGAAGCGGCGATCTTGCCGGAGACTTTCGGATCTTCGAGAATTCTTCCTAGAACTGTGATTCTATGGCATAGATCGGTGGAGGGGAGGTCGGGGATCTCACCTCGGGGGTTTTCTTGAGCTCGGAGGTCCTGGAAGGCGGTCGGCGACGAGGTCCGAAGTGAAACCACGGCGAGGCTCGTCGGCGCTGTGTTTGAACCGCAAGTCACCGAGTTTTCTGCACCTGCAGGGTTCCCCGGAGGCGGTGGATCAAGACCAGCGAGTTAGACCGGAATTTTCGAGCGTAGATCGGCCAGAATTCGCCGGAGAAGGTTCGGGTTCTCACCGGAGTAAAAACAGCAGATCGCGTGAGAAAAACGGGACGAGGCCGGGGTTTTTATAGACGGGGGAAGGGAGGCGTTCGGTTGTGATCGAGTTTGCGTCGCCCACGAGGAAAATTCGGCTGGGATACGCAGAAATCCGGGTCGGTTTGGATTCGGGGTGAGAGAGAGTCCGGGCGATCGCGGGCGCGGGCGCGAGGTAGAAGAAGGGCTGGCGGGCCCTGCCTGTCAGTGGGAAGAAGAGGGCGCGCGCGGCTGCGGGCTGGCGCGGGTGTTGGGTGGGCCGGCTGGTGGGTTTCGGCCCACTGGCCGTTTTTTTTTCTGTTTTCCTTTTTTTCTATTTCTTTTCTGTTTTGAGTTTAAATTGAATTCCAGTTTGAATTTAAATTGTTGCAAAACATGCAACACGTCCAAAAATTTTTAAATTCCCCTCTTAACATGATTTTGGGGTGTTACACTGGATCGCTTGACTGTGAGAACTCCTGTGGAGGGCTGTCCACGATCACCCGATCGTCGGCTGAAGCTTGGTGACCGCTGTGGCGGTCGTTCTCGTGCAAGGAACGCCGGAACTCGCTTGTTTCCGGATCGGGGAGGTGTGTGCGGAGCTCAGGGTGCGGTTTAGCAGCTTGGGGAGGGATGGCGCGGTCGATTGCCGAGGTAGCGGAGGGAAGAGAGCTTCCAACAAAGTTTTCTTCGGCAGAGGACGTGGAGCGCCTTAAAAAGGAGATCAGAACCGACCCCGGCGCTCGCGCGTGGGCGCAAGCAGCTGGTGGCGCCCGGCTTCCCTCGGTGGCGCCCTCGGAGGAAGCCCGATAACCCGAGTGCTGAAGTTTCAGTCGGTTGAATTTGCTTCAGTGGCTGACATCTGGGTCCCACCTATTTTTTAACCTTTGAAATTAACTCCCTCTCACTGCTATAAACAGTAATCCCCCTTATACCCATGGTGATTTGAATTATCTACCCCTGAGCCATTTGAATGGGATAGAATTCAAAATGGTTTGTGTTTGACTAAATTTCAGCACATAAGCAGTTTGAAATTCAAATAAGGTTCGAATTTGCTAAACTTAGCTCATGTCAAGATCAACTCCAAATGGAGTGAAAATTGGTGTGTGAGCTCACAAAAATGTGCTGAGTGAACATATGCCTCCCACTTTTGAATTCATGGGGTGAAAACAGTTTGAATTTGAATTTGAGTTCAAACCACCCTCTTTCTAGCTATACCCAAAAGGACTTCAAAAAGGTTTTGAATTTGGGTGAAACTTGGCATGGACATTCCTAACAAGGTGTAGGAGTTTTACATATGCCCAGCCCCTATATGATGCATGTGGAAAATGCCACTTTTGCATTTTGTGAGTTTATCCTCTAATGAGCATGTTGATGGTGGTTACTTGCTCCTCAAATGTGTTCATCAAGTTTCTTCAAATGAAGGTTGTGTGTGGTGATGAACACTTTGAATATGTGCCAAAAACTTAGGCCCTTAAATTCCTCCCCCCTTAAAAGAATCCCGTCCCGAGATTATAAGTTGAAAATGAGAGAGAGGACGGTGGAAATTTACCGTGTATGCGACGTGAAAAAGTCGGGGTAGTTAGCGCGAAGAAATCCTTCGCTCTCCCATGTCGCTTTTGAGATGGCCAGGACCTCGTCGGGTGGTGCCATGTTATGCGACACCCAACAGCACACGAGTCGATGAACACACATCATATTACATAAATAGTTTAGCAGAAGCGTACAAGAATGTTTTACAAATAGTTATATCAGAGTAAACTACAGCGGAAGACTATCACTCTCACGACTCATGTCTAAACTAGCAACAAAGAAACGGTGCAGCCCACGGACGTTTCTTACTAGCAACACGAAGACAATCTGCAGCGGCGAGGATGCTCTTTGAGTAAGCACTCGGAGGTTCCCGAGTCTCATCGGTACCCCTTCTCATAAACATCGAGTCAATTACCTGCAAAACAACTCGGATAGCATCCGTGAGCATAACGCTCAGCAAGACTTAACCGTCACCCTAAACATGGAACTCTAAGTGAGGTTATGGACCTAACATAGGATGGCATAAGCATAATTAAACTCGACTAAAAGTGAATCCTTACTTTCAGGTATTAATCGCAGTATTTTAAGTAACCCTCGGCACGCCACATCGGGAGTCCACAATCAAACAAGAAACGCTTTCCCCCGATGTAAATTGCTCATGGCATAAAAGAATCGAGTTTGCACTAGCCTATTCATCAAGATCCAATACAAAGGTAGGATAATACTTCACATCAAAATGATTAGTTCCTCTCTCATGCAAGTTCTTACTACGTCACGACTGTGAGAACAAGTATGCTCGGTCCATTCCACGAGCCACGGTGATTCGAATCAATAACACCCTGACTACACGACACGTACGCCCGTACTCGACGTTGCCTACAACAACCATCACTGACGTCGTACGTGGCAGCCTTTCCCCCGTTTCACCCCCGCTGAATCGATCAAGTCGCCCCGTACAGTAGCTACTCTCATGGTGCACCTTCCGACGTGAGATGTCATGAGAATATTCCCCACATACTGCACACTGGCCGTCCGCCTGAGGCGACCCGAAAAGTCCCAACGACAGCTTCCCGAGGTACATTGGTTTACTGGGTCCCATATAGCCAGAATGAGTCCGGTACACAACTCAAACTTGTTCAACAGGGCCGCATACGGATCGGTCCTTGACTGACACGGGCAGGTCTACAGCACCCAGGCCCCTATGTCCTGCTGCTCCTACAACCTTCCTGTCTCCACTTTAACTTGCTAATTCAATTACGAACCAATCCCGTATGCCCCTGTTGTTCCTAAATCTGCGAGTAGCATCTCACCACTCGACTTCTACCGAACCGTACTTAAGCATGGCAGTTCGACACGGTGAAAGACACTTACCCAATACTCCATGGGTTATTTGGTTATGAAAGAGGAGTATCAAACACTAGACCTAATGCATACTTCATATCCTGACCAAAAGTGAATACAAAAATAAAAACTTAACAGCTGTTAAATGCAGACCGGAGCTTGCCTGTTTTGCAGGGTAATCGTATATAACCAGTTAGTGTCCTTGCAGATCCACCCTTGACTCTCCGGAGCTTGATCCACTTCGATGAATCACTCCTTTGAGTCCCCTTCGTTGTGGTTCCTATTGAGATGCATATGCACATATTTTATAGAATGTAATGGAAAGAAGTTATGGAATTAATTTCTTAGTACAGAGGTTATATGGAAAAGCCAAGCATGGCTTGGTTTGCCTCTGTTGTGCAAAGAACAGAAATAAACTAAATTGACCTTAGGGCCTCAGCTATACACTAATCATTTTCCCTAATGATTATAATACACAAGCTGAAAAGGTTTGAGTGCAACTGAAGAACAAGAACTCCAATGGCCTCAAAACTTTTACAGCAGGTTCTACACTACCTAAGGATTTAGCTTGCCAAATTGCAGCTAATGTGGAGTGATATTGTGTCCTCCTCAATTCTCACAATATCTCTTATGTATTCCCACCTATACACAAGTATGGAGAATAAGAATAGGGAGTTCCAGGACTCATCTTGGGCTGATAATTTACATGTGAGTTCTTGATCACATGAGAGTCATCTGGTTCAAAATTCAGCCCTTTTACTTGTGTAGTTCTCCCAGAACAATTCTTTAAGCATTTGTACTCAACAGAATTAATTCTGTAGTAATGTGCATTTTCATGCCCAATTAAGTGAACTACAATTCCAAGTATGTCTCGGAGAGCTTGCCTAAATTTTCCTATGATTTTTGGAGCTATGGATTGCTCAGAACAGATTTTAGAAGTGGGAAACATTTTCTGAAAATGTTTCTGGACTCTTTTGAACACAGTAGTTTGCATTTAGCAAATTCCTACTCAAATGATCTTCAAATGAGCTGAAAATTTTCTAGTAGGTCAACAATATACTAAAGAATATTCTGGCAAAATTTAAGGATTTTTGGATAACCCAAACTCTCTCAATAATTCTTTTTCAGAAAACCTTCAAAGAATTTTCCAGAATATAATATTTACTTTTCTACAAATCTGAGTTCATATTTGGATAGAACTCAAAGATATGAATCCAACCCAATTGGAATCAATCAAATTGGAGTTTTCTACAGGGAGATATGAATTTCTAAAGATTGAGCTAAGTCTGGAATTATTTTCCTATTGAAAATCCGGCTGGACCCACTGTTTTGAATTCCAGCCAATAGAAGCGAAGCCACACCAGGCCACAGCACCTCTGCGCGCTAACACACGGGATCCCAGCCATACCCGATCCCTGGTTTAAAATTTGAGCTGCTGACAGCCGGGGCCCACGCGTCTTCTTCTTCCTCCGGCTTCCTCTCTCGCGCCCGCGCTGCCCCTCGCTGGCCCGACGCCGGAGCTCGCCGGCTCGCCGTTTCCGGCCACCGCCTGAGCTGAAACTCGCCGCCAGGGAGTTTGTGACACCGAGGAACACGGCTGTGGGGTTTGCTAGGGCTGCCGGAGGCCAGAAACTGGCCGGCGACGTGCGGCAGCCACTGTGGAGGTTCGGTAGCCTTACATGAAGTGTGCCGGAGCGTTCGTTAACCCAAATGACATGACGAGGTACTCATAGAGTCCGTATCTCATCGAGAAGGCTGTCTTCACTATGTCCTCCGGTCGGATTTTGATTTGATGATATCCCGACCGAAGATCGATCTTCGAAAATACCTTTGCACCCACAAGTTGATCAAACAGGATGTCGATGCGGGGCAAAGGATACTTGTTCTTGATCGTGACACCATTTAGAGGACGGTAATCAACACATAGCCGTAGTGTTTCGTCCTTCTTCTTAACGAACAGCGCTGAGCAACCCCAAGGTGAAGAACTTGGTCGTATGAAACCCTTGCTCATGAGTTCATTCAGTTGCTCTTTCAACTCCGCTAGCTCGTTAGGTGCCATCTTATAAGGCCTTCGTGAGATAGGCGTCGTTCCCGGCGCCAGTTCGATCTTGAACTCGACGTCCCGTTCGGGCGGCATGCCTGGTAAGTCATCGGGAAATACGTCGGGATAATCTCGTACCACCGGAATATCTTCAAGTTTCAGCGCTTCCGTGTGGTAGGCCTCTACCATGTATGGGTCTTCGCTGTCTAAAAACAGCGTCTGCTGTCCGTGAATCGGCGAGTCAATCTGGACAGTCCGATTACCGATATTGAGAACGGCACCATGACGACTTAACCAAGACATCCCCAATATAATGTCTATCTTCTGCCTATCCAACATAATCAGCGATGTTGGGTATATTTTTCCGCCCAAACACAAAGCTGCTCGGGACACAATCTGATTGGCAGAGATATTCCCTCCCGGTGAACGTATAAGAAAACTCGTTGTGGGAGTATTGGTGGATAATTGGTGCTGATCCACGCATGTTTTGCTGATAAAATTGTGGGTTGCACCGGAATCAAAAAGTATGAGCACGGGCACGTCTTTGAGAGTGAACATGCCCGCTAACACCGGTGCTCCCTCCGGGACATCCTCAATAGCAAGATGTTGCACACTCCCGGATTGCAATGCTGTTATGTTGACTGGAGCAGGTGGCGGCATACCACCTGATGATGATGGCTGTCTGGTGTTCACCAACTTCTCCCGGCATTCTTGCCTAAAATGCCCTGAACGGTGGCAATAAGAACACGGAGGTTTCCCCGGTTCTTCGTTGACTTGAGGTTGAGAAGTTGACGTACTTGGTTGCAGCAATGATGTGACAGGTGTCCTTCGTTGCTGCGGCAAAGGTGTTGCTTCAAGACAAGATTCTTGAGCAGGAAATCTATACGGAGATGATCTCACTAGTGCTTGCCATCCTTCATCGGATGGTGTGGGATACACCCCACGGTATTTGCGAGGAACAACTGGTGGGTCTTCTTGCACATCCTCCCTGTCCCTCTTCTCTGCTTGACACTCAAGTGTCACTTGTTCTTGCTGCAGAGCAGCACTGATCAACTCGGTGTAAATGCCTTGATTGAACAAAGCTAGCTTCTCTTTTAGTATGGCACTCAAGCCATAGAAAAAATAGTCACACATTGCAGCTTCGCTCGTCGCATAAACAGGAGCATATTGTGCCAGAAGGTTGAATCGTCTGACATAATCGAGGACACTCATGTCCCCCTGCTTCAAGATTCTGAATTCCTGTTGTTGGTTCTTGATAAAACCCATAGGAATGTGACGAGCACGGAATGCTTCACGAAATTCCGTCCATTCCACTTGATGGCCTTCCGGAACGGTGGCGAGATAAGCAAACCACCAATTTCCGGCGGCTCCATGAAGCTGTTGAGCTGCAAATGATGCCTTCTGATATTCGTCGCACTCAAACACCCCAAACTTGGACTCCATAACTCGAAGCCACTGATCAGCTTCCACTGGTTCGTTGGCTTCCGTGAAAATTGGCGGTTGTGTCGCCAAGAAGTCCAAATAGGCGTTCCGAGGTGGAACATCCTGTTGTGTACGTTGGAGTAAGCTCTGTTGTACCAAGGCTTGGAGTAGTCTTGTGTTCTCTTGACTTGACTCGACCATTTGAGCCATGACATCCGCCCATACCGTTGATGGCGGTGCCCGTGGTGGAGTCGAGTCATCACCGTCTCGGCGAGAACCTTCAGCCCTACTCGGAGAATGAGTACGCACCATACTGCAAAAAGATAATTTTTGAGGGGAGTCAAAACATGATCTCAGCAGTATGTGAAAGTATGTAAAACATGAACATGCTAAAACTTTATGAAAGCATAACAAAATTTCATGTTTACACATCTTTCTAAAGCCAACATATTCAGTCCCTCATTCTGTACAGAACCAACACTTCTGTACTTTACCCAGATTTTGATCCAGTTACCAGCATTTTCATAACTCAAGTTGAATACCAAAGTTAAAGTTAACTTCCGTATCTTTCCAACGAGTACTGACATGCCTCTGGATCATCCCTTAACCAGAAGTTATGATCGTTCACAGTTGACAGAATTTCCTAGATAAATTTTGCCAGCACCTCCTTTGTATGTGGCTGTTTTCGTCACAGTTTTACATACAAATGGGGTACAATTCTGAACAAACTATGAACTACAAAATCGTTGCAAGTTTCATAACTTTCCAACAGTGTATCATATGACCCTTAGAAATTTTTCTACAGATTGTGACGGCTAATTTACAGCAACATCCAGAGAAGTTTGCAGCTGCTTTGTTTTCTGAACAGTTTGCATTCATCTGGACATTTAACTAAGTTGGTGTCGGATTTTGCTCTGGAGTTCTACACAGAAGTTGTAGAGCACTTAATAATCTTTCCAGAACTGTCTCAAACACCTCCATTGGGTCAAACTAATCAGAGTTACGCTCTGTTAACGCCCAGAAAAATTTCTGTCTGAACGGAGCACTCTGTCTTTGAGATCAAAAGAAGTCTAACAAGTCTCTTCTTTGAAACCTAGTTCAAATGAAGAGCTCAGTAACTAATATGTGCTTTATCACATCCATTTTTAGTTGGAGAGTTAGTCATGAATGATTTCTTCATAGGTAAGAATACTATCCAGTGTAGTAAGGTGACGATGCACCGTAAGACATATGACGGTACTACGTTGCCTCACCAAAGAAAAACCTAACCGGATTACACCGGCATATACATATCCTTAGGTGGCACTAAAACGGTCACTCGCAAACGTGTTCTACACGCACTAAGGTTTTTGTGGTTAGTACCTGCATAAGCCACACTCAATCATCAGGTTCGGCTGCACACCGAACCCGCTATCCATAACAGTTTGTACACCCGGCCGTCATCACTCGCCCAGGTGTTCTCAAGCCAAACACACCTTGAGATATGTGTTCACGTTACTGACCACGTGACGGGGTCTCCCAAATTGCACCACGCACGCCAGGGAAGACGTTGCTCGAATACCCCAAACGACATGAAGAGTCGTAGAGGATACTAAAACGGGTCGGGTTACCTGCCACCCGTGGGGCTCCACCCTTCAGCTTGTGCGCACTGGTGGACAGCGCATACGTGCACCCCCAAGACATAGACGTCCCGAGATGCACGGTTTTCCGACATAACAAATAGGTTAGCTTGCCACCTTCATAATATGCTAATAGTAGTCCTTATGTGGGCCTAGTACCGTTAACTCACCGTATCCTAAGTTTTTGACATAATATGATGCTCAATCCGTGCTCTGTTCCCAACGCAGCTCTGATACCAGCTGAGACGGCCAGGACCTCGTCGGGTGGTGCCGTGTTATGCGGCACCCAACAGCACACGAGTCGATGAACACACATCATATTACATAAATAGTTTAGCGGAAGCGTACAAGAATGTCTTACAAATAGTTATATCAGAGTAAACTACAGCGGAAGACTATCACTCTCACGACTCATGTCTAAACTAGCAACAAAGAAACGGTCCAGCCCGTGGACGTTTCTTACTAGCATCACGAAGACAATCTGCAGCGGCGAGGATGCTCTTTGAGTAAGCACTCGGAGGTTCCCGAGTCTCATCGGTACCCCTTCTCATAAACATCGAGTCAATTACTTGCACAACAACTCGGATAGCATCCGTGAGCATAACGCTCAGCAAGACTTAACCGTCACCCTAAACATGGAACTCTAAGTGAGGTTATGGACCTAACATAGGATGGCATAAGCATAATTAAACTCGCCTAAAAGTGAATCCTTACTTTCAGGTATTAATTGCAGTATTTTAAGTAACCCTGGGAACGCCACATCGGGAGTCCACAATCAAACAAGAAACGCTTTCCCCCAATGTAAATTGCTCATGGAATAAAAGAATCGAGTTTGCACTAGCCTATTCATCATGATCCAATACAAAGGTAGGATAATACTTCACATCAAAATGATTAGTTCCTTTCTCATGCAAGTTCTTACTACGTCACGACTGTGAGAACAAGTATGCTCGGTCCATTCCGCGAGTGACAGTGATTCAAATCAATAACACCCGGACTACACGACACGTACGCCCGTACTCGACGTTGCCTATAACAACCATCACTGACGTTGTACGTGGCAGCCTTTCCCCCATTTCACCCCCGCTGAATCGATCAAGTCGCTCCGTACAGTAGCTACTCTCATGGTGCACCTTGCGACGTGAGATGTCATGAGAATATTCCCCACATACTGCACACCGGCCGTCCAACTGAGGCGACACGAAAAGTCCCAACAACAGCTTCCCGAGGTACATCGGTTTACTGGGTCCCATATAGCCAGCATGAGTCCGGTACACAACTCAAACTTGTTCAACAGGGCCACATACGGATTGGTCCTTGACTGACATGGACAGGTCTACAGCACCCAGGCCTCTATGTCCTGCTGCTCCTACAACCTTCCGGTCTCCACTTTAACTTGCTAATTCAATTACGAACCAATCCCGTATGCCCCTGTTGTTCCTAAATCTGCGAGTAGCATCTCACCACTCGACTTCTACCGAACCGTACTTAAGCATGGCAGTTCTACACGGTGAAAGACACCTACCCAATACTTCATGGGTTATTTGGTTATGCAAGAGGAGTATCAAACACTAGACCTAATGCATACTTCATATCCTGACCGAAAGTGAATACAAAAATAAAAACTTAACAGCTGTTAAATGCAAACCGGAGCTTGCCTGTTTTGCAGGGTAGTTGTATATAACCAGTTAGTGTCCTTGCAGATCCACCCTTGACTCTCCGGAGCTTGATCCACTTCGATGAATCACTCCTTTGAGTCCCCTTCGTTGTGGTTCCTATTGAGATGCATATCCACATATTTTATAGAATGTAATGGAAAGAAGTCATGGAATTAATTTCTTAGTACAGAGGTTGTGTGGAAAAGCCAAGCATGGCTTGGTTTGCCTCTGTTTTGCAAAGAACAGAAATAAACTAAATTGACCTTAAGGCCTTAGCTATACACTAATCATTTTCCCTAATGATCATAATAGACAAGCTGAAAAGATTTGAGTGCAACTGAAGAACATGAACTCCAATGGCCTCAAAACTTTTACAGCAGGTTCTACACTACCTAAGGATTTAGCTTGCCAAATTGCAGCTAATGTGGAGTCATATTGTGTCCTCCCCAATTCTCACAATATCTCTTATGTATTCCCACCTATACACAAGTATGGAGAATAAGAATAGGGAGTTCCAGGACTCATCTTGGGCTGATAATTTACATGTGAGTTCTTTATCACATGAGAGTCATCTGGTCCAAAATTCAGACCTTTTACTTGGGTAGTTCTCCCAGAACAATTCTTTAAGCATTTGTACTCAATAGAATTAATTCTGTAGTAATGTGCATTTTCATGCCCAATTAAGTGAACTACAATTCCAATTATGTCTCAGAGAGCTTGCCTAAATTTTCCTATGATTTTTGGAGCTATGGATTGCTCAGAACATATTTTAGAAGTGGGAAACATTTTCTGAAAATGTTTTATGACTCTTTTGAACACAGTAGTTTGCATTTTGCAAATTCCTACTCAAATTATATTCAAATGATCTGAAAATTTGCTAGTAGGTCAACAATATGCTAAAGAATATTCTGGCAAAATTTGGGGATTTTTGGATAAGCCAAACTCCCTCAGTAATTCTTTTTCAGAAAATTTTTAAAGAATTTTCCAGAATATAATATTGACTTTCATACAAATCTGAGTTCATATTTGGATAGAAATCAGAGATAAGAATCCAACCCAATTGGAATCAATCAAATTGGAGTTTGCTACAGGGAGATATGAATTTCTAAAGATTGAGCTAAGTCTGGAATTATTTTCCTATTGAAAATCCGGCTGGACCCACTGTTTTGAATTTCAGCCAATAGAAGCGAAGCCACACCAGGCCACAGCACCTCTGCGCGCCAACACACAGGATCCCGGCCACACCCGATCCCGGGTTTAAAATTTGAGCTGCTGACAGCCGGGTCCCACGCTTCTTCTTCTTCCTCCGGCTTCCTCTCTCGCGCCCGCGCTGCCCCTCGCCGGCCTGACGCCGGAGCTCGCCGGCTCGCCGTTTCCGGCCACCGCCTGAGCTGAAACTCGCCGCCAGGGAGTTTGTGACACCGAGGAACACGGCTGTGGGGTTTGCTAGGGCTGCCGGCGGCCAGAAACTGGCCGGCGACGTGCGGCAGCCACTGTGGAGGTTCGGTACCGTTACCTAGGGTTTCCAGCCTGCCAAAACCTGCGCCACGCGTCCTTTAGCATCTGCGCAGCTCTAGGAAGATTGGCACGACCTCAAAATGGCTCGTGAGTGGCTGTAAATAAGTTGTCGCCATGAACACCTCTAGTCGAGCTCGAATTCCGTCGTGCTGAGGCGTTTTCATGCGCGGGATCCTAAAGGAGAAATGACCACCGGCTAATCCAGCATCTAGGTGCCAAACTTGATGTCTTAAGGAGGATCAGAGGGCAAGAATTTGAAAGAATCATACCGGAAGCTCGGAATGAGGTCGCCGGAGCAAAACCTCAAAATTGCCGCCGATAGCTTGCGGCACGGCCTGAGCTTGGGCTGAGAGCAGCACCGCACCCGTGCGCGTCCGTAGGTGTGATCGCCCGGCCGTGAAACCCGCTGTGGAGGGCTGTCCACGAGCGCCCGATCACTTTCTCGGATTAGGTCGCCGCGGCGGCGGTCGTTCTCCGGCACTGGAGGCCGCAGCTCACTTGCTCGTGGGTCAGGGAGGTGGAGGTTGAGCTCGTGGGAGTGTTTAGCAGCTCGGGGGAGGAGGAGGGGCGGTGGTTTTGCCGATCTTCCGATCGGACCGAGAGCGGAGGGGAAGAACGGCTGCCGTTCGTGTGCTCGTGAGGGGGGGAGCACAACTGAGTCTTTTGCTCGGCTGAGGGGACGTGAGCACAGGGATCAGCATGAGGGCACCGCCTCGGTGGTCAGCGCATGGGGGAAGGCAGCAGGAGGTGGCGCCGGTAAGTACCTCGGTGGCTCCCGTGAGCTGTTCGGGGAAATCTCCCACTGAGGCTAAGACAAAGAGTGCAAGGCTCCTCCTTTAGCTCTATGACAGGTGGGTCCCACTCCACATTTCCTCCCCAAATATCTTCTCAAACTGATCTCTTTAATTCCCAGAATTCTAAGTTTAAAAAGGTGGGCTAGAATTTGAATTCCTCAAATTCAGTTTGAATTTGCAAGACTAAATCTGAATTTGGTTAGAATTTGCAAATGCTCCTCTTTAACTCCTTTTTGAGCCCACCCAACAAATGCAAAGTTGGTGATAAAACTTTTTCCTACAAATTCCAACTATATGGCTGCATGTTTATTCAAAGCTTTTGGTCACCCCATGTGTGAACTTTGAATTTCAAATCTGAATTTTAAACTTACATGCAAAGAGGTATTTAACTCCTTATTGGTTCAACACTTTTAAATAAAAAGGTGAACCTCATGTTGGATGTTCATCCATGTATTACCTTGCATGAAGAAAAGTTTTAGCAAGTCCCATTTTTCAAGTCTTTGCCACACATATGAATTCAAACCTTAGTTTTTATTCATACACATTTTTGGGACTTTTACAGCTTCGTCCATGGAGTGATTATTCCATAGAATCTTGTAGAACCACAATGTACGGTTGCGTGTGGTTCGGGCCTTTTCATCAATAATCTGAACCGGTTCCTCCCGATACGTGAGATCCGGTTTCAGTTCTTCTATGTCCTCCAGCTGAATGGTAGTTGATAGCTTAAGACACTTCCTCAGCTGGGAAATGTGAAAGACGTCGTGGACACCGGAAAGTGCTTCTGATAATCTCAGCCGGTATGCTACTGATCCACATCTTTCGGTAATCTGAAATGGACCGATAAATCGGGGTGCCAACTTTCCTCTCACCTCGAATCTGTTCACGCCCTTCATTGGAGACACGCGTAGGTATACGTGATCCCCGACCTCGAATTGTAATGGGTGCCTTCTCCGGTCTGCATATTGTTTCTGTCAGGATTGTGTGGCTTTTAGGTTTGCTTGAATTAGCCGAACCTTTTCTTCCGCGTTAGTGACCAGATCAATCCCGAAGGTGACCCTTTCGCCAGACTCACACCAATTCAATGGTGTGCGGCATTTTTCTCCCGTATAGCGCCTCGTAAGGCGCCATCTTGATGCTGGCTTGGTATCCATTGTTGTACGAAAACTCAGCTAATGGCAAGTGATCATCCCAATTCTTGCCGTGGTTGAAAGCGCAAGCTCGTAGCATATCTCCTAGAATCTGATTTACCCGCTCGGTTTGCCCATCCGTCTGCGGGTGGTATGCTGAACTACGGATTAGCTTCGTCCCCAACGCAGCGTGTAGCTGCTCCCAAAAAATGGGACACAAATAAAGTGCCCCGATCCGATATGATGGTACGAGGTACGCCGTACAAGCATAGGATCCGTGAGATATACAGTTCAGCATACTTCTTGGCGTTATAATTGTTGTTGAGCGGGATGAAATGGGCAACTTTGGTGAGCCGGTCGACGATCACCCACACAGAATCATGCTTCTGAAAGGTGGTGGGTAAACCGACGATGAAGTCCATGCTCACATCCTCCCATTTCCAGGCAGGAACGCCCAGTGGTTGTAGCAGTCCCGGTTTCCGCATATGATCTGCCTACCCTTCGACATGTATCACACTCGGACACGTACTTTGCGATCTCCCGCTTCATTCGTGTCCACCAAAACTTGCTTCTGAGTTCTTGATACATTTTGTTGCTGCCGCGGTGAATAGAAAACTTTGACAACTGAGCCTCATCAAAGATTTTCTTCCGTAATTCCGGGTTACGGGGTACGACGATCCGGTCCTTGAACCATAGGACGCCGTCTACGTCTTTCCGGAAACATTTCAACTCCCCACTATCTATGCGTCTCCATAAATGTGACATGCCCTTGTCATTTTTCTGGGCTGTTGCTATCTCTTCACGGATGGTGGGGATCAAAGGTCAGTTGTAGAGAGCTCCATGTGGGATCACATGCAGTGGTGGTTCGCTCTCTTCCAACTGTGTGATGGTCAGATTGTTGACGTGTGACTTGCGACTCAGCGCATCCGCCACAACGTTTGGCTTGCCGAGGTGATAATGGATCCCTATTTCGTAATCCTTTATCAACTCTAACAATCTTCGCTGCCTCATGTTCAGCTCCTTCTGAGTGAATATGTACTTGAGGCTTTTGTGGTCGGTATATAAATGTACGAGGTTACCGAGTAGGTAGTGCCTCCACATTTTAAGTGCGAGTACCACGGCAGCAAGCTCCAAGTTGTGAGTTGGATAATTCTGCTCATGGTTTCTGAGCTGCCGTGATCCATATGCGACCACTCTTCGGTCTTGCATCAGCACACATCCGAGCCCAATGCCGGATGCATCGCAGTACATGTCGAACGGCTTTGTTGTGTCTGGCTGCGCCAAAACCGCTGCTGATGTTATGTGCTTGACTAAAGCCTTGAATGATGCTTCACGTGCTGGACTCAAAACATATTTGGTAGCCTTCTTCAGCAGCTCCGTCATAGGCTTGGCAATCTTCGAGATGTTCGGAATGAACCTCCGATAATATCCCGCGAGTCCGAGGAAACTCCATACCTCGTGAACAGTTCTCGGGGATTTCTAATTCAGCACTTGTGTGATTTTACTCGGGTCTACAGCAATACCCTCCACTGAGATGATATGCCCGAGAAAAGGCACTTGCGATATCCAGAATTCGCACTTGCTGAATTTCGCGTATAGTTTGTGATCCCGCAGCCGTTGCAAGACTATACGCAGATGCTTTTTGTGATCTTCCTCCGACTTGGAATATACCAGTATGTCGTCGATGAAGACCACGACAAACTTGTCCAGCTCCGGCATGAATACCGAGTTCATCAAATACATGAAGTGATCTGGAGCGTTGGTGAGGCCGAAGGACATGACCAGGTACTCATAAAGTCCGTACCTCGTCGAGAAAGCCGTCTTCGGAATATCCTCAGCCCGTATTTTAATCTGGTGGTACCCGGACCTTAAATCCATTTTGGAAAAGATCTTTGCTTCGACCAACTGATCAAACAACATGTCGATCCGTGGCAACGGGTACTTGTTCTTGATGGTTACGGCGTTTAGTGGACAATAGTCCATGCAAAGCCGCAATGTCTCATCCTTCTTCTTCATGAATAATGCCGAACAGCCCCATAGCGAGGAGCCTAATAAAACCCTTCTCCAGCAAGTCCGTTAGCTGAGTCTTCAGTTCAGCCAACTCCTTAGGCGCCATCTTGTACGGCCTTCAGGAGATTGGCATGGTTCCCGGTGCAAGTTCAATTTTGAACTCCACCTCTCTGTCGGGCGCCATCCCCGGTAAATCATCCGGGAACACGTCAGGGAACTCTCGGACCACTGTAATGTCTTCCAATCTGATGGTTGTGGATTGATACACACTTGGAAGTTTTATTTCTGGACTGTACAGAAATAAGGAATGTGATTCATGCACTTCTGAGTTCAAGTGTACAACTCGGAGGATGGTGTCTAAAACAGCGCCGTGGCGGGTTAACCACGACATCCATAAGATGACATCGACCTTTTGTCCCTTTAAAATTATGAGAGACGTAGGGTATACTCTACTCTCTAAGCATAATGGCGCTTTTGGGACCATCATGCTTGCTGAAATCTTCCCCCCCCCCCCGGTGAACAAATCAAATATGGACTATCGGTGGGTAGTATTTGCATGCTGTATTTAGCAATGAAAGCTTGGCTAATAAATCTATGTGTGGCGCCTGAATCAAATAATACTATGGCAGGATGCTGGTGGAGTTGGAACATACCCGCAAGGATTGGTTCACCCTCCGGCACGTCCTCTATGGCAAGTTGGTGGACGGTGCCGGGCCTAGGGTTTGCCCGCCACGCATTAGTGGGGTTCCGGGGCTGATTCCTCCCCGAAATTTGCGGTGCAACTCTGCTGCCTTGCCTCTCCGGACAACTGCTGGCGAAGTGTCCGGGACAACCACATTTGTAGCACGTGGCTGCTGCTTGACCGGTGCTCGGGGGACGAAAGGCCGGCATGCACTGCTGAGGTGCATACGCACACGGCATCGCCCACTGCTGCTGTTGTTGTTGCGGAGGTGGTGTTGGCAGTGCCGGCCTGAATGCCGGTGAAGAATATGGCCGACTGTGGAATTGCATCGGCCTCTGTGGTGGCTGCCAGCGTGGACCCGATGGTGGGCGATTCACCATACGATATTTCTGAGAAGGACCACCTCCTTCTCCGCTGCTTTGCGGCGCGCTTCGCTTCCTCTCCCCCGCAGCTAACTCCTTGCCGGAGTCCTCCTGAACAATTGCAGCATCAATTATATCGTTGAGGCTGCCGCGATTGAACATCGCCAGTTTGTCCTTCAGGAGCGGGTTAAGCCCCTGGTAGAAGTGATCCCGCCGCTTCCCGTCAGTATCGGTGTGATACGACGCATAGAGTGCAAGATCATTGAACGCCCTGGAGTATTCCAGCGCGTTCCGGCTCCCTTGCTGCAGGCGTAAGAACTCCTGCGTCTTCCTCTTCATGAGACCTGGCGGTATGTGATAGGCCCTGAAGGCCGTTCGGAACTCCGCCCAGGTCATAACTCGGTCGGTGAGCTGTGAAGCACAGTAGTTCGCTTACCACGTGCTTGCGGATCCCTGAAGCTGTTGGACCGTGAACTGAGTCTTGCGCTGCTCACTCACTTGCAGCAGCCCGAACTTCATCTCCATCGTGTGAAGCCAGTTGCCCGCATCGAGGGGTTCATCCATCCTTGAGAATACCGGGATATGAGTTGCTAGAAAGTCGGAGTAGGAGCTCTGTTGACGCTCCTCACGATCATGACGCCTCTCTGGTCGAGACGTATTTGCAATAAGGGTCTGCAACAACTCCATGTGCTGCTGATGAGAACCCGCCATTGCCGCAACGATGTCGGCCAATGTAACCGTTGGCGGTGGCGGTGGCGGTGTTTGTTGTTGCTGTTGCTGTCCCGAGGAGTCCTCGGGAGGCTGTTGGGAGGTTTCTCCCCCTTGACTTGAACTCCCAACATCCGGGTTGGCACGAGTACGAGTCATTCTGAAATTCAAAACAGCAGCGATCAGCACATGTCATACTTAAAAATTCCATATGAAGCAGTAAGTATTTGAAGTGACGCATGAATAATTTGCACAACATTCACATATATTGATAAAGCATAAAATTTATACAAGATACATTATTCTCGGGTCTCCAAGAAGTCGTGCTCATGTCGTCACTACCTATACATACGCTACTGCCTACACGACATGTCACTGGTTACAAAAGTTTGGGGTTACACCACTCTGGTTGCCCTACTTGGCAACGGTAACCTCCTACTCGGAGTAGAACTCGACCTCCTGTGGGTCGTCCAACTCCGGTACCTGTGCTGGTGGCTCTGGATCTACAACCTCCTCTCCCATCTCGGGTTCTCCCATTGCCGGAAGACCCAAGACCACGGGTACGAAACCTACCACCGGGATGCCCATTAGCGGAGGAGCGAGGTCCTGCAACGCGTGCACCTCGTCCATGGCCTGGTTGTAGTCCTCTTCCCAGCCTTGCCCCTCCTCAATAGCGTCGTCCCGCTCTTGAGTAAGGACCTTGTTCTGCTGGGTCAGAGCCTCCACCTGCTGCTGCAAAGCCGTGATGTCGACACGGCTTTTCCTCTTCGCCTTCTTCAAACGATGCAACTGATTATGTTGCTCGTTCAGTCGCTTAATCGTCGGAAGGAGCACATTGCGGAGTGCGCTGTGAGCACTCTCGAAATGGTCTCCACAGCTTGTGCTCTCCTTGAGCTTTGCAGCAAGACAATCCGTATGAACAGCTTGGCTGCCCATCACGGCTTTTCCTGCCCTCAATTGGAGACTGAGGTTCGCCTCTGCGGGGTTGTACCTTGGGCAACCCGGATCGGTTGCCTCCCAGTACCGCCCTTCCCACACATGATTAGCCCGTCCCTCCACCGGAACAAGTGTGTATGGAGTGCCCCCCATAGCTCTCACGTGTAGTTGGCAGAAACGCGACATGGCGTCACGGGCTGCCACTTGCCACATCCCCTCCGGCTGTCTGCCTCTCACCGTAACGGTGAACAGTGCCCAACCGGGTGGCGTATGTCTGGCAGGAACTTTGACGTGGATCGTCCACGTCTTGTTCCCCTCCTCGCCTTTTTCTTTGGCGAAGTACTGCAGCATCTTGTCATACCCGAAATATTGAAGCATTTGCCTCAACGTTTCCGGATAGCCGCTGCGGTGAGAACAGTGGGACACCACCCACCCGTTCTCCAACTGTCTATCCGCTGTCATATGTAAAACATATTTTAGAAATGTCAAATATTTATTTGAACATTAAACAATTGAGTTATAACATAAGATATGTCATTGAACTCATAAAACTTGGAAATATAGTTCAAATTTAAACAAATTTGACCACTGATCTGCTGCCCAACATGACAGCCCTGACCAGTTTCCATTTCAACCTGATTTAGGACATGCTAAAGGCAAAACCAATTCTGGAGCTCAACATCAAAGTTAAATCTAACCTCAATAGATTTCCATAAAGTGTTTGCTTGGCCTAAGATCAGTCCTGGTTCAAAAGTTATGAGATATCAAAGTTAACAGAATTTCTGGAGAAAATTGGACAGCACCTCCCTGCTTGAGGTACTGATTTGATCCAAGAATTCCAGTTAATTCTACTCCCAATCTGACAAAACTTCCTGGTACAAAGTTGTAACCCATCTCATAAGATTTCCAGAACTACCTAATTTTCTATTTTTGGATTTTTATGCAGGATGTTATGCTCAATTTACAGAGAGTTACAGAGAGTGTTTGCTCTGCCCTGTTTTCTGGACAGTTTCAACTCTACTGCATTTTTCGATTGGTTAGAGGATGAAACACCTCTGGACCTTCACATAAAAGTTGTAAAGCTCTTCCCAAGATTTCCAGAAATGTATCATATGACCCCAACCTCGAAATAACTCAACCTCTAACCTCTGATTAACTTCAGCCGTAATTCAGCTGAAAACAGGGGACTCTGTCCTTAGTATCCTATAAGTTGAAAACTTATTAACTTTGATTATCCTGATTAAGGGAAGGAGTTACATCAAGTTTTAGTGCTCTGGGTTAAAACTTTCAAGTTTTACAATGCAGTTGCTCATTTAATGGGGTATATGTCGATGCGTCACCAGATCATGTCGGTACTACGTCCTCACAAAGAAAAGCCTATACCGGACTTAGCCGGCTTCGTTAATTCAGTGGCACTAAGAGTCACTCGCACACGGATGTTACACGTCTACCGTTTCGTGGTTAGACTACCTGCATATAACTCACACAATCGCCAGACTCGGCTGCACACCGAGCCCGGTATCCATACAGTTCGTACACCAGGCCGTCATCACTCGCCCAGATGTTCTCAAGCCAAACACGCCTTGAGCTACATGTTCACGTTACTGACCACGTGACGGGGTCTCCCAACTTTCCCAAAGAACGCCAGGGACAGATGTTGCCTGAATATCCCAAACGACATGAAGAGTCGTAGAGGATATTAAAGTGGGTCAGGTTACCTGCCACCCGTGGGGCTCCACCCTTCAGCTTGTGCGCACTGGTGGACAGCGCTTACGTGCACCCCCCAAGACATAAAGCGTCCCGACATAAGAAATTAGGTTAGTATGCCACTCTCTATACACTAATAACATCCTTATATGGGCTACTAACTCGTTCCTCACTGGATTTTGAAAAAGATGACCTTTGTAGTGCATTAAACCTCAAGCAAGCTCTGATACCACGCTGACACGACCCCACGGTCTTGCCGAGCAAGGATCACGCTGAGGGGTGCTGCGTTGCACAGCACCGGATAACACACATCATAGGTACAAAGCGGAAGCAAAGTTTTATTACATAAACAGGTTTATGAACACTTTTACAACAAAATATGGTCAGTCTACACTCATGGGCATAGACTACGCATCGAGTTCACGTTCAGCCCGTGACCTAACACGCACACACACTAACACGGCGGCGTGCACGACTCCCACTCGACGGGGTTCCCCTCCTGGGGTTCCGTCTCCTCCTCGGGAGTCCCTTCCTCATAGAACCTTGCAAAAGCTTCAAACACAAGAAGTGAGCGCGAAGGCTCAGCAAGACTGACCTGTCTCTCCTAAACATGAAACTTCTACATGAGGGTTATATGTGCATGAGGTAAAATAAGTTCCAAAGGACTCGCCTATTTAGTGGAACCTTACTTTCAAGTTTTAGCAGCAGGTTGTGGAGAACCTTACGCTAAGGCACATGAGAGAGCCGCAATCAAACAAGAAACGCATTTCTCTCATGTACTTTGCCCAAAGTTGTAAGGAACTTTAATTAGCTCTAAACTAAAGCAAATCATTAACAATCAAAGTCCATCTTTCAATCAGCAACATTTTAACATGTAACTAGCCTGTTCTTTCTACGTCACGGTAGAGTGAGCAAGTGGTACTCACTGACCGCGAGGGACGGCGATTATAATCGATTTACACCTGCAAGGTTACCCGAATAACCCATCACGTACGCCGGTACTCGATGTTTCCTACAGCAACCATCACGGATGTCGTACGCAACCACCTTTCACCCATCAGCCAAATGTTGAACCGGTCCAGTCGTCCCGAGCAAGAGGTCTCTGCGCGCGCATCCACAGTGCCGCCAGCCGATTTATACCTCGAGCTCTCAACCTACCCTCTGAACGACCAGCTATGTCTCAACACCCAGCTACCGGAGTTACATAGGTTTCCCGGTTCCCATATAGCCGGTAGGTCTTCGGTACTGTTCTAGCTTGTTCAACAGACCCGCACACGGCCTGGTCCTCAATCAACACAAGCGGAGCTATAGCACCCAGGCCCCAATGTCCTGCTGCCCTTACCCTCCGCTGAGTCTCATTTTCTTGCCCCGTGTTTCATTTGCTATTCTTACCCGAGCGATGTGCCTCTAGCCTATTCTCACGAGTAGTTCCAACTACTTGACTTATACCGAAATCTACTCTATCTTAGCATTGCAGTGGCTAACGAGGTTTTCAATCCTAATCACATCCCATGGTTTTCTTGGCTATGCATTTGGGTTTTCAAACAAGACTCTAATGCAAGCAGTAAGGGTACTCAAAGTAAGTTCTCAAAACAGTAAAAATTTGTAAAAGGGTTAATGCAAACCGGAGCTTGCCTTGCTGCTCTTGGTCGTAGGCTAGCTGCTCTTCCGGAGTAGCAAAGTCTAAGACTTCGGGTTCCTCCTTAACCTTAGCGACTACATGAGATAACAAGTATATGTATTAATTTAAATGCATTTGAATTGAATTTAAACTTGTGAAGTTTATAAGTCTCACTAGACAGACCCAATGACTTTGAAACTTTTACTATGGTTTGGATACAACCTAAACAGAGACTTGGCCAAGTTTTAGTTGCAGCAAAGCTCATTTGATCTCTCCACAAATAATTATGTACTTGACCTTAATTGGAGCTCTTATGGTGTTCTAGGGATTTTTATGGAGCAACCCGTCACTTTCTGAAAACTAGATTTTCAGAGGGTTCTAATGGAGTTGGTTTCACTTAATTTGAAGGTTCCTAACTAAAGATATGAGCTAAACTTTGAAGAATTAATTCTGGAGAAATAAGGGTGTTCATGAACTGAAACTTGATTTGCTAGAAAGTACTCAGAGAGCTGAATCCAACAAAATTTAGTTCACTCGATTTGGAGTTTCCTAGCATAAGTTATGAGGGTTTGAAGTTTGAATGAAATCTGAAAAATTGAGAAAAGTTCAAATCACTGCACGTGGGACCTGGGGCTACGTGTCAGCTCCTCATCGGTTGACACCTGCGGCTACAGAGTCCTTTGCGCGCAGCCACACCTGATCCAGGCCACAGCAGTTCCCAGTTTTAAATCTTTCCGCCGCTGACAGCTGGGACGCACCGGCTTCTTCTTCCTCCGGCCGTTTTTCGCGCGCCTGCGCCCCCAGCTCGCTGGAGCGGACTGTTGCTCGCCGGTTCACCGGTTTCGGCCACCGTATGGGATAAAACTCGCCGCCAGGGCGTATGCGACATCGAGGAACACGATGGTGAGGTGTTCTGGGGCTGCCGATGATTGGAAGATGGCCGGCGACGTGTGGTGGCCTCGGTTGAAGTTTGGCAGCGTTGGCCGGGGTCCCTAGCCTGCCAAAACCTTGATCTACTAGCTCTACAGCACCAGTGGGTGATCGCAAAGCTCGACAAGGCCATGGATTAGCTGGGAAACTACGGCAACTAGCTCGGCATTGTGCGCCCGATTGGTTCCGCGAAGAACACGCTCGGTAAAGCTCGGAATACGTTGCTCTGAGGTGTTTTCATGCGATAGATCCTAAAGCAAAGATGATCGCCGGCTAGTCCAGCGCCTATGTGCAGAGTTTGATGACCTACGTAGGATCAGAGAGAAAGAATTTTAAGAAACCGTACCGGCCGCTCGGTACAACTCGCCGGAGTGAAAAACTTGAAATTCACCGCCGATGCTTCACGGCGTGGCTTGAGACATGGTTGAGAGCAGCACCAACACAGCGCGCTCCCGTGGCCTTGATCGCTTGACCATGAGAACCCCCGTGGAGGGCTGTCCACGATCACCCGATCATCGGCTGCAGCTTGTTCGCCGCTGTGGCGGTCGTTCTCGGGAAAGGAAGGCCGGAACTCGCTTGTTTCCGGGTCGGGGAGGTGTGTGTGGAGCTCAGGGTGCAGTTTAGCAGCTTGGGGAGGGATGGCGTGGTCGATTCGGCCAGATTCCTGATCGAGATGAGGTAGCGGAGGGAAGAGAGATTCGGCGCAGTGTTCACGCGAGGAGAAGAAAGCAAGCGAAGTTTTCTTCGGCAGAGGGCGTGGAGTGCCTTAAAAAGGAGATCACAACCGACCCTGGCACTCACGCATGGGAGCAAGCAGCTGGTGGCACCCGGCTTCCCTCGGTGGCGCCCTCGGAGGAAGCCCGATAACCCGAGTGCTGAAGTTTCAGATGGTTGAATTTGCTTCAGTGGCTGACATCTGGGTCCCACCTCCTTTTTAACCTCTGAAATTAACTCCCTCTCACTGTTATAAACAGTGATCCCCCTTATACCCATGGTGATTTGAATTATCTACCCCTGAGCCATTTGAATGGGATAGAATTCAAAATGGTTTGTGTTTGACTAAATTTCAGCACATAAGCAGTTTGAAATTCAAATAAGGTTTGAATTTGCTAAACTTAGCTCATGTCAAGATCAACTCCAAATGGAGTGAAAATTGGTGTGTGAGCTCACAAAAATGTGCTGAGTGAAAATATGCCTCCCACTTTTGAATTCATGGGGTGAAAACAGTTTGAATTTGAATTTGAGTTCAAACCACCCTCTTTCTAGCTATACCCAAAAGGACTTCAAAAAGGTTTTCAATTTGGGTGAAACTTGGCAAGGACATTCCTAACAAGGTGTAGGAGTTTTACATATGCCCAGCCCTTATATGATGCATGTGGAGAATGCCACTTTTGCATTTTGTGAGTTTATCCTCTAATGAGTATGTTGATGGTGGTTACTTGCTCTTCAAATGTGTTCATCAAGTTTCTTCAAATGAAGGTTGTGTGTGGTGATGAACACTTTGAATATGTGCCAAAAACATAGGCCCTTACACGATACTCCTTCCTCGGAGATGATGTGGCCTATGAATGATATCTCCTTTAGCCAAAATTGACACTTGCTGAACTTGGCATACAATTGATGCTCTCACAGTTTCTGCAATGTCAATCTCAAATGTTCTTCATGTTCTTCCTCGCTTTTCGAATACACCATGATATTGTCGATGAAAACCATGATTAACTTGTCCAAGTACTCCATGAAGACCTTATTCATGAGGTACATAAAATATGCGGGTGCATTCGTTAACCCAAAAGACATAACGGTATATTCATACGCACCATACCGCGTTCGAAAAGCAGTCTTGGGTATGTCAGACGGCTTAATCTTCAGCTGGAAGTATCCCGAACGAAGATCAATCTTGGAGAAAATTCGGGCACCTTTCATTTGGTCGAATAGGTCCTCTAAGCGGTGCAGCGGGTATTTATTCTTGATCGTCACCTCATTAAGAGACCTATAATCCACACACATCCTTTGGGTCCCATCCTTCTTGTCTATGAAGAGCACGCGGGCTCCCCATGGTGACGAGCTTGGGTGAATAAAACCCTTTTCTAGCTGCTCCTGGATTTGCTTCTTAAGTTCCACTAGTTCATTAACGGGCATCCTATATGGCCT
Organism: Neostapfia colusana; assembly: GCA_030760725.1. Taxonomy (NCBI): domain Eukaryota; kingdom Viridiplantae; phylum Streptophyta; class Magnoliopsida; order Poales; family Poaceae; genus Neostapfia; species Neostapfia colusana. The sequence continues at coordinate 50,319,579 of JASWHV010000006.1, read as the reverse complement.
CTTTGCTATAGGTGCAGTTCCAGGTACTAAATCAATGGCAAACTCAATGTCCCGGTCAGCTGGCATACCTGGGAGTTCTTCCGGTAACACGTCCGAATATTCTTGAACCACCGGAATGCTTTCCAATGTTGCTTCTTCGACGTGGTTCAATGTTGCCTTCTCGGTTGCCGGTTGGGCTGACTCAAACTTAATACGAGTATCGTGCTCATTTGTCAACTGCACGCTCCTCTCAGCACATTGGATCACTCCGTCGTGCTTGCTTAACCAATCCATTCCAAGTATTATATCAATCCCTTGAGAATCCAAGACAATAAGGTTGGCAAGGAAGTCTACCCCCTTATTTTATGGTTTACTTTTGGACATACTATATTAGTCCTCATCTCTCCACCGGGAGAATTAACCAACATAGTATATTTTCATGTGTGATATGGACAAATTATACTTGGCAAGCAATTTTCGAAAATAGCAGTTTTGAGGGGTGTTCCTATGTGTTTTAGGGTGTCCATTCCACCTAGGCTTGCATCCTACGGTTAATGTGGTTCTGATGCCAATCTGTGCATTCTACCTAGGCTTGCGTCCTACGGTCAATGTGGTTCTAATGCCAATCTATGCATTCTACCTAGGCTTGCATCCTACGGTCAACGTGGCTCTGATACCAATCTGTGATGCCCGGTCCCGTAGAACACGGAACCCAGATAATGCATATCTGTGCACAGGATGTTCATCACACACATACATGTAATCCAAAAACTGAATTCACAATATAACCACGAATAATAGGGTTTAAGTACTTTATTACATCAATCTCTAACTCATTCTTGCAGCGGAAGTCTCTAACTTATTCTAGCAGCGGAAGTCTCTAAACGATAGCGGAAGCAACTAAACAGCAGCGGCTCCATCTCCAACTCCACAGGCAAGTTGACGGTAGTTCGCACGCCTAGTACTCCACATGATCTTCGAAGTACTCCTCTCCTGTTGCTGATGTTTGTATGATAATGCAAGGGTGAGTACTTGTCGTACTCAGCAAGTGTGGAAAAGTATGACATGTAGTTTACAGCAAGGTAGTGAATAAAAAGGCTCACTGCAGAAAGCAAATTTTGTTTCACAAACATGATAAAAACAGCAACTATCTTTAAGTGAATTTGATCCCAACATATATCCAATTAAAACAGTAACATACCTCCATCATATTTTACCACTTATCACGTCTCATCCAGCCATTAATCTTTCTCAACATCATCTCATGCTCATAATAACCATCTCATAACCGAAACCAAAACTCATTATCATGACTCAACAGTCCCAAAACCGATTTCCAATGACCATACCATAACAAAACCAATGACCATCCCAAATAACCATCCCATTTAATCATGTGAGTTGGCCAGGCGCTTGTGACCATAAGCACGGCTATCATTATAGTTTTACACTCTTAAGAGGTGGCACCACTTTACCCACAAGTTTGTGATTTCGTTACCCGTCGGCGACTGCAGAACCTCCATTATACCAGTACACAGCCTTCGGTGTATGGCCAAGAGATCACAAAATAGCCTTTACAAAGGGGCTACTAGATGTATGGACTCACTAAGGTTTCACCAGCAGGCTCGAATCACCATTCTCCCCCCCCCTACGGGCCTCCTCTTGTGCCATGCAGTTCCCAGGGCAGTCCTCTCTCGACTCCCATTCCCCGCGTCTTCTACGGTCCATAACAATCTAGCAACTTACCTAATTTGTCAGCTAAACCACACCTATATTTGGCCTTGTGGTGGCACTGTTTTCCTGGCATGTGCTGGCATGAACCGGTCCTTAGATCTACGGCAAGTAAACCACCATATCATTCTACCACATCCGCGAACCAAGCTTGTTTAGATCTCCCCCGGTTCTATGCTCATTATCAAGTTCTCACTATCATTATTCATATGAGTGCAGTAGCTAGACATGTTCTATCTCGCTTCCCATATCCCGTAGATTAGCGAAGCAAAAAGGAAAAATGACCATACCCGACTCATCAACTTTCCCGGCGACAAGGGTGGTTAACAAAACTAGTAAACTCCTATAAAAGGATGTCCAATCAAGTTGACTCAAGCAAACTCGTTTTCGCAAACAAAATAGTTTCCAAAATATGGGATCAATATGGTCAAGGGGCACTTGCCTTGTTCCTGTGGCTTTTGTTGCTCACGTGTCTCGAAGTCTTGGTGCTGTAGTCCTTCGTAGATAGCTTCCTGAGATTGTCCTTCTACTCACGGCCACGCACATACAAAATTATAGCATTCAAACATCATGCACAAACTTTACTCAAGATGCAATGGTGCAAATCCTATGATGCTGTCTTATTTAGATCACTTTGTACGTGTTCTTGCATGTTTTACTGAGCTTGCATGGGCTTTTATGGTGAACAAAGGTGTAAGGATCAAGAGTGTACGTGGTGATGATCTTGACTCAAGATCTAGATCAATTCCACCGTCATAAACCGATCAACAAGTGATCTGTCCACACGAAAAAGCTTCTGTTCGAAGAAAAACAGATGTGAAGAAAACCGTGATGATGTCGTAAGGTGGTAACGAAGACCTACCTCGGCCTTCCTCCTAGCAATGGCAGCAGGATAGTTCGTCAGGTCTTTTCATGCGATGGCGAGCGTGACAGGGCTCGTTGGCAGTGCTCACCGGCGACTGAACTCCGGCAAGGGGTGGAACTCGGCGAGTTGGAAGCTAGGGCCTCCAAGTCGTCGATGCGGGAGGTGGAAAATAGGTACGTGGTTGCGGCCAGGGGTTTTGGGTTCTATTTATAAGGGGTGAAAGAAGAGTCCTACTCCGATTGGATTTCGAATAAGAGTCCTATTCAATTTGTTTTGGATCCTAACAACCTATCCTCAATTGATTTGGTGCGGTAGCAACGTGGAAATCGTGTCGGTTTCCTCAGTACCGGGTATTATCTCGCGCGTAGGAGAAAAACCGCTTAAGGATCTCGTCACCTCCACAGGGTGAGCTCTGGAGGCGCCAAGTGTCCAGCGGGGGCCAGGCCTCCCTTTTCCTCAGAGGCGAGCTCCGGGTGCGCCACGTGTCTAGAGGGGCGGGACCTCCCTATTTCTCAGAGACGAGCTCCGCGTGCGCCACGTGTCTGGCGGGCGAGACCTCCCTCTCCCTCAGAGGCAATCTCTGGGGGCGCTACATGTCAGTGCCGGACCTCCCCTCTCCTCGGAGGTGGGCTCCAAGAGTGCCATGTGTCTAGCAGCGCCGGACCTCCTTTCTCCTCAGAGGTGAGCTCCGAGGACAACACGTGTCCAGCAGTGTCGGACCTCTCGGAGGCGAGCTCCGAAGGTGACACGTGTCCAGTGGGCCGGACCACTCGGAGGCAAGCTCCGAGGGTGACACATGTCCCGTAGTGTCAGACCTGCCGGAGGCGAGCTCCAAGGGTGACACGTGTCCCGTGGGGCGGACCTCATCCCTTCCGCAGGGTTTAGCTCCGTAGTCAACACGTGTCCCGCGGGGCTGAGCCTCGCTTCTTCCTCAGAGTCTAGCTCCGAACACAACACGTGTCCAGCAGCGTCGGACCTCTCGGAGGCAAGCTCCGAGCCTGCCACGTGGCCAGCAGTGCCGGACCTCAGCCCCTCCGCAGGGATGAGCTCCGAAGGTGCCACGTGGCCAGCGGCCGCGGGAAGTGTCGACGGCGATCCTTAGCAAATTTGAATTTGCTTTTTTCAGTTATCTTTCTCCCATTTTTATGATTCTTCCCATTTCTATTTCTTTTATAATGTTTTTCTATATGCAATGCATGAATATGAAATTCAGGGTGTTACAGATTCTATATGGGTAACAGTCGATCGACTAACCAAGTTAACTCACTTTATCCCTGTAAAATAACAGTACAACGGCTCTAAATTGGCTGAATTGTACATGTCCAGAATCTTGTGTTTACACGGGGTGCACAAGAAGATGGTGTCAGATCGAGGAACACAATTTACCTCAAGGTTCTGGTAGAAATTGCACGAATCCATGGGGACCCGTCTTAATTTCAGTTCAGCCTATCACCCGCAGACTGACGGACAGACGGAAAGAACAAATCAGATCTTCGAGGACATGCTAAGAGCTTGTGCACTAAAGAATAGCAGAAGCTGGGACAAAAACTTACCATATGCAGAATTCTTCTATAACAATAGTTACCAGGCCAGCATGAAGATGTCTCCGTTTGAGGCTTTATATCGGAGAAAATGCAGGACTCTTCTGTTCTAGGATCAAACAGGAGAGAGTCAGGTATTTGGGCCAGAAGTGTTGCGAGATGCCGAGAGAAAAGTAAAAGAAATCCGCAACAACATGAAAATAGCTAGGCCCAACAAAAGAGCTATGCGGATACAAGACAAAGAGAATTAACCTTTGAAGTAGGGGACTATGTATATCTCAAGGTGTCTCCTATCAGATGACTTCATCGATTTAAAGTGAAACAAAAATTAGCACCTCGGTATATCGGACTTTCCAGATACTAGAGCGAACGGGAGAAGTTGCATATCGGTTGGAGTTACCTTCTCGATTATCAGATGTACATGATGTGTTCCATGTATCACAACTCAAGAAATGTTTGAGAACACAAGAGGAGAGGTGGCCAATGAATGAGTTGGACGTCCAACAAGATCTTTCATATACCGAGCACCCGGTTAAAATTCTTGAGACGATGGAATGCATCACAAGGAACAAGAGAGTTCGCATGAGCAAAGTGCAGTGGAAACATCATTCAGAGGAAGAAGCCACGTGGGAAAGAGAAGATGAACTCAAGGCACAGTTTCTGAACCTATTCCACTAGAAGTTACTGAATCTCGAGGACGAGATTCATTTTAAGGTGGGTAGAGTTGTAACATCCACAATTCCAGAAATCCAAATTCCAAATGAGTGGACATCATGCATGTGCCAAAATTTGAAGGTTTGAACCATAATTTGAATTTTAAAGAGTAAAACAGAAAAAAGAAAAGAAAAATAAAAGTATAAGAGGACTTTTGGGCCGAAATCCAGAGCAGCCTAGCAGCCTGCCATCCCTCTCCTCTCTTCCAATCACTGCCAGCCCAGACCCACGCGTAAGTTTCTTCCCATTCAACCGCTCCCTTTCTTCCTGCGCCAATCGCTTGCAGCCGCTTTCGAAATTCACACGATCAGCCCACGATCTCGGCCTCCCCACGCCCATCCCGCATGCATGCAACTTCCCTTCACCCCAGCAGCGATTTAAATCCCAAAAGCCTCACCCATTCCCCCCCACTCGACCATTCTTTGAACTCGGTGAGTATCACCGCCAATCCTAGAAATTCTCTCGACCGTCGTCGTTTGCTTCTGTCTAACAAGCCTCACTCCTTCACAGCATCCACTACAGGAATACGATACACTTACGATGGCTCCATCGTAATTTGCTTAATTATGATAGTATACACTTAATTATCATGGTTATTGGCCATTGTCAGGGTTTGGTCGTAAGTTGCGTAACTAACGACGGCCACCGTCGTAAGTTACGCTACATACAACGGCGACCCGTAGCCGTCGTATGTGAGCCCCTGGGCCAAGTGGTGGGCTGGGCCATACAACTTACGTCGGCTAGGACCTGGCCGTCGTAAGTAACAAGCTCACTTACAACGACCTGTATACTGGCCATCGTAAGTTATTTAGGCTAACTTTCAACGGCTACAACAACCGTCGTAAGTTATGGTTTTAATTTTTTTACAAAAAATAGAAACTAGCTGCCCTGGCATAATTGCCAGTCGAGACAAACAACACATGCATAACACAAACAATTCAATAATCGATGGTTTATTCACAAAGTCCAAAGAATTCTAAAAACTCCTAACAGCTACACACTCCCGTCACGACCGGAGCTGTGAACGTCGTCTTCATGCGTCCCTCCCGGTGTCGGTACCTGCGGAGATGGAGTCTGCGCCTCCATCGGTGAACCTTGCAAAGTAAATAAAAGTTAGTCATGCCTCTCTCCCTTCCTATTCCTCTATTTCCCTCTCTCTCCCTCTTACCATCCCCCCTCTCTCTCGCTCTCGTTGTTAGTCTACCCATACCCCTCTCCCTTCTCTCTCTCTATCTCCATCATTCCCTCTCTCTCTGTCACTCTCTCTACTCCTCTTTCACTCTCTCTCCATCTCCCCACCACCTCTCTCTTTCATTATCTCTCCCCTCTCTCTCCCCTCTCTCACTCTCTCTCTTTCTCTCTCCTCTCTCTCTCTCTCCACCCGCTATCTATCTCCCTCTCCCCATCCCTCTCTTTCTTTCACTATCTCTCCCCCTCTCACTGGTGGAAAGTTCAATCAATCTTTTTTTTTCATTAAAATTTTTCCTTTTGTCAAGGATCTTTGCCTCTTCTACTTTCCCGTCTAGTTAAAAAATCATCCGAGAGTAGCTCCACCGACCGGAACACTAAGAGGAGCTCCTGTGTCAATCACTTCCATACCTCTCATCAACCAGTCTGTGGCACTCATAGCTAAAGCTCTAACTCGATTATTTCCTAATAATCTTTATCTCCCTCCCAGTATTAAAGAGTATTAAAGAGTTACATAGTGCCATGGGTATCTGTGCTGGGGGTGGCTGTGACGAGGGCACCTGTGGTGGCTGCGGCCACGCGTGAAACGTGAGCTCCTGGCTACTCTGTTGAGCTAAGGCCTGTCATTGCAACATATTAGAACACATATATTACTTAAATGCTACAAATTTCAAGTAAAGTAATTTAAATTACTTACCTCCAGCGCTGCCTGCATCTGGGTCATGTGGTTGGCCACGTACTCCTAGGCGACCCTCGTCCTGTCGAGCTCCTCCTGGGTCCGCGCAAGCCTATCCTCCATGGCACGGAACTCCGAGTTCCTCTGCGAGAGATGACCACGCGACGACCCAACGGATGAAGCCTCCGTGATGGAGTGCCTCTCGAAGGTCGCACTGCCCTCGAGTCGACAACTCCATCGAAAATGGCAAACCCACAAAAGATAGAAAAATAATAAGTAGAAGAAGGAAGATTAAAAAAACTTAAACAGTTGACCAACTCACCGTCCATGGGCATTCCGGCCACCACTTGCATACACGGCTCTAGGCTAGATTGGCGCGTTTTCCCAATCATAGCCTTCACCGTGTATCTTCTTGACCTCATGCGCGTACTTTTCCTAAAAACAAAGAAATGGTGTAAGCATGATAGTAATAATATTACTTATAATTAAAATGATAAATTTTCAAAACATACCAGTCGATCAGTCGTGACATGACTGCACTGCCCAGGCTAGAAAGGGTCAGTTTCCTTGTGACCTCTCTTCCAAACCTCGGTCTGTGTCGGCTCCTGACCGGTCCCTCGCTCCTGTTGATACGTGTTAGTAGAACAAATATATTATGAACACATTAACGAACTTAAAATATACTTACCATGCGTTTAGCCAAACGCACGTAGCCATCACCGACGTAGTTGTGATGGTCATCCGTCCCTCTGCAGGCTCGAGCCCTCGTGGACTTACTGATGAAGTCCTAACTAGCCCAGTACCTACAAAGAGATCGGTACGCGTCGGGCTGGCTCTCTAACTAGCTAATACTAACCTGCACATATTTAGTATTTCATCAATACTGTTAACATAAGTAATTATTGGAAATAGTTAACAATAATACTTACCTCTGCGTACTGATCCTCGTTCAAGTACGTGTTGGAGTACTTCCTAAACGGACGCCCTCCCTGTTGCTGCTGATGCTGCTTGTTGTACTCGTTGATTGCCTGGATGCGGGCGTACGACAACGCCTGCACCACGAGCTTCCGAGCATTCTGTGGAACACGGCAGTCGTGTGATCCATCATGCTCTCGCTCGAGTCCCCTAACTGGTACCACAGCTTTAAGAAAACAAACTTTTGTCATGGTTGAACATGTTTAGATCAGTCACATGCACGGTTTCTTTAACAGATCGATTTTCTGCCAAGGGGGTTTTTGTTGCTTCCGCTAAAAAGTCTAAATCTACCATTCACCCCCTCTGTGTATGGGCCTAAGTTTTTGCACACATCCAAAGTGTTCATCACACCACACAAACATCATTTGAGGAAAATTTATGAACACATTTGAAGAGCAAGTAAACACCATCAACATGGTCATTAGAGGATGAACTCACAAAATGCAAAAGTGGTATTTCCCACATGCATCATATAAGGGCTGAGCATATGAAAAACTCCTACACCTTGCTAGGAATGCTCATGCCAAGTTTCACCCAAATCTAAAACCTTTTTGAGGTATTTTGGGTATAATAAGAAAGAGGCTAGTTTGAACTCAAATTCGAATTCAAACTCCTTTCATCCCATGAATTTAAAAGTGGGATGCATATTCACACTCATCACATTTTTGTGAGCTCACACACCAATTTTAAATTCATTTGGAGTTGATATTGACATGAGCTAATTTTAACAAATTCATATTCAATTTTGAATTTCAAACTGCATATGTGCTGAAAATATATTCAAACACTTCACAATTTGAATTCTATCAAGTTCAAATGGACATTTGGTAGATAATTCAAATTTCAAAGGGCATTAGTGGAACTACAGTTTAGAGCAGTGGGAGAAAGTTAATTTAAGAGGTTAAAATGGAAATGGGGCCCACCTGTCAGCCTCACCAGCAAATTCAACCGACTGAGGCACCGTGCTCTGTTTATCGGGCTGCAGCAGCTCGCGCCACGGCATGAAGAGGTCGGCGCCACCTCCTGCTCGGGATTCCAGCTCCTGACCGACGTCCTCAGCTTCTTATCTCCAAGCTACCGACGGCAGCAGCTGGTTTTCACACTGCCTCGACGTTTTCCCTCACTGAGAAACCGGAGGGATACGCCGCACACCCCAACTCACCACCCCACCGCCGACCGGCAAAAGCCATCCCTCCCACCACGAGCTAATGCCACAAATAGCACCGCTGACCTTTGCTCGACGTGCTCCAACCCTCAGTTGCTCGTGATCAGTTCCCCTCGAGCTTTTCCGAGCCGATCATCCACTTCCCGATTCACTCCGAAACGCCTCAGACTTGACACCATCGCCCGGGTAGCTCCAAGCTTCTCTGGCGCAGCCAACTGGTCTCTGAGGTTAGCATCGGAGTCTAGTAGCTCTCCCCAAGCTCCGTAGCTCCATCTTAGCACTGGTTATCCGGAATTTCACTTTTCCCGACGATCGTTGTATAGAACACCGAGAACCAAAACCTGAAATTCATCTCGATCACTTGATGACTGGAGATCCTGGTCTAGCTGTAGATAGAATAGCACCTCAAGGTTACCTCAGCCAAATCCTACAGATGAAGATCAACCCAGTGAGCAGAGCACCGTATTTTGGCCACCGCCGTTGAAAATATCTCGGGTCACCGGTGAAGTCTACTTTCCGGTCGATCTCCGGCCAATAGGAGGGCAGAGTTAGCTTCCCCGTGCCCCAGTGGTGCTTTGCGACCCATTGGTTGATCGTGTTCACCACCGAGACGAGCTAGCACCATCGGGCCCGAGCTTAATTCCGCCGCCACCGTCGCCAACTATGTTCCCAGTGATGTTGAGGCGCGAGAAGTTGCCCGGCGTGTGCGCCGTGCTCCAAGGGTCACAATGGAAGAAACCGTGTCGAGAATTAGGCAGTAACAGCCGAGAATGAGCTGCACCACCGTCGCTGTGTGTTGCGCGCTTGGGCGCTGGCGGGAGGTTGAAGAAGGCACTGTCCATGGGCCCCACGTGCAGTGTTTTAAACATTTCCCCGATTTTCAGATTTAGTTCAACTTCAAACCCACATAACTTTGGCTATGAAACTCCAAATCGAGTGAACCAAATTTTGTTGGATTCATCTCTATGAGTACTTTCCAACAAATCAAGTTTCACTTTATGAAAATCCTTATTTCTCCAGAATTAATTCTTCAAATTTAAACTGTTTAGAATTTTAACTAGAGAACTCTTTGGAGGAAAATTATGAAATTTGTACAGGATGTTCAACATAATATCCTGGAGCTACCATAGAAATTTCAGATCCATTTGAGCTCATTTGATCCACATAATAGTGTGAGTAATAAAACTGTTCCAGAGAAAATGGAAAATCTCCAGAAATATTTTCAGATTTTCTCTGAAAATTGTGTAGCTTATATCTATAGTTAGGAACCTTAAAATTAAGTGAAACCAACTACATTAGAACCCTATGAAAATCTAGTTTTCAGAAAGTCATGGCTTGCTCCATGAAAACCCCTAGAACACCCTAAGAGCTCCAATTAAGGCCAAGTACACAATTATTTGTGGAGAGCTCAAATGAGCTTTGCTTGAAATGAAACTTGGCCAAGTCTCTGTTTAGTTTGTATCCAAACCACAGTAAAAATTTCAGAGTCATTGGGCCTGTCTTGTAAGACTTATAGTCCTCACAAATTCAACTTCAATTCAAATGCATTCAAATTGATACATATATGTATTTATCTTCTGTAGTCGCTAAGGTTGAGGAGGAGCCCAAAGTCTTAGACTTTATCACTCCAGAGGAACAGCTAGCCTACGACCAAGAGCAGAAAGGCAAGCTCCGGTTTTCATTAGCCTTTTTATAAATTTTACTGTTTTGAGAACTTACTTTGAGCTCCCACTTCAATTTTGCATTAGAGTCTTGTTTGAAAAACCAAATTCATAGCCAAGAAAACCCTGGGTTGGGCTTAGGTTTGTAAACCTTGATTAGCTACTGCAAGGCTAAGATAGTGTAGGATTCTGTACAAGTCGAGTAGTTGGAACTGCTCGCGAGAATAGGCTAGAGGCACACTACTCGGGTAAAGGTAGCAAATGAAACACATGGCAAGAAAAATGAGACCGAGCGGAGGGTAAGGGCAGCAGGACGTTGGGGCCTGGCTGCCATAGCTCCGCTTGTGTCGATTGAGGACCAAGCCGTGTGCGGGCCTGTTGAACAAGCCGAAGACCTACCGGATATATGGGAACCGGGAAAGCGATGTAATTCGGATAGCTGGGTGTTGAGTCATTGCTTGTCGTCCAGAGGGTAGGTTAAGAGCTTGAGGTGTAAATCGGCTGGCGGCACTGTGGATGCGCGCGCAGAGACCTCTTGCTCGGGACGATAGAACAGGTTCAACATTTGACTGACGGATGAAAGGTGGTTGCGTCCGACGTCCGTGATGGTTGCTGTAGGCAACATCGAGCACGGGCGTACGTGAAGGGTTATTCGGGTAACCCTGCAGGTGTAAATCGATTATAATCACCGTCCCTCACGGTCAGTGAGTACCACTTGTTCACTGTACCGTGACGTAGAAAGAACAGGCTATATACATGCTAATAGTTTGCTGATATGAAGAATGGACTTTGATTGTTAATGAAGTGCTATAGTTTAGAGCTAATTAAAGTTCTCTTCAACCTTGGGCAAAGTACATGAGAGAAATGAGTTTCTTGTTTGATTGCAGCTCTCTCATTTGCCTTAGCGTGAAGTTCTCTACAAATTGCTGCTAAAACTTGAAAGTAAGAGCCAACTAAATAGGCGTGTCATTTGCAAATTACCTTCCTATTACACATTGCAATTCGAGCATGTAGAGTTACATGTTTAGGTGAGACGGGTTAGACTTGCTTAGGCATCGTGCTCACTGCTTGTGATTGAAGCTTTTGCAAGGTGTTATGAGGAAGGGACTCCCGAGGAGGAGACGGAACCCCGAGAGGGAAACCCCGTCGAGTGGGAGTCGTGCACGCCGCCGTGTTAGTGTACGTGGGTGCTAGCGGGGACACGTTCATGGGCTGAATGTGGACTCGATGCGTAGTCTACGCCCGTGAGTGTAGACTGAACATATTTTGTTGTAAAAATGTTCATAAACTCGTTTATGTAATAAAACTTTGAGTCCGCTTTGTATCATTGATGTGTGTTATCCGGTGCTGTGCAACGCAGCACCCCTCAGCGTGATTCTTGCTCGACGAGGCCGTGGGGCCCTCGCAGTGTGGTATCAGAGCTGGCTTGAGGTTTAACACACTAAAAAGGTCCTATTTTTAAAAAAACTCAGTGAGGAACGAGTTAGTATCCCATATAAGGATGTTATTACTGTATAGAAAGTGGCAAATCTAACCTATGTGCTTATGTCGGAAAATCATGCATCTCGGGACGTCATATGTATTGGGGGGTGCATGTAAGCGCTGTCCACCAGTGCGCACAAGATGAAGGGTGGAGCCTCACAGGTGGCAGGTAACCCGACCCGCTTTGGTATCCTCTACGACTCTTCATGTCGTTTGGGGTATTCGAGCAACGCCCTTCCCTGGCGTGCTACAGGCAAGTTTGGGAGAACCCGTCACATGGTCAGTAACGTGAACACGTAGCTCAAGGTGTGTTTGGCTTGAGAACACCCGTGCGAGTGATGACGGACGGGTGTATGAACTGTATTGGGACCGGGTTCGGTGTGCAGCCGGACCTGCCGATTGAGTGGTTTATTTGCAGGCATTCTGACCATGAATTGGTAGACGAGTAGCATCCGTGTGCGAGAGTCGTTTAGTGCCACTGAACTAACGAAGGCGTCTATGTCTGGTATAGATTTTTCTTTGTGAGGAACGTTGTACCGACATGAACTGGTGACGCTTTGACGTCACACCCCACTAAATGAGTAATCATATTATAAAACTTGAAAGTTTTGATCCAGAGCACTAAAACTTTGGTATAACTTCTTTCCTTAATCAGGATGTTCAATGTTAACAAGTTTTCAACTTATAGGAAACTAAGGACAGAGTCCCATGTTTTCAGCTGAAATAAGGCTGAAGTTAATCAGAGTTAAAAGGTTGCGTTCTTTCGAGGTTGGGGTCATACGATACATTTCTGGAAATATTTGGAAGAGCTTTACAACTTTTCTATTGATGTCCAGAGGTGTTTCATCCCTTAACCAGTCGAGAAATGCAGTAGAGTTGAAACTGTCCAGAAAACAGGGCAGAGCAAATACTCTCTGTAACTCTCTGTAATTGAGCATAACTTCCTGCACAAAAATCTAAAAATAGAAAATGAGGTAGATTTGAAAAGTTCATGAGATTGGTTACAACTTTGTAACAGATAGTTTTGTCAAATTTGGTGTAGAATTAACTGGAATTCTTGGATCAAATCAGTACCTCAAGCAAGGAGGTGCTGCCCAATTTTCTCCAGAAATTCTGTCAACTTTGACATCTCATAACTTTTGAACCAGGACAGATCTGGGATCAAGTAAATACTTTCTGGAAATCTACTGAAGTTAACTTTAACTTTGATATTGATCTCCAGAATTGTTTTTTCCTTTAGCATGGTATAAATCAGGTTGAAATGGAATTTGGTCAGGGCTATCATTTTGGGCAGTAGACCAGCAGTCAAATTTGTCTAAGTTTGAATTGTGTTTCCCTGATTTATGAGTTCAATGACATGTTTTAAATGTTATAACTCAATTATTTACTGTCGATATGAATATTTGACATTTTTCAAATATGTTTCTACAGATGACAGCGGATACACAATTGGAGAACGGGTGGGTGGTATCCCACTGTTCTCACCGCACCGGTTATCCGGAAGTGTTGAGGAAAATGCTTCAATATTTCAGGTACGTCGAGATGCCACAGTACCTCGCCAAGGAAGGAGGCTAGGAGGGGAACAAGAAGTGGAGCATCCATGTCAAAGTTCCTGCAGGACCTACGCTAGCCGGTTGGGCACCGTTCACTGTTACGGTGAAAGGTAGACAGCCGGAGGAAATGTGGCAAGTGGCAGCCCGCGACACCATGTCATGTTTCTGCCAACTACACGTGAGATCTATGGAGGGCACTCCATACGCGCTCTTTCTGGTGGAGGGACGAGCTAATCACGTGTGGAGGGAAAGGTACTTGGAGGCAACAGACCCAGGTTGCCCAAGGTACAACCCCGCGGAGGCGAACCTCGGCCTCCAATTAAGGGCAGGAAAAGCTGTGATGGACAGCCAAGCTGTGCATATGGATTGTCTTTATGTTAAGCTCAAGGAGAGCATCAGCCGTGGAGACCATTTCGAGAGTGCTCATAGCGCACTCCACAATGTTCTCCTTCTGACGATAAAGCGACTGAATGAGCAACACAATCAGTTGCATTGTCTGAAGAAGGCAAAGAAGAAAAGCCGCGTCGACATCACCGCTTTGCAACAGCAAGTGCAAGCCTTGACCCAGCAAAATGGGGTCCTCACTCAAGAGCGTGATGACGCTATTGAGGGGGGGGGAGGGCTGGGAAGAGGACAACAACCAAGCCATGGACGAGGTGCATGTATTGCAGGACCTCGTGCCTCGGGTAATGCGCCTACCGATGGAAGGTGCCGTACCCGTGGTTTTGGGTATCTCAGCGATGGGGGAACCTGAACCGGAAGAGGAAGTCGTGGACCCGGAACCACCAGCAGTGGTAGTGGAGGAGGACGACCCACAGGAGGTCGAGTTCTACTCCGAGTAGTGAGTTACCGTTGCCAAGAAGGGCAGGGAGGGTAGTGTATGAAACTTTTGTAATCGGTGACATGTCGTGTAGACAGTAGCATGTGTATAGGTAGTGACGACATGAGCATGACTTCTCAGAGACCCGAGAATAATGTATCTTGTATAAAGTTTATGCTTTATCAATATATGTGAATGTTGTGCAAATTATTCATGTGTCACTTCAATACCTACTGTTTCATATGTGTAACACCCCAAAACCTGTAAAGAGGGGAATTTAAAAATTTTTGGACGTATTGCATGGGGTGCAGAAATTCAAATTTAAATTGGAATTCAAATTCAAATAAAAACAGAAAAGAAAAAGAAAAGAAAAGAAAAGAAAAGAAAAACCCCACCGGCCAGTGGGCCGAAACCCACCAGCCGGCCCAATCTCCCCGCGCCAGCCCCGAACCCGCGCCCCTCTCTTCACTCTCACTGACACGCGGGGCCCGCATGTCATCTTCTTCCCCGCGCGCCCCAACAGCCCGGACTTTTCCCTCGCGCCGATCACACCCGACGCTCCCGGATTCTTCGCGCTCGACCCGACCCCAAATTTCTCGTGCCGGCCAGCTCGATCACAACAAACCCCCGCGCCCCTGGCCCTGATAAAAACAGATGAACCCGCCGCCCTCCCCTCGCACGAGCAGTTTTCTCCCGGTGAGCGCCGCCGCCGTTGAGCTCGGAATTCCCCAAGAGCGTCGCCGTCTCCCTCAGTCAAACCGATCTCGTGACCCCGCAGCACCGCGCACAAGCTGTAGATGCCGACCCCGGAGGGAAACGCCGCCGGAAACGACCATCCCGACGCTCGCCGGTGAGTACCGCCACCTCTCGCCGGTGAAACTTCCGAATTATACGGTTCCGATCCATCCTAATCATTGGTGTGCCGTCTCTAGACCCCAGTGAAGCGTCACGACCCTAGAACTCAAAGGGATCACCGCCCCAACGGCCACTTCGACGAGCACCGCAAGCCGCCGCCGCCTGTCCTCGTCGTCGACCGGGTTCCGAGTCTTTTAGGCCTAAGAAATTAGCCTAGGTGAGCTCCCCTACCTCCCCTCTGTCGTTTGCTACCAAAAAGGGCGGGTGTTAGCGTCTGTAGATGAAGATCCGCGACCTCGCCAGCGAGATCGCGCCTCTGCCGCCGTGCGCCGCCGCGCGCGTGGCCGAACTTCGGCCAGGAGCTACGTGGCCTCTTGTGCGCCGTCTATTTTAAATCGCATGGTAGAGATAAAACCCACGTGTACCGGTTCGGCGATCTAATCTGAGCCGTCTATTTTAAATCGGACGGTCCACGTCGGCTCCGCGTTACAAAAGTCGGGATTCTTACGCGCTACCCCCTGGGGATCTCAGAAAACACGAGCTAGCCCCGGAAACTTCTGATCTAGCCCCTGGAACTTCAGAACTTCATGTAAATTCATTTAAAAATCAGTTTTAGCCCCTGGACTTAATAAAAATTAGGAAAACCCCTCTGTTATGTGTAATTAGACCCCTGGAAATTTATGAAATAATAAATTATACCCTGCAGTAGTGTGGATTTACCTTTTTGACCCTATATGATATTAAATTCATAAATTTGAATATGTGACTAGGATTTAAATTTAAAAGGTAAGGCAAACAGATGTACAAATTCAAAATTTAAACTCTCCTAGCACTTGGAAAACTTTAGAATTAGTTAAAAATAGATTTTTAGGCTTAAATGAATCTGTCTAATTGTTGTTCATATTTATTAGTTATAGAAACACATTTTTAGGCTAGGAAATAATTCTGAAAACTGATAAAATAAATTTAAATTAGTTCACATCAGAGGAGAAGTTCAAAAATATATTATTTAATATTTTAGATCAGAACCTATTCTGTTTAGATGACATGTTCTACTATTTAATATTAAAACTCACTTTTAGGCATAGAAAATAAATCTGAAAAATATAGCAAAATAGGTATGCATAATTAGAAAATGATAAATGAAGTCTCCAAATCCAAAAACTTCAGTTTAGGATTTGGTAGAAGATCTGAAAACCTATTTGGAGTAGGAAAATACCTTTTATACAAACTTTGTGGCTAAGAAGTGTAGTAATTAAATATAAAGAATTTGTTCAAATTGGAACTTCATATATATTGTGCAAATAGAAATCTGAACATAGAAGTTAGAAATAATATACATATGTTTAAAGGTGAATGTAGGCCAAAAATCAACACATGTAGAGTAACCACAACACTTAGAAATGTGAATGACTTTCATAGGTATGTATGTGTGGTTTGTATGAAGTGAAAGTGTGAACTATGTCTTATGGATTGTTGTTTTCTTTTGCTATTTGTATTGGCATGGATAGAACCTACCCCAGAGCAAGTTCTCCCCTTCCAAGACCAAGACTTTCCATTCACACAGCAGCAGGAAGAAGGCAAGCATCCTTGACCACTTTGATCCTATACTAGGATGTGTAGATAGAATTATTTGCATTGTCAATTGAAATATGAAACCCATGCTAGGAAGTTTCCTTAGAATTGCATTACCTTGTTTCCTTGTAGATTGGGTTGGGATTTATTTTATCATGTCATTTATTTATATGCTTATGCTTAGCCATGCTTAGAATGGGAAAAGTGGGATATGATATCATCAACTTATTTACCTTACTCTTGAATGAGATATTATGAGTTATGTAGAGGTAGGGATCGAGGCAAGTTGGATGATTTGGTTGGTGCTGGGTGCACGAGACTCGGGTTTGTGTTTAGTACTTGCCTGGATCCTAATGACCGGTTCATGGAGCATGTAACCTGGCTTTACCGTGCCGACCACATGCTGAGGTGGGGCAGCTTGGCCAATTAATTAGGTGTATCCCCGGCGTAGTATGGGTGTATGGATGGTGCGGGGAATAGGTGTCAGCTGGACTACCATATGAACAGAAAGGCTCAAGAGGGGGCCACTGCAGAAGGGTTGGAGCCTCTTGTATGCTATTAGGGGTGAAACCTCAGTGGGCCCATGCTCATCGGGAATCCCTTTGTAAAGGCTTCGTAGTGATCTCCTGGCTACACACCTGGGAAGTGTGAACGTGGTTCGCGGCCACTAGCATAATGGAGGTTCTTTTAGTCCAACCGGCAACGGGGGATGAAATCACTACATGTGGGTACAGTGGTGCAAACTCTGCAGAGTCAAAACTGTCATGACAGCCGTGCTCACAGTCAAGAGCGGCTTGGACTTATTCATGATTAGAGGATGATGGCTTTGGAAGTTGAGGATGTTAAGCGGGGAGCTTAACATTGGGATTGATGTTATGGTTATTTGATTCTGATGATGGGTTGGGAGATTGGGACCATTTCACCTGTGTAGTAATGTAGGTTCTTAATAAGCTAAGGTGATAGGTATTAATTGCGTAGTGCTTTAACCATGAGTTCAACCTCTCCTTGCTCTGGCCATGCATGACATAACTTTTCCACACTTGCTGAGTACCAACGGTACTCAAACTTGCATATTTGTTGGTTTAAATTGCTGCTCAGGTCAAGGGGATGATGTGGTGTTCAATGACCAAGACTTCGGACCCGAAGAAGGATTCTAGGTTCACGGAGTCCCCCGGGCAACGCCTGTGACGGAGCCCACAAGATTTATTTTCCGCTGCTGTTATATTTACATTATGAACTTATTATCGTCCATCGAGACGTATGCTTTGTAAGACATATTTATATTCGATACCTGGCTTGTAATAAATTATGCTTCACTATTTGTCATCACATGTATGAGAGAATGATCCTGGCATACATGTGATATTCACTCGGTTGTCTTTGGGACAAACTGGGTGTGACAGAAGTGGTATCAGAGCCAAGGTTGCCCGTAGGAACGTGGACCTAGGTAGAAATGGACGTATTTAAGGACCCTATTTTATTAAAAACTATTTTACAAAGGTGTGGGTTGAAAGTATTATTTAATAGGGTTACTTTATTTGTTCATCTTGCCCCAACTTTTATTCAAGATACGATTTTTATTCTAACTTAATTTTAAATGTTTTATGTTTTAGATGGTTCGCATGATCCGCACCGCCCGCAAGTCCACCGGAGGGGGAGTTCCCGTAGTTGCCCTTGCCTTGAGAGAGGAGAACCGTCTGGTGACATACCACTCCTACGGGTTGGCAGTAGGAGGCTTGTTGCGCCGTCTTCGGCGTATGCTCCACGCCGCCGAAAATGTTGGCAAGCTGATCATACACTACAGCTCCACCAGGACCATCCGTGAGAAGCGGGAAGAATGGAGCTCAGAAATGAGGATTATCCATGAAAATCAGCTGCTCAAGATCCACGCTCTCCAGCTTGTCGGGCGACTCAGGCCGATGCTGAGAAGGATGTCACCTGGGAGGCCATCACCTGCCAGAGTTACCTCAACCGTCGCCACCTAGACAGGACTGAGTACATGTATGTCCTCCAGCGTGAGAGTGGCACCGCGGAGTACAAGTACCCGCTAGTGCAGCAGGGGACTTCCCATGAGCACATGGACCTGTGCTTGGAGGATGCTGCTATGCTCAGCACTCGACTGCAGGAGTGCTAGCAGGAACTTCAGGATGTTCGTGACACCCTGAAGGATACTGAGGCATTGCTTCGTGCCAGCTTGAGGGCGAGAGAAAAAGGAGATGGAAATGAACTGTGTGTCACCGTGAATGACACGTGGACTCCTGACTCCCCAGACCGTCGGGCGAGCAGGCGTCGCCACACTTCTCCACCAGCAGCTTCCCCACCCAAAGTGGAATCAGAGGGCAGCCACAATAATGAGGAAGACCCCGAAAAGCCATCTCAGTGATACGAGTCGTTTAGAGTCCTTTCCCTTATTTCAGCAGGTTATCGAGTAGTCGAGTCAATATCTTAGTTATTTGTGTGTTAATGTTGGTGTGTGACGTGAGTTGTGGAAGCCATGGGCATTTATCCACAACCTCGTATTTAGGTTGCTTTGCTTTGATGTGTGAGCCCCTATGAATTAAGAGTGCATTTATTTTCGCGTGAGACGTGACTCCCAAAAATCTATGTGAAACCCTTAGAAAATGTTTAATATATCAAGTCCTCAAAAGTTTAAGTTTAAACAAGCAATTTGGGAAGTTAATACGTAATGCTTTAAGTTAACATTTGGTTGATCATGATAGATGGCTGGAAGAGGAAAGGGTTGTGGTGCCAACCCCACCAACTTAAGATAAGGCAAACCGACATTGCAAAGACAGCTTTCGTATCTCGCTACGGGCTGTATGAATACACCGTCATGCCGTTCGGGCTAACTAATGCCCCGGCATATTTCATGTATCTCATGAACAAGGTATTCATGGAATATCTGGACAAATTTGTGGTGGTTTTCATTGATGACATTCTCGTCCTCTCCAAAGATGAAGAAGAACATGAGGGACATTTAAGATTGGTGTTGCAAAAACTGAGAGAACACCAACTATATGCCAAGCTGAGCAAGTGTGAATTTTGGTTGAAGAGAGTTCCCTTCTTAGGACATATAATATTGGAGGGAGGAATCTCGGTAGATCCCGCCAAGATCGAGGATGTGCAGAAGTGGAAGACCCCTGAAAATGTCGGGGAAGTTTGAAGCTTCTTAGGATTGGCTGGGTATTATCGACGGTTTATTTAAGGTTTCTCCAAGATTTCGAGACCCCTCACCAAATTGTTAGAGAAGGGAACCACATTCACATGGACACCACAGTGTGAGACGAGTTTTCAAGAACTGAAGAAAAGATTGACAACAGCCCCAGTGCTAGTTATGCCAGATATGCAGAAGAACTTTTTCGGTGTACTGCGATGCCTCTAGACACGGGTTGGGATGTGTTCTCATGCAAGAGGGGCATGTCGTGGCTTACGCGTCCTGGCAGCTTTGAAAACACAAGAAGAACTATCCTACACATGACCTAGAGCTAGCCGCAGTGGTACAGGCATTGAAGATTTGGCGGCATTACTTGATGGGGAAAAGGACAGAGATATATACGAATCATAAGAGCTTAAAGTACATTTTCACACAGCCAGATCTCAACCTCAGACAAAGGAGATGGTTAGAGCTAATCAATGAATTCGATGTGGGCATCAACTATCATCCTGGGAAAGCGAACGTTGTAGCTGATGCTTTGAGCCGGAAAGTGCAGGTCCACATGTTGAGTTTGAAGGACATGCCTACAGAATTGAAGGAAGAGATTGCAAAACTCAATCTATGTCTGGTGAATAGTGGTGAGGCCATCGCCATGGAAGTGGACTCCACATTAGAGCAGGACATACGCAACGGTCAGAAGAATGACGAGAAGATATAAGAGATTAGAGAACTCATCAAAGAAAATAAAGCCCCTAGGTTCAGAGAAGATGAACAAGGTACGGTGTGGCATGGGAAAAGAATCTGTGTGCCTAAAGTGAAGGAGATCCGTGAATTGATTTTGAAGGAAGCTCATGATTCCGACTATTCCATTCATCCTAGGAGTACAAAGATGTATCATGACCTCAAGAGCAGATATTGGTGGTATGGCATGAAGCGAGATGTCGCGGAACATGTTGCCTATGTGACACCTGTCAGTTGGTGAAAGCAGTACATCAACGACCCGTGAGACTATTGCAACCACTCAAAGTGCTTGAATGGAAATGGGAAGAAATCGGTATGGATTTCATAGTGGGACTACCCAGGACCTAATCGGGATATGATTCGATATGGATCATCGTAAACAGACTAACCTAGGTAGCTCATTTCATCCCAGTGAAAGAAAGCTACAGCGGATCCAAATTGGCAGAATTGTACATGTCAAGGATCATGTGTTTCCATGGAGTGCCAAAGAAGATAGTGTCGGACCGAGGGACACAGTTCACCTCAAGGTTCTGGTAGAAGTTACATGAAACCATGGGAAGTCATCTAAATTTTAGTTCTGCCTATCACCCCCAGACTGACGGGCAGACGGAAAGAACCAATCAGATCCTTGAGGATATGCTGAGAGCGTGTGCGCTCAAGAACAATAGGAGTTGGGATAAGAACTTACCGTATGCGGAGTTCTCCTATAACAACAACTATCAGGCTAGTATGAAGATGTCACCATTTGAGGCATTGTATGGAAGGAAGTGTAGAACTCCACTATTTTGGAACCAAACAGGGGAAAGTAAAGTGTTTGGGCCCGAGGTACTACAAGAAGCCGAGGTGAAAGTGAGGGAAATCCGCAACAACTTGAGGATAGCATAGACACCACAAAAGAGCTATGCCGATGTACGGAGAAGAGAGCTCGTTTTCAACGTGGGGGACTATGTTTATCTCAAGGTGTCCCCTATCCGAGGACTTCGTCGGTTCAAGGTGAAAGGGAAGTTATCACCTCGATACATCGGACCCTTTCAGATTCTGGAGAGGACAGTCGAAGTGGCATATCAACTAGAACTACCGGCTCGCCTATCGGATGTGCACGATGTATTCCATGTGTCTCAGCTCAAGAAATGTCTAAGGACGCCTGGAGAGATGTTACCCATGAATGAGGTTGACATAAGAGAGGATCTGTCTTATGCCGAGCAACCGGTCAAGGTTTTGGAGACAATGGAACGCCTCACAAGAAATAAAAGAATCCGGATGTGCAAGGTGCAGTGGAAGCATCACTCGGAAGAGGAAGCCACATGGGAGCGAGAAGACGAGCTTAAGGCACAGTTTCTGGAATTGTTTTCCTAGAACCACCAATCTCGAGGACGAGATTTCTTTTACGGGGGGTAGAGTTGTAACACCCCAAAACCTGTAAAGAGGGAAATTTAAGAATTTTCGGACGTATTGCATGGGGTGCAGAAATTCAAATTTAAAAGAAAAGGAAAAGCCCCTCCGGCCAGTGGGCCGAAACCCACCAGCCGGACCAATCTCCCCGCGCAAGCCCGAACCCGCGCCCCTCTCTCTCACTCTCACTGACATGCGGGGCCCGCATGTCATCTTCTTCCCCGCACGCCCCCAACAGCCCGGACTTTCCCCTCGCGCCGATCACACCCGACGCTCCCTGATTCTTCGCGCTCGACTCGACCCCGATTTCCTCGCGCCGGCCAGCTCGATCGCAACAAACCCCCGCGCCCCAGGCCCTGATAAAAACAGATGAACCCGCCGCCCTCCCCTCGCACGAGCAGTTTTCTCCCGGTGAGCGCCGCCGCCGTTGAGCTCGGAATTCCCCAAGAGCGTCGCCGTCCCCCTCAGTCAAACCGATCTCGTGAACCCGTAGCACCGCGCACAAGCTGTAGACGGTGACCCCGGAGGAAAACGCCGCCGAAAACGACCATCCCGACGCTCGACGGTGAGTACCGCCGCCGCTCGCCGGTGAAACTTCCGAATTACACGGTTCTGATCCATAATCATCGGTGTGCCGTCTCTAGAACCTAGTGAAACGTCACGACCCTAGAACTCGAAGGGATTGTCACACCCGGTTTTTCCTAAGAAACAACCAAGTGAATATCACATGTATGCCAAGATCATTTTCTCATACATGTGATGACAAATAGTGAAGCATCATTTATTACAAGCCAGGTGTCGAATATAAATAAGTCTTACATCGCAAATGTCTCAATGAACACTAATGCTTCATCACAAGTAAATAAACTAGCAGCGGAATATTATTCTTTTAGGGCTCCATCACAGGCGTTGCCCGGGGGTCTTCATGAACGTAAATTCCTTCCTCGGGTCCAAAATCTTGGTCATTATACACCACCTCATTATCTTGACCTGAGCAGCAATATAAACCAACAAATATGCAAGGTTGAGTACCAATGGTACTCAGCAAGTGTGGGAAAATTATATCATGCATGGCTAGAACAAGGAGAGGTTGAACTCATGGTTAAAGCACTACGCAATTAATACCTATCACCTTAGCTTATTAAGCACCTACATTACTACACAGGTGAAAAAGGTCCAAATCTCCCATCCCATCATCATAATCCAATAACCATAACATCATTTCCAATGTTAAGCTCCCCGCTTAACTTCCAAAACCATCAATCCTCTAATCATGAATAAGTCCAGGCCGCTCTTGACCGTGAGCACGGCTGTCAAGACAGTTTTGACTCTGCAGAGTTTGTACCACTGTACCCACATGTAGTGATTTCATCCCCCGTTGCTGGGTGGACTAAAAGAACCTCCATTATGCCAGTGGCTACGATCCACATTCACACTTCCCAGATGTGCAGCCAGGAGATCACTACGAAGCCTTTACAAAGGGATTCCCGACGAGCATGGGCCCACTGAGGTTTCACCCCTAACAGCATACAAGAGGCTCCAACCCCGCTGCAGTGGCCCCCTCTTGAGCCTTGCGGTTCATATGGTAGTCCAGCTGACACCTATTCCCCGCACCATCCAACACACCCATACTACGCCGGGGATACACCTAATTAATTGGCCAAGCTGCCCCATCTCAGCATGTGGTTGGCACTGTAAAGCCGGGTTACATGCTCCATGAACCGGTCCTTAGGATCCAGGCAAGTACTAAACACAAACCCAAGTCTCGTGCACCCAGCACACAACCAAAACATCCAACTTGCCTTGATCCCTACCTCTACATAACTCACAATAACTCATTCAACAGTATGGTAAAATAAATTGATGATCTCATATCCAAATATCCCATTCTAAGCATGGCTAAGCATATGCATGTAAATAAATGTCATGACAAAGTAAATCCCAACCCAAGCTACAAGGAAACAAGGTAATGCAATTCTAGGGAAACTTCCTAGCATGGGTTTCATATTTAACTTGACAATGCAAATAATTCTATCTACACATCCTAGCATAGGATCAAAGTGGTCAAGGACACTTGCCTCCTTCTTGCTGCTCTTGAAATGGGTAGTCCTGATCTTGGAAAGGAATAACTTGCTCTTGAGCAGGTTCTACATCACACCATCACACATAGCAAAAGAAAAACAACAAACATAAGACATAGTTCACACTTCTTACTTCATACAAACCACACATTCATATTTATGAAATTCATTCACCATTATATGTGTTGTGGTCACTTTGTGTGTTGATCTGTGGCTTGCACACACTTTTATTTATATGTATATGATTCCTACTTTGGTATTCATATTTACACTTACATACTATATATATATATATATATATATATGTGTGTGTTTCAGTTTTAAATAAATTCCTTATATTAAACTACTACACCTTTTCACTACCAAGTATGTATGAAAAGTATTTTTCTTCTCCATATGTGCCTTCAGAATTTCTACCAACCCTAAACTGAATTCTTTGTATTTTAGAAACTCCATTTATCATTTACTAGTTGCTATATTTTCAGATTTATATTCCTATGCATAATTGTGTATTTTATTATGAAATTAGTAATACACATCATCTAAACAGTATAGGTTCTGGTCCTAAATGATTTAATAACATATTTTGACCTTGGCTTCTGATATAGACTATTTCATAATTATTTTCCCTATTTTTCTATAGCTATTCTTTACTTAAAAATGTGTCCCTATACTAAATAATGTGATTAACAAATGAAACAGATTCATTTCAGCCCAAAGTATATTTTTATCTCACTCCAAAGTTTTATAAGTACTGAGAAAGCTTTTAATTAATTTTGACAATTATGTTTGTCCCACTTTTTTAATTTTTAAACACTAGTTACATATTCAATTTTCTAAATTAAATACCAAACAGGGCTAAAATAATGAATTCACCCCATTACAGGGTCTATAATATTATTTTCATAATTTCCAGGGGTCTAGCTACACTTATAAGAGGTATTTTTCCTAATTTTTATTAAGTTCAGGGGCTAAAACTGATTTTTAAATGAATTTACATGATTTTCTGGAGTTCCAAGGGCTAGATCTGAAGTTTCCGGGGCTAGCTCTCAATTCCAGAGAACCCCAGGGGGTAGCACGTAAGAATTCCAGTCTTTATACTGCGGGGCTGACGTGGACCGTCCGATTTTAAACCGACGGCTGAGATTATAACATCGAACCGGTACACGGGGTTTTAAAGTCTACCGTGCGATTTAAAATAAACGGCGCACAAGCGGCCACGTCGCTCTGATCGAGCGTGGGCGGCGCTGCCGGCGGCGCACGGCGGCGGAAAGCGGCGATCTCGCCGGAAAGTTTCGGATCCTCGAGAATTCTGCCTAGAACTGTGATCTTATGGCCTAGATCGGTAGAGGGGAGGTCAGGGATCTCACCTCGGGGGTTTTCTCGAGCTCGGGGGTCCTGGAAAGTGATCGGCGGCGAGGTCCGAGGCAAAACCACGGCGAAGCTCGTCGGCGCTGGATTTACACCGTAAGTCTCCGAGTTTTCTGCACCTGCAAAGCTCCCCGGAGGCGGTGGATCAAGACCAGCGAGTTAGATCAGAGTTTCCGAGCTTAGATCGGCCAGAATTCACCGGCGAAGTCTCGGTGCTCACCGGAGTAAAAATCGACGATCGCGTGGGAAAAACTGATCGGGGCCGGGGTTTTTATAGCCGGGGGAGGGCGGTGAGTTGGTTGTGATCGAGTTTGAGTCTTCCGGGATCAGAATTCGGGCTGAGGGACGCGGTTTCCGGGCGGTTAAGATCGCGCGCGCTCGGGGGGAAAAGTCCGGGCCGCAGACGCTCGGGGTTAGGGATGACAGGTGGGTCCCACCCGTCTGTGAGAGACAGCGCGGCCGCGCGGGGGCGGGCTGGCGCGGGGAAACTGGGCCGGCTGGCGGGTTTCGGCCCACTGGCCGGTTTTTTCCCGTTTTCTCTTTTTCTTTTTCCATTTCTTTTCTGATTTGAGTTTAATTTGAATTCCAGTTTAAATTTGAATTTTTGCAAAACATGCAACACGTCCAAAAATTTTTAAATTACCCTCTGAACATGGTTTAGGGTTTTGAATCAAAATTTGGGGTGTTACAGCTCTACCCCCCTTAAAAGAAATCTCGTCCTCGAGATTGGTGTTTCTAAGAAAACAATTCCGGAAATTGTGCCTTGAGCTCATGTTCCCGTTCCCAGGTGGCTTCCTCTTCTGAGTGATGCTTCCACTGCACCTTGCACATCCGGATTCTTTTATTTCTGGTGAGGCGTTCCATTGTCTCCAAAATCTTGTATGGTTGCTCGGCATAAGACAAATCTTCAGCTACATCCACTTCATTCATGGGTAACACCTCTTCAGGCGTCCTCAGGCATTTCTTGAGTTGTGACACATGGAATACATCGTGCACGTCCAATAGATGAACCGGTAACACTAGTTGGTACGCCACTTCGCCTTTTCTTTCCAAAACTTGAAAGGGTCCGATGTATCGAGGTGACAACTTCCCTTTCACCTCGAACCGACGAAGTCCTCTGATAGGGGACACCTTGAGATAAACATAGTCTCCCACGTTGAAAACGAGTTCTCTTCTTCGTACATCAGCATAACTCTTTTGGCGTGTTTGTGCTATCCTCAAATTGTTGCGAATCTCCCTCACCTTCGCCTCTGCTTCTTGTAGCACTTCTGGACCAAACACTTTACTTTCTCCTGTTTGGTTCCAAAATAGGGGAGTTCTGCACTTCCTTCCATACAAAGCTTCAAACGGTGACATCTTCATACTAGCTTGATAACTGTTGTTATAGGAAAACTCCGCATACGGTAAGTTCTTGTCCCAACTCCTATTGTTTTTGAGTGCACATGCCCTTAACATATCTTCAAGGATCTGATTGGTTCTCTCCGTCTGCCCGTCAGTTTGGGGATGATAGGCAGAGCTGAAATTCAGATGGGTTCCCATGGTTTCATGCAACTTTTGCCAAAACCTCGAGGTGAACTGTGTCCCTCGGTCCGACACTATCTTCTTTGGCACTCCATGGTAACACACAATCCTTGACATGTACAATTCTGCCAATTTGGATCGGCTGTAGCTTTCTTTCACAGGGATGAAATGAGCTACCTTGGTTAGCCGATCAATAATGACCCATATTGAATCATACCCGGATTGGGTCCTAGGCAATCCCACGACAAAATCCATGCTGATCTCTTCCCACTTCCATTCAGGCACTTTGAGTGGTTGCAGCAATCCCGCGGGTCGTTGATGTTCTGCTTTCACCAACTGACATGTGTCACATAGGGCAACATGTTCCGCGACATCTCGCTTCATGCCATACCACCAATACCTGCTTTTGAGGTCTTGGTACATCTTCGTACTCCCAGGATGAATGGAATAGTCGGAATCGTGAGCCTCCTTCAAAATTAATTCACGTATCTCTTTTACTTCTGGCACACAGATCCTTTTCCCGTGCCACACCGTTCCTTGTTCATCCTCTCTAAAACCAGGAGCTTTATTTTCCTTGATAAGCTGTCTGATCTCTTGTATCCTCTCATCATTCTTTTGGCCCTCGCGTATGTCTCGCTCGAGTGTGGAGTCCACTTCCATGGCGATGGCTTCACCACTATTTACTAGACATAGATTGAGTCTTATAACCTCGTCCTTCAATTCTGCAGGCATGTCCTTCAAACTCAACTTATTGACCTGCACTTTCCGACTCAAAGCATCGGCCACGACGTTTGCTTTCCCGGGATGATAGTTGATGCCCACATCAAAGTCATTGATTAGCTCTAACCATCTCCTTTGTCGGAGGTTGAGATCTGGCTGTGTGAATATGTACTTCAAACTCTTATGATCCGTATATATCTCTGTCCTCTTCCCCATCAAATAGTGCCACCAAATTTTCAACGCGTGTACCACTGCAGCTAGTTCTAGGTCATGTGTAGGATAGTTCTTCTCGTGCTTCCGAAGCTGCCGGGATGCATAAGCCACGACATGTCCTTCTTGCATGAGAACACATCCCAACCCATTTCCAGAGGCATCGCAGTACACTATGAAATTCTTCTGCATATCCGGCATAACCAGCACTGGGGCTGTTGTCAATCTCTTCTTTAGCTCCTGAAAGCTTGTATCGCACTGTGGCGTCCAGGTGAATGCGATTCCCTTTTCCAACAGTTTGGTGAGAGGTCTCGATATCTTGGAGAATCCCTCAATAAACCGTCGATAGTATCCAGCCAATCCCAAAAAGCTTCGAACTTCCCCGACATTTTCAGGGGTTTTCCACTTCTGGATATCTTCGATTTTGGCGGGATCTACGGAGATTCCTCCCTCTGAGATTATATGTCCTAAAAAGGGAACTCTCTTCAGCCAAAACTCACACATGCTCAACTTGGCATATAGTTGGTGTTCTCTCAGCCTCTGTAACACCAACCTTAGATGTTTCTCATGTTCTTCTTCATCTTTGGAGAAGACGAGAATATCATCTATGAAAACCACCACAAATTTGTCCAGATATTCCATGAATACCTTGTTCATGAGGTACATGAAATATGCCGGGGCATTGGTTAGCCCGAAAGGCATGACAGTGTATTCATACAGTCCGTACCGAGATACGAAAGCTGTCTTGGGAATATCAGATTGCCTTATCTTGAGTTGGTGGTATCCCGACCTGAGATCAATTTTCGAGAACACACAAGCTCCCCTCAACTGATCAAACAAGTCTTCAATGCGAGGCAATGGGTACTTGTTCTTGATGGTTACCTCATTCAAAGCACGGTAATCCACGCATAACCTTTGGGTTCCGTCTTTCTTGGGCACAAATATCACCTGAGCTCCCCATGGTGAGGAACTAGGGCGAATATACCCCTTCTCCGTCAATTCTCTCAAATGACCTTTGAGCTCTTCTAGCTGCTTGGAGTCCATTCGATAAGGTCTCTTGTATATCGGGGCTGTTCCCGGTACTAGCTCAATTGCGAATTCCACGTCACGGTCGGGAGGCATACCTGGCAACTCCTCCGGAAAAACATCCGGATATTCCCTGATAGTCCTGATTTCCTCAACTTTCACCTCCACTTGATTTAATTTAATGTCCCTCCTAGGCTCGTGTATTGTTATGAACTTTACTCTGGTACCACTGGGGTGAGTTAGTTCCACCGTTCTGGTCGAACAATGGATGATTCCTTTATGTTTGGTCAACCAATCCATACCCAAAATAATATATATCCCTTGTGAATCTATCACTATGAGGTTAGCCGTAAATACTACCCCATTAATGTCTAGGCTCACTTTGGGACACACTTGTCTTGTCCTTATTTCTCCACCTGGAGAGTTTACGGCTAGCATATGGTTCATTTGTGTGGTTGCTAGGTCATGTTTCTTAACAAACCCTTGAGCAATGAACGAGTGGGTAGCACCAGAATCAAACAGCAGAGTTGCAAGGTGTAAATTGGCAGGAAACTTACCAACTACCACGTCGGGTGCCTCTTGTGCTTCCTCCATAGTGACATGGTTCACCCGTCCTCTCACTACATTCTGCTGTTGTGGCGGCGCAGGCTTCTTCTTTGGGCATTTATGGGCGT
The DNA here is from genome assembly GCA_030760725.1 of Neostapfia colusana. NCBI lineage: Eukaryota > Viridiplantae > Streptophyta > Magnoliopsida > Poales > Poaceae > Neostapfia > Neostapfia colusana. The sequence continues at coordinate 50,289,909 of JASWHV010000006.1, read as the reverse complement.
AGTGCCCCACTTCACCACAGCTGAAACATTGCACCCCAATCTTAGATGCTTGGCCCTTGTTGTCTTGGGGTTGGTTTGGGGGTCCTTGTACTGCTGGTCGAGGTGGATATGCGGGGCAAGGCTGCTGCACAAACTGACGTGGCGGCTGTGCTGGTGCTGCGGGAGGCCTGTACTTTGGGTTGTACCCTCTTGGTGCTGAATAGGGTACCGCAGCACGGCTCGTCTGCCCCGTAGGTTGCTGCATCATACGTGGGCGGGTGTTGCTCCCTGAGGCCTGATGTGACCACCCTGCCTTCCTCTTATTCTCATTTTCCAGGGCTTTTAGCTTCCTTTCCACCACAAATGCTCTGTCCACCATCTTTTGAAAGCTTTCATACTCATTGGAGGACATTGCACACTGCATCTCTGCGGTAAGTCCTTCCACGAAACAATCTTGTTTCTGCTCATCAGTCTCTATGTCTCGTGGAGCATAAGGGATAGTTGAGTAAATTTAGTGAGGTATTCCCTCACCGTCATGTTTCCCTGCTGCAGTCCCAAAAACTCCTTCCTCTTATTTTTGAGTTCACCTCTTGGGATGTAATGGTTGCGGAAGCTACGCTTGAACTCTTCCCAAGTGATGTTCTCAGGGTCATGATGGGCGGCCACGTAGGCGGTCCACCAATCAGCAGCAGGTCCATGCAATTGATGAGAGGCAAACAGCACCCTCTCATACCCTTGGCATTGTATTATCCTCATCTTACTTTCAATGGTCTTCAGCCAATCATCTGCCTCCAGAGGTTCAGCAGCACTTGCAAACTTTGGAGGTTGAGTTCCTAGAAACTCACTCAACCTTGGTTGGTGTGGTGCAGCTTGTGGAGGTGGAACTTGATGCAAGTTGGCCACCACTTGAGTCAAGTTCTGGATAAGCTGATTTTGATTCTCCAGCATTTGGTGGAGAGGATCAACTTCTTCACGGCGACCACCCCGGTCCTGGCCTCCAGAAAGATGAGGGTTGCATGCCTCATCGTTGTTGTTGGCGGGGTTGGCAGCACGTCCTTTTCCTCTTCCGGCCATCTGGCAGAATCAACCAATGTCAATTTGAAATCATTTAGTATCATCTTACTACTTTCATTTGTTTGTACTTTGAAGTGTTGAGGCTTTGTTATACTTTTACGAGGGTTCATATATCACACCAAATAAATGCACTATTATTTCCTGTGGGTTCACACACCAAAGCAAAACAATCCGAAGACGAGGCTGTGGACAATTGCTCATGGCTTCCACAACTCACGTCACACACCAAGCATCATCACACCATTAACTACTTAACGACTCGACTACTCGACCTCTTGCTAGCTAGGGGAAAGACTTTACACTACTCGTCCTCTTGAGCTGGCTCCTCGGGATCTTCCTCCTCATTTCGGCTACCTTCTGACTCTGCTTTGGGTGGGGAGGCTGCTGGTGGAGAAGTGCGACGACGCCTGATCGCTCGGCGATCCGGGGAGTCAGGAGTCCATGTATCATTCACGGTGACACACAGTTCATTCCCATCTCCTCTTTCTCTCGCCTTTAAGCAAGCTCGCAGCAACGCCTCCGTTTCCTTCAGGGTGTCTCGGACATCCTGAAGCTCTTGTTGACACATCTGCAGTCGAGTGCTGAGCATAGCAGCATCCTCTAAGCACAAGTCCATGTGCTCATGGGAAGTCCCTTGCTGCACCGGTGGGTACTTGTACTCCGTGGTACCACTCTCACGTTGGAGGACATACATGTACTCAGTTTTGTCCAAGTGGCGACGATAGATGTGACTCTGGCAGGTGATGGCCTCCCAGGTGACATCTTTCTCCGTGTCAACTTGTGTTGCTCGACAAGCGGGAGAGTGGTGAATCTTAAGCAGCTGATTCTCGTGTATAATCCTCATCTCCGAACTCCATTCTTCCCTCTTCTCACGGATGGTCTTGGTGGAGTTATAGTGGATGATTAGCTTGCCCGTATTGCCGGCGGCTTCGAGCATACGTCGAAGACGGCGCAACAAATCTCCTACTGCCAATCCGTAGGAAAGGTACGTCACTGGACGACTCTCCTCTCTTTCGGCAAGGGCATCTACGGGAACTCTCCCTCCTGTGGACTTACGAGCGGTGCGAATCATGCGAACCATCTAAAACAAAAGAATTTAAAATTAGGTTAGATAAATTCTCAAACAAAAATCCTATTTTGAATGAAAGTTGGGGTAAGATGAAGAAAATGACTCCTTTAATAACACTTTTCCACCCACACCTTGGAAAATAGTTTTTAAGAAAATAGGGCCCTTAAATACGTCCATTTCTACCTAGGTCCACGTTCCTACGGGCAACCTTGGCTCTGATACCACCTCTGTCACACCCGGTTATTCCGAAGAAACAACCAAGTGAATATCACATGTATGCCAAGATCATTTTCTCATACATGTAATGACAAATAGTGAAGCATCATTTATTACAAGCCAGGTGTCGAATATAAATAAGTCTTACATCGCAAATGTCTCAATGGACACTAATGCTTCATCACAAGTAAATAAACTAGCAGCGGAATATTATTCTTTTAGGGCTCCATCACAGGCGTTGCCTGGGGGTCTTCATGAACCTAAATTCCTTCCTCGGGTCCAAAATCTTGGTCATTATACACCACCTCATTATCTTGACCTGAGCAGCAATATAAACCAACAAATATGCAAGGTTGAGTACCAATGGTACTCAGCAAGTGTGGGAAAATTATATCATGCATGGCTAGAACAAGGAGAGGTTGAACTCATGGTTAAAGCACTACGCAATTAATACCTATCACCTTAGCTTATTAAGCACCTACATTACTACACAGGTGAAAAAGGTCCAAATCTCCCATCCCATCATCATAATCCAATAACCATAACATCATTTCCAATGTTAAGCTCCCCGTTTAACTTCCAAAACCATCAATCCTCTAATCATGAATAAGTCCAGGCCGCTCTTGACCGTGAGCACGGCTGTTAAGACAGTTTTGACTCTGCAGAGTTTGTACCACTGTACCCACATGTAGTGATTTCATCCCCTGTTGCCGGGTGGACTAAAAGAACCTCCATTATGCCAGTGGCTACGATCCACATTCACACTTCCCAGGTGTGCAGCCAGGAGATCACTACGAAGCCTTTACAAAGGGATTCCCGACGAGCGTGGGCCCACTGAGGTTTCACCCCTAACAGCATACAAGAGGCTCCAACCCCGCTGCAGTGCCCCCTCTTGAGCCTTGCGGTTCATATGGTAGTCCAGCTGACACCTATTCCCCGCACCATCCAACACACCCATACTACGCCGGGGATACACCTAATTAATTGGCCAAGCTGCCCCATCTCAGCATGTGGTTGGCACTGTAAAGCCGGGTTACATGCTCCATGAACCGGTCCTTAGGATCCAGGCAAGTACTAAACACAAACCCAAGTCTCGTGCACCCAGCACACAACCAAAACATCCAACTTGCCTTGATCCCTACCTCTACATAACTCACAATAACTCATTCAACAGTATGGTAAAATAAATTGATGATCTCATATCCAAATATCCCATTCTAAGCATGGCTAAGCATATGCATGTAAATAAATGTCATGACAAAGTAAATCCCAACCCAAGCTACAAGGAAACAAGGTAATGCAATTCTAGGGAAACTTCCTAGCATGGGTTTCATATTTAACTTGACAATGCAAATAATTCTATCTACACATCCTAGCATAGGATCAAGGTGGTCATGGACACTTGCCTCCTTCTTGCTGCTCTTGAAATGGGTAGTCCTGATCTTGGAAAGGAATAACTTGCTCTTGAGCAGGTTCTACATCACACCATCACACATAGCAAAAGAAAAACAACAAACATAAGACATAGTTCACACTTCTTACTTCATACAAACCACACATTCATATTTATGAAATTCATTCACCATTATATGTGTTGTGGTCACTTTGTGTGTTGATCTGTGGCTTGCACACACTTTTATTTATATGTATATGATTCCTACTTTGGTATTCATATTTACACTTACATACTATATATATATGTGTGTGTGTTTCAGTTTTAAATAAATTCCTTATATTAAACTACTACACCTTTTCACTACCAAGTATGTATGAAAAGTATTTTTCTTCTCCATATGTGCCTTCAGAATTTCTACCAACCCTAAACTGAATTCTTTGTATTTTAGAAACTCCATTTATCATTTACTAGTTGCTATATTTTCAGATTTATATTCCTATGCATAATTGTGTATTTTATTATGAAATTAGTAATACACATCATCTAAACAGTATAGGTTCTGGTCCTAAATGATTTAATAACATATTTTGACCTTGGCTTCTGATGTAGACTATTTCATAATTATTTTCCCTATTTTTCTATAGCTATTCTTTACTTAAAAATGTGTCCCTATACTAAATAATGTGATTAATAAATGAAACAGATTCATTTCAGCCCAAAGTATATTTTTATCTCACTCCAAAGTTTTCTAAGTACTGAGAAAGCTTTTAATTAATTTTGACAATTATGTTTGTCCCACTTTTTAATTTTTAAACACTAGTTACATATTCAATTTTCTAAATTAAATACCAAACAGGGCTAAAATAATGAATTCACCCCATTACAGGGTCTATAATATTATTTTCATAATTTCCAGGGGTCTAGCTACACTTATCAGAGGTATTTTTCCTAATTTTTATTAAGTTTAGGGGCTAAAACTGATTTTTAAATGAATTTACATGATTTTCTGGAGTTCCAGGGGCTAGATCTGAAGTTTCCGGGGCTAGCTCTCAATTCCAGAGAACCCCAGGGGGTAGCACGTAAGAATTCCAGTCTTTATACTGCGGGGCTGACGTGGACCGTCCGATTTTAAACCGACGGCTGAGATTATAACATCGAACCGGTACGCGGGGTTTTAAAGTCTACCGTGCGATTTAAAATAAACGGCGCACAAGCGGCCACGTCGCTCTGATCGAGCGCGGGCGGCGCTGCCGGCGGCGCACGGCGGCGGAAAGCGGCGATCTCGCCGGAACGTTTCGGATCCTCGAGAATTCTGCCTAGAACTGTGATCTTATGGCCTAGATCGGTAGAGGGGAGGTCAGGGATCTCACCTCGGGGGTTTTCTCGAGCTCGGGGGTCCTGGAAAGTGATCGGCGGCGAGGTCCGAGGCAAAACCACGGCGAAGCTCGTCGGCGCTGGATTTACACCGTAAGTCTCCGAGTTTTCTGCACCTGCAAAGCTCCCCGGAGGCGGTGGATCAAGACCAGCGAGTTAGATCAGAGTTTCCGAGCTTAGATCGGCCAGAATTCACCGGCGAAGTCTCGGTGCTCACCGGAGTAAAAATCGACGATCGCGTGGGAAAAACTGATCGGGGCCGGGGTTTCTATAGCCGGGGGAGGGTGGTGAGTTGGTTGTGATCGAGTTTGAGTCTTCCTGGATCAGAATTCGGGCTGAGGGACGCGGTTTCCGGGCGGTTAAGATCGCGCGCGCTCGGGGGGAAAAGTCCGGGCCGCAGACGCTCGGGGTTAGGGATGACAGGTGGGTCCCACCCGTCTGTGAGAGACAGCGCGGCCGCGCGGGGGCGGGCTGGCGCGGGGAAACTGGGCCGGCTAGCGGGTTTCGGCCCACTGGCCGGTTTTTTCCCGTTTTCTCTTTTTCTTTTTCCATTTCTTTTCTGATTTGAGTTTAATTTGAATTCCAGTTTAAATTTGAATTTTAGCAAAACATGCAACACGTCCAAAAATTTTTAAATTACCCTCTGAACATGGTTTAGGGTTTTGAATCAAAATTTGGGGTGTTACAGGGATCACCGCCCCAACGACCACTTCGACGAGCACCGCAAACCGCCGCCGCCTGTCCTCGTCGCCGACTGGGTTCCGAGTCTTTCAGGCATAAGAAATTAGCCTAGGTGAGCTCCCCTACCTCCCCTCTGTCGTTTGCTATCAAAAAGGGCGGGTATTAGCGTCTGTAGATTAAGATCCTCGACCTCGCCGGCGAGATCGCGCCTCTGCCGCCGTGCGCCGCCGCGCGCGCGGCCGAACTCCGGCCAGGAGCTACGTGGCCGCTTGTGCGCCGTCTATTTTAAATCGCACGGTAGAGATAAAACCCACGCGTACCGGTTCGGCGATCTAATCTGAGCCGTCTATTTTAAATCGGACGGTCCACGTCGGCCCCGCGTTATAAAAGCCGGGATTCTTACACGCTACCCCCTGGGGATCTCGGAAAACACGAGCTAGCCCCGAAAACTTCTGATCTAGCCCCTGGAACTTCAGAAATTCATGTAAATTCATTTAAAAATAAGTTTTAGCCCCTGGACTTAATAAAAATTAGGAAAACCCCTCTGTTATGTGTAGTTAGACCCCTGGAAATTTATGAAATAATAAATTAGACCCTGCAGTAGTGTGGATTTACCTTTTTGACCCTATATGATATTAAATTCAGAAATTTGAATATGTGACTAGGATTTAAATTTAAAAGGTAAGGCAAACACATGTACAAATTCAAAATTTAAACTCTCCTAGCACTTGGAAAACTTTAGAATGAGTTGAAAATAGATTTTTAGGCTGAAATGAATCTGTCTAATTGTTGTTCATATTTATTAGTTATAGAAACACATTTTTAGGCAAGGAAATATTTCTGAAAACTGATAAAATAAATTTAAATTAGTTCACATCAGAGGAGAAGTTCAAAAATATATTATTTAATATTAAAACTCACTTTTAGGCATAGAAAATAAATCTGAAAAATATAGGAAAATAGGTATGCATAATTAGAAAATGATAAATGAAGTCTACAAATCCAAAAACTTCAGTTTAGGATTTGGTAGAAGATCTAAAAACCTATTTGGAGTAGGAAAATACCTTTTATACAAACTTTGTGGCTAAGAAGTGTAATAATTAAATATAAAGAATTTGTTCAAATTGGAACTTCATATATATTGTGCAAATAGAAATCTGAACATAGAAGTTAGAAGTAATATACATATGTTTAAAGGTGAATGTAGGCCAAAAATCAACACATGTAGAGTAACCACAACACTTAGAAATGTGAATGACTTTCATAGGTATGTATGTGTGGTTTGTATGAAGTGAAAGTGTGAACTATGTCTTATGGATTGTTGTTTTCTTTTGCTATGTGTATTGGCATGGATAGAACCTGCCCCAGAGCAAGTTCTCCCCTTCCAAGACCAAGACTTTCCATTCCCACAGCAGCAGGAAGAAGCAAGTGTCCTTGACCACTCTGATCCTATACTAGAATGTGTAGATAGAATTATTTGCATTGTCAATTGAAATATGAAACCCATGCTAGGAAGTTTCCTTAGAATTACATTACCTTGTTTCCTTGTAGCTTGGGTTGGGATTTATTTTATCATGTCATTTATTTATATGCTTATGCTTAGCCATGCTTAGAATTGGACAAGTGGGATATGATATCATCAACTTATTTACCTTACTCTTGAATGAGATATTATGAGTTATGTAGAGGTAGGGATTGATGCAAGTTGGATGATTTGGTTGGTGCTGGGTGCACGAGACTCGGGTTTGTGTTTAGTACTTGCCTGGATCCTAAGGACCGGTTCATGGAGCATGTAACCTGGCTTTACCGCGCCAACCACATGCTGAGATGGGGCAGCTTGACCAATTAATTAGGTGTATCCCCGGCGTAGTATGGGTGTGTTGGATGGTGTGGGGAATAGGTGTCAGCTGGACTACCATATGAACCACAAGGCTCAAGAGGGGGCCACTGCAGCGGGGTTGGAGCCTCTTGTATGCTGTTTGGGGTGAAACCTCAGTGGGCCCTCGCTCTTCGGGAATCCCTTTGTAAATGCTTCGTAGTGATCTCCTGGCTACACACCTAGGAAGTGTGAACGTGGTTCGCGGCCACTGGCATAATGGAGGTTCTTTTAGTCCAACCGGCAACGGGGGATGAAATCACTACATGTGGGTACAGTGGTGCAAACTCTGCAGAGTCAAAACTGTCATGACAGTCGTGCTCACGGTCAAGAGCGGCTTGGACTTATTCATGATTAGAGGATGATGGCTTTGGAAGTTGAGGATGTTAAGCGGGGAGCTTAACATTGGGATTGATGTTATGGTTATTTGATTCTGATGATGGGTTGGGAGATTGGGACCATTTCACTTGTGTAGTAATGTAGGTGCTTAATAAGCTAAGATGATAGGTATTAATTGCGTAGTGCTTTAACCATGAGTTCAACCTCTCCTTGCTCTAGCCATGCATGACATAACTTTCCCACACTTGCTGAGTACCAACGGTACTCAAACTTGCATATTTGTTGGTTTAAATTGCTGCTCAAGTCAAGGGGATGATGTGGTGTTCAATGACCAAGACTTCGGACCCGACGAAGGATTCTAGGTTCACGGAGTCCCCTGGGCAACGCCTGTGACGGAGACCACAAGATTTTTTTTCCGCTGCTGTTATATTTACATATTATGAACTTATTATCGTCCATCGAGACGTATGCTTTGTAAGACATATTTATATTCGATACCTGTCTTGTAATAAATGATGCTTCACTATTTGTCATCACATGTATGAGAGAATGATCCTGGCATACATGTGATATTCACTCGGTTGTCTTTGGGACAAACCAGGTGTGACAATATGGAATTTTAAGTATGACATGTGGTGATCGTTGCTGTTTTGAATTTCAGAATGACTCGCACTTGTAAAAGTCCAAGAAAAGGGACTTGCCAAAACTTTTCATCACCTCACAACACCACAGTTCTTATTGTGGATATGTTAGGAAAAATTTTGAAGAGCAAGTAACCTCCATCAAAAGAGTGATTAGAGGGGAAAGCCTTCACTTTCACCAAGTAGGATTTCTACACATGAACATGAGAGGTTGAGCTCACCCCTAGGACTTGAAAAGTCTTGGGAAGGTTCAAGCCAAGTTTCATGCAAATCCAACACTTTTTGAGGCACTTTTGGAGGTATTTGAAAAAGAGGCCTATTTGAATGTAAATTCAAATTGCAGCAACTTTCATCACTCAAATTCAAAAGTTAGCTTCATATTCAAACTCAGCACATTTTTCTGAGTAGGCCCACCAATTTTCATCCTCATTGGAGTTCATCTTGTCAAGAGCTAAATTTGCAAGAATTCAAAACTGATTTGAAGTTCAGTTTAAACATGCAGCAAATTTAGCCAAACACAGTTCAAATTTGAGAATTCAAATTCAAACTAAGACTTGGTGACTAAGTCTCACATTAAATTGTCAGTAGCTGAGGATATTTTGGCACAACAGAATTGAGAAAATTAAAAATGGAATTAGAGGGGAGGCCCACTGGTCAGTATACTTAGCACAGAAGTCTCCTCAGCCGACTTCCTCTACCGAGCGCGCTCGCCAGCTGCGGCCAGCGTCGGCGCCCGACCACCTCGGCCGGCCAGCTCCTGCTTCGGCGTAGGAGGTGGCACAGCAGGTGTCGCACTCTCCACTGGCCTCAGGGGCCTATAAAATGCCCGAGACCGCCGGCGAGTCGCTGATTTTCGTGAGTCCCGCAACCAGCAGCCTAGTCGCCCGAGCTCCGATCGTGTGCCACCCAAGCTTTGATCATCTTCCGGCCTTGACCTCCATAGGAAAGTGAAGCGCTAGCTCGTCCTCAAGACCACCGTGCAAACCGCTCCAAGGTTCGACCTTTGTGCGCGGAGAATTTTCCAGTTTAGGGCGGGGAGCTTATTTCGGGACCCGATTAGGTTTAGGAGAAATTCGGGAAGCTTGGTGGGTGGGAGGTCGAACGGAGCTGTGAGAGAGCATCTAGAGATTCTGGCGACCCCTCTCCATTGAAAACCGGAAGGAAATCACCGCCGGAACCCTAAGTTCACCATATGACAGTGTGGCGGAGGAGGGGGTCGCCGGTGAGGTCTTGGTTGCCGGCCGTTTAAGGCCCGATGGAGATCATGTCGAGCTTCCCGAGGTTCCGCTGAGTGTGGCGACGCGATAGCGCGCGAAGGAGATGGTCAGAAGGGCGGGAACACGTTGCCGAGGTAGCACAGAGGCATAGGGCTCGTCGCCGGCGAGCTACGGTGGTTAGCCGCCGGCGACATGGTGTCCAGCATGTTCAGCACCCGAAGTTACGTGGGGGCGGCGAGTCTTGTCGGAGCCGGAAAGCTAGATCGCGGGGAACGCTGACCTCGCCGGAGCTCCGGCGGCTCGGGGCGGCGACGTCGGGAGGTAGACGAAGGGCACGGCCCCACCTGTCAGCCCCTGTGCTAATCGCGGGCGAGCGCGCGGTTAGTTCAATTTAAACGGGCGGGTCTCGCTGTCAGCCTCTGGTTTAGCGATGGAGGTGATTCTCTGTGGGAAAATAATTCAGGGATCAGCTCAAACTTTAGAAATTCATAACTTCGTGTAGGAAGCTCCAAATTCAGTGAACCAAATTTTGCTGAACTCAGGATTCTGAGTACTTTCCAGCAATACCAATTTCAGCTCATGAAACTTAATAGTTTTCCAGAATTAAATCCCTAAAATTTAAATTGTGGGGAATTTTATCTGGAGAATTACTTCATGAAAAATGCTGGATTTTGGCTGAGAGGTTCATTTGAAAATCCTGGAGTCACATTAAAATTTTCAGACTCATCCAAGTTCATCTAGTCCCCCTAATTGGGTGATTAAGAGAACTGCCCTGAGAAAATAGAAAAATGTACATAAACATTTTTCAGATTTTCTCAAATCTTAATTAGGGCATAACTTTCAGTAGAATTCTTCAAATGACATGTAACCAATGCCATAAGAACCATCTTGACTTCTAGATTTCAGAAAGTAATGGTTGGAGCCATGAAAACCCCTGGAGTTACTTAGAGGCTCAAATATTGACCAAATGGGCTTTTATTTGTACAAGGTTCAAAGGAACTTTGTTTCAAATGAAACTTGGTCGAGACTCTGGTTATGACCCTACCAAGCCAACATAAAAATTTCAGAACCAAAGGGGAGGGCTAGCTAGAGTTATTAGTAATTAAGTGTTCAAGTTCATGCATTGCATTTAAATTGACATGTAGTATCTCATTAACATGTAGTCGCTGAAGGCGAGGAAGATCCGGAGGTACTCGACTTCCTACTTCCGGAAGAATAACTAACCCCTGACCAGCAGCAACAAGGCAAGCCCCAGTTTGCATTAAGCTCTTTTATAAAGTTTTACTTTGTTCACATGTATAGTATGAAGTATAAATGTGCATTAGGTGTAGGATGGATGGAACCCCACTTGCATGACCAGAACTTTTCCATAAGAGTGAGGGTAATGTCTAAGACCTCGAGTAGACAGGCTATGCTTAATGATTCATAGGACTTCGGTACAAGTCGAGTAGTTGGAATCTACTCGCGAGTTTAGGCTTGGGACACACGGGTTCGGTTGAGTGATGTGAGATCACATTAGTAATGAAAATGAGACTAGGAAGGGGCTAGGGCGCAGCAAGAGGAAGTCTTGTGTGCGCAGCCCTGTCCGTGTCGATTTAGGACCGATCCGTGTGCGGCCCTGCTGAACAAGTATTGAACGTACCGAAGGCATACCGGATATATGGGCCCCGATAAACCAATGTAGCCTAAACCTCCGGGCGTCAAGGCATAGCACACCGATTTATAGGTGTAGGTTGAGGACAGCAAGGTGGAAATCTGCCAACGGGCATAGAGAGATGCTCTGTGTGGGGAACCTCCTGCTCGTTTCGGTGCGACCGGTTCGACGTTTGGGTTGTTGGGTGAAAGATTGTCCCGTACGACATCGAGTGAGCGTGATGTGCAGCTCCACGGGTGGGCCTACGTGACGTGCTATTTGGGTTTCCCTGCAGGTGTATATCGAGTTGATTCGTCGTCCCTCACGGTGATGAGTACCGCTTGTTCACTGTGTCGTAACGTAGATAAATTATGGAATGTTATGATTCAATACTGCTGTTATGATATAATTGCATTGCTACATGTGTGCCAACAAATATTGCTTACTAAATTTCAGATTTCCGAACTGTTAACTTGTGGCTAAAAGATGAACTAAGGATGAACTTGTAGGCGTGTCCATTGATGCATTGTTACTCTCCTATGTTCATTGTATCCCTCATGTAGAGTTCCATGCTTAGGTGAGTCGGTTAAGTCTTGTTGAGCCATCGTGCTCACGGTTGCTGCTTAAGTGTTTTTCAGGTGAGGAGCCACCCACGGACTCGGAGTATGAGTCCACCGGCGAGGGTTACCCTCCATCAGGGACCACAGCTGAGTGGGAGCCGTACACGCCGCGCTGAGCTGAGACGTGCAGCTAGTGTGGGTTGCCCTAGGGCTGGGCTACCGACTTTTGCTAGATAGGCGGGCGTGAGTGTAGAAAAGTAGACTTCCGCTGTGTAATAAAGACAATAGTTTGTAACTGAGTATTGTACCTGTTTGTACAGTTCAGTTGTTTTCCCATGTAATATATTGTGTTCTTATAACGTGTGCTGTCGGGTGTCGCATCGTGCGGCACCACCCTCTATGATCCTGGATGAGCGGATTCCGGTCCGCCACAGCCTGGTATCAGAGCTGCATTGGGGATAGCACAGTACTTAAGGACTGTATTATGGGAAAACTTAGGTTTACGGTGAGGAATCGGTAGTTTGCCCAAGTAAGGACTATATTAGCATAGTTACTTAAAGTGGTAAAGACTAACTTATGTGTTATAGTTCTGAATTTTAATTATGTAACGACGCACCTACGCTCTGGTAAGAATGGTAAGGAATGTCACCGAAAGCGGTTAATTTTGGTTAGCTCCCCTGACGAGGAACGTGGTTCAGGGATAGGTCTCACAGCTTGGTGTGAGACGTCAATATGAAACTCTTGGACTCTTCATGTTCCTGAGTTCATATGAAACGCTGATCCCTAGCGTGCATTAGGCAAGTAAGTGGAGACCCCATCGCATGGTCAGTAACGCGATTGTTTGTCTGGAAGTAGCCCAGGGGGACATACGCAGCGCTTTCCATCGGCGTGCCCTGCAGGGCAGTAGGTGGTATCTGTTGGGTTGATAACATTCCCAACCGTGACGACCCGTTCATGACCTACTCGGGTTCCCCGTCGTGTGGTGTTGAAACACGATCGCGTACCTTGAGACGTGACCTAACTCAAGGACGGCCGTATGGCAATGATACGGGCGTTTGTATTTAATTTTAAATATGATCCTTCCTGAAATGAAAACAATCATTGAGTGCATCATTATTGGGTGGTCTTCTGCAGGTACTAACCACGTATGTATCCGTGTAGCAAACGTGTGCGAGAGACCGTTTAGTGCCACACTTGAGACATATATGCCGGTATAATCAGGTTAGGATTTTCTTTTGTGAGGAACATAGTACCGAGGTATCATAGGCATATGCATGAAAAATAATGATAACAAGGAATTAAAATCACTAGGTTCAACATTTAGGACCCTGGTTGGGTAGACAAATTGGAAAGGGATGAGTGTAGTTCCAAAAGACTGAAAAACAGAGTGCTCTGTTTTGGGCAGCAAGTTTGCTGAACTTCAACAGAGCACAACTCCCAGGTATTTAGCCCAGGGAGGTGTGGTATATAGTTCTGGAAAGGTATTCTAGTACTCTACAATTTTGTTGTACACTTCCAGAGCTGAAACACACCTTGAGATAGCTTAAACCCCAGAGGAATGTAAACTGTCCAGAATCAGGACAGAGTTAAACACTCTCTGGACTGTTCTGTTTTTCAAACATAACTCCCAGTATAAAAATCTAAAATTTTCATACGATACATTTTTAGAAAGGGTAGATGTGTTACATCTTTGCAATTCAAAGTTTCTGAAATTTCAGCACAGATTTCAGTGGAAATCAGAGTTGAAAACAGCAACTTCCCAAAGGAGGTGCTGTTAAAATTCTTCCAGAAATTCTGCTAATTTGAATGACCATAACGTTTTAACCAGAGCTGATCTGAGGGCAAGTAAATAGTCGTTGGAAAGATACTGAAGTTAACTTTAACTTCGGTATTCAGCTTGAGTCATAAAAATGCCCAGAACCAGATCAAAATCTTGGATATGTAGAAACTAGTCATTCTAACAGAGGAATGACAGTTGAACTCATGTGAGAGGTTGTTGTACCCTGGAGGGGGTTTGAGTACTCCCAATGGGGTAGAACATGCTCATGAGAGGTTATCTTCAACTAGTGAAAGATCTGAGTATAGGTCTCACAAATGTTCCAGCCCATTTCATGTATCTCATGAACTCGGTGTTCATGCCAGAGCTGGACAGGTCCGTTGTAGTGTTCATCGACGATATCTTGGTTTACTCCAAGACAGAGGCCGAACATGCCAAACACTTGCGGATCGTCCTTCAACGATTGCGAGACCACAAGATCTACGCCAAGTTCAGTAAATGTGACTTTTGAATCAGCCAAGTGCCATTCTTGGGACATATCATCTCAGCAGAAGGCATTGCGGTTGACCCAAGCAAAATATAGCAAGTGCTGAAATGGAAAGCTCCCACTTCAGTTCATGAAGTCAGAAGCTTCCTTGGGTTAGCGGGATACTATCGGAGATTTATCCCAAGTTTCTCCAAGCCCGCTAAGCCAATGACAGAGTTGCTGAAGAATGGGACGAAATATGCTTGGAACACGGCGTGTGAAGGAGCATTCCGAGCATTGGTGAAGCATCTCACCACAGCCCGGTCTTAGCTCAGCCGGATACAACAAAGCCCTTTGACGTGTATTGCGACGCGTCCAGTATTGGGCTCGGCTGCTGTTGATGCAGGAAGGACGTGTGGTCGCATATGGCTCACGCCAACTTCGGAACCATGAGCAGCATTATCCCACTCATGATCTTAAGCTTGCTGCAGTGGTCTTGGCGCTGAAAATGTGGAGGCACTATATCCTGGGGAATCTGGTGCATCTCTACACCGACCACAAGAGCTTGAAATATATTTTCACCCAGAAGGAGCTGAATATGAGGCAGCGGAGGTGGTTATAACTGATTAAAGATTATGAAATTGAGATTCATTACCACCCCGGCAAGGCGAATGTGGTTGCCGACGCGCTGAGTCGGAAATCACATGTCCATCACCTCACCATTACACCGGTGGAGGAGGAAGAGCCGAGTTTATACTTGGTTCCTTATGGATCGCTGTACAACCTTGCCCTCATCCCTACTATTAGGGAGGACATCATTGCAGCTCAGAAGACGGATAAAGGCATGGCACATCTCCGGAGACGGATAGACAATGGAGATATCAAATGTTTCCGGAAAGATGATGAGGGGACGCCGTGGTTCAATGACCGCATAGTCGTACCCCGGGATATGGAGCTGAGGAAGAAAATCCTCGATGAAGCTCACTTGTCCAAGTACTCCATTCATCCGGGCAGCAACAAAATGTACCAAGATTTGAAAAAGAAATTTTGGTGGACATGGATGAAGCGGGAGGTAGCGAAGTACGTATCCGAGTGCGATACGTGCCGACGAGTGAAGGCGGATCGCATGAAGAAATCAGGGCTGTTGCAACCCCTGAGGATCCCGGCATGGAAATGGGAAGATGTGAGCATGGATTTAATTGTGGGATTGCCCCTAACTTCCAACAAACATGACTCCATTTGGGTAATCGTTGATCGGTTAACCAAGACGGCTCACTTCATCCCGGTGAATACACGTTACAATGCCGGCAAATATGCGGAGCTGTACATAGCAAAGATTTTGTGCTTATACGGGGTACCCAAGACCATCGTCTCGGATCGAGGTGCATTATTTGTATCTCGCTTTTGGGAGCAGCTACACGCTGCGTTGGGTACTAAGCTGATCAGGAGCTCCGCCTATCACCCTCAAACAGATGGGCAAACAGAGAGGGTGAACCAAGTATTAGAAGACATGTTGAGAGCATGTGCCATCCACCACAGTAGAAACTGGGATGATCACCTACCATTGGCGGAATTCTCGTACAACAACGGCTATCAGGCGAGTATCAAGATGGCACCCTATGAAGCTCTCTACGGTCGAAAATGCCGCACCCCATTAAACTGGTGCGCGTCCGGTGAAAGGGTCACATTCGGGGTTGATGTGGTGAACGACGCCAAAGAGTGCGTTCGGACGATTCAAGCCAACCTGAAGGCCGCTCAATCCCGGCAGAGGAGCTACGCTGATAAGAGGCGTGGACCGTTGCACTTTGACGTCGGTGAACACGTGTACCTCCGCGTGTCTCCGATGAAGGGCGTGCACCGGTTCGGCGTCAATGGGAAGCTCGCCCCCGTTTCATTGGACCCTATGTTATCACCGAGAAGTGTGGACCAGCGGCGTATATATTGGAGCTACCGGCATCCCTTGCTGGTGTCCATGATGTTTTCCATGTTTCGCAACTGCGAAAATGTTTAAAGCATACAGCTGCTGTTCCTACCGAAGACATTGGCGAGCTGAAACCGGATTTGACATATGCTGAATATGCGGTGGCAATTCTCGATGAGAAAGCCCGAGCCACGCGTAGCAGAACGTTGTGGTTCTACAAAATACTCTGGAGCAACCACACCGCCGAAGAAGCGGCGTGGGAGAGCGAGGAGTTTCTTCGCTCCAATTACCTGGAGTTCATGGCGTCTCAGCACGGGTAAGTCCCTATTACATCGCTGTCTCGTCTTTTGTAATCTCGGGACGAGATTCTTTTAAGGGGGGGGGGGGTATAAAAGCCCAAGAAAAGGGACTTGCAAAAACTTTTCATCACCTCACAACACCACAGTTTTTATTGTGGATATCTTAGGAAAAATTTTGAAGAGCAAGTAACCTCCATCAAAAGAGTGATTAGAGGGGAAAGCCTTCACTTTCACCAAGTAGGAATTCTACACATGAACATGAGAGGTTGAGCTCACCCCTAGGACTTGAAAAGTCTTGGGAAGGTTCAAGCCAAGTTTCATGCAAATCCAACACTTTTTGAGGCACTTTTGGAGGTATTTGAAAAAGAGGCCTATTTGAAAGTAAATTCAAATTGCAGCAACTTTCATCACTCAAATTCAAAAGTTAGCTTCATATTCAAACTCAGCACATTTTTCTGAGTAGGCCCACCAATTTTCATCCTCATTGGAGTTCATCTTGTCAAGAGCTAAATTGCAAGAATTCAAAACTGAATTTGAATTTCAGTTTAAACATGCAGCAAATTTAGCCAAACACAGTTCAAATTTGAGAATTCAAATTCAAACTAAGACTTGGTGACTAAGTCTCACATTAAATTGTGAGTAGCTGAGAATATTTTGGCACAACAGAATTGAGAAAATTAAAAATGGAATTAGAGGGGAGGCCCACTGGTCAGTAGACTTAGCACAGAAGTCTCCTCAGCCGACTTCCTCTACCGAGCGCGCTCGCCAGCTGCGGCCAGCGTCGGCGCCCGACCACCTCAGCCGGCCAGCTCCTGCTTTGGCGTAGGAGGTGGCACAGCAGGTGTCGCACTCTCCACTGGCCTCAGGGGCCTATAAAAGGCCCGAGACCGCCGGCGAGTTGCTGTTTTTGGCGAGTCCCGCAACCAGCAGCCTAGTCGCCCGACCTCTGATCGTGTGCCACCCAAGCTGTGATCATCTTCCGGCCTTGACCTCCATAGGAAAGTGAAGCGCTAGCTCGTCCTCAAGACCACAGTGCAAATCGCTCCAAGGTTTGACCTTTGTGCGCGGAGAATTTTCCAGTTTAGGGCGGGGAGCTCATTTTGGGACCCGATTAGGTTTAGGAGAAATTCGGGAACCTTGGAGGGTGGGAGGTCGAATGGAGCTGTGAGAGAGAATCTATAGGTTCTGGCGACGCCTCTCGATCAAAAACCGGAAGGAAATCACCGCCGGAACCCTAAGTTCACCATAGAACAGTGTGGCGGAGGAGGGGGTCGCCGGTGAGGTCTGGGTTGCCGGCCGTTTAAGGCCCGATGGAGATCATGTCGAGCTTCCCGAGGTTCCTCTGAGTGTGGCGACGCGATTAGCGCGCGAAGGGGATGGTCAGAAGGGCAGGAACACGTTGCCGAGGTAGCACAGAGGCATAGGGCTCGTCGCCGGCGAGTACGGTGGTTAGCCAGCGGCGACAAGGTGTCCAGCATGTTCAGCACCCGAAGTTACGTGGGGGCGGCGAGTCTTGTCGGCGCCGGCGAGCTAGATCGCCGGGAACGCCGACCTCGCCGGAGCTCCTGCGGCTCGGAGCGGCGGCGTCGGGAGGTAGACGAAGAGCGCGGCCCCACCTGTCAGCCCCTGTGCTAATCGTGCGCGAGCGCGCGGTTAGTTCAAATTAAACGGGCAGGCCCTGCTGTCAGCCTATGGTTTAGCGCGGGAGGTGATTCTCTGTGGGAAAATAATTCAGGGATCAGCTCAAACTTTAGAAATTCATAACTTTGTTTAGGAAGCTCTAAATTCAGTGAACCAAATTTTGCTGAACTCAGGATTCTGAGTACTTTCCAGCAATACCAATTTCAGCTCATGAAACTTAATAGTTTTCCAGAATTAAATCCCTAAATTTAAACTGTGGGGAATTTTATCTGGAGAATTACTTTATGAAAAATGCTGGATTTTGGCTGAGAGGTTCATTGGAAAATCCTGGAGTCACTGTAAAATTTTCAGACTCATCCAAGTTAATTTAGTCCCCCTAATTGGGTGATTAAGAGAACTGCCCTGAGAAAATAGAAAAATGTACAGAAATATTTTTCAGATTTTCTCAAATCTTAATTAGGGCATAACTTTCAGTAGAATTCTTCAA
Organism: Neostapfia colusana; assembly: GCA_030760725.1. Classification (NCBI taxonomy): domain Eukaryota; kingdom Viridiplantae; phylum Streptophyta; class Magnoliopsida; order Poales; family Poaceae; genus Neostapfia; species Neostapfia colusana. Next base: position 50,271,263 of record JASWHV010000006.1, on the reverse strand, counting down.
ATGACATGAAACCAGTGCCATAAGAACCATCTTGACTTCTAGATTCCAGAAAATAATGGTTGGAGCCATGAAAACCCCTGGAATTACTTAGAGGCTCAAATATTGACCAAATGGGATTTCATTTGTACAAGGTTTAAAGGAACTTTGTTTCAAATGAAACTTGGTCGAGAATCTGGTTAGGACCCTACCAAGCCACCATAAAAATTTCAGAACCAAAAGGGAGGGCTAGCTAGAGTTATTAGTAATTAAGTGTTCAAGTTCATGCATTGCATTTAAATTGACATGTAGTATCTCATTAACGTGTAGTCGCTGAAGGCGAGGAAGATCCGGAGGTACTCAACTTCCTACTTCCTGAAAAAGAACTAACCCCTGACCAGCAGCAGCAAGACAAGCCCCGGTTTGCATTAAGCTCTTTTATAAAGTTTTACTTTGTTCACATATCTAGTATGAAGTATAAATGTGCATTAGGTGTAGGATGGATGGAACCCCACTTGCATGACCAGAACATTCCATAAGAGTGAGGGTAATGTCTAAGACCTCCAGTAGACAGGCTATGCTTAATGGTTCATAGGACTTCGGTACAAGTCAAGTAGTTGGAATCTACTCGCGAGTTTAGGCTTGGGACACACGGGTTCGGTTGAGTGATGTGAGATCACTTAAGTAATGAAAATGAGACTAGGCAGGGGCTAGGGCGCAGCAAGAGGAAGTCCTGTGTGCGCAGCCCTGTCCGTGTCGATTGAGGACCGATCTGTGTGCGGCCCTGCTGAACAAGTATTGAACGTACCGAAGGCATATCGGATATATGGGCCCCGATAAACCGATGTAGCCTAAACCTCCGGGCGTCGAGGCATAGCACACCGATTTATAGGTGTAGGTTGAGGGCAGCAAGGTGGAAATCTGCCAACGGGCATAGAGAGATGCTCCGTGTGGGGAACCTCCTGCTCGTTTCGGTGCGATCGGTTTGACATTTGGGCTGTTGGGTGAAAGGTTGTCCTGTACGACATCGAGTGAGCGTGCTGTGCAGCTCCACGGGTGGGCGTACGTGACGTTCTCTTTGGGTTTCCCTGCAGGTGTATATCGAGTCGATTCGCCGTCCCTCGCGGTGACGAGTACCGCTTGTTCACTGCGTCATAACGTAGATAAATTATGGAATGTTATGATTCAATACTGCTGTTATGATATAATTTCATTGCTACATGTGTGCCAACAAATATTGCTTACTAAATTTCAGATTTCCGAACTGTTAACTTGTGGCTAAAAGATGAACTAAGTATGAACTTGTAGGCGTGTCCATTGATGCATTGTTACTCTCCTATGTTCATTGTATCCCTCATCTAGAGTTCCATGCTTAGGTAAGTCGGTTAAGTCTTGTTGAGCTATCGTGCTCATGGTTGCTGCTTAAGTGTTTTTCAGGTGAGGAGCCACCCACCGACTCGGAGTACGAGTCCACCGGCGAGGGTTACCCTCCGTCGGGGACCACGGCTGAGTGGGAGCCGTACACGCCACGCTGAGCTGAGACATGCAGCTAGTGTGGGTTGCCCTAGGGCTGGGCAACCGACTTTTGCTAGATAGGCGGGCGTGAGTGTAGAAAAGTAGACTTCCACTGTATAATAAAGACAATAGTTTGTAACTGAGTATTGTACCTGTTTGTACAGTTCAGTTGTTTTCCCATGTAATATATTGTGTTCTTATGACGTGTGCTGTCGGGTGTCGCATCGTGCGGCACCCCCCTCTGCGATCCTGGATGAGCGGATTCCGGTCTGCCACAGCACTCGTGCTAACCCAGACGTTGGGGGTTCTAGTCAGGGGGGAGAGGCCTCCCAACAGACTCCAGATGATTCCTCGAGACAGCAACAGCAGCAACAGCAACAGCAACAACCGCCACCGCCACCACCAACGGTTACATTGTCCAACATCATTGCGGCTATGGCAGGTTCTCATCAGCAGCACATGGAGTTGCTGCAGACCCTTATTGTGAATACGTCTCGACCAGAGAGGCGTCAAGATCATGAGGAGCGCCAACAAAGCTCCTACTCAGACTTTCTAGCTACTCATCCCCCGTTATTCTAAAGAGCGGATGAACCCCTCGATGCGGACAACTGGTTCCACACGATGGAGATGAAGTTTGGGCTGCTCCAAGTGAATGAGCAGCGCAAGACTCAGTGCGCAGTCCAATAGCTTCAAGGATCCGCGAGCGCTTGGTGCGCAAACTACTATGCCTCGCAACCTACCGAGCGAGTCATGACCTGGGCGGAATTCTGTACGGCCTTCAGGGCCTATCACATACCGCCGGGTCTTATGAAGAGGAGACGCAGGAGTTCCTTCGCCTGCAACAAGGAAGCAGGAACACGCTGGAATACTCCAGGGCGTTCAATGATCTTGCACTCTACGCTTCTTATCATGCTGATACCGACGAGAAGCGGCGGGATCATTTCTACCAGGGGCTTAACCCGCTCCTGAAAGACAAGCTGGCGATGTTCAATCGCGGCAGCCTCAATGATATTATTGATGCTGCGATTGTTCAGGAGGACTCCAGCAAGGAGTTAGCGGCGTCGGAGAAGAAGTGAAGCGCGCCGCAGAGCAGCGGAGAGGGAGGTGGTCCTTCTCAAAAATACCGGATGGTGTATCGATCACTATCGGGTCAGCGCTGGCAGCCACCACAGAGGCCGATGCCGTTCTGCATTGTGACATCCTCATTTTTGGTTTCTGCATGTATTCATGTAGAGAAAACATTTTAAAAGAAGTGGGAACAGAGAAAGAATCAAAGAAGTTAGCCAAAAGAAGCAAATTTCTAGTGTACAGAGGGCACCGAAGACAACTCCCGCGGCTCGCTGACCACGTGGCGTGTTCGGAGCTCATCCCTGCGAAAGTGGGGAGAGGTCCGCCGCTCAACTGGCTACGTTGCAGGCTCGGGGCTCATCTCCGCAAAGGGGGAGAGGTCCGACCCTGTGGGACACGTGTTGACCACAGGCGAAGGCAGTCCCTCAGGACACGTCTCACCTTCGAAGCTAGTCATCGCGGAAATCAGAGGACCAGTCGCGCGGGATACGTGTCGATCTCGGAGCTCACCTCCGAGAGGTCCAGTTCTATTGGACACGTGTCGCCACCGGAGCTTATCTCCGGGAGGTCCGACACTGTTGGACACGTGTCAACCTCGGAGCTCATCTATGAGCGGAAAGGGAGTCCGGCGCTGTTATGATACGTGGCACACCCAGAGCCACCTCCGGAGAGAGGGAAGGTCCGGCACTGACACGTGGCGTGCGCGGAGCCACCTCCAAATAGAGAGGAGGTCCCGACCGCCACGATACGTGGTGCACGAGGAGCTCACCTCCGAAGGAGAGGGAGGTCTCGCTCGCTTGACACGGGGCACAACCGGAGCTCGTCTCTGCGGAAAGGGGGAGACCAGGCCCCAGTAGACACGTGGAGCTTCCGGAGCTCATCACCGCAGAAGTAACGAGTTCTGGAGCGGTTTTTGGATTCTGTACGCATGGAAATACCGGTATGGAGAGGAAACCGATATGAATTACACAATGTTACCGCACCAAATCAACTAGAGATAAGTTGTTAAGATTCAACGACAATTTGAATAGGACTCTTATTTGAAATACAATCATATTAGGACTCTTCTTCTCCCGATTATAAATAGAACCCAGAAGCCTTGGCCGAAACCACGAACTTCTTTTCCACCTCCTGAGCCGACGACTTAGAGCCCTAGCCCCCAACTCGCCGAAGTAAATCCATCGCCGAAGTTCAGTCGAGGAAGATCGCCGGAAGAGAGTCCCAATGATCTGTCTTGCTAAGAGAAGGACCCCGAGACCAAGAAGAACGTAAGGTAGGTCTCCAATACTACCTTACGACGTCATCGCGTTTTCTTTGCATCTGTTCTTTGATTCCTTTCGAACAGAAGCTTTTTCATGGACAGATCACTTGCTGATCGGTTTGATCTAGATCTAAAGACAAGGTCGTCGCCACATCCACATTTGATCCAAACACCTCTGTTCATCATAAAATCCATGCAAACCATGCAAGAACCCGTACAAACTAAACTGCATCATAGGATTAACATGCATAAGCATCATCACATCTAGTTAAAGTTTGTGCATGATATTGATTGTCGTAAATCTTGTATGTGCGTGATCATGTATAGAAGGACAAGCTCAGGGAGCCGTTTTCGACGGACTGCAACAACAAGATTTTGAGCAACTGGAACAACCAGAACAAGGCAAGTGCTCCTTGACCATATTGATCCTATGTTTTTGGGAAACTATTTTGTTTTGCGAAAAGGTGTGTGTTTCTGTGCTGAGTCAAACATGATGGGAAATAACTTTTATAGGAGTTTACTAGCTTTGGTTAAACCACCCTTGTCGCCAGGGAAGTTTATGAGTCGGGTATGCTTTTTACTTTTATGCTTCGCTGAGTCCATGGGATTGGGAAACGAGATAGGTGTGTCTAGCTAACTGCACTCGTAACGATAATAAAAAACTGATGTTGTTAATGAACATGGGTCGGAGGGAGATCTAGGCAAGACTGGGTTTGTGAATGAGGTAGCATTAGATGGTGATTTGCTTGCCATAGATCTAAGGACCGGTTCATGTGAGCACATGCCAGGATAACAGTGCCACCACAAGGCCAAGTATGGGTGCGACTTAGCTTACTAATTAGGTAAGTTGCTAGATTGTTATGGACTGTGGAAGGCGCGTGGAATGAGAGTCGAGTGAGGACTGTCCTGGGAACTGCATGGCACAAGAGGGGGCCCGTGGGTGGGAGAATTGGAGATTTTAGCCTGCTGGTGAAACCTTAGTGAGTCCATACATCTAGTAGCCCCTTTGTAAAGGCTATTTTGTGATCTCTTGGCCATACACCGACGGTTGTATACTGGTATAATGGAAGTTCTGCAGTCACGGACAGGTGACGAAATCATAAACTTGTGGGTAAAGAGGTGCAAACTCTGCAGAGTCTTAAAACTATCATGATAGCCGAGCTTACGGTCACGAGCGCCTGGCCAACTTCCATGATTAGTTGGGATGGTTATTGGCTATGATTATTGGTTATGTTTTTGGATGGTTTGGTATTGGTTTTGTTTTCGGGACTGTTGAGTCCGGGTGATAAGATGGGTTGCATGACTGTTGAGTCATGACAACGAGGTTGGTCTCGGTGGGAGACGAAGTTGTTTATGAGATGAAATGGTAGCGAATACGAGATGGTATTCATGAGATGGTAGCGGATACGAGGAGGTATTCGTGAGCAAGAATGAGGGTGATTGATGTCTGGATAGGACATGGAAGGTAAAAAACATAATGGAGGTATGATTGGTATTTTGATACATGTTGGGATTACATTCACTTAAAGATAAGTTGCTGTTTTATCGTGGTTTTTGATAAATAACTTTGCTTTCTGCAATGAGCCTTTTTATACTTATCTTGTTATGAGCTACATATTATATTTTCCCACACTTGCTGAGTACACCATTGTACTCGAACTTGCATTATTATTTCGTCATCAGTAACAGGAGAAGATTACTATGAAGACCAAGTGGAGCATTAGGCGTGTAATCTGTTCTCAACCTTGCCTGTGAGGATGGAATAGAGATGAAGCCACTGCTGCTTAGAATTGCTTCCGCATTAGTTAGAAGACTTCCGCTGCCAGAATAAAGACTTCCGCTGTTAGATTTAGACTTCCGCTGTGAGCATGAGTCCAAGACTCATGAGATATTGTAATAAACTCTGTTATTCGTGGTTATATATATTGTGAAATTCAGTTCGTGGATGATGTGTATATGTGTGATGAACATCCTGGGCACACATATGCATCCGTTCTCGGATTCCGTGGTTTTCCACAGAATTGAAGGCGTCACAGATTGGTATCAGAGCCATGGGTTGATGGTAGGTTACACGCTTATATAGATCACGGATTGGTAGCTAAGCCACGCTGACCATAGGATGCAAGCCTAGGATGCATAGATTGGCCTTGAAACCGCCTTGACATAGGATAAAAGCCTAGGAAAGGCCATAGTTGGAACACGGATTGGCAACACCCTAAGCCATATATGACCCCCATTGAACAAGTCTTGAATAGGAGTTGTGTGAGCCCTTGTGATGATTGTTTGTGATTGTGTGCTTAGTGTGAGTTGTGGGACGTCTCAAAGCGTTGTCCATATCCACACATAAGTAGAAAAAGGTGTGAGATGCCTCGGCACTTGTTCACATCCTCATATGGGCTAATATATATAGTCCAACCCACCTTGATGCATATAGTTAAAGGGATCTACCTAACCTTCTAACCTTCTATTCTATTTCGTTCTCTCTCACAGATGGTGAGAGGAAACGCCGGCCGAAGGAACGTCCGTGACAACCAAGAGGATGGCCACGATGAAGTTCCTGTTAACCCCGGAGCTGGTGGGAACAACATGGAACGGTTCATGGCCATGCAGAATCAACTTATGCAAACCATGATCCAAACTTTGGGTCAGTTGCAGGCCAACAACAACAACCCCGTTCCGGCACCACCGCCACCACCACCGCCGGCTCATAACAGACTGGGTGAGTTCATGAGGACTCGACCACCCACCTTTGCTCAAGCTAACGACCCCATGGAGGCCGACGACTGGTTGAAATCCATGGAGAAGAAGCTTGCCATAGTGCAGTGCAATGACCGAGAGAAGGTTCTTTTCGCGTCGCACCAACTTATGGGAGCTGCCGCTGATTGGTGGGATGCCCTATGCAACGCTCATGTCGACCCGGAGGCGATCACTTGGACTGAGTTCAAGGAAAGTTTCCGCTCTCATTACATTCCTGCTGGTGTAATGATGCTCAAGAGACAGGAGTTTGAAGGTCTCCGCCAAGGACAGAGAAGCGTGAATGAGTATCTCAACAAGTTCATACAACTGTCTCGGTATGCCCCCAAAGATGTCAACTCAGACCAGAGGAAGCAATACCTGTTCATGAGAGGATTGAACAATGAGATTCAGGTTCAGCTCCTCGACAATGACTACGCGAGCTTCCAGAAGCTGGTTGACAAGGATATAGTAGTCGAGAGCAAGATCCGAGAGATCGAGCGAGAGTGCAAGAGAAAGATGCCATACCAGCCTCAAGGGAGCAACGTACGACCTCGGTACATGCCCCCAGCTGTACCAAGTATGGATCGACCACTCCTGCATACCGCCCTAGTCAGCCACCACAGCAACGACCCGTTGCACCAGCATCTCGTGTGCCTTTGCCTCCCGTGCCCTGACCCAACATGGGCGTTCCTGTTCAAAACCCCTGTGGCGGACCGGAATCCGCTCATCCAGGATCGCAGAGGGTGGTGCCGCACGATGCGACACCCGACAACACACGTCATAAGAACACAATATATTACATGGGAAAAACAACTGAACTGTACAAACGGTACAATACTACGTTACAAGCTATTGTCTTTATTACACAGCGGAAGTCTACTTTTCTACACTCATGCCCGCCTATCTAGCAAAATCGGTTGCCCATCCCTACGACAACCCACACTAGCTGCACGTCTCAGCTCAGCGCGGCGTGTACGGCTCCCATTCAGCCGTGGTCCCCGACGGAGGGTAACCCTCGCCGGTAGACTCGTACTCCGAGTCCGTGGGTGGCTCCTCACCTTAAAAACACTTAAGCAGCAACCGTGAGCACGAAGGCTCAGCAAGGCTTAACCGACTCACCTAAACATGAAACTCTACATGAGGTGTACAAGGACATAGGATAGTAATGTTGCAGCAAATGGACACACCTACCGGTTCATCCTTAGTTCAGCTTTTAGCAACAAGTTAACGGTTCAGGAAGCTGAAATTTAGTAAGCAATATTTGGTGGCAAACATGTAGCAATACAATATTATATCATATCAGCAAGATTTAATCAACATATTTCATACATTATTCTACGTCACGACTCAGTGACCAAGTGGTACTCTTCACCGCGAGGGACGGCGAATCGACTTGATATACACCTGCAGGGAAACCCAAAGAGCACGTCACGTACGCCCACCCGTGGAGCTGCACAGCATGCTCACTCGATGTCGTACGGGACAACCTTTCACCCAACAGCCCAAACGTCGAACCGGTCGCACCGAAACAAGCAGGAGGTTCCCCACACGGAGAATCTCTCTATGCCCGTTGGCAGATTTCCACCTTGCTGCCCTCAGCCTACACCTATAAATCGGTGTGTTATGCCTCAACGCCCGGAGGTTTAGGCTACATCGGTTTATCGGGCCCATATATCCGATATGCCTTCGGTATGTTCAAACTTGATCAGCGTGGGCCGCAAACGGATCGGTCCTCAATCGACACGAACAGGGCCGCGCACACAAGACTTCCTCTTGTTGCGCCCAAACCCCTGCCTAGTCTCATTTTGATTACTAAAGTGATCTCACATCACTCAACCGAACCCGTGTGTCCCAAGCCTATCTCGCGAGTAGATTCCAACTACTCGACTTGTACCGAAGTCCTATGAAACATTAAGCATAGCCTGTCTACTCGAGGTCTTAGACACTACCCTCACTCTTATGGAAAAATTCTGGTTATGCAAGTGGGGTTCAATCCATCCTATACCTAATGCACATTCACACTTCACCCTAATTATGTGAACAAAGCAAAACTTGATAAAAGAGTTAATGCAAACCGGGGCTTGCCTTGTTGCTGCTGGTCAGGAGTCAGTTCTTCATCTGGAAGCAGGAAGTCGAGAACCTCCGGAGCTTCCTCGCCTTCAGCAACTACACGTTATTGAAATACTACATGTTAATGAATATGCATATGAGTTTATTGTAATGCTTTTGCTATTAGTTCTTTCTAACAACTGGAACTCTGTTCAAGAATTTAAAATGGAACTGGGGTTTAGGGGTTTGGGTTTGAACCTAAGTACATGGTTAAGTGCTAAGTGGTTTTCCCCCTTTTCCGTATGAATCTCTCAAGTGGTTAAACAGGACAGGGGTGATCCAGAGCTCCAATGGAGCTGAGATTTTTTGTGTGAGTTCTTGTCACAAGAAAACCCTCTGGACCAAAATTTAGCACTTTTCATTGAGTGGTTTGTTCAGAATAATTTTCTTAGCAATTAAGTAAAGAAGAATTAATTCATAGGTAACCTCCTGTTCATGCCCAACTTAGTGAACTATAATTTCAATTATAGCTCATAGATTTTGCATGAATTTTCCTAGCATTTTTGGAGCTAAGGTTTGTCCAGAACTGAATTTCCAAGTTTTGGAATTTCTCTGAAGATGTCTCTGTATTCAAATGAACACAGCACATTCAAATTTGAATTGCTCTGACCAAATCAACTCCAAATGATCTGAAACTTTTACAGGGATTCATTAACATCCTAAGGAACATTCTGGCAAAAGTTGGGGATTTTTGGATGAACCAAACTCCCTCTAAAATTCTTTTGCTGAAAATCTTTAAAGAATTTTCCAGAATTAAATAATAGGTTTCATACAAATTGGGTTGCATATTTGGATAGAGCTATGAAAGATGAATCCAACCCGATTTGAATCACTAAATTTGGAGCTTCCTAGCAAAAGTTATGGGGTTCTAAAGTTTGAACTAAATCTGGAAATTCAAATTAATTCGGGAAACATTCAAACTCTGTCTACGGGTCCCTCCTACACGTGTCGGCTGCTGGAATCGCGCCACACGGGGCCACAGGACCCTTCCCGCGTCACCACACTGGATCCCGGGCCGCAGTGGATCCGATGATTTAAAATATCGCCACTGACATGCGGGGCCCCCAGTCGTCTTCCTCCTCCCGACGCCCGCGCGATCCCGCCGCCGAGCTCGCCGGAGTTCTCGCCGGGGGGGGGGGGTGGGGGGCTTGCGGTGCCTGGAACTTGCTGATTCTCGCCGCCCCCACGTATTTTCGTGTGAGGAACACGTTGCCGAGCGTATCTCCGATTGGCAACGGCCGGAAACCTAGGTGCGATGGCGACAACGTCTGTGGCAACTCCGGCGATGTCGCTAGAGCGTTTTATCGTGGAAAACATGTCGCCATTTTCTCGTACAGCATCACTGCACCGAGGAGAACACGGACCCTACCGCCGATCTCGTGGGAACTCGCCGGAAGTATGACCTCACCGTCGGGCTAGGTCAAAATCCGGCGAAAGTCGAAAAACTCGATGAACGGCGGCTTCGCTCGATGATTCTCGGTGGTTCTTGATCCTATGAACGCGCACGGGGGTATATAAGGTGTATGCTACGTTGTGTGGGGGGTGGTTCGACGTGTGAGAAGAATTTGCCGAATTTCTACCTTTGGCCATTATCGGATGTCGTCGGCAAAACTGAAATTCTGGCGAGCACGGTCCATGACACGCTGCCGGCATTGTTGTGAAGCGAGAAGGGTTACTGGCGCACCTTTTTACTTTTGCAACTCGCTGGGAGAGGCTCTGTGGTGGCTGGGCGACGTGATCTTGTCGCGGCGGCTCTCTTCGGCGCTGTGGAGGAAGATCAGCTCGACGCCGACGTCCCGGCGGAGCTAGTGCCCGGTTCTTGCTTCTGCCACGCTAAAGGAAGTCCGGCGGTGCTGTGGGGAAGCTTAGCGCGTCGTGCCACAGGGTGGAGCAGCCTGGCGGCGGTGAACCGACGGCGCGCCTCTGTGCGGTCGCGTTTATCGCCGAGGACACACGGGGACCGTTCAGCGTCGGCTGTGAGGCGGAGTGGAACGCTGTGCTCTCGGTGGAGACGATAAAAGCGGAGAAACATCGATCCCCTAAGCAGCTCGGGAGGTGCTTCCGGTCTTCGGTCATCCGTGCTGTGGCAGCCCATGGGAGAGAGCAGCGCGCTCGGATGTGAACTGTGGAACCGGTTGACTTAAGCAGTAAGTTTCTTCCCTCCCTTCTCACTGATAATTGGGGCCCACAGCTCCCCTCTACCCAAAAAGTTCTCCAAATTTTTGACCTAATGTAAATTCAGCTACGAGGGATCCAAATACGAAAACCATTTGGCCATTTGACAATTTGTGCCACAGTTTCAAATTTGAATTCAAATTTCAATGAAAATTCACAACTCTCTTTGATATCCCTATCAAAGGACCTCCAAATCTTCTCAAAATTTGCCTCCCCCATAATTTGAACCTAAGGAACCCAAATATGCACTTTGATCCTGGTGTTAGCTGCTGCAACCATGAATTTGAATGCAACAGTTTTGAATCACCCTCTCATGTGTTATCAATAACATACGTGTAGAAAGTTTGAACTAATACCCTCTTGATGGAGGTTACTTGCTCTTCACAAGTCTTCACAAGATATTCACCACAAAACTGTGGTGTTGTGAGATGATGAAAAGTTTTTGCAAGTCCCATTTCTTGGGCTTTTACAACCCCCGCCCCAACGTACCTGCTGCCGTAGGCAACAGGGCATGCTTTGCATGCGGGGAAACAGGACACTTCGCAAGTCAGTGCCCGAGGAGAGGCACTGGACAGCAAGGCAATGTGCCCTAGCAGAACCCGCAACCGAACGGAGGGGACAATCAAGGAAACCGTTGACAGCAGAACTATGCTCGCGGCAACGTGAACCATGTCTCTGCTGAGGAAGCACAACAAACTGAGGATGTCGTAATTGGTATGTTCTTTGCCAACTCCAACCCAGCCACCATTTTATTTGATTCTGGAGCATCACATTCTTTCATATCATCCAAGTATGTTGCCAAGCATGATCTACCCATATCCCACTTAAAATGTGCTATGTTAGTTAATTCTCCCGGTGAAGAGATGAGGACTAATATAGTATGTCCGAAAGTAAGCCTTAAAATAAGGGGGGTAGACTTCCTTGCCAACCTCATCGTCCTGGATTCCCAAGGGATTGACATAATACTCGGGATGGATTGGTTAAGCAAGCACAACGGGGTAATCCAATGTGCTGAAAGGAGCATGCAGTTGACAAACGAGCACGGTACCCGTGTCGAGTTTGAGTCAGCCCAACAAACAACCGAAAGGGCAATTTTGAACCATGTCGAAGGAGCAACATTGGACAGCATTCCAGTGGTTCAGGAATTCACCGACGTGTTCCCAGAGGAGCTTCCTGGTATGCCACCTGACCGGGACATTGAGTTTGCCATTGATTTGGTACCCGGAACTGCACCCATAGCAAAGAGACCCTATAGGATGCCCGTCAATGAACTTGTGGAACTCAAGAAGCAAATTCAGGAGCAGTTGGAGAAAGGTTTTATACGTCCAAGCTCGTCACCATGGGGAGCCCCTGTGCTCTTCGTGGACAAGAAGGATGGGACCCAAACGATGTGTGTGGACTATAGGTCTCTCAACGAGGTGACAATCAAGAACAAATACCCTCTGCCCCGTATAGAAGACCTATTCGACCAAATGAAAGGAGCCCAAGTGTTCTCCAAGATTGATCTTCGGTCAGGATACTTCCAGCTGAAGATTAAGCCCTCCGATATACCCAAGACTGCCTTTCAAACACGGTATGGTTCATATGAATATACTGTCATGTCTTTTGGGTTAACAAATGCAACCGCATACTTCATGTACCTTATGAACAAGGTTTTCATGGAGTACTTGGATAAGTTCATCGTGGTTTTCATCGACGACATTATGGTGTATTCAAAAAGTGAGGAGGAGTATGAAGAACATTTGAAATTGACCTTGCAGAAAATGCGTGAGCATCATTTGTATGCCAAGCTTAACAAGTGTCAATTTTGGCTAAAGGAGATATCGTTCCTAGGCCACATTATCTCCAAGGAAGGACTATCGGTTGATCCCGGAAAAGTGGGAGATGTTCTGAACTGGAACTAACCGCAAAACGTGAGGGATATTCGGAGTTTTCTTGGGATGGCTGGATACTACTGAAGGTTCATCAAGGACATCTCTAAGATAGCAAAGCCTATGACGGAGTTGCTAACGAAGGGAAAAGCCTTCCAATGGACACCAGCATGCCAAGAAAGTTTTGAGGAACTCAAGAAAAGGCTAACCACAGCGCCGGTTTTGGTATTGCCGGACGTGAGCAAGAGCTTTGACATATATTGTGATGCATCCAGACAGGGGCTCGGATGTGTGCTCATGCAAGAAGGACAAGTGGTAGCTATGCCTCATGACAATTAAAGAAGCACGAGCTTAATTATCCTACACATGACTTGGAGCTAGCAGCAGTAGTGCATGCATTGAAGATTTGGAGACATTATATCATTGGCCATCGATGGGAGATCTATACTAATCATAAAAGCCTCAAGTACATATTTACACAAACGGACCTGAATTTGAGGCAACATCGATGGTTGGAACTCATCAAGGATTACAATGTTGGAATCACCTACCACCCTAGAAGGGCCAATGTAGTAGCTGATGCATTGAGCCGGAAGGGAGCATGTCACCAACTCAAGGTTCGGGATCTACCACCCGAACTACGTAAGGAGTTCGAACGGTTACACCTCGGATTCTTAAACAACATGGAAGTGATGGAGATCCACTCTTCATTGGAGCAAGAGATAAGAGATGGCCAAGCAACGGATGAGGAGATCAAGGAGATCAAGGAAAGGATCCGACAAGGAATAGAGAAGGTTTTCAAAGAAGATGAGAAGGGTACGCTTTGGCTAGGAAAAAGGATTTGCATGCCTAATGTGAACCACCTCCGCGACATGATATTAAAAGAGGCACATGATTCACCCTATTCCATACATCCCGGAAGTACCAAAATGTACAAGGACTTGAAGACTTGTTATTGGTGGGATGGTATGAAAAGGGATATAGCCGAATATGTTGCCCTATGCGACACATGCCAACGGGTGAAGGCCGAACATCAAAGACCCGCTGGATTGTTGCAACCCTTGAAGGTAGCCGAGTGGAAGTGGGAAGACATCAGCATGGATTTCATCATCGGATTGCCACGTACTCAGTCGGGTTATGACTCCATCTGGGTTATCGTGGACCGATTGACGAAAATAGCCAATTTTCTCCCTGTAAGGGCCAAGTACAATGTTGCACAATTAGCCGAGTTGTACATGGATCAGATCGTGTGCCGTCATGGAATCCCAAGCAGGATAGTCTCAGATCGAGGTTCTCAGTTTACCTCTAGATTCTAGAGAAAGCTGCAGAAAGCTATGGGTACACGACTGGATTTTAGCTCCGCCTGTCACCCACAAACCGATGGACAAACCGAAAGGACAAACCAAATTTTGGAGGACATGTTGAGAGCTTGCGCCTTGAAACATGGGCGTAGTTGGGATAGGAGTTTACCGTACGCTGAATTCTCCTATAACAACAGCTATCAAGCTAGCTTGAAGATGTCGCCTTTCGAAGCATTGTATGGTAGACGGTGTAGAACGCCACTGTTTTGGAATGAGACCGGAGAGAACCAGGTGTTTGGACCCGAAGTGCTACAAGAAGCTGAAAAGCAAGTCCAAACGATACGGGAGAACTTAAAGGCTGCTCAGTCACGACAAAAAGGCTACTCCGACACTAGGCGAAGGAAGTTGACTTTCAAAGTAGGAGAATTCGTCAAAGGCAAGCTAGCACCTCGCTACATCGGACCATTTAAGATTTTGGACAAGCGAGGAGAAGTAGCCTATCAACTAGAGCTCCCAACATATCTCTCCGACGTACATGACGTGTTTCATGTATCCCAGCTCAAGAAGTGCTTGAGAGTACCAGAGGAAAAAGTACCAATGGAAGAGCTTGAACATCAAGAGGACCTGACTTATGCGGAGCACCCTGTCCGAATTTGGACGCAAAGGAAAGGGTCACAAGGAACAAAGTGATCCGATGGTGCATGGTACAATGGAGCCATCACACCGAAGCTGAAGCCACATGGGAGCGTGAAGAAGACATCAAGGCGGAATTCCCTCATCTATTCTCTACTAACGAATCTCGAGGGCGAGATTCAATTTAAGGGGGGTAGATTTGTGACACCCTCATTTTTGGTTTCTGCATGTATTCATGTAGAGAAAACATTTTAAAAGAAGTGGGAACAGAGAAAGAATCAAAGAAGTTAGCCAAAAGAAGCAAATTTCCAGTGTACAGAGAGCACCGAAGACAACTTCCGCGGCTCGCTGACCACGTGGCATGTTCAGAGCTCATCCCTGCGAAAGTGGGGAGAGGTCCACCGCTCAACTGGCTACGTGGCAGGCTCGGGGCTCATCTCGGCAAAGGGGGAGAGGTCCGACCCTGTGGGACACGTGTTGACCCCGGAGCTATCCTCTGCAGAGAAGCGAAGGCAGTCCCGCAGGACACGTGTCACCTTCAGAGCTAGTCACCGCAGAAATTAGAGGACCAGTCGCGCGGGATACGTGTCGATCTCGGAGCTCACCTCCGAGAGGTCCGGCTCTATTGGACACGTGTTGCCACCGGAGCTTATCTCCGGGAGGTCCAACACTGTTGGACACGTGTCAACCTCGGAGCTCGTCTATGAGCGAAAAAGGAGTCTGGCGCTGTTAGGATACGTGACACACCCGGAGCCACCTCCGGAGAGAGGGAAGGTCCGACACTGACACGTGGCTTGCGGGGAGCCACCTCCGAATAGAGAGGAGGTCACGACCGCCAGGATACGTGGCGCACGAGGAGCTCACCTCCGAAGGAGAGGGGGGTCTCGCTCGCTTGACACACGGCACAACCGGAGCTCGTCTCTGCGGAAATGGGGAGACCAGGCCCCAGAAGACACGTGGAGCTTCTGGAGCTCATCACCACAGAAGTAATGAGTTCTGGAGCGATTTTTTATTTCTATACGCATGGAAATACTGGTATGGAGAGGAAACCGATATGAATTCCACAATGTTACCGCACCAAATCAACTAGAGATAAGTTGTTAAGATTCAACGACAATTTGAATAGGACTCTTATTCGAAATACAATCAGATTGGAACTCTTCTTCTCCTGATTATAAATAGAACCCAGAACCCTTGGACGAAACCACAAACTTCTTTTCCACCTCCTGAGCCGACGACTTAGAGCCCTAGCCCCCAACTCGCCGAAGTAAACCCATCGTTGAAGTTCAGTCGAGGAAGATTGCCGGAAGAGAGTCCCAATGATCTGTCTTGCTAAGAGAAGGACCCCGAGACTAAGAAGAACGTAAGGTAGGTCGCCAATACTACCTTACGACGTCATCGCGTTTTCTTTACATTTGTTCTTTGATTCCTTTCGAACAGAAGCTTTTTCGTGGACAGATCACTTGCTGATCGGTTTGACCTAGATCTAAAGACAAGGTCATCGCCACGTCCACATTTGATCCGAACACCTCTGTTCATCTTAAAATCCATGCAAGCCATGCAGGAACCCGTACAAACTAAACTGCATCATAGGATTAACAGCATAAGCATCATCGCATCTAGTTAAAGTTTGTGCATGATATTGATTGTTGTAAATGTTGTATGTGTGTGATCATGTATTGAAGGACAAGCTCAGGGAGCCGTTTATGACGGACTGCAACAACAAGATTTTGAGCAACCGAAACAACCAGAACAAGGCAAGTGCTCCTTGACCATATTGATCCTATGTTTTTGGGAAACCATTTTGTTTTGCGAAAAGGTGTGTGTGTGTGCTGAGTCAAACATAATGGGAAACCCTTTTATAGGAGTTTACTAGCTTTGGTTAAACCACCCTTGTCGCCAGGGAAGTTTATGAGTCGGGTATGCTTTTTACTTTTATGCTTCGCTGAGTCCATG
Source organism: Neostapfia colusana (assembly GCA_030760725.1). Taxonomy (NCBI): domain Eukaryota; kingdom Viridiplantae; phylum Streptophyta; class Magnoliopsida; order Poales; family Poaceae; genus Neostapfia; species Neostapfia colusana. Next base: position 50,254,662 of record JASWHV010000006.1, on the reverse strand, counting down.
GGATTGGGAAACGAGATAGGTGTGTCTAGCTAACTGCACTCATAACGATAATAAGAAACTGATGTTGTTAATGAACATGGGTCGGAGGGAGATCTAGGCAAGACTGGGTTTGTGAATGAGGTAGCATGAGATGGTGGTTTGCTTGTTGTAGATCTAACGACCGGTTCATGCGAGCACATGCCAGGATAACAGTGCCACCACAAGGCCAAGTATGGGTGTGTCTTAGCTGGCTAATTAGGTAAGTTACTAGATTGTGATGTACTGTGGAAGGCGCAGGGAATGGGAGTCGAGTGAAGACTGCCTTGGGAACTGCATGGCACAAGAGGGGACCCGTGGGTGGGAGAATTGGAGATTCTAGCCTGCCGGTGAAACCTTAGTGAGTCCATACATCTAGTAGCCCCTTTGTAAAGGCTATTTTGTGATCTCTTGGCCATACACCGACGGTTGTGTACTGGTATAATGGAGGTTCTGCATTCGCCGACGGGTGACGAAATCACAAACTTGTGGGTAAAGAGGTGCAAACTCTGCAGAGTCTTAAAACTATCATGATAGCCTAGCTTACGGTCACGAGCGCCTGGCCAACTTCAATGATAAGTTGGGATGGTTATTGGCTATGGTTATTGGTTATTGTTTTGGTTGGTTTGGTTTTGGTTTTGTTTTCGGGACTGTTGAGTCCGGGTGATAAGATGGGTTGCATGACTGTTGAGTCATGACAACGAGGTTGGTCTCGGTGGGAGACGAAGTTGTTTATGAGATGAAATGGTAGCGAATACGAGATGGTATTCGTGAGATGGTAGCGGATACGAGGAGGTATTCGTGAGCAAGAATGAGGGTGATTGATGTCTGGATAGGACATGGAAGGTAAAAAACATAATGGAGGTATGATTGGTATTTTGATACATGTTGGGATTACATTCACTTAAAGATAAGTTGCTGTTTTATCGTGGTTTTTGATAAATAACTTTGCTTTCTTCAATGAGCCTTTTTATACTTACCTTGTTATGAGCTACATATCATATTTTCCCGCACTTGCTGAGTACACCATTGTACTCAAACTTGCATTATTATTTCATCATCAGCAACAGGAGAAGATTACTATGAAGACCAAGTGGAGAATTAGGCGTGTAATCTGTTCTCAACCTTGCCTGTGGGGATGGAATAGAGATGAAGCCACTGCTGCTTAGAATTGCTTCCGCATTAGTTAGAAGACTTCCGCTGCAAGAATAAAGACTTCCGCTGTTACATTTAGACTTCTGCTGTGTGCATGAGTCCAAGACTCATGAGACATTGTAATAAACTCTGTTATTCATGGTTATATATATATATATATATATTCTGAAATTCAGTTTGTGGATGATGTGTATATGTGTGATGAACATCCTGGGCACACATATGCATCAGTTCTCGGATTCCGTGGTTTTCCATAGAATTGAGGGCGTCACACGCGGTCATCCATATTCTCCACCGGCATTCAGGCCGGCATTACCAGCACCACCTCCGCAGCAACAACAGCAGCAGCGGGCGATGCCGCGTGCGTTTGCACCTCAGCAGCACATGCCGGGCTTTTGTCCCCCAAGTGCGGGCCAGACAGCCGCCACATGCTTCAAATGCGGTCGCCCGGGACACTTTGCCAACAACTGTCCTGAGAGGCAAGGCGATAGAGTGGAACCACAGTTTCCGGGGAGGAATCAGCCCCGGAACCCCACTAATGCGCGGTGGGCAAATCCTAAGCCCGGCACCGTCCACCAGCTCGTTATAGAGGACGTGCCGGAGGGGGAGCCAATCCTTGCGGGTATGTTCCAACTCCACCAACATCCCGCCACATTGTTATTTGATTCAGGCGCCACGCATAATTTTATTAGCCAGGCTTTTATTGCTAAACACAGCTTGAAAATACTACCCACCGAAAGTCCATATTTGATTTGTTAACCGGGTGGGAAGATTTCAGCAAGCATGATGGTTTCCAAAGTACCATTATGCTTGGCGGGTAGAGTATACCCCACGTCTCTCATAGCTTTAGAGGGACAAAAGGTCGATGTCATCTTAGGGATGTCGTGGTTAACCCACCACAGCGCTGTTTTAGACACCGTCCTCTGAGTCGTGCATCTACACCCAGAAATGCACGAGTCACATTCATTATTTCTGGACAGTCCAGAAATAAAACTTCCAAGTGTATATCAATCCACCACCATCAGATTGGAAGATATTCCAGTAGTCCGAAAGTTCCCTGACGTGTTCCTCGATGATTTACCGGGGATGCCGCCCGACCGAGAGGTGGAGTTCAAGATTGAACTTGCACCGGGAACTATGCCAATATCCCTAAGGCCGTACAAGATGGTGCCCAAGGAATTGGCTGAACTGAAGACACAGTTAAAGGACCTGCTGGAGAAGGGTTTTATTAGGCTGAGCCTCTCGTCATGGGGCTGTTCGGCATTATTCTGACACGGCCCCATCGGCCTTGTCGAGCCAGGATCACGCTGAGGGGTACTGCATTGCACAGCACTGGATGACGGACATTAAAGATACAAATTGGAAGCAAAGTTTTATTACATAAACAGGTTTATGAACACTTGTACAACAAAATATGTTCCGTCTACACCCACGGGCGTAGACTAAGCATTGAGTTCACATTCAGCCCGTGAACGTGTCCCGGTTAGCACGCACACACACTAACACGGCGACGTGCACGACTCCCACTCGACGGGGTTCCCCTCCTGGGGTTCCGTCTCCTCCTCGGGAGTCCCTTCCTCATAGACCCCTTCAAAAGCTTCAAAGACAAGCAGTGAACACGATGGCTCAGCAAGACTGACCCGTCTATCCTATACATGAAACTTCTACATGAATGGTTTGAGGGTACATTGTAACACCCCAAATTTTGATTTAAAACTCTAAACCATGTTCAGAGGGGAATTTAAAAATTTTTGGACGTGTTGCATGTTTTGCAAAAATTCAAATTCAAACTAGAATTCAAATTATACTCAAAACAGAAAAGAAATGGAAAAGAAAAAGAGAAACGGGAAAAAAACCGGCCAGTGGGCCAAAACCGCCAGCCGGCCCAATCTTTCCCGCGCCAGACCGCCCCCGCGCGCGCCGCGCTGCCTCTCACCGACGGGTGGGACCCACCTGTCATCCCTAACCCTGAGCCCCCGCGACCCCGGACTTTTCCCCCGAGCGCGCGCGATCTTAACCGCCCGGAAACCGTGTCCCGCCGCCCGAATTCTGGTCCTAGAGGACTCCAACTCGATCACAAAAGACCCACCGCCCTCCCCCGGCTATAAAAACCCCAGCCCCGATCGGTTTTTCCCACGCGATCGCCGATTTTCACTCCGGTGAGCACCGACACTTCGCCGGTGAATTCTGGCCGATCTAAGCTCGGAAACTCTGATCTAACTCGCTGGTCTTGATCCACCGCCTCCGGGGAACTTTGCAGGTGCAGAAAACCCGAAGACTTACGGTGTAAACCCAGCGCCGACGAGCTTCGCCGTGGTTTTGCCTCGGACCTCGCCGCCGAGCACTTTCCAGGACCCCCGAGGTCAGATCCCTGACCTCCCCTCTATCGATCTAGGCCATAAGATCACAGTTTTAGGCAGAATTCTCGAGGATCCGAAACTTTCCGGCGAGATCGCCGCTTCCCGCCGCCGTGCGCCGCCGGCAGCGCCGCCCGCGTTCGGTCAGAGCGACGTGGCCGCTTGTGCGCCGTTTATTTTAAATCGCACGGTAGACTTTAAATCCCCGCGTACCGGTTCGACGTTATAATCTCAGCCGTCGGTTTAAAATCGGACGGTCCACGTCAGCCCCGCATTATAAAGACTGGAATTCTTACGTGCTACCCCCTGGGGTTCTCTGGAATTGAGAGCTAGCCCCGGAAACTTCAGATCTAGCCCCTGGAACTCCAGAAAATCATGTAAATTCATTTAAAAATCAGTTTTAGCCCCTGGACTTAATAAAAATTAGGAAAAACACCTCTGATAAGTGTAGCTAGACCCCTGGAAATTATGAAAATAATATTATAGACCCTGTAATGGGGTGAGTTTACTTTTTAACCTTGTTTAGTATTTAATTTAGAAAATTGAATATGTAACTAGTGTTTAAAAATTAAAAAGGGGGACAAACATAATTGTCAAAATTAATTAAAAACTTTCTCAGTACTTAGAAAACTTTGGAGTGAGATAAAAGTATAATTTTTGGGCTGAAATAAATCTGTTTCATCTATTATTCACATTTATTAGTATAGGGACACATTTTTAAGTAAAGAATAGTTATAGAAAAATAGGGAAAATAATTATGAAATGGTCTACATCAGAAGCCAAGGTCAAAAGATGTTATTAAATCATTTAGGACCAGAACCTATACTGTTTAGATGATGTGTATTACTAATTTCATAATAAAATACACAATTATGCATAGGAATATAAATCTGAAAATATAGCAACTAGTAAATGATAAATGGAGTTTCTAAAATCCAAAGAATTCAGTTTAGGGTTGGTAGAAATTCTGAAGGCACATATGGACAAGAAAAATACTTTTCATACATACCTGGTAGTGAAAAGGTGTAGTAGTTTAATATAAGGAATTTATTTAAAACTGAAACACAACACATATAATGGTGAATGAATTTCATAAATGTGAATGTGTGGTTTGTATGAAGTGTAAGTGTGAACTATGTCTTATGGATTGTTGTTTTTCTTTTGCTATGTGTGATGGTATGAAGTAGAACCTGTTCAAGAACAAGTTATTCATTTCCAAGACCAGGAATACCCATTTCAAGAGCAGCAAGAAGGAGGCAAGTGTCCTTGACCACTTTGATCCTATGCTAGGATGTGTAGATAGAATTATTTGCATTGTCAATTGAAATATGAAACCCATGCTAGGAAAGTTTCCCTAGAATTGCATTACCTTGTTTCCTTGTAGCTTGGATTGGGATTTATTTTACCATGTCATTTATTTACATGCATTTGCTTAGCCATGCTTAGAATGGGATATTTGGGACATGAGATCATCAGTTTATATTACCATACTCTTGAATGAGACATTGTGAGTTATGTAGAGGTAGGGATCAAGGCAAGTTGGATGTTTTGGTTGTGTGCTGGGTGCACGAGACTTGGGTTTGTGTTTAGTACTTGCCTGGATCCTAAGGACCGGTTCATGGAGCATGTAACCCGGCTTTACAGTGCCAACCACATGCTGATGGGGCAGCTTGGCCAATTAATTAGGTGTATCCCCGGCGTAGTATGGGTGTGTTGGATGGTGCGGGGAGTAGGTGTCAGCTGGACTACCATATGAACCGCAAGGCTCAAGAGGGGGCCACTGCAGCGGGGTTGGAGCCTCTTGTATGCTGTTAGGGGTGAAACCTCAGTGGGCCCACGCTCGTCGGGAATCCCTTTGTAAAGGCTTCGTAGTGATCTCCTGGCTGCACACCTGGGAAGTGTGAATGTGGATCGTAGCTACTGGCATAATGGAGGTTCTTTTAGTCCACCCGGCAACGGGGGATGAAATCACTACTTGTGGGTACAGTGGTACAAACTCTGCAGAGTCAAAACTGTCTTGACAGCCGTGCTCATGGTTAAGAGCGGCCTGGACTTATTCATGATTAGAGGATTTATGGTTTTGGAAGTTAAGCGGGGAGCTTAACATTGGAAATGATGTTATGGTTATTGGATTATGATGATGGGATGGGAGATTGGGACCATTTCACCTGTGTAGTAATGTAGGTGCTTAATAAGCTAAGGTGATAGGTATTAATTGCGTAGTGCTTTATCCATGAGTTCAACCTCTCCTTGTTCTAGCCATGCATGATATAATTTTCCCACACTTGCTGAGTACCATTGGTACTCAACCTTGCATATTTGTTGGTTTATATTGCTGCTCAGGTCAAGATAATGAGGTGGTGTATAATGACCAAGATTTTGGACCCGAGGAAGGATTTTAGGTTCATGAAGACCCTGGGCAACGCCTGTGATGGAGCCCTAAAAGAATAATATTCCGCTGCTAGTTTATTTACTTGTGATGAAGCATTAGTGTCCATTGAGACATTTGCGATGTAAGACTTATTTATATTCGACACCTGGCTTGTAATAAATGATGCTTCACTATTTGTCATCACATGTATGAGAAAATGATCCTGGCATACATGTGATATTCACTTGGTTGTTTCTTCGGAAAAACCGGGTGTGACAAGAGGTGGTATCAGAGCCAAGGTTGCCCGTAGGAACGTGGACCTAGGTAGAAATGGACGTATTTAAGGGCCCTATTTTCTTAAAAACTATTTTCCAAGGTGTGGGTGGAAAAGTGTTATTAAAGGAGTCATTTTCTTCATCTTACCCCAACTTTCAATCAAAATAGGATTTTTGTTTGAGAATTTATCTAACCTAATTTTAAATTCTTTTGTTTTTAGATGGTTCGCATGATTCGCACCGCTCGTAAGTCCACAGGAGGGAGAGTTCCCGTAGTTGCCCTTGCCGAAAGAGAGGAGAGTCGTCCAGTGACGTACCTTTCCTATGGATTGGCAGTAGGAGATTTGTTGCGCTGTCTTCGGCGTATGCTCGAAGCCGCCGGCAACACGGGCAAGCTCATCATCCACTATAACTCCACCAGGACCATCCGTGAGAAGAGGGAAGAATGGAGTTCGGAGATGAGAATTATACACGAGAATCAGCTGCTTAAGATTCACCACTCTCCAGCTTGTCGAGCAACACAAGTTGACACGGAGAGAGATGTCACCTGGGAGGCCATCACCTGCCAGAGTCACATCTATCGTCGCCACTTGGACAAAACTGAGTACATGTATGTCCTCCAACGTGAGAGTGGTACCACGGAGTACAAGTACCCACCGGTACAGCAAGGGACTTCCCATGAGCACATGGACTTATGCTTGGAGGATGCTGCTATGCTCAGCACTCGAATGCAGGAGTGTCAACAAGAGCTTCAGGATGTCCGAGACACCCTGAAGGAAACGGAGGCGTTGCTGCGAGCTTGCTTAAAGGCGAGAGAAAGAGGAGATGGGAATGAACTGTGTGTCACCGTGAGTGATCCATGGACTCCTGACTCCCCGGATCGCCGAGCAATCAGGCGTCGTCGCACTTCTCCACCAGCAGCCTCCCCACCCAAGGCAGAGTCAGAAGGTAGCCGAAATGAGGAGGAAGATCCCGAGGAGCCAGCTCAAGAGGACGAGTAGTGTAGAGTCTTTCCCCTAGCTAGCAAGAGGTCGAGTAGTCGAGTCGTTACGTAGTTAATGGTGTGATAATGCTTGGTGTGTGACGTGAGTTGTGGAAGCCATGAGCAATTGTCCACAGCCTCGTCTTCAGATTGTTTTGCTTTGGTGTGTGAACCCACAGGAAATAATAGTGCATTTATTTGGTGTGAGATATAAACCCTCGTAAAATTTTAACAAAGCCTAACACCTCAAAGTACCAACAAATGAAAGTAGTAAGACGATACTAAATGATTTCAAATTAACATTGGTTGATTCTGCCAGATGGCCGGAAGAGGAAAAGGACGTGCTGCCAACCCCGCCAACAACAATGATGAGGCATGCAACCCTCATCTTTCTGGAGGCCAGGACAGGGGTGGTCGCCATGAAGAAGTTGATCCTCTCCACCAAATGCTGGAGAATCAAAATCAGCTCATCCAGAACTTGACTCAAGTGGTGGCCAACTTGCATCAAGTTCCACCTCCACAAGCGGCATCACGCCAACCAAGGTTGAGTGAGTTTCTAGGAACTCAACCTCCAAAGTTTGCAAGTGCTGCTGAACCTCTGGAGGCAGATGATTGGCTGAAGACTATTGAAAGCAAGATGAGGATCATACAATGCCAAGGGTATGAGAGGGTGCTGTTTGCCTCTCATCAATTGCAGGGACCTGCTGCTGATTGGTGGACCGCCCACGTGGCCGCCCATCATGACCCTGAGAACATCACTTGGGAAGAGTTCAAGCGTAGCTTCCGCAACCATTACATCCCAAGAGGTGAACTCAAAAACAAGAGGAAGGAGTTTTTGGGACTGCAGCAGGGAAACATGACGGTGAGGGAATACCTCACTAAATTTACTCAACTATCCCGTTATGCTCCACGAGACATAGAGACTGATGAGCAGAAACAAGATTGTTTCGTGGAAGGACTTACCGCAGAGATGCAGTGTGCCATGTCCTCCAATGAGTATGAAAGTTTTCAAAAGATGGTGGACAGAGCGTTTGTGGTGGAAAGGAAGCTAAAGGCCCTGGAAAATGAGAATAAGAGGAAGGCGGGATGGTCACATCAGGCCTCAGGGAGCAACACCCGCCCACGTATGATGCAGCAACCTACGGGGCAGACGAGCCGTGCTGCGGTACCCTATTCAGCACCAAGAGGGTACAACCCAAACTACAGGCCTCCCGCAGCACCAGCACAGCCGCAACGTCAGTTTGTGCAGCAGCCTCGCCCCGCATATCCACCTTGACCAGCAGTGCAAGGACCCCCAAACCAACCCCAAGACAACAAGGGCCAGGCATCTAAGATTGGGGTGCAATGTTTCAGCTGTGGTGAAGTGGGGCACTACGCCCATAAATGCCCAAAGAAGAAGCCTGCGCCGCCACAACAGCACAATGTAATGAGAGGACGGGTGAACCATGTCACTATGGAGGAAGCACAAGAGGCACCCGACGTGGTAGTTGGTAAGTTTCCTGCAAATTTACACCTTGCAACTCTGCTGTTTGATTCTGGTGCTACCCACTCGTTCATTGCTCAAGGGTTTGTTAAGAAGCACGACCTAGCAACCACACAAATGAACCATATGCTAGCCGTAAACTCTCCAGGTGGAGAAATAAGGACAAGACAAGTGTGTCCCAAAGTGAGCCTAGACATTAATGGGGTAGTATTTACTGCTAACCTCATAGTGATAGATTCACAAGGGATATATATTATTTTGGGTATGGATTGGTTGACCAAACATAAAGGAATCATCCATTGTTCGACCAGAACGGTGGAACTAACTCACCCCAGTGGCACCAAAGTAAAGTTCATAACGATACACGAGCCTAGGAGGGACATTAAATTAAATCAAGTGGAGGTGAAAGTTGAGGAAATCAGGACTATCAGGGAATACCCAGATGTTTTTCCGGAGGAATTGCCAGGAATGCCTCCCGACCGTGACGTGGAATTCGCAATTGAGCTAGTACCGAGAACAGCCCCGATATACAAGAGACCTTATCGAATGGACTCCAAGCAGCTAAAAGAGCTCAAGGATCATTTGAGAGAATTGACGGAGAAGGGGTATATTCGCCCTAGTTCCTCACCATGGGGAGCTCCGGTGATATTTGTACCCAAGAAAGACGGAACCCAAAGGTTATGCGTGGATTACCGTGCCTTGAATGAGGTAACCATCAAAAACAAGTACCCATTACCCCGCATTGAAGACTTGTTTGATCAGTTGAGGGGAGCTTGTGTGTTCTCGAAAATTGATCTCAGGTCGGAGTACCACCAACTCAAGATAAGGCAATCTGATATTCCCCAGACAGCTTTCGTATCTCGGTACGGACTGTATGAATACACTGTCATGCCTTTCGGGCTAACCAATGCCCCGGCATATTTCATGTACCTCATGAACAAGGTATTCATGGAATATCTGGAAAAATTTGTGGTGGTTTTCATAGATGATATTCTCGTCTTCTCCAAAGATGAAGAAGAACATGAGAAACATCTAAGGTTGGTGTTGCAGAGGCTGAGAGAACACCAACTATATGCCAAGTTGAGCAAGTGTGAGTTTTGGCTGAAGAGAGTTCCCTTTTTAGGACATATAATCTCGGAGGGAGGAATCTCCGTAGATCCCGCCAAAATTGAAGATATCCAGAAGTGGAAAACCCCTGAAAATGTCGGGGAAGTTCGAAGCTTTTTGGGATTGGCTGGATACTATCGACGGTTTATTGAGGGATTCTCCAAGATCTCGAGACCTCTCACCAAACTGTTGGAAAAGGGAATCACATTCACCTGGACGCCACAGTGCGATACGAGCTTTCAGGAGCTAAAGAAAAGATTGACAACAGCCCTAGTGTTGGTTATGCCAGATATGCAGAAGAATTTCACAGTGTACTGCGATGCCTCTGGAAATGGGTTGGGATGTGTTCTCATGCAAGAAGGACATGTCGTGGCTTATGCATCCCGGCAGCTTCGGAAGCACGAGAAGAACTATCCTACACATGACCTAGAACTAGCTGCAGTGGTACACGCGTTGAAAATTTGGCGGCACTATTTGATGGGGAAGAGGACAGAAATATATACGGATCATAAGAGTTTGAAGTACATATTCACACAGCCAGATCTCAACCTCAGACAAAGGAGATGGCTAGAGCTAATCAATGACTTTGATGTGGGCATCAACTATCATCCCGGGAAAGCAAACGTCGTGGCCGATGCTTTGAGTCGGAAAGTGCAGGTCAATAAGTTGAGTTTGAAGGACATGCCTGCAGAATTGAAGGACGAGGTTATAAGGCTCAATCTATGTCTAGTAAATAGTGGTGAAGCCATCGCCATGGAAGTGGACTCCACACTCGAGCAAGACATACGCGAGGGCCAAAAGAATGATGAGAAGATACAAGAGATCAGACAGCTCATTAAGGAAAATAAAGCTCCTGGTTTTAGAGAGGATGAACAGGGAACAGTGTGGCACGGGAAAAGGATCTCTGTGCCAGAAGTAAAGGAGATCCGTGAATTAATTTTGAAGGAGGCTCACGATTCTGACTATTCCATTCATCCTGGGAGTACGAAGATGTACCAGGACCTCAAGAGCAGGTATTGGTGGTATGGCATGAAGCGAGATGTCGCGGGACATGTTGCCCTATGTGACACATGTCAGTTGGTGAAAGCAGAACATCAACGACCCGCGGGATTATTGCAACCACTCAAAGTGCCTGAATGGAAGTGGGAAGAAATCAGCATGGATTTTGTCGTGGGATTGCCTAGGACCCAATCCGGGTATGATTCAATATGGGTCATTATTGATAGGCTAACCAAGGTAGCTCATTTCATTCCGGTGAAAGAAAGCTACAGCGGATCCAAATTGGCGGAATTGTACATGTCAAGGATTGTGTGTTACCATGGAGTGCCAAAGAAGATAGTGTCGGACCGAGGGACACAGTTCACCTCGAGGTTTTGGCAAAAGTGCATGAAACCATGGGAACCCATTTGAACTTCAGCTCTGCCTATCATCCCCAAACTGGCGGGCAGACGGAGAGAACCAATCAGATCCTTGAAGATATGTTAAGGGCATGTGCACTCAAAAACAATTGGAGTTGGGACAAGAACTTACCGTATGCGGAGTTTTCCTATAACAACAGCTATCAAGCTAGTATGAAAATGTCACCGTTTGAAGCTTTGTATGGAAGAAAGTGCAGAACTCCCCTATTTTGGAACCAAACAGGAGAAAGTAAAGTGTTTGGTCCAGAAGTGCTACAAGAAGCCGAGGCGAAGGTGAGGGAGATTCGCAACAACTTGAGGATAGCACAAACACGCCAGAAGAGTTATGCTGATGTACGAAGAAGAGAACTCGTTTTCAACGTGGGAGACTATGTTTATCTCAAGGTGTCCCCTATCAGAGGACTTCGTCGGTTCAAGGTGAAAGGGAAGTTGTCACCTCGATACATCGGACCCTTTCAAGTTTTGGAAAGAAAAGGCGAAGTGGCGTACCAACTAGAGTTACCGGCTCATCTATCGGACGTGCACAATGTATTCCATGTGTCACAACTCAAGAAATGTCTGAGGACGCCTGAAGAGGTGTTACCCATGAATGAAGTGGATGTAGCTGAAGATTTGTCTTATGCCGAGCAACCATACAAGATTTTGGAGACAATGGAACGCCTCACCAGAAACAAGAGAATCCGGATGTGCAAGGTGCAGTGGAAGCATCACTCAGAAGAGGAAGCTACCTGGGAACGGGAAGATGAGCTCAAGGCACAATTTCCGGAATTGTTTTCTTAGAAACACCAATCTCGAGGACGAGATTTCTTTTAAGGGGGTAGAGCTGTAACACCCCAAATTTTGATTTAAAACTCTAAACCATGTTCAGAGGGGAATTTAAAAATTTTTGGACGTGTTGCATGTTTTGCAAAAATTCAAATTCAAACTGGAATTCAAATTATACTCAAAACAGAAAAGAAATGGAAAAAGAAAAAGAGAAACGGGAAAAAAACCGGCCAGTGGGCCGAAACCGCCAGCCGGCCCAATCTTTCCCGCGCCAGCCCGCCCCCGCGCGCGCCGCGCTGCCTCTCACCGACGGGTGGGACCCACCTGTCATCCCTAACCCTGAGCCCCCGCGACCCCGGACTTTTCCCCCGAGCGCGCGCGATCTTAACCGCCCGGAAACCGCGTCCCGCCGCCCGAATTCTGGTCCCAGAGGACTCCAACTCGATCACAACAGACCCACCGCTATAAAAACCCCAGCCCCGATCGGTTTTTCCCACGCGATCGCCGATTTTCACTCCGGTGAGCACCGAGACTTCGCCGGTGAATTCTGGCCGATCTAAGCTCGGAAACTCTGATCTAACTCGCTGGTCTTGATCCACCGCCTCCGGGGAACTTTGCAGGTGCAGAAAACCCGAAGACTTACGGTGTAAACCCAGCGCCGATGAGCTTCGCCGTGGTTTTGCCTCGGACCTCGCCGCCGAGCACTTTCCAGGACCCCCGAGGTGAGATCCCTGACCTCCCCTCTATCGATCTAGGCCATAAGATCACAGTTTTAGGCAGAATTCTCGAGGATCCGAAACTTTCCGGTGAGATCGCCGCTTCCCGCCGCCGTGCGCCGCAGGCAGCGCCGCCCGCGTTCGGTCAGAGCGACGTGGCCGCTTGTGCGCCGTTTATTTTAAATCGCACGGTAGACTTTAAATCCCCGCGTACCGGTTCGACGTTATAATCTCAGCCGTCGGTTTAAAATCGGATGGTCGACGTCAGCCCCGCATTATAAAGACTGGAATTCTTACGTGCTACCCCCTGGGGTTCTCTGGAATTGAGAGCTAGCCCCGGAAACTTCAGATCTAGCCCCTGGAACTCCAGAAAATCATGTAAATTCATTTAAAAATCAGTTTTAGCCCCTGGACTTAATAAAAATTAGGAAAAACACCTCTGATAAGTGTAGCTAGACCCCTGGAAATTATGAAAATAATATTATAGACCCTGTAATGGGGTGAGTTTACTTTTTAACCCTGTTTAGTATTTAATTTAGAAAATTTAATATGTAACTAGTGTTTAAAAATGAAAAAGGGGGACAAACATAATTGTCAAAATTAATTAAAAACTTTCTCAGTACTTAGAAAACTTTGGAGTGAGATAAAAGTATAATTTTTGGGCTGAAATAAATCTGTTTCATCTATTATTCACATTTATTAGTATAGGGACACATTTTTAAGTAAAGAATAGTTATAGAAAAATAGGGAAAATAATTATGAAATGGTCTACATCAGAAGCCAAGGTTAAAAGATGTTATTAAATCATTTAGGACCAGAACCTATACTGTTTACATGATGTGTATTACTAATTTCATAATAAAATACACAATTATGCATAGGAATATAAATCTGAAAATATAGCAACTAGTAAATGATAAATGGAGTTTCTAAAATCCAAAGAATTCAGTTTAGGATTGGTAGAAATTCTGAAGGCACATATGGAGAAGAAAAATACTTTTCATACATACCTGGTAGTGAAAAGGTGTAGTAGTTTAATATAAGGAATTTATTTAAAACTGAAACACAACACATATAATGGTGAATGAATTTCATAAATGTGAATGTGTGGTTTGTATGAAGTGTAAGTGTGAACTATGTCTTATGGATTGTTGTTTTTCTTTTGCTATGTGTGATGGTATGAAGTAGAACCTGTTCAAGAACAAGTTATTCATTTCCAAGACCAGGAATACCCATTTCAAGAGCAGCAAGAAGGAGGCAAGTGTCCTTGACCACTTTGATCTTATGCTAGGATGTGTAGATAGAATTATTTGCATTGTCAATTGAAATATGAAACCCATGCTAGGAAAGTTTCCCTAGAATTGCATTACCTTGTTTCCTTGTAGCTTGGATTGGGATTTATTTTACCATGTCATTTATTTACATGCATTTGCTTAGCCATGCTTAGAATGGGGTATTTGGGACATGAGATCATCAGTTTATATTACCATACTCTTGAATGAGACATTGTGAGTTATGTAGAGGTAGGGATCAAGGCAAGTTGGATGTTTTGGTTGTGTGCTGGGTGCACGAGACTTAGGTTTGTGTTTAGTACTTGCCTGGATCCTAAGGACCGGTTCATGGAGCATGTAACCCGGCTTTACAGTGCCAACCACATGCTGAGATGGGGCAGCTTGGCTAATTAATTAGGTGTATCCCCGGCGTAGTATGGGTGTGTTGGATGGTGCGGGGAGTAGGTGTCAGCTGGACTACCATATGAACCGCAAGGCTCAAGAGGGGGCCACTGCAGCGGGGTTGGAGCCTCTTGTATGCTGTTAGGGGTGAAACCTCAGTGGGCCCACGCTCGTTGGGAATCCATTTGTAAAGGCTTCGTAGTGATCTCCTGGCTGCACACCTGGGAAGTGTGAATGTGGATCGTAGCCACTGGCATAATGGAGGTTCTTTTAGTCCACCCGGCAACGGGGGATGAAATCACTACTTGTGGGTACAGTGGTACAAACTCTGCAGAGTCAAAACTGTCTTGACAGCCGTGCTCACGGTTAAGAGCGGCCTGGACTTATTCATGATTAGAGGATTTATGGTTTTGGAAGTTAAGCGGGGAGCTTAACATTGGAAATGATGTTATGGTTATTGGATTATGATGATGGGATGGGAGATTGGGACCATTTCACCTGTGTAGTAATGTAGGTGCTTAATAAGCTAAGGTGATAGGTATTAATTGCGTAGTGCTTTAACCATGAGTTCAACCTCTCCTTGTTCTAGCCATGCATGATATAATTTTCCCACACTTGCTGAGTACCATTGGTACTCAACCTTGCATATTTGTTGGTTTATATTGCTGCTCAGGTCAAGATAATGAGGTGGTGTATAATGACCAAGATTTTGGACCCGAGGAAGGATTTTAGGTTCATGAAGACCCCGGGCAACGCCTGTGATGGAGCCCTAAAAGAATAATATTCCGCTGCTAGTTTATTTACTTGTGATGAAGCATTAGTGTCCATTGAGACATTTGCGATGTAAGACTTATTTATATTCGACACCTGGCTTGTAATAAATGATGCTTCACTATTTGTCATCACATGTATGAGAAAATGATCCTGGCATACATGTGATATTCACTTGGTTGTTTCTTCGGAAAAACCGGGTGTGACATACATGAGGTAAAATAAGTTTCAAAGGACTCGCCTAATTATTTGAACCTTACTTTTCAAGTTTTAGCAGCCAGTTGTGGAGAACTTTACGCTAAGGCACATGACAGAGCCGCAATCAAACAAGAAACACATTTCTCTCATGTACTTTGCCCAAAGTTGAAAAGAACTTTAATTAGCTCTAAACTACAACAAGACAATAACAAGCAAAGTATATCTTTCAAATCAGCAAACTTTTAACATGTATCTAGCCTGTTCTTTCTACGTCTCGGTACAGTGAACAAGTGGTACTCACTGACTGCGAGGGACGGCGATTATAATCAATTTACATCTACAGGGTTACCCGAATAACCCGTCATGTACGCCTGTACTCAATGTTGCCTACAGCAACCATCATGGACGTCGTACGCAACCACCTTTCACCCGCCAGCCAAATATTGAACCGGTCCTATCGTCCCGAGCAAGAGGTCTCTGTGCGCGCATCTGCAGTGCCGCCAGCCAATTTACACCTCGAGCTCTCAACCTACCCTCTGAACGACAGGCAATGCCTCAATACCCAGCTACCCGAGTTACATTGATTTCTCGGTTCCCATATAGCCGGTAGGTCTTCGGTACTGTTCTAGCTTGTTCAACAGGCCCGCACATGGCTCGGTCCTCAATCGACACAAGCGGAGCTATGGCACCCAGGCCCCAAAGTCCTGCTGCCCTTACTCTCCGCTCGGTCTCATTTTTCTTGCCATGTGTTTCATTTGTTATCTTTACCCGAGTGATGTGCCTCTAGCCTATTCTCGCGAGCAGTTCCAACTACTCGACTTGTACCGAATCCTACACTATCTTAGCATTGCAGTAACTAACGAGGTTTTCAAACCTAATCCCAACCCAGGTTTTCTTTGCTATGCATTTGGGTTTCAAACAAGACTCTAATGCAAGAATTAAGTGGGTGCTCAAAGTAAGTTCTCAAAACAGTAAAAATTTGTAAAAAGGGTTAATGCAAACCGGAGCTTGCCTTGCTGCTCTTGGTCATAGGCTAGCTGCTCTTCCGGAGTGACGAAGTCTAAGACTTCAGGTTCCTCCTCAACCTTAGCGACTACATCTGATAAATATAAACATGTGTCAATTTAGATGCATTTGAATTGAAATTAAGCTTGTGAGGACTATAAGTTTTACTAAACAGACCAATGACTATAAATTTTTTACTGTGGTTTGGATACAACCTAAACAGAGACTTGGCCAATTTTTATTTGCAGTAAAGCTCATTTGAGCTCTCCACAAATAATTATGTACTTGACCTTAATTGGAGCTCCTAGGGTGTTCTAGGGACTTTCATGGAGCAAGCCATGACTTTCTGAAAACTAGATTTTCAGAGGGTTCTAATGGTATTGGTATCACTTAATTTTAAGGCTCCTAGCTAAAGATATGAGCTAAACAATTTCAGAGAAATTCTGAAAATGTTTCTGGACATTTTCTATTTTCTCTGGAACAGTTTTATCAATCACACCATTAGGTGGATCAAATGAGCTCAAATAGATCTGAAATTTTTATTATAGCTCAGGGATATTTTGGTCAAAATCCTAGAAAATTTCAGAATTTTCCTCCATAGGGTTCTCCAGTTAAAATTCTAAACAGTTTAAATTTTGAAGAATTAATTCCGGAGAACTAAGGATTTTCATGAAGTGAAACTTGATTTGTTGGAAAGTACTCAGAGGTATGAATCCAACAAAATTTGGTTCACTCGATTTGGAGTTTCCTTGCCAAAGTTATGTGGGTTTGAAGTTTGAACTAAAACTGAAAATCGGGGAAATGTTTAAAACACTGCACGTGGGACCGGGGCTACGTGTCAACTTCTCAGCGGTCGACACACGGGGCTACGGAATCTTTCACGTGCAGCCACACCCGATCCGGTGCCGCAGCTAATCCCGGGTTTTAAAATATGGGCCGCTGACACGTGGGAGTGGGGGCTTCGTCTACCTCCGGCCTCCCGTGCTCCGCCGCCGCTCCCCTCGCCGGAGTGCTCGCCGGAGGGCTTCTGCCATGCGCCAAACTCCATGATTTTCGCCGCCTCTGCTTAAATTCATCCTGGGAACACGATGCTGGGCTCAGCTCATCATGACAATCACCGGAACACGGCCGGCGACGAGCGGTGGCTTCAGAAGAACTTCGGCCGTGTCGGCCGGCCTTCCTAGCACCCCAAACGATTGAGCCGAAGGCCGTAGAGCATCAGTGAACCCTAGGAAAGATCGACATGACCTCCATAGAGCTCAGAAATGGCCGTACTGGGCTGTCACCGTGCAACCTAGGTCGGAAACAGGGAATTCTCCTAAAACTCAAAGAACAGTGGCTACACACAATAGTTCTTCGAAGTTTCGGATCCTATGGACTCACACGGACGCCTAGAAGTGCTTCTCTTCGTAAGAGGATGAGTGGTGCGGTGTGTATCACAAATTTTGCGAATCGGTCCGGGTGTCTCTTTTGTACACCGTCGTGAAATCGTGAAATTCCGGCGCGGGTAGCTTATGTCACGCTGCCGGGGCTTGCGGTAATGAAAGAGGGATTGAAGGCGAACCTTTTTGCTATTCGCGGCTCGGAGAACGGTGGGCTGTGGTGGCCGGATGGGTCGTTCCCGTGACGGCAGCTCGGGTTGAACTGAGGAATGGAAGAACGTTGCGGTGGAGCTCGAGGAGGGTTGATCAGGGTCTGGAACCGGTGCGAGAACGTCAAGGAAGGCTTGGCGCACTTGGTTGCGGGCTCAGATCGCTGTGAAAACCACAGGTTTGGCCGGGTGACGGTGGACCGAGAGCTTGGTTGAGTGGCGAGGTGTTTTGAGGTTTCTGGGTGAGAGCACGTCGGAACAGCGGCGAGAAGCAACGGGGACGGCTCGGGCGCGTAGATAAGGGGCCAGAGAGGCGGTTCAGCGGCCCGGGGCGGCAAGCAGCTGATGGCCTCGCCGTTTTCTCGCCGTGGCGGCTGCTGGACCAGGCGCAAGAAACCGAGCTCGGGCTTCAGTAGGTTGAATTTGCTATTGAGACTGACATGTGGGTCCCACCCAAGTTTTAACCTCTGAAATTAACTTTCCTCTACTGCTCCAAAGAGTAATCCCTCTAATACCCTCTAGAATTTGAATTTTATACCACATGCCCATTTGGAGTTGATAGATTTCAAATTGTGAAGTGTTTGAATTAATTTTCAGCACATATGCAGTTTGGAAATTCAAATGGAGTTTGAATTTGTTAAACTTAGCTCATGTCAAGGCCAACTCCAAATGGAGTGAAAATTGGTGTGTGAGCTCACAAAAATGTGCTGAGTAAGAATATGCCTCCCACTTTTGAGCTTATGGGATGAAAGTAGTTTGAATTTAAATTTGAGTTCAAACTACCTTCTTTCTAGTTATACCCAAAAAGACCTCAAAAAGGTTTTGGATTTGAGTGAAATTTGGCATGAGCACTCCTAGCATGGTGTAGGAGTTTTTCATATGCCCAGCCCCTGTATGATGCATGTGGGAAATGACACTTTTGCATTTTGTAAGTTTATTCCCTAATGACCATGTTGATGGTGTTTACTTGCTCTTCAAATGTGTTCATAAAGTTTCCTCAAATGAGGTGTGTGTGGTGTGATGAAAACTTCGGATGTGTGCAAAAACATAGGCCCTTACATATTCGTGAAGAAGAAAGACGAGACGTTGCGGCTTTGCATGGACTATCATCCACTAAACGCCGTAACAATCAAGAACAAGTACCCGTTGCCACTGATCGACATGTTGTTTGATCTGTTGGTCGAATCAAAAATCTCTTCCAAGATGGACTTAAGATCCGGGTACCATCAGATTAAGATACGGACTGAGGATATTCCGAAGACGGTTTTCTCGATGAGGTACGGACTCTATGAGTACCTGGTCATGTCCTTCGGCCTCACCAATGCTCCAGCTCACTCCATGTACTTGATGAACTCGGTATTCATGCCGGAGCTGGACAAGTTTGTTGTGGTCTTCATCGATGACATATTGGTATATTCCAAGTCAGAGGAAGAACACACGAAGCTTATGCGTATAGTCTTGCAACGGCTGCAGGATCACCAACTATACGTGAAATTCAGCAAGTGAGAATTCTGGATATCGCAGGTGCCTTTTCACGGGCATATTTTCTCAGCGGAGGGCATCGCTGTAGACCCAAGTAAAATCACACAAGTGCTGAATTGGAAGTCCCTGAGAACTGTTCACGAGGTACAGAGTTTCCTCGGACTCGCGGGATATTATCGGAGGTTCATCCCGAACTTTTCAAAGATTGCAAAGCCTATGACTGAGCTGCTGAAGAAGGCTACAAAATATGTTTGGATTCCAGCATGTGAAGCAGCATTCAAGGCATTAGTGAACCACCTAACATCAGCACCGGTTTTGGCGCAGCCAGACACAACATAACCGTTCGATGTGTACTGCGATGCATCCGGCATCGGGCTCGGATGTGTGCTGATGCAAGACCGGAGGGTGGTCGCGTATGGATAACGGCAGCTCAGAAACCATGAGCAGAATTATCCAACTCATGACTTAGAGCTCGCTGCCATGGTACTTGCACTCAAAATGTGGAGGCACTACCTACTCGGTAACCTCGAGCATTTATATACCGACCACAAGAGCCTTATGTACATATTCACTCAGAAAGAGCTGAACATGAGGCAGTGAAGATGGTTAGAGTTGATAAAGGATTGCGAAATCAAGATCCATTATCATCCCGGCAAGGCAAGCATAGTGGCGGACGCGCTGAGTCGCAAGTCACACGTTAACAATCAGACCATCACACTGTTGGAAGAGAGCGAGCCACCTTGCATGTGATTCCACATGGAGCTCTCTACAACTTAGCTTTGATCCCCACCATCCGTGAAGAGATAGCGGCATCTCAGAAACATGACAAGGGCATGTCGCATTTGCGATGACGTGTAGCTGAAATGTTTCCGGAAAGACGGAGACGGCGTCCTATGGTTCAGGGGCCGGATCGTCGTACCCCGTAACCCAGAGTTACAGAAGAAAATCTTTGACGAGGCTCACTTGTCAAAGTTTTCTATTCACCCCGGCAGCAAAAAAATGTATCAATAACTCAGAAACAAGTTTTGGTGGACATGAACGAAGCGGGAGATCGCAAAGTACGTGTCCGAGTGTGATACATGTCGAAGGGTGAAGGCAGACCACATGAGAAAATCGGGACTGCTACAACCACTGGGCGTTCCTGCCTGGAAGTGGGAAGATGTGAGCATGGACTTCATCATCGGTTTACCCACCACATTTCAGAAGCATGATTCCGTGTGGGTGATCGTTGACCGGCTCACCAAAGTTGCCCATTTTATCCCGGTCAGCACCAACTACAACGCCAATAAGTATGCTGAATTGTACATCTCACGGATCCTATGCTTGTACGGCGTACCCCGCACCATCATATCAGATTGGGGCACTTTATTTGTGTCCCGTTTTTGGGAGCAGCTACATACTGAATTGGGGACGAAGCTGATCCGTAGTTCAGCATACCACCTGCAGACGGACGGGCAAACCGAGCGGGTAAATCAGATTCTAGAGGATATGCTACGAGCTTCTGCTATCAACCACGGTAAGAGTTGGGATGATCATTTACCGTTAGCCGAGTTCTCGTACAACAATGGGTACCAAGCCAGCATCAAGATGGCGCCCTATGATGCACTATATGGGAGAAAATGCCACACACCACTGAATTGGTGTGATTCTGGCAAAATGGTCACCTTCGGAATTGATCTTGTCAACAATGCGGAAGAAAAGGTTCGGCTGATTCAAGCGAACCTAAAAGCCACCCAATCCCGACAAAAACAGTATGCGGACCGGAGAAGACGTCCTTTACAATTTGAAGTTGGGGATCACGTCTATCTACATGTGTCTCCAATGAAGGGCGTGAACAGATTCGGGGTGAGAGGAAAATTGGCACCCTGATTCATCGGTCTATTCCAGATTGTAGAAAGTTGTGGATCAGTGGCATACCAGCTAGAATTAACATAAACACTCTCCGGTGTGCACGACGTCTTTCACATTTCTCAGCTGAGGAGGTGTCTTAAGCTATCAACTACAATTCAGCTGGGGGATATTGAAGAACTGAAACCGGATCTCACGTATAGGAAGGAACCAGATAAGATAATTGATGAAAAGGCCCGAATCACACACAACCGTATGTTGTGGTTCTACGAAATTCTATGGAGTAATAACTCTGTAGATGAAGCGACATGGGAGAGCGAAGGATTTCTTCGCGCTAACTACCCGACTTTTTCACGTCGCACATACGGTAATTTCCCACCGTCCCCTGTTTCATTTTTACCTTATAATCTCGGGACGAGATTCTTTTAAGGAGTGAGGAATGTACGGGCCTAAGTTTTTGCACACATCCAAAGTGTTCATCACACCACACACACCTCATTTGACGAAAATTTATGAACACATTTGAAGAGCAAGTAAACACCATCAACATGGTCATTAGAGGATGAACTCACAAAATGCAAAAGTGGTATTTCCCACATGCGTCATATAAGGGCTGAGCATATGAAAAACTCCTACACCTTTATAGGAATGCTCATGCCAAGTTTCACCCAAATCTAAAACATTTTTGAGGTATTATGGGTATAATAAGAAAGAGGCTAGTTTGAACTCAAATTCAATTTCAAACTCCTTTCATCCCATGAATTCAAAAGTGGGATGCATATTCACATTCAGCACATTTTTGTGAGCTCAAACCAATTTTCACTCCACTTGGAGTTGATCTTGACATGAGCTAATTTTAGCAAATTCAAATTCAATTTTGAATTTCAAACTGCATATGTGCTGAAAATATATTCGAACACTTCACAATTTGAATTCTATCAAGTTCAAATGAACATTTGGTAGATAATTCAAATTTCAAAGGGCATTAGTGGAACTACTGTTTAGAGCAGTGGGAGAAAGTTAATTTCAGAGGTTAAAATGGAAGTGGGGCCCACCCGTCAACCTCACCAGCAAATTCAACCGACTGAGGCGCCGTGTCTGTTTATCGGGCTGCAGCAGCTCACGCTACGGCGTGAAGCGGTCGGCGCCACCTCCTGCTCGGGCTTCCAGCTTCTGACCAACGTCCTCAGCTTCTTATCTCCGAGCTACCGACGGCAGCAGCTGGTTTTCACACTGCCTCGACGTTTTCCCTCACTGAGAAACCGGAGGAATACGCCGCACACCCCAACTCACCACCCCACCGCCGACCGGCAAAAGCCATCCCTCCCACCATGAGCTAATGCCACAAACGGCACCATCGACCTTTGCTCGACGTGCTCCAACCCTCAGTTGCTCGTGATCAGTTCCCCTCGAGCTTTTCCGAGCCGATCATCCACTTCCCGATTCACTCCGAAATGCCTCAGACTTGACAACGTAGCCCGGGTAGCTCCAAGCTTCTCTGGCACAGCCAACTGGCCTCTGAGGTTAGCATCAAAGTTTAGTAGCTCTCCCCGAGCTCCCTAGCTCCATCTTAGCGCCGGTTAGCCGGAATTTCACTTTTCCTGACGATCGTCGTATAGAACACCGAGAACCAAAACCCGAAATTCATCTCAATCACTTGATGACTGGAGATCCTGGTCGTGCTGAAGCTAGAGTAGCACCTCAAGGTTACCTCAGCCAAATCCTAGCAATGAAGATCAAACCACTGAGCAGAGCACCGTATTTTGGCCACCGCCGGTGAAAACGGCTCGGGTCGACGGTGAAGTCTACTTTCCCGGCGATCTCCGGCCAAGAGGAGGGCAGGGTTAGCTTCCCCGTGCTCCAGTGGTGCTTTGCGATCCGTTGGTTGATCTTGTTCACCGCCGAGATGAGCTAGCACCGTCGGACCCAAGCTTAATTCCACCGCCACCGTCGCCGACTACGTTCCCGTCGATGTCGAGGCGCGAGAAGTTGCCCGGCGTGTGTGCGGTGCTCCAAGGGTCACGTAGGAAGAAACCGTGTCCATAAATAGGAAGTAAAAGCCGAGAATGAGCCGCGCCACCGTCTCTATGCCTTGCGCGCTTGGGCGCTGGCGGGAGGTTTAAGAAGGCCCTGTCCGTGGGACCCACGTGCAGTGTTTTAAACATTTCCCCAATTTTCAGATTTAGTTCAACTTCAAACCCACATAACTTTGGCTGTGAAACTCCAAATCGAGTGAACCAAATTTTGTTGGATTCATTTCTCTGAGTACTTTCCAAAAACTCAAGTTTCACTTTATGAAAATCCTTATTTCTCCAGAATTAATTCTTCAAGTTTAAACTGTTTAGAATTTTAACTGGAGAACCCTTTGGAGGAAAATTCTAAAATTTGGACAGGATGTTCAACATAATATCCTGGAGCTACCATAGAAATTTCAGATCCATTTGATCTCATTTAATCCACATAATGGTGTAAATAACAAAACTGTTCCAGAGAAAATGGAAAATGTCCAGAAACATTTTCAGATTTTCTCTGACAATTGTTTAGCTCATATCTATAGTTAGGAACCTTAAAATTAAGTGAAACCAACTCCATTAGAACCCTCTCAAAATCTAGTTTTCATAAAGTCATGGCTTGCTCCATGAAAACCCCTAGAACACCCTAAGAGCTCCAATTAAGGCCAAGTACACAATTATTTGTGGAGAGCTCAAATGGGCTTTGCTGCAAATGAAACTTGGCCAAGTATCTGTTTAGGTTGTATCCAAACCATAGTAAAAAATTCAGAGTCATTGGGCCTGTCTAGTAAGACTTATAGTCCTCACAAATTCAACTTCAATTCAAATGCATTCAAATTGATACATATATGTATTTATCTCCTGTAGTCGCTAAGGTTGAGGAGGAGCCCGAAGTCTTAGACTTCATCACTCCAGAGGAACAGCTAGTCTACGACCAAGAGTAGCAAGGCAAGCTACGGTTTGAATTAGCCATTTTATAAATTTTACTGTTTTGAGAACTTACTTTGAGCACCCACTTCAAATGCATTAGAGTCTTGTTTGAAAACCCAAATGCATAGCCAAGAAAACCCTGAGTTGGGCTCACGTTTGTAAACCGTGATTAGCTACTGCAATGCTAAGATAGTGTAGGATCCTGTACAAGTCGAGTAGTTGGAACTGCACGCGAGAATAGGCTAGAGGCACAATACTCGGGTAAAGGTAGCAAATGAAATACATGGCAAGAAAAATGAGACTGAGCGGAGGGTAAGGGCAGCAGGATGTTGGGGCCTGGCTGCCATAGCTCCGCTTGTGTCGATTAAGGACCAAGCCGTGTGCAGGCCTGTTGAACAAGCTAGAACAGTCCGAAGACCTACCGGACATATGGGAACCGGGAAAGCGATGTAATTCAGATAGCTGGGTGTTGAGGCATTGCTTGTCGTCCAGAGGGTAGGTTAAGTGTTTGAGGTGTAAATCGGCTGGCGGCACTGTGGATGCGCGTGCAGAGACCTCTTGCTCGGGACGATAGAACCGGTTCAACATTTGGCTGACGGATGAAAGGTGGTTGCGTACGACGTCTGTGATGGTTGCTGTAGGCGACATCGAGCACGGGCATACGTGAAGGGTTATTCGGGTAACCCTACAGGTGTAAATCGATTATAATCACCGTCCCTCGCGGTCAGTGAGTACCACTTGTTCACTGTACCGTGACGTAGAAAGAACAGGCTAGATACATGCTAATAGTTTGCTGATATGAAGAATGGACATTGATTGTTAAGGAACTGCTATAGTTTAGAGCTAATTAAAGTTCTCTTCAACCCTGGGCAAAGTACATGAGAGAAATGAGTTTCTTCTTTGATTGCGGCTCTCTCATGTGCCTTAGCGTGAGGTTCTCTATAAATTGTTGCTAAAACTTGAAAGTAAGAGCCAACTAAATAGGCGTGTCATTTGCAAATTACCTTCCTATTACACATTGCAATTCGAGCATGTAGAGTTACATGTTTAGGTGAGACGGGTTAGACTTGCTTAGCCATCATGCTCACTGCTTGTGTTTGAAGCTTTTGCAGGGCGTTATGAGGAAGGGACTCCCGAGGAGGAGACGGAACCCCGAGAGGGAAACCCCGTCGAGTGGGACTCCTGAGGAGGAGACTGAACATATTTTGTTGTAAAAATGTTCATAAACTCGTTTATGTAATAAAACTTTGCTTCCGCTTTGTATCTTTGATGTGTGTTATCCGGTGCTGTGCAACGCAGCACCCCTCAGCGTGATCCTGGCTCGACGAGGCCGTGGGGCCCTCACACTCTGGTAGCTTTTCACATTATCTTCGATCCTACAGTGGTTTACACTCACTTTCGGAGAGCTGAAGAGTTGGACGGTTACAAAGCTCAGCAAGATCCTTTCAAGCCTTTATATTGTCTTTCGTTTTGCCCGTCATGTTCATGCATGTGCTTATAATACACTCCCCCGTGTTACGCTCTTGATGCATGACATCAATTTTGTGCATTAGTATCAACGGCTTCACATATGGTAGCTCCCATAGTCCACATATATGAGTCCAATTGTGATCATCTCTGAAACGGTGAAAATATCCAGGACGATCTTTATCTGGCAACAGTTTGTCCAACATATCAGATATTTCTAACCCGTTAAGACGTTTTGGTGGTCCTTTAGTGACAGCGGTGTATTTTCTTAATATGTTCTTCTGTTGCCTAAACATGTGATTCGAAGGAAGCCAACATCTGTGACAATCGAAGTAATATATCTTGCCTCCATGAGTAAGTCGAAAAAAATCAGCGTCAAAAGCACATATCGGACACGTCAAACAACCGTGAGTGCTACATCCAGAAAACATGTTGTATGCCGGAAAATCATGGATGGACCATAAATAAGCAGCTCGAAGGTTGAATCTCTGCTTCCTGTAACAGTTGTACACTTCAACTCCTGTCCACAAAATTTTCAATTCTTCGATCAGCGGTTTCAACATCACGTTGAGACGTGACCCAGGATGATCCGGCCCAGGTACAATGAGTCTAAGGAACATGAACTCAAATTTCATACAAAGAGCCGGTGGCAGATTGTACAGAATGACAAAGACACACAAACAGGAGTATGGTGAAGCATTTGTACTGAACGGTGAGAATCCATCTATCGCCAACCCAATCTGAACATTTCTCGTATCACGTCCTAAATCTGGATCTAATCGGTCCAGCATCTTCCATGGCTCACCGTCGGATGGGTGCGTCATGACTTCTTTGTTCTGACATAGACCTTCTTTGTGCCATCTCATGTGTCTGACAATTTTTTTCGAAACAAAACAACCGCTTCAAATGAGGTGTCACGGGTAAGTGTCAAAGCTGCTTACGTGCAACTTCTGTCGTCACATTTTCACCATCTTCATTAACAACTTCTACATACCTCGATTCACCACATTTCAAACATTTGTTCTCTTTGGTATGTTCTTTCCAGAAAAGCATGCAGTTGTCTGGACACACATCAATCTTCTCATATTTCATACCGAGACCCGAAAGCAATTTCTTTGCGTGAAACATATCTTTAGGCACTTTATGGGGCCGTGGAAGCATATCGGCGATCAATTTGATGAGGTCATTGTAACAGTTATTAGAAAAGAAGTACTTAGATTTAATTGTCATAAGTCTAGTCATGAAAGTGAGGAGGGTCACTTCAGTGTGTTCATGCAGCGGTTGTTCTGAAGCTTTGAGAAGCTCGAAGAACGCTTCAACCTCCATTGTAGGAGGATCATCCATAAGGTCTGGTTGTATAGCTTCTAGCATCTCATCCATCCTACCACCCCCGTGTTATCATCATTGTCCTCTTTCACTTCTTTTACAGCTTTAGAAGTTGTCTCGCTGTGAAAGGTCCAGACCACATAACATGTCGTGTAACCGTTTCGACACAAATGTATCGAAAGTTCCACTTTGTCCAAAAGCTTGGTATTCCAGCATTTCGTACATGGGCACCGCACCTTATCAGTATTTGACAACGAAAATGCTCGATCTACAAAAGCATCTGTCTTGGCGAACCACTCATCTGAGTGACCACCAGATCTGCTCTTCCAACCAGTAGAAATCCAACTGCGGCCATCACCCATGTTTTACTCTGCAGTATAAAGCCATAGAAATTATGTTCACTTTACATCTATTGGAAAGGATAGGTCCTAAACCCACCCAGGAGTGACCGGGAGGTGTGCTTATGACGAGACGCGGGGTCCAGATCTAGACAAAATTTTGGCAGCATAATGGTGCAGCGGAGAGCATTAGGGTTACACTGTCGAAATCTTGTCCGAATCCAGACCCCGCATCTCGTCATAAGCACACCTCCTCGCTCACTCCCAAGCTGTCCAAAAAGGGACTATTCTGAACCTACACGCCTCACATGCATAACGTATGTGAGACGCGCCAGTCCGAAACGGGTGACGCATATTGTATAGGTTACGTTAATCTTATATTTTGGAGTGATTTATGATAGAGAGATAAGAACGAGAGAGAGGAGGAAAGAACGAGGGTGGTTAGGGCTAAAAATGGCCGGAGAGTACTCGGCAACGGCAGCGGACGGCGGAGGAACTCCGACGAGCTTGTTCTCTGACACACATGGACAAAAAACCTTGGGACATGATTGGTTAGCTTCACAGAAACCTAAGAAGCGCCGTCGGTGCCATGGCACCGATGGCGCTTCTTGATCGAAACCATAGGGGTCTCGACAGTGCTCTACTCTGTTTAAGCGTGGCAATGGGGAAAATTGACCTTTAAATGGGCCGTGTCAGGCCATAAATGGGTTGTGCCGGGCTGAGCCGGCCTGAAGCCTGTTTATTTATATATCGATATTATACACTCAAGCAATCAAATTAAACTCAAATTTCTAACAATTTTCAACTAACTAATAAAATATAACAAATAATTAATAAATAAGCACACTAAACCTACATAATCAAATAGGAAAACTAATTAATGAACTAAGTAATATAACCATGGTTGTTAAGGCGTCGCTTAAGCGCTAAGGCGCCATGTGCGGTTAAGGCGTCCCGTCACCTTAGATCCCAGCCTAAGGCGCGCATAGGGTGGCACTGGAGGCGGTGCCCGCGCACAATGGAGGCGGCGGCAGCGCCCGGGCACAGGGGATGTTGTGGCGGTGGTGACTCCTAGGCATAGAGGATGTGGCTGCAGTGGCGCTCGGGGGAGGAGATTGGGAAGGGGAAAGAAAGAAGCGGTTAAGCCAGGGGACATGATATGTGGCAGCTATGGCCCCTGGGCAGAGATGATGTGGTGGTGGCGGCACTCGCGGAAGGAGATGGGGAAGGGGAAAGAAAGAAGCGGCTGCGGCAGGGGATAGGGGATGTGGCGACGGCGGTGGCGCCTGGCAAAGAGGATGTAGCTGCGGCGGCAGCGCCCGGGCAGGGAGGATGTGGCAGCGGCGGCACTTGTGGGAGGAGATAGGGAAGGGGAAAGAAAGAAGTGGTTGCGCTCGTGGGAGGAAATGGGGAAGGGGAAAGAAGGAAGTTTCATACGCCTTACTGCTTAAAAGATAAAAAAGGGTATGTCGCCTTACCGCCTTAATAACTATGAATATAACTAACTAATAAAATAATTAAATAATTTACAAGATTAATAAAGTAACAAAATTATAAAATAAATATTAAACTAACTTAATAATCAACTAAACCAAAATTAAGTAAGAAATTAAATAATTATCTAAACTACTTAATAAAATAACTAAATTAATTACTAAATTAACTGAACAACTAATTTATACAATTAACTATCAAAAAGTACCTCGATGTGGCAGCGAAGCAGGGCAGGCTCGGGGGCGGCGCGGCGCGGCGGCAGGGCTAGGGCGGCGCAGGCGGCGGGGCGGCGCGTGGTGGTGCGGGGGTACGCGGGGCGGCGGCGGGGCTCGGGTGGCGGCGGCGCGGGCTCGGGCTATTATGCCCAAGCCCGGGGCCGGGGCAGCCGATAAAACCGAAGTTTTGTGATGGCCTATTAACTTACGACGGCCCAACAATTGGGCCGTCGTAAGTTAACTGTAGTTTACCACTATATGTTAACTTACGACGGCTTAGGGTTAATGCCGTCGTAAGTAATACGTAACTTACGACGGGCCTCTAACTTACGACGGCCATGGGCCCATGGCCGTAGTAAGTAAGCTGGCTGTCGTAATGTGTTAGGTTTTCTGCAGTGATCGTACGCAAGCCGTAGGCCTCAACTCTGGAACGAATCCACATCGGGAAACGTGACACCGACGTGCACCGGTAAGAGCTAGCCGCCGATCGCCGTTGAACTCCTCTAAAACCTGATCACTGATTCTTCCTAACCCTCGAATCCCTTTCACCTAACCGTAGAGAAGCTCAACGACCCAAAATCTTGGAAGAAACCGGACCTGAATGCCCTCCCAATGAAGCTCACCGACGACCATCGCGCATCACCGTCGCCGGGCACCCTCCAGACTCTTTGAGTTCAAGAGAACCGCCTAGGTGAGTTCTCCTACTCCTCCTCCGTCGATCTAGGCAAATAAATTCGAGTTTTAGGTAGTGTAGATGAATTTCTGAGCCGCTCCGGCGAGATCGCCGGTGGAAACCGCCAGGCGCCGCCACGCACCTTCGCTGCCGCCGGCCGGAGCGACTTGGCTCGCTGTGACGCGTTCATTTTAAATCTTGCAGCCACGAATAGATTCCACTGTACCCCTTTGCGTTATAATATGAGGCCTCCGTTTTAAATACGACGGCCCACATCAACCCTGCCTTAATACAGCTGGGAATTTTATGAGCTACCCCTTGGTGCTTTAGGAAAGTTTGATCTAGCCCGAGAATTTTCGGATCTATCTCCTGGGTTTTCCAGAAACTGTGCAAACACGTGTAATTACTTATTTTAGACCCTGGAACTTTTGGAATTATGGAATTTCATTCGAAAATGTGAAATTAGCCCCTGTAATCATTTTTAAGTAGCGATTAGCACTGAATTAAGAAATTAGGCCCTGATTTTAGTGTTAGAAAAGTATTTTAATTCTGCATTAAGTCATAATTGAACTTTAGGCCTTACGACAAATCAAAATCGTAGATTTTGAAATCTGAAATTCATATAAAATTTACTACAGCAGCAATTAATCCCAAAAATGACTCCAAAATAAATTAACCTTTTAGGAAAATCTTGAATATTCTGTTTTTGGTTATTTTAAACAATATATATTCTGCAAAAATGTTTAATTGCCAGTTTTAATGCTGAAAATGTAATTCTAGGCCTAAACACAAAGGGTTTAGGTGCTAGTTAGAATCTGAAAATTTTCATTTAGAACCAGAAAAATTTTGTTTTAGGCTGAAAAGCTATGGAAATCTTATTGAAGCTGAAAATTTCATTATTAGGTGAAGTGTTGAGACGGCCCCGTCAACCGAGACAGGCCACTCGCCCAGGAATCGCATTGGGTGGTGCCGTGTTGTGCGGCACCCAACAGCACACATACGAGGAACAATATATTACATAAAACAACAGCGGAAGCTTACAAATTTTTCTTTGTAAATAATTTACATCAAATAGCTACAGCGGAAGTCTATAACAACTCACGTCGAGTAACTAAGAGCACTCAAGATCAAGTCCAGCCCGCGGACTCCTGTCGCTAGCAACACGAAGACAACAGCAGCGGCTGGGTTCTCCCTGTGTTAAACGACTCGGAAGTCTCCGAGTCTCACCGGACAATCTTCTTTTCAGCATCGATGTTAACCTGCAAAACCACTTATATAGCAAGCGTGAGCACATAGGCTCAGCAAGTCTGACCCGTCTCTCCTAAACAAGAAACTCTACATGCACGACGGTTTCAAATGGGTCGGCTAGATTTGCATAAAGGACTAGCCTAAAGTTGATCCTTAACTTTCAGATTTTTAAGCCTCATTGTACGGACCTTGAGCCAAAAAGCATTGCAACTCCACATTCAAACAAGAAACGCTTTGTTGCGATGCTCCTTGCACAAAGTGAAAATAAAGTTTAATGAGCCTATCTCTAATTCAATCATGGTTGCAATACAAGTTATAGCATAGCCTTATCAAGTTCAGAAGAATAACCAGTTCAGTTCTTACTACGTCAAGACGCAGTGGGCAAGTATGCTCATATAACCGCGAGCGACGGTGATTCAAATCAGTACACGCCCGGACTACACGGCACGTACACCCGTACTCCGAGTTGCCGGCAGCAACCTCGACTGACGTTGTACGCGGCCACCTTTCCCAAGATCTTCCACATTGGACGCAGTCCAACTGCCCCGAGTACGCAAGCTCCCTCAAGGTACATACCCGTAGTGGTATATTCTTGAGCGAGGTACCTCCTGCTACCCTGACGCCGAAAGCCTAAGGCAGTTGGAAAAGTTCCACTATGGATCTCCCAAGGTACATCGGTTTCCTGGGTCCCATATAGCCAGTATGTGCCCGGTACACAACTCAAACTTATCCAACAGGGCCAAGCACGGACGGGCCTTAACCGACACAGGCAGGGCTATGCACGCACAGCCTGCAACCTGCTGCATCTACAACCTCCCTGCCCGGTCTCCATTTCTTATGTGTGAACTTTCCTCATCTTTTCTAATTCGGACCCGTTCCGAGTAAACCAGCCCTAAACTCGCGAGTAGCTTCCAACTACTCGACTTCTACCGAACCTTTCCTACTAACATTAGCGTAGCCAAATCCACTCGAGGAGGTGCTATTCTACCCTTTCCCTCTTAGGTATTTCTGGTCATGCAAGTGAGGTTTTCAATATCATCTAGACTTACTGCAATCAATGATGCAAAGCTATGATCTCTACAAATGAAAATGCTTTATAAAACGGTTCAAATGCAAACCGGGGCTTGCCTGTTTTGCAGGTGACTAAGGTTACAATCAGTTAGTGATGATCACTTGGAGCTTGATCACTTGTTTTCCTCCTTCCTTGATCTTCACTTCAAGTCCTTCTCACCTTCTTCACGTATATGCTACACGATATGATCATGCATATGTATTTAATTGAAATGCTTTTGATAATAAGATCTAATGGCATTTTTAAAAATGGAACTTTGTTTAAGAATTTAAAATGACACTGGTGCTAGTGGTTTGGGTTAGGCTTAAACACTAAGATCAAATATTAAGTGCCTTTTCCACTTAAGTGTTGATCACCTGAAGAGGTTACCTATGACAGTGGTGATTCAGAGATCCAATGGAGCTTGGAATTTTCATGTGAGTTCCTTGTCACAAGAAAGTCCTCTGGGCCAAAATTTAGCACTTTTCATGGAGTGGTTTATTCAGAACAATTCTCTAAGTGTTTAATCAAAGATGAATTAATTCTGAGTTAACACCCATGTTCATGTCAAACTCAGAGAACCACAATTTCAATTATAGTTCCTAGAGTCTACATGAATTTTCCTAGGATTTTTGGAGCTAAGAATTTCCCAGAACTGAATTTACAAGTTTTGGCAATTCTCTGAAAATGTTTCTGTATTCATTTGAACACAGTAACTTACAATCTGAATTCTCCTGACCAAATTAACTCCAAATGAGCTGAAACTTTTACAGGAGTCTAAGAACACCCTAAAGAATGTTCTGGAAAAATTTAGGGATTTTTAGATAAACCAAACTCCCTCTAAATTTTTTTACTTAAAATCTTTAAAGAATTTTCTAGAACTAAATAAAGACTTTCATATAAATTGGGTTGCATAATTCGATAGAGTTTGTCAATCTGAATCGAACCCAATTTGAATCACTAATTTTGGAGGTTCCTAGCAAAGGTTATGCTCTTCTAAAGTTTGAGGAAAAATCAGGAATTTGAATAAATCCGGGAAAAAGTTTAAACCTGACTGTGGGACCAGGGACACGTGTCTGCTGCCGGGAGCGTGCCGCACGGGGTCACAGGGTTGTTTCCCGCGCTGTCACAGCCGATCCAGCGCCACAGAGGATCTAGCTCTTCTATCCCAAGTCACTGGCACGTGGGCCCGGGGGTCGTCTTCCACCTCTCGCTCCCGCGCGATTCCGCCGCCCGGCTCGCCGGAGAAGCTCCGGAATCGGTCGTCCGACCACCCCTTCCGCTGAAACTTGCCGCCAGCCCATAATTCCCCTCGAGGAACATGCTGATGGGGTTTGCTCGAGCTGGCATAGCCCCCAAACTAGCCCGCGACGGTGCACCGGCTCGGATGAAGTCCGGCGACGTCGCCCCGTTGAGCTAGCTCGCCAAAAGCTTCCTAGAAAGGTTCTACAGCACCGGTGGAGGTTGGCCAAGCTTGGCATGGCTGCATAGGGGCTCGGGGACGGCTCTACCCTAGGGTTCACCGTGCACCCGCACCTTCCCGCCATAGCCGCCTTCGGAAAGCATGAAATTGCACCGTGCACAGGGTGTTTCATGTGAGGTTTCAAAAGAGAACTGTGTGCCTACATGTCTGGCTCGTGTGTGCGAAGTTTCGTGGTGTCTAAACAACAATCGATCAGGAATTTTACAGAATCATACCGGAAGGTTGGTTTTCACCGGCCAGAGAGGATCTTCAAAATTCACCGTCGAGAGGCCGAGGCAGGCTCTGTGCTTCGGGTGGAAGCTGCACGGAGCTCCTGCGCGACACAGAGTGGCCTTGCTTGGTCGTGACAAGCTCAGGAGGAGGCTGTCCACGGAAGCACGTCGTCGGTGTTGTGTGACGGCCACCGCGGAAACTGGGGTACCTCGGTGTGGAGAGCAAGAACTCCCCTGGTGAGGGCACGAGGAGGTCGTGGAAAGGTTTGTGGTGTTGTTTGGCTGCTCAGACGAAGTTTTTCACGTGACCTAGGGTGTGGCCGAGCCATTTACGCATGGCGGCAGTGCTCGGTTGCTTCTCGGGTGAGGGAGGAAAGAACAGCGCTGAGGCCTCGGTGTCGAAGGAGAAAGGGAGCACAACAGGGGGTAATAAAGCCCTGGGGTGAGGCGGTTCCCGTGGGGAGGCGGTCGCCCGAGGCGGTGAGCGCCGCTGTCGGCTCTGCCGATCGCTTCTCGTGGGAGGTAAGCAAAACAGAGACTGTGGACTGAAGATCTTTTGCAAATTTCAGTGCTCCCAATGACATGTGGGTCCCACATGTCATTCCTCCTTATATCTTCTAAAATATCTCCCAAATTTGAATGTTGATGGAATTCAATTGTGGGAATTCAAATCTCATATGCATTTGGATAATTGGGCAAGTTTCATCCAAATTCCAATGTGTGTTTGAATTCTTTGTCATTTGAAGTCCATTTGAAAAATGGGTTGCAAATCATTTTCATAAATCATGAAACATTGCACACCCCCTAATTTGGACTCAAGTAATTCAAATATGAAATCTGATTTTTATTTTGGCTGCTGCAAATGAGATTTTTAGCACAACAGTTTTGAATTCCATTGTGTTGTTCTCATTTGAATTTTTGTTTGAACAAATTGTTCCAAATCTGATTTTTGTTTTCTCACACATATGGGAACTTCCCATCTTAGTTTTTTGCCCCTCTTGGGTTCCAAGTTTCCAAATAATCATTTGAACTTGTGTGAAGAAAACCCTCATGTGTGTTATGATATGTGGGGAAAAGTTTTAACAAGTCCCAAATTTCATACACATGAAACCAACTTTTGCAAACAAGTGTTTCTTTGTATTCATAATTTTGGGACCTTTACATTCCTCCCCCTTAAAAGGAATCTCGTCCCGAGATTCAAAAGAAGAACGAGGTGGGAGGTAATTTCAAGATTTATGACAAAAGCTCCGGATAATTCTTGTGGATGTAATCTTCGGTTTCCCACGTTGCCTCTTCCGGGGTATGATTACTCCACAGGACTTTGTAAAATTTCAAAGTCCGGTTCCTGGTGGTCCGGGTCTTTTCGTCAATAATCTGTATAGGTTGCTCGACGTAGGTGAGATCGGGCTTCAACTCATCGATGTCTGCGGTGCGGATGGCAGCGGTAAACTTGAGACATTTTCGCAGCTGGGACACGTGAAATATGTCGTGAATACCGGCAAGGCTTGCCGGTAGTTCCAGCCGGTAGGCTACTGTTCCGCACTTCCCTGTGATAGTAAACGGACCGATGAACCGGGGAGCAAGTTTCCCCTTGACACCGAACCGATGAATCCCCTTCATCGGAGACACACGAAGATACACGTGCTCTCTGACTTCGAAATGCAGCGGTCGACGTCTCTGATCCGCGTAGCTCTTTTGACGAGATTGGGCAGCTTTGAGGTTCTCTTGTATTATCCGAACTCTCTCTTCGGCTTCATTGACAAGATCAACCCCGAACGTTACTCGTTCACCGGATTCGCACCAATTCAATGGTGTACGGCACTTCCGGCCGTATAGAGCTTCATATGGTGCCATCTTAATGCTCGTCTGATATCCATTGTTGTACGAGAACTCCGCCAGCGGTAAGTGATCATCCCAGCTCTTACTGTGGTGGATGGCACACGCTCTCAGCATATCCTCTAGTATTTGATTTACCCTCTCAGTTTGCCCATCGGTTTGAGGGTGATATCCAGAGCTTCTAATTAGTTTGGTCCCCAAGGATGCGCGTAGCTGCTCCCAGAAACGGGCTACGAACAGCGATCCTCTATCTGACACAATGGTATGGGGAACTCCATGTAAGCACAAGATCCGTGCTATGTACAGCTCCGCATACTGCTTTGCGTTATACCTAGTATGCACAGGGATGAAATGTGCTGATTTGGTTAACCGGTCCATGATTACCCAAATCGAATCATGGTTGTGGGAGGTCATCGGCAACCCGACGATGAAGTCCATGCTTGAGTCTTCCCACTTCCATGCCAGTACCTGCAATGGCTGCAACAGGCCTGACTTCTTCATGTGGTCGGCCTTGACTCTTCGACACGTATCACAATCTGAAACATACTTTGCAACTTCACGTTTCATACGTGTCCACCAAAACTTCTTCCGGAGATCTTGGTATATTTTATTACTGCCCGGGTGAATGTAAAACTTGGACAAATGGGCTTCATCCAAAATTTTCTTCCGTAGTCCCATATTCCGGGGTACTACAATCCGGTCATTGAACCACAAAGTACCTTCATCGTCCTTTCGGAAGCACTTCATTTCTCCGTTGTCTATCCTTCGCCGTATGTGAAACATACCCTTGTCTTTTCGTTGAGCTTCCATGATCTCCTCTCGGATAGTAGGAATGAGAGCGAGATTATAGAGAGCTCCATACGGGATGACACGGAGGCTTGGTTCTTCATCATCCATTTCAGCAATAGTTAGGTGATGGATATGCGCCTTACGACTGAGCGCATCGGCGACCACATTCGCCTTTCCTGGATGATAATGAATCTCAAGTTCATAATCTTTAATGAGCTCTAGCCATCTTCGTTGCCTCATGTTCAATTCTTTCTGAGTGAAGATGTACTTTAAGCTCTTGTGGTCGGTGTAGAGGTGTACAAGATTTCCGAGCAAGTAATGCCTCCACATCTTCAAAGCGAGGACCACGACAGCTAACTCAAGATTATGAGTTGGATAATGCTGCTCGTGATTTCTGAGTTGACGAGATCCATAAGCGACCACTCGTCTTTCTTGCATCAGCACGCAGCCAAGACCGATGCCAGATGCATCGCAATAAACGTCGAATGGCTTTGTTGTATCCGGCTGAGCAAGAACTGGGGCTGTTGTGAGATGCTTCACTAAAGTCTTGAAAGCTTGTTCACACGCAGCACCCCACATAAATCTGGTATTCTTCTTTAATAATTCTGTCATCGGTTTAGCAATCTTGGAGAAACCCGGAATGAACCTCCGGTAATAACCCGCTAAACCGAGGAAGCTACGGATTTCATGTGCTGACTTTGGTGACTCCCATTTCTGTACTTGGATAATCTTACTCGGATCTACAGCGATGCCCTCCGCTGAAATAATGTGTCCGAGAAATGGTACCTGATTAATCCAGAATTCACACTTGCTGAATTTTGCATAGAGCTGATGATCTCGCAATCTTTGTAGCACAATATGCAGGTGTTCAACATGTTCTTCCTCTGGCTTGGAGTACACCAAGATATCGTCGATGAAGACAACGACAAATTTATCCAACTCCGGCAAGAACACTGAATTCATCAGGTACATAAAGTGTGCCGGGGCGTTGGTCAAACCAAAAGACATAACGAGATACTCATACAGCCCGTATCTCGTTGAGAATGCCGTCTTCGGAATATCTTCTGCCCGGATTTTAATCTGGTGATATCCGGACCGAAGATCCATCTTTGAAAATACCTTCGCACCCACTAATTGATCGAAGAGCATATCAATGCGAGGTAGTGGATACTTGTTCTTGATGGTAACAGCGTTCAAAGGACGATAATCAACACAAAGCCGTAGTGTTCCGTCCTTCTTTTTGACAAACAACGCTGAACAACCCCAAGGTGACGAACTCGGTCGTATAAAGCCCTTGCTCATTAGGTCATTCAGCTGTGTCTTCAATTCTGCCAGTTCATTGGGTGCCATCTTGTACGGCCTTTGTGATATCGGTGTTGTTCCCGGTAGAAGTTCAATCTTGAACTCAACGTCTCGTTCGGGCGGCATGCCCAGTAAATCTCCGGGAAACACATCCGGATACTCACGTACCACCGGAATGTCCTCTATCTTAACAACTTCCGTGTGGTTCATTGTTGCAATCTGCTGCCGTCTGGCGCCCGGAATTAATATGTGAAGACCGTGCTGTGGGGAGTTGAGCTCAACGGTCCTGGAGCTGATGTTAAGAACCGCTCTGTGGTAATTCAACCACGACATCCCCAAAATGATGTCGATCTTCAGACCTTCCAGAATAATGAGGGTCGTAGGGTATATTTTACCCCCCAAACAAAGAGGTGCTTGGGAGACAACCTCGCTTGCGGTACTGCTGCCCCCGGGCGAAGATATGAGGTATTGCCTCTTTGTATAAACTGTTTGGAGCTGATGTTGAGCCACAAAAGATTGGCTAATGAAGTTGTGTGTGGCACCGGAATCAAAGAGAACTAAAACCGGTAGCTGATTCAGAGAAAACATCCCTGCTAAAGCGGCTTCTCCCTCTGGAACATCATCAATCACCGTATAGTGAATATTGCCCCTTATCTGCCCTCCTATCTGCAGATTAAGATACGGATCGTATTGTTGTAAATATGATGACCCGCATCCTTGAATTCCCTCCGGACATTGCCTAGCATAATGGCCCATGCGCCCACAAGTCAAACACGGATGCCTCTTCGGTTCTTCGTTGACTTGCGGTGGACTGCTAGGTACATACGGCTGCAGCGATGGAGCACAAACCACCGTCTGATGCTGCGGCTGTGTGAGGTGGTGCAAGTTGTAGAACTTGACCAGCAATCAATCTCTGAGGAGTTGATCGTACAGGTGGCCTCCATCTTTCACCGGGTGGCGTTTGATACACCGAACGGTACTTCTGAGGCACATAACTTGTGCTAGCCTGCTCGATCTCGCTCATCTTCCTCTTCTCAGCTTGCCACTCAAGTGTTGGCTTCTCTTGAATGAAAGCTGCATCGACCATGTCGGTGTAACTGCTGTTATTGTGTACGGCCAGCTTTTCCCGTAATATGGCACTCAGGCCATAGAAGAATAGGTCACACCGTGCCTCTTCTTTCGCCACATATTCAGGAGCATATTGGGCCAAAAGATTAAATCTCCTGACATACTCGAGGACACTCATGTCCCCTTGCTTCAAGCCTAAAAATTCCTCCCGCTTCGCCTTGACAATACCTAGTGGTATGCAACGGGTACGAAAGGCTTCACAAAATTCACTCCATGCTACTTGATGGTCCTCCGGAATGGTGGCAAGATGATCCACCCACCAGTTTCCGGTGGCTCCATGGAGTCGTTGAGCGGCAAACTTTGTCTTATGGTACTCATCACACTTGAATACTCCAAATTTTGACTCCATGACACGAAGCCATTGATCTGCTTCCACATGTTCGGTGGCTTCAGTAAAAATTGGAGGTTGAGTCGCCAAGAAGTCCAGATAAGCGTCCCGAGGTGGGACGACTTGTTGTGCGTTCTGGAGTACGCCTTGCTGTACCAAAGCTTGGAGTAAGCGTGTGTGTTATTGCGTTGCTTCTTGGAGTAGCCTAGTGTTCTCTTGATTAGACTCGACAACTCGAGTCATAAGATCCATCCATTCCGTGGATGGTGGTTCCGACGGTGGAATGGAAGCATCACCGCGTCGACGAGAACTCCCGGCCCTACTCCTAGAGCGGTTACGAACCATACTGCAGAAATGTAGTTTCAAAGAGTTAAACAAGAACTCAGCAGTATGTGAGACTAATGAAAACATGAATATTTCAAAACTTCATGAAAGCAGTAACAAAATCCATGTTTACACAACTCCTTAGTAGGCATAGCTACCCAGTCCATCTGTACAGGACAGACCTTTATGCACTGTCTCCAAATTTTGATCTAGTTAAGAGCATTTTCATAACTCAAGTCGAATACCAAAGTTAAAATTAACTTCAGTATCTTTCCAACGAGTACTCATATGCTTTCAGATCATCTCTGGATTAAGAGTTATGATTTTCCAAATTTGACAGAATTCCTGGATAAAATTTGCCAGCATCTCTTTTGTATGTGGCTGATTTCATCACAGTTGTATATGTAAATACAATAAGAATCTGAATAAACTTTGAACTAAAAAATTGCAGCACAATCCATAACCTTTCCAATGGTGTATCATAGGCTTCTTAAGGGTTTTTCTACAGAAAGTTATGGCTTAAAAACAGAAAGGTCCAGAGAGGTTTTGTTGCTGTCCTGGTTCTGGACAATTCACCTTCCTCTGAACTTTCTACCCATTTAGTATGTGATTCGGCTCTGGAGGTCTACAAAGCAGTTGTAGAGATCTTGAATACCTGTGCATAACTGTACCATACACCTTAATTGGGTCAAGCTACTCAGAGTTATGCTCTGTTAAAGTCCAGCAAAATTTCTGCCGAAAACAGAGCACTCTGTTTTTGAAATCTTTGAAGCCTAGTCTTCCTCTCATTTGAATCTTAGCTCAAAATAAGAGTTCAGTAACTAATATTTGTTTCAAACTTCCATTTTTATTTGAAAGTTAGTTCATGAGTCATTTCTTCAAAGGAAAGGGGTTATTATGTTTAGTACGGCGTCGATGCACCGTAAGAAGCATGTCAGTACTACGTAGCCTCGCCAAAAGAAAATCCTAACCGGATTATACCGGCACATTCATATCTTAGGTGGCACTAAAACGATCACTCGCAGATGTGGTCTATTCGTACTACGATTACGTGGTTAATCCTTCATAAGTCACACTCAATCATCAGGTCCGGCTGCACACCGAACCCGGTATCCATATAGTTCTTACACCTGTCCGTCATCACTCGCACAGGTGTTCTCAATCCAAACACGCCTTGAGCTACGTGTTCACGTTACTAACCACGTGAAAGGGTTTCCCAAATTGCACCATGCACGCCTGGGACAGACGTTGCTCGAGTACCCCAAACGACATGAGAGTCATAGAGAATACTAAAGCGGGTCGGGTTACCTGCCACCCGTGGGGCTCCACCCTTCAGCTTGTGCGCACTGGTGGACAGCGCTTACGTGCACCCCCCAAGACATAAATCGTCCCGAGATGCACGATTTTCTGACATAACAAATAAGTTAGGTTGCCACCTTCATATTAAGCTAATAGTAATCCTTATGTGGGCCTAGTACCGTATCGTCACCGTAACCTAAATTTTTGTCGTAATACCTTCCTTATTTCATGTGCTATTACCAGCGCGGCTCTGATACCAGCTGAGACGGCCCCGTCAACCGAGACAGGCCACTCGCCTGGGAATCGCATTGGGTGCTGCCATGTTGTGCGGCACCCAATAGCATACATATGAGGAACAATATATTACATAAAACAACAGAGGAAGCTTACAAAATTTTCTTTGTAAATTATTTACATCAAATAGCTACAGCGGAAGTCTATAACAACTCACGTCGAGTAACTAAGAGCACTCGAGATCAAGTCCAGCCCGCGGACTCCTCTCGCTAGCAACACGAAGACAACAGCAGCGGCTGGGTTCTCCCTGTGTTAAACGACTCGGAAGTCTCCGAGTCTCAACGGACAATCTTCTTTTCAGCATCGATGTTAACCTGCAAAACCACTTATATAGCAAGCGTGAGCACATAGTCTCAGCAAGTCTGACCCATCTCTCCTAAACAAGAAACTCTACATGCACGATGGTTTCAAATGGGTCGGCTAGATTTGCATAAAGGACTCGCCTAAAGTTGATCCTTAACTTTCAGATTTTTAAGCCTCATTGTACGGACCTTGAGCCGAAAAGCATTGCAACTCCACAATCAAACAAGAAACGCTTTGTTGCGATGCTCATTGCACAAAGTGAAAGTAAAGTTTAATGAGCCTATCTCTAATTCAATCATGGTTGCAATACAAGTTATAGCACAGCCTTATCAAGTTCAGAAGAATAACCAGTTCAGTTCTTACTACGTCAAGACGCAGTGGGATAGTATGCTCATATAACCGCGAGCGACGGTGATTCGAATCAGTACACGCCCGGACTACACGACACGTACATCCGTACTCCGAGTTGCCGGCAGCAACCTCGACTGACGTTGTATGCGGCCACCTTTCCCATGATCTTCCACATTGGACGCAGTCCAACTGCCCCGAGTACGCAAGCTCCCTCAAGGTATATACCCGTAGTGGTATGTTCTTGAGCGAGGTACCTCCTGCTACCCTGACGCCGAAAGCCTAAGGCAGTTGGAAAAGTTCCACTATGGATCTCCCAAGGTACATCGGTTCCCTGGGTCCCATATAGCCAGTATGTGCCCGGTACACAACTCAAACTTGTCCAACAGGGCCAAGCACGGAGGGGCCTTAACCGACACAGGCAGGGCTATGCACGCACGGGCTGCAACCTGCTGCATCTACAACCTCCCTGCCCGGTCTCCATTTCTTATGTGTGAACTTTCCTCATCTTTTCTAATTCGGACCCGTTCCGAGTAAACCAGCCCTAAACTTGTGAGTAGCTTCCAACTACTCGACTTCTACCGAACCTTTCCTACTAACATTGGCGTAGCCAAATCCACTCGAGGAGGTGCTATTCTACCCTTTCTCTCTTAGGTATTTCTGGTCATGCAAGTGGGGTTTTCAATATCATCTAGACTTACTGCAATCAATGATGCAAAGCTATGATCTCTACAAATGAAAATGCTTTATAAAATGGTTCAAATGCAACCCGGGGCTTTCCTTTTTTGCAGGTGACTAAGGTTACAATCAGTTAGTGACGATCACTTGTTTTCGTCCTTCCTTGATCTTCACTTCAAGTCCTTCTCACCTTCTTCACGTATATGCTACATGATATGATCATGCATATGTATTTAATTGAAAAGCTTTTGCTAATAAGATCTAATGACATTTTTAAAAATGGAACTTTGTTTAAGAATTTAAAATGACACTGGTGCTAGTGGTTTGGGTTGGGCTTAAACACTAAGATCAAATATTAAGTGCTTTTTCCACTTAAGTGTTGATCACCTGAAGAGGTTACCTATGACAGTGGTGATCCAGAGCTCCAATGGAGCTGGGAATTTTCATGTGAGTTCCTTGTCACAAGAAAGTCCTCTGGACCAAAATTTAGCACTTTTCATGGAGTGGTTTATTCAGAACAATTCTCTAAGTGTTTAATTAAAGATGAATTAATTCTGAGTTAACACCGATGTTCATGTAAAACTCAGTGAACCAAAATTTCAATTATATTTCCTAGAGTCTACATGAATTTTCCTAGGATTTTTGGAGCTAAGAATTTCCCAGAACTGAATTTACATGTTTTGGAAATTCTCTGAAAATGTTTCTGTATTCATTTGAACACAGTAAGTTACAATCTGAATTCTCCTGACCAAATTAACTCCAAATGATTTGAAACTTTTACAGGAGTCTAAGAACACCCTAAAGAATGTTCTGGCAAAATTTGGGGATTTTTGGATAAACCAAACTCCCTCTAAATTTCTTTTACTGAAAATATTTAAAGAATTTTCTAGAATTAAATAAAGACTTTCATACAAATTGGGTTGCATAATTACATAGAGTTTGTCAATATGAATCGAACCCAATTTGAATCACTAATTTTGGAGGTTCCTAGCAAAAGTTATGCTCTTCTAAAGTTTGAGGAAAAATCAGGAATTTGAATAAATCCGGGAAAAAGTTTAAACCTGACTGTGGGACCAGGGACACGTGTCTGCTGCCGGGAGCGTGCCACACGGGGTCACAGGGTTGTTTCCCACGCTGTCACAGCCGATCCGGCACCACAGAGGATCTAGCTCTTCTATCTCGAGTCACTGGCACGCGGGCCCGGGGGTCGTCTTCCACCTCTCGCTCCCGCGCGATTCCGCCGCCGGGCTCGCCGGAGAAGCTCCGGAATCGGTCGTCCGACCACCCCTGCCGCTGAAACTCGCCGCCAGCCCATAATTCCCCGCGAGGAACATGCTGATGGGGTTTGCTCGAGCTGGCAGGGCCCCAAACTAGCCCGCGACGGTGCACCGGCTCGGATGAAGTCCGGCGACGTCGCCCCGTTGAGCTAGCCCGCCAAAAGCTTCCTAGAAAGGTTCTACAGCACCGGTGGAGGTTGGAAAATCTTGGCATGGCCGCATAGGGGCTCGGGGACGACTCTACCCTAGGGTTCACCGTGCACCCGCACCTTCCCGCCATAGTCGCCTTCAGAAAGCTTGAAATTGCACATGTGTTTCATGCGAGGTTTCAAAAGAGAACTGGTGCGCCTACATGTCTGGCTCATGTGTGCGAAGTTTCGTGGTGTCTAAACAACAATCGATCGGGAATTTTACAGAATCATACCGGAAGGTTGGTTTTCACCGGCCGGAGAGGATCTTCAAAATTCACCGTCGAGAGGCCGAGGCAGGCTGTGT
The DNA here is from genome assembly GCA_030760725.1 of Neostapfia colusana. Classification (NCBI taxonomy): domain Eukaryota; kingdom Viridiplantae; phylum Streptophyta; class Magnoliopsida; order Poales; family Poaceae; genus Neostapfia; species Neostapfia colusana. The sequence goes on along the minus strand of JASWHV010000006.1, from coordinate 50,210,600 downwards.
GCTTCGGGTGGAAGCTGCACGGAGCTCCTGCGCGACCCAGAGTAGCCTTGCTTGGTCGTGAAAAGCTCAGGAGGAGGCTGTCCACGGAAGCACGTCGTCGCTGTTGTGTGACGGCCGCCGCGGAAACTGGGGTACCTCGGTGTGGAGAGCAAGAACTCCCTCGGTGAGGGCACGAGGAGGTCGTGGAAAGGTTTGTGGTGTTGTTTGGCTGCTCAGACGAAGTTTTTCACGTGACCAAGGGTGTGGCCGAGCGATTGACGCATGGCGGCAGTGCTCGGTTGCTTCTCGGGTGAGGGAGGAAAGAACAGCGCTGAGGCCTCGGTGTCGAAGGAGAAAGGGAGCACGACAGGGGGTAATAAAGCCCTGGGGTGAGGCGGTTCCCGTGGGGAGGCGGTCGCCCGAGGCGGTGAGCGCCGCTGTCGACTCTGCCGATCGCTTCTCGTGGGAGGTAAGCAAAACAGAGACTGTGGACTGAAGATCTTTTGCAAATTTCAGTGCTCCCAATGACATGTGGGTCCCACATGTCAGTCCTCGTTATCTCTTCTAAAATATCTCCCAAATTTGAATATTGATGGAATTCAATTGTGGGAATTCAAATCTGATATGCATTTGGATAATTGGGCAAGTTTCATCCAAATTCAAATGTGTGTTTGAATTCTTTGTCATTTGAAGTCCATTTGAAAAATGGGTTGCAAATCATTTTCATAAATCATTAAACTTTGCACACCCCCTAATTTGGACTCCAGGAATTCAAATATGAAATCTGATTTTTATTTTGGCTGCTGCAAATGAGATTTTTAGCACAACAGTTTTGAATTCCATTGTGTTGTTCTCATTTGAATTTTTGTTTGAACAAATTGTTCCAAATCTGATTTTTGTTTTCTCACACATATGGGAACTTCCCATCTTAGTTTTTGGCCCCTCTTGGGTTCCAAGTTTCCAAATAATCATTTGAACTTGTGTGAAGAAAACCCTCATGTGTGTTATCACATGTGGGGAAAAGTTTTAACAAGTCCCAAATTTCATACACATGAAACCAACTTTTGCAAACAAGTGTTTCTTTGTATTCATAATTTTGGGACCTTTACAAGTGTTAATCCTGAAATTAAATTAGGAGTAGTATACAACTTCAAAATATGCACATAGGTACATGTATAACCTTTAAGTTCATAATTAGGTTTGAAATGGAGATAAAGGCAGTATATATCCATATATAAACTTCAAAACATAACATGATTATGGTGTAAGAAGATAGATGACTGTTAACATGAGCTACGACACTCCCCCGGCCTGCTACGGGAGCAGCCCACGGAGGTTCTTTGATTGGAGGGGCTTGACGCCTCTCGCGCGATCAGACTCGAGAGAGCGGGTGAACACCATGATTTACGTGGTTCAGGCCATCGTACCATAACACCCTATGTCCACCAGAGTGTTTGTTCTATTTCTTGCGTGCATGACTGTGTGAGTTGTAGGGTTGCGAACCCTTTGTCGGGTGGACACCACGGTTATTTTATAGTCCAAGGCCGGGATGGTTACAATGAGGCTTGGGGCCCGAAAGGTGGCCCCAAAGCTGTATAAACCCTATACATGATCTAGGGCTTTACACTCTGAGTAGAGTAGTCGGTGGGGGAGTTAAGTCCCGCCGTCTGGTGTGCTGAGCGCCCCTGTCCGTGTGGCAGGTGATGATGAAGACGCCGTCTTGTCGCCGCGCCTTATCGCACTGCTGGGCGGCTCAGTGCCGTTTAGAGGTACTGTACCGCAGTCACGCCTCACTGCCCTGCCTTGTCACCGTAATGGTGAACGGGCGGAGGACGGAGGCGTGCGTAGTGCGCCATGCTTCTGGGGAAGGCGTGATTGTTGAATGCATGGCCTGACACTACACGTCCTCCTTTACTTCGTCGACCCACATACCACGACTAACCGCGGAGCACGTTGCGGCTCGGAAACCCTCCTCAACGGGGAGGAGGATCAATGCATGGGCAGACGTGGCAGCTTTGGACCTCACCTCAGCAGGGAGGATAGGTCCTGGGCCAAGGGCACGTGGCAGCTCTAGAGCCCTCAGCGGGAAGGAGGCTTGGAGCCCAGGTACACGTGGCAGCTCCAGATCTCACCTCAGCAGGGAGGCTAGGTCCGGGGCCAAGGACATGTGGTGGCTTCGGAGCCCTCCTCGTCAATGTGGAGGCTCAGAGCCCAGGTACACGTGGCAGCTCCGGACCTTACCTCAGAAGGCAGGCTGGGTCCGGGGCCAAGGGCACATGGCGGCTCCGGAGCCATCCTCAGCAGGGAGGAGGCTCGGAGCCCAGGTACACGTGGCAGCTCCGAACCTCACCTCAGCAGGGAGTCCTGGGCCAAGGACACATGGCGGCTCCGGAACATTTCTCAGCGAGGAGGAGGTTTGGAGCCCGGGTACACGTGGCAGCTCCGGACCTCAACTCAGCGGGGAGGCTAGCTCCGGAGCCAGGGACGCGTGCTGGCTCCAGAGTCTAGACGCACGTGGCAGCCTCGGAACTGACTATCTGGGCTAGGGACACGTGGCTTCTCTAGCGCCTGCCTCAGCAGGGAGGCGGGGCCTGGGTTGTCTTTTACCCTCCGCGCGGGGGTACCCGGTTCTCAGGGTACCGACAGTGGCCCCTGGACCTATCTCAGGGGAGACCGCGAGCCCGCAGGTGGCGCCTCCATCTTTCCCGCATGGTGGCTTTGAACTTGCAGTTTGGAAACTGAAGCTGTGGCGAGATTTCAGCGTAGTGAGTGCGTGGCTGTACTTGGAAGACGAAAAGGCTACACGTCCTTGGCGTAGTGGGCGAATTCGTCAGTCGAAGCGGCAGCACGTCGTCGGTGGTGGACAAGTGTCTGCTCCTGACTGGTGGGTCGTGGTGACGTGCTCGAGGGGTTGCCCCTGGGTATTTACTGCGGCAGCCCTCGGGTCGACCACTGCAGTTCCGCCATTTCACTTTTCTCGAAAACCGCCGGACGTTCCTAAGGAGTTAAGTGTGACATACCGAAATCCGTACGTCCAGAATCTCAGAGGGTGGTGCCGCACGATGCGACACCGGACAACACATATCATAAGGAAACCGTAGTACTACATTGAAAACATACTGAATATGTACAAAAAGTAGTACAAACCTTCAGTTTACAGCTAATTACATAGTTTACTACAGCGGAAGATAATTTATACAACTCAAGCCCACCTAACCAGCAAAAGTTGGTTGTCCGGCCCTAAGGACAACCCACACTAGCTGCACTCAGCCTCAGTGCGGCGTGTACGGCTCCCACTCAGCTGTAGTCCCCGACGGAGGGTAGCCCTCGCCGGTGGACTCGTACTTCGAGTCTGTGGGGTACTCCTCACCTGCAAACACTTATAGCAGCAACCGGAGCACAATGGGTCAGCAAGTCTTAACCGACTCTCCTACACAAGAAACTCTATATGAAGGTCATACTCGAATATAGGATGATAATTTGCAGCAAATGGACACGCCTACAAGTTCATCCTTAATTCATCTTTTAGCCACAAGTTAACAGTTCAAGAAGCTGAAATTTAGTGAACAATATTTGGTGGCACACATGTAACAATACAAGTTATTCATAACAGCAATATTGAATCATAGCATTCCATATGTTAACCTACGTCACGACTCAGTGAACAAGCGGTACTCATAACCGCGAGGGACGGCGAATCGACTCAATATACACCTGCAGGGATACCTGAATAGCACGTCACGTACGCCCACACACGGAGCTGCACACAGCACGCTCACCCCATGTCGTACGGGACAACCTTTCACGAAACAGCCCAAATGTCGAACCGGTCGCACCCAAACGGACAGGAGATTCCCTACACGGAGCATCTCTCTATGCCCGTTAGTGGATTTCCACCTAGCTGCCCTCAACCTACACCTATAAATTGGTGCGTTATGCCTCGACACCCGGAGGTATAGGTTACATCAGTTTATCGTGGCCCATATATCCGATATGCCTTCGGTACATTCAAAACTTATTCAGCGGGGCCACACACGGATCAGTCCTCAATCGACACTGACAGGGCTACGCCCACAAGAATTCCTCTTGCTGCAACCTAGCCCCTGCCTAGTCTCAGTTTCTAACTAATGTGATCTCACACACTACAGGAATATGAACAATTAACGACGGCTGGAAACCGCCGTTAATAAAGGGAAAACCTTCATAAATAAGTTATTCACGACGGGGAAGCCTTATTCACGATGGTTTTCAGCCGTCACCGATAAATAGTCGTGAAGACGGCTCCCAACGTAAATAAGATTATTTATGACGGCTAAACAATCCCGTCGCGAATAAGCTCCCCCGACTGCTACGTGGCTGGGGGGGTTTATTCACGACGGGATGATCTTGGCCGTCGTGAATAGACCCATTATTTACTATGGCCGACACCAGCCGTCGTAAATACTGGTGGCTTATTTACGACGGCCAGCACCAGGGAAACCGTCGTAAATAAGTTTTGTATTTTTTTTAAAAATTAGAAAATACTGCCCTGGCTTCGAGGCCAGCCCTGTCTTGATGGCCAGCTCACACAGGTAGTCAACAATAACAACAACAATATGCAGTAAAAATATTATAAACATCTACACTAGCTAGACGCACACACCACACTACACATTACCACGTGCGCTACCTCCAGAACCCGGGAACTCGTCCTTCAGCCTTCGTCCTCCCAGTAGCTGCAGCGATGGCGTGTGAGCCTCGGTCGCGGAGCCCTGTTATGTATAAGTGTAGTTAGACAAGTTATGAGTTTTAAAAAGCATGCATATTTGGATAAGTGAGCTTATTATAACTTATTATTGATCAAGTTAAACTAGTTTTGGCTATGTTTGACTAAGTTTGGTGATATTCTAACAAATTTGGCTAAATTTCATCAAATATGGCTATGTTTGTACCTCTGCTCCTGTAAATGGGGCCTGTGGCTCCTGTGGGGGCTGCCACTGTGGAAAGACGAACGGCTGCCCTGCCGCCATAGCCTGTGAACAGAAAACATTATCATACAACCATCAGTGATATGTTAGAAATATTAATTAAAAAGACCGTTACATACCTGCATTGCCGTTTGCATATGTAGCATGAATGAGGCTTGATACTCGTCTCGAGCCCTGCTTGCCGCGGCTTGATGCTCCCTTTCTAGCTGGAGCTCCTCCTGCGTCCTGCGGAGCTCGTCTCGAGCACTCTAGAGCTCCAGGGAGCTCGGCTGTCTCGATCCCGTCTGCCGCGATAAAGAACCACTCGAGGAAGGTCATGCCTCCCTCGAGTCGACAACTCCATCGAAGATGGCGGACCTACGAAAGGAGAAAGATTATTAAATTTTTTATTCTCAAATTTGTAAGGGCCTCAGTTTTTGACACATGTTTGAAGTATCATCACCACACACACACCTCATTTGAAGCAAGTTGATAAACACATTTGAAGAGCAAGTAACCACCATCAACATGCTCATTTGAGAACAAACTCACATATTGCAAAAGTGGTATTTCCCACATGTAATATATAGGGGCTGGGCATATGAAAAACTCCTACACATTGCTAGGAATGTCCATGCCAAGTTTCACCCAAATTCAAAACCTTTTGAGGTCATTTTAGGCATAGCTAGAAAGAGGGCAGTTTGAAACTACATTCAAATTCAAACTGTTTTTATCCCATGAATTCAAAAGTGGGAGACATGTTCTTACTCAGCACATTTTTGTGAGCTCACACACCAATTTTCACTCCATTTGGAGTTGATCTTGACATGAGCTAAGTGGGGCAAATTCAAACGTTATTTGAATTTCAAACTGAACATGTGCTGAAATTTATCCAAACCAAACCCTATTTGAATTCTAACCAATTCAAATGGCTCTAAGGTTGATAATTCAAATCACTAGGGGCTTTGTGGGAACTACTGTTTACAACAGTAAATTGGAGTTAAGTTCAGAGGTTAAAATTGAGGGTGGGACCCACATGTCATAGAGATAAGAGGGAAGACTTGCACACAAAGTCACAGCCTCGGTGGGAAATTCCACCGAGCAGCTGCTGGCTGTGCCACCGAGAAGGAACCAGCGCCATCAGCTGCTTCACCCTTCGTGCGCTGGCGCCCAGGGCGGCCTTCTCGTGTCCCCACGCGACCGTCACCGCCTCAGCCCGAGCGAAGACCGGTTGCTTTTATCTCCTCGCGGGCGACAACGAGCAGCGCCATTTTTCTTCTTCCGAGCTCTCGGTCGATCGGGAAAACGAAGAAAACAATCACGCCCTTGTTCCCCCGAGTTGCTAGGCAGCACGCTGAGCTCAAGCACCACCCTCCCAACGCCTGAACCACCGAGTTTCGGCTCCTGTTCCCGTGATCAACGACGACCGCCGCGACTGAGCTGAAGAACGGCGATCGGTCTCACATGGACAGCGTTCCGCAGGGGCTTTCACAGGTCAGCAAGAGCGGCAACAGGAGCGCGCGACCACCGTGTTGCTCTCCTCCAAGTCTTGAAGCAAACCGTGAAGAATCCGCTACGAATTTCCAGATTTTGCTCCGGCAGTCTTAAACCGAGCTTCCGGTACGGATTTTTTGAATTCCCGCTCTATGATCTCTCTTAAGTTATCAACTCTTACATATAGGCACTGGACTAGCCGGCGATCAATTTCCTTTCTGCATCCGTGGTATGAAACCGAATAGGAGTGACGAATTTTGAGCTCGATTGAGGACGTTCATGGCGGGCACGATCAGTCACACGGTGCTGACCAACTTGCCGCCATCTTTGAACACCTTTGAAACCTTGTTGAGCTTCCTAGAGGTGTACTGATGCTGTAGAACTGATTGTTCGAGGTCTTGGCGGGTTAGAACCCACGGCCGACGGCGCCGAACCTCAACTGAGGCCGCCGCATGTCGCCGGGTTATTTCCGGTCACCACCAGCTCGAACTGAACCCACAGACGTGTTCCTTGAAGTCGATAACCCCTTGGTGGCGAGTTTTGGACCGTGTGATAGCCGGCAGAGGCAAGCCGGCCAGCTGCGGGTCTGCTCCGGCGAGGGGAGGCGGCGCGGGCGCGAGGGAGCGTCGGGAGGAAGAAGAAGACGCCGGGCCCGTCCGTCAGCAACTTAAAAATTCAAATCGGGATCCATTGTGCTGGTGCTCAGGAACCCCGCAGACCACGGTGTGCCGACGCCTCAGCGCGCAACACGTGTCCCCGTGGCCCACCCGCAAGTTTAAATTTTTCCCCGATTTTCAGATTTCATTCAAACTTCAAATCTTCATAACTTTGGCTAGAAAGCTCCAAATCGAGTGAACCAAATTTTGTTGGATTCAGCTCTCTGAGAACTTTCCAGCAAATCAAGTTTCACTTCATGAAAATCCTTAATTCTCCAGAATTAAGTCCTCAAAATTTAAACTATTTGGAATTTTAACTGGAGAATCCTTTGGAGGAAAATTCGGAAATTTTGCTGGGATGTTTACCAAAATATCCCTGAACTACCATATAAATTTCAGATCCATTTGAGCTTATTTAATCCACCTAATGGTGTGATTAGTGAAACTGTTCCAGAGAAAATAGAAAATGTTCAGAAACATTTTCGGAATTTTCTCTGAAATTGTGTAGCTCATATCTTTAGTCAGGAACCTTCAAATTAAGTGAGACTAACTCCATTAGAACCCTCTGAAAATCTAGTTTTCAGAAAGTCTTGGCTTGTTCCATAAAAATCCCTAGAACACCCTATGAGTTCCAATTAAGGTCAACGACATAATTAATTGTGGAGAGCTCAAATGAGCTTTGCTGCAACTAAAACTTGGCCAAGTCTCTGTTTAGGTTGTATCTAAACCACAGTAAAAATTTCAGAGTCATTGAGTCTGTCTAGTGAGACTTAGAAGATTCACAAGTTTAAAACTCAATTCAAATGCATTAAATTAATACAGGTACTTCTTGTATCATGTAGTCGCTAAGGTCGAGGAGGAACCCGAAGTCCTAGACTTCGTTACTCCGGAGGAGCAGCTAGCCTACGACCAAGAGCAGCAAGGCAAGCTCCGGTTTGCATTAACCTTTTTACAATTTTTTATTGTTTTAAGCACTTACTTGAGTACCATTATTACTTGCATTAGAGTCTTGTTTGGAAACCCAATTGCATAACCAAGAAAACCATGGGTTGGGTTTATGATTGCAAAACCCCGTTAGCTACTGCAAAGCTAAGTTAAGGTAGGATTCGGTACAAGTCGAGTAGTTGGAACTACTCGCGAGCATAGGCTAGAGGCACTCGACTCGGGTAGAGATAGCACATGATACACATGGCAAGAAAAATGAGACCGAGCGGAGAGTAAGGGCAGCAGGACGTTGGGGCCTGTGTGCTATAGCTCCGCTTGTGTCGATTGAGGACCGAGCCGTGTGCGGGCCTGTTGAACAAGCTAGAACAGTACCGAAGACCTACCGGCTATATGGGAACCGGGAAACTGATGTAACTCGGATAGCTGGGTGTTGAGGCAGAGCTGGTCGTTCAGAGGGTTAGTTGAGAGCTCGAGGTGTAAATCGGCTGGAGGCACTGAGATGCGCGTGCAGAGACCTCTTGCTCGGGACGATTGGACCGGTTCAACATTTGGCTAACGGGTGAAAGGTAGTTGCGTACGGCGTCCGTGATGGTTTCTGTAGGCAATAACGAGTACGGGCGTACGTGACGGGTTGTTTGGGTAACCTTGCAGGTGTAAATCGATTATAATCGCCGTCCCTCACGGTCAGTGAGTACCACTTGTTCACTCTACCGTAGAAAGAACAGGCTAGTTACATGTTAAAATGTTGCTGATTGAAAGATGGACTTTGGTTGTTAATAATCTGTTGTAGTTTAGAGCTAACTAAAGTTCTTTTCAACATTGGGCAAAGTACATGAGAGTGCGTTTCTTGTTTGATTGCGGCTCTCTCATGTGCCTTAGCGTAAGGTTCTCCACAACCTGCTGCTAAAACATGAAAGTAAGGTTCCACTAATTAGGCGAGTCCATTGCAACTTGTTTTTATCTCATGTACCCATCACCCCTCATGTAGAAGTTCCATGTTTAGGAGAGACGGGTCAGTCTTGCTGAGCCTTCGTGCTCACTGCTTGTGTTTGAAGCTTTTGCAGGGTTCTATGAGGAAGGGACTCCCGAAGCGGAGGCAGAACCCCAGAAGGGGAATCCCGTCGAGTGGGAGTCGTGCACGCCGCCGTGTTAGTGTGCGTGCGTGCTAGCAAGGACACGTTCAAGTGCTGAACGTGAACTTGATGCATAGTCTACGCCCGTGAGTGTAGACTGGACCTATTTTGATGTAAAAATGTTCATAAACCACTTTATGTAATAAAAGTTTTGCTTCCGCTTTGTACCTTTGATGTGTGTTATTCGGTGCTGTGCAACGCAGCACCCCTCAGCGTGATCCTGGCTTGACAAGACCGTGGGGTCGTGTCAGCGTTGGTATTAGAGCTCGCTTGAGGTTTAATGCACTACAAAGGTCATCTTTTTTTTAAAAATCCAGTGAGGAACGAGTTAGTAGCCCGTATAAGGATGTTATTAGCATATAGAAAGTGGCATACTAACCTATTTGTCTATGTCAGAAAATCGTGTATCTCGGGACGTTTATGTCTTGGGGGTGCACGTAAGCGTTGTCCACCAGTGCGCACCAGCTGAAGGGTGGAGCCCCACGGGTGGCAGGTAACCCGACCCGCTTTGGTATCCTCTACGACTCTTCATGTTGTTTGGGGTATTCGAGCAACGTCTGTCCCTGGCGTGCATGATGCAATTTGGGAGACCCCGTCACGTGGTCTGAAACATGAACACGTAACTCAAGGCGTGTTTGGCTTGAGAACATCCGGGCTAGTGATGACGGCCGGGTGTACGAACTGTATGGATACCGGACTCGGTGTGCAGCTGAGTCTGACGATTGCTTGAGTTATTTGCAGGTAGTCTAACCACGAAACGGTAGACGTGTAGCATCCTTGTGTGAGAGACACTTAGTGCCACTGAATTAACGAAGCCGGCTAAGTCCGGTATAGGTTTTTCTTTGTGAGGACGTAGTACCGACATGATCTGGTGACGCATCGACGTCACACCCAACTAAATGAACAACTTCATTGTAAAACTTGAAATTTTCAATCTGGAGCATTAAAACTTTGCTGTAATCTCTTCCCTTAATCAGGACATTCCATGTTAACAAGTTTTCAACTTATAGGTTACTAAGGACAGAGCACTCTGTTTTCAGCTGAATTAAGGCTGAAGTTAATCAGAGGTTATAGGTTGAGCTCTTTCGAGGTTGGGGTCATATGATACATTTCTGGAAAGCTTTGGAAGAGTTTTACAACTTTTCTGTTGAGGTCGAGAGGTGTTTCGTCCCTTAACCAATCGAAAAATGCAGTAGAGTTGAAACTGTCCAGAAAACAGGGCAGAGCAAAGACTCTCTGTAATTGAGAAAACTTCCTGCATAAAAATCCAAAAATAGAAAATGAGGTAGTTCTGGAAATCTTATGAGATGGGTTACAACTTTGTAACAGAAAAGTTTTGTCAGATTGGGAGCAGAATTAACTGGAATTCTTGGATCAAATAAGTACCTAAAGCATGGAGGTGCTGTCCAATTTTCTCCAGAAATTCCGTTAACTTTGACCTCTCATAACTTTTGAACCAGGACAGATCTTAGGCCAATCAAATACTTTCTGGAAAGCTATTGAAGTTAGCTTTAACTTTTATGTTGAGCTCCAGAACTGGTTTTGCCTTTAGCATGGCCCAAATCAGGTTGAATTAGAAACTGGTCAGGGCTGTCATGCAGACAGCAGATCAGCAGTCAAATTTGTATAAATTTGAACTATATTTCCAAGTATTATGAGTTCAATGACATGTTTGGTGTTATAACTCAATAGTTTACTGTTCAAATAAATATTTGACATTTCTAAAATATATTTTTACAGATGACAGCAGATAAGCAGTTCGAGAACGGCTGGGTGGAATCTCACTGTTGTCACCACAGCGGCTATCCGGAGGCATTGAGGCAGATGGTTCAATATTTCTGATACAACCAGATGCTGCAGTACTTCGCCAAGGAGGAAGGAGAAGAGGGGAACAAGACGTGGACAATCCATGTCGATGTCACTGCAGGACTTACGCCACCCGGGTGGGCGCCGTTCACCGTCACGGTGAGAGGTGGACAACCCGGGGGAATGTGGCAAGTGGCAGCCCGTGACACCATGTCACGTTTCTGCCAGCTACACGTGAGAGCGATGGAGGGCACTCCATACACGCTCGTTCCGGTGGAGGGACGGGCTCATCATGTGTGGGAAGGAAGGTACCGTGAGGCAGCCGATCCGGGTTGCCCAAGGTACAGTCCCGCGGAGGCAAACCTTAGCCTCCAGATGAGGGCGGGAAACGCCGTGATGGACAACCAAGCTGTTCATACGGAGCATCTCGCCACAAAGCTCAAGGAGAGCACAAGCCGTGGAGACCATTTGGAGAGTGCTCACAGCGCACTCCACAATGTGCTCCTTCCGACGATCAAGCGACTGAATGAACAGCATGAGCAGTTGCATCATCTTAAGAAGGCGCAGAAGAAAAGCCGTGTCGACATCGCGGCGTTGCAAGAGCTGGTGCAGACCCTAACCAAGCTGAATGAGGACCTTACTCAAGAGCGGGACGACACCATTGAGGAAGGGCAAGGCTGGGAAGAAGACTACAACCAGGCCATGGACGAGGTGCATGCATTGCAGGACCTCGTACCTCCGGTATTGGGCATAAAGGTAGTCTTGGGCCTTCCAGCAATGGGAGAACCCGAGATGGGAGAAGAGGTGGTATATCCAGAGCCACCAGCAGAGGTACCGGAGGAGGACGACCCACAGGAGGTCGAGTTCTACTCGAATAGGGGGTTACAGTTGCCAAATAGGGCAGCTAGGGTAGTGTAACCCAACTTTTGTAATCGGTGGCATGTCGTGTAGGCAGTAGCGTATGTATAGGTAGTGACGACATGAACACGACTTCTCGGAGACCCGAGTAATGTATCTTGTATAAAGTCTATGCTTTATCAATATATGTGAATGTTGTGCAAACTATCCATGTGTCACTTCAATACCTACTGTTGCATATGGAATTTTAAGTATGACATGTGCTAATCACTGCTGTTTTGAATTTCAGAATGGCTCGTAGTCGTGCCAACCCAGACGTTGGGGGTACAAGCCAAGGGGGAGAGACCTCTCAACCGCCTCCCGAGGACTCCTCGGGACAGCAGCAGCAGCAACAGCAACAGCAAATACCGCCACCGCCACTGCCAACAGTTACATTTGCCGACATCGTCGCGGCAATGGCGGGTTCACATCAGCAGCACACAGAGTTGCTGCAAACTCTCATCGCCAATACGTCTCGCCCAGAGAGACGTCAAGACCATGAGGAGCGTCAACAGAGCTCCTACTCCGACTTCCTAGCGACTCATCCCCCGGTATTCTCAAGGGCGGATGAACCTCTCGACGTGGAAAATTGGCTCCGCACGCTAGAGATGAAGTTCGGGCTGCTCCGGATAAGCGAGCAGCGCAAGACTCAGTTCGCGGTCCAGCAGCTCCAAGGATCCGGGAGCGCATGGTGGGCAAACTTCTGTGCTTCACAACCCACCGACCGAGTTATGGCCTGCGCGGAGTTCCGGACGGCCTTCAGGGCCTATGACATACCGCCAGGTCTGATGAAGAGGAAGACGCAGGAATTCCTACACCTGCAGCAAGGGAGCCGGAACGCGCTGGAATATTCCAGAGCGTTCAACGATCTCGTGCTCTACGCGTCGTATCACGCTGATACCGACGAGAAGCGGCGGGACCACTTTTACCAGGGACAAGCTGGCGATGTTCAATCGCGGCAGCCTCAACGACATCATTGATGCTGCGATTGTTCAGGAGGACTCCGGCAAGGAGTTAGCGGCGGCGGAGAGAAAGCGAAGCGCGCCGCAAAGCAGCGGAGAAGGAAGCGGTCCTTCTCAGAATTTTCTGATGGTGAATCGCCCACCATCAGGTCCACGCTGGCAGCCACCACAGAGGTCAATTCCGTTCCACAGTCGGCCGTACTCTTCACCGGCATTCAGGCCGGCACTGCCAGCACCACCTCCACAACAACAACAGCAGCAGCGGGTGATGCCGCGTGCGTATGCACCTAAGAAGCGCATGCCGGGATTTCATCCCCCGAGCACCGCACAAGCAGCGGCCACATGTTACAAGTGTGGTCGTACAGGACACTTCACCAGCAGTTGTCCAGAGAGGCAAGGCGGCGGAGTTGCACCACAGCTTCCTGGGTGGAATCAACCCCGGAACCCTACTAATGCGCGGCGGGCAAACCCTAGGCCCGGCACCGTCCACTAGCTTGCCATAGAGGACGTGCCGGAGGGTGAGCCAATCCTTGCGGGTATGTTCCAACTCCACCAGCATCCCGCCATTAGTATTATTTGATTCAGGCGCCACACATAGCTTCATTAGCCAAGCTTTCATTGATAAATGTAGCTTGCAAATACTACCCACCGATAGTCCTTATGTGATCTGTTCACCGGCTGGGAAAATTTCAGCAAGCATGATGGTCCCAAAAGCGCCATTGTGCTTAGAGGGTAGAGTCTGCCCTACGTCTCTCATAATCTTAGAGGGACAAAAGGTCGATGTCATTCTAGGGATGTCGTGGTTAACCCGCCACGGCGCTGTTTTAGATACCGTCCTCCGAGTTGTGCACTTAAACTCAGAAGTGCACGAATCTCACTCTTTATTTCTGGACAGTCCAGAAATAAAACTTCCAAGTGTCTATCAAGCCACAACCATCAGATTGGAAGATATTCCAGTGGTCCACGAGTTCCCTGACGTATTCCCGGACGATTTGCTGGGGATGCCGCCCGATAGAGAGGTGGAGTTCAAGATTGAACTTGCACCGGGAACCATGCCAATATCTCGAAGGCCGTACAAGATGGCGCCCAAGGAGTTGGCTGAACTGAAGACTCAGCTCACGGACCTCTTGGAGAAGGATTTTATTAGGCCGAGCTCCTCGCCATGGGTCTGTTCGGCATTATTTGTAAAGAAGAAGGATGAGACATTGCGGCTTTGCATGGACTATCGTCCATTAAATGCTGTAACCATCAAGAACAGGTACCCGTTGCCACGGATCGACATGTTGTTTGATCAGTTGGTCGAATCAAAGATCTTTTCCAAGATGGACTTAAGATCCGGGTACCATCAAATTAAGATAAGAGCTGAGGATATTCCGAAGACGGCTTTCTCGACGAGGTACGGACTTTATGAGTACCTGGTCATGTCCTTTGGCCTCACCAATGCTCCAGCTCACTTCATGTACTTGATGAACTCGGTATTCATGCCAGAGCTGGATAAGTTTGTCGTGGTCTTCATCGACGACATACTGGTATATTCCAAGTCAGAGGAAGATCACAAGAAGCATCTGTGTATAGTCTTGCAACGGCTGTGGGATCACAAGCTATACGCGAAATTCAGCAAGTGTGAATTCTGGATATCGCAAGTGCCTTTTCTCGGGCATATCATCTCAGCGGAGGGTATCACGGTAGACCCGAGTAAGATCACACAAGTGCTGAATTGGAAATCCCCGAGGACTCTTCATGAGGTACGGAGTTTCCTCGGACTCGCGGGATATTATTGGAGGTTCGTTCCGAACTTCTCAAAGATTGCCAAGCCTATGACGGAGCTGCTGAAGAAGGCTACCAAATATGTTTGGAGTCCAGCGTGTGAAGCAGCATTCAAGGCTTTAGTCAAACACCTAACATCAGCACCGGTTTTGGCGCAGCCAGACACAACAAAACTGTTCGATGTGTACTGCGATGCATCCGGCATTGGGCTCGGATATGTGCTGATGCAAGACCGAAGAGTGGTCGCATATGGGTTAGGGCAGCTTAGATACCATGAGCAGAATTATCCAACTCACCACTTGGAGCTCGCCGCCGTGGTACTTGCACTAAAAATGTGGAGGCACTACCTACTCGGTAACCTCGTGCATTTATATACTGGCCACAAGAGCCTCAAGTACATATTCACTCAAAAGGAGTTGAACATGAGGCAGCAAAGATGGTTAGAATTGATAAAGGATTACGAAATAGAGATCCATTATCATCCGGGCAAGGCAAACGTAGTGGCAGATGCGCTGAGCCGCAAGTCACACGTCAACAATCTGACCATCACACCGTTGGAAGAGAGTGAACCACCACTACATGTGATTCCACACGGAGCTCTCTACAACGTAGCTTTGATCCCCACCATCCGTGAACAGATAGTAGCAGCTCAGAAACATGACAGGGGCATGTCACATTTGCGGAGACGTGTAGACAGTGGTGAGCTGAAATGTTTCTGGAAGGACGGAGACGGCGTCCTATGGTTCAAGGACCGGATCGTCGTACCCCGTAACCTGGAGCTACGGAAGAAAATTTTTTATGCGGCTCACTTATCAAAATTTTCTATTCACCCCGGCAGCAACAAAATGTATCAAGAACTCAGAAGCAAGTTTTGGTGGACACGGATGAAGCGGGAGATCGTGAAGTACGTGTCCGAGTGTGATACATGTCGAAGGGTGAAGGCGGATGATATGCGGAAACCGGGACTGCTACTACCACTGGGCGTTCCTTCCTGGAAGTAGGAGGGTGTGAGCATGGACTTCATCGTCGGTTTACCCACCACCTTTCAAAAACATGATTCTGTGTGGGTGATCGTCGACCGGCTCACTGGAGTTGCCCATTTCATCCCGGTCAACACCAACTACAACGCCAAGAAGTACGCTGAACTATACATCTCACGGATCCTATGCTTGTACGGCATACCCCGTACCATCATATCGGATCGGGGCACTTTATTTGTGTCCCGTTTTTGGAAGCAGCTACATGCTGCATTGGGGATGAAGCTGATCCGTAGTTCAGCATACCACCCGCAGACGGATGGGCAAACCGAGCGGGTAAATCAGATCTTAGAAGACATGCTACGAGCATGCGCTATCAACCACAGCAAGAATTGGGATGATCACTTGCCGTTAGCCGAGTTCTCGTACAACAATGGGTACCAAGCCAGCATCAAAATGGCGCCCTACGAGGCGCTATACGGGAGGAAATGCCGCACACCACTGAATTGGTGTGAGTCTGGCGAAAGGGTTACTTTTGGAATTGACCTTGTCAACAACGTGGAAGAAAAGGTTCGGCTGATTCAAGCGAACCTAAAAGCCGCCCAATCCCGGCAGAAACAGTATGCGGACCGGAGAAGACGCCCATTACAATTCGAAGTTGGGGATCACATATATCTACGTGTGTCTCCAATGAAGGGAGTAAACATATTTGGGGTGAGATGAAAGTTGGCACCCCGATATATCGGTCCATTCCAGATTACCGAAAGATGTGGATCAGTAGCATACCGGCTGAGATTACCAGAAGCACTTTCCGGTGTGCACGACGTCTTTCACGTTTCCCAGCTGAGGAAGTGTCTCAAGCCATCTACTACCGTTCAGCTGGAGGACATTGAAAAACTGCAACCAGATCTCACCTATCTGGAGGAACCGGTTCAGATCATTGATGAAAAGGCCCGAACCACACGCAACCGCACGTTGTGGTTCTACAAAGTTCTATGGAGTAATCACTCCGTGGATGAAGCGACATGGGAGAGTGAAGGATTTCTTCGCGCTAACTACCCCGACTTCTACAATTCCACTTGGGCTGATAATTTACCTTTGAGTTCTTGGTCACATGAAAGTAACCTGGTCCAATATTCAGCTCTTTTACTGGGGTAGTTCTCCCAGAATAATTCTTTAAGCAATTCTACTCAAAAGAATTAATTCTGAAGTAATGTACATTTTCATGCTCAATTAAGTGAACTAAAATTTCAAGTATGTCTCATAGAGCTTGCCTAAATTTTCCTATGATTTTTGGAGCTATGGATTGCTCAGACTCGATTTTTTAAGTGGGAAACATTTTCTGAAAATGTTTCTGGACTCTTTTGAACACAGTAGTTTGCATTTAGCAAATTCCTACTCAAATGATCCTTAAATGAGCTGAATATTTGCTAGTAGGTCAACACCATGCTAAAGAATATTCTGGCAAAATTTGGGGATTTTTGGATAAACCAAACTCCCTCAATAATTCTTTTCCAGAATATCTTCAAAGAATTTTCCAGAATATAATATTAACTTCCATACAAATCTGAGTTCATATTTGGATAGAACTTAGAGAGATGAATCCAACCCAAGTGGAATCACTCAAATTGGAGGTTTCTACCAGGACCTATGAATTTCCAAGGATTTAGCCAACTCTGGAATTGTTTTCCTACAGAAAATCCGGCTGGACCCACTGTTTTGAATCCCAGCCAATAGAAAGAAGCCACACCGGGGCCACGGGGTTTTGCGCGCCAGCACACGGGATCCCGGCCACACCCGATTCCGGATTTGAATTCTGAGCTGCTGACAGCCGGGGCCCACGCTTCGTCTTCTTCCTCTGGCTCCCTTTCGCGCGCCCGCCGTCCAGCTCGCCGGCCCGACGTCGGAGCTCACCGGCTTGCCGTTTCCGGCCACCGCCTGAGCTAAACCTCGCCACCAGGGGGTTATTGACGTCAAGGAACACGTTGGTGGGGGCGTTCTAGGGCTGCCGGCGACCGGAAAATAGCTCGCGACGTGTGGCGGCCTCGGTTGCCCTTCGGCGCTGTCGGCCGTGGGTTCTAGCCCACCAACCATTCCACCAATGAGCTCTACAGCATCAGTGGATGATCGCAAGGCTCGGCATGGCCCCCAAATGGCTCTGGAACAGCCGCAAGACGGTCGTCACCGTGTGCCCGATTTGGTCCGCCGGAGAAGTGCTCGGTAGACCTCAAAATATGTCGCTCCAAAGGGTTTTCATGCGACGGATGCTAAAGAGAATATGATCGCCGGCTAGTCCAGATCCTACGTGCAAAGTTTGACGAGCTAAGAACGAATATAGGTGGAGAATTTTGGATTCCCGTACCGGATGCTCGGGTTGAAGCCGCCGGAGCAAAACCTCAAAATTCGCCGTCGATAGCTCACAGCACGTCCTGAGCTTCGGGTGAGAGCAGCGCGGTGGTCGTGCGCTCCTGTTGCCGCCCTCGCTTGGCCGTGAAGACCGCTGTGGCAAGCTGCCCATGTGCGCCCGATCACTTCCTTGAACTTGGTCGCCGCGGCGGCGGTTGTTCTCGGGCACTGGAGGCCGTAGCTTTCTTGCTTTCGGTTCAGGGAGGTAGAGGCCGAGCTCGCAGCGATGTTCAGTAGCTCGGGGGAGGGATGGCACAGTTGTTTTGCCGTTCTTACGATCGACCGAGCAGCGGAGGGGAGGAACGGCTCGGTTCAGTGCGTGTGCTCGCGAGGAGAGGAAAACAAATGAGCTTTTGTTCGGTCTGAGGGCCTGTGATCATGTTGAGGACGCGGTCAGGACCAACCCGGGGGCGCCAGCGCAGGGAGGAAGGCAGCAGGAGCTGTCGCCGGCAAGCTGCTCGGTGGCGCTCGGGTTCTGTTCGGTGGAATCCCCCACCGAAGCTGAGACTTAGGGTGTAAGGCAACCCTCTTTAGCTTTATGACCTGTGGGTCCCACTCCACATTGTTTTCCCAAATATCTTCTCATGCTGATCCTCTTAATTCCCCAAAATTCTGAGTTTAAAAAGGGTGGCTAGAATTTGAATTCTCCAAATTCAGTTTGAATTGGTATGACAAATTTGAATTTGGCTAGAATTTGCAAATGCTTCTCTTAAACTCCTTTTTGAGCCCACCCTACAAATGCAAAGTTTGTGATAAAACTTTTCCCTATAATTCTAACTATATGGCTGCATGCTTATTCAAAGTTTTTGGTCACCACATGTGTGAACTTTGAATCTCAAATCTGATTTTTAAACTTACATGCAACGAGGCATTTAACACCTTATTGGTTCAACACTTTTAAATAAAAATGTGAGCCTCATTTTGGATGGTCATCCATGTATCACTTTGCATGAAGAAAAGTTTTAGCAAGTCCCATTTTTCATGTCTTTGCCACACATATGAACTCAAACCTTGGTTTTTATTCATACACATATTTGGGACTTTTACAGCCGCATTGGTAATAGCGTACTGAATAAGGATCGTATTATGACACAAACTTAGGATACGGTGAGGAAACAGTATTAGGCCCACATAAGGACTATAGTAGTATAGTTACTTAAAGTGGCAGCACTAACATACTTGTTATAATTCTTAATTTTGATTAAGTAACGACACACCTACGCTCAGGTAAACATGGTAAGGAACGCCGCCGAAAGCGGTTCAACTTCGGTTAGCTCCCCTGACGAGGAATGTGGTTCAGGGATAGGTCTCACAGCTTGGTGTGAGACGTCAATATGAAGCTCTTGGACTCTTCATGTTCCTGAGTTCATATAAAATGCTGATCCCTAGCGTGCATTAAGCAAGCAAGTGGATACCCCATCATGTGGTCAGTAACGCGCTAATGTGTTCGTCTGGAAATAGCCCGGGGGGATATACGCAGCGCTTGCCATCGGCGTGCCCTGCAGGGCACTAGGTGGTATCTGTTGGGTTGATAAAATTCCAAACCGTGACGACCCGTTCACGCTCTACTCGGGTTCCCCGTCGTGTAGTGTAAAAACACGACCATGTACCTTGAGACGTGACTTGACTCAAGGACGGCCCGTATGGAAATGATACGGGGCGTATGTTTTTAGTATGATATGGAACTGCCTGAAATGAGAAAAAACTGATGTGTGCATCATCATTGAGTGTTCTTCTGCAGGTACTAACCACGTACGTATCCCGTGTAGTACACGTGTGCGAGAGACCGTCTTAGTGCCACAATTGAGACGTTTATACCGGTATAATCCGGTTAGGATTTTCTTTGGTGAGGCTACGTAGTACCGACATTGTTCTTACAGTGCATCGACACCGTACTACACTTAATAATCCTCTTCCCTATGAAGAAATGATTCATGAGCTAACTTTCAACTAAAAATGGATGTTTGAAACAAATATTAATTACTAAACTCTTATTTTGAGCTAAGATTCAAATGAGAGAATGTCTAGGCTTCAAAGTTTTCAAAAACAGAGTGCCCTGTTTCTGGCAGGAATTCTTGCTGGATTTAACAGAGAATAACTCTGAGTAGGTTTAACCAATTAAGGTGTATGATACGGTTATGGAAAGATTTTCAAGTTCTCTAGAACTTCTTTGTAGAGCTCCAGAGAAAAATCACACGTTAAGTTGGTGAAAAGTCCAGTTGAAGGCAAACTGTTCAGAATCAGGACAGCAACAAAACCTCTCTGGACCATTCTGTTTTTAAGCCATAACTTTCTGTAGAAAAATACCTAAGGAGCCTATGATACACCGTTGGAAAGGTTATGAGATATGCAACATTTTTGTAGTTCAAAGTTGGTTCATATTCATAATGGATCTGTGTATGCAACTGTGATAAAATCAGCCACATACATAAGGAGATGCTGGCAAATTTTATCGAGAAATTCTGTCAACTTTGAGCAATCATAACTTTTGATCCAAAAGTGATATGGAGGCATTTGAATACTCGTTGGAAATATATTGAAGTTAACTTTAACTTTGATATTCAACTTGATTTATGAAAGTGCTTTTAACTGGATCAAAATCTTGTTTTTTTGAGGACCGATCAATCTGCTTTTAAATCCTTGCTGTCAGTACATCAGTTTGTGTTTAAATTGTTTTGCTTACATGTTAAGATTTCATTATCAGTGTTTCACTACTTTGTTCATGGAATAAATCAAGTCATAGTGTTGAGCTGATAATGAACTCTTGCAATTTCAGAATGGTGCGAACTCGTTCCATGGGTGAGGTGGGTGGTTCCAGTGGTGGTGGTGTTGATAACCCTCCACAGCGGGAGCAGCGAGACCCGCAACCGCAGCCACCACCAGGACCTTCACCTACGGTCATAATGGCGGATATTCTGGCTGCCATGACGGGTGCAAGATATGAGCGAACTGACTTGCTCCGCACCCTGGTGATGAATACATCCCGTCAAGGGGGATGTCAAGATGAAGACTTGCACCAACCTCAACTGAATTCCTATGTTGAGTTCTTGGCAACTGAACCACCGGTTTTCATTGAAGCTGAGGATTCTCTGGTGGCGGATAGATGGATCCGCACCATTGAATCTATGTTTGGGTTGCTCCAATGCACCGAACATCAGAAAGTCTTGTACGCGGCGCAACAACTTCACGGGTCCGCCAGTGCATGGTGGGCAATTCAACTCGCCTCCTTACCAGCTGGACATCATTTCACATGGATGGAACTCCGGATGGCATTTCTTTCTTATCATGTTCCTTCTGGAATAATTCAGCGGAAACTCAAGGAGTTTCTGGTCTTAAAACAAGGAGGGAGGGATGCATACGAGCATTCGCGAGTGTTCAACAAACTGGCACAGTATGCGCCCGAACATGTGCACACTGAGGCACGAGAGTGTGAATGGTTCTTTCACACCCTCAACCCAAAGTTAAAGGAAAGACCCGTTTTAGCTGATCGAAAGAACTTCAATGAATTGATGAGTGCTTCCATCATGGTTGAAGATGCCCAGCGAGAAGTTCAGGCTGAGAAAAGAAAGAACCATATACCACCAGAGAGTAGCAGTATTGCCCCTCATAAATACTGAGTGGTGGACACTACCTTGAACTGTCAGCTGATGCAGCCGGCTCGACGACTCCAACAATATTCGGATCTTTCATCTCAATATTCTGAATTCAGACAGCTGCAAGAATGGTATATGCAGCCACATTATTCTGTTCCTCAAGCGTTCTTGCCGCAGCAGAATACAACTAGTGTCTGTACTCAGAGCAACCTTGAACCGGCTGAGAAACCGTGCTTCACGTGTGGTTATTTGGGTCACATCAGCAGAAAATGTCCAGAAAGGATACGCCACAGCGGAAATACACCGGAGCAGGGTATAATTCAACCCCGTGCTCAGCTCCAAGGACAAGCACCAAAGTCCAGGTGCACTTATCATACAGCTCTAGAGGATGTGCCGGACGGGGCACCTGTGCTAGCGGGAATGTTCACCCTCAATGAACTCCCCGTATTGATTTTTTTCACTCTGGAGCCACACACAATTTCATCAGCAGGTTATATGTGTGCAAAGCTGAGCTCTCCACCACTACACCGAAAGATCACTACCTTATCCGCTCACCCGGTGTAAATATAGCTGCTAATGAGGTGGTGATTAAAGAAACCTTGTGCTTAGGTGGAAAACTATACCCCACAACCCTCATTGTGTTAGAGGGGAAGAAGATCGATGTGATCTTAGGAATGGCGTGGATGAACTACCATGGGGCTGTTCTGTACATCGGTCCACGGATTGTTAGCTTGGACTCTCCGATGTACGGTCTTCAGACGCTCATACTTGAAGCCGTGGATTCTGAAAATCCAGTTGTATACCACAGTGTGACCATGAAACTGGAGGATATTCCAGTGGTCCGTGAGTACCCAGATGTGTTTCCCGACGATCCTCCAGGGATGCTGCCTGAAAGGGACGTGGTATTCAAGATCGAATTAGTACCAGGAACCACACCGATATCTCGGAGGCCATATAAAATGTCTTCGAAGGAATTAGCTGAACTGAAAGAACAGCTAAAGGACTTAATGGACAAAGGGTTCATCCGGCCAAGCTCATCACCATGGGGCTGTTCAGCCCTCTTTGTGAAGAAAAAGGATGAATAAATTCGGTTATGTGTGGATTATCGGCCGCTGAATGCAGTGACGATAAAAAATAAATATCCACTGTCGCGGATCAATATATTATTTGATCAGTTGGTGGGTTCCAAAGTATTCTCTAAGATGGACTTACGGTCCGGTTATCATCAGATAAAAATCAGAGCGGAGGATATACCGAAGACGGCCTTCTCAACTAGATATGGGCTCTATGAGTATCTAGTCATGTCTTTCGGGCTAACAAATGCACCCGCACACTTCATGTATCTCATGAATTCTGTATTCATGCCAGAGTTGGATCAGTTCGTTGTGGTTTTCATTGGCGACATTCTCGTATACTCCAACTCGGAGGAGGAGCACACCAAACATCTCCATATTGTGCTCCAACGCTTACGAGAACATAAGCTGTATGCCAAGTTCAGCAAGTGTGAATTTTGGATCAGCAAAATACAATTCTTAGGCCACATTATTTCAGCGGAGGGTGTGGCCGTAGATCCAATCAAAATTGAGCAAGTCTTGAAGTGGGAGTCTCCAACATCTGTTCATCAAATCCGCAGTTTTCTGGTGCTAGCAGGTTACTATCAGAGATTTATTCCCAGCTTCTCAAAGGTGGCTAAACCAATGACAGAACTATTGAAGAAGAGCAGAAAGTATGTATGGACAGAAGCCTGTGAAGAGGCATTTCAAACTTTGAAGAAACATCTCACAACGGCACCGGTTCTAGCCTAACCAGATACAACAATGCCATTCGATGATTATTGTGATGCCTCAGGCATTGGACTTGGCTGCGTCTTAATGCAAGATAGACGCGTGATCGCGTATGGGTCTCATCAACTCCACAACCACGAGCAGCACTACCCCACTCATGACCAAGAACTCGCTGCGGTGGTGCTTGCGTTGAAAATGTGGAGGCACTACTTACTCAGACATTTAGTGCATCTCTACACTGACCATAAGAGGCTCAAATATATATTCACTCAGAAGGATATTAATATGAGGCAGCGAAGATGGTTGGAGTTAATCAAAGATTATGAGCTCGAGATCCATTACCATCCGGGCGAAGCTAATGTGGTGGCTGATGCACTCAGTCATAAGTCCCACGTAAATAACTTGTCAGTTATTCTGCATGAGGATGAAGAACCAAGCTTGCGGGTTATTCCGTATGGGGCATTGTATAATCTTGCTCTTGTGCCTACCATTAGAGAAGAGATTGTACAAGCCCAGAAGAGAGATAAAGGAATGCGGAAAATTTGGCCAAGAATCAATGAGGATAAAATGAAATGTTTCCGGGAAGATGATCAAGGTGTGTTATGGTTTAACAACCGTATCGTGGTACCCCGGAATCTGAAGCTAAGAAAGAAGATCTTGGATGAAGCTCATAGGTCCAAGTACTCGATACATCCAGGAAGCAATAAGATGTATCAAGACCTTAAAAAAATTTGGTGGACCCGGATGAAGCGAGAAATTTCCAAGTATGTATCCGAGTGTGATACATGCCGGCGAGTCAAAGCTGACCATATAAAGAAAGCGGGAATGCTGCAACCATTAAGCATTCCGGCATGGAAGTGGGAGGACATCAGCATGGACTTTATTGTCAGACTGTCTTTCACATTCAGAAAGCATGACTCCATTTGGGTGATTGTTGATCGCTTAACAAAATCAGCCCACTTCATCCCAGTGAATATGGGATTCCATACTAAGCAATATGCAGAGTTGTATCACTCCAGAATTGTGTGCTTACATGGAGTTCCCAAAACCATTATATCTGACCGAGGTTTAATATTTGTTGCTCGTTTCTGGGAGCAACTACATGAATCTCTGGGAACAAAGTTAATTAGAAGCTCAGCATACCATCCTCAGACCGAACGTCAAACGGAGAGGGTGAATCAGATTTTAGAAGATATGCTGAGAGCTTGTGCCATAGATCATGGAAAGAATTGGGATAACCATTTGCCATTAGCGGAGTTCTCCTACAACAATGGTTACCAATCCAGCATTAAAATGGCACCATACGGAGCACTATATGGCAGGAAGTGCCGTACGCCGCTCAATTGGTGTGAATCCGGCGAGAGGGTGATTTTTGGCATCGATCTTGTAAAGGATGCCGAAGAGCGGGTCCAGCTTATTCAAGCAAACCTGAAAGCTACTCAATCTCGTCAGAAGAGTTATGCGGACAAGCGACGCTGACCCTTGTATTTTGAAGTCGGAGATCACGTCTATCTCCGAGTATCCCCGATGAAGGGAATTCATCGATTCGGGGTCAAGGGAAAGCTAGCTCCTCCCTTTGTGGGTCCGTTCATTATTACAGAAAGGTGTGGACCGGTAGCCTACCGTTTGAAGCTGCCACCATCTTTATCGGGCATCCACGACATCTTCCATGTCTCACACTTGAGAAAGTGTTCGAAGAAGTTGACAGAGATTATTTCGGGAGACATGGAGATATTACAACCAGATCTCACATATGCCGAGCAGCCCATCAAGATTATCGACGAGAAGACTTGGATCACACGAAATCAGACTTTGAAGTTTTACAAAGTCCTGTGGAGTAATCATACACCAGAAGAAGCAACTTGGGAGAATGAAGATTACATCCACAAGAACTATCCAGAACTGTTGTCATAGACTTTGTAATTACTTTCCGCCTCATCTTTCTTTTGTAATATCGGGACGATATTCCCTTTTAAGGAGGGAGGAATGTAAAGGTCCCAAAAATATGAACACAAAGAAACTTGAGTTTGCACAAATGTTGGTGTCATGTGTATGAAAAAGGGGGCTGGTTTAAACTTTTTCTATATATGATAAAACATGAGAGATTCTTCTAAACAAACTTAAGGTTACTTGCATGTTTGGACCCTAGGTGGATTAAACCCACAGAATTGAAGTACTCAGGTGCAATGGAAAGGTTTAAAAATCAGAATTTGAACTAAATATTCAACTCAAATTTCAAATGAGGAAGGACACAATGGTAATTCAAACTGTTGTGTTTAAATTCTTGTTTGCAGCAGCTAACACAAGAATCAGATTGCAGATTTGGATTCCTTAGGTCAAAATTAGTGGGTAGGCAAAGTTTCATCAATTTTTGAAAATATTTGCTATCCATTTTTCCCAGAAGGACTTAAATGTGCGAAGAATTCAAATACACATTTGAATTTGGATGAAATTTGCCCAACTCTCCAAATGCAGCTCAATTTGCAACTTTCAAACAATTGAATTGATTATTTGCCAAACTGTGGAGATCTTTTGGTACGAAAGTTGAGTGGACCCCACATGTCATAGGGATAATTGTAACTTGCACACAAAGCAAACAAAGTCCTCTCAACTCTCTGTTTTCAACACAACGAGGAGCTTCTCCCGGGAGCCACCGAGGGCGCTGCCTCCACCTCCTCCTTGCTTGTTTCTCACGCTGGCAACCCTGGGGCGGTTCCCTCCCTCTTCAACATGATCTTCTCCCCCACAGTGTAGCCAACCGTCCCTTGCCTCCTTCTCCTCGCGAGAAACGCACCGAACAGAGCACTCACCACCGCACTCTAGGAAGCAACCGGGAAACCGAGGAAAATGTGCGTGCGCCTACACCCCGAGCTGCTAAACGGCACCGCGAGCCTAGTTTCCTCCTTCTCGACGCACAAACAAGCAAAGTACCGTCGTTTCAGAGCTCTAGACCACTCCTCCGCGGTGACCTAAAGAAACCCGGCGATCGGCTACACGTGGACAGGCCACCACGGTGGTTTTCAAGGCCGAAAAAGCACGGCAACAGGAGCGCACGGCCACCGTGCTCCTCTCACCTAAAGCTCAAGCCAAACCATGAAGTGTCGACGGCTAATTTGGAGATTTTGTCCCAGCGGCTTCAAACCGAGCGTCCGGTACTTGCCGCAAAAATTCTCACTCCCTAATCCTCCGTAGCTTATCAAATCTTGCACACACAAGCTGGACCAGCCGGCGATCATTTGCTTTTTAGCAACCGACGCATGAAACCCACTGTGCACGGTGCTTTTCCCACTTTTCCAACGGTGGCTATGGCGGGGAGAATCGGGCTCACGGTGAAAGCTATGTTAGAGCCATCTCCAGGCCATTTCACCACCAGGACGATCCTCCCTAACATCCACCGGTGCTGTAGCGCCATTTCACCGAGCTTTTGGCGGGTTAGGATAGGTGGCCGATGCTACCGAAGGTAAGCCGAGCCGTCGCACCGTCGCCGGCTGAGTTTGAGCCACCCCCAGTCGGGGAAAGTTGTTCCATCGTGTTCAGTGTGGGGAATTAGCCCCTACCGGCGAGGGAGAGCTCGGGAGCTGTCTGGACGTCGGGTTTCAGTGCATCTCCGGCGAGCCCGGTGGCACGCGGGCACGGGCGGCCGGAGGTTCAAGAAGACCCGGCGGGTCCCGCATGTCAGCGACAGAGATTTAGATTTCTGATCTGCTGCGGCTCTGGGATCTATTGTGCCTGTGCGGGAAGAGATCAGTGGCCCCGTGTGGCTTATACCAGCGAGTGACACGTGGTCCCCCTGGACCCACGCACAGGATTTAAACTTTTCCGGTTTATTTGAATCCCCAATTTCAATTCAAACTTTAGAACATCATAACTTTTGCTAGGAAGCTCCAAATTTAATGATTCAAATTGGGTTGGATTCAGGTTTAAAAACTCTATCCAAATATGCAATTCAATTTGTAGGAAAATCATTATTTAATTCTAGAAAATTCATTAAAGCTTTTCAGCAAATGAATTTTAGAAGTAGTTTGGTTCATCCAAAAATCCTCAAATTTTGCCATAATATTTTTAGGATATTAGTGGACTCCTGTAAAAGTTTAAGCTCATTTGGATTTGGTTCTCGTAGTAGAATTCTTATTTCAAGTTTCTGTGTTCAAATGGATACAGAACCAATTTCAGGGAATTTCTAAAACATGGAAATTCAGTTCTGGGCAAATTCTAATCCCACAAATCCTAGAAAAATTCATGCATGCTCCATGAGCTATGTTTGAAATTATAGTTCACTTGAATTCGCATGAAAGTGTAAATTTATTCAGAATTAATTCCTTTTTGCCTAAATTCTTAGGGAATTGTTCTGAGTGATCTACTCATGGAAAATCTCTAAATTTTGGTCCAGATTACTTTCTTGTGACAAGGAACTCACAAGAAAGTTTCCAGCTCCATTGGAGCTCTGGATCACCACTATGCTGTTCAACCTATTTAGATGAGTATCACACAAGTGATGAAAAACACATCTCACTTGATCATAGTGCTTAACCCAAATCACTAGCACCAGTGTCATTTTAAATTCTTAAACAGAGTTCCAGTTTTTAAACTTGTTAGCAAAATATTTACAATTAAATCCATATGCATATTCATTACGTGTAGTATCTACGTGGAGAATTTGAAGTCATCGGAGTGAAGATCAAGGAAGGAGGAAAGCAATTGATCAAGCCAAGTGGTCTTCACTAACTGAACCTCATATATACAAATCCCCTGCAAAAAAAGGCAAGCCCCGTTTTGCATCAAAACTTACAAGTTGTTCTTTGTATTCACTTTGTATTGTCTAGCATTTTGTTTATTGCATTAAGTCTAGATGGTATGAAACTCCAAATGCATGACCCAGAAAACCCTGGAGTATAATGTAGAGTAGGTTAACAATTGACTATAACTGCTGATCTCAAGTTAATAGAAGTGGATTAAAAGAGGCATAACTCGAGTAGGCAGTTTCATACTCGTGAATCGGGATTTAGGGTGATCAATCGGAAGAGTTGGGAATTGATCCTCATAGTTGGGAATGGAGACCGGGCAGTGGATGGAAGGCTCAAGGACGTGGTCCTGTGAATCTAGTCTATGTCTGAGTCGATTAAGGCCCGTTCTCGTGTGCAGCCCTGCTGGACAAGTTTAAGATGTGTACCGGATGCATACTGGCTATATGGGACCCAGGAAACCGATGTAACATGTTAACCTCGGTGTCGAGGCATACCTCACCGTCTGATGCAGATTCTGAAAGGATAGAGAAGTCAGCTCTACTAGGGTTTGCCGTAGTGAGACTTAATCCCAGTCGGTGGGACCGGTTCGACATTTGGGTGTCGTGTGAAAGGTTGCCACGTACAACGTCAGTGATAGTTGCTGTGTGCAACGTCGAGTACGGGCGTACGTGTCGTGTCAGCCGGGTGTTTTTGATTGCAATCACCGTCACTCGCGGTAGTGAGCATACTTGTACACTGAGTCGTGACGTAGTAATAAACTGGAAAAAAATTAATATGCTTCGTGAGTAATCCTCATAATGGAGATGAGGAATGATCAACACTTTCACTAAATTTATTTTTTTCACCTTGGGCTAGTAGCGTCGAGGCAAAGCGTTTCTTATTTGATTGTGGACTCTCGACATTGATGGCGCAAGGTCTGTATGAGTCTAGGGTTGCTCACTAAAGTTACTTTCACCTCGGGCATGTGACATCGAGGTAAAGCGTTTCTTGTTTGATTGTGGAGTCTCGATGTAATTTGCGCGAGGGCTATAAAAGTTGCTTAAAAACTTGATGTAAGGACTCTCCTTTAGCTCATGTTCATCTTTTGTGCAAACTTCTAAATTCAGTCCTCTATTTTCAGCATGTAGAGTTTCATGACTAGGGTGACGGTTAAGTCTTGCTGAGACTTGTGCTCACAGATACTGCATGAGTTTTTTGGCAGGTAATAACACTATGCTGATAAGTACGGTTGTCCGATGAGACTCAGAACTCTCCGAGTGGTTAACTCTTGGCAACCCCTGCCGCTGCTATTGTGAGCGTGTTGCTAGCGAGAAGGGTACACGGGCTGGACCTCTTCTGTCTTGCTTAGCATAGATATGTGACGTGAGTTGTATTTGTCTTCCGCTGTAGATTATTTGGAAAAGTATTTGTAAAAATTTACACTTTGTAACCTTCTGCTTGATTTATGTAATATGATGCTTTATTATGTGTGCTGTTGGGTGCCACATCGCACGGCACCACCCAACGCGATTCCCGGGTGAGTGGCACGGCCCCATGATCGGGTCCGCGCACCACACAAGTAAGATCACACAAGTGCTGAATTGGAAGTCCCCGAGAACTGTTCACGAGGTACGGAGTTTCCTCGGACTCGCAGGATATTATCGGAGGTTCATTCCGAACTTCTTAAAGATTGCCAAGCCTATGACAGAGCTGCTGAAAAAGGCTACCAAATATGTTTGGAGTCCGACATGTGAAGCAGCGTTCAAGGCATTAGTGAAGCACCTAACATCAGCACCGGTTTTGGCGCAGCCAGACACAACAAAACTGTTCGATGTGTACTGCGATGCATCCGGCATTGGGCTCGGATGTGTGCTGATGCAAGACCGAAGGGTGGTCGCTTATGTATCACAGCAGCTTAGAGACCATGAGCAGAATTATCCAACTCATGACTTGGAGATCGCGGCCGTGATGCTCGCACATAACATGTAGAGGCACTACCTACTCGGTAATCTCGGGCATTTATATACCGACCACAAAAGCCTCAAGTACATATTCACTCAGAAAGAGCTGAACATGATGCAGCGAAGATGGTTGTAGTTGATAAAGGATTACGAAATAGAGATCCATTATCACCCTGGCAAGGCAAACGCAGTGGCGGATGCACTGAGTCGCAAGTCACACGTCAACAATCTGACCATCACCCTGTTGGAAGAGAGCGAGCCCTCACTGCATGTGATTCCACACGGAGCTCTCTACAACTTAGCTTTAATCCCCACCATCCTTGAAGAGATAGCGGCAGCTCAGAAACATGACAAAGGCAAGTCACATTTGCGGAGACGTGTAGACAGTGGGGAGCTGAAATGTTTCCGGAAAGACGGAGACGGCATCCTATGGTTCAAGGACCAGATCGTCCTACCCCGTAACCCGGAGTTACGAAAGAAAATCTTTGATGAGGCTCACTTGTCAAAGTTTTCTATTCACCCCGGCAGAAACAAAATGTATCAAGAACTCCGAAGCAAGTTTTGGTGGACACGGATGAAGCGGGAGATCACAAAGTACGTGTACGAATGTGATACATGCCGAAGGGTGAAGGTAGACCATATGAGGAAACCGGGACTGCTACAACCACTGGGCGTTCCTGCCTGGAAGTGGGAAGACGTGAGCATGGACTTTATCGGCGGTTTACCCACCACTCTTCAGAAACATGATTCTGTGTGGGTGATCGTCGACCGGCTCACAAAAGTTCCCCGTTTTATCCCGGTCAACACAAACTACAACGCCAAGAAGTATGCTGAATTGTACATCTCACGGATCCTATGCTTGTACGGCGTACCCCGTACCATCATATCAGATCGGGGCACTTTATTTGTGTCCCATTTTTGGGAGAAGCTACACGCTGGGTTGGGGACGAAGCTGATCCGTAGTTCAGCGTACCACCCACAGACGGACGGACAAACTGAGAGGGTAAATCAGATTCTAGAAGATATGCTACGAGCTTGCGCTATCAACCACAGTAAGAATTGGGATGATCACTTACCGTTGGCCGAGTTCTAGTACAACAATGGGTACCAAGCCAGCATCAAAATGACGCTTTACGAGGCGCTATATGGGAGAAAATTCACACACCACTAAATTGGTGTGAGTCTGGGGAAAGGGTCACCTTCGGGGTTGATGTTGTCAACAACGCAGAGGAAAAAGTTTGGCTGATTCAAGCGAACTTAAAAGCCGCCCAATCCCGACAAAAACAGTATGCAGACCGGAGAAGACGCCCATTACAATTCGAAGTCGGGGATCACATTATCTACGTGTGTCTCCAATGAAGGGCGTGAACAGATTTGGGGTGAGAGGAAAGTTGGCACCCCGATTCATCGGTCCATTTCAGATTACAAAAAGATTTGGATCAGTAGCATACCGGCTGAAATTACCAGAACCAATTTCCGGTGTGCATGACGTCTTTCAAATTTCCCAGCTGAGTAAGTGTCTTATGCTATCAACTACCATTCAGCTGGAGGATATAGAAGAACTGAAACCGGAAATCACGTATTGGGAGGGGCCGGTTCAGATCCTTGATGAAAAGGCCCAGACCACACGCAACCGTACGTTGTGGTTCTACAAAGTTCTATGGAGTAATCACTCCGTAGATGAAGCGACATGGGAGAGCGAAGGATTTCTTCGCACTAACTACGCCGACTTTTCACGTCGCATATACGATAATCTTCCACCGTCCTCTCTACCATTTTCACCTTATAATCTCGGGACGAGATTCTTTTAAGTTGGGAGGAATGTAAGGGCCTAAGTTTTTGCACACATCCAAAGTGTTCATCACACCACACACACCTCATTTGAGGAAACTTTATGAACACATTTGAAGAGCAAGTAAACACCATCAACATGGTCATTAGGGAATAAACTCAAAAAATGCAAAAGTGGCATTTCCCACATGCATCATATAGGGGCGGGGCATATAAAAAACTCCTACACCTTGCTAGGGGTGCTCATGCCAAATTTCACCCAAATCCGAAACCTTTTGGAGGTCTTTTTGGGTATAACTAGAAAGAGGGTCATTTGAACTCAAATTCAAATTCAAACTACTTCCATGGCATAAGTTCAAAAGTGGGAGGCATATTCTTACTCAGCACATTTTTGTGAGCTCACACACCAATTTTCACTCCATTTGGAGTTGATCTTGACATGAGCTAAGTTTAGTAAATTCAAACTCAATTTGAATTTCAAACTGCATATGTGCTGAAATTATATTCAAACACTCCCCAATTTGAATTCTATCCAATTCAAATGGCCAGAGGGTAGATAATTCAATCGACCAAGGTTATTTGTGTCTCTACTCTTTAGAGCAGTGGGGAAAATTCAATTTCAGAGGTTAATACCGGAGTGGGACACACATGTTAGCCTCACTAGTGTTTAACCGACTCAAATCACCGCAGATCGGTTCTTGCGCGCGCCCACAAGATCGCCACGGCGCTGCCCGACCGCTGCCACCTCCTGGTCGCCGATCAGCGCCACGAACCGACGTCCTCAGCTATTTAGCTGCGAGCTGTCGCCGGCAGTAGCTCATTTTCCCGCTGCCTCAATGTTTCCAGCGCTGAGAAACACGAGCAGGTCGCCGCACAGCCCCATCTCATCACCTCGCCGTTGAACGACCAATACAGTCCCTTCCGCCGCAAGCTGAGGCCACAAACGGCACCACCAGACTTTGCTCGACGTGCTACAGCCCTCAGCTTCTCGTGAGCAACATCGGTTGAGCTTGTCCGAGCCAATCTTCCATCGCTCTGTCAAACGGAAAGTTCCTCCAACTCGACGCCGTCGCCCGAGCAGCCCTAAGCTTCTCCAGCGTGACAAACGTGTCTCTGAGGTTAGCATCGAAGTCTAGTAGTTCTCCCCGAACTCCCTAGGTCCCTTTTAGCGCCAGTTAGCCGGAATTTCAAATTTTCCCGATGATCACCGTATAGAACACCGAGAACCAAAACTCAAAATTTGTCTCGATCACTTGATCACTGGTAATCCTGGCCGAGCTGAACCTAGGGTAGCACCTCATGGTCACCTCAGCCGAATCCTAGCAGTGATGATCAACCCAGTGAGCAGAGCACCTGAGTTTGGCCACAGCCGGTGAAAACGGCTCGGGTCGCCGGTGAAGTCTACTTTCCCGGCGATCTCCGGCCAAGAGGAGGGCAGGGTTAGCTTCCCCGTGCCCCAGTGGTGCTTTGCGACCCATTGGCTGCTCGTGTTCACCGCCGAGACGAGCTAGCACCGTCGGACCCGAGCTCATCTTCCGCCTCCACCATCGCCGACTAGGTTTCCGGCGATGTCGAGGTCCGAGAAGTTGCCCGGCGTGTGCGCCGCGCTCCAAGGATCACATAGGAAGAAACTGTGTCAAAAATTAGGCACTAGCAGCCGAGAACGAACCGCGCCACTGTCGCTGTGCTTCACGTGCTGGCGGGAGGTAGATGACGACACTGTGCATGGGACCCACGTGCAGTGTTTTAAACATTTCCCAATTTTAAATTTTAGTTCAAACTTCAAACCCACATAACGTTTGCTAGGAAACTCCAAATCAAGTGAACCAAATTTCGTTGTATTCAGCTCTCTGAGTACATTCCAGAAATTCAGTTTCACTCTATGAAAATCTTTATTTCTCCAGAATTAATTCTTCAAAATTTAAATTGTTTAGAATTTTAACTGGAGAATCCCTTGGAGGAAAATTCTGAAATTTTGCTGAGATGTTCTCCAAAATGTCTCTGAGCTACCATAAAAATTTCAGATCCATTTGAGCTCATTTGATTCACCTAATGGTGTGATTAATAAAACTGTTCCAGAGAAAATAGAAAATGTCCAGAAACATTTTCAGAATTTCTCTGAAATTGTTTAGCTCATATCTTTAGTTAGTAACCTTGAAATTAAGTGAAACCAACTCCATTAGAACTCTCTGAAAATCTAGTTTTCAGAAAGTCATGGCTTGCTCCATGAAAACCCCTAGAACAGCCTAGGAGCTCCAATTAAGGCCAAGTACATAATTATTTGTGAAGGGCTGCAAATGAAACTGGACCAAGTCTCTGTTTAGGTTGTATCCAAACCACAGTAAAATTTCAGAGTCATTGGGTCTGTATAGTAAGACTTATAGTCCTCACAAAGTTTAACTTCAATTCAAATGCATCCAAATTGACACATGTTTATATTTATCATATGTAGTCGCAAAGGTGTAGGAGGAACCCGAAGTCTCAGACTTTGTCACTCCAGAGGAACAGCTAGCCTACAACAAAGAGCAGCAAGGCACACTCCAGTTTGCATTAACCCTTTTACAATTTTTTACTGTTTTGAGAACATACTTTGAGCACTCACATAATTCTTGCATTAGAGTCTTGTTTGAAATCCAAATGCATATCCAAAAAAACCCTGGGTTGGGATTAGGTTTGAAAACCTCGTTAGCCACTGCAAATGCTAAGATAGTGTAGGATTCGGTACAAGTCGAGTAGTTAGAACTACTCGCAAGGATAGGCTAGAGGCGCATCGCTGGGGTAAAGATAGCAAATGAAACACATGGCAAGAAAAATGAGACCGAGTGGAGAGTAAGGGCAGCAGGACTTTGGGGCCTGGGTGCTATAGCTCCGCTTGTGTCGATTGAGGACCGAGCCGTGTGCGGGCCTGTTGAACAAGCTAGAACAGTACCGAAGACCTACCGGCTATATGGGAACCAGGAAACCGATGTAACTCGGGTAGCTGGGTGTTGAGGCATAGCTGGTCGTTCAGAGGGTAGGTTGAGAGCTCGAGGTGTAAATCGGCTGGTGGCACTGTGGATGCGCGCACAGAGACCTCTTGCTCGGGACGATTGGACCGGTTCAACATTTGGCTGACGGGTGAAAGGTGGTTGCTTACGACGTCTGTGATGGTTGCTGTAGGCAACATCGAGTACGGGCGTACGTGACGGGTTATTCGGGTAACCCTGCAGGTGTAAATCGATTATAATCGCCATCCCTCGCGGTCATTGAGTACCACTTGTTCACTGTACCGTGACATAGAAAGAACAGGCTAGATACATGTTAAAAGTTTGCTAATTTGAAAGATATACTTTGCTTCTTAATGTCTTGTTGTAGTTTAGAGCTAAGTAAAGTTCTTTTCAACTTTGGGAAAAGTACATGAGAGAAATGCGTTTCTTGTTTGATTGCCGCTCTCTCATGTGCCTTAGCATAAGGTTCTCCACAACCTGCTGCTTAAACTTGAAAGTAAGGTTCCATTAATTAGGCGAGTCCTTTGCAACATATTTTACCTAATGTACCCTAAAACCATTCATGTAGAAGTTTCATGTATAGGATAGACGGGTCAGTCTTGTTGAGCCATCGTGCTCACTGCATGTGTTTGAAGCTTTTGCAGGGGTCTATGAGGAAGGGACTCCCGAGGAGGAGACGGAACCGCAGGAGGGGAACCCCGTTGAACGGGAGTCGTGCACGCCGCCATGTTAGTGTGTGTGCGTGCTAGCGAGGACACGTTCACAGGCTGAACGTGAACTCGATGCATAGTCTACGCCCGTGAGTGTAGACTGGACTTATTTTGTTCTAAAAATATCCATAAACTGGTTTATATAATAAAACTTTGCTTCCGCTTTGTATCTTTGATGTGCGTTATCCGGTGCTGTGCAACGCAGCACCCCTCAGCGTGATCTAGGCTTGACAAGGCCATTGGGGCCGCGTCAGCGGTCCCGGTGACCATGTTACCATGGTGGCCGCTAAGGATCGTAAGCGTCATCGGAGAATCGTGCAACCTGGCGCTCAAGATCCTAGTGCTCAAGTAGGTCCCGATGCATGGATCACGGAGATCCTGGACTACTTGAAAGACAACATCCTTCCCGGTGAACGTGAATCCGCTAAATGGATCGCTCGGTTGGCTAAGAGATATGTGCTGGTAGAAGGCGATCTCTACCGGAGTGGCGCTAATGGCGTCCTATTGCGGTGCATAACCTGGGAGGAGGGCTGCGACTTGCTCGCAGAGATCTATGGAGGCGAGTGTGGGAACCGTGCATCTTCCCGCACGCCAGTCAGTAAAGCCTTCCGGCATGGCTTTTACTGGCCGACAACTCTCCAAGATTCCGTCGACCTGGTGAGGAGATGTAAGTCGTGCTAGTTTCATGCCAAGCATATCCACACATCGGCACTGACACTGCAGATGATCCCGCCCTCATGGGCCATTGCTGTGTGGGGGCTGGACATCCTGGGACCATTCCCCAGATCTGTCGGAGGGTGCCGGTACCTCTACATTGCTGTAGACAAGTTCACCAAGTGGCCGGAGGCCGCCCCTATATTAACAATCAACAAGTAGTCAACAGTAAAGTTCATCAAGTCGATCATTTGCCGGTTCGGGGTCCCGAACAGAATCATCACCGATAACGGGACCAGTTCACCAGTGCAGTGTTCCAAGACTACTGCAAAGACCTCGGCATCCAAGTTTGCTATGCTTCCGTTGCCCACCCAGAGAGCAGCGGTCAAGTCGTTAGAGCAAACGCCGAGATACTCAGGGGACTCAAGACGTGCACCTATGACAGCTTGAAAAAGCACGGTGCCAATTGGGTTGAAGAGCTTCCGTGTGCACTGTGGGCTAGCCGGATGTCCCTCAGTCGCGCGACAGGGGAAACACCCTTCTTCCAGGTTTATGGGGATGAGGCCGTCCTCCCCCCGGGAGTCACCATCGGCTCATCCCGTGTCCAAGCGTACGACGAAGCCACACAGGACCATCTCCGACGTGAAGATATCGACCTTTTCAATGAGCGAAGGTGACAAGCAGCTGTTCAAAATGCGCGATACCGTCAAGCGCTTCAGAGTAATCAGCAGCGATTCGTGCGGAGTCGACAGCTCGAGGTGGGTGATGTGACACCCGGTTCTGAGAATGAACCAAGTGAATGCACATGTGTGCCCAGGATGTTCATCACAAATACACATGACTTCACAAATTCAATTTCAGAATATAACCACGTAGAAATAGTGTTTAAGTACTTTATTACAATAACTCAATGTCTCACTCAATCTAAATTATTCTGCAGTGGAAGACTCTAAATGACACCGGAAATAACTAAAGACGATGGACTCCAACTTCGACTCCACATGCATGTTGATGGTAGTGCGCATGCCTAGTACTCCACCTGTTCCTCAAAGTATTCTTCTCCTGTAGCTAATTTATATGTGAAAATGCAAGGGTGAGTACATGTCGGTGTAAAATCCCACACTTGTTTTGCCATGTAAACTGAACTTGTGAGACTCAGCTCATGATCATGAGTGAGCTAGTTGTTCTATAAAGCAAAAAGAGTGTATACTCAAAATTTAAATTTGGTCATCTTAAAAGAGGATTCAAAACTATTGGTTTAAATTTTAGGTTAGTGGTATCTAAATTTGAAATCTGATCTCATCATTGAAATCCTTAGCTTGTGTGCTGTCTTAGATCTCGGCGTGATCCTCTCCCTCACAGACTGAGCGACTGCTTCATTGCTTCCTCCTCGCGAGCAAACACAGAGAACAGAGTGCCGCCACTTCGGTCGATCGACGGGAACCGACCAAACCCCACGCACACATCCCCTCCGAGCTGCAAAACGGTGCTGGGGGACCCTCTTCTACCTCCTCGGTGCAGAAACTGAATGAGCTTCGGCCTCTCCCACCGAGCGCATGTTGTCGTCGCGGCAACCTAACACAACCGGCGATCGGGATCACGTGGACAGCCCAAACCAGAGGGTTTCACAGCCGAGCAAGCATCCAAAGGGACGCGCCAGACCCCAGTGCTGCTTCTCCCCAACTGGATGATCAAACCGTGGACGATCGAGTGCTAATTCAAGGTTTTTGCTCCGGCAGGTGCAAACCGAGTAACCGGTACGAAATCTCCAAATTCTCACTCACTATTCGTTGTTAGATCATCAACTCTTGTGAACAGGATCTAGGCTAGCTGGCGATCGTTTGCTCTTTGCAACCCTAGCTTTAAACGGCACGTAGACCATCCAATTTTTGAGTTTTCCGAGCGCTTCCATGGCGGCACGGGTGGGGCGCACGGTGACAAACT
This sequence comes from Neostapfia colusana, assembly GCA_030760725.1. NCBI lineage: Eukaryota > Viridiplantae > Streptophyta > Magnoliopsida > Poales > Poaceae > Neostapfia > Neostapfia colusana. The sequence goes on along the minus strand of JASWHV010000006.1, from coordinate 50,172,484 downwards.
AGTTGGAGCCGTTTCCGAGCTTATTTGCTTACGTGACAACCTTCACGAGCATCCACTGGTGCTGTAGAGAATTTTGGCCGAGCTTTTGGCGGGATACAACGCTCGGACAACGGCGCCAAACCTCTCCCGAGGCCGCCACACGTCGCCAGCCTATTTCCCGCCGCCGGTAGCTCGGGCTCGCCTGACAGATGGATTCCTCACCCTCCCAAACTCACTGGCGGCAAGAATTAGACCGAGAGGTGACCGGGAACTGCACTCCGGCGAGCCCCTGCCTCGGTCCAGCGAGGGGGCGGCTCGCGTGAGAGAGAAGGGGGGGGGGGAGGAGGAAGAAGGGTGCCAGTGCCACGTGACAGCGGCAGAAACTTTAAACTGGATCGGTTGTGGCTCGGGATCGAGTGTGGCTGCGTGCTGATGACCGTGTAACCCTGTGTGTCCGCGAATTCTGTTGGCTGCAGTTTAAAACCGTGGGCCCAGTTAAATTTCAGTAGCAAATAAATTCCATAATTATCCACAACTTTGGAAAGTCATATCTTTGTGTAGGAAACTTCAAATTGAATGATTCAAAATGGGTTGTATTCAGTTTGCAAAGATATATACAAATATGAACCCCAATTTTTATGAAAGTCAATAATAATTTCTGAAAAATTCTTTGAAATTTTTCTGAAAAAGAATTATTGAGGGAGTTTATTTCATCCAAAACTCCTCAAAATCTGCCAGAATATTCTTTAGGATATTATTGACCTTCTAGCAAATTTTCAGCTCATTTGAAGGTCAATTGAGTAGTAATTTACTGAGTGAAATCTGCTGCACTCTAAATGGTCCAGAAACTTTTTCAGAAATTGTTTCCAATTTGTAAAATCCATTCTAGGCAATTCATAGCTCCAAAAATCGTAGAAAAATTAAGGCATGCTCTATGAACCATACTGACAGTGCCCACCGTCCCGGTTCATGGGGACGGGGCACCTCGCCCGGGAATCGCATTGGGTGGTGCCGTGTTATGCGGCACCCAACAGCACACATATAAGGAAAAACCGTATTACATAAATCAAAGCGGAAGCTTACAATTATTCTTTGTAAATAATTTACATAAATTTGCTACAGCGGAAGTCTATTAACAGCTCACATCGAGTATCTAAGAAGCACTCGAGAAGAGGTCCAGCCCGCAGACTCCTCTCGCTAGCAACACGAAGACATGGCAGCGGCTAGGTTCTCCACGTGTTACCCGACTCAGACGTTTCCGAATCTCACTGGACAACCTTCTTTATGAGCATCGTCTTAACCTGCAAAACCACTCATATAGCAAGAGTGAGCACAAAGGCTCAGCAAGACTTATTCGTCTCTCCTAAGACATGCAACTCTACATGAAACTAACTTAAGACCTAACATATAAGTTGCAAAAGACTCGCCTACAAGTTCATCCTTAACTTTCAGATTTTAGCAATACTGGTAGTGACCTTGCGCCTAGCAACATTGGAACTCCACAATCAAACAAGAAACGCTTCATTCCAATGTTACTTGTCCGAAGGTGAAAATAACTTTAGTTTGCTCTATCTCTACTTCAAACAGGGTTTTCATGCAAATTATAATAATCATAGCAGCAATTAAAACGTTGCATACTGTTTCCACACAAGTTGATTACTACGTCACAACCTGGGAGCAAGCGGTACTCAATAACTGCGAGGGACGGTGATTCGAATCAAACACTGCCCGGATAGCTCGACACATACGCCCTCTTATGAAGACCCAAATCTGGCGTCCTTCATTACGTCGTATGTGGCAACCTTTCGCAGGACACTTGACTGTAGAACCGGTCGCGCCGTCTCGGGCTCATAGGTCTAACGAGACGATGTGGTATGCCTCTACAATCCAGTTAACCTGGTACATCGGTTTCCTGGGTCCCATATAGCAGTAAGCCTCCGGTACACAACTCAATACTTGCTCCTGGATGCGGCACACGCATCGGTCCTTAACCGACACAGGCAGAGCTACTAAACCAAGACCTCATCTTGTCGCTGCCTAACGCTCCTGCCCGGTCTCATCTTTAGAAATGTAAACTTTAGTTTGCCTCTCTCTCCAACCACACTTATGTGATCCTGAACTACTCGTCTTCTACCCGATGTCCTAGCTTATTTAGCACGGCCTTATTCTACAGCGATGACACCATTATACCATTGACCTCAGGGTTCATTTTTGGTCATGCAAGTGGAGTATAAACATCCTTGACCTAAAGCACATACAAACTTTGACCCATAGTAGTGAACAAAGGAAGAACTTTATAAAACAACTTAAATGCAAACCGGAGCTTGCCTTAGTTTTGCAGGTGGCTAAAGTCAGATAATATGAAGTTAGTTGCTGATGACTTGAAGCTTAATCCCTACCCTTCTTGCTCCTTGATTCAAGCTTAACTCCTCCTTCACTTTTCCACGTTTAATCACTACACGTTATGAATAAGCATACATGTTTAATTATAAAACTTTTGCTAACAAGTTCTAAAGATAAGTTTAAAACTGGAACCCTGTTTAAGAATTTAAAATGACACTGGTGCTAGTGGTTTGGGTTTGGGTTAAAGTACTATGCTCAAGTGATAAGTATTTTTCATCACTTGTGTGTGTTGATCATCAATAGGTTAAACAGAACAGTATTGATCCAGGACTACAATGGAGCTGAAAATTTTCTTGTGAGTTCCTTGTCAGAATAAAGTCATCTGGACCAAAATTCAGAATATTTCAATGAGTAGATCACTCAGAACAATTCCCTAAGCATTTAGGCAAAAAGGAATTAATTGTGAATAAATTTGCACTTTCATGCAAATTCAAGTGAACCACAGTTTTATACATAGCTCAGGGAGCATGCATGAAGTTTCCTAGGATTTATGGAGCTAATAATTTCCTAGAACTGAATTTCCAAGTTTTGGAAATTCTCTGAAATTGTTTCTGTATTCATTTGAACACATAAATTTGATTTCCGAATTATCCTAAATAAATCAACTCCAATTGAGCTGAAACTTTTACAGGAGTCCACTAATATCCTAAAGAATATTCTGGCAAAATTTGAGGATTTTTGGGTGAACCAAACTTCCTCTAAAATTCTTTTGCTGAAAAGTTTTAAAGAATTTTCTATTGGTTTTCATGCAAATTGGGTTACATATTTGGATAGAGTTTTTGATCGTGAATCCAACCCAATTTTAATCACCAACTTTGGAGCTTCCTATAAAAAGTTATGAGGTTCTAAAGTTTGAACTGAATCTGGAAATCCAAATAAATTGGGAAATGTTCAAACTCTGACTGTGGGTCCATCACACACGTGTCAACTGCTGGAACTGAGCCACACGGGGCTACAGAACCCTTCCCGCGTCGCCACAGGGGATCCCGGAGCCGCAGCCGATCAGAAAATTAAACTTTTCGCCACTGACACGTGGGACCCGCCTGTCGTCTTCCTCCTCGAGCTGGTGTTCCCTCCCGCGCTGTCCCCTCGCCAGACTCTCATCAGAGCTCGCCGGAGTCGGCTTCCCGGCCGCCTCTCGGCTCGGTACTCGCCGCCTGGGGGTTTCCAGCTACGAGAAATCCATTGGTGCGGTGCTCTCGGGCTGCCAGTGGCCGGAAGCAGGCCGGCGACGTGCGACGGCCTCAGGAGAGGTTCGGCACCGTCGCCCGGTGGTCCTAGCCCGCCAAGCTCTCGGGTTTTTAGCTCTACAGCATCCTGGAAGGCTAGGGAAGCTCGGTGAAAGCTCAACCAAGCATGAAAACGGCGGCTACCCGGCTTTCACCGCGCGCCCGAATGGTACAGCCGGTTTTGCGCTCGGAAAATATCAAAATACGTCGCCTCTCATCGTCTTCAAGCTAGGTTTGAAAAGAGGAGATCACCGCCATCTAGCTTAGCTCCTCTGTGCCTAATTTCGTGACCAAAGATTGAAGAAAGAGGGAGGATTTCTTGATTCCCTATGAAGAAATGATTCATGAGCTAACTTTCAACTAAAAATGGAAGTTTGAAACAAATATTAGTTACTAACTCTTATTTTGAGCTAAGATTCAAATGAGAGAATGTCTAGGCTTCAATGTTTTCAAAAAACAGAGTGCTCTGTTTCTGGCAGGAATTCTTGCTGGACTTTAACTGAGAATAACTCTGAGTAGGTTTAACCAATTAAGGTGTATGAGACGGTTCTGGAAAGATTTTCAAGTGCTCTAGAACTTCTTTGTAGAGCTCCAGAGCAAAATCACATGTTAAGTTGGTGAAAAGTCTAGTTGAAGGCAAACTGTTCAGGATCAGGACAGCAACAAAACCTCTCTGGACCTTTCTGTTTTTAAGCCATAACTTTATGTAGAAAACCCCTAAGGAGCCTATGATACACCGTTGGAAAGGTTATGAGATATGCAACATTGTTGTAGTTCAAAGTTGGTTCAGATTCATAATGGATCTGTGTATGCAACTGTGATAATGTCAGCCACATACATAAGGAGATGCTGGCAAATTTTATCTAGAAATTCTGTCAACTTTGAGCAATCATAACTTTTGATCCAAAAGTGATATGGAGGCATTTGAATACTCGTTGGAAATATATTGAAGTTAACTTTATCTTTGATATTCAACTTCATTTATGAAAGTGCTTTTAACTGGATCAAAATCTGGTTTGTTTGAGGACCGATCAATCTGCTTTTAAATCCTTGCTGTCAGTACATCAGTTTGCGTTTAAATTGTTTTGCTTACATGTTAAGATTTCATTATCAGTGTTTCACTACTTTGTTCATGGAATAAATCAAGTCATAGTGTTGAGCTGATAATGAACTCTTGCAATTTCAGAATGGTGCGAACTCGTTACATGGGTGAGGTGGGTGGTTCCAGTGGTGGTGGTGGTGATAACCCTCCACAGCGGGAGCAGCGAGACCCGCAACCGCAGCCGCCACCAGGACCTTCACCTACAGTCATAATGGCGGACATTCTGGCTGCCATGAAGGGTGCAAGATATGAGCGAACTGACTTGCTCCGCACCCTGGTGATGAATACATCCCGTCAAGGGGGATGTCAAGATGAAGACTTGCGTCAACCTCAACTGAATTCCTACGTCGAGTTCTTGGCAACTCAACCACCAGTTTTCATTGAAGATGAGGATTCTCTGGTGGTGGATAGATGGATCCGCACCATTGAATCCATGTTTGGGTTGCTCCAATGCACCGAACATCAGAAAGTCTTGTACGCGGCGCAACAACTTCACGGGTCTGCCAGTGCATGGTGGGCAATTCAACTCGCCTCCTTACCAGCTGGACATCATTTCACATGGATGGAATTCCAGAAGGCATTTCTTGCTTATCATGTTCCTTCCGGAATAATTTAGCGGAAACTCGAGGAGTTTCTGGTCTTAAAACAAGGAGGGAGGGATGCATACGAGCATTCGCGAGTGTTCAACAAACTGGCACAGTATGCGCCCGAACATGTGAACACTGAGGCACGAAAGTGCGAATGGTTCTTTCGCACCCTCAACCGCAAGTTAAAGGAAAGACTCGTTTTAGCTGATCGAAAGAACTTCAATGAATTAATGAATGCTGCCATGATGGTTGAAGATGCCCAGCGAGAAGTTCAGGCTGAGAAATGTAAAAGCCCAAGAAAAGGGACTTGCAAAAACTTTTTATCACCTCACAACACCACAGTTTTGTTGTGGATAGATTGTGAAAAAGTGTGAAGAGCAAGTAACCTCCATCAAAAGAGTGATTAGAGGGGAAAGCCTACATTTTCACAAAGTGGGAATTTTACTCATGAACATGAGAGGTTGAGCTCACCCCTAGAACTTTAAAAGTCTTGCGAAGGTTCAGTCCAAGTTTCAGGCAAATCCAAACATTTTTGAGGCAGTTTTGGAGGTATTGGAAAAAGAGGCCAATTTGAATGTAAATGCAAATTGCAGCGACTCTCATCCCTCAAATTCAAAAGTTAGCTTCATATTCAAACTCAGCAAATTTTCCTGAGTAACCCCACCAATTTTCAGTCCCATTGGACTTCATCTCGCCTGGAGCCGAATTTGTAACAATTCAAACTGAGTTTGAATTTTCAAATTCAAATATGAAGGGAATGTGGCCAAACCAGTTTGAATTTGATGAATTCAAATTCTTCCTCTGAATTGGTGGCTAAGTTCCCTTTTCAAGTCTGAGTAGGTGGGATATTTGCACAACAGAGAAGATTAGGGGGGAGAAGAGGGCCCACCAGTCAGCTAGACTTCGGGCCTAAGTCAACACCGGGCGAACTCGGTTTACCGGGCCTCGGCAGCGCTCGACACCGAGCCAACCGAGCGGCCACCTTGCCCCCCCCCCTCCTCACGCGCTGGCGACCAGCTTGCCGGCTCCGCTGCCTCAGCCCGATCTTTACCCCAGGAGCAAACAGCAGCACGTCGCCTTCTTCATTGATCGCACGCTCGCTGTTTCCCTCCCACCTGCACAGAAATGGAGCTCACCGCCGCGATCTCTTTTCCCGATCGCCGGCACCAACCGAGCCTCGGTTGCTCGTGCCAGCAGCACCGAAAAGCAGCGCCCGTGCATGCTCTACCACGTCAGCCCCACAACCCCGAAGCTCCTATCCTGTGGCACGTGCAATTCGGCAACGGGCGCCGAGGAACAGAGCACCGGCGGAAAGCTGAGGATTGCTCCCCGTGGACAGCACACCACGGCCAGTTTCACCGCCGGACTTCTAGACGAAAAAGGTGCGCCTTAGTCTCCAGATCGTGTAGCTGCAACCCTCCTAGCCATTGATAGACTGTGCGTGGAGAATTCCTAAGAATCCCGCGAACTAGTGCACCCGAGTAGGGGTTGGTCTACCCCGAAATTCTAGCTGCACCGTCCAACCCAGCTCGGGTGAGCCTACACACACCTTCCTCACTTCCTAGCGGCCCTCCTCGACCAAGAATCAAGGAATATGACCCAGAAATGGCCGGGTTCTGGTTGTTTTTCGGGCCGCCATAGAATAATAGCTCGGGTCACCGTGGAGCTCTAGGTTGCCGACCTTTTCATGGGGTTTGGCGGCCATTTTCATCACCCTCGAGCTTCCACAGTGCTCTCCGACTCTTTGCCGATCGTTTTGATGCGTTGTAACGCATTCCCGACCATGCCGGAACCCTAACCGCCGCTGTCACCGTCGGGAGCCCTGTTCCAGTGAGCTACGGCCGCCGGCGAACCCCGAGATGAGTTCAGCATCATGACTTAGGGCGGGGCAGCGAGTTTGGGGTCGGGAGACGGCCGGGAAAGTGGTTCGGGCGACGCTCGCCGGAGTGCGCCGCCGCGGACCCCTGTTTGGCGCGAGGAAGGGGAAGACCTGTCGGGTGGGACCCACTGGCAGACATTTAAACAATTTGAAATTTCCAGTTTGTAGTTCAAACTTTTGAGGACCACAGCTTGGGGTAGGAGGGTCCAAAAATTATGAAACAAATTTTGTTGGATTCCTCTAACAGAGTACAATCCAAATATGAAACCCAATTAGTATGAAACCTATTAATTAATTCTGGAAAATTCTTTAAACTTTTCAGCCAAAGAATTTTAGAGGGAGTTTGGTTCATCCAAAAATCCCCAAATTTTGCCAGAATGTTCCTTAGGATGTTAGTGAACCCTTGTAAAAGTTTCAGACCATTTGGAGTTTATTTGGTCAGAGCAATTCAAATTTGAAGGTGCTGTGTTCATTTGAACACAGAAACATTTTCAGAGAATTTCCAAAACTTGGAAATTCAGTTCTGGGCAAACCTTAGCTCCAAAAATAGTAGCTAAATTCATGCAAACTCTATGAGCTATAATTGAAATTGTAGTTCACTAAGTTGGGCATGAACAGGGGTGTTACCTCAGAATTAATTCTTCTTTGCTTAATTGCTTAAAGAATCATTCTGAGCAAACCACTCAATGAAAAGTGCTAATGGTTGGTCCAGAGGTTTTTCTTGTGACAAGGAACTCACACAAAAATTCTCAGCTCCATTGGAGCTCTGGATCACCCCTGTCCTGTTTAACCACTTGAGGGATTAATATGGAAAAGGGGGAAAACCACTTAGCATTTAACCATGTGCTTAGGTCTAAGCCCAAACCACCAGCACCCAGTGCATCTTTGAATTCTTAAACAGAGTTCCAGTTGTTAGAAACTAGTGATAAGAACTAATAGCAGTAGTATTACAATAAACTTGTATGCATATTCATTAACATGTAGTATTTCAATAACGTGTAGTTGCTGAAGGCGAGGAAGCTCCAGAGGTTCTCGACTTCCTGCTTCCAGAGGAAGAACTGACTCCTGACCAGCAGCAACAAGGCAAGCACCGGTTTGCATTAACCTTTTTATAAGTTTTAATTTTTTTACATGTGTCATGTAAAGTATGATTGTGCATTAGGTATAGGATGGATGGAACCCCACTTGCATGACCAGAATTTTTCCATAAGAGTGAGGGTAGTGTCTAAGATCTCGAGTAGACAGGCTATGCTTAATAGTTTCATAGGACTTAGGTACAAGTCGAGTAGTTGGAATCTACAAGCGAGATAGGTTGGGACACACGGGTTTGCTTCGAGTGACGGGAGATCACTTTAGTAATGAAAATGAGACTAGGCAGGGGCTAGGGCGCAGCAAGAGGAAGTCTTGTGTGCACAGCCCTGTCCATGTCGATTGAGGACCGAGCCGTGTGCGGCCCTGCTGAACAAGTATTGAACGTACCGAAGGCATATCGGATATATGGGCCCCGATAAACCGATGTAACCTAAACCTCCGGGCGTCGAGGCATAGCATACCGATTTATAGGTGTAGGTTGAGGGCAGCAAGGTGGAAATCTGCCAACGGGCATAGAGAGATGCTCCGTGTGGGGAACCTCCTGCTCGTTTCGGTGCGACCGGTTCGACGTTTGGGCTGTTGGGTGAAAGGTTGTCCCATACGACATCGAGTGAGCGTGCTGTGCAGCTCCACGGGTGGGCGTACGTGACGTGCTCTTTGGGTTTTCCCTGCAGGTGTATATCGAGGCGATTCGCCGTCCCTCGCGGTGACGAGTACCGCTTGTTCACTGCATCGTAACGTAGACTAATGGATGAAATGTTATGATTCAATATTGCTGTTATGATATAATTTTATTGCTACATGTGTGCCACCAAATATTGCTTACTAAATTTCAGCTTCATAAACTGTTAACTTGTTGCTAAAGGATGAACTTGTAGGCGTGTCCATTTGCTGCAACATTTCTATCCTATGTCATTGTACACCTCATGTAGAGTTTCATGCTTAGGTGAGTCGGTTAAGCCTTGCTGAGCCTTTGTGCTCACGGTTGCTGCTTAAGTGTTTTTCAGGTGAAGAGCCACCCACGGACTCGGAGTATGAGTCCACCGGCGAGGGTTACCCTCCGTGGGGGACCACGGCTGAGTGGGAGCCGTACACGCCGCGCTGAGCTGAGGAGTGCAGCTAGTGTTGGTTGCCCTAGGGCTGGGCAACCGACTTTTGCTAGATAGGCGGGCGTGAGTTGTATAAAAGAAACTTCCGCTGTGTAATAAAGACCCTTGTTTGTAACTGAGAAGTGTACTACTTTGTACATTAAGTTTGTTTTTCCCATGTAATATAATGTGTTCTTATGACGTGTGCTGTCGGGTGTCGCATCGCGCGGCACCACCCTCTGCAATCCTGGATGAGCGGATTCCGGTCCGCCACAAGAAAAGAAAGAACCATATACCACCGGAGAGTAGCAGTATTGCTCCTCATAAATACCGGGTGGTGGACAGTACCTTGAACTGTCAGCTGATGCAGCCGGCTCGACGACTCCAACAATATTCGGGTCGTTCATCTCAATATTATGAATTCGGACAGCTGCAAGAATGGTATATGCAGCCACATTATTCTGTTCCTCAAGCGTTCTTGCCGCAGCACAATACAACTAGTGTATGTACTCAGAGCAACCTGGAACCGGCTGAGAAACCGTGCTTCACGTGTGGTTATTTGGGTCACATCAGCAGAAAATGTCCAGAAAGGATACACCACAGCGGAAATACACCGGAGCAGGGTATAATTCAACCCCGTGCTCAGCTCCAAGGAACAGCACCAAAGTCCAGGTGCACTTATCATACAGCTCTAGGGGATGTGCCGGACGGGGCACCTGTGCTAACGGGAATGTTCACTCTCAATGAACTCCCCGTATTGATTTTTTTGACTCTGGAGCCACACACAATTTCATCAGCAGGTTATATGTGTGCAAAGCTGAGCTCTCCACCACTACAGCGAAAGATCACTACCTTATCCGCTCACCCGGTGTAAATATAGCTGCTAATGAGGTGGTGATAAAAGCACCCTTGTGCTTAGGTGGAAAACTATACCCCACAACCCTCATTGTGTTAGAGGGGCAGAAGATCGATGTGACCTTAGGAATGGCGTGGATGAACTACCACGGGGCTGTTCTGGACATCGGTCGATGGATTGTTAGCTTGGACTCTCCGATGTACGGTCTTCAGACACTCATACTTGAAGCCGTGGATTCTAAAAATCCAGTTGTATACCACAGTGTGACCATGAAACTGGAGGATATTCCGGTGGTCCGTGAGTACCCAGATGTGTTTCCCGACGGTCCTCCAGGGATGCCGCCTGAAAGGTACGTGGTATTCAAGATCGAATTAGTACCAGGAACCACACCGATATCTCGGAGGCCGTACAAAATGTCTTCGAAGGAATTAGCTGAACTGAAAGAACAGCTAAAGGACTTAATGGACAAAGGGTTCATCCGGCCAAGCTCATCACCATGGGGCTGTTCAGCCCTCTTTGTGAAGAAAAACGATGAATCAATTCGGTTATGCGTGGATTATCGGCCACTGAATGCAGTGACGATAAAAAATAAATATAAACTGCCGCGGATCGATATATTATTTGATCAGTTGGTGGGTGCCAAAGTATTCTCTAAGGTGGACTTACGGTCCGGTTATCATCAGATAAAAATCAGAGCGGAGGATATACCGAAGACGGCTTTCTCAACTAGATATGGGCTCTATGAGTATCTAGTCATGTCTTTCGGGCTAACAAATACACCCGCACACTTCATGTATCTCATGAATTCTGTATTCATGCCAGAGTTGGATCAGTTCGTCGTGGTTTTCATCGGCGACATACTCGTATACTCCAACTCGGAGGAGGAGCACACCAAACATCTCCATATTGTGCTCCAACATTTACGAGAACATAAGCCGTATGCCAAGTTCAGCAAGTATGAATTTTGGATCAGCAAAGTACGATTCTTAGGCCACATTATTTCAGCGGAGGGTGTGGCCGTAGATCCAACAAAAATTGAGCAAGTCTTGAAGTGGGAGTCTCCGACATCTGTTTATCAAATCCGCAGTATTCTGGTGCTAGCGGGTTACTATCAGAGATTTATTCAAAGCTTCTCGAAGGTGGCTAAACCAATGACAGAACTATTGAAAAAGAGCAGAAAGTATGTATGGACAGAAGCCAGTGAAGAGGCATTTCAAACTTTGAAGAAACATCTCACAACGGCACCGGTTCTAGCCCATCCAGATACAACAAAGCCATTCGATGTTTATTGTGATGCCTCAGGCATTGGACTTCGCTGCGTCTTAATGCAAGATAGACGCGTGATCGCATATGGGTCTCATCAACTCCACAACCACGAGCAGCACTACCCCACTCATGACCTAGAACTCGCTGCGGTGGTGCTTGCGTTGAAAATGTGGAGGCACTACTTACTCGGAAATTTAGTGCATCTCTACACCGACCATAAGAGCCTCAAATATATATTCACTCAGAAGGATATTAATATGAGGCAGCGAAGATGGTTGGAATTAATAAAAGATTATGAGCTCGACATCCATTACCATCCGGGCAAAGCTAATGTGGGGGCTGATGCACTCAGTCATAAGTCCCACGTAAATAACTTGTCAGTTATTCTGGATGAGGATGAAGAACCAAGCTTGTGGGTTATTCCGTATGGGGCATTGTATAATCTTGCTCTTGTGCCTACCATTAGAGAAGAGATTGTACAAGCCCAGAAGAGAGATAAAGGAATGCGGAAAATTCAGGCAAGAATCAATGAGGATAAAATGAAATGTTTCCGGGAAGATGATCAAGGTGTGTTATGGTTTAACAACCGTATCGTGGTACCCCGGAACCTGAAGATAAGAAAGAAGATCTTGGATGAAGCTCATAGGTCCAAGTACTCAATACATCCAGGAAGCAATAAGATGTATCAAGACCTTAAAAAAAATTGGTGGACTCGGATGAAGCGAGAAATTGCCAAGTATGTATCCGAGTGTGATACATGTCGGTGAGTCAAAGCTGACCATATAAAAAAGTGGGAATGCTGCAACCATTAAGCATTCTGGCATGGAAGTGGGAGGACATCAGCATGGACAAGGTCGAGATGTGTACCGGATGCGTACTGGCTATATGGGACCCAGGAAACCGATGTAACATGTTAACCTGGGTGTCGAGGCATACCTCACCGTCTGCTGCAGATGCTGAAAGGATAGAGAAGTCGGCTCTACTAGGGTTTGCCGTAGTGAGACTTAATCCCAGTCGGTGGGACCGGTTCGACATTTGGGTGTCGTGTGAAAGGTTGCCACGTACGACGTCAGTGATAGTTGCTGTCTGCAACGTCGAGTACGGGCGTACGTGTCGTGTCAGCCGGGTGTTTTTTATTGCAATCACCGTCGCTTGTGGTAGTGAGCATACTTGTACACTGAGTAGTGATGTAGTAATAAACTGGAAAAAAATTTAATATACTTCGTGAGTAATCCTCATAATGGAGATGAGGAATGATCAACACTTTCACTAAATTTATTTTTTTCACCTTGGGCTAGTAGCGTCGAGGCAAAGCGTTTCTTGTTTGATTGTGGAGTCTCGACGTTGATGGTGCAAGGTCTGTATGAGTCTAGGGTAGCTCACTAAAGTTACTTTCACCTCGGGCATGTGACATCGAGATAAAGCGTTTCTTGTTTGATTGTGGAGTCTCGATGTAATTTGCACGAGGGCTATAAAAGTTGCTTAAAAACCTGAAGTAAGGACTCTCCTTTAGCTCAAGTTCATCTTTTGTGCAAACTTCTAAATTCAGTCCTCTATTTTCAGCATGTAGAGTTTCATGACTAGGGTGACGGTTATGTCTTGCTGAGCTTCGTGCTCACAGATACTGCATGAGTTTTTTTGAAGGTAATAACAATATGCTGATAAGTACGGTTGTCTGATGAGACTCAGAACTCTCCGAGTGGTGAACTCTTGGCAACCCCTGCCGCTGCTATTGTGAGCGTGTTGCTAGCGAGAAGGGTATGCGGACTGGACCTCTTCTCTGTTGCTTAGCATAGATATGTGATGTGAGTTGTATTAGTCTTCCGCTGTAGATTATTTGGAGAAGTATTTGTAAAAATTTACACTTTGTAACCTTCCGCTTGATTTATGTAATATGATGCTTTATTATGTGTGCTGTTGGGTGCCGCATCACACGGCACCACCAATTGCGATTTCCGGGTGAGTGGCACGGCCCCATGATCGGGTCCGGGCACCTCACAAGTAAGATCACACAAGTGCTGAATTGGAAGTTCCCGAGAACTGTTCACAAGGTACGGAGTTTTCTCGGACTCGCAGGATATTATCGGAGGTTCATTCCGAACTTCTCAAAGATTGCCAAGCCTATGACAGAGCTGCTGAAAAAGGCTACCAAATATGTTTGGAGTCCTGCATGTGAAGCAGCGTTCAAGGCATTAGTGAAGCACTTAACATCAGCACCGGTTTTGGCGCAGCCAGACACAACAAAACTGTTCGATGTGTACTGCGATGCATCCGGCATTGGGCTCGGATGTGTGCTGATGCCAAACCGAATGGTGGTCGTGTATGGATCACGGCAGCTTAGAGACCATGAGCAGAATTATCCAGCTCATGACTTGGAGATCAATGCCGTGATGCTCACACTTAAAATATAGAGGCACTACCTACTCGGTAACCTCAGGCATTTATATACCGACCACAAAAGCCTCAAGTACATATTCACTCAGAAAGAGCTGAACATGAGGCAGCGAAGATGGTTGGAGTTGACAAAGGATTACGAAATAGAGATCCATTATCACCCCCGGCAAGGCAAACGTAGTGGCGGATGCGCTGAGTCGCAAGTCACACGTCAACAATCTGACCATCACCCCGTTGGAAGAGAGCGAGCCCTCACTGCATGTGATTCCACACGGAGCTCTCTACAACTTAGCTTTAATCCCCACCATCCATGAAGAGATAGCGGCAGCTCAGAAACATGACAAAGGCATGTCGCATTTGCGGAGACATGTAGACAGTGGGGAGCTGAAATGTTTCCGGAAAGACGGAGAAGGCATCCTATGGTTCAAGGACCGGATCGTCCTACCCCGTAACCCGGAGTTACAAAAGAAAATCTTTGATGAGGCTCACTTGTCAAAGTTTTCTATTCACCCCGGCAGAAACAAAATATATCAAGAACTCAGAAGCAAGTTTTGGTGGACACGGATGAAGCAGGAGATCGCAAAGTACATGTACGAATGTGATACATGCCGAAGGGTGAAGGCAGACCATATGAGGAAACCGGGACTGCTACAACCACTGGGCGTTCCTGCAAGTGGGAAGATGTGAGCATAGACTTCATCGGCGGTTTACCCACCACTCTTCAGAAACATGATTCTGTGTGGTTGATCGTCGACCGGCTCACCAAAGATGCCCATTTTATCCCGGTCAACACAAACTACAACGCCAAGAAGTATGCTGAATTGTACATCTCACGGATCCTATGCTTGTACGGCGTACCCCCGTACCATCATATCAGATCGGGGCACTTTATTTGTGTCCCATTTTTGGGAGAAGCTACACGCTGGGTTGGGGACGAAGCTGATCTGTAGTTCAGCGTACCACCCGCAGACGGATGGACAAACCGAGAGGGTAAATCAGATTATAGAAGATATGCTACGAGCTTGCGCTATCAACCATGGTAAGAATTGGGATGATCACTTACCGTTGGCCAAGTTCTCGTACAACAATGGGTACCAAGCCAGCATCAAAATGGCGCTTTACGAGGAGCTATATGGGAGAAAATCCACACACCACTAAATTGGTGTGAGTCTGGCGAAAGGGTCACCTTCAGGGTTGATCTTGTCAACAACGCGGAGGAAAAAGTTCGGCTGATTCAAGCGAACTTAAAAGCCGCCCAATCCCAACAAAAACAGTATGCGGACCGCAGAAGACGCCCATTACAATTCGAAGTCGGGGATCACATATATCTACGTGTGTCTCCAATGAACGGCGTGAACAGATTCGGGGTGAGAGGAATGTTGGCACCCTGATTCATTGGTCCATTTCAGATTACAGAAAGATGTGGATCAGTAGCATACCAGCTGAAATTACCAGAAGCAATTTCTGGTGTGCACGACGTCATTCAAATTTCCCAGCTGAGGAAGTGTCTTAAGCTATCAACTACCATTCAGCTGGAGGATATAGAAGAACTGAAACAGGAAATCACGTATTGGGAGGGGCCGGTTCAGATCCTTGATGAAAAGGCCCGAACCACACGCAACCGTACGTTGTGGTTCTACAAAGTTCTATGGAGTAATCACTACGTAGATGAAGCGACATGGGAGAGCAAAGGATTTCTTCGCACTAACTACCCCGACTTTCACGTCGCATATACGGTAATCTTCAACCGTCCTCTCTATCATTTTCACCTTATAATCTCGGTACGAGATTCTTTTAAGTGGGGAGGAATGTAAGGGCCTAAGTTTTTGCACACATCCAAAGTGTTCATCACACCACACACACCTCATTTGAGGAAACTTTATGAACACATTTGAAGAGCATGTAAACACCATCAACATGGTCATTAGGGAATAAACTCACAAAATGCAAAAGTGGCATTTCCCACATGCATCATATAGGGGATGGGCATATGAAAAACTCCTACACCTTGCTAGGGATGCTCATGCCAAATTTCACCCAAATCCGAAACCTTTTGGAGGTCTTTTTGGGTATAACTAGAAAGAGGGTCGTTTGGACTCAAATTCAAATTCAAACTACTTCCATCCCATAAGTTCAAAAGTGGGAGGCATATTCTTACTCAGCACATTTTTGTGAGCTCACACACCAATTTTCACTCCATCTGGAGTTGATCTTGACATGAGCTAAGTTTAGTAAATTCAAACTCAATTTGAATTTCAAACTGCATATGTGCTGAAATTATATTCAAACACTCCCCAATTTGAATTCTATCCAATTCAAATTGCCAGAGGGTAGATAATTCAAATGACCAAGGTTATTTGTGTATCTACTCTTTAGAGCAGTGGGGAAAATTCAATTTCAGAGGTTAATACCGGAGTGTGACACACATGTCAGCCTCACTAGTGTTTAACTGACTCAAATCACCGCAGATCGGTTCTTGCGCGCGCCCACGAGATCGCCACGGCGCTGCCCGACCGTTGCCACCTCCTGGTCGCCGATCAGGGCCACAAACCGATGTCCTCAGCTATTTAGCTGCGAGCTGCCGCCGGCAGCAGTTCATTTTCCCGCTGCCTCAATGTTTCCAGCGCTGAGAAACCCGAGCAGGTCACCGCACAGCCCCACCTCACCACCTCGCCGTTGACCGACCAACACAGTCCCTTCCACCGCAAGATGAGGCCACAAACGGCACCGCCGGACTTTGCTCGACGTGCTACAGCCCTCAGCTGCTCGTGAGCAACATCGGTTGAGCTTGTCTGAGCCAATCTTCCATCGCTCCGTCAAACGGAAAGTTTCTCCAACTCGACGCCGTCGCCCGAGCAGCCCTAAGCTTCTCCAGCGTGATAAACGTGTCTCTGAGGTTAGCATCGAAGTCTAGTAGTTCTTCCCGAACTCCCTAGGTCCCTTTTAGCGCCGGTTAGCCGGAATTTCAAATTTTCCAGATGATCACCGTATAGAACACCGAGAACCAAAACTCAAAATTCGTCTCGATCACTTGATCACTGGTAATCCTGGCCGAGCTGAAGCTAGGGTAGCACCTCACGGTCACCTCAGCCGAATCCTAGCAGTGATTATCAACCCAGTGAGCAGAGCACCTGAGTTTGGCCACCGCCGGTGAAAACGGCTCGGGTCGCCGGTGAAGTCTACTTTCCCGGCGATCTCCGACCAAGAGGAGGGCAGGGTTAGCTTCCCCGTGCCCCAGTGGTGCTTTGCGACCCATTGGATGCTTGTGTTCACCGCCGAGACGAGCTAGTACCGTCGGACCCAAGCTCATCTTCCGCCTCCACTGTCGCCGACTAGGTTTCCGGCGATGTCGAGGTCTGAGAAGTTGCCCGGCGTGTGCGCCGCGCTCCAAGGATCACATAGGAAGAAACCGTGTCAAAAATTAGGCAGTAGCGGCCGAGAGCGAACTGCGCCACCGTCGCTGTGCTTCGCGCGCTCGGGCGCTGGCGGGAGGTAGACAACGATACTGTGCATGGGACCCACGTGCATTGTTTTAAACATTTCCCGATTTTCAGTTTTAGTTCAAACTCCAAACCCACATAACTTTTGCTAGGAAACTCCAAATTGAGTGAACCAAATTTTGTTGGATTCAGCTCTCTGAGAACTTTCCAGAAATTCAGTTTCACTCTATGGAAATCTTTATTTCTCCAGAATTAATTCTTCGAAATTTAAACTGTTTAGAATTTTAACTGGAGAATCCCTTGGACAAAAATTCTGAAATTTTGCTGAGATGTTCTCCAAAATGTCTCTGAGCTAACATAAAAATTTCAGATCCAAATTGACACATGTTTATATTTATCATATGTAGTCGCTAAGGTGTAGGAGGAACCCGAAGTCTTAGACTTCGTCACTCCAGAGGAACAGCTAGCCTACAACAAAGAGCAGCAAGGCACGCTCCAGTTTGCATTAACCCTTTCACAAATTTTTACTGTTTTGAGAACTTACTTTGAGCACTGACTTAATTCTTGCATTAGAGTCTTGTTTGAAATCCAAATGCATAGCCAAAAAAAACCCTGGGTTGGGATTAGGTTTGAAAACCTCGTTAGCCACTGCAAATGCTAAGATAGTGTAGGATTCAGTACAAGTCGAGTAGTTGGAACTACTCGAGAGGATAGGCTAGAGGCACATCGCCGGGGTAAAGATAGCAAATGAAACACATGGCAAGATAAATGAGACCGAGTGGAGAGTAAGGGCAGCAGGACTTTGAGGCCTGTGTGCTATAGCTCCGCTTGTGTCGATTGAGGACCGAGCCGTGTGCGGGCCTGTTGAACAAGCTAGAACACTACCGAAGACCTACCGGCTATATGGGAACCGGGAAACCGATGTAACTCAGGTAGCTGGGTGTTGAGGCATAGCTGGTCGTTCAGAGGGTAGGTTGAGAGCTCGAGGTGTAAATCGGCTGGTGGCACTGTGGATGCGCGCACAGAGACCTCTTGCTCGGGGCGATTAGACCGGTTCAACATTTGGCTGACGGGTGAAAGGTGGTTGCGTACAACGTCTGTGATGGTCGCTGTAGGCAACATCGAGTACGGGCGTACGTGACGGGTTATTCGGGTAACCCTGCAGGTGTAAATCAATTATAATCGTCGTCCCTCGCGGTCAGTGAGTACCACTTGTTCACTATACCGCGACATAGAAAGAACAGGCGAGATACATGTTAAAAGTTTGCTGATTTGAAAGATATACTTTGCTTCTTAATGTCTTGTTGTAGTTTAGAGCTAATTAAAGTTCTTTTCAACTTTGGGCAAAGTACATGAGAGAAATGCGTTTCTTGTTTGATTGCGGCTCTCTCATGTCCCTTAGCGTAAGGTTCTCCACAACCTGCTGCTAAAACTTGAAAGTAAGGTTCCATTAATTAGGCGAGTACTTTGCAACTTATTTTACTTCATGTACCCTAAAACCTCTTGCTGAGCCATCATGCTCACTGCATGTGTTTGAAGCTTTTGCAGGGGTCTATGAGGAAGGGACTCCCGAGGAGGAGACGGAACCGTAGGAGGGGAACCCCGTCGAATGGGAGTCTTGCACGCCGCCGCGTTAGTATGTGTGCGTGCAAGCGAGGACACGTTCACGGGCTGAACGTGAACTCGATGCATAGTCTACGCCCGTGAGTGTAGACTGGACTTATTTTGTTGTAAAAAATGTTCATAAACTGGTTTATATAATAAAACTTTGCTTCCGATTTGTATCTTTGATGTGCGTTATCCGGTGCTGTGCAACGCAGCACCCCTCAGCGTGATCTAGGCTCGACAAGGCCATTGGGGCCACGTCAGCGGTCCCGGTGACCATGTTACCATGGTGCCCGCCAAGGATCGTAAGCGTCATCGGAGAATCGTGCAACCTGGCGCTCAAGATCCGAGTGCTCAAGTAGGTCCCAATGCATGGATCACGGAGATCGTGGACTACCTGAAAGACAACATCCTTCCCGATGAATGTGTACCCACTAAA
This sequence comes from Neostapfia colusana, assembly GCA_030760725.1. Lineage (NCBI taxonomy): Eukaryota > Viridiplantae > Streptophyta > Magnoliopsida > Poales > Poaceae > Neostapfia > Neostapfia colusana. The sequence continues at coordinate 50,153,125 of JASWHV010000006.1, read as the reverse complement.
CGGATCGCTCGGTTGGCTAAGAGATATGTGCTGGTAGAAGGGGATCTCTGCCGGCGTTGCGCTAATGGCGTCCTATTGTGGTGCATAACCTGGGAGGAGGGCTGCGACTTGCTCGCAGAGATCTATGGAGGCGAGTGTGGGAAACGTGCATCTTCCCGCACGCTGGTCAGTAAAGCCTTCCGGCATGGCTTTTACTGGCCAACAGCTCTCCAAGATGCCGTCGACCTGGTCAGATCCACACATCGGCACTGACACTGCAGATGATCCCGCCCTCATGGCCCTTCGCTGTCTGCGGGCTGGACATCCTGGGACCATTCCCTAGATCTGTCGGAGGGTGCCGGAGACAAGTTCACCAAGTGGCCGGAAGCCGCCCCTATATTAACAATCAACAAGCAGTCAACAGTAAAGTTCATCAAGTCGATCATTTCTCGGTTCGGGGTCCCGAACAGAATCATCACCGATAACGGGACCCAGTTCACCAGTGCAGTGTTCCAAGACTACTGCAAAGACCTCGGCATCCAAGTTTGCTATGCTTCCGTTGCTCACCCAGAAAGCAACGGTCAAGTTGTTAGAGCAAACGCCGAGATACTCAGGGGACTCAAGACGTGCACCTATGACAGCTGGAAAAAGCACGGTGCCAATTGGGTTGAAGAGCTTCCGTGTGAACTGTGGGCTAGCCGGATGTCCCTCAGTCGCGCGACAGGGGAAACACCCTTCTTCCAGGTGTATGGGGATGAGGCCGTACTCTCCCCGGGAGTCACCATCGGCTCATCCCGTGTCCAAGCGTACGACGAAGCCACACAGGACCATCTCCGACGTGAAGATATCGACCTTGTCAATGAGCGAAGGTGACAAGCAGCTGTTCAGAATGCGCGATACCGTCAAGTGCTTCGGAGTTATCAGCAGCGGTTCGTGCGGAGTCGACAGCTCGAGGTGGGCGATGTGACACCCGGTTCTGAGAATGAACCAAGTGAATGCGCATGTGTGCCCAGGATGTTCATCACAAATACACATGTACTTCACAAACTGAATTTCAGGATATAACCACGTAGAAATAGTGTTTAAGTACTTTATTACAATAACTCAATGTTTTACTAATGGAATCTAACTTATTCTGCAGCTGAAGACTCTAAACGACACCGGAAATAACTAAAGACGATGGACTCCAACTTCAACTCCACAGGCATGTTGATGGTAGTGGTCATGCCTAGTACTCCACCTGTTCCTCAAAGTATTCTTCTCCTGTAGCTAATTTATATGTGGGAATGCAAGGGTGAGTATATGTCGGTGTAAAATCCCACACTTGTTTTGCCATGTAAACTGAACTTGTGAGATTCAGCTCATGATCATGAGTGAGCTAGTTGTTCTATAAAGCAAAAAGAGTGTTTACTCAAAATTTAAATTTGGTCATCCTAAAAGAGGATTTAAAACTGTTGGTTTAAATTTTAGGTTTGTGGTATCCAAATTTGAAATCTGATCTCATCATTGAAATCCTTAGCTTCTGTGCTGCCTTAGATCTCAGCGTGATCATCTCCCTCACAGACCGAGCCACTGCTTCATTGCTTCCTCCTCGTGAGCGAACACAGAGAACAGAGTGCCGCCACTTCGGTCGATCGACGGGAACCGACCAAACACCACGCACACACCCCCTCCGAGCTGCAAAACGGTGCTGGGGGACCCTCTTCTACCTCCTCGGTGCGGAAACTGAACGAGCTTCGGCCTCTCACACCGAGCGCACGTTGTCGTCGCGGCAACCTAACACAACCGGCTATCGGGCTCACATGGACAGCCCACACCAGAGGGTTTCACAGCCGAGCAAGCATCCATAGGGACGCGCCAGACCCCAGCGCTGCTTCTCCCCAACCGGATGATCAAACCGTGGACGATCGAGCGCTAATTCGAGGATTTTGCTCCGGCAGGTGCAAACCGAGTAACTGATACGAAATCTCCAAATTCTCACTCCCTATTCGTTGTTAGATCATCAACTCTTGTGAACAGGATCTAGGCTAGCTGGCGATCGTTTGCTCTTTGCAACCCTAACTTTAAACGGCACGTAGACCATCCAATTTTTGAGTTTTTCGAGCTCTTCCATGGCGGCACGGGTGGGGCCCACGGTGACAAACTAGTTGGAGCCGTTCCCGAGCTTATTTGCTTACGTGACAACCTTCACGAGCATTCACTGGTGCTGTAGAGAATTTTGGCCGAGCTTTTGGCGGGCTACAACGCTCGGACAACGGCGCCAAACCTCTCCCGAGGCCGCCACACGTCGCCAGCCTATTTCCATCCGCCGGTAGCTTGAGCTCGTCCGACAGACGGATTCCTCACCCTCCCAAACTCACAGGCGGCAAGAATTAGACCGAGAGATGGCCGGGAACTGCACTCCGGCGAGCCCCTGCCTCGGTCCGGCGAGGGGGCGGCTCGCGTGAGAGAGAAGAGGGCGGGAGGAGGAAGAAGGGTGCCAGTCCCACGTGCCAGCGGCAGAAACTTTAAATCCGGATCGGTTGTGGCTCGGGATCGAGTGTGGCTGTGTGCTGATGACCGTGTAACCCTGTGTTTCTGCGAATTCTATTGGCTGCTGTTTAAAACCATGGGCCCAGTCAAATTTCAGTAGCAAATAAATTCCATAATTAGCCACAACTTTGGAAAGTCATATCCTTGTGTAGGGAACTTCAAATTGAATGATTCAAAATTGGGTTGTATTCAGTTTGCAAAGATATATACAAATATGAACCCCAATTTGTATGAAAGTCAATAATAATTTCTGAAAAATTCTTTGATTTTTTTCTGAAAAAGAATTATTGAGAGAGTTTAGTTCATCCAAAAATCCTCAAATTTTGCCAGAATATTCTTTAGGATATTATTGACCTTCTAGCAAATTTTCAGCTCATCTGAAGGTCAATTGAGGAATAATTTACTGAATGAAATCTGCTGCACTCTAAATCGTCCAGAAACTTTTTCAGAAATGGTTTCCAATTTGTAAAATCCATTCTAGGCAATTCATAGCTCCAAAAATCATAGAAAAATTCAGGCATGCTCTATGAACCATACTGACAGTGCCCACCATCCCGTTTCACGGGGACAGGGCACCTCGCCCGGGAATCGCATTGGGTGGTGCCGTGTTATGCGGCATCCAGCAGCACACATATAAGGAAAAACCGTAGTACATAAATCAAAGCAGAAGCTTACAATTGTTATTTGTAAATAATTTACATAAATTAGCTACATAGGAAGTCTATAAACAGCTCACGTCGAGTATCTAAGAAGCACTCGAGAAGAGGTCCAGCCCGCGGACTCCTCTCGCTAGCAACACGAAGACATGGCAGCGGCTAGGTCCTCCACGTGTTACCCGACTCAGACGTTTCCGAATCTCACTGGACAACCTTCTTTATGAGCATCGTCTTAACCTGCAAAACCACTCATATAGCAAGAGTGAGCACAAATGCTCAGCAAGACTTAACCGTCTCTCCTAAGACATGCAACTCTACATGAAAGTAACTTAAGACCTAACATATAATTTGCAAAAGACTCGCCTACAAGTTCATCCTTAACTTTCAGATTTTAGCAATAATGGTAGTGACATTGCGCCTAGCAACATTGGAACTCCACAATCAAACAAGAAACGCTTCATTCCAAAGTTACTTGTCCCAAGGTGGAAAATAACTTTAGTTTGCTCTATCTCTACTTCAAACAGGGTTTTCATGCAAATTACAATAATCATAGCAGCAATTAAAACTTTGCAAACTGTTTCCACACAAGTTGATTACTACGTCACAACATGGGAGCAAGCGGTACTCAATAACCGCGAGGGACGGTGATTCGAATCAAACACTGCCCGGATAGCTCGACACATACGCCCGCTTATGAAGACCCAAATCTGGCGTCCTTCATACGTCGTATGTGGCAACCTTTGGCAGGACACTTGACTGTAGAACCGGACGCACCGTCTCAGGCTCATAGGTCTAACGAGACGATGTGGTATGCCTCTATAATCCAGTTAACCTGGTACATCGGTTTCCTGGGTCCCATATAGCAGTAAGCCTCCGGTACACAACTCAATACATGCTCCTGGATGCGGCACACGCATCGGTCCTTAACCGACACAGGCAGAGCTACTCGACCAAGACCTCGTCTTGTCGCTGCCTAACGCTTCTGCCCGGTCTCATCTTTAGAAATGTAAACTTTAGTTTGCCTCTCTCTCCAACCACACTTATGTGATCCTAAACTATAGCTCGCGAGTAGATTCCAACTACTCGTCTTCTACCGGATGTCCTAGCCTATTTAGCATGGCCTTATTCTACAGCGATGACACCATTATACCATTGACCTCAGAAGAAAGTCATATGGACCAAAATTCAGAATATTTCAATGAGTAGATCACTCAAAACAATTCCCTAAGCATTTAGGCAAAAATGAATTAATTGTGATTAAATTTGCACTTTCATGCAAATTAAAGTGAACCACAGTTTCATACATAGCTCAGGGAGAATGCATGAAGTTTCCTAGGATTTATGGAGCTAAGAATTTCGTAGAACTGAATTTCCAAGTTTTGGAAATTCTCTGCAATTGTTTCTGTATTCATTTGAACACAGAAATTTGATTTCAGAATTATCCTAACTAAATAAACTCTTATTGAGCTGAAACTTTTACAGGAGTCTACTAATATACTAAAGAATATTCTGGCAAAATTTGAGAATTTTTGGGTGAACCAAACTTCCTCTAAAATTCTTTTGCTGAAAAGCTTTAAAGAATCTTCCAGAATTTTCTATTGGTTTCCATGCAAATTGGATTACATATTTGGATAGAGTTTTTCATCCTGAATCCAACCCAATTTTAATCACTAAATTTGGAGCTTCCTAGAAAAAGTTATGAGGTTCTAAAATTTGAACTGAATATGGAAATCCAAATAAATCGGGAAATGTTCAAACTCTGACTGTGGGTCCATCACACACGTGTCAACTGCTGGAACTGAGCCACACGGGGCCACAGAACCCTTCCCGCGTCGCCACAGGGGATCCCGGAGCCGCAGCCAATCAGGAAATTAAACTTTTCGCCACTGACACGCGGGACCCGCCGATCGTCTTCCTCCTCGGGCTGGCTTTCCCTCCCGCGCTGCCCCCTCGCCGGACTCTCATCGGAGCTCTCCGGAGTCGGCTTCCCGGCCGCCTCTCGGCTCGGTACTCGTCGCCTGGGGGTTTCCAGCTACGAGAAATCCATTGGTGCGGTGCTCTCGGGCTGCCAGTGGCCGGAAGCAGGCTGGCGACGTGTGGCGGCCTCGGGAGAGGTTCGGCACCGTCGCCCGGTCGTCCTAGCCCACCAAGCTCTCGGGTTTTCGGCTCTACAGCATCCTGGAAGGCTAGGGAAGCTCGGTGAAAGCTCAACCAAGCATGAAAACGGTGGCTAGCCGGCTTTCACCATGCGCCCGAATGGTACAGCCGGTTTGCCGCTTGGAAAATATCAAAATACGTCGCCTCTCGTCGTCTTCAAGCTTGGTTTGAAAAGAGGAGATCATCGCCATCTAGCTTAGCTCCTCTGTGCCTAATTTCATAACCAAAGATTGAAGAAAGAGGGAGGATTTCTTGATTTCGTACCGGAAGGTCGGGTTGCGCCCTCCGAGGGAAAATTTCAAATTGGCGCTCGGTGGTCCACAGCTTGACGTGAGGGTTGAGGATGAGCAGCACGGGTCAACAGCGCGTCCTGGGGCTCTGGTACATGGCCGTGACCTGTGCTAGACTCAGCTGTCCACGGGAGCTCCCTCCTCGGTTCTCTTTCGGCCGTCGCGCGGACCTGGCGCCCTTGGGGCAGAGGGGCCAAACATCGGTCGTTTTTGTGTCGGGGAAATGGAGAGTGGGCACGCGGTCCTGTTCAGCAGACCGGAGGGAGGCTGTGCACTAGTTTTTGCTGGGTTCCGATGGAGCACTGAGGAGCGGCGTCGTTTCTGCTCGGTTCTGGCGTGAGGGTCGCAGGGCCTCAGGGTGGCGGTTTTGTGAACGACCAGAGCGCTTCGTGAACGGATGAGGGCGCGAGTGGACGCCGAGCAGGTCACCAGCGCGAGAAGTTTTCACGAGGAGGTGGCTCGGTGGTCGCCGCGCTGTCGCCCGGAGAGAGTCACGGCTGCTCGAGTGAAACAGAGAGATTGCTTCGAGGGTAAGTTTAAATGTTACTGTGACATGTGGGGTCCACCCCTCTTCTTATCCCCCCAAAACTCTCACAAATATCTCCCAAATTTGGCAGGTACTAAATTCCAACATGTAGAGCTCAAATTTCGGAATTCATTTGGACATAGGGCAACTTTACTCTAAGTTCAAATTTGAATTTGAATTCAATTACCCCTTTATGTCCTATTGCAAAAACTTAGCCACCACACCTCCAAATGTTATAAAAATTGGTATTCCCACAAATTTGGAGCTGAGGACCTCAAATAGGGACTCAAGTTTTAAATTTGGTTGCTGCAAATATAAACTTTGAACCAACAGTTTGAAAACCCTTTTGTGATGACCTATTTGAACAAATGGTATATGAGCTCAAAATTTCTCCAAATTTAGAACTTAAGCTCTTTTATACCTGAGGACTGCAATGGTCATCTCACATATAGGCCTATGGACAATCTGAACATGAATCCTTTGCAAGGGATCAAAATTGGGTTTAAATTCCCCCCCTCTACTCATAGATAATGTGCACATGAGTTACATTTTTGGGAGTGAAATTCTTCCCTGGGTTAACATGTGTTTAGAATGAGCTAAAGAACATTTTAGCTTTCCCCACATGTCCATGTTTGAGTTTATCATTTCATGTGACATAACTCAAGTCATTCCCTTACCTTAACATGTTTTGAATTCAGCATGAACTCAACATGATTATAATCCATTCCTTTTTAGCTCACCCTCAAATCAGAAAGTTGCCACCATAATCTTCTCAATTTTAACTGTATGAAGCTCCATGCGTATACAAAAGTTTGGCGGCAATTTGAGCTGAGCCTTTGGGTCTAAAGACCTTATTTTTATTTTTTCTCAGCCACATGTATGATTACACATGAGTTTAACTTCACCTTGGCCAAACACATTCAAATGCATGCTTGAACCCATGTGGTTGCACCTCATGTATACCATCCCATGTAAGAAAGTTTTTGTAAGTCCCATTTTTCATGAACCAGAAACACAATGACGTTCAATCACCCGTTTCTTTGCATTCACGTTTTTGGGACATTTACACATACATGAAATTGTATTTAACTTTATTGGGCATGAAAATACACATTACTTCAGAATTAATTCTTTTTAGCATAACTGCTTAAGGACTTATTCTGAAGGAACTACTCAAGTCAAAGACCTGAATTTTGGACCAAAGTACTTGCTTCTTACCAGGAACTCACATGTAAAGTTTCAGCTCAAGTTGAGCCTTAAAACTCCATGTATTGGTTTTCCATGTTTACGTATGTGAGAAAAACATAGGGATTAGTGTGGGAATTATGGGAGACACAATTTCCTTCCACTTTAGCTGCAATTGGGCAAGATAAGTCCCTGTGGAGCATAGGACTTCCTGAAAAATTTTCAGAATCATTGGAGTTCAGGTTCTCCAGTTTTCTTCACATTAGTTCAGCTCATCTTATATGTCATTAGGAAACTTAGTTTATAACTAAACCCCTAAGGCAGATTTAGTTTTCTTAATTTCCTTGCACAACAGAGGCAACAAAATCATTCTTGGTATTCACACATCCTATATTCTTAAGAAGTTCAAGTCTTTAATTCTTTACATTGCATTATAAAGACTTATGCGTATACATGTCGATAGCTCACGACGAAGGACTTCGACGGATATCATCACTTGAAGTTGGATCAAGTTAGGAGGATCAAGTGATAGAAGGATACTAACTGAGTATATATATTACTTCTCTGCAAAACAGGCAAGCCCCGGTTTCCATTTAACAACTTTTAAGTTTTTACTTTGTATTCATATTTTGGTAAGGAAATGAAATGTGTATTAGGTCTAGTTGCTTTGATACTCCTTTTGCATGCCCAGAGAAACCTATGGAGTAATGGGTAGGTGTCTTTTCACCGCGTAGAAACTGCCATGCTTAATTAGGGTTCGGTAGAAGTCGATTGGATGGACGCTACTCGCATAAACATGAGAAAAGGGGGCATACGGGATTGGTTCAGAAATTTATGAGCAAGTTGAAGTTGAGACTGGGCAGGTTGTAGGAGCAACAGAGAATGTAGGGACCTGGGTGCATTAGACCTGTCTGTGTCGGTCAAGGACCGATCCTTATGCAGCCCTGTGGAGCAAGTTTGAGTTGTGTACCAGACTCATGCTGGCTATATGGGACCAAGTAAACCGATGTACTTCGGGAAGCTTGCGTTGGGACATTTCCTGTCGCCTCAGGCGAGAGGACGGTGTGCAGTATGTGGGTAACACTCTCATGACATCTCATGTTGGTAGGAGCACCATGAGGGTGGCTACTATATGGGACAATCGGGTCGATTTGACATAGGTGAAACGGGGGAAAGGCTGCCACGTACAACGTCAGTGATGGTTGCTGTAGGCAACGTCGAGTACGGGCGTACGTATCGTGTAGTCCGGGTGTTTTTGATTCGAGTCACCATCGCTCATGGTAGTGAGCATACTTTTCTCACAGTCGTGATGTAGTGAGAACTTGCATTGAGATAAAAAACTAATCATTGTGGATTGAAGTTGATACTAGCATTGTGCTGTTACGTTTTATGAATAGGTTAGAGCAAATTCGATTCATTTCCACCATGAGCAATTTACATCGGGGGGAAGCGTTTCTTGTTTGATCGTGGACTCCCGATGTGACGTGCCAAAGGTTACTATTAATTTTTTGCTAATAACACCTAAGAATAAGGATCCACTTTTAGGCGAGTTTATTATGCAATTTGCTATCCTACTTTATATCTTATCCTTCATGTAGAGTTTCACGATTAGGTTAGACGGTTAAGTCTTGCTGAGCGTTATGCTCACGGATACTATACTAGTTGTTTTGCAGGTATTGACTCTACGCTTATGAGTACGGTTGTCCGAAGAGACTCGGAACTCTCCGAGTGGCTACTCATGAGCAACCTTGCTACTGCTGTTTGTGATTCGTGTTGCTAGTAAAAAACATCCGCGGGCTGGACGGTTTTTTTGATGCTAAGCTAGAAATGAGTTGTGAGAGTTGTAGTCTTCCACTGTAGATTATTTTGAGATAAGTATTTGTAAATTAACTCTTTGTACGTTTCCGCAAATGATTTATTTAATATGGCTTCCTTTACTCGTGTGCTGTTGGGTGCCGCATCGCACGGCACCACCCAATGCGATTCCTGGGCAAGCGTGCACGGACCTATGATCTGGGCCCGGGCCGTGGCTCGACATGCGATGTAACATCCCTAACTTTCTTAATGTTTTATTTCAACTTATGAAGCAAAGTTAAGGAGAAGAACAGGGGCATTATGTGTCACATGAAATAATGAACCCAAAAATGGACATGTGAGGGAGTTCAAATTTTTCTTGAGCTCATACTCAACACATGTTAACCTAGGGAAAATATTTCACTCCCCAAATCTCACTCATATGCATATCCTTTATGAGTAGAAGATGGGGAAAAAATTTAAAACACAATTTGAATCTTTTGAAAGGATTCCTGTTCAGATTGTCTAAATGCATCCAAGTTAATCCACCGATGCATTCCCCATGTATCAAAGAGGGTAGAGTCTAAATTTAGATATTTTTGGAACTCATATACCATTTATTCAAATAGATGATTGATGGAGATTTCAAATTCAAGTTTGAATTTGGAAACTGAACCAAACATGCTCAATTTTGAAATCTGATTTCAGATTCAAATTTCATGTACTTCATTTGGCCTACCCCCCCCCCCCAAATTTGGTGAAATTTGGACAACCCATGTGTGGGAATCTCAAAGAAAAGAGAGGGAAAGAAAATGAGGGGGTGGACCCCAGTGGTCAGCCACACACTTCACTCAACCGACTCTATTTTCCCTCGGTTCGACAGCGCGCTGGCAGACCACGCTTCCGATGTTTTGCCGGTGCCAGCTCCTGCTAGCCGGCCGATTGCCTCACTCTTATCCTCCACAATAATGCCCAAACGAAATTTGCTTCTCTCCCAGCTCGCTGCTCGCTCTTGGCTGCTTTGCTCCCACAAAGAACAGTCGCCACCACTGTTTCTCTGTTTCTGATCGCCAGCGGCCAGCAAGCTTCGGTTGCTTGAGCTTCCAACACCAAAAAGGAGCGCAAGGGCGTGCACTAGTGATCTCCCAACTCAACTCGGAAGCTCCTGCTCGTTTGCGCTTGGAATTTGACGATCGCCGCACCAAGGCCGAGGTGCAAACGGTGGACTTCACTTCAGGTCTTTGTTGACAGCACGCCATGGCCGTCGTCGCATCCAACTCCCTGCACAAGAAAGGTGCATTAGCCTCCCTAGATCATGTAGCTGCAGTTCTTTTAGCAAATGATCAAACCTAGAGCAAGAATTTCCAAAAACCCCGAACCCTAGTTCATCCTCTTAAACCTCAGTTTAGTCTCAAATTCGAGTTACATGAGCAACCAAGGATCGAACTAGCGTGCACGTAGCTTCTACACTTCCTAGCGTCCCTCCTAGAAGAAGAACCGAGCAAAAACATCCAGAATTGACCGAGTTATTACTGTTTTTCGTGCCGCCATGGGAAAGGCCTCGGGTCACCGTGGAGCTCAGTGTTGCCGGCCGTTTCACCAGCGTTGGCTGCCATTTCCACCATCCTTACAACTCCCTGGTCCTCTAGAGATAAAACCCTGAAGATTTGGTGAAGGATTGAGCCTAACCGACCTCGCCAGAACCCTAGCGGGCGCTGTCGCCGGTGCGCACGCATTTCCGGGCATCGCTGGTGGCCGTGGACCGCACAAATGAGTTCAGCGTGTCAGAAAATGCGGGGGCAGTGAATTTAGGCCCTGGAGTGTAACAGCCCTAACTTTTGTAAAGTTGTATTTCACCTTATGCAACAAAGTGAGGCGAAGAAAAACTATATTTGTGTCACATAAAATGATAAACACAAAAATGGACATTTGAGGGAGTTGAAAATTTTCTTCAACTCCTTATTAGCATATGCTTACATGAGGAGTGAACTTTACTCTCCAATTTAAACTCATGTGCACGTCCTTTATGAGTAGAAGATGGAGGTAAATTTAAGCACAATTTGAATCCTTTAAAAGGATTCATGTCCAATTGTCCAAATGCACACCAGTGAATTCACTAATGCATTTCTTATGTATCAATGAGCTCATAATCTAAATTTGGATATTTTTGGAGCTCGTATACTAATTATTTTGAGGAATAATCGAGGGAGAGTTCAAATTCAAATTTGAATTTTAAAACTGAACCAAACATGCTCAATTTTGAAATCTGAGTTTAGATTCAAATTCCACATATTTTATTTGGGTTACCATCCAATTTTGGCAGAATTTGGACAAAGGCGGTGTGGGAATCTTAAAGCACAGAGGGGAGATAAATTGTGGGCTGTGGATCCCAGTGGTCAGTGGCACAACAGTTCCAACCGACTCTTTTTTCTCCAGGTGCACGCGCGCGCGACAGCTCCCGACGATTAATCGGCGCCACCTCCTGCTCCCGGCCGAGTGCTTTGCTCTTATATCCCATGTATACTGCACAAACGAATTTGCCCTCTCTCCCAGTTCGTGCTCTCCCTTTCTGTTCTGCTCCCGTGAAGAACACCTGCCATCGCCCGCTCTCGGTGTCGCCCGATCGCACACCACAACCGAGCCTCGGGTGATCGAGCACTCCACAGAAAAAACGATCGCCACCGTGTTCGCTAGTGTTCTACCTACTCAACCCCGGAGTTACTGGCTGCTGTTGGCCATAAAGTGAAGAGCAGCGGCGAGCTCCCGAGGTGAACCCGGCGGAACCGAAATCGGCTCACCGTCGGCAGCATGCTACGGCCACCCTCTCCTCCAACTCCTTACACAAGAAAGGTGCGTCGTCGTGCCCTAGAGCGAGAATTTTGCTTTTTCCAAAACCCTAGTGTAGAATAACATAGCTCGGTTGAGACTTGAATTCGAGTTACAAGATCAATCAACACTCGAGTAAGCTTGCACGTAGCTTGTACACCTCCTAGCGCTCCTCCTCGAAGAAGAACCAAGCAAAAACATCCAAAATTGACTGAGTTATCACTGTTTTCAGTGTGTTTGGAAAAAGTGCCTCGGGTCACCGTGGAGCCCTCGGTTGCCGGCCTTCTCAGTGTGTTTGGAGTCCATTTTCAGCATTCTCGAGCTGCCACGGCGCTCTCTGAGCCATTCCCGACCGATTTCATGCTGTGTAGAGCGAGACTGACCTTGCTGGAACCCTAGCGAGCGCTGTCACCGTCGCGCACGGGTTTCTGGTGATCTTCCGCCGCCGGCGACCCCACCAATGTGTTCAGCGTATCTGAAAATGGGGGGGAGGGGGGGCGAGTATGTGGCCGGGAAGCCGATTCCGGCGACCCTCACCAGAGAGCGCCGCCGCCGAGCTCTCTGGCGCGAGGTTGAATACGCACTGTGGTGTGGGACCCACCAGCAGAGATTTAAACATTTCAAGGAATTTTCTATTTTGGTTCAAACTTTAAATAGCCACAACTTTGAGCAGGAGTGTCCAAAAACTGCAACTAAATTTCATTGGATTCATCTCAGAGAGTACTATCCAGGGGTTCATCCCAATATTTATGAAAATCCCTGGATTTGGCCCATTAATTCACGTAAGAAAAATATTAGGGAATTTATTATAGTAGTTCTGTTTATTTGAAAATTCCCAATTTGGGGCAGAATTTCCCCGAGCGTGATCTTGTGATATGTCTGATATAAAATATACATGAACTCCAGTAAAAAATTCAGAGGCATTCAACCTCATTTTTTGGCAAAATGTGGTGTCAATCTTTTATGTCTCTGAAAAATAGGAGAAATGACGGAACCATTTTCAGCTTTTTTTCCAATCCTTGTAAAATCCATATCTTCATGTAGGAAACTGCAAAAATGGTAAAACCAATTCCTATGGCTTCAGGACATTTTGTATTTCACAAAAGTCTACTTTTCAGCATAGGAGAGCTTAATATCTAGGGGTAAAGGCAGATTAGTGAAAACAACATAAGGATTTGTTGTGATCACATTTGGCCATTTCATGAGCTCAAGTTTTGCACACTGCATAACTACTTTCCCTAGAAGCCGAGGTTAAATTTTCAGCTTCATTGGACCTCTGGAACTTGAGCTACCATTCTTTAGGCCTAAGTGTTCATATGAGGACTTAATCACATGGTGATTAATTTTTCCACCCTTTTCACCTAGCTTTCTTCCTCTCTAAGGTGATAGGTCCAACAAACATAAACCTTTCTGTTGTTATCCCCTTTTACTCATAGTTAACTTGTGCAACCACATTAAATCACTTTCTAAGTTGCTTTTAAAATATATGTGCATTGCATCTTAATAGCTCACGTGACCTCGACGTTCGACAAGGACTCAACTCCGCAGCGACGATCTCCATCTCATGGCGAGTTTGGCGGATTCTCCGGAGGAATACTAACTTCTAGTCTCTTACAAAACTGTTGAGCAAGGCAAGCCCCAGTTTGCATATAATTGTGCACTACGTTTAGGATGCTTGAAACTCCAACTGCATTACCATGAAATCCCTGAGTAGATGGTTATCATAGGCTTTGCATCATCGTAGATGCTAGGCTAATGTTGTAGCTAGCTCAGTAGAAGTCGAGTAGTAAAAAGCTACTCATGAGAAAGGTCGGGTAACGGAGTTTACTCGCGAGAGGTTGATGATAAGAGCACCCTCATAAAAAATGAGATGGGGACGGGGAGTTCCTGTAGGATGGAGCAGTCAAGGTTGTCTCGACCTGCGATGGGTGTGAAAATGCTTGAGACCACATTGGGCCTAGGCTGGGAGGGTAAGGGAAATATGGAGGTTGGTTTTTAGCCCCTTTCGTCTCGGTTAGGGACTGCGCGTATGCGGCCCTGCTGGACAAGATTGAGCGGTATGGATTTACAGTGGGGTATGGGACCCATGAAACTGATGTAGCTCGATGAACTATGATATAGAAACTCATCATTCACATGGGAATGGCGTCGAGAAGGCGGGAGGTGTAAATCCTTTAGCGGGCAACTTCGACGTGTCCGCGTAGAGGACCATCCTGCTTGGAGCGAAACATTTTTCTATGTCGGGGTGTCGTGTGAAAGGTTGCTGCATACAACGTAATAAAGAGTGATTCTTTTGAGACGGGTGTATTTGTCGTGTATTCCGGGTTGTTATTGAGTTGAATCACCGTCGCTCGCGGAAGGGGATTGAGCATACTTGCCCACTGCGCCGTGACGTAGTAAGAATAGGAACTAAGTCTCTTAACATGTTTGTGGATTAATCATTGTATTGGAACCTTGACTGAATTAGATATAGTGCTAACTAAACTTCTATTTCACCTTAGGCTAGCAACATCGGGATAAGCATTTCTTGTTTCATTGTGGACTTCCGGTGTTGTGAGGCATGAGGACCACTAAAATGAATGCTATCAGAATCTGAATATAAGGATCAAGTTTACTCAACATTCTTTTTGCAAAGTTCATATTCCTACTGTCTTACTACCCCTGCATGTAGAGTTACATGTTTAGGATTGACGGTTAAGACTTGCTGAGCGTTAGTGCTCACGGTTGCTGCTTAGTTATTTTTGCATGTAGCAGGATGCGTGCTATAAGAGGGTTGTTCGGTGATACGACTAATCTCACGGTTCGTTTAACTCACCAGAAACATAGCCGCTGCCTTACTTTGGTGAAGCTAGTAGGAAGCGTTCACGGGCTGAATGACTTCTCTTCGGCGTAGTTAGAGTCGAGAGTGAGTAGATGTCCAGCTTTTAAATTCTGCTGCGTGTGTACATTATGTTGTAAAAGATCTTATGTTGAGTAATAAAGCATTTCCTATGTTCTTACCATCTTTTCGTGCATGCTGTTGGGTGACGCATCGCAAGGCACCACCCAGTGTGATTCCCAGGCGAGCAGCACGACCCCGTCGAGGGCCAGCCCACCACAGCGTGGTATCAGAGCCGCATTGGGAATAGCACGCATGAAAAGAGCATATTTTTGAAAACTTAGAGGTATATGAGTGAGGAATGTATAGTATGCCCATACAAGGACTATTATTAGCATAGTTACTTAAGGTGGCAAGCTGACTTGTGTTATTCTTCAATATTTCAATTCTGTAATGATGCACCTACGTGGAGGTAAGCATGTAAGGAACGCCACCGAAAGCGGATTAATTTCGGTTAGCTCCCCCATACGAGGAAAGTAGTGTGGGAATGTCCCGTTCAGCAATGGACGGGAAGTGATTATGTTTTCTAAGACTCTTCATGTCTTAGAGACATATGAAATGCACCAACCTCTAGTGCGCAAACCCAGGGGCAAAAGGAGGAGACCCCGTCGTGTGGTTTGTAACACCTAGTATGTTCTCTATGACTCTTCATGTCCTATGAGGCTTACGAAAGCGCTGTTCCACCGGTGTGCTTAATTGCAAAGGTGTGGAGCCCCCGTCGGGTGGTGCCAATCATGTACCTTGAGACGTGGCTTGACTCAATGATATGGGGCGTATGTTTTTACTATGATATGGACCTGCCTAAAATGACAAACCCCTTGCGTGCATCACTATTGAGTGGTTTCTGCAGGTACCTTAACCACGAATAGAACATTGTGTTTAGAAAACGTGTGTGAGTGATCGTTTTAGTGCCACCACTTGAGACGTATATGCTGGTATAAAGCCGGTTAGGGTTTTAATTTGGTGAGGAAACATAGTACCGTGATATGTTCTCAACTGCTTTTTTCAAAAAAAAAAGAGTAAACTTGGAGTCTAGGATTCCATTAGGGGTTAATGAACTCCTATATTGAACAAAGAGTCAATCGGTAGTATAGATTTATTCACAAAGACTTAGGAATAACCTCCCCTGTTTTAAGCAGAATGTTTGCTGAAATTGAACTGGACATAAAGTTTGATTGGTTGAACCAATGGAGGTGAGTAATACATTTCTGGAAAGGATTTGAAGTCCTCTAAAACTTATCTGTAGAACTCCAGAACAGATTCTTCCTCCAAATCGATGAAATTATCAGATGAGTGTGAACTGTCCAAAGACAGGGCAGACACAGAATGCTCTCTGGAAATTTCTGTATTTCGATCATAGCTTCTTGTAGAAAAATTTCTAAGGTTCAAGTAATATACCATTGGAAAGTTTAGGATATGTTCTACGACTTTATAGTTCATTGTTTCTCCAGATTTGGAGTTAAATTGTATGAAATCTTGCGGACAAAACAGCCACTTTCAAAGGAGATGCTTCAAAATTGTTCCAGATTTCTGTTAATTTGAAATATCATATCTTTTGATCCAGAACTGATATGAAGGCAAAAAATATTCATTGTAAATATATTTAAGTTAACTATAACTTTGATATTCAACTTGAGACATGAAATTGCCATTTTCATATTCAAATTCTGGGATTAAGACCAATTGGTGGTTCTGAACAGAGTATTGCTTATTGCCAGTTAGCTTGGGACTTGTTGTTGACAGCGATGTTTTAGACTTCTCTAAGTTCCATAACATGTTGTTGAGTTATTTTTCAGTTTTTCCAACTGTTGGAATTAAGGGTTTGGACAAACTTGTTAAAGTTGGATAGAGTTCAGAATTGTCGAAACCCTGGTTAGATTGTGTAGTGCTGCAATAATTATGTGATGCTTTTACGGTTAATGTTTTTGAATTCAAGTTGAGTTTAACTTTGAATTTTAACTGTAAATTGCTCACTCTTGCAGTATGGATCCCCTCATTCCAGGAGTGAGGATGGTGAGTTGAGTCACGACGGAAACAATTCGCCACGACAACAAGTGCCGACATCATCAACCGGATTGGCGGAAATCCTAGGAAAGATGGCTGAGTCTGTCGATTTGTTGGTGCAACAAAGTATACGACAAGAAACACTACAGCGAAATCCCCCGGCAAGTACATATCTGGATATTCTAGCAAGACAACCACCGGTTTTCTCAGAAGTGAAAGAACCGTTGGAGTCGGCTCATTCGCTCAAATGTATTGAAGCCAAATTTCATATGCTTGAGTGGGATGAATATTAGAAGACTCTATTTGCCGCTCAACAACTCCACAGAGCCGCTGGAGCTTGGTGGGCGGAGTATATCGCAACCCGTCCTGTAGGTCATCATGGGACGTGGGATGAATTCCGGAATGTTTTCCTGGCACGTCACATTTGTTCTGGAATTCTTCGAACAAAGTATCAAGACTTTCTAGAGTTAAAGTAAGGAGAAAGTAGTGCGTACGAGTACTTCAAAGAGTTTGAAGACTTGATGCAATACGCCACTCATATGGTAGACTCGGAAGCATTGAACTGTGAGTATTTCTTTTGAGGTTTGAATGTCGATCTTAAAGAACAAGTGGCCTTGTTCAATAACGGCAATTACAATGAGTTGGTAAATGTCGCTATTATTAAAGAAGACATGCATCTCCATTGCCAAGCGGAGCTGAAGAGGAGTATACCGCCGGACAGCGATATCGAGGTTCCTATGAACTATCGAGTGCGGTATTACTCGCCAGTCAGCCAAGAAACTCAGTCTGTGGTGCAACTTTCACAACCACAGCTGGAGTTAATCACTTATGAGCCTTCACCTCAACAGCAGCGATCAGAAATTATTCGTGCAACCCTACCGCAACCAGCTATGCACGTATCATCACCACTCCTTAGTAGAGAGCTGAGGATTTCTGTAGCATGAGATCATCATGGAGCTGAGCAGAGCCACACTCCTGTATCGTCTCATCAATGCTCAGATCAGCATCATGAACCTTCAAAGAAGAATCTTTTAAAAGCTGGCAGAGTTAACTACACTGCTATTGAGGACATTGCAAAAGGCAAACCAGTTTTCACGGGCATGTTCACTTTACACGAACAGCCCACTTTCGTGTTGTTTGATTCCAGGGTTACCCACATTTTTATTAGCAAAGACTATGTGCTGAAGAATAATCTTCCATTTAGCACAGTCAAGCATCCGTTTCATATCAGCTCACCCGTAGGCAAGATATCCGCAGATGAAATGGTCTCCCGGGCACCTTTGTGTTTGGGTGGAAACATTTATCCTGCGAGCCTTATCATACTCAAAGGCCAAAGGATTGATATTATCTTGGGGGTGTCGTGGTTGACATATTATGGAGCTATCTTTGACATCAGCTCTCGGACTGTCCAACTGTATTCCCCAATACACGGTTGCAACACATTGAATCTTGTGGATCCATCACAAAGAGTTGCAGCAGTGCATCAGATTAAAGCTCCCAAACATGAGGAGATTCCAGTGGTATGTGAATATCCAGATGTGTTTCCTGACAACTTGCCGGGCATGGCGCCCGAACATGATGTAGAGTTCAAGATTCACTACAGGATTCCCGTAAGGATACGACGGCCAAAACCGTCAAATATAAGACCAAAGCCATCGTATATAATCTATATACGACGGCTGGAGGTTATAAACGACGATTTGTGGCCGTCGTATATACCTAGTCATATATAATCTTACATACGACGGCGCCGTCGTATATAAGACCTTATATACGATGGCCCCTAATATACGACGGCCCGTTTCGTAGAGAAGGGCCAGTGGTCTGGGCCTTTATATACGACGGGCCTGGGCCCTGGCTGTCGTATATAATGCCTTATATACGACGGTCTAGGCCTAGCCGTCATATATTATTTAGGCTTATATACGACAGTCTGGGCCTAGCTGTCGTATATTATTTAGGCTTATATACGACGGCCCTGTATAGATACCATCGTATATAAATCATACAGGCCGTCGTATATAAGGTTTTCTATTTTTTTTAAATAGAAAATGACTAACCTAGCTCGATGGCCAGCTACACAGGCAATCACAAAACAGATTCACATCCATATCCACAATCACAAAGTGCTATAGTACAAATCTATTTTACGACGTCTGACATCCAAAAACAAAAACAAATTCACAAATCTATTCATTACTAGCCCCTCCACTACCTCCGGGGGCGAAGAAGTCATCCTGCCGCGGCGGACCTGACGCCCGTAGCCGCGGTGGAGTCTGAGCCTCCGTTTCTGATCCCTGCGAAACACGGTGACATATGTATAAGTTTACAACGGTGTTTTCATATTCAATTGTTTAGTTGAACTCAATGTAACTTCCTTTTTGTACCTGAACTACAGGAAACTGCTCCTGTGGTGGCGTCGGCTGCAGCACGAACGGCGGTGGCTGCCACAACGGTATCTGGATTTGCTGACCTTGCTGTCGAGCTAGCGCATGTCATTTCAAACATTACAATTTACATTTTATTGAAATGCAATGTAATTAAAGTATAATTGTTAGTTTCTTACTTCCATTGCCGCTTGCATGGGGTTGTGGAAGAGCATCGCTGTTAAGTTTCATCATATCATTGTAGCAATTATTAGAGAAGAAATACTTAGATTTGATTACCGTAAATCTGGTCATGAAAGTAAGAAGGCTCATTTCAGTATGATCATGCAACGCCTCTTCTGAAGCTTTCAAGAGATTAAAGAATGCGTCTGCCTCAGTTGTAGCCGGATCCTCTATTTGTATATCTTCTAACATCTCATCAATCCTATCAACACCCGGACAATCATCATCATCATCTTCCACTACATGTACGGCTCGAGGGGCAGACTCGCCATGAAAACTTCACACCTCATAATATGGCATGTAACTGTTTCTGCAGCAAGTGTAATGACAATGTCGTTTTGTCCAGAAACTTAGTATTCCGGCATTTCGCACATGGACAATGAACTTCATCGGTCGTAGACAATGAAACCACTCGATCAATAAAGTCGTCTGTCCAGGCATACCACTCATCTGAGTGACCAGTTGCCTTGTTCCAACCGGTATACATCCAACTACGGTCTTTACTCATGTTTGACTCTGCAATTTTAAGTCAAAAAAATATAGTTATTTTATAATTTAATTATGTCACGACACTACATCTATTGGAAAGGATAGGTCCTAAACCCACCCAGGAGTGACCGAGACGAACGTGCTTATGACAAGACTTGAGGTCTAGATTCAGATGAAATTTCAGCAGCATAAACCCGCTGTTCTCCAACTGCACGTCCGAAAATGGTCCAGCGAAGAACATTAGGGTTACGCTGTCGAAACTACGTACAAATCCTGACCCCGCGTCTCATCATAAGCATGCCCTCTAGGTCACTCCTAGGCTGTCCAAAAAGGGACAATTCCGAACCTACACGCCTCACATGCGTAACACATGTGCGACGGGCCGGTTCGGAACGTGTGACGCATATTGTAAAAGTTTACGTCAATATTTCATTTTTGAGTCATTTAAAAGAGGGAGAGGAAAGAACGAGAGAGAGAAGGAAATAACGAGATAGAGAATGAAAGAACGAGAGAGAGACAGAGAAGTGGGTCAGCCGTCCTAAGTTATGCCCCAAGAGGCGGCACGGCGGGGCAGCGGTGGCGGCGCGGCGGCAGGGCGGGGCGTGGAGGCGGGGAGGCGAGGCGGCCTAGGTTGTTCACCCCGTGATTGTGTAGACGCATACGTTACCACTAAATGGGTCATGTCGGGCCCTAAATGGGCTGTTTTGGGACAAACCAGTCCGAAGTCCATTTATGTACATATAGTACTTAAACACTCAAACAATCAAAATAATAATTAAACAATAATCAATTAAACTATTAATTCATATGCATTAATCATCTAAGCAATTAACAATTTATCTAAACAAGCATAATTACCATATTTAACAAGCTTATCAATTATAAGCAATTAAAAAAATACACCTAGCTAGCAATACAAATAAACCTAGGCAATAATTAAACCTAAGCATATCAAATCATCTAAATCTAAACAATTAGCCACTAAACAATCAAACCCAAATAAGCATAATCTAAACAATTTGCCACTAAATAATTGCTATTTAAAGAAACTGAGCTTCCTCGGTTGCCTCCATGGCCGGTAATTGAGGCCGGCATGGGGGACGCCGGCGGCCAGCCATGGGGGTCACCAGCTGAGGTGGGGAGGGAGGCGGGTGGCTTACCTCACGGTGGAGGTGGCGCGGCGAGCGGCAGACGGGGAGGCGGGCGGCGCACGGCACGGCGGCGCGCAGCTCAACGGGCGCAGGGCCGGGCGGTGCAGAGACGTGGGAGTGCGGTGGGGCGGTGCTTCGGGGCGGCGGCGGCCGGGTGCGCTGCGGCAAGGCTGCGGCGGCCGGGGCTGCGGCGGCCAGTGCAGCGGTTGCCAGGGTGGAGTGCGGGGCGGTGGCGGCCGGGGCGAGGAATGCCGGGGCGGGGCGGTAGCGGCCGGGGCTGCGGCGTCCGGTGCGGCGGATGCCGGGGTGGAGGGCGGAGCGGTGGAGGGCGGAGCGGTGGCGGCCGGGGCGGGGAAGGCCGGGGCGGCGGCAGCCGGGGACGCAGCGGGATCCATCGGCTGCTCGGGTGGCGGCGGTGCGGCGGGCGGCGCTCGGGCGTGGCGGCGGGTGCTCGGGTCGGCGCGGACATGAATGCCCGCACCGAACCGGGCCCACAGGTATATAAGACTTATTTACGATAGCCCGTTTTGTGGCCGTCGAAAATAAGCTTATTTACGACAGCCATAATTAGATACGACAGCCAGCCGCACGGGCTGTCGTAAGTAAGGGATATATACGACAGCCTAGGGTTGGCTGTCGTATATAAGCTCTATTTATGACAGCCAATTAATAAACGACGGCTGTACCATCGTATAACCTTATATACAACGTCCTGTTCGGACCGTCGTATATAAGTTTATATACGACGGCTGGCCATCTTATGTGAAGCCGGCTGTCGTATGTTGACCACTTTCCTATAGTGTATTGAACTAGTACTGGGAACGACACCTATTTCTCGGCAACCATATAAAATGGCACCAAAGGAGCTAGCAGAATTGAAGGAGCAGCTTAATGACCTCATGGACAAAGGTTTTATACGCCCAAGTTCATCACCTTGGGGCTTTTCTGCTCTCTTTGTTAAGAAGAATGACGAGACATTGAGACTATGCGTAGATTATCGTCCATTGAATGCTGTCACTATCAAGAATAAGTATCCACTACCGTACATCGATATTTTTTTCGATCAACTAGTGGGTGCTAAGGTATTCTCCAAGATGGATCTTCGGTCCGGGTATCACCAGATAAATATTTGGGCAGAAGATGTACCTAAAGTGGTGTTCTCGGCAAGATATGGTCTTTATGACTATCTTGTCATGTATTTTGGGTTGAACAATGCTCCGGCTCGCTTTATGTATCTCATGAACTCGGTGTTCATGCCGGAGTGAGACAAGTTCATCGTTGTGTTGATCGACGACATCTTGGTCTATTCAAAGGAAGAAGAAGAACACGCTAAACATTTGCATATTGTACTCCAACGCTTGAGAGAGCACAAGCTATATGCAAAGTTCAGTAAATGTGAGTTTTGGATCAGCAAAGTGCCGTTTCTTGGGCATATTACTTCAACGGAAGGCATCGATGTGGACCCAAGTAAAATCGAGCAAGTCCTGAAATGGAAATCTCCAACATCTGTTCATGAAGTGAGGAGTTTACTAGGTTTAGCGGGTTATTACTGGAGATTCATTCCAAACTTCTCCAAAGTCGCTAAACCTATGACGGATCTGTTGAAAAAAAACACCAAGTATGATTGGAGCCATTCATGTGAACAAGCTTTTCAAACTTTAGTGAAGCATCTCACCACAGCTCCGGTTTTGGCCCAGCCGGACACAACAAAACCGTTTGATGTGATGCATCCGGCATTGGTTTAGGTTGTGTGTTGATGCAAGAAGGACTCATGGTCACGTATGGATCCCAACAACTTAGGGGTCATGAGCAGAATTACCAAACGCACGACCTTGAACTAGCTGCAGTGGTCCTTGCATTAAAAATGTAGAGACATTATTTACTAGGCAATATAGTACATCTCTACACTGATCACAAAAGCTTGAAGTACATCTTCACACAGAAAGAAATGAATATGAGGCATCGAAGATGGCTAGAATTGATCAAGGA
The DNA here is from genome assembly GCA_030760725.1 of Neostapfia colusana. Classification (NCBI taxonomy): domain Eukaryota; kingdom Viridiplantae; phylum Streptophyta; class Magnoliopsida; order Poales; family Poaceae; genus Neostapfia; species Neostapfia colusana. The sequence goes on along the minus strand of JASWHV010000006.1, from coordinate 50,130,060 downwards.
TTATGAACTTGAGATTCATTACCATCCGAGGCGAAAGTTGTTGCCGATGCACTTAGTCAGAAAGCCCACATTCACCATCTAGCCATGGCTGCACAGGAAGAAGGAGAACCAAGCCTGCTCTTAGTTCCCTACGGATCGCTGTTCAATCTTGCTCTTATTCCTACAATCCAAGATGAGATTGTAGAGGCTATGAAGAGAGACAGAGGTATGCCTCATATCCGCAGAAGAGTGGACAGCGGTGAGTTGAAGATGTTCCGCAAGGATAAAGAGGGTACGATCTGGTTTGACAACCGAGTAGTTGTACCCCGGAATATGAAATTGCAGAGGAAGTATTGGATGAGTATCAATTGTCCAAGTACTCCATTCATCCGGGAAGCAATAAGATGTACCAGGACTTGAAATCCAAGTTCTGGTGGACACAGATGAAATGAGAGATTGCAAAATATGTATCCGAGTGTGATACGTGTCGGCGGGTTAAAGCCGACCACATGCGGAAAGCCGGACCACTTCAACCGCTGAAGGCTCCAGCCTGGAAGTGGGAAGACATAAGTATGGACTTCATCGTCGGATTACCCATGACCAGCAACAAGCATGATTCTATTTGGGTAATCGTCGATTGTTTGACAAAGACATCTCATTTTATTCCAGTCCATACCAGATATGTGGGAAAGAAGTTTGCGAAGCTGTTCATCGCGAGAATCGTGTGTTTACAGGGGTTTCCCACACCATCATTTCTGACTGAGGTGTGTTATTTGTATCCAGATTTTGGGAGCAATTGCATGCTTCCTTGGGAACCAAGTTAATTCGGAGTTCAGCGTATCATCCGCAAACCGATGGTCAAACTGAAAGGGTAAATCAGATTCTGGAGGATATGCTACATGCATGTGTCATCAATCATGGGAAGAATTGGGATGACCATCTACCGTTAGCAGAATTCTCATATAATAACGGTTATCAATCCAGCATCAGAATGGCCCCGTATGAAGCTCTTTATGGCTGGAAGTCCTGCACACCACTGAATTGGTGCGAGTCTGGCGAGAGAGTGGTCTACGGGATTGATCTTGTGAATGAAGCCGAGGAAAGAGTGCGAGTGATTCAAGCCAACTTAAAGGCTGCTCAATCTCGACAGAAAAGTTATGCACACAAAAGATGTCGACCTCTCCACTTCGACATCAGGGACCACGTGTATCTTAGTTTCTCTCTGATGAAAGGGGTTCATCGTGGAGTGAAGGGAAAACTTGCTCCGCGATTCGTCGGGCCGTTTTCTGTCATTGAAGTATGCGGACCCGTAGCTTATCGGCTGGAGTTACCGACGTCACTTTAGGGTATTCACAATGTTTTCCACGTCTCTCAGCTGCGAAAATGTCTCAAGTATCCAGCTGCAGTTCATATGGAGAACATTGAGGATCTTCAACCAGATCTCACTTATTCTGAGTATCCGATACAGATTATCGACAAGAGGACTCGCGCCACAAGAAATCGGACATTGCGATTTTACAAAGTCTTGTGGAGCAACCACACTGCTGATGAAGCCACGTGGGAAGTGAGGATTTCCTCTGTTTAAATTTTCTCGACTTGTGTTGTACCATATGTCCACTAGTCATTCTCCCTCCTCCATTCTTTTTATAATCTCGGGACGAGATTCTTTTAAGGGGGGGGGGGGGGAATGTAACAGCCCTAACTTTTTTTAAATTGTATTTCACCTTATGAAACAAAGTGAGGCAAAGAAAAACTATATTTGTGTCACATAAAATGATAAACACAAAAATGGACATGTAAGGGAGTTAAAAATTTTCTTCAACTCTTTATTAGCATATGCTAACATGAGGAGTGAACTTTACTCTCCAATTTAAACTCATGTGCACGTGCTTTATGAGTAGAAGATGGAGGGAAATTTAAACACAATTTGAATCCTTTAAAAGGATTCATGTCCAGATTGTCCAAATGCACCCCAGTGAATTCACTAATGCATTTCTCATGTATCAACGAGCTCATAATCAAAATTTGGATATTTTTAGAGCTCATATATTAATTATTCTGAGCAATAGTCGAGGGAGAGTTCAAATCCAAATTTGATTTTGAAAAGTGAACCAAACATGATCAATTTTGAAATCTGAGTTTATAAAATTCCTCATATTTTGTTTGGGTTACCATCCAATTTTGGCAGAATTTGGACAAAGGCGGTGCAGGAATCTTAAAGCACAGAGGGGAGATAAATTGTGGGCTGTGGACCCAGTGATCAGTGGCACAACAGTTTCAACTGACTCTGTTTTCTCCCGGTGCACGCACACGTGACAGCTCCCGACGATTGATCGGCGCCACCTCCTGCTCCTGGGTGAGTGCTTTTCTCTTATCTCCCATCTACGCTGCACAAACGAATTTGCCCTCTCTCCCAGCTCGTGCTCTCCCTTTCTGTTCTGCCCCCGCGAAGAACACCCGCCATCGCCCGCTCTCGGTGTTGCCTGATTGCACACCGCAACCGAGCCTCAGGTAATCGAGCTCCCCACAGCAAAAACGATCGCCACCTCATGCTCTTGCATTACACGATCAATCAACGCTCGAGTAAGCTTGCACATAGCTTGTAGACCTCCTAGCGCTCCTCCTTGAAGAAGAACCAAGCGAAAACATCCAAAATTCACCGAGTTATCACTGTTTTTCGTGCCACCAAGGAAAAAGTGCCTCGGGTCACCGTGGAGCCCTCGGTTGCCGGCCTTTTCAGTGTATTTGGAGTCCATTGTCAGCATTCTCGAGCTGCCACGGTGCTCTCTGAGCCATTCCAGACTGATTTCATGCGTTGTTGAGCGAGACCGACCTCGCTGGAACCCTAGCGAGTGCTGTCACCGTCGCGCACGGGTTTCCGCTGATCTTCGGCCGCCGGCGACCCTACCAATGCGTTCAGCGTGTCTGAAAATGGGGGGGGGGGGGCGGCGAGTATGTGGCCGGGAGGTGGCCGGAAAGCCGATTACGGTGACCCTCGCCGGAGGGCGCCGCCGCCGAGCTCTCTGACGCAAGGTTGAAGATGCACTGTGGCGTGGGACCCACCGGCAGAGATTTAAACATTTCCAGGAATTTCCTATTTTGGTTCAAACTTTAAATAGCCACAACTTTGTGTAGGATTGTTCAAAAATGGTCAACTAAATTTTTTGGATTCCTCTCAGAGAGTACTATCCAGAGGTGCAGCCCAATATTTATGAAAATCCCTGGATTTGGCTCATTAATTCATGTAAAAAATATTAGGGAATTATTACAGGAGTTCTGTTTATTGGAAAATTCCCAATTAGGGGCAGAAGTTTCCTCTAAATATACTTGAACTCCAGTAAAAATTTCATAGGCATTGGACCTCATTTGCTTGGCAAAATGTTGTGTCAATCTTTTATGTCTCTGAAAAATAAGAAAAAAGACAGAACCATTTTCAGCTTTTCTCCGATCCTTGTAAAATCCTTATCTCCATGTATGGAATTCCAAAAATGGTAAAACCAATTCCTATGGACTCAGGACATTTTGTACTTCATAAAAAGTCTTCTTTTCAACATAGGAAAGCTTAATATCTAGGTGGTAAAGGCATATTAGTGAAAACCACATAAGAATTTGTTATGATCACATTGTGCCATTTAACGAGCTCAAGTTTTGTACACTTCCTAAATACTTTCCCTAGAAGCTGAGGTTAAATTTTCAGCTTCATTGGACATCTGAAACTTAAGCTACCATTCTTTAGGCCTAAGTGCTCATATGAGGACTTAATCACATGGTAATTAATTTTTCCTCCCTTTTCACCTAGCTTTCTTCCTCTCTAATGTGATAGATCAAACAACAGAAACCTTGCTGTTGTTATCTCCTTTTAGTCATAGTTAACTTGTGCAACCACATTAAACAATTTTCTAAGTTGCTTTTGAAATATATGTGCATTGCATCTTAATAGCTCACGTGACGTCGACGTTCGACGAGGACTCAACTCCGCAGCGAGGATCTCCATCTCGTGACGAGTTTGGCAGATTCTCCAGAGGAAGACTAACTCCTAGTCTCTAACAAAACTCTTGAGCAAGGCAAGCCCCGCTTTGCATATAATTACCGTTTTAAATTTTGTTTTACTTTGACGTAATGGTGTTAAAATTGATATTGTGCATTACATTTAGGATGCTTGAAATTCCAAGTGCATTACCATGAAATCCCTGAGTAGATGGTTATCATAGGCTTTGTCTCGTTGTAGATGCTAGGCTAATGTTGTAGCTGCCTCGGTAGAAGTCGAGTTGAAAAAAGCTACTCGCGAGAAAGGTCTGGTAACGGAGTTTACTCGCGAGAGGTTGATGATAAGAGCTCTCTCATGAAAAATGAGATGGGGACGGGAAGTTCTTGTATGATGGAGCGCTCAAGGTTGTCTCGACCTGCGATGGGTGTGACAATGCTTGAGACCACATTGGGCATGGGCCAGGAGGGTAAGACAAATGTGGTGGTTGGTTTTTAGCCCCGTTCGTATCGGTTTGCGAGGGCGACACGGCCTCGACTAGCCCGGATCATGCTGAGTGGTGCTGCGTTGCACAACACCGGGTAACATACATAAAAGGGTACAAAGTGGAAGCAAAAGTTCTATTACAATAAACTGTTTTTGAACATGTTTACAACAAAATACGTCAAGTCTCCACTCACGGGCGTAGACTAAGCAAAACAATTCACGTTCAGCCCGTGAACGTGTTCCCACTAGCATGCACACATACTAACACGGCGGTGTGCATGACTCCCATTCGACGGGGTTGCCCTCTTGGGGTTCCATCTCCTCGGTAGCCTCCTCCTCATAGCATCCTGCAAATGCTTCAAACACAAGACGCAAGAACGATGGCTTAGCAAGACTCACCTGTCTTTCCTATACTTGAAACTCTACATGCTGGGTTTGCATTATGTAATGGAATGAAAGTTGCAAAGTACACGCCTAAGTAGTTGTACCTTGCTTTCAAGTTTCTAGCAACAAGTTGTGGAAGAACCTTGTGCTAAGGCACATAAGAGAGCCACAATCAAACAAGAAACGTATTTCTCTCATGTACTTTGCCCAAGGTTAAAAAGAACTTTAATTAGCTCTAAACTACAACAGATCATTAGCAACCAAAGTACATATTTCAATCAGCAACTTTTTAACATGACTCTAGCCCGTTCTTTCTACGTCACGGTATACTGAACAAGTGGTACTCACTGACCGCAAGGGACAGCGATTATAATCGTTTTACACATGCAGGGTTACCCAAATAATCCGTCACATACGCCCGTACTCGATGTTGCCTGCAGAAATCAGCACAAACGTCGTACGCAACCACCTTTCATCCGTCAGCCAAATGTTGAACCGGTCCTATTGTCCTGAGCAAGAGGTCTCTACGCACGCATCCACAGTGCCGCCAGCCGATTTACACCTCAAGCTCTCAACATATTCTCTGGACGACAATCAATGCCTCAACAAATAGCTACCGAATTACATCGGTTTCCCAGTTCCCATATATCCGGTAGGTCTTCGGTACCGTTCTAGCTTGTTCAACAGGCCCGCGCACGGCTCGGTCCTCAATCGACATAAGCGGAGCTATGGCACCCAGGCCCCAAAGTCCTGCTGCTCTTACTCTCCGCTCGGTCTCATTTTTCTTGCCATTTGTTCCATTTGCTATCTCTAACCGAGTGGTGTGCCTCTAGCATATTCTCGTGAGCAGTTCCAACTTCTCGACTTGTACCAAATCCTACACTAATTTAGCATTGCAGTGGCTACTCGAGTTTTAAAAATCTAAGCCCAAAACCAGGGTTTTCTTGGCTATGCATTTGGGTTTTCAAACAAGACTCTAATGCATAATCGAAGTGGATACTCAAAGTAAGTTTTTAAAACAATAAAGTTTATAAAGTGGCTAGTGCAAACCGGAGCTTGCCTTACTGCTGTTGGTCGTATGCTAGCTGTTCCGCCGGGGTGATGAAATCCAACACCTCCGGCTCCTCTTCAATCTTAGCGACTACACAATATAAATATGTATGCGTGTCAATTTAAATGCATTTGAATTCGAAGTTGATATTGTTAAGACTATAAGTACAGCTAGACAGTCCCAATAATTCTGAAATTTCTACTGTGTTTTGGATAAAACCTAAACAGAGACTTGGCCCAATTTCATCTGAAGCAAAGCTCATTTGAGCCCTGCACAAATAAATGTGTATTTGGCTTTACTTGAAGCTCTTAGGGTGTTCTAAAGATCTTCATGCAGTAACCCATGACTTTCTGGAAACTAGATTTTCAGAGTGTTCTAATGGAATTTGTTTCACCTAATTTGAGATTCCTATCAAAGGATCTGAGCTAAACAAGTTCAGAGAAAATCTGAAAAAATATTTCTGTACATTTTTCATTTTCTTTGGAACAGTTTCATTAATCCCACTATTAGGAGGATCAAATAAGATCAAATGGATCTGAAATTTTTATGGTAGCTCAGGGATATTATAAGGAACATCCTGGCCAAATTTTAGAATTTTCCACTAAAGGGTTCTCCAGTTAAAATTCTAAACAGTTTAAATTTTGAAGAATTAGTTCTGGAGAATTAAAGATTTTCACAAAGTGAAACTTGATTTGTTGAAAAGTACTCAGAGAGCTGAATCCAACAAAATTTGATTCACTCGATTTGGAGTTTCCAATGTTATGTGGGTTTGAAGTTTGAACTAGAAACTGAAAATCGGAAAATGTTTAAATCTCAGACTGTGGGTCCCAGGCGTCCGGCTTCTTCCTCGCGCCAAACGCGCCCGATGGCAGCGGTTTCCAGCGAGGCTCGCTGGAACCGAGTTCCCGGCCACCTCTCGGGCCGAAACTTGCCGCCCCTCCATTTTCCGACCTCCTTAACTCATCTGTGGGCTCGCCGGCCGCAGGCGATGGCCGGAAACATGTGCGCACCGCCGACAGCGGAACCTAGGGTTCCGGCGAGGTCGGTCTCGCGCTACACAGCACCAAATTGGTCGTGAATTGTTCGGAGAGCATCAGTGGAGCACAAGGAACATGAAACGAAACCTTTTGGAAGCTAGAAATGCCGGCAAACATATTCCCGACGGTGAGCCAAGGTGTTTTGCGTCGGCAGCAAGGAAAACAGCCATATCCCGGCCGATTCTCGACGGTTTTCGTTGCTTCTTTCTTGAGAGTGTGCGCTAGCATGTGTAGAACCTACTGACCAACGAGCTCGACCGACAAGGTTACGTGAAATCCGAATTTCAGTTTGAAGTGAGCTCGGGCTAAATGAACTAGCTTTCGGTATACATGGAAATTCCAGTTCTATTGTTGATCATTTTCCAAACGGCTTTCAGCTACACCTTCTACACACGGTGACACATCTTTCTTGTGCAGGGAAGTGGAGGTGAGATTGACCGTAGCGTGCTGTCCACGGCGAGCCGCTTTCGGTTCCGCCGGGTTACTTCGGACGTGCCGCGCTGTTCTTCAATTTGTGGCCAACAGCAGCCCACAACGCCGGAGTGGACGAGGTTGCACACAAGAGCACGCAGTGGCAATTTTTTTTCTGTGGAGAGCTCGCTCAACTGACGCTTGGTTGTGGTGTGCGATGGGGCGACACCCAGAGCGGCGGTGGCGTTGTTTTTTGCGGGAGCAGCACCGAGAGCGAGTGGGCACGTGAGATCAGTGACGAACTCGGCTTTGAGCTGCTCGGGGAGTGATAAAGACGCCAAGTGGCAGCTGCAGCAGGGCGCGGGGGAAGCAGGTGCTGGCGCTGGGATTAGGTGCGGTGGCGTTCGCTGCTGCAGCACGAGAAACCGAGCGCCGGCTCTTCAGTCGGTTGATCACTCAGATGACTGACAGGAGGGTCCCACTCCTCAGTTTTTAACCTCTACACTTTAATTTTTCACTGCTATTAATTAGGGGACCCTAATACCCCTTGTGAGTTGATCAAACATCAAAATGGCCAATTTACTTTGAATAATCGAAAGTGTGATTTGATTTGATCAAATTTGGAGCAAAGGTTAACTGAAATTCAAATTTGATTTGAATTTAACCAAATTAGCTGATTTCAAGATCAACTCCAAAAAGAGTGAAAATTGGTGTGTGAGCTCAGAAAAATGTGGTGAGTGTGAATATAATCCCACTTTTGAATTCATGGGATGAAAGAAGTTTGAATTCGAATTTTAGTTCAAACTAGCCTTTTTCTAGTCGTACCCAAAAACACCTCAAAAGGTTTTGGATTTGGGTGAAATTTAGCATGAGCACTCCTAACCAAGTTTTTGAGTTAAACATGTGATCAGCCCCTATGTGATGCATGTGGGAAATACCACTTTTGCATTTTGTGAGTTTCTTCTCTAATGACTTTCTTGATGGTGTTTACTTGCTCTTCAAAGATGTTCATAAGATCTCCTCAAATGAGGTGTTTGTGGTGTGATGAACACTTTTAGCAAATGCAAAACTTGGGACCTTACGTTCCCCCCCCTTAAAAGAATCTCCTCCCGAGATTATAAGGTGAAAATGAGAGAGAGGATGGTGGAAAATTACCGTATGTGAGACTTTAAAAAGTCTGGGTAGTTAGCGTGAAGAAAGCCTTCGCTCTCCCATGTCGCTTCATCTACAGAGTTATTACTCCATAGAACCTTGTAGAACCACAACGTACGGTTGCATGTGGTTGGGCCTTTTCATCAATAATCTGAACCGGTTCCTGCCGATAAGTGAGATCCGGTTTCAGTTCTTCGATATCTCCAAGCTGAATGGTGGTTGAAAGCTTGAGGCACTTCCTCAGCTGAGAAATGTAAAATACGTCGTGCATACCGGAGAGTGTCGCTGGTAATTCCAGCCGGTATGCAACTGATCCACATCTTTCAACAACCTGGAATGGACCGATGAATCGGGGTGCCAACTTTCCTCTCACCCCGAATCTGTTCGCGCCCTTCATTGGAGACACACGTAGCTACACGTGATCCCTAACTTCAAATCGCAAAGGACGTCTTCTCCAGTCTGCATTCTGTTTTTGTCAGGATTGGGCGGCTTTTAAGTTTGCTTGAATCAGCCGAACCTTTTCTTTCTGCATTATTGACAAGATCAATCCCGAAGGTGACCCTTTCTCCAGACTCACTCCAATTCAGTGGTGTGCCGCATTTTCTCCCGTATCACGCCTCGTAGGGCGCCATTTTGATGCTGGCTTGGTACCCATTGTTGTACGAAAACTCGGCTAACGGTAAATGATCATCGCAATTCTTACCGTGGTTGATAGCACAAGCTCGTAACATGTCTTCTAAAATCTGATATACCCGCTCGGTTTGCCCATCCGTCTGCGAGTGGTACGCTGAACTATGGATCAGATTTGTCCAAAGAAGCATGTTGCTGCTCCAAAAAACGAGACACGAATAAAGTGCCCCGATCCGAGGTGATAGTGCGTGGTACGCCGTATAAGCACAAGATCCGTGAGATGTAAAATTCAGCATACTTCTTGGCTTTGTAGTTGGTGTTGACCGGGATGAAATAGGCAACTTTGGTGAGCCAGTCGACAATCACCCACACGGAATTATGCTTCTGAAATGTGGAGGGTAAACCGATGATGAAGTCCATGCTCACATCCTCCCACTTCCAGGAAGGTATGCCAAGCGGTTGTAATAATCCCGGTTTCTTCATGTGGTCCGCTTTCACCCTCCGGCATGTATCACACTCGGACACATACTTTGTGATGTCCAGCTTCATCTGTGTCCACCAAAACTTGCTTCTGAGTTCTTGATACATCTTGTTTCTGCCGGGGTGAATAGAAAACTTTGACAAGTGAGCCTCGTCAAAGATTTTCTTCCGTAACTCCGTGTTAAGGGGTATGATGATCCGGTCCTTGAACCATAGGACGCCGTCTCCGTCTTTCCGAAAACATTTTAACTCCCCACTGTCTACACGTCCCCGCAAATGCGACATGCCCTTGTCATGTTCCTGAGAAGCCGCTATCTCTTCACGGATAGTGGGGATAAGAGCTATGTTGTAGAGAGCTCCATGTGGAATCACATGTAATGGTGGCTCGCTCTCTTCCAACGGTGTGATGGTCCGATTATTAACGTGTGACTTGCGACTCAGCACATCCGCCACTACGTTTGCCTTGCCGGGATGATAATGGATCTCTATTTCATAATCCTTTATCAACTCCAACCATCTTTGTTGCCTCATGTTCAGCTCCTTCTGAGTGAATATGTACTTGAGGCTCTTGTGGTCGGTATATAAATGCACGAGGTTACTGAGTAGGTAGTGCCTCCACATTTTGAGTGCGAGTACCACGGCAGCGAGCTCTAAGTCATGAGTTGCATAATTTAGCTAATGGTTTCTGATCTGCCGTGATCCATACGTGACCACCCTTCGGTCTTGCATCAGTACACATCCGAGCCCAATGCCGGATGCATCGCAGTACACATCGAACGGTTTTGTTGTGTCTAGCTGCGCCAAAACCCGTGCTAATGTTACGTTCTTCACTAATGCCTTGAACGCTGCTTCACATGCTGGATTCCAAACATATTTGGTACCCTTCTTCAGAAGCTCGGTCATAGGCTTGGAATTTTTGAGAAGTTCGGAATGAACCTCCGATAATATCCCGCGAGTCCGATGAAACTCCGTATCTCGTGAACAGTTCAGGGGGACTTCCAATTCAGCACTTGTGTGATCTGACTCGGGTCTATAGCGATGCCCTCCGCTAAGATAATATGCCCGAGAAAAGGCACTTGTGATATCCAGAATTCACATTTGCTGAATTTCGTGTATAGCTTGTGATCCCGCAGCCTTTGCAAGACTATATGCAGGTGCTTCGCGTGTTCTTCCTCCGACTTGGAATACACCAATATGTCGTCGATTAAGACCACGACAAACTTGTCCAGCTCCGGCATGAATACCGAGTTCATCAAGTATATGAAATGAGCTGGAGCGTTGGTGAGGCCGAAGGACATGACCAGGTACTTATAAAGCCTGTACCTCGTCGAGAAAGCCGTCTTCGAAATATTCTCAGCTCGTATCTTAATCTGATGGTACCTAGATCTTAAGTCCATATTGGAAAAGATCTTTGATTCGACCAACTGATCAAACAACATGTCCATCCATGGCAATGGGTACATGTTCTTGGTAGTCACGGCGTTTAGTGGACGATAGTCCATGCAGAGCCGCAACGTTTCATCCTTCTTCTTCACAAATAATGCCGAACAGTCCCATGGTGAGGAGCTCGGCTTAATAAAACCCTTCTCCAGCAGGTCCGTCAACTGCGTTTTCAATTCTGCCAACTCCTTTGGCGCCATCTTGTACGCCCTTTGGATATTGGCATAGTTCCCGGTGCAAGTTCAATCTTGAAATCCACCTCTCTGTCGGGCGGCATCCCCGGTAAATCATCCGGGAACACGTCTGGGAACTCACGGACTACTGGAATGTCTTCCAATCTGATAGTGGTGGATTGGTATGCACTTGGAAGTTTTATTTCTGGACTGTCCAGAAATAATGAGTGAGACTCATGCGTTTCTGGGTATAGGTGCACAACTCGGAGGACGGTGTCTAAAACAGCGCCATGGCGGGTTAACGACGACATCCCTAAGATGGCATCGACCTTTTGTCCCTCTAAAGACATAAGAGACGTATGGTATACTCTACCCCCAAAGCATAATTACGCTTTCGAAACCATCATGCTTGCTGAAATTTTCCCACCCGGTGAACAAATCAAGTAAGGACTTTTGGTGGGTAGTATTTGCAAGCTGTGTTTAGCAATAAAAGCTTGGCTAATGAAGTTATGCGTGGTGCCTGAGTCAAATAAAACAATAGCGGGATGCTGGTGGAGTTGGAACATACCCGCAAGGATTGGTTCTCTCTCCGGCACGTCCTCTATAGTGAGTTGGTGGACGGTGTCGGACTTAGGATTTGCCCGCGTGCATTAATGGGGTTCCGGGGCTGATTCCTTCCTGGAACTGTAGTGCCACTCCGCCACGTTGCCTCTCGGTGCAGTTATTGCGAAGTGCCCTTGGCGACTGCATTTGTAGCATGCGGTTGACCGCTGGCCCGTGCTTGGAGAATGAAATCCCCGCATGCGCTGCTGAGGTGCAAATGAATGCGGCATCATCCACTGCTGCTGTTGTTTCTGCGGAGGTGGTGCTGGTAATGCCGGCCGGAACGCTGGTGGAGAATACGGCCAACTGCGGAATTGCATCGGTCGCTGCGGTGGCTACCAGCGTTGACCCGACGGTGAACGATACACCATCGGGTATTTTTGGGGAGGACCACCTCCCTCTCCACTGCTCTGCGGCGCACTTTGCTTCTTATCCGCCGCTGCTAACTCTTTTGCGGAGTCTTCTTGTACAATCGCAGCATCAATAATATCATTGAGTTTGCCGTGATTGAACGTCGCCAGCCTGTCCTTCAGGAGCGGGTTCAGCCCCAGGTAAAATTGATCTCGCCGCTTCTCGTCGGTATTGGCGTGATAGGAGGCATAGAGCGCAAGATCATTGAACGCCCTGGAATATTCCAGCGCGTTCTTGCTGCCTTGCTGCAAACGGAGGAATTCTTGTGTCTTCCTGTTCATCAGACCCGGCAGTATGTGATAGGCCCTGAAGGACATCCGGAACTCCGCCCATGTCAGCACTCGCTCGGTGGGTTGCGAGGCATAGAAGTTTGCCCACCAAGCTCTCATGGACCCTTGAAGCTGCTGGGCCACGAACTGAGTCTTGCGCTGCTCACTAACTTGGAGCATCCCAAACTTCATCTCCATCGTGCGGAGCCAGTTGTACGCATCGAGGGGTTCATCCGCCCTTGAGAATACCGGGGGATGAGTAGCCAGAAAGTCAGAGTAGGAGCTTTTTTGACGCTCCTCTCGGTCTTGACGCCTCTCTGGTTGAGACGTATTCACGATTAAAGTTTGCAGCAACTCCGTATGCTGCTGATGTGAGCCCGCCATGGCCGCAACGATGTCGGCCAATGTAACTGTTGCCAGTGGCGGTGGTCATTGTTGCTGTTGCTTCTGTTGCTGTCCCGAGGAAGCCTCGGGAGGCTGTTGGGAGGCATATCCCCCCTGACTAGAACCCCCCAACCTCCGGGTTGGCACGAGTGCGAGTCATTCTGAAATTCAAAACAGCAACAATTAGCACATGTCAATCTTAAAATTCCATAGAAAACAGTAGGTATTGCAGTGACACATGAATAAACTTGCACAACATTCACATATATTTATAAAGCATAAACTTGATACAAGATACATTATTCTCGGATACCCGAGAAGTTGTGCTCATGTAGTCACTACCTATACACATACTACTGTCTACACGACATGTCACTGTTACAAATTTCTACACATCACCCTCGTTGCCCTACTTGGCAACGGTAAAGTCACTACTCGGAGTAGAACTCGACCTCCTGCGGGTTGTCCTCCTCCGCTACCTCTGCTGGTGGCTCAGGATCCATGACCTCCTCTTCGGGTTCAGGTTCCCCCATCGCCTGGATACCCAAAACCATGGGTACTGCACCTACCATCGGTAGGGCCACTACTGGAGGCACGAGGTCTTGCAACGCATGCACCTCATCCATGGCCTGATTATAGTCTTCCTCCCAGCCCTGCCCCTCCTCAATAGCTTCATCATGCTCTTGAGTGAGGACATTGTTCTTCTGGGTCAAGGCCTGTATCTGCTGCTGCAAAGCCGTGATGTCGACACGGCTTTTCTTCTTTGCCTTCTTCAGACGATGCATCTGATTGTGTTGATCATTCAGTCGCTTGATCGTCGGAAGGAGCACATTACGGAGTGCGCTGTGAGCACTGTCAAAATGAGCTCGGTGGCTGGTGCTCTCCTTGAGCTCCACGGCAAGTTGATCCGTATGGACAGCTTGGCTGTCCATCACTGTCTTTCCTTCTATCAACTGGAGTCTGAGAATCGCCTCCGCGGGGTTGTACCTTGGGCAACTCAGATCAGTTGCTTCCAAGTACCTCTCCCACCACACGTGATTAGCTCGCCCCTCCACCGGGACAAGCGTGTATGGAGTGTCCTCCATAACTTTCACGTGTAGCTGGCAGAAACGCGACATGGTGTCGCGGGCTTCCACCTGCCACATCTCTTCCGGTTGTCGACCTTTCACCGTGACGGTGAACGGTGCCCAACACGGTGGCGTAGGTCCTGCTGGAACTTTGACATGGACGGTCCAGGTCTTGTTCCCCTCCTCGCCTTCTTCCTTGGCGACGTAACGCGGCGTCTCCACATACCCGAAATATTGAAGCATTAGCTTCAACAGTTCCGGATAACCGCTGCGTTGAGAACAGTGGGATACCACCCACTCGTTCTCCAGTTGTTTATCCTCTGCCATCTGTAGAAACATATTTGAAAAAGATAAAATATTCATTTCAACAGTAAATTATTAAGTTATAACATAAAACATGTCATTGAACTCATAAAACTTGGAAACACAAATCAATCTTAGAACAAATTTGATTGCTGGTCTGCTGCCCAAAACTGACAGCCCTGACCAGTTTCCCTTTTAATCTGATTTAGACCCTGCTAAAGTTAAAACCAGTTGTAGAGCTGAACATCAAAGTTAAATTTAACTTCAATAGCTTTCCATAATGTATTTGCTTGGCCTCAAATATTTCCTGATTCAAAAGTTATGACATGTCAAAGTCGATAGAATTTCTAGAGAAAATTGGACAGCACCTCCCTGCTTGAGGTACTGATTTGATCCAAGAATTACAGTTAATTCTACATCGAATTTGATAAACCTTTCTGTTACAAAGTTGTAACTTATCTCATGAACTTTTCAGAACTACCTCATTTTCTATTTTTGGATTTTTATGCAGGATGTTATGTCAGTTTACAGAGAGTTACAGAGAGTATTTGCTCTGCCCTGTTTTCTGGACAGTTTCAACTCTACTGCATTTTTCGACTAGTTAAATGATGAAACACCTCTGGAAATCAACAGAAAAGTGGTAAAAATCTTCCAAAGCTTTCCATAAATGTATCATATGACGCCAACCTCGAAAGGACTCGACCTCTAACCTCTGCGTAACTTTAGCATTGTTTCAGCTAAAAACAGAGGACTCTATCCTTAGTAGCTTATAAGTTGAAAACTTGTTTACTTTGAACATCCTTTTTAAGGGAAGAAGTTAAGTCAAGGTTTTAGTGCTCTGGACCAAAACATTCAAGTTTTACAATGATGTTGAACATTTAGTGGGGTGTGACGTCGAAGCGTCACCCAGTTCATGCCGGTACTACGTTCCTCACAAAGAAAAACCTATACCGCACTTAGCCGGCTTCATTAGTTCAGTGGCACTAAACGTTTCTTGCACACGTGTGCTACTCGTCTACCGACTCGTGGTCATACTACCTGCAAGTAAATCACACAATTGTCAGGTTCGGCTGCACACCGAACATGGTCCCAATACAGTTCATACAACCGTCCGTCATCACTCACACGGTTGTTCTCAAGCCAATCAAGCCTTGAGCTACGTGTTCACGTTACTAACCACGTGACGGGGTCTCCCAAACTTGCCCGTAGCACGCCAGGGAAGGTCGTTGCTCGAATACCCCAAACGACATGAAGAGCCATAGAGGGTACTGAAGCTGGCCGGGTTACCTGCCACCCGTGAGGCTCCACCCTTTAGCTTGTGCGCACTGGTGGACAGCGCTTACATGCACCCCCAAGACATATTACGTCCTGAGATGCATGATTTTCCGACATAAGCAATTAGGTTAGAGTTGCCACTTGCTATACACTAATAACATCCTTATATGGGCTACTAACTCGTTCCTCACCGAGATTTTGAAAAGGTGACCTTTTTAAGTGTGTTAAACCTCAAGCGAGCTCTGATACCACGCTGCGAGGGCCACATGGCCTCGACTAGTCCGGATCATGCTGAAGGGTGCTGCGTTGCACAGCACTGGATAACACACATAAAAGGGTACAAAGCGGAAGCAAAAGTTTTATTACAATAAATTGTTTTTAACATGTTTACAACAAAATATGTCAAGTCTCCACTCACGGGCATAGACTAAGCAAAATAGTTCCTGTTCAGCCCGTGAATGTGTTCCCACTAGCACACACACACTAACACGGCGTCGTGCACGACTCCCACTTGACAGGATTACCATCTTGGGGGTCTGTCTCCTCCTCGGGAGTCTCCTTCTCATAGCATCCAGCAAACGCTTCAAACTCAAGCAGTGAGCGCGATGGCTCAGCAAGACTCACCCGTCTTCCTATACATGAAACTCTACATGCTGGGTTTGCATTATGTAATGGAATGAATGTTGCAAGGGACACGCCTAAGTAGTTGTACCTTACTTTCAAGTTTTTAGCAACAAGTTGTGGAAGAACCTCGTGCAAAGGCACATAAGAGAGCCACAATCAAACAAGAAACACATTTCTCTCATGTGCTTTGCCCAAGGTTGAAAAGAACTTTAATTAACTCTAAACTACAACAGATCATTAGCAACCAAAGTACATCTTTCAATCAGCAACTTTTTAACATGACTCTAGCCTGTTCTTTCTATGTCACGGTACAGTGAACAAGTGGTACTCACTGACCGCCAGGGACGGCGATTATAATCGTTTTACACCTGCAGGGTTACCCAAATAACCCGTCACGTAACACCGTACTCGATGTTGCCTACAGCAACCACCACGGACGTCGTACACAACCACCTTTCATCCGTCAGCCAAATGTTGAACCGGTCCTATCGTCCCGAGCAAGAGGTCTCTGCGCGCAAATCTGCAGTGCCGCCAGCCGATTTACACCTCAAGCTCTCAAACTACCCTATGGACGACAAGCAATGCCTCAACAAATAGCTACCCGAATTACATCGGTTTCCCAGTTCTCATATATCCGGTAGGTCTTCGGTACCGTTCTAGCTTGTTCAACAGCCCCGCACACGGCTCGGTCCTCAATCGACAGAAGCGGAGCTATGGCACCCACGCCCCAAAGTCCTGCTGCCCTTACTCTCTGCTCGGTCTCATTTTTCTTGCCATGGGTTCCATTTGCTATCTCTAACAGAATGGTAAGCTTCTAGCCTATTCTCGCGAGTAATTCCAACTACTCGACTTGTACCGAATCCTACACTAATTTAGCATTGCAGTGGCTACTCGAGGTTTAAAAACCTAAGCCCAAAACCAGGGTTTTCTTGGCTATGCATTTGGATTTTCAAACAAGACTGTAATGCATAATCGAAGTGGATACTCAAAGTAAGTTCTTAAAACAATAAAATTTATAAAGCGGCTAATGCAAACTGGAGCTTGCCTTGCTGCTGCTGGTCGTATGCTAGCTGTTCCTCCGGGGTGATGAAATCCAACACCTCCAACTCTTCTTCAACCTTAGCGACTACACAATATAAATATGTATGCGTGTCAATTTAAATGCATTTGAATTCGAAGTTGATATTGTTAAGACCATAAGTACAGCTAAATAGGCCCAATGATTCTGAAAAATTTACTGTGGTTTAGATACAACCTAAACAGAGACTTGGCCAAATTTCATCTGAAGCAAAGCTCATTTGTGCCCTGCACAAATAAATGTGTTTTTGGCCTTTCTTGAATCTCTTAGGGTGTTCTAAGGACTTTCATGTAGTAAGCCATCACTTTCTGGAAACTAGATTTTCAGAGGGTTCTAATGGAATTGGTTTCACCTAATTTGAAGATTCCTAGCAAAGGATATGAGCTAAACAATTTCAGAGAAAATCTGAAAAACTGTGTCTGGACATTTTTCATTTTCTCTGGAACAGTTTTATTAATCCCACCATTAGGTGAATCAAATAAGCTCAAATGGATGTAAAATTTTTATGGTAGGTCAGGATAAATAAAGGAACATCCTGGCCAAATTTCAGAATTTTCCACTAAAGGGTTCTCCAGTTAAAATTCTAAACAGTTTACATTTTGAAGAATTAATTCTGGACAATTTAAGATTTTCACAGAGTGAAACTTGATTTGTTGGAAAGTACTCAGAGATCTGACTCCAACAAAATTTTGTTCACTCGATTTGGAGTTTCCTAGCCAAAGTTATGTGGGTCTGAGTTTTGAACTAGAAACTGAAAATCGGAAAATGTTTAAATCTCGGCTGGTGGGTCCCACGTGTCCGGCTTCTTCCCCGCACCAAACGCGCCCGACGGCGGTGGTCTCCGGTGACGCTCGCCGGAACCGAGTTCCCGGCCACCTCTCAGGCCGAAACTTGCCGCCCCTCCATTTTCCGACCTCCTGAACTCATCTGTGGGCTCGCCGGCCGTCGGCGATGGCCGGAAACATGTGCGCACTGGCGACAGCAGAACCTAGGGTTCTGTTGAGGTCGGTCTCACGCTACACGGAACAAAATTGGTTGGGAATTGTTCAGAGAGCATCAGTGGAGCACGAGGAACATGAAACGAAACCTTCTGGAAGATAGAAATGCCGGCAAACATACTCTCGATGGTGAGCCAAGGTGTTTTGCGTTGGCGGTGAGGAAAACAGCCATATCCCGGCTGATTCTTGATGGTTTCCATTGCTTCTTCCTCGAGAGTGTGTGCTAGAATGTGTAGAACCTACTGACCAACGAGCTCGACCGACAAGGTTACGTGGAATCTGAATTTCAGTTCAAAGTGAGCTCAGGCTAAATGAACTAGCTTTTGGTATACTTGGAAATTCCAGTTCTATGGTTGATCATTTGCCAAACGTCTTTTGGCTACACCTTTTACACACGGTGATGCACCTTTCTCGTGTAGGGAAGTGGATGTGAGATTGACCGTAGCGTGCTGTCCACAGCAAGCTGCTTTCGGTTCCGCCGGGTTACTTCGGATGTGCGGCGCTGTTCTTCAATTGGTGGCCAACAGCAGCCCACGACGCCGGAGTGGATGAGGTAGCACACAAGAGCACGCGGTGGTGATTGTTTTTGCTGTGGA
Source organism: Neostapfia colusana (assembly GCA_030760725.1). NCBI lineage: Eukaryota > Viridiplantae > Streptophyta > Magnoliopsida > Poales > Poaceae > Neostapfia > Neostapfia colusana. The sequence continues at coordinate 50,111,244 of JASWHV010000006.1, read as the reverse complement.
GAGCTCACTCAACCAACGCTTGGTTGCGGTGTGCGATCGGGCAACACCAAGAGCGGCGGTGGCGGTGTTTTTCGCGGGAGCAGCACCGAGACCGAGTGGGCACGTGAGATCAGTGATGAACTCGGCTTTGAGCTTCTCAGGGAGTGATAAAGACGCCGAGCGGCAGCTCCAGCGGGGCGCGGGAGAAGCAGGTGCTGGCGCCGGGATTCAGCGCAGTGGCATTCGCTGCTGCAGCCTGAGAAACCGAGCGCCGGCTCTTCAGTCGGTTGATCACTCGGGTGACTGACAGGAGGGTCCCACTCCTCAGTTTTTAACATCTACACTTCAATTTTTCACTGCTCTTAATTTGGGGACCCTAATACCCCTTGTGAGTTGATCAAACATCAAAATGGGACTTGAACGATCCAATTTTGAATCTTGTTGGAGATTCCCCCGAAACTCCAAACTACCTGTTATCCAAAAAAAAACCTCCAATTCACTTTGAATAATTCAAAGTGTGATTTGATTTCATCAAATTGACTTAAAACATGTGCTCAGCCCCTATGTGATGCATCTAGGAAATACCACTTTTGCATTTTGTGAGTTTCTTCTCTAATGACTTTCTTAATGGTGTTTACTTGCTCTTCAAAGATGTTCATAAGATCTCCTCAAATGTGTTGTGTGTGGTGTGATAAACACTTTTAGCAAATGCAAAACTTGGGCCCTTACACGGTTAAGGACCGCGTGTATGAGGCCCTGCTGGACAAGATTGAGCTGTACCGGATATATAGTGGGATATGGGACCCATGAAACCGATGTAACTCGATGGACAGTGATATAGAAACTCATCCTTCACGTGGGAATGGCGTTGAGAAGGCGGGAGGTGTAAATACTTTAGCAGGCAACTTCGACTTGTCCTCGTAGAGGACCATCCTGTTTGGTGCGAAATGTTTTCTTTGTTGGGGTGTTGTGTGAAAGGTTGCTGCATACAACGTAAGAAAGAGTTATTCTTTTCAGATGGGTGTATGTGTCGTATATTACGTATTGTTATTGATTTGAATCACCGTCGCTCGCGGAAGAGGATTGAGCATACTTGCCCACTTCGCCGTGACGTAGTATGAAGAGGAACTAAGTCTATTAACTTGTTGTTCGTGGATTAATCATTGTATTGGAAACTCGACTGAATTAGATATAGTGCCAACTAAATTTCTATTCCACCTTAGGCTAGCAACATCGGGCTAAGCGTTTCTTGTTTGATTGTGGACTTCCGGTGTTGTGAGGCGTGAGGAACACTAAAATGAATGCTATAAGAATCTGAATATAAGGATCAAGTTTAGTGAAGCTTCTTTATGCAAAGTTCATATTCCTACTGTCTTACTACCCCTGCATGTAGAGTTACATGTTTAGGATTGACGGTTAAGACTTGCTGAGCCTTAGTGCTCATGGTTGCTTCTTAGTTGTTTTTGCAGGTAGCAGGATGCTTGCTATGAAGAGGGTTATTCAGTGAGACGATGAATTTCATGGTCGTTTAACTCATCAGAAACCTAGCTGCTGCCTTACTTTGGTGAAGCTAGTAGGAAGCGTTCATGGGCTGGACGACTTCTCTTCGGGTTAGGGTCGACAGTGAGTAGATGTCCAGCTTTTACATTCCGCTGCGTGTGTACATTATGTTGTAAAGATCTTATGTTGAGTTATAAAGCATTTCCTATGTTCCTACCATCTTTTCGTGCATGTTGTTAGGTGCCGCATCGCACAGCACCACCCAGTGTGATTCCCGGACGAGCAGCACGACCCCGTCGCGGGCCGGGCCCCCACAGGGAGGTGGCCAGAAAGCCGGTTCCGGCGACCCTCGCCAGAGACCGCTGTTGTTGGGTTAGGTTTGGCGCGAGGTTGAAGCAGACTGACGTGGGGACCCACGGGCAGAGGTTTAAACTTTTCCAGGAATTTCCTATTTCGGTTCAAACTTTAAACAGCCACAACTTTGTGTAGGAGTGTCCACAAATTCGCCAATAAATTGCGTTGGATTCCTCTCGGTAAGTAAAATCCAGGGGTGCATCCCAATGTTTATGAAAATCCCTGGACTTAGCTCATTAATTCATTTAAGGAAAATCTTGTATAATTAATTTCAGGGTTGTTGATTGGAAAATTTCCAATTCCATGCAGGACATTCCTCCAAATATACTTGAGCTCTAGTAAAATTTCAGAGGCATTGGACTCCATTTGCTTGGCCAAATGTTGTTTCAATCCTATATGTCTCTGCAAAATAGGAAAAATAACAGAGACCTTTTTTAGAGATTTTATCTAAACTTGTAAAATCCATATCTCCATGTAGGAAACTCCAAAAATGGTAAAACCAATTCCTATGGACTCAGGAAATTCCGTACTTCACATAAAGTTCACTTTTCTGCATTGGAAAGCTTAAGATCTAGGAGGTAAAGGCAGAATAGTGAAAACCACCTAAGGAATTGTGGTGACCACATTGGGCCATTACATGAGCTCAAATTATTCACACTGCCTACAAACATTTCCTTGAAGCTGTGGTTAAATTTTCAGCTTCATTGGACCCCTGTAGCTTGAGCTACGATTGTTTAGGTCTAAGTGTTGATATAAGGATTTAATCACATGGTGATTAATATTACCTTCCTTTCACTTAGCATGATATTCTCTAAAGATGTAGATCCAACAACAGAAACCCTGCTGTTGTTTGTCCCTCTTAAGTTTTAGTTAACTTGTACAACAGTTTCTAAAGCATTTTCTAAGTAACCTTTGAATATATGTGCATTGCATAAAACTAGCTCACGTGACGTCGATGTTCGACGAGGATTCAACTCAGCAGCGAAGATGTCCATATCGTGACGAGTTTGGTGGATTCTCCATAGGAAGATTAACTTCACAGTCTAACAAAACCGTTGAGCAAGGCAAGCCCCGGTTTGCATATATTTACCGTTTTAAATTTTGCTTTACTTACGCATATTGTTTATTAGAGTTGATATTATGCATTATGTCTACGATGCTTGAAACCCACTTGCTGTAAAATCCCTAAAAAGTGGTAGCAAGAAAAATTTAGCTCATGTACACTTAGGAAAAATGAGGGGAATTAGAACTTTGAATTATAACGGTGTAAGTTCAAAGTGAGGATTTAGACTTCCCAAAAACTTCCAAACATGGAGATCTAAATTCATAACTTGGATCTTCATAGTCCAAATATTCACCCTTCCAAATTTCAGCTCATTTGGAGGAGTTTCAATATTTGTTTGGGATTAAAAGGAGAAGCCCTCTAATCTGAATTTAAAATTCAGTTTCAAATTCCAATTCCCTCAATTTGCAAATTTGGTTCCACAAATGTGTTCTTCCAATTTGAATTGGCAGCCATGCCAAAAATCAGAAACTTTGAAGTTGGTTTGCTATGTTTTTGGAACAACACAAGATGGAGAATTCAAATTCCATTTCAAATTCAAATGACCAAACACAACTCAAAAATTCACACCAGAATTCAAACCATTTGAATTTGGCAAATTCAAACCTTAACTTTGGAGTGAAGTAAAGCATTTAAGTTTGAGTAGCTGTGTTAAAAATCTCAGTGGAAAAATCTGATTAAAAGAGGAGGAGGTGGGACCCACTAGTCAGCCACCCACAGAAGAACTCTCTGTTTACCTCGGTTGATCACCAGCATGCCAGCTCCTGCAAAACACTCCCACTCGAAGCTCCACCGAGCAGCTTGCCGCAGCGTGCTCCCGAAGGCAGAATTTGGGGCGTGGTGATGGCTATCCAAAGCAGCTGCCCAAACCAATTTCTATTCCCTGCCTCCAACCGGTTTCCCTCAGCTGCTCGAGCGTCCACCGAAGGAAAAACACGCGCCCACCTCGGTGCTCGTGGTTCAGCAGCCTCCAGCCCCCCCTAGCACCGGTTGATCACCCCAGGAGCTGCACCGGCGACCCCTTAACGTGTTCCACCACTCCTCAGCTCGTCCCCGGCCTCCCCTCGCAGTGCCCGAGCTATTCCTCACCGGGAGAAGACAGAGCACGCCGTACCTCGCTCCTCCTCCTCTTCCACCGTTCCAGCGCCTCTCCCACACGACCAACACCTCCCTAAGGTGCGCCAAGGTGCCTAGATCATTCTACCGCAGTCCCCTTGCCCTTCCCCATCGCCGGCTCGCCGGAATTTGCGTTTTGGCGCCAGTACACGTGAAGAACCGATCAAAACCAAAACTGGAAATTCGTCCAACACGCATGATCATTTGTTCTTCGGTTCAAGCCATAGCATCACACCATCCTAGCGCCCTCCCACGCTAAATACCGCAGCAAACCATCCACCACACACCCCGGGCGACGAGAAATTGCCGGCGGCGGCAAAAACGGGTCGGTCCTCCAGTGAACCCTATTTTCCGGCCATTTGCTGCAAGGTTTGGCAAGCGTTCCCAGTTCCCCGATCACTGGTGATGCTTTAGGGCAAGGTAGCTCGCCAGGAGAAGCTTCGGACACGCCAGAACGCGTTGATGCCGAGCTCCCGAGCTGCCCCACCGGTGCCGACATGTTTTCGGCCATTTTCATGTGGGGAAAACTTGCCCGGCAGCTGTGCCACGTTCTAAGGATCTTGTAGGGCGAAACCAGAGCTAATTTGGTGGAGAAATGAGGGAGAACGAGTCACGCCACGATCTGTGCTGGTGTGCACGCGCATTTTCTGGCGGGAGGTTGAAGAAAGACCTGACAAGTGGGCCCCACGTTGAGTGCTCTGTACAATTCAAACAGAAAGTTAGTGAAACTTGAAAAATCCATAACTTTGTGTATAGAACTCCAAAAGGAGTGATACCAATTTTGTTGGAATCCTCATGAGGAGTACTTCACAGAGAAATAAATTGCTTGCTATGAAAATGCCCAGGAATTTCTGTAGAATTGTTTTTATTAAATCCTTTGGAGATTTATTTCAGGAACAATTCTTTATGAAACATTCCCAAATTTGGGAAGAAAATCCTTTTCATAGTAACTGATCTCCAGTTAAAGTTTGAGCCTCATTGAAGTTCATTTGCTAGGTCAAATTGTCTTCCAAAGTTCGGCATTCATTTGAAAATTCAAATTTAAACAGAAACTTTTCAGAACTCCTGTCCAACTTCAAAAATTCATATCTCTCTGTTGGTAGCTACAAAAATGGTGAAACAAATTTTTTTATAACCATAGAGACTTACCCTAATCAGTTCTTTTACTTTTAGCTCTGTCAAAGCTCCTGATTTGGGCTCAAAATTCAGAGAAGCCTTGTGCTTGTGGGAATTTTGGAGACCACAATGTGCAATGACATTTCTCCAAATTTTGCTCAGATCATCCTTAGAGGGTCTAGTCTTCACTGTAAAAATCCCAAAGCCTATTAAGGATCCTAAATAGCAGTAGCTATGAATAGAAGTTTACTTCTTATAAGTCTTAAATACTTATACATATATTTTGTTACATTTCATAATAGTGACCGAAGTTGAGGATACGCCGGAGCCTTTGGACGTCCTGCCACCAGAAGCTAACTTCTCCTCTGACTCGCAACCAGGCAAGCCCCGGTTTACATTTAAGTACCTTTTATAAAGCTCTTCATTTGTATCACTTATGTCTAGGGTGAATGTTTGCATTAGAGTTAGGGTGATTGAAACCCCACTTTCATAACCGTTTAAATCCTATGAAGGGTTGGGTAGCTTACAGACCCGACGAGTAGACAAAGCCCTGCTAATATGCTTAGGATCTCGTTAGAAGTCGAGTAGTTGGAATCTACTCGCGAGGTAAGGTTTTTTCACACGGTTTGCTCAGAATAGAAAATGACTTAAGAATGGAGAAAATGAGACCCAGCAGGGGGGATAGGAAGCAGTGAGTGGAGGTCTCACGTGCGTAGCCCTGTTGGTGTCGATTGAGGACCGAATCGTGTGCGGGCCTGATGAACAAGTATTGAACAGTACCGGATGGCATACTGACATAAGCAGGAAACCGATGTAATTGGTTAACCTGGGTGCCGAGGCTTACCCAACCGTAAATAGGAGTGGGTTGAGGGTAGCAAGGTGTAAATCTGCCGGTGGGCACTGTCACACTCCACGCGGGAACCTCCTGCCCGTTACGGATGGACCGGTTCGGTATTTGGGTTGCCTTTGAAAGGTTGTTGCATATAACAGAGTAGGAAGGGGTGTGGAATCACGCTTCTGAAAGTGGGTGTATGCAACATGTTGTCCGGGTGTCTCCTGATTGCAATCACCGTCCCTCGCGGTTATTTGAGTACCGCTTGTTCACTGTTATGTGACGTAGTAAGAAGTGAAGTAAGCCAATTGAATGATAATATGCTGTGACGATATATTAATGTTTTGGAAACCATGTCTGCTGTAGATGTAGAGATAATTAAGTTTACTTTCCGCTTTGCGCATCACTACATCGGAGGAAAGCATTTCTTGTTTGATTGTGGACTTCCGATGTGAGGGCTGCCTAAGGCACATGAATCTGCTGCTTTAAAACTGTAAGTAAGGATCAACTTATAGGTGTGTCTTTGATGCAAGGTCCTTTTTCCTATCTTACATATCCCTGCATGTAGAGTTCCATGCCTAGGCTAGACGGTTAAGCCTTGCTGAGCCATCGTGCTCACGGTTGCAATATTTGAGCTGTGTGCAGGTGAGGGTTATGAGGAGGGATCCGAGGATGAGGCGATGCCCCCGTCGGGGTACACGGACGAGCTGTAGCCCTGCACGCCTCCGTGAATCTCTGGTTCCATGTTGCTAGTTTGTAGCGTCCCTGGGCTGGACAGCTGCACTTTTGCATAGTTAGGATGAGAGGCTACTTATGTAAATTACTTCCGCTGTTAATTAAGTTTTGTAAAAGACTTCCGCTGTTTTATATCAAATAAAAAGTCGTATGTTGTTCTTTGTTCTTTTCGTGTGTGCTGTTGGGTGCCGCATTGCACGGCACCACCCTATGCGATCCTGGAGTGGGTGAACCACGGGGTGGTCCCCACACTTGCATGGCTATTATAACCCTGAGTAGAAGGTTTAGTGTAGGATTTGCCTCGTCGTAGATGGCTAGGCTAATGTTGTAGCTAGCTCGGTAGAAGTCGAGTAGTAAAAAGCTACTCGCGAGAAAGGTCAAGTAGCGGAGTTTCTTCGCGAGAAGTTGATGATAAGAGCACCCTCATGAAAAATGAGACGGGGACGGGGAGTTCCTGTAGGATGGAGCGCTCAAAGTTGTCTCGACCTGCGATGGTTGTGACAATGCTTGGGACTACATTGGGCCTGGACCGGGAGGTTAAGGCAAATGTGGAGGTTGGTTATTAGCCCCATCCGTGTCGGTTAAGGACCGCGCGTATGTGGCCCTGATGGACAAGATTGAGCTGTACCGGATATATAGTGGGGTATGGGACCCATGAAACCGAGTCATGGCGGAAATAATTCGCAACGACAACAAGTGCCGACATCATCTACCGGATTGGCGGAAATCTTAGGAAAGATGGCTGAGTCTCTCGATTTTTTGGTGCAACAACGCATACGACAAGATACGCTACAGCGTAATCCTCCGCCAAGCACTTATTTGGATTTTCTTGCAAGACAACCACCGGTTTTCTCGGAAGCGAAAGAACCGTTGGAGTCGGCTCATTGACTCCAATGTATTGAAGCCAAGTTCGATATGCTTGAGTGTGATGAATACCAAAAGCCTTTATTTGCCGCTGATTAACTCCACGGAGCCGCTGGAGCTTGGTGGGCAGAGTATATCGCTACTCTTCCTGAAGGTCATCGTGTGACGTGGGATGAATTCCGGAAGGTTTTCCGGGCACATCAAATTTGTTCGGGATTCTTCGAACAAAGTATCAAGACTTTCTGGAGTTAAAGTAAGGAGAAAGGAGTGTGTATGAGTACTTCAAAGAGTTTGAAGACTTGATGCAATACGCCACTCATATTGTAGACTCGGAAGCGTTGAAGTGTGATTTTTTCTTCCAAGGTTTGAATGTCGATCCTAAAGAACAAGTGGTTTTGTTCGATAACAGTATTTACAATGAGTTGGTAAAAGCCTCTATCATTAAAGAAGACATGCATCTCCTTTGTGAAGCGGAGCTGAAAAGGAGTATACCGCCGGAGAGTGATATCAAGGTTCCTCTGAACAATCGGGTGCGGTATTACTCGCCAGTCAGGCAAGAAATTCAGCCTGTGGTGCAACTCTCATAACCACAGCTGGAGTTAATCACTTATGAGTCTCCACCTCAACAGCAGCAATCAGAGGTTATTTGTGCAACCCTACCACAACCAGCGGTGCAGGGATTATCTTCACCTCGTGTTACTAGAAAGCTGAGGATTTCTGTAGCACGAGACCGTCGTGGAGCTAAGCAGAGCCACACTCGTGTGCCATATCACAAATACTCATATCAGCACCGTGAACTTTCAAAGAAGAGTCTTTTAAAAGCTGGCAGGGTTAACTACACTGCTATTGAGGATACTGCAGAAGGCGAACCAGTTTTATCGGGCATGTTCACGTTACATGAACAGCCCACTTTCATTTTCTTGATTCCGGAGCCACCAACAATTTTATTAGCAGAGACTTTGTGCTGAAGAATCATCTTCCATTTAGCATAGTCAAGCATCCATTTCATATCATCTCACCTGGAGGCAAGATATCAACTGATGAAGTGGTCTCTCGAGCACCTTTATGTTTGGGTGGAAACATCTATCCTGTGATCCTTATCATACTCAAAGGCCAAAGGATTGATATTATCTTGGGGATGTCATGGTTGACACATTATGGAGATATCTTTGACATCAGCTCTCAGACTGTTCAACTGAATTCCCCAATACACGGTTGCAACACATTGAATCTTGTTGATCCATCACAACGAGTTGCAGAAGTTCATCAGATTGAAGCTTCTAAGCTTGAGGATATTCCAGTGGTATGTGAATATACAGATGTGTTTCCCGACGACTTACCCGGCATACCGCCCGAACGTGATGTTGAGTGCAAGATTGAACTAGCACCGGGAACAACAACTATTTTTCGGTGACCATATAAAATGGCACCAAAGGAGCTAGCAGAATTGAAGGAGCAGCTGAATAACCTCATGGACAAAGGTTTCATATGCCCAAGTTCATCACCTTGGGGCTGTTCCGCACTCTTCGTGAAGAAGAAGGACGAAACTTTGAGACTATGCGTAGATTATCATCCATTGAATGCTGTCACTATCAAGATTAAGTATCCACTACTGCGCATCAATATTTTGTTTGATGAACTAGTGGGTGCTAAGGTACTCTCCAAGATGGATCTTTGGTCCTGGTATCACCAGATAGAAATCTGGGCAGAAGATATAACAAAGACAGCGTTCTCGACAAGATATGGACTTTATGAATATCTTGTCATGTCTTTTGGATTGACCAATGCTTCGGCTCACTTTATGTATCTCATGAACTCTTGGTATAACACGCTGGACTTTTGCGTATTGTACTCCAACGCTTGAGGGATCTCAAGCTATATGCAATGTTCAGTAAATGTGAGTTTTGGATCTGCAAAGTGCCGTTTTTTGGGCATATTATTTCAGCGGAAGGCATCGCTCTGGACCCAAGTAAAATCGAGCAAGTGCTGAATTGGAAATCTCCAACATCTGTTCATGAAGTGAGGAGTTTTCTAGGTTTAGCGGGTTATTACCGGAGTTTCATTCCAAACTTCTCCAAAGTCGCTAAACCTATGACGGAGCTGTTGAAGAAAAGCACCAAATATGATTGGAGCAATTCATGTGAACAAGCTTTTCAAATTTAGTGAAGTATCTCACTACAGCTCCAGTTTTGGCCCAGCCGGACACAACCGAACCATTTGATGTTTATTATGATGCATCCAACATTGGTCTTGGTTGTGTGCTGATGCAAGAAGGACGCATGGTCGCGTATGGATCCCGACAATTAAGGGGTCATGAGCAGAATTAACCGATGCACGACCTTGAACTAGCTGCAGTGGTCCTTGCACTAAAAATGTGGAGACATTATTTACTAGGCAATCTAGTACATCTCTACAATGACCACAAAAGCTTGAAGTACATCTTCACACCGAAAGAACTGAATATGAGGCAGCAAAGATACCTCGAATTGATCAAGGATTATGAACTTGAGATTCATTACCATCCGAGCAAAGCGAATGTGGTTGCCGATGCACTTAGTTGGAAAGCTCACGTTCACCATTTAGCCATGACTGCATGAAGAAGGAGAACCAAGCCTCCGCTTAGTTCCCTATGGACCATTGTTCAACCTCGCTCTTATTCCTACAATCCGTGATGAGATTGTAGAGGCTCAGAAGAGAGAAAGGGGTATGTCTGATATCCGTAGGTGAGTGGACAGCGGTGAGTTGAAGATGCTGCGCAAGGATGAAGATGGTACGCTCTGGTTTAATATCCACATAGTATGGAAGTGGGAAGACATACGTATGGACTTCATAATCGGATTACGCATGACCAGCAACCAGCATGATTCTATTTGGGTAATCGTCAATCGTTTGACCAAGACGGCTCATTTTATTCCAGTACATATGAAATATGTGGCAAAGAAGTATGCGAAGCTGTTCATCTCGAGAATCATGTGTTTACACGGGGTTCCCCGCACCATCGTCTCTGACCGAGGCACGTTATTCGTATCCAGATTTTGGAGCAACTACATGCTTTATTGGGAACCAAGTTAATTCGGAGTTCAGCGTATCATCCGCAAACTGATGGTCAAACCAAAAGAGTAAATCAGATTCTGGAGGATATGATACGGGCATGTGTCATCAATCAAGGGAAGAATTGGGATGACGATCTACCATTAGCAGAATTCTCATATAATAACGGTTATCAATCCAGCATCAAAATGGCGCTGTATGAAGCTCTTTATGGCCGGAAGTTGTGACGCCCTCAATTCTATGGAAAACCACGGAACCGAGAACTGATGCATATGTGTGCCCAGGATATTCATCACACATACACATATGTTCCACAAACTGAATTCAGAATATATATAACCACGAATAACATAGTTTATTACAAGGTTTCATGAGTCTTGGACTCATGCTCACAGCGGAAGTATTATTTCTATGCAGCGGAAGTCTTCTAAATGCGGAAGCAATCTAACTAATGCGGAAGCAATTCGAGGCAGCAATGGCTCCATCTCTACTCCATCCCCACAGGCAAGGTTGAGGACAGATCACGCGCCTAATGCTCCACTTGGTCTTCATAGAAATCTTCTCCTGTTGCTGATGATGAAATAATGCAAGTTTGAGTACAATGATGTACTCAGCAAGTGCGGGAAAATATGACATGTAGCTCATAACAAGGTAGGTATAAAAAGGCTCATTACAGAAAGCAAAGTTATTTATCAAAACCATGATAAAACAGCAACTCATCTTTAAGTGAATGTAATCCCAACATGTATTAAAATACCAACCATACCTCCATTATGTTCATTACCTTCCATGTCACAACCAGACATTAATCAATCTCATTCTTGCTCACGAATATCTCCTCGTATTCGCTACCATCTCACGAATACCATCTCGTATTCGCTACCATTTCATCTCATAAACAACTTCATCTCCCACCGAGACCAACCTTGTTGCCATGACTCAACAATCATGCAACCCATCTCATCACCCGGACTCAACAGTCCTGTAAACCAAAAACCAAACCATCCATAACCATAACCAATAACCAGATCCAATCACCATCCCAACTAATCAAGGAAGTTGGCCAGGCGCTCGTGACCGTAAGCTCGGCTATTATGATAGTTTTAGACTCTGCAGAGTTTGCACCTCTTTACCCACGAGTTTGTGATTTTGTCACCCGTCGGCGACTGCAGAACCTCCATTATATCAGTACAAAACCATCGGTATATGGCCAAGAGATCACAAAATAGCCTTTACAAAGGGGCTACTAGATGTATGGACTCACTAAGGTTTCACCGGCAGCCTAGAATCTCCAATTCTCCCACCCACAGGCCCACTCTTGTGCCATGCAGTTCCCAGGAGAGTCCTCACTCGACTCCCATTCCCCGCGCCTTCCCCGGTGCATAACAATCTAGCAACTTACCTAATTAGTCAGCTAAGCCGCACCCATACTTGGGCTTGTGGTGGCACTGTCATCCTGGCATGTGCTCGCATGAACCGGTCCTTAGATCTACGGCAAGTAAACCACCATCTCATGCTACCTCATTCACAAACCCGGTCTTGCCTAGATCTCCCTCCGATCCATGTTGATTAACATCATCAGTTTCTCATTATCATTACGAGTGCAGTTAGCTAGACCCATCTATCTTGCTTCCCAATCCCATGGACTCAGCAAAGCATAAAAGTAAAAAAAAAACCATACCCGACTCATAAACTTCCTTGGCGACAAGGGTGGTTTAACCAAAACTAGTAAACTCCTATAAAAGGGTTTTCCATCATGTTTGACTCAGCACACACACCTTTTCGCAAAACAAAACAGTTTTTTTCCAAAACATAGGATCAATATGGTCAAGGAGCACTTGCCTTGTTCTTGCGGTTCCGGTTGCTCCTGGATCTCAAAACCTTGTTGTTGCAGCTCGTCGTAGAAAGCTCCCTGAGCTTGTCCTTCTATACAGGATCACGCACATACAAAATCCACAGCAATCAATATCATGCACAAATTTTAATTAGATGCGATGATGCATATGCATGCTATCCTATAATTAGTTTTATTAGATTGGTTTGTACGTGTTCTTGCATGGCTTGCATGGATTTTATGATGAACAGAGGTGTTCGGATCAAATGTGGACGTGGCGATGACCTTGTCTTTAGATCAACCCCATCAACAAGTGATCTGTCCACGAGAAAGCTTCTGTTCGAAAGGAATCAAAGAACAGATGCAAAGAAAACACGACGATGTTGTAAGGTGGTATTGGAGGCCTATCTTATGTTCTTCTTGGTCTTGGGGTCCTTCTCTGATCAGAAAGATCGTTGGGCTCCCTTCCGGCGATCTTTCTCGACTGAACTCCGGCGATGGACTTACTCGGCGAGTTGGGGCTAGGGCTCTAAGTCGTGGGCTCAGTAGATGGAAAAGAAGTTCGTGGTTTTTGGCCAAAGGTTCTGGGTTCTATTTATAATCGGGAGAAGAGTCCTAATCTGATTGTATCTCGAATAAGAGTCCTATTCAAATTATTGTTGAATCTTAACAACTTATCTTGAGTTGATTTGGTGCGGTAACATTGTGGAATTCAGGTTGGTTTCTCCTCCGTACCGATATTTCTACGCGTACAGAATCCATAAACCGCTCCAGAACTCGTTACCTCCTCGGTGATGACCTCCGGAAGCTCCACGTGTTCACCGGGGCCTGGCCTCCCCTTTTTCCGCAGAGACGAGCTCCGGTTGTGCCGCGTGTCAAGCGAGCGAGACCTCCCTCTCCTTCGGAGGTGAGCTCCCCGTGCGCCACGTATCCTGGCGGTCAGGACCTCCTCTCTTATTTGGAGGTGGCTCCGTGCACGCCACGTGTCACTGCCGGACCTTCCCTCTCTTTGGAGGTGGCTCCAGGTGTGCCACGTATCCATTCCGGATCTCCCTCTCTTCGGAGGCGAGCTCCGTGAATGCCACACGTCAAGTAGTGCCTGACTTTCCTTTTTCCCCAGAGACGAGCTCCGAGGTAGACATGTGTCCAACAGTGTCGGACCTCCCAGAGATAAACTCCGGTGTGACACGTGTCCAATAGAACCGGACCTCTCGGAGGTGAGCTCTGAGATCGACACGTATCCCACGTGACTGGTCTTCTGATTTCCACGGTAACTTGCTCCGAGGGTGACATGTGTCCTGCGGAACTTCCTTCGCTTCTCTGCAGAGGCTAGCTCCGGGGAAACACGTGTCCACAAGGTTGGACCTCTCTCCCCTTTTGCGTAGATGAACCCCGAGCCTGCCACGTAGCCATTTTAGTGGCGGACCTCTCCCCACTTCGCCGGGATGAGCTCCGAACACGCCACGTGGCCAGCGGGCCGCGGAAGTTGTCTTCGGTGCTTTCTGTGAACTGGATTCTTGTTCCTTTTGACTATCCTTTTAATTCTTTTTCTGTTCCCACTTCCTTTAAAATGTTTTCCCTTCATGAAACATGAATACATGCAGAACCCAAAAATAAGGGTGTCACAAATCTACCCCCCTTAAATTGAATCTCGCCCTCGAGATTCCTTGGTAGAGAATAGATGAGGAAATTCGGCCGTGATGTCTTCTTCACGCTCCCATGTAGCTTCAGCTTCGGTGTGATGGCTCCATTGTACCTTTCACCATCGGATCACTTTGTTCCTGGTGACCCTTTCCTTTACGTCCAAAATTCGGACAGGGTGCTCCGTATAAGTCAGGTCCTCTTGAAGTTCAAGCTCTTCCATTGGTACTTGCTCCTCCGGTACTCTCAAGCACTTCTTGAGCAGGGATACATAAAACACGTCATGTACATCGGAGAGATATGTTGGGAGCTCTAGTTGATAGGCTACTTCTCCTCGCTTGTCCAAAATATTAAATGGTCCGATGTAGCGAGGTCCTTGCTTGCCTTTGACGTTGAAACGTCGTTGGCCACGGATAGGCGATACCTTAAGGTATACAAAGTCTCCTACTTCGAAGGCCAACTTCCCTCGGTTCGACAGCGCGCCGGCAGACCACGCTCCCGATGTTTTTCCGGTGCCAGCTCCTGCTAGCTGGTTGATTGCCTCACTGTTATCTTCCACAACGATGCCCAAACGAAATTTGCTTCTCTCCGAGCTCGCTGCTCGCTCTCGGCTGCTTTGCTCCCACAAAGAACAGTCTCCTCCACCATTTCTCTGTTTCTGATCGCCAGCGACCAGCAAGCTTCGGTTCCTTGAGCTTCCAACACTGAAAAGGAGTGCAAGGGTGTGCACTAGTGATCTCCCAACTCAACTCGGAAGCTCCTGCTCGTATGCGCTTGGAATTTGATGATCGCCGCCGAGGTCGAGGTGCAAACGGCGGACTTCACTTCGGGTCGCCGTCATCGCATCCAACGCCCTGCACAGGAAAGTTGTGTTAGCCTCCCTATATCGTGTAGCTGCTGTCCTTTTAGCAAATGATCAACCGTAGAGCAAGAATTTTGAAAAAGCCCGATCCCTAGTTCATCCTCTTAAACCTCGGTTTAGACTCAAATTTGAGTTACATGAGCAACCAAGGATCGAACTAGCATGCACATAGCTTCTACACTTCCTAGCGCCCCTCCTCGAAGAAGAATCGAGCAAAAACATCCAGAATTGTCCGAGTTATTACTGTTTTTCATGCTGCCATGGGAAACAGCCTCGGGTCACCATGGAGCTCGGTGTTGTTGGCAGTTTCACCAGTGTTGGCTGCCATTTCCACCTTCCTCACAACTCCCTGGTGATCTAGAGCCAAAAACCCAACGATTTGGTGAAGGATTGAGCCTAACCGACCTCGCCGGAACCCTAGCGGGCTCTGTCACCAGTGCGCACGCATTTCCGGGCATCGCTGTGTGAGGACCCAATGGTCTCAACTAGCCAGGATCACGCTGAGGGGTGCTGTGTTGCACAGCACCGGATAACACACATAAAATGTACACAGCGGAAGCAAAAATTTTATTACATAGATGGGTTTATGAACATGTTTACATCAAAATACGTTAAGTCTACACTCACGGGCGTAGACTAAGCAAAAAAAGTTCACGTTCAGCCTATGAACGGGTCTCCACTAGCACACACGCACACTAACACGGCGGCGCGCACGGCTCCCACTCGACGGTGTTTCCTTCTTGGGGGTCCGTCTCCTCCTCGGGGGCCTCTTCCTCATAGCACCCTGCAAACGCTTCAAACACAAGCAGTGAGCATGATGGTTCAGCAAAACTGACCAGTCTTACCTACACATGAAACCCTACATGCTGGTTTTGCAGTGTATAATAGTAAACACATGTTGCAAAAGACATGCCTAAATAGTTGAACCTTACTTTCAAATTTTAGCAGCAAGTTGTAGGAAAACCTCGTGCTAAGACACATAAGAAAGATGCAATCAAATAAGAAATGCATTTCTCTTATGTGCTTTGCCTAAGGTTGAAAAGAACTTTGATTAGATCTAAACTACAGCAAATCATTAACAAGCAATGTAAAGCTTTCAACCAGCAATCTTTTAACATGACACTAGCCTGTTCTTTCTACGTCACGGTACAGTAATCAAGTGGTACTCACTGATCACGAGGGACGGTGATTATAATCGATTTACACCTGTAGGGTTAGCCGAATAACCCGTCACGTACGCCCATACTCGATGTTGCCTACAGCAACCACCACGGACGTCGTGCGCAACCTCCTTTCATCCGTCAGCCAAGGGTTGAACTGGTCCTATTGTCCCGAGCAGGAGGTCTCTGCGTGGAGCATCCGCAGGGCCCGCCAGCCGATTTACACCTCGCTGTTCTCAACCTACCTCTCTAGACGACAAGCAATGCCTCAACAGATCGCTACCCGAATTACATCTGTTTCCCGGTTCCCATATATCCTGTAAGTCTTCGGTACTGTTCTAGCTTGTTCAACAGACCCGCACACGGCTCGTTCATCAATCAACACAAGCGGTGCTATGGCACCCAGGCCCCAAAGTCCTGCTGCCCTTACTCCCCACCCGGTCTCATTTTTCTTTCCATGTCATTCATTTGCTATCTCTAACCGAGTTGTGTGCCTCTAGCCTATTCTCGTGAGTAGTTCCAGCTACTCGACTTGTACTCATCCAACACCAATTTAGCATTGCAGTGGCTACTCGAGGTTTAAAACCTAAGACCAAAACCCTGGTTTTCTTGGCTATGCATTTGGGTTTTCAAACAAGACTCTAATGCAAAATTGTAAGAAATACATAAAGTAAGTTCTCAAAACAAAAGACTTTATGAAAAGGCTAATACAAATTGGAGCTTTCCTTGCTGCTGGTTGTGAGCTACTTGTTCCTCCGGAGTGATGATGTCTAAAATCTCCGGGCCTTCTTCGATCTTAGCAACTACACGACAAAGAATTACAATGCGTGTCAATTTAAATGCATTTGATTGAATTTGATATTGTGAAGGCTATTAGTATAGCCAGACAGTGCTATTGAGTCTGAAATTTTTACTGTGGTTTGGATACAACCTAAAAAGGAGCTTGGCCAAATTTCATTTCAAGCAAAGCTCATTCGAGCCCTGCACAAATAAATGTCTATTTGGACCTAATTAGAGCTCTTATGGTTTTCTAAGGATTTTCATGGAGCAAGCCATGACTTTCTGGAAACTATATTTTCAGAGGGTTCTAATGGAATTGGTTTCATCTAATTGGAAGATACCTAGCAAAAGATATGAGCTAAACATGTTCAAAAAAAATCTGAAAGATGTTTCTGGACATTTTTCTTTTTCTCTGGACCAGTTTCATTAATCACACCATTAGGTGGATCAAATGAGCTCGGATGGATCTGAAATTTTTATGTTAGCTCAGGGATATTACAAGGAACACCCTGGCCCAATTTCAGAATTTTCCACTAAAAGGTTCTCCAGTTAAAATCCTAAACATTTTAAATTTGGAAAAATAATTCTGGAGAAATAAAGGTTTTCATGGAGTGAAACTTGATTTGTTGGAAAGTACCCAGAGAGCTGAATCCAACAAAATTTGGTTCACTCAATATGGAGCTTCCTAGCAAAAGTTATGGATTTCTAAAGTTGGAGCTGAATTGGGATTTATTTTCCAACAGAATATTTATTCCCTCGCTCACTCAGCTGCTGACAGCGGGACCCGAGGCTTTGTTTAAATTAAACATGGCGTGCGCGCGCTTCAGACAACGGCTGACAGCTGGGGCCCGCTGTCTTCATCTTCCTCTCGACACCCGACAGCCCCGCGATGGCGCACTCCGGCGAAGCTCGCTGCCGGATGATCCCCTGCACCAAGCTTCACGAGACTCACCGCTAGGGTCTAGTCCGATGCGAGGAACGCGTTGGTAGGGTCGGCGGTGGTCGACGGTGACCGGAAAGTAGCTCCCGACGGTGCACCGAGGCGGAGTAACTCCTGCGATGTGGACTGAGCTCGGGAAAACCCCAAATGCTCCGCTGTTTCCTCCTACAGCACCAGGGAAGCTCGGGGATCAATGATCTGAACCTAGCTGATGGTGGAAACGGCCGCAACACCAACCTCACTGACGACCCAAGGTGATTTCTCCGGCGACGAAGGATTTTTGAGCAAACCGAGGCTATACACGATGGTTTGGCTTGGGGTTTGCTCGAGGATGATCGCAGCAATCCTAAGAATCTTCCTCTAAACCCGGTCGATCGCTAACCAAGTTTGTACAACGAATTTTGAAATTTTCTAGCGACTGTTCCGAGAACCCACCGGCGGTAGACTTCAAATTCCGGCCGGCATGGTCCATACTAGGTTCCTTGGTTTGTAAGGTAACTAGTAAACCTTCTCACCCACCTCTGAGGCCAAGAAGTAGCTCCAATGGTGGACGATATCGTCAGGGTAACGAGTCGGCATGGAGGCGGAGGAACTCGGCCGCCGGGACGAAAATCTTGTCGGGGTTCGGCAACCGCGCGAGCAGACGGCCTTGGAGGTGGTCCGGAAGGTTCAGAGTGTTCTTGCGCTCCTTCTTGCGGCCTCATATGTGCGTGAGGTGCACGAGAGCGATGGTTTCATGGTGAGTTGGTCGGCGCACAGAAACAGCGAGTGGTTCTGCGTTTCTTTGCGTGAGCTACGTTGAGGAAGTGGAGAATCGGTATTGTGGTGCCCAGGCATGGAGATAAGGAGCTGCGGTGATCGTTCCAGCGCTGGAGCCAGGAAGCAGCTGGTGGAGATCGGGTTTACGCCGTAGCGTCCGAAGCATCGGCCCGGAGAACAGAGCGCCCAGTTGAAAAATTGGTTCAGCTCGTGTGTTACACTGACAGTGGGTTCCAACTCTCATTTTTGTCCCACAAAATTGAATTTGCACTATTTCATAATATTTGAGACCCTCCTGCCCCTCACAAATGGATCAAACCACTGAACTACCATTTGGAGTTTGAATGATTCAAAATGAAGAATTGGTTTGGATGAATTCACAGCAAATGTGAAACTGAAATTCAAATTTGGTTTGAATTTGTCCAATTTTGGTCATGTCAAGATGAACTCCAAATGAAATGAAAATTGGTGTCTGAGCTCATAAAAATGTGTTGAGTTGAATATGGATCCCACTTTTGAATTCATGGGATGAAAGGAGTTTGAATTTGAATTTAAGTTCAAAGTAGCCTTTTTAATAATTGTACCCAAAAATCCCTCAAAAGGTTTTGGATTTGGGTGAAATTCGGCATGAGCATTCCTAACAAAGTTTAGGAGTTAATCATATGCTCATCCCCTATATGATGCATGTGGGAAATACCACTTTTGTACTTTGTGAGTTTATCTCCTAATGAATCTATTGATGGTGGTTACATGCTCTTCAATTGTGTTCATGTGATTACCACAAATGAGGTGAGGTGTGGATGTGATGAACACTTTTTATAATGTGAAAACTTGGGCCCTTACACGCTGGCGGCCGGCGACCCCACAATTGAGTTCAGCGTGTTGGAAAATGGGAGGTGGCGAATTTAGGCCCGGGAGGTGGCCGGAAAGCCGGTTCAGGCGACCCTTGCCGGAGACTGCCACCGTCGGGTTCGGTTCGGCGCGAGGTTGAAGAAGCCAGACGCGCAGGACTTACGGGCAGAGATTTAAACTTTTCGAGGAAGTTTCTATTTTGGTTCAAACGTTAAATAGCCACAACTTTGTGTAGGAGTGTCCAAAAATTCCCCAATAAATTGTGTTGGATTCCCCTCAGTGAGTACTATCCCGGGGTGCATCCCAATATTTATGAAAATCCCTGGATTTAGCTCATTAATTCATTTAAGGAAAATACTGTAGAATTAATTTCAGGAGTTCTGTTTATTGGAAAATTCCCAATTTTGGGAAGGACATTCCTCCAAATATACGTGAACTCCAGTAAAAATTTCAGAGGCGTTGGAATCCATTTTCTTGGCCAAATGTTGTTTCAATCCTCTATGTCTCTGAAAAATAGGAAAAATAACAGAGACCTTTTTCAGAGATTTTATCCAAACTTTTAAAATCCATATTTCCATGAAGGAAACTCCAAAAATGTTAAAACCAATTCGTATGTACTTCACAAATTTTCCACTTTTCAGCATAGGAAAGCTTAAGATCTAGGATGTAAAGGCAAAATAGTGAAAACCATCTACGGAATTGTGGTGACCACATTGAGCCATTACATGAGCTCAAATTTTGCACACTGCCTACAGACTTTTCCTTGAAGCTGTGGTGAAATTTTTAGCTTCATTGGACCCCTGGAGCTTGAGCTACCATTGTTTAAGTCGAAGTGTTCATATAAGGATTTAATCACATGGTGATTAATATTACCTTCCTTTCACTTAGCAAGATCTTCTCTAAAGTTGTAGATCCAACAACAGAAACCCTGCTGTTGTTTGTCCCTCTTAAGTGTTAGTTAACTAGTACAACAGTCTCTAAAGCATTTTCTAAGTAACCTTTGAATATATTTGCATTGCATAAAACTAGCTCACGTGACGTCGAAGTTCGATGAGGATTCAACTCAGCAGCGAGGATCTCCATCTCATGACGAGTTTGGCAGATTCTCCAGAGGAAGATTAACTTCATAGTCTAACAAAACCATTGAGCAAGGCAAGCCCCGGTTTGCATATATTTACTGTTTTAAATTTTGCTTTACTTATACATACTGTTTATTAGAGTTGATATTGTGCATTATGTCTAGGATGCTTGAAACCCACTTGCATGTCTATTATAACCCTGAGTAGAAAGTTTAGTGTAGTATTTACCTCACTCAGCAAGTGCAGGATAGTATGACATGTAGCTTACAACAAGGTAGGAAGTAAACGGTTTCGTTGCAGCAAGCAAGTTTTATTTCACAATCATGATAAAAACAGCAGCTATCTCCAGGTGAGTTAAATTCCAACATAACCAAGTAAATAATCATCATCTCTCATGTTCTATACCATTATAACTCATCATTTATCAAGCCTCAAACAGCCAATATTCTTCTCAAGTTCATCTCATATTCACATATGTCGATGATCAACATATATTCATATAACCAAATCCAATCTCATAAGTATGACCAAAACAATCCCAAAACCAGTCCCAATGACTATACCATAACCATAACCAAACATCCATCCCAAAATTTGCCTCTAATCATGGAAGTTGGCCAGGTGCTTGTAACCGGAAGCACGACTATCATGATAGTTTTACACTCTGCAGAGGTGGCACCACTTTACCCACAAGTTCGTGATTTTGTCACCCGTCGGCGACTAGAGAGAACCTCCATTCTGCCATTACACAACCTTTAGTGTATGGCCAAGAGATCACAAAATAGCCTTTACAAAGGGGCTACTAGAATGTATGGACCCACTGAGGTTTCGCCGGCAGGCTCGAATCAGCGTTCACCCACCCACGGGCCCCCTCGTGTGCCATGCAGTTCCCAGGGCAGTCCTCCTTGACTCCCATTCCGCGCGCCATCCAATCGTCCATAATAAGCTAGAAACACACCTAATTAGTCTGCTAAGCCGCACCCATATTTGGCCTTGTGGTGGCACTGTTTTCCTAGCATATTCTTGCATGAACCGGTCCATAGATCTACGGCAAGCAAACCAACATCTCATTCAGCAAAATCCACGAACCAAGCTTACCTAGATCTCCCCGTTCCGTGCTCGTTAGCATCATCATGTTCTCATCATCTTTAATCTTTATAAGTGCAGTAGCTAAACAAGTTTATTTTATCTTTCCCGAATCCTGTAAGTTATGTGGAGCAAAAGATAAATGACCATACCCGACTCAACAATTTTCCCGGCGGCAAGGGTGGCTAACAAAGATAGTAAACTCCTACTAAAGGGTTTCCCATCAAGTTGACACGAGCATGCAATTTTCACAAACAAAACAGTTCAAAACATAGGTTCAATATGGTAAAGGGGCACTTGCCATGCTCCCATGTTTCGTGTTGCTCAAGCATCTCAATGTCGTGGTGTTGTAGTTCCTCATAGACGGCCTCTTGAGCGTGTCCTTCTACTCACGACCACGCACATACAAAAATTACAGCAATCAATTGTAATGCACAAGCCTTACTCAAGATGCAATGAGGTAGATGAATGCAATTCCTATAGTGCAGCCTACGTGATCAGTTTGCACGTGTTCTTGCAAGTTTTAGTAAGCTTCCACGGGGTTTTACGATGAACAAGGCTGCTGGAATTAAGTGTGGACGTGGTTATGATCTTAACTCAGGTTAGAGATAAATTCCACCATCAAAACTTAACCGAAAGTGGTCTGCCCACGTGTAGAATTTTCAGCTCACAGGGGTGGAGAAAAAGGGGTGCGTAGCAACAGCGGCTACGTGGTAAGAGGGGTAACAGGAACCTACCTCTCTTCTTCCTCCTCTCCTCATTGCGTCTGGACCCTTTTCCTTGCAATGGCAGCAGTTGGGGTTTTTCTTTGGAGAATTATGGAGCTGCGGCTAGGGCAGGGTGTCGGGGGTCCTCTTCTCCGGCGACGGTGAGAAGGGGCAGAGCTTCGACGGCGGCCAAGGCACCAGCAGGGGCGGCCAGGGCTTGGCATCAAGAGAGGGGCGGCGGCCAGGGTTTTTGGGGCTGGGGGTGGCGGCTAGGATGGGGGTTTTATTTATAAGGGGGAGAAAATAGCTAAGGGGACGATTTTAGCAACTCATTTATCCAAGGGCTGAGATTTAATTTGAGAAGAGGTGGGAACTAGGGGCTGTGATTTAATCAATTATTTTTCACCAAGGGCTGAGATTATTTGGGAAAAAAGAAAATCCAAGAAAAAGAATGGGGGTGGGGGGCTACGGTTTCCCCCTTATGGTGGTGCGTCCAAGGGGAGGGGGGCCGGCTAGGGCTTTCCACCTTAGGGTGGTGTGACCAAAATTCCCCAAAATGTGAGGAAAAATTCCCTAGGGGGAATTTTAGTGGAAATTTTGGGGGATTTTAGGGGTGGGTTTTGGGGGAATTAGGGGGAAATTAGCGGAATTTGTGGGGATTAGGGGAAAATTGGGGGCGGCCAGGTTTTGTTATTTTTATACATTTTTCTTTTTCTTTTCTATTTATTTTTATTATTTCCTATTTTTATTTACTTTTATTTATTTATTTATTTCTATATTCCTTCCTTTATTCTCTTCTTTTTTTTAAATGCTTCTCTATATGAAAAATGTATGCGATGTATGGTAATGAATATGAGAGTGTTACAGGTGACCTGGTGCTTCGGCGAATACTTTCTCGAGATGGGGGGGGGGGGGACAAACTCTTCCCTAGCTGGGAGGGTCCCTTCCGAGTGACACAAGTATGCCGCCCCGGGTGCGTTTGCCTGGCCACGGAGGATGGGGTACCTCTACCCAATCCATGGAACATAGAACACCTCCGTAAATTCTATCATTAGCGTAGCGGTAGGGTTCTATTTTCTCTGTAAAGGTATCATAGTTTCTAGGAACAACGCTTAGAATAGCTAAGCTCCGGAGGAGTCCTGCTACTCTTGTCATCTGGAGCGGGCCGTTCCTTCTTGTACGTCATGTTTCCTCATATGAGAGAAGTATGAAGAGAGAATATTGTGTCTCACCCTGCGTATCCTCTCTTTACCGTTTGTGCTCACTCATGCATATCAACTGTAAACGGCATGTCCGGATCCTGTCCTACACACTTGTCCTAGGTCTCATGGCACTGGAAGGTCTCCACTCTGAAAGGTTAATGCCCGTGGAAGGTCCAGGACGTGCAGCCTGCTTAGCCTGGTTCCGTACCCTAAACTTGCCTCACTGCCTCCCCTGCACTACAACCGAGTACTTGGGGGCCGGAAGGTACACACCTATGGACAAGAAAGTAACCGTACACTGGGCATCACCCCCTGTTCTTTTCGTGCTTTCTTTCCATACTACTCCGGCCGCGTGGCCAGTCACTTTTTCCTGTGCTCAATCATAGCAGAAGTGGTGCTATCCTTCTGCAGGTGGGTCTGCTTGAGGTACCTGTGGCATAATCGGGATCCTTTGGTTGTCTCATTGCCTGGGGGCCTTATGGCGCCGAAAGGTCCCTTCCACAAATGGCTTACGCCAGCAGGAGGTCCAGGGTGTGTAGCCTGCTTTGCCTGGTTCCATACCCCAAGCCTACACACTTTGCCTCTCCAGTGCTACAGCTCAGTAGCGGGGAACCGGACTGCTCATACACATGGGCAATGCCTGAACCATAGCCCAGATGACCCACGTCGAATTACTCAAGCCCCACAGCTCAGATGAGTGAAAGGGCCCAAGTTTTTTTACTTTCTAAAGTGTTCATCACCCCACACACCTTAGCTCATTTGTGGTAATCACATGAACACATTTGAAGAGCAGGTAACCACCGTCAATAAGGTGATTAGAAGATGAACTCACAAAATCCCAAAGATGGATTTCACACATGAATTCTTTAGAGCTGAGCCCACAATTACCTTCTAAACTTTGTTAGGAATGCTCATGCCAATTTTCACAAAAACTCCAAACCTCTTTGATGTACTTTTGGATACAATCATTAAAAGCCTAGTTTGAACTTAAATTCAAATTCAAACACCTTTAATCACATGAATTAAAAAAGGGATTCATATTCACCCTCAGCACACTTTTATGAGCTCATCCATGATGCGGAGGGGGTCCCGCGCTCCAGGAATCGCACTGGGTGGTGCCGTGCGATGCGGCACCGAACAGCATGCACGGAAAGATATTATGAACATAGGAAATGCTTTATTACTCAAGATACATTTTTAAAGGCTGGACATCTAGTCACTCTCGACTTTAACTACGCCGAAGAGAATTCGTTCAGCCCGTGAACGCTTCCTACTAGCTTCACCAAAGTAAGGCAGCGGCTAGATTTCCAGTGAGTTAAATGAACCGTGAGGTTCAACGTCTCACCGAACAGCCATATTCATAGCATGCATCCTGCTACCTGCAAAAACAACTATGAAGCAACCGTGAGCACTGAGGCTCAGCAAGTCTTAACCGTCAATCCTAAACATGTAACTCTACATAAAAGAATAGTAAGAAGATAGGAATATGAACTTTGTAAAATGAATCTTGTCTAAACCTTGATCCTTATATTCAGAATCTTATAGCCTTCATTTTAGTGGTCCTCGTGCCTCACAACACCGGAAGTCCAGAATCAAACAAGAAACGCTTATCCCGATGTTGCTAGCCTAAGGTGGAATAGAAATTTAGTTGGCACTATATCTACATCAAACAAGGTTCCAGTACAATGATTAAACCATGAGCATCATGTTAAGAGACTTAGTTCATTTTCTTACTACGTCATGGCGCAGTGGGAAACTATGCTCAATTATGTACCACGAGCGATGGTGATTGGAATCAATAACAACCCGGAATACACGACACATGCACCGCCTCAAACGAATCAATTTTCTTACGTTGTATGCAGCAACCTTTCACACGACACCCCGACATAGAAAAAGGTTTCGTGCTGAGCAGGATGGTCCTCTACGCGGACACGTCGAAGTTGCTCGCTAAAGGATTTACACCCTCCGACTTCTCAACGCCATTCCCACATGAAGGATGAATTTCTATATCACGGTCCATCGAGTTACATCAATTTTATGGGTCCCACCTCATGAAACTGATGACCCAATTTTTTCCTAATTTTTCCTGATTTCCCCAAATTCCCCAAAATTCCTCTAGGGGGAATTTCCCCCACATTTTGTGGAAATTTTCACCCAAATTGGCCGCACCAAATTAGGGTGGAGAAAACCTAATAGGGCCCACCTCCCCTTGGCCGCAGCCCTTGAGGGGGAACCATAGTCCCGCACCTCTAGGACTCTTTGGTTAAGTCGCCCACCTCTAGTACTCTTTGGTTATGTCCCCCACCTCTAGGACTCTTTGGTTAAGTCCGCCACCCCTAGGAAGATTTGGTTGAGTCCCCTACCTCTAGGACTCTTTATTTCCACCCCTAGGACTCTTTTTTCCCCCTTATAAATATAAACCCCACCCCCTGGACGCACCCCTCCCTCTTTTGGCCGCCGCCCCCCTGACCCAAGTCACCGAGTCCCCCCACCTTGCTGCCAAGTCGCCGAGATCCCCCCTTGCAGGAATTTGGCCGCCGTCGAGCCCCATCACGCCTCACCGTCGCCAGAGAAGAAGCCTGACGTTCTGCCCTAGCCATAATTCTCCACGGAAAAATCCCCCACTGCTTCCATTGCTAGGAGGGAGTCCCTGCCGCAAGGAAGAAGTGAGGTAGGTCTTCATTACCCCTCTTACGATGTCGCCACTGTTTCTACGCACCCGTTTTCTTCGCCCCCTTCAAGCAGAAACTTCTGCATGTGGACAGATCATGTTTTGGTCGATTTTTGACAGTGGAATTGATCTACATCTTGTGTCAAGATCATCACCACGTCCTCACTTGATCCCAGCACCCTTGTTCATCATAAAACCCCATGGAAGCCTACTAAAACATGCAAGAACACGTACAAACTGGTTTTATAAAACTGCACTATAGGATTTGCATTCATCTACCCCATTGCATCTTAAGTAATATTTGTGCGTGACAATTGATTGCTGTAAATTTCGTTTGTGTGTGGTCGTGAGTAGAAGGACAAGCTCAAGAGGCCGTCTATGAGGAGCTACAACACCAAGACTTTGAAACGCTAGAGCAACACGAGCCACGGGAGCAAGGCAAGTGCCCCTTGACCATATTGATCCTACGTTTTTGAAACTGTTTTGCTGCGAAAACTCGTATGCTTGAGTCAACTTGATGGGACACCCTTTTTATAGGATTTTACTAGTTTTTTAACCATCCTTGTTGCCGGGAAAGTTAAAGAGTCGGGTATGGTCGTTTTTCCTTTTGCTTCGCTTAACTTACGGGATACGAGAAGCTGGAATAAAACTTGTTAGCTACTGCACTCATGATATTAAAGATGATGAGAACTTGATGATGTTGATGAGCATGGAATTGGGGAGATCTATGCAAGCTTGGTTCATGAATTTTGCTGAATGAGATGGTGGTTTGCATGCCATAGATCTAAGGACCGGTGCAAGCACATGCCAGGAAAACAGTGCCACCACAAGGCCAAATATGGGTGCGGCTTAGCTGACTAATTAGGTGTGTTGCTAGCTTGTTATGGACCATTGGATGGCGTGGGAAATGGAAGTCTAGAGGGACTGCCCTGGGAACTGCATGGCACAAGGGGGGGCCGTGGGTGGGAGAATGGAGATTCGAACCTGCCGGTGAAACCTCAGTGGGTCCGTACATCCTAGTAGCCCCTTTGTAAAGGCTATTTTGTGATCTCTTGGCCATACACCAACGGTTGTGTACTGGTATAATGGAGGTTCTTTCTAGTCGCCGACTGGTGACGAAATCACGAACTTATGGGTAAAGTGGTTCCACCTCTGCAGAGTGTAAAACTATCATGATAGCCGTGCTTCCGGCCACAAGCACCTGGCCAACTTCCACGATTAGAGGCAAAACTTGGGATGGTTATTCGGTATGGTTGTGGTATGGTCATTGGGATTGGATTGAGGACTGTTTTGGGTCATGAAAATATGTTTGGTTTCGGTTATATTAAAATGAGATGGTTATGAATATTTATGAGTATGAGATGAACTTTAGAAAGATTATTGGCTGGTTGAAGCATGATAAATGGTGAATTATGATGAAAGAATGTTGCTGAATTACTTGGTTATGTTGGGATTAAACTCACCTAGAGATAGTTTCTGTTTTGTTGTGAAATAAAATTTGCTTGCTGCAATGAACCTTTTTATTCCCTACCTTGTTGTAAGCTACATGTCATACTTTTCCCGCACTTTCTGAGTACGACATGTACTCACCCTTGCATTCCCACATATACATCAGCAACAGCAGAAGAGTACTTCGAGGAACATGTGGAGTACTAGGCGTGCGCACTACCGTCAACATGCCTGTGGAGTTGAAGATTGGAGCCTGCGGTCTTTAGTTATTTCTGCTGTCGTTTAGAGTCTTCCGCTTCAAGAATAAGTTAGATATTCATGAGTTATACTTTGGGTCATTATAATAAAGTACTTAAACACTATTTGTTGGTGGTTATATTCTGAATTCAGTTTGTGGAATACATGTGTGTGTGTGATGAACATCCTGGGCACACATATGCATTCACTTGATTCATTTTTCGGAACCGGGTGTCACAGGCTCCGGCAAGGTCGAGCACACTTATTTCTCCACCAACTGGTCGGGTTTATTGCTCTATAGCACCAGGCAGTTGTGAGGAAGGTGGAAATGGCAACCAAACGGGCCGGGGAGCTCTGCGACCATGTCGGCACCGTGCGGCCGACGGGGTCCGACGGTTTTCCTTTGGAAAGAACTCAGAATTCTCGCCCTACACCAAATTTCTTGGCCTAGAATCGATGGAGGAGGTGTGCTAGCTAGGGAGGAACCTCTGTGTGAAGTTTGAAGTACTAACAACATGAATTGACGTTGAGTTTCACAAATCCCTACCTCGGGGTCGAGTTGCGCCGCCCGGGATGAGAACTCCAAATTGTCGCTCTTTGATCAATTGCTAGGTCTGAGCTTCGGGGAGGAGCATCTAGGTTTGCCTGTGCACCAATGGAGTAGCTTGTTTGAGCTTGATCCTCCTCAGTGTGGGCTGTCCACGGAGAACCAACTCGGTTTCTTCGGTTTCACTCGGGCGCACGGAGGTAACTCCGAATTCCCGCATGCAAATGAGCATGGGACCATGGGAAGAAGACATTAGCCAGCTACAGCACTCGTGTGCGCTGCTCTTTTCTGTGAGGAGCTCTAACAAACGCTGACCGGACCCGGTGTGCGGTCAAAAACAAAGGCACGGCACCGGCGGCTATCCTTCGCGCACGGGAGAAGAATAGAGAGAGAGAGAGCACGAGCTGGGAGAGAGAGCAACTTCGTTTGTGCAGCGTACGTGGGAGATAAGAGCAAAGCAAATCGGCCAGGAGAAGGAGGTGGCGCCGATCAATCGTCAGGGATAGTTTCGGCCGGCTGCTGGCGCGCTCTCGTGCGAAGGAGTCGGTTCACTGCACAAAGCCAATGACCTGTGGGTCCAGCCATTTCATTTGATTTCCCCCACTGTGCTTTGAGATTCCCACACAAACGTTGTTGAAATTGACCAAAATCAGAGGGTAGGCCAAAATGATGTAAGAAATTTGAATATGAAATCAGATTTCAAAAATGAGTACATTTGGTTCAGTTTCCAAATTCAAATTTGAATTTGAATGTGCTCTCAGATATTCCTTCGAATAAATGGTAGATGAGCTCCAAAATTATCCAAATTTTGATTATGAGCTCATTGATATATGGGAAATGCATTAGTGAATTCACATGGATGCATTTAGACAATATGATCATGAATACTTTTAAAAGATTCAAATTTTGTTTTAAATTATTCGCCCGTCTTCTACTCATAAAGGATATGCACATGAATGAGATTTGGGGAGTGAAATTCTTTCCCCAGGTTAACATGTGTCCAGCTTAGGCTAAAGAAAATTTTTAATTCCCTCACATGTCCATTTTTGTGTTCATTATTTCAGGCGACACAAACTCAGGCTTTCTTTTGCCTTAACTTTGTTTCATAATGTGAAATAAAACTTTACAAAAGTTAGGGCTGTTACATTCCCCCCCCCCCCCTTAAAGGAATCTTCCCAAGATTATAAAAAGAAAGAGGAAGGGAGAAAGACTACTGGACATATGGTACAAACAGTCGGGAAAATTTAAATGGAGAAAATCCTCGCTTTCCCACGTGGCTTCATCAGCGGTGTGGTTGCTCCACAAGGCTTTGTAAAATTGCAATGTCCGATTTCTTGTGGCGTGAGTCTTCTCGTCGATAATCTGGATCAGATACTCAGAATAAGTGAGATCTGGTTGAAGATCCTCAATGTTCTCTATATGAACTAGAGTTAGGTACTTAAGACATTTCCACAGCTGAGAGACGTAGAAAACATTGTGAATACCCGAAAGTGACGCTGGTAACTCCAGCCTATAATCTATGGGTTGCATATTTCAGTGACAACAAAAGGCCTTATGAATCGTAGAGCAAGTTTTCCCATCAATCCAAAACAATGAATGCCTTTCATCAGAGAGACACGAAGATACACGTGGTCCCTGATGTCGAAGTGGAGAGGTCGACGTCGTTTATCTGCATAGCTTTTCTGCCGAGATTGAGGAGCCTTTAAGTTGGCTTGGATCACTCGCACTCGTTTCTCAGCTTCATTGACAAGATCAATCCCGTAGACAACTCTCTCGCCGGACTCACATCAATTCAGCGGTGTGCGGCACTTCCAGCCATAAAGAGCTTCATACGGTACCATTTTGATGCTGGATTGATAACCGTTATTATATGAGAATTCTGCTAACGGTAGGTGGTCATCCCAATTCTTCCCATGATTGATGACACATGCCCGTAGCATATCCTCCAGAATATGATTTACTCTTTCTGTTTGACCATCAGTTTGCGGATGATATGCTGAACTCCGAATTAGCTTGGTTCCCAGTGAAGCATGTAGTTGCTCCCAAAATCTGGATACGAATAATGCACCATTGTAAGAGATGATGATGCAGGGAACCCTGTGTAAACACACGATTCTCGAGATTAACAGCTACGCATATTTCTTTCCCACATATCTGGTATGGATTGGAATAAAATGAGCTGTCTTGGTCAAACGATAGATGATCACCAAAATAGAATCATGCTTGTTGCTGGTCAGGGGTAATCCGACAATGAAGTCCATACTTATATCTTGCCACTTTCATGCTGGAACCTTCAGCGGTTGAAGTGGTCTGGCCTTCCTCATATGGTCGGCTTTAACTCGGCGACACGTATCACATTCGGATATGTATTTTGCAATCTCTCTTTTCATCCGTGTCCACCAGAACTTAGATTTCAAGTCCTGGTACATCTTATTGCTTCCCGGATGAATGGAGTACTTGGATAAATGTGCTTCATCCAATATCTTCCTCCACAGTTTCATATTCCAGGGTACAACTATTCAGTTGTTAAACAAGAGCGTACCCTCTTCATCCTTGCGGAACATCTTCAGCTCACCGCTGTCCACTCTTCTTCGGATGTGAGACATACCCCTGCCTCTCTTCTGAGCCTCTACAATCTCATCACGGATTGTAGGAATAAGAGCAAGGTTGAACAACGATCCGTAGGAAACTAAGCGCAGGCTTGGTTCTCCTTCTTCATCTGCAGCCATGGCTAAATGGTGAACGTGAGCTTTCCGACTAAGTGCGTCGGCAACCACATTCGCTTTGCCTGGATGGTAATGAATATCAAGTTAATAATCCTTGATCAATTCAAGCCATCTTCGCTGCCTCAAATTCAGTTCTTTCTGTGTGAAGATGTACCTGAAGATTTTGTGGTCAGTGTAGAGATGTACTAGATTGCCTTGTAAATAATGTCTCCACATTTTCAGTGCAAGGACCACTGCAGCTAGTTCAAGGTTGTGCGTTGGGTAATTCTGCTCATGACCCCTTAATTGTCCTGATCCATACGCGACCACGCGTCCTTCTTGCATCAGCACACAACCAAGACCAATGCCGGATGCATCATAACAAACATCAAATGGTTTGGTTGTGTCCGGCTGGGCCAAAACTGGAGCTGTAGTGAGATACTTCACTAAATTTGAAAACCTTGTTCACATGAATTGCTCCAATCATATTTGATGCTTTTCCTCAACAGCTCCATCATAGTTTAACAAATTTGGAGAAGTTTCGGATGAATCTCCGGTAATAACCTGCTAAACCTAGGAAACTCCTCACTTCATGAACAGATGTTGGAGATTTCCAATTCAGCACTTGCTTGATTTCAATTGGGTCCAGAGCGATTCCTTCCACTGAAATAATATGCCCAAGAAACGGCACTTTGCTGATCCAAAACTCACATTTACTGAACTTTGCATATAGCTTGTGATCCCTCAAGCGTTGGAGTACAAGACGCAAATGTTCAACATGTTCTTCTTCTGACTTTGAATATACCAAGATGTCATCGATGTAACACACGATGAATTTGTCTAACTCCGGCATGAACACAGAGTTCATGAGATACATAAAGTGAGCCAGAGCATTGGTCAATCCTAACGACATGACAAGATATTCATAAAGTTCATATCTTGTCGAGAACGCTGTCTTTGGTATATCTTCTGCCTAGATTTTTACCTGGTGATACCCGGACCGAAGATCTATCTTGAAGAATACCTTAGCACCCACTAGTTGATCAAATAAAATATCGATGTGCGGTTGTGGATACTTATTCTTGATAGTGAAAGCATTCAATGGATGATAATCTATGCATAGTCTCAAAGTTTCGTTCTTCTTCTTCACGAAGAGTGCGGAACAACCCCAAGGTGATGAACTTGGGCGTATAAAACCTTTTTCCATGAGGTCATTCAGCTGCTCCTTCAATTCTGCTAGATTCTTTGGTGCCATTTTATATAGTCGCCAAGAAATAGTTGTGGTTCCCGATGCTAGTTCAATCTTGAACTCTACATCACGTTCGGGCGGCATGCCCCGTAAGTCGTCGAGAAACACATCTGGATATTCACATACCACTGGAATATCCTCAAGCTTAGGAGTTTCAATCTGATGCACTGCTGCAACTCGTTGTGTTGGATCCACAAGATTCAATGTGTTGCAACCATGTATTGGGGTACTCAGTTGAACAGTCCGAGAGCTGATGTCAAAGATAGCTCCATAATGTGTCAACCATGACATCCCCAAGATAATATCAATCCTTTGGCCTTTGAGTATGATAAGGCTTGCAGGATAGATATTTCCACCCAAACATAAAGGTGCTCGAGAGATCACTTCATCAGTTGATATCTTGCCTCCGGGTGAGCTGATATGAAACGGATGCTTGACTGTGCTAAATGGAAGATGATTCTTCAGCACAAAGTCTCTGCTAATAAAATTGTGGGTGGCTACAGAATCAAACAAAATGAAAATGCGCTGTTCATGTAATGTGAACATGCCCGCTAAAACTGGTTCGCCTTCTGCAATGTCCTCAATAGCAGTGTAGTTAACCCTGCCAGCTTTTAAAAGACTCTTCTTTGAAAGTTCACAGTGCTGATCTGAGCATTTGTGAGACAGCACACGAGTGCTCTGCTTAGCTCCACAACAGTCTCGTGCTACAGAAATCCTCAGCTTTCTAGTAACACGGGGTGAAGATAATCCGTGCACCGCTGGTTGTGGTAAGGTTGCACAAATAACCTCTGATTGCTGCTGTTGAGGTGGAGGCTCATAAGTGATTAACTCCGGCTGTGGTTGTGAGAGTTGCACCACAGGCTGAATTTCTTGCCTGACTGGCGAGTAATACAGAACTCGATAGTTCAAAGGAACGTCGATATCACTGTCCGGCGGTATACTCCTTTTCAGATCCCCTTCACAACGGAGATGCATGTCTTCTTCAATGATCGCGCATTCACCAACTCATTATAAATACCGTTAATGAACAAGGCCACTTGTTCCTTAAGTTCGACATTCAAACATCGGAAGAAATACTCACAATTCAACGCTTCCGAGTCTATCATATGAGTGGAGTATTGCATCAAGTCTTCAAACTCTTTGAAGTACTCGTACGCACTCCTTTATACTTGCTTTAACTCCAAAAAGTCTTGATACTTTGTTCGAAGAATTCTCAAACAAAGGTGATGTGCCCGGAAAACATTCTGGAATTCCTCCCACGTCACATGATGACCTTCAGGAAGAGTGGCTATATACTCCGCGCACCAAGATCCAGCGGCTCCGTGGAGTTGTTGAGCGGCAAATAGAGTCTTCTGATATTCATCTCACTCAAGCATACCGAACTTGACTTCAATACGTTGGAGCCAATGAGCCGACTCCAACGGGTCTTTCGCTTCTGAGAAAACTGGTGGTTGTCTTGCTAAGAAATCCAGATAAGTACTTGGTGGGGGATTATACTGTAGTGTCCCTTGTCGTATGCTTTGTTGCACCAACAGATCCAGAGACTCAGCCATCTTTCCAAAAACTTCTGCCAACCCAGTTGATGATGTTGGCACTTGTGGTCGTGGTGAATTATTTGCGCCGTGACTCGACTCACCACCTTCACTCCTGGAATGAGTGCAATCCATACTGCAAGAGTGAGCAATTTACAGTTAAAATTCAAAGTTTAAACTCAACTTGAATTCAAAAACATTAAACGTAAAAGCATCACATAGATATTGCAGCACTACATAAGCTAACCAGGGTCAATTCTTTAATCTATCAAACGTGAGCAAGTTTGTCCAAAACATTAATTCCAACAGTCGGAAAAACTGAACGATAACTAAAGAACATGTTATGGAACTTATAGAAGTATAAAATATCAATACTCTGTTCTGTCTGACCAGTTGTTCTTAATCCCAGAATTTGAAAATGAAAATGGAAATTTCTTGTCACAAGTTGAATAGCAAAGTTATACACAACTTCAATATAATTCCAACGAGTATTTATTTGCCTTCATATCAGTTCTGGATAAAAAGCTATGATATTTCAAAGTTGACAGAAATATGGAACAATTTTGACAGCACCTCCTTTGAATGTGGCTGTTATGTCCGCAAGATTTCATACAATACGACTCCAAATCTTGAGAAACTTTGAACTACTAAGTCGTAGCACATATCCTAAACTTTCCAATGGTGTACTACATGAACCTTAGAAATTTTTCTACAAGAAGTTATGGTCGATATACAGAAATCTTTAGAGAGCATTTTGTGTCTGCCCTGTTTTTGGACGGTTCACATTCATCTGAGATTTTCATCCATTTGGAAGGTGATTCTGGTCTGAACTTCTACAGAAGAAAAGTTGTAGAAGGCTTCAATACCTTTCCAGAAATGTATCACACACATCCATTGGTTCAACCAAACAAAAGTTATGTCCTCTTCAATTTCGGCAAAACTTCTGCCGAAAACAGGGGAGGTTATACCCAAGTCTTTGTGAATGAATCTATACTCCCATTTGACTCTTAGTTCAATATAGGAGTTTACTAACCCCTAATGGAGTCCTAGACTCCAAATTTACTCTTTTCTTTGAAAACTTCCCTTTTTCATGCAGTTAAGAACATATCACGGTACTACGTTTCCTCACCAAATTAAAATCCTAACCGGCTTTATACCGGCATATACGTCTCAAGTGGTGGCACTAACACGATCACTCACAAACGTTTTCTACATGCAATGTTCTACTCATGGTTAAGGTACCTGCAGAAAACCACTCAATGGTTATGCACACAATGAGGTTTGTCATTTCAGGCAGGTCCATATCATAGTAAAAACATACGCCCCCTATCATTGCCATACGGGTTGTCCTTGAGTCAAGTCACGTCTCAAGGTACATGATCAGGTTATTCACCACCCGACGGTGGCTACACACCTTTGCAATAAAGCACAACAGTGTGTGAGAGCCCCACGGCCTCGTCGAGCCAGGATCACGCTGAGGGGTGCTGCGTTGCACAGCACCAGATAACACACATCAAAGATACAAAGCGAAAGCAAAGTTTTATTACAGAAACGAGTTTATGAACCTCTGTACAACCAAATACGTTCAGTCTACAATCACGGGCATAGACTATGCACCGATTTCACGTTCAGCCCGTGAACGTGTCGCCGCAATAACACACGCACACTAACACGGCGGCGTGCACGACTCCCACTTGACAAGGTTTCCCTCCTGGGGTTCCGTCTCCTCCTCGGGAGTCCCTTCCTCAAAACACCCTGCAAAAGCTTCAAACACAAACAGTGAGCACGATGGCTCAGCAAGTCTGACCCGTCTCTCCTATACATGAAACTTCTACATGAAGGATTTTAGGGTACATGAGGTAAAGAAGTTTCAAAGGACCTGCCTGATTATTTGAACCTTACTTTCAAGTTTTAGCAGCAGTTGTGGAGAACCTCACGCTAAGGCACATGAGAGAGCCGCAATCAAACAAAAAACACATTTCTCTCTTGTACTTTTCCCAAGGTCGAATAGAACTTTAATTAGCTCTAAACTACAGCAAGTCATTAACAATCAATGTATAGCTTTCAAATCAGCAAACTGTTAACATGTATCTAGCCTATTCTTTCTACGTCATGGTACAGTGAACAAGTGGTACTCACTGACCGTGAGGGACGGCGATTATAATCAATTTACACCTGCAGGGTTACCCAAATAACCCGTCACGTACGCCGGTACTCGATGTTGCCTAGAGCAACCATCACGGACGTCGTACGAAACCACCTTTCACCCGTCAGCCAAATGTTGAACCGGTCCAATCGTCCAGAGAAAGAGGTCTCTGCGCACGCATCCTCAGTGCGCCATCCGATTTACACCACAAGCTCTCAACCTACCCTCGGAACGATCAGCTATGCCTCAACACCCAGCTACCCGAGCTATATCGGTTTCCCGGTTCCCATATATCCGGTAGGTCTTCGGTACTGTTCTAGCTTGTTCAACAGGCCCGCACACGGCTCGGTCCTCAATCGACAGAAGCGGAGCTATGGCACATCTGGCCCCAATGTCCTGCTGCCCTTACTCTCCGCTCGGTCTCATTTTTGTTGCCATGTGTTCCATTTGCTATATTTACCCGAGTAGTGTGCCTCTAGCCTATTCTAGCGAGCAGTTCCAACTACTCGACTTGTACCGAATCCTACACTATCTTAGCATTGCAGTAGCTAATCGAGGTTTACAAACCTAAGCCCAACCAGGGTTTTCTTGGCTATGCATTTGAGTTTTCAAACAAGACTCTAATGCAAAGAATTAAAGTGGTTTCTCAATGTGAGTTCTCAAAACAGTAAAATTTGTAAAAATGGTTAATGCAAACCGGAGCTTGCCTTGCTGCTCTTAGTCGTAGGCTAGCTGTTCCTCTGGAGTGATGGAGTCTAAGACTTCGGGCTCCTCCTCAACCTTAGCAACTACATGAGATAAATACAGTTTTATTAATCATACCATTAGGTGGTTCAAATGAGCTCAAATGGATCTGAAATTTTTTATGGTAGCTCAGGGACATTTTGGTGAACATCCTAGCCAAATTTCAGAATTTTCCTCTAAAGGGTTCTCCAGTTAAAATTCTAAACTGTTTAAATTTGAAGAATTAATTCTGGAGAAATAAAGATTTCCATGAAGTGAAACTTGATTTCTTGGAAAGTACTCAGAGATCTGAATCCAACAAAATTTGGTTCACTCGATTCTGAGTTTCCTAGCCAAAGTTATGTGGGTTTGAAGTTGAGCTAAATCTGAAAATCGGGGAAATGTTTAAAGCACTGCACGTGGGTCCCACACACAGTGTCTTCTTCAACCTCCTGCCAGCGCCCGAGCGCGCGACGCACAGCGACGGTGGCGCGGCTCGTTCTCGGCCGTTACCGCCTAATTGTTGACACGGTTTCTTCCTACGTGACCCTTGGAGCACGGCGCACACGTCGGGCAACTTCTCGCACCTCAACATCGCCGGGAACATAGTCAGCGACGGTGGCGGCGGAATTAGCTCGGGTCCAACGGTGCTAGCTCGTCTCTGTGGTGAACATGATCAACCAACGGGTCGCACAGCACCACTGGGGCAAGGGGAAGCTAACCATGCCATCCTCTTGGCCGGAGATTGCCGGGAAAGTAGACTTGACCGGCGACCCGAGCCGTTTTCACCAGCGATGGCCAAAATAAGGTGCTCTGCTCACTGGGTTGATAATCATCTCTAAGATTTGGCTGAGGTAACCGTGAGGTGCTACTCTAGCTTCAACTCAACCAGGATTTCTAGTGATCAAGTGATCGAGATGAATTTTGGGTTTTTTGTTCTCGGTGTTCTATAAGCTGATCGTCAGGAAAATTTAACTTCCGGCTAACCGGCGCTAAGAGGGAGCTAGGGAGCTCAGGGAGAGCTACTAGACTTCGATGCTAACCTCAGAGACCAGTTTTCCACGCTGGAGAAGCTTGGAGCTGCTCGGACGACGGTGTCAAGTCAAAGGAGCTTCGGGGTTGACAGAGCGGTGGAAGATCGGCTCGGACAAGCTCAACAGAAGCTGATCTCGAGCAGCTGAGGGCGGGATCACGTTGAGCAAAGGCCGGTGGTGCCGTTTGTGGCATCATCTTGTGGCATTAAGGACTACTTTGGCCGGTCGACGGCGGGGTGTTGAGTTGGGGTGTGCGGCGGCTTGCTTCGGTTTCTCAGTGCGGGAAAACGTCGAGGCAGCGTGAAAACCGGCTGCTGCCATCGGTAGCGCGAGGCTAAATAGATGAGGACATCGGTTTGCAGCTGTGATCGGCGATCAGGAGGTGGCAGCGGCGTGCAGCACCGTAGCGACCGCGTGAGCGCGCACAAGACCCGAGTCCCGGGTGCTTCAGTCGGTTCACTGGCTTGTGTGGCTGACAAGTGGGACCCAC
Source organism: Neostapfia colusana (assembly GCA_030760725.1). Lineage (NCBI taxonomy): Eukaryota > Viridiplantae > Streptophyta > Magnoliopsida > Poales > Poaceae > Neostapfia > Neostapfia colusana. Next base: position 50,072,946 of record JASWHV010000006.1, on the reverse strand, counting down.
TCCCATTTTAACCTCTGAAATTAACTTCCTCCCACTGCCCCAAATAGTAATCCCACTAATGCCCTTTAGAATTTGAATTATCTACCAAATGCCCATTTGAACTTGATAGAATTTAATTTGTAAAGTGTTTGAATATATTTTCAGCACATGTGCAGTTTGAAATTCAAATTGAATTTGCATTTGCTAAAATTAGCTCATGTTAAGATCAACTCCAAATGGAGTGAAAATTGGTACGTGAGGTCACAAAAATGTGCTGAGTATGAATATGCCTCCCACTTTTGAAGTCATAGGATAAAAGTAGTTTGAATTTAAATTTGAGTTCAAACTAGCCTCTTTCTAGTTACACCCAAAAATACCTCAAAAAGGTTTTGGATTTGGGTGAAATTTGGCATGAGCATTCCAAGCAAGGTGTATGAGTTTTTCATATGCTCAACCCCTATAAGATGCATGTGGGAAATACCACTTTTGCATTTTGTGAGTTTATTCTCTAATGACCATGTTGATGGTGTTTACTTGCTCTTCAAAGGTGTTCATAAGTTTTCCTCAAATGAGGTGTGTGTGGTGTGATGAACACTTTGGATGTGTTCAAAAACTCAGGCCCTTACATTCCTCCCCCCTTAAAAGAATCTCGTCCCGAGATTATAAGGTGAAAATGATAGAGAGGAGACGGTGGAAAATTACCGTATGTGCGATGTGAAAAGTCGGGGTAGTTAGCGCGAAGAAATCCTTCGCTCTCCCATGTCTCTTAATCTACGGAGTGATTACTCCATAAAACTTTGTAGAACCACGACGTACGGTTGCGTGTGGTTCGGGCCTTTTCATCAATGATCTGAACAGGTTCCTCCTGATACATGAGATCCGGTTTCGGTTCTTCAATATCCCCCAGCTGAATGGTAGTTGATAGCTTAAGACACTTCCTCAGCAGAGAAATGTGAAAGATGTCGTGCACACCGGAACGTGCTTCTTGTTATTTCAGCCGGTATGTTACTGATCCATATCTTTCCACAATTTGATATGGACCGATAAATCGGGGTGCCAACTTTCCTCTCACCCCGAATCTGTTTACGCCCTTCATTGGAGACACACGTAGATACACGTGATCCCCGACTTTGAATTGTAACAGGCATCTTCTCCGGTCCGCAAACTGTTTCTGTCAGGATTGGGCGGCTTTTAGGTTCGCTTGAATCAGCCAAACCTTTTCCTCCGCGTTTTTGACAAGATCAATCCCGAAGGTGACCTTTCACCAGACTCACACCAATTCAGCGGTGTGCGGCATTTTCTCCCATATAGCGCCTTGTAATGCGCTATCCTGATCCTGGCTTGGTACCCATTGTTGTACGAGAACTCAGCCAACGGTAAGTGATCATCCCAATTCTTACCGTTTTGATAGCACAAGCTCGGAGCATATCATATAAAATTTGATTTACCCGCTCGGTTTGCCCATCCGTCTGCGGGTGGTACGCTGAACTACGGATCAGCTTCGTCCCTGACGCAGCGTGTAGCTGCTCCCAAAAACGGGACACAAATAAAGTGCCCCGATCCGATATGATGGTGCGGGGTGCACCATACAAGCATAGGATCCATGAGATGTACAATTCAGCATACTTCTTGGCGTTGTAGTTGGTCTTGACTGGGATAAAATGGGCAACTTTGGTGAGCCGGTCAACGATCACCCACACAGAATGATGCTTCTGAAGAGTGGTGGGTAAACCAATGATGAAGTCCATGCTCACATATTCCCACTTCCAGGCAGGAACGCCCAGTGGTTATAGCAGTCCCAGTTTTCTCATGTGGTCTACTTTTCACCCTTCGACATGTATCACACTCGGACACGTACTTTGCGATTTACCGCTTTATTTGTGGCGGACCGGAATCCGCTGATCCAGGATCGCAGAGGGTGGTGCCGCACGATGCGACACCCGACAGCACACATCATAAGAACGATATTGTATTACATAGAAAACCAACTGAATATGTACAAACTAGTACAAGACTTCAGTTACAAACTAGTATTTGGATTACAAAAGCGGAAGCTAAGTTTATACAACTCACGCCACCTATCTAGCAAAAGTTGGTTGCCCAGCCCTAAGGCAACCCACACTAGCTGCACTCCTCAGCTCAGCGCAGCGTGTACGGCTCCCACTCAGCCGTGGTCCCCGACGGAGGGTAGCCCTCGCCGGTGGACTCGTAACCCGAGTCCGTGGGGTACTCCTCACCTGAAAAACACTTATAGCAGCAACCATGAGCACGAAGTCTCAACAAGACTTAACCGACTCACCTAGGCATGAAACTCTACATGTAGTGTATAACAAACATGGGATGGTAATTAGCAGTAAATGGACACGGCTACAAGTTCATCCTTATTTCATGTTTTAGCCACAAGTTAACAGTTAATGAATTTGAAATTTAGTGAGCAATATTTGGTGGCACCTATGTAGCAATACAATTATACATATCAGCAGAATTGAATCATAACATTCCATAGTTTATCTACGTTACGACGCAGTGAACAAGCGGTACTCGTCACCACGAGGGACAGCGAATCGACTCGATATACACCTGCAGGGATACTCGAATAGCACAGAATGTACGCCCACACGCGGAGCTGCACACAGCACGCTCACCCCGTGTCGTACGGGACAACCTTTCACCCAACAGCCCAAACGTCGAACCGGTCGCACCAAAACGAGCAGGAGGTTCCCTACACGGAGCATATCTCTATGCCCGTGAGCAGATTTCCACCTTCCTGCCCTCAGCCTACACCTATAAATCGGTGCGTTATGCCTCGACGCCCGGAGGTATAGGTTACATCGGTTTATCGGGGCTCATATATTCAATATGCCTTCGGTACGTTCAATACTTGTTCAGCAGGGCCGCACACGGATTGGTCCTCAATCGACATGGACAGGGCTGCGCACACAAGACTTCCTCTTGCTGCGCCCTAGCCCCTGCCTAGTCTCATTTTCTTTACTAAAGTGATCTCACCTGCCTCGAACCAATCCCGTGTGTCCCAAGCCTAACTCGCGAGTAGATTCCAACTACTTGACTTGTACCGAAGTCCTATGAATCATTAAGCATAGCCTGTCTATTCGAGGCCTTAGACACTACCCACACTCTTATAGGAAAATTCTGGTTATGCACTTGGGTTATATCCACCCTACACCTAATGCACATCCATAAACCTCATACCAAGTATATAAAAAAGTAAAACTTTGTAAAATGGATTAATATAAACCGGGGCTTGCCTTGTTGCTGCTTGTCAGATGTTAAGGCTTCGTCCGGAAGAAGAAAGTCGAGCACTTCCCGGGTCTCCTCGCCTTCAGCGACTACACGTAAATGATATACTATATGTCAATTTACATGCAATGTTTAGAACTGAATAAGTAGTTACCATAACTCTAGCTAGCCCTTCCTTTTTGCTCTGAAATTTTTATGGTGGCTTGGTAGGGTCCTAACCAGAGTCTTGACCAAGTTTCATTTGAAACAAAGTTCGTTTGAGCTTTGTACACATAAAAGCCTATTTGGTCAGTGTTAGAGCCTCTAAAGAATTCAAGTGGTTTTCATGGCTTCAACCATTACTTTCTGGAAACTAGAATTTGAGATGGTTCTAATGGAATTGGTTTCATATAATTTTAAGAATTCCAGACGAAGTTATGCCCTAAACAAGAATTGAGAAAATCTGAAAAATGTTTCTGTACATTTTTCAATTTTCTCAGGGCAGTTCACTTAATCACACCATTAGGTGGACTAAATGAACTTGGATGAGTCTGAAACTTTTACTGTGACTCAAGGATTTTCCAATGAACTTCCCAGCCAAATTTCAGAATTTTTCATAAATTCTCCAGATAAAATTCCTAACATTTTAAATTTATGGAATTAGTTCTGGAAAACTATTAAGTTTCATGAGCAGAAATTTGTGTTGCTGGAAAGTAATGAAAAAGCTGAGTTCAGAAAAATTTTGTTCACTGAATTTGAAGCTTCCTAGCAGAAGTTATATGCATTTGAAGTTTGCATTAAACTGGAAAATCCCAAAATGTTAAAACTCAGCGGGTGGGCCCCAGTCTTTAAACCGGCCCACTGAGATCGTGGCCATACCGCAGCCCACGGGGTTTTACCCGTGCTGCCGCACAGGATCCCGGCCGCAAAGTGGATCCCCGCGAGAGAACAGGGACTGACCGGTGGACCCGCCCCCCCTTCGTCTACCTCGCGACACCCACGACTCCCGCGGTGGCGCTTCGGCGGAGAACTCGCCGCCGGCCATTTTGCTGCCTGACCTCCGACGGATTTTGCCGCCTGTGCCTAACTTTTCTCAGGGGACACGCTGGTGCCCTCACCGAAACTCGGCGATGGCCTGAACCACGCCCGCGATGGTGACAGCGGCGATCCCCACTCCGGCGATGTCGTCCGGGCTGCTCAGGGCCTTATTTTGGGAACATTTTGCTCCTACAGCTCCGCTGTGGCATGCTGAGCACGAAAATTAACTCGGTTTGCCATGGAAATGGCCGGAGCTAGGACCTCACCGTTGACCTAGGGCTAAAACGGCGGATGCTCGAAAAACATGAATAGCAGCGCCAAAACTCGATGGTTTTTTATGGTTTTTGATCCTAGGTGGCCGTAGGGACGTGTAGAACATGTGCTTAGCTCGGTTTACGCGGTGGTGGACCAATCACCATGAATTTCGGATTCTTTGTTTGCTCGGTTCTTTGAACACCGAGGACTAACCGGACAAATTCTACCCCGGAGAAGCACGAGAGCAGGAGCGGTTGGTACAAGCGTGTTAAGTACCTTGGAGCTGATCTTTCTTGTGTAGTTCGTCGGCCACGAAGGTGCCTGTGTCGCACGAATGCCTGTGATCAGAGAGAGACAAGCTCGGAGAGATTGCTTTGGTTGTGGGGGCGAACTGCGTGAGGGGAGAGACGTGACACGGAAAGGCTACACGTTTTCTCTCTCCGGTCACTGATCTTTACCCCTCCCCAAGCAGGAGCTGGCCTGGCAGAGGCGGTCGGGCACCGGCGTCGGTAGCTGGCTGGCGCGCGCAGCTTCGGCCGAGCGAAAAAGATCAAGCCGAAGAATGCTTCTGTGTCGAGGCTACTGACAAGTGGGACCCTCCCCTCAAATTCTTTTTCTGATTTTCATTTCTGTTTTCACTGAAAAGATCCCAGCTACTCACAATTGAATGAAAGAATTGGCCCCAAAGTCATGGTTTGAATTTAATTTCCTCTATTTGGAACTGGTTTGGCTAAATTTGCTGGCCATTTGAATTTGAAATTCAAATTCAGTTTTGTATTAATGCAAATTTAGTTCCCGACAAGATTAAGTCCAATGGGGATGAAAATTGGTGGACTAACTCAGAAAAATATACTGAGTTTGAATATGGAGTCAACTTTTGAATTCAAGTGATTAAAGTTGCTGCAATTTGAATTTGCATTCAAATTGGCGCATTTTACAAATGTCTCCAAAAGTGCCTCAAAAAGTATTGGATTTGGATGAAATTTGTCCTGAGCCGTCCCAAGACTATTTAAGGTCTATGGGTGGGCTAAATCTTCCATGCTTATGTGTAGAAATCCTACTTTTTGGAAGTTAGGGCTTTCCCCTCTAATCACCCTTTTGATGGTGTTTACTTGCTCTTCACAAGTGTTAATGAGATATCTATCACAAGAGTTGTGGTGTTGTGTGGTGATGAACATTTTTTTTGCAAGTCACGTTCTTGGGCTCTTACATCCCTCCCCCTTAAAAGAATCTCGTCCCGAGATTATAAAAGAAGAGATGACGATGAAAGAGAAGATTACCCGTGATGAGACGCCATGAAATCCGGGTAGTTTGAGCGAAGAAATTCCACGCTCTCCCACGTCTCTTCTTCGGCTGTGTGGTTACTCCAGATTATCTTGTAGAACCACACCGTTTGGCTACGTGTGGTCTGAGCCTTCTCATCAATAATTGCCACCGGATATTCATCATACGTCAAATCCGGTTGCAGATCGCCGATGTCTTCGGTGGGAACAGCAGCCGTATACTTCAGACATTTCCATAGTTGTGAAACATGGAAAACGTTGTGAACACTAACGAGAGATGCCGGTAATTCCAGTCTATACGCCACTGGTCCACACTTCTCGGTGATAGCATAGGGTCCAATAAATCTGGGGGCGAGCTTTCCCTGCACGCCGAATCGATGCACGCCTTTCATCGGATATACACGGAGGTACACGTGTTCCCCGACGTCAAAGTGCAGTGGCCTACGCCTCTTATCAGCGTAGCTTTTCTGCTGGGATTGAGCGGCCTTCAAGTTAGCTTGAATCATCCGAACGCGCTCTTTGGCGTCGTTCACCACATCAACCCTGAACGTGACCCTTTCACCGGACTCGCACCAGTTAAATGGGGTGCGGCATTTACGACCATATAGAGCTTCATAGGGTGCCATCTTGATACTCGCTTGATAGCCATTGTCGTAAGAGAATTCCGCTAACGGTAGATGATCATCCCAGTTTTTACCGTGGTGGATGGCACACGCTCTCAACATGTCTTCTAGTACTTGGTTCACCCTCTCTGTCTGTCCATCTGTCTGAGGGTGATAGGCGGAGCTCCTAATCAGCTTAGTACCCAAAGCAGCATGACACTTCTCCCAGAAACGGATACAAACAGTGCACCTCGATCTGAGACTATGGTCTTGGGTACCCCATGTAAGCATAGAATTCTCGCTATGTACAGCTCCGCATATTTGCCGCCATTGTAACGTGTATGCACAGGAATGAAGTGAGCCGACTTGATTAATCGGTCAACGATCACCCAGATGGAATCATGCTTGTTGGAAGTCAGTGGTAATCCCGCAATGAAATCTATGCTCACATCTTCCCACTTCCATACCGGGATTTTCAGGGGTTGCAGCAGCCCTGATTTCCTCATATGATCAGCTGTCACTCGTCTACACGTACCACACTCGGATACGTACTTAGCCACTTCTTGGTCCATCCGTGTCCACTAAAATTTCTTTTTCAAATCTTGGTACATTTTGTTTCTGCCCGGATGAATGGGGTATTTAGACAAGTGAGCTTCATCAAGAATCTTCTTCCTCAGCTCCATATTCCGTGGTACGACTATGTGGTCATTGAACCACAGCGTCCCCTCATCATCCTTCCGGAAACATTTGATTTCCCCGTTGTCTATCGATCACTGTAGATGTGCCATGCCCTTAACAACTTTCTGAGTTGCAATGATCTCCTCCCTAATGGTAGGAATGAGGGAAAGGTTGTAGAGCGATCCATAAGGAACCACGTATAAACTCGGCTCTTCCTCCTCCACCGGTGTAATGGTGAGGTTATGGACATGTGATTTCCGACTCAGCGCGTCGGTAACCACATTCGCCTTGCTGGGGTGGTAATGAATATCAATCTCATAGTATTTGATTAGTTCTAACCACCTCCTTTGCCTCATACTCCGCTCCTTCTGGGTGAAAATATACTTCAGGCTCTTGTGGTCGGTGTAGAGATGCACCAAATTCCCCAGGAGATAGTGCCTCCACATTTTTAGCGCCAAAACCACAGCAGCGAGTTCAAGATCATGAGTCGGATAGTGCTGCTCATGGTTTCAAAGTTGGTGTGAGCCATACGCGACCACACGTCCTTCCTGCATCAACACGCAGCCGAGCCCGATACCGGACGCATCACAATACACGTCGAAGGGCTTGGTCATATCCAGTTGAGCTAAAACCGGGGCTGTTGTGACATGCTTCACTAATGCTTGGAACACTCCTTCACATGCTGAGTTCCAAACATATTTCGTCCCCTTCTTTAATTGTTCAGTCATCGGCTTAGCAAATTTGGAGAAGCTCGGGATTAATCTCCGGTAATATCCCGCTAAACCGAGAAAGCTTCTGACTTCAAGGACAGAAGTGGGAGCTTTCCATTTCAGCAATTGCTCAATTTTGGTTGGGTCAACCGCGATGCCTTCCGCTGAGATGATATGTCCCAAAATTGGCACTTGGCTGATCCAAAACTCACATTTGCTGAATTTGGCATAGAGCTTGTGGTCCCGCAATCGTTGAAGAACGATTCTCAAGTGTTCGGCGTGTTCTGCTTCTATCTCGGAGTAAACCAAGATATCATCAATGAACATCACAACGAACTTGTCCAGCTCCGGCATGAACACCGAGTTCATGAGATACATGAAATGTGTCGGAGCATTAGTGAGACCAAAAGACATTACGAGATATTCATATAAACCATATCTTGTCGAGAATGCCGTCTTGGGGATATCCTCCGCCCGGATTTTTATTTGATGAGCGAAAGTCCATCTTGGAGAACACACTTGCACCCACAAGCCGTTCAAACAGGATGTCAATGCGGGGCAGTGGATATTTGTTCTTGATGGTGGAGGCGTTGAGTGGCCGGTAATCCACACACAGCCTCAAGGTTTCATCTTTCTTCTTTATGAACAGCGCCGAGCATCCCCAAGGCGAGGAACTCGGTCTAATGAAGCCTTTGCTCAACATATCATTAAGCTGCTCTTTCAATTCAGCCAGCTCGTTCGGAGCCATTTTGTATGGTCTCTGTGAGATAGGAGTAGTCCCGGGTGCAAGCTCAATCTTGAACTCGATATCCCGCTCAGGTGGCATGCCCGGAAGATCATCCGGAAACACGTTGGGGTACTCCCGGACTACAGGGATATCCTCTAACTTGGAAGCTTCAGAAGTATAGGCGGCTGAAACTTCCCGGACTGGATTGTCTAATATGAGGCACCGCGGACAGTGTAATGGGGAGTTGAGGTGAACTGTCCGTGATAATGTTTCTAGGACAGCGCCATGGTAACGTAGCCATGACATCCCTAAGATTGCATCAATCTTCTGCCCCTCAATAATAATCATAGTGGTGGGATATATTTTCCCACCTAAGCACAGTGGTGCTTTCGGAATCATCATAGTTGCTGAAATCTTTCCTCCCAGTGAGCAGATCGTATAGGAGCACTCGGTTGGAAAGGCTTCCAGTTGATGCTTAACCACATATGATGCACTTATGAAGTTGTGGGTTGCACCCGAATCAAATAATATGTTGATTGCTTGATCATTGAGAGTGAACGTACCTGCCAGCATGTTGTCTCCCTCTGGGGCATCCTCATTGTCAAAGTTGTGAACGCCCCCAGTTCGCTGACCATCCTTCTTAACCGGAGGTCGGCCTCGAGCACCGCCCGGAAACTGGGCTTGCCCGCTGCTCTGCTGCCCCTGGGGACAGTCCTTCTAGAAATGGCCCGCCTGGACACACGTAAAGCAAGTGTAGCGAGGCGGTCCTCCGCTGATCGGCGGATGGAAACCCGGGGCGCATTGTGGCAGTGGAAATGCCCGGGGTACCATCTTATGCTGCTGTTGCGGTCATGGTGGTGGCATCGGCGGTCGGAAGGAGGGTGGCTGAAAAGTACGACCCTCGAACTGCTGAGGTCGCGCCGGTGGATGCCACTGCTGACCGGATGGTGTCCGATACACCATACGGTATTTCTGAGGAGCTCCACCCCCACTGCTGGGTGGAGTGCTGCGCTTTCGCTGCTCAGCCGCCAATTCACGCTGAGCGTCTTCTTGCATAATTGCGGCATTAACGAGATCGTTGAAGGTGCCGCGATTGCATTGGACGAGATGCATCTTCATCTCGAGGTGTAACCCCCGATAGAAGTGCTCTCGCTTCTCCTCGGTGGAGACGTAATCCAACGCATATTGTGCCAGATGGTTGAAGGCATGGGAGTAGTCGTGGGCACTCCTCCCGCCCTGCTTCAGCTCCAAGAACTTTTGGAACTTCCGCTTCATTATCCCGGGAGGGATATGGTAGGCGCGGAACGCCTCCCAGAATTCATCCCACTCCACGGCATGGCCAGCCGGCAGTGAGGCAACATAGTTCGCCCACCACGCACCAGCGGCACCGTGAAGCTGCTGCGCCGCGAACAGAGTCTTCTGCCGCTCCGTACATTGGAGCAGCCCGAATTTGGACTCAATTGTCCGCAGCCAGTTGTCGGCCTCCAGGGGTTCTGCTGCTTCAGTGAACACAGGAGGGTGCATACTCATGAAGTCTGAGTACGTCACAACATGGGGCTCACGAGGCCCCCTCTCTTGACCCCCCTGCCTGGGCCGTATTCTGCACGGTCGTGCAGAGCAGATCTGTCTGCTCCTCACGATTCCCCACCAGGGCCCCGATCACATCCACTAGCATAAGCGGAGGCGGAGGTGGTGGTTGTTGCTGCGGGGTGCTGTCTTAGGCAGGTGGCTGGGAGTCATCACCCCCCTGCTGGCTAGAGCCACCAATCTCATGCGTGGTCCGAGTGCGAACCATCTGCAACCATACGATAAACATCAGTCCCGCAACATACTCCATGCAGTCCAATACAATAGGCATAAAACATAATGACAATAAAACATGCGATACATCTCGTATACAGATAATGTAATAACTTTGCACAATCTACACCATTACCAGACCAAATACAAGCTAGTTAAATCCAACTTTACGGACTTCCTCTTTGGAAGTTCATCTCAACTAGGTTTGGTCACTACGAGATGTTAAAATCGCTTTGTCATCACGTATACTACCCCTTTTATCTTCAATACGACACAAACATGATCTCTAGAAAAAGTAACTTGAGCAGAACATATACTCAAATCTTTCCCTATTTGAAGATAACCCCTCATGAGTATGTTCTACCCTCTTGTAAGTACTTAAACCCCCTAGAGTACAACAATCTCTCAAATGAGTTCAACTGTCATTCCTCTGCCAGAATGACCAGCTTCTACATATTCCAGATTTTGATCAGGTTCTGGGCATTTTCATGACTCAAGCTGCATACCAAAGTTAAAGTTAACTTCACTATCTTTCCAACGAGTACTTATTTGCCCTCAGATCAGCTCTGGTCTAACAGTTATACTAATTCAAAGTCAACAAAATTTCTGGAAGAATTTCAACAGCACCTCCTTTGGAAGTTGCTGTTTTCAACACTGGTTTCCACTGAATTCCGTACTGCAATTGCAGAAACTTTGAATTACAAAGATGTAATACATATCATACCCTTTCCAAAAATGTATCATATGACAATTTTTGATTTTTCTACAGAAAGTTATGCTTCAAAAACAGAATAGTCCAGAGAGTGTTTTCAGTCTGTCCTGGTTCTAGACAGTTTTCAATCATCTAAAATTTCAGCCAGTTTAAAGTGTGATTCATATCTGGAAATCTACAACAAATTTGTAGAGTACTTAAACATCTTTCCAGAACTATATCCCACACCACCATTAGCTAAATAATCTGTGAGTTATGCTCTGTCAAAGTTCAGCAAACTTGCTGCCCAAAACAGAGCACTCCGTTTTTCAATCCCATTGACTATACTGATCAACTATTGAACTTCTCTAATCACCAAGGGTCCTAATTGTTGAAACTTGGTGATTTTAGTTCCTTGTTATCATTATCTTTCATGCAAATGCCTAGTATATGTCGGTACTACGTTCCTCACAAAAAGAAAATCCTAACCGAATTATACCGGCATATACGTTTCAATTGTGGCACTAAACAGGCTCTCGCACATGTATACTACACGGGATACATACGTGGTTAGTACCTGCAGAAAAACAGACAATAATGATGCACTCAAAGGTTCTTTTCATTTCAGGCAGGTCCATATTTAAAAGTAAATACAAACGCCCGTATCATTGCCATACGGCCGTCCTTGAGTTAACCCACGTCTCAAGGTACGTGATCATGTTTTAACACCACACAAAGGGGAACCCGAGTAGAGCGCGAACGGGTCGTCACGGTTGGGAATTTTATCTCCCCAACGGACACCACCTACTGCCCTGCAGGGCACGCCGATAGCAAGCGCTGCATATGTCCTCCTGGGCTATTTCCAGATGAACACACTATCGCGTTACTGACCACACGATGGGGTCTCCACTTGCTTGCCTAATGCATGCTAGGGACCAGCGTTTCATATGAACTCAGGAACATGAAGAGTCCAAGAGTTTCATATTAACGTCTCACACCAAGCTGTGAGACCTATCCCTGAACCACGTTCCTCGTTTGGGGAGCTAACCGAAATTGAACCGCTTTCGGTGGCGTTCCTTACCATTCATACCTGAGCGTAGGTGCGTCATTACATAATGAAAATTCAGAATTATAACACATATGTTAGTCTTTCCACTTTAAGTAACTTTGCTAATATAGTCCTTACTTGTGCAAACTAGCGAATCCTCACCGTAACCTAAGTTTTCCCGTAATACAGTCCTTAATTAATGTGCTATCCCCAATGCAGCTCTGATACCAGCCTGCAGCGGACCGGGATCCGCTCATCCAGGATCGCATGGGGTGGTGCCACACGATGCGACTCCCGACAGCACATATCATAAGAACGATATTGTATTACATAGAAAACCAACTGAATATGTTCAAACTAGTACAAGACTTCAGTTACAAACTAGTATTTCGATTACAAAAGCGGAAGCTAAGTTTATACAACTCACGCCACCTATCTAGCAAAAGTTGGTTGCCCAGCCCTAGGGCAACCCACACTAGCTGCACTCCTCAGCTCAGCGCGGCGTGTATGGCTCCCACTCAGCCGTGGTCCCCGACGTAGGGTAGCCCTCGCCGGTGGACTCGTAACCCGAGTCCCTTGGGTACTCCTGACCTGAAAAACACTTATAGCAGCAATCATGAGCATGAAGGCTCAACAAGACTTAACCGACTCACCTAGGCATGAAACTCTACATGTAATGTATAAAGAACATGGGATGGTAATTAGCAGTAAATAGACACGCCTACTAGTTCATCCTTATTTCATCTTTTAGCCACAAGTTAACAGTTCATGATATTGAAATTTAGTGAGCAATATTTGGTGGCACCCATGTAGCAATACAATTATACATATCAGCAGAATTGAATCATAACATTCCATAGTTTATCTACGTTACGATGCAGTGAACAAGCGGTACTCGTCACCGTGAGGGACGGCGAATCGACTCGATATACACCTGCAGGGATAACCGAATAGCACATCACGTACGCCCACACGCGGAGCTGCACACAGCACGCTCACCCCGTGTCGTACGGGACAACCTTTCACCCAACAGCCCAAATGTCGAACCAGTCACACCGAAATGAGCAGGAGGTTCCCTACACGGAGCATCTCTCTATGCCCGTTAGCAGATTTCCACCTTGCTGCCCTCAGCCTACACCTATAAATCGGTGCGTTATGCCTCGACGCCCGGAGGTATAGGTTACACCGGTTTATCGGGGCCCATATATCCGATATGCCTTCGGTACGTTCAATACCTTTTCAGCAGGGCCGCACACGGATCGGTCCTCAATCAACATGGACAGGGCTGCGCACACAAGACTTCCTCTTGCTGCGCCCTAGCCCCTGCCTATTCTCATTTTCTTTACTAAAGTGATCTCACATCACTCGAACCAATCCCGTGTGTCCCAAGCCTAACTCGCGAGTAGATTCCAGCTACTCGACTTGTACCGAAGTCCTATGAATCATTAAGCATAGACTGTCTACTCGAGGCCTTAGACACTACCCTCACTCTTATAGGAAAATTCTGGTTATGCACTTGGGTTACATCCACCCTACACCTAATGCACATCCATAAACCTCATACCAAGTATATAACAAAGCAAAACTTTGTAAAATGGATTAATGTAAACCGGGGCATGCCTTGTTGCTGCTGGTCAGATGTTAAGGTTTCGTCCGGAAGAAGAAAGTTGAGCATTTCCGGAGTCTCCTCGCCTTCAGCGACTACACGTAAATGATATACTATATGCCAATTTACATGCAATGTTTAAAACTGAATAAGTAATTATCATAACTCTAGCTAGCCCTCCGTTTTGGCTCTGAAATTTTTATGGTGGCTTGGTAGGGTCCTAACCAGAGTGTTGACCAAGTTTCATTTGAAACAAAGTACATTTGAGCTTTGTACAAATAAAAGTCTATTTGGTCAATACTAGAGCCTCTAAAGAATTCCAGTGGTTTTCATGGCTTCAACCATTACTTTCTGGAAACTAGAATTTGAGATTGTTCTAATGGAATTGGTTTCATGTCATTTGAAGAATTCTAGATGAAGTTATGCCCTAAACAAGAATTGAGAAAATCTGAAAAATGTTACTGTACATTTTTCTATTTTCTCAGTGCAGTTCACTTAATCACACCATTATGGGGACTAAATGAACTTGGATGAGTCTGAACTATTTACTTTGACTCAAGGATTTTCCAATGAACCTCCCAGCCAAATTTCAGAATTTTTCATAAAGTAATTCTCCAGATAAAATTCCTAACAGTTTAAAATTTATGGAATTAATTATGGAAAACTATTAAGTTTCATGAGCAGAATATTGTGTTGCTAGAAAGTACTCAAAAAGCTGAGTTCAGAAAAATTTGGTTCACTGAATTTGGAGCTTCCTAGCAGAAGTTATATGCATTTGAAGTTTTCATTAAACTGGAAAATCCCAAACTGTTTAAACTCTGCGGGTGGACCCCACTTTTTAAACTGGCCCACTGAGATCCAGCCACACCGCAGCCCACGGGGTTTTACCCGCGCTGCCGCCCCGGATCCCGGCCGCAAAGTGGATCCCCGCAAGAGAACAGGGACCGACCGGTGGACCCGCCCCCCCCCTCGTCTACCTCGCGACACCAGCGACTCCAGCGGCGGCGCTTCGCCGGAGAACTCGCCGCCGGCCATTTCGCTGCCCGACCTCCGACAGATTTCGCCGCCTGTGCCTAACTTTGCTCGGGGGACACGCTGGTGCCCTCACCGAACCTCGGCGATGGCCGGAACCACGCCTGCGACGGTGACAGCGGTGATCCCCACTCCGGCGATGTCGTCCGGGCTGCTCATGGCCTTATTTTGGGAACGGTTTGCCATGGAAACGGCCGGAGATAGGACCTCACCGTCGACCTAGGGCTAAAATGGCGGCTTGAAAAACTTGAATAGCAGAGCCAAAACTCGATGGTTTTTTATCATAGGTGGTCGTAGGGACATGTAGAACATGTGCTTAGGTCGTTTTACGTGGTGGTGGACGGATCACCATGAATTTCGGATTCTTTACTAGCTCGGTTCTTTGAACACCGAGGACTAACCTGACAAATTCTACCCCGGCGAAGCACGAGAGGCGGAGCGGTTGGTACGAGCGTGCTAAGCACCTTGGAGCGGATCATTCTTGTGTAGTTCGTCGGCCACGAATGTGCCTGTGTCGCCCGAATGCCGGTGATCAGAGAGAGGCGATCTCGGAGCGATTGCTTCGGTTGTGGGGGCGAACTGCATGAGGGGAGAGACGTGACACGGGAGGGCTACATGTTTTCTCTCTTCGGTCACTGATCTTCTCCCCTCCCCAAGCAGGAGCTGGCCTGGCTGAGGCGGTTGGGCGCCGACATCGGTTCCGGGCTGGCGCGCGCAGCTTCGGCCGAGCGAAAAAGATCAAGCCGAAGAATGCTTCTGTGTTAAGGCTACTGACAAGTGGGACCCTCCCCTCTAATTCTTTTTCTGATTTTCATTTCTGTTTTGACTGAAAAGATCCCAGCTACTCACAATTGGATGAAAGACTTGGCCCCAAAGTCATGGTTTGAATTTGATTTCCTCAATTTGGAACTGGTTTGGCTAAATTTGCTGGCCATTTGAATTTGAAATTCAAATTAAGTTTTGACTTAATGCAAACTTAGCTCCCGACAAGATGAAGTCCAATGGGGATGAAAATTGGTGGACTAACTCAGAAAAATATACTGAGTTTGAATATTAAGTCAACTTTTGAATTCAAGTGATGAAAGTTGCTGCAATTTGAATTTGCATTCAAATTGGCCCATTTTACATATGTCTCCAAAAGTGCCTCAAAAAGTATTGGATTTGCATGAAATTTGGCCTGAGCCTTCCCAAGACTAGTTAAGGTCTATGGGTGAGCTAAACCTTCCATGCTTATGTGTATAAATCCTACTTTTTGGAAGTTAGGGCTTTCCCCTCTGATCACCCTTTTGATGGTGTTTACTTGCTCTTCACAAGTGTTCATGAGATATCCATCACAAGAGTTGTGGTGGTGTTGTGAGGTGATGAACATTTTTTTGCAAGTCACTTTCTTGGGCTATTACATTATTCGTGTGCACCAAAACTTGTTTCTGAGGTCTTGATACATTTTTTTGCTGCCGGGGTGATTAGAAAACTTTGACAAGTGAGCCTCATCAAAGATTTTCTTCCATAACTCCAGGTTACGGGGTACGACAATCCGGTCCTTGAAGCATAGGACGCCGTCTCCGTCTTTTTGAAAACATTCTAGCTCCCCACTGTCTACACATCTCCGCAAATGCGACATGCCCTTGTCATGTTTCTGAGCTGCCGCTATCTCTTCACGGATGGTGGGGATCAAAGCTAAGTTGTAGAAAGCTCCATGTAGAATCACATGCAATGGTGGCTTGCTCTCTTCCAACTGATTGATGGTCAGATTGTTGACGTCTGACTTGCGACTCAGCGCATCCGCCACTACGTTTGCTTTGATGGGGTGATAATGGATCTCTATTTCGTAATCCTTTATCATCTCTAACCATCTTCGCTGCCTCATGTTCAGCTCTTTCTGAGTGAATATGTACTTGAGGCTTTTGTGGTCGGTATATAGATGCACGAGGTTACCGAGTAGGTAGTGCCTCCATATTTTAAGTGCGAGTACCATGGCAGCGAGCTTCAAGTCATGAGTTAGATAATTCTGCTCATGGTTTCTGAGCTGCCGTGATCCATACGCGACCACCCTTCGGTCTTGCATCAGCACACATCCGAGCCCAATGCCGGATGCACCGCAGTACACATTGAACGGTTTTGTTGTGTCTGGCTGCGCCAAAACCGGTGCTGATGTTAGGTGCTTCACTAATGCCTTGAACGCTGCTTCACATGCTGGACTCCAAACATATTTGGTAGCCTTCTTCAGCAGCTCTGTCATAGGCTTAGAATCTTTGAGAAGTTCGGAATGAACCTCCGATAATATCCCGCGAGTCCGAGGAAACTACGTACCTCGTGAACAGTTCTCAGGGAGGTCCAATTCAGCACTTGTGTGATCTTACTCGGGTCTACAGAGATGCCCTCCGCTAATATAATATGCCTGAGAAAAGGCACTTGCGATATCAAGAATTCGCACTTGCTGAATTTCGCGTATAGCTTGTGATCCCGCAGTTGTTGCAAGACTATACGCTGATGCTTCGTGTGTTCTTCCTCCGACTTGGAATATACCAATATGTCGTTGATGAAGACCACGACAAACTTATCCATCTCATAAAGTCCGTACCTCGTCGAGAAAGCCGTCTTCAGAATATCCTCAGCCCGTATCTTAATCTGATGGTACCCGGATCTTAAGTCCATCTTGGAAAAGATATTTGCTTCGACCAACTGATCAAATAACATGTCGATCCATGGCAATGGGTACATGTTCTTGATGGTTACGGCGTTTAGTGGACGATAGTCCATGCAAAGCCGCAATGTCTCGTCTTTCTTCTTCACAAATATTGCCGAACAGCCCCATGGCGAGGAGCTTGGCCTAATAAAACCCTTCTCCAGCAGGTCCGTTAACTGTGTCTTCTGTTGAGCCAATTCCTTGGGGCCATCTTGTATGGCCTTCAGGATATTACCATAGTTCCTGGTGCAAGTTCAATCTTGAACTCCACCTCTCGGTCAGGCGGCATCCCCGGTAAATCATCCGGGAACACGTCAGGGAACTCACGGACTACTGGAATGTCTTCCAATCTGATGGTTGTGGATTGATATACACTTGGAAGTTTTATTTCTGGACTGTACAGAAATAAAGAGTGCGACTCGTGCACTTCTGAGTTCAAATGCACGACTCGGAGGATGGTGTCTAAAACAGTGCGGTGGCGGGTTAACCACGACATCCCTAGGATGACATCGACCTTCTGTCCCTCTAAAACTATGAGAGATGTAGGGTATACTCTACCCTCTAAGCATAATGGCGCTTTTGGAACCATCATACTCGCTGAAATTTTACCACCCGTTGAACAAAACAAGTATGGACTTTCGGTGGGTAGTATTTGCATGCTGTATTTAGCAATAAAATCTTGGCTAATGAAGCTATGTGTGGCGCCTGAATCAAATAACACTATGGCGGGATGCTGGTGGAATTAGAACATACCCGCAAGGATTGGTTCTCCCTCCGGCACATCCTCTATGGCAATTTGGTGGACGGTGCCAGGCCTAGGATTTGCCCCCGCGCATTAGTGGGGTTCCGGGGCTGATTCCTGCCCGGAAACTGCGGTGTCACTCCGCCGCCTTGCCTCTCAGTACAGTTGTTGGCGAAGTGTCCTGGGCGACCACATTTGTAGCATGTGGCTGCTGACTGGCCGGTGCTTGGGGAATGAAAGCCCGGCATGCGCTGCTGAGGTGCATACGCACGCGGCATCGCCCGCTGCTGCTGTTGTTGCTGCGGAGGTAGTGCTGGTAGTGCCGGCCTGAATGCTGGTGGAGAATATGAACGACTGCGGAATGGCATTGGCCTCTGTGGTGGCTGCCAGCATGGACCCGATGGTGAACGATTCACCATCCTGTATTTGTGAGAAGGACCACCTCCTTCTCCGCTGCTTTGCGGCGCGCTTCGCTTCCTCTCCGCCGCTGCTAACTCTTTGCCGGAGTGCTCCTGAACAATCACAGCATCAATAATATCATTGAGGCTGCAGCGATTGAACATTGCCAGCTTGCCCTTCAGGAGCGGGTTAAGCCCCTGGTAAAAATGATCCCGCCGCTTCTCGTCGGTGTCGGCGTGATAAGAAGGGTAGAGAGCAAGATCATTGAACGCCCTGGAGTATTCCAGCGTGTTCCTGCTTCCTTGTTGCAGGCGAAGGAACTCCTGCATCTTCCTCTTCATAATACCCGGCGGTATGTGATAGGCCCTGAAGGCCGTCCGGAATTCCGCCCAGGTCATAACTCGATCGGTGGGTTGCGAGGCACAATAGTTCGCCCATCAAACGCTCACGGATCCTTGAAGCTGTGGACCGCGAACTGAGTCTTGCGCTGCTCACTCACTTGGAGCAGCCCGAACTTCATCTCCATCATGCAGAGCCAGTTGTCCGCATTGCTGTGTTCATCCGCCCTTGAGAATACCGGGGGAGGGGTAGCCAGAAAGTCGGAGTAGGAGCTTTGTTGGCGCTCCGCACGATCTTGATGCCTCTCTGGTCGATACGTATTCGCAATAAGGGTCTGCAGCAACTCCGTGTGCTGCTGATGAGAACCCGCCATAGCCGCAACGATGTCGGCCAATGTGACCGTTGGCAGTGGCGGTTGTTGCTGTTGCTACTGTTGCTGTCCCAAGGAATCCTCAGGAGGCTGTTGGGAGGTCTCTCCCCAGTAACTGGAACCCCAACATCTGGGTTGGCACGAGTGCGATCATTCTGAAATTCACAATAGCAGCGATCAGCACATGTCATACTTAAAAGTCCATATGAAACAGTAGGTATTGAAGTGATACATGAATAACTTGCACAACATTCATATATATTGATAAAGCATAATCTCTATACAAGATACATTATTCTCGGGTCTCCGAGAAGTCGTGCTCATGTCTTCACTACCTATACATATACTACTGTCTACACGACATGTCACCGATTACAAAGGTTTTTTTTACACCACCCTCGCTGCCCTACTTGGCAACGGTAACCTACTACTCGGAGTAGAACTCAACCTCCTGCGGATCGTCCTCCTCCTATACCTCTGCTGGTGTCTCCAGTCCATGACCTACTCTTCCGGTTCAGGTTCCCCCATCACTGGGATACCCAAAACCACGGGTACGGCACCTACCATCGGTAGGCCCATTACCGGAGGTACGAGGTCCTGCAACGCATGCACCTCGTCCATGGCCTGGTTGTAGTCCTCTTCCCAGCCTTGCCCCTCCTCAATAGCATCATCACGCTCTTGAGTGAGGACCACATTTTGCTGGGTCAAGGCTTGCACTTGCTGTTGCAAAGCCGTGGTGTCAACGCGGCTTTTCTTCCTTGCCTTCTTCAGACGATGCAACTGATTGTGTTGCTCATTCAGTCGCTTTATCGTCAGAAGGAGAACATTGCGGAGTGTGCTGTGAGCACTGTCGAAATGATCTCCACGGCTGGTGCTCTCCTTGAGCTTCATAGCAAGAGACTCCGTATGAACAGCTTAGCTGTCCATCACGGCTTTTCCTGCCCTCAACTGGAGGCTGAGGTTTGCCTCCGCGGGGTTGTACCTTGGGCAACCCGGATCTGTTGCCTCCATGTACCTTTCCCTCCATGCATGATTAGCTCGTCCTTCCACCAGAACGAGCGTGTATGGAGTGCCCTCCATAGATCTCATGTGTAGTTGGTAGAAACGCGACATGGTGTCACGAGCTGCCAATAGCCACATTGCCTCCGGCTGTCTGCCCCTCAACGTAACGTTGAACGGCGCCCAACCGGTTGGCTTGGGTCCTGCAGGAACTTCGACATGGATCATCCATGTCTTGTTCCCCTCCTCGCCTTCTTCCTTGGTGATGTACTGCAGCATCTCGACGTACCTGAAATATTGAAGCATTTGCCCTAACACTTCCGGATAACCGCTGTGGTGAGAACAGTGGGATACCACCCACCCGTTCTCCAGTTGGTTGTCCGCTGTCATCTGTAGAAACATATTTGAAAAATTTAAAATATTTATTTCAACAGTAAATCATTGAGTTATAACATAAAACATGTCATTGATCTCATAAAACTTGGAAACACAACTCAAACTTAGAACAAATTTGATTGCTGGTCTGCTGCCCAAACTGACAGCCCTGACAAGGTTCCATTTAAACCTGACTTAAACCATGCTAAAGCAACAACAATTCTGGAGATCAACATCAAAGTTAAAGCTAACTTCAATAGCTTTCCATAAAGTATTTACTTGGCCTAAGATCTGTCCTGGTTCCAAAGTTATGAGATGACAAAGTTGACAGAATTTCTGGAGAAAATTGGACAGCACCTCTCTGCTTGAGGTACAGATTTGATCCAAGAAGTACAGTTAATTCTACACCAAATTTGACAAAACTTTATGTTACAAAGTTGTAACCCATCTCATTAACTTTTCAGAACTACCTCATTTTATATTTTTGGATTCTTATGCAGGAAGTTATGCTCAATTTACAGAGAGTTACAGAGAGTATTTACTCTGCCCTGTTTTCTGGACAGTTACTTTTTGACCGGTTAAGTGATGAAACACCTCTGGACATCAACAGAAAAGTTGTAAAGCTCTTCCAAAGCTTTCCAGAAATGTATCATATGACCCAACCTCGAAAGAACTCAACCTCTAACCTCTGTTCAACTTCAGCCTTATTTCAGCTGAAAACAGATAACTCTGTCCTTAGTATCCTATAAGTTGAAAACTTCATAACTTTGAACACCCTGATTAAGGAAAGGAGTTACATCAAAGTTTTAGTTCTCTGGATTAAAACCTTCAACTTTTACAATGAGGTTGATCATTTAGTGGGGTGTGACATCGATGCGTCACCAGTTCATGTCGGTACTACGTTCCTCATGAAGAAAAACCTATACGGACTTAGCCGGCTTCTTTAGTTCAGTGGCACTAAACGTCGCTCGCACACGGATGCTACTCGTCTACCAATTTGTTGTTAGACTACCTGCAAATAACTCACACAATCATCAGACTCAGCTGCACACCGAGCCTGGTATCCATACAGTTCATACACCCGTCCGTCATAACTCGCACAGGTGTTCTCAAGCCAAACACGCCTTGAGCTACGTGTTCACGTTACTGACCACGTGACGGGGTCTCCCAAATTTGTCCGAAGCACGCCAGGGAAGGGCGTTGCTCGAATACCCCAAACGACATGAAGAGTCGTAGAGGATATTAAAGCAGGCCAGATTACCTGCCACCCGTGAGGCTCCACCCTTCAGCATGTGCGCGCTGGTGACAGCGCTTACGTGCACCCCCCAAGACATAAAACGTCCCGAGATGCACGATTTTCCGACATAAGAAAATAGGTTAGTATGCCACTTTCAATACACTAATAACATCCTTATATGGGCTACTAACTCGTTCCTCACCAAATTTTTTAAAAAGATGACTTTTGTAGTGCGCTAAACCTCAAGCGAGCTCTGATAACACGCTGCGAGGGCCGCACGGCCTCGTCGATCCAGGATCACGCTGAGGAGTGCTGCGTTGCACAGCACCGGATAATGCACATCAAAGATACAAAGTGGAAGCAATGTTTTATTCCAGAAACGAGTTTATGAACCTTTGTACAACCAAATACGTT
Organism: Neostapfia colusana; assembly: GCA_030760725.1. Taxonomy (NCBI): domain Eukaryota; kingdom Viridiplantae; phylum Streptophyta; class Magnoliopsida; order Poales; family Poaceae; genus Neostapfia; species Neostapfia colusana. The sequence goes on along the minus strand of JASWHV010000006.1, from coordinate 50,050,699 downwards.
CAGTCTACACTCACGGGCATAGACTACGCACCGAGTTCACGTTCAGCCCGTGAACGTATCCCGGCTAGCACACACGCACAATAACACGGCGGCGTGCATGACTCCCCTCGACGGGGTTTCCATCCTGGGGTTCCGTCTCCTCCTCGGGAGTCCCTTCCTCACAACACCCTGCAAAAGCTTCAAACACAAGCAGTGAGCATGATGGCTCAGCAAGTCTGACCCGTCTCTCCTATACATGAAACTTCTAGATGAAGGATTTAGGGTACATGAGGTAAAGAAGTTGCAAAGGACTCACCTAATTATTTGAACCTTACTTTCAAGTTTTAGCAGCAGTTGTGGAGAACCTCACGCTAAGGCACATGAGAGAGCCGCAATCAAACAAGAAACGCATTTCTCTCATGTACTCTGCCCAAGGTTGAAAAGAACTTTAATTAGCTCTAAACTACAGCAAGTCATTAACAATCAATGTATAGCTTTCAAATCAGCAAACTTTTAACATGTATCTAGCCTGTTCTTTCTATGTCACGGTACAGAGAACAAGTGGTACTCACTGACCGCTAGGGACGGTATTATAATCGATTTACACCTGCAGGGTTGCCTGGATAACCCGTCACGTATGCCCGTACTCGATGTTGCCTACAGCAACCATCACGGACGTCGTACGCAACCACCTTTCACCCATCAGCCAAATGTTGAACCGGTCCAATCGTCCCGAGCAAGAGGTCTCTGCGTGCGCATCCTCAGTGCCGCCAGCCAATTTACAGCTCAAGCTCTTAACCTACCGTATAAACGACCAGCTATGCCTCCACACCCAGCTACCCGAGTTACATCGGTTTCCCGGTTCCAATATATCCGGTAGATCTTCGGTACTGTTCTAGCTTGTTCAACAGGCCCGCACACGGCTCGGTCCTCAATCAACACAAGCGGAGCTATGGCACCCAGGCCCCAATGTCCTGCTGCCCTTACTATCCGTTCGGTCTCATTTTTCTTGCCATGTGTTCCATTTGCTATCTTTACCCGAGTAGTGTGCCTCTAGCCTATTCTCGTGAGCAGTTCCAACTACTCGACTTGTACCGAATCCTACACTATCTTAGCATTGCTGTAGCTAATCAAGGTTTACAAACCTAAGCACAACCAGGGTTTTCTTGGCTATGCATTTCGGTTTTCAAACAAGCCTCTAATGCAAATAATTAAAGTGATTGCTCAAAGTAAGTTCTCAAAACAGTAAAATTTGTAAAAGTGGTTAATGCAAACCGGAGCTTGCCTTGCTGCTCTTGGTCATAGGCTAGCTGTTCCTCTGGAGTGATGAAGTCTAAGACTTCGGGCTCCTCCTCAACCTTAGCGACTACATGAGATAAATACATATATGTATTAATTTGAATACATTTGAATTGAATTTGCATTTGTGAAGACTATAAGTCTTGCTAGACAGGCCCAATGACTCTGAAATTTTTACTGTTGTTTGGATACAACCTAAACAGAGACCTGGCCAAGTTTCATTTGCAGCAAAGCTCATTTGAGCTCTACACAAGTAATTGTGTACTTGGCTTTAATTGGAGCTCTTAGGGTGTTCTAGGGGTTTTCATGGAGCAAGCCATGACTTCTGAAAACTAGATTTTCAGAGGGTTCTAATGTAGTTGGTTTCACTTAAATTTAAGGTTCCTAACTAAAGATATGAGCTAAACAATTTCAGAGAAATTCTGAAAATGTTACTGGACATTTTCTATTTTCTCTGGAACAGTTTTATTAATCACACCATTAGGTGGATCAAATGAGCTCAAATGGATCTGAAATTTTTATGGTAACTCAGGGATAGTTTGGTGAACATCCTAGCCAAATTTCAGAATTTTCCACCAAAGGGTTCTCCAGTTAAAATTCTAAACAGTTTAAATATTGAAGAATTAATTCTGAAGAAATAATGATTTTTCATAAAGTGAAACTTGATTTACTGGAAAGTACTCAGAGAGTTAAATCCAACTAAATTTGGTTCACTCAATTTGGAGTTTCCTAGCCAAAGTTATGTGGGTTTGAAGTTGAACTAAATCTGAAAATTGGGGAAATGTTTAAAACACTGCACGTGGGTCCCATGTACAGTGTCTTCTTAAACCTCCTGCCAGCGCCCGAGCGCGCGACACACAGTGACGGTGGTGCAGCTCGTTCTTGGCCGTTACCGCCTGATTCTTGACACGGTCTCTTCCTACGTGACCCTTGGAGCACGGCGCACACGTCGGGGAACTTCTCGCGCCTCGACATCGCCGGGAACATAGTCGGCGACGGTGGCGGCGGAATTGAGCTCGGGTCCGATGGTGCTAGCTCGTCTGGGTGGTGAACACGATCAACCAATGGGTCACACAGCACCAATGGGGCACGGGGAAGCTAACCATGCCCTCCTCTTTGCCGGAGGTCGACGGGAAAGTAGACTTCATCGGCGACCCGAGCTGTTTTCACCGGCGTTGGCCAAAATAAGGTGCTCTGCTCACTGGGGTGATCATCATAGCTAGGCCTCTTATCTATTTCCGTTCGATCGTGGTGGGGGAGTAAGCCAAAATAGAAAAAACGGACATTGGCTTGAGGGATAATCAGGCTCGAATTTGGCTGAGGTGACCGTGAGGTGCTACTCTAGCTTCAACTCGACCAGGATTTCTAGTGATCAAGTGATCGAGATGAATTTTGGGTTTTTGGTTCTCGGTGTTCTATACGGTCATCATCAGGAAAATCGAATTTCCGGCTAACCGGTGCTAAGAGGGAGCTAGGGAGCTCGGGGAGAGCTACTAGACTTCGATGCTAACCTCAGAGACCATTTTGCCGCGCTGGAGATGCTTGGAGCTGCTCGGACGACGGTGTCAAGTCGGAGGAGCTTTGGGGTTGATAGAGCGGTGGAAGATCGGCTCGGACAAGCTCAACAGAAGCTCATCACGAGCAGCTGAGGGCTGGAGCACGTCGAGCAGAGGCCGGCGGTGCCCTTTGTGGCCTCAGCTTGCGGTCGGAAGAACTGCTTTAGCCGGTCGACGGCGGGTTGGTGAGTTGGGGTGTGCGGCGGCTTGCTTCGCTTTCTCAGTGCGGGAAAACGTCGAGGCAGCGTGAAAATCGGCTGCTACCAACGGTAGCTCGAGGCTAAATATCTGAGGACGTCGGTTTGCAGCTGTGATCGACGATCAGGAGGTGGCAGTGGCGTGCAGCACCATGGCGACCGCGTGAGCGCGCGCAAGACCCATGTCCCGGGTGCTTCAGTTGGTTCACTGGCTTGTGTTGCTGACAAGTAAGACCCACTCCCATTTTAACCTCTAAAATTAACTTCCTCCCACTGCTCCAAACAGTAATCCCACTAATGCCCTTTAGAATTTAAATTATCTACCAAATGCCCATTTGAACTTGATAGAATTCAAATTGTAAAGTGTTTGAATATATTTTCAGCACATGTGCATTTTGAAATTCAAATTGAGTTTGAATTTGCTAAAATTAGCTCATGTTAAGATCAACTCCAAATGGATTGAAAATTGGTGTGTGAGATCAAAAAAATGTGCTGAGTATGAATATGCCTCCCACTTTTGAAGTCATGGGATAAAAGTAGTTTGAATTTCAATTTGAGTTCAAACTAGCCTCTTTCCAGTTACACCCAAAAATACCTCAAAAAGGATTTGGATTTGGGTGAAATTTTGCATGAGCATTCCTAGCAAGTTGTATGAGTTTTTCATATGCTCAGCCCCTATAAGATGCATGTGGGAAATACCACTTTTGCATTTTGTGAGTTTATTCTTTAATGACCATGTTGATGGTGTTTACTTGCTCTTCAAAGGTGTTCATAAGTTTTCCTCAAATGAGGTGTGTGTGGTGTGATGAACACTTTGGATGTGTGCAAAAACTCAGGCCCTTACACAGTGGAACAGTGCTTTCATAAGCCTCATAGAACATGAAGAGTCCTAGAGAACATACTTCGTGTTACAAACCACACGATGGAGTCTCCTCCTCTTGCCCTGGAGGCTAGTGCATTTCTTACATCTCTGAGACATGAAGAGTCTTATGAAACATATTCACTTCCCGTCCATTGCTGAACGGAACATCCCACTGAAAGTTGCCTAAAGGGGGGTGAATAGGCTAAAATACCTGAAATGACTTAATTAAACGAGATTAGAACACAGGGGCCGGACTAGTCTGTCTCAGGGGCGGACTAGTCTGTCTCAGGGGCCGGACTAGTCTGTCTCAGGGGCGGACTAGTCCGGCCAGCCTGCTGGAAAAACCTAAAACTTAATTTTAATGGGTTTTTTCTTCAGATTAAAGCCTAACGAAATGCGATAAAATAACTAGCAATCTAATATGGCAGGTATGATGGAATATTGAAATGGATTGCAAGATTGTAATGAGGAACACTATATGATCAAAATAGACAAAGTGAACCCTAAGCAATTAAGCGATCGATGAATTGAAATGCAGGAAAAGACACGGAGATTTTTGCCCAAGGTTCGATTCCACTTAGGAATCTACGTCCCTGTTGAGGAGTCCACAAAGGACCAGGCTTAACAACCCTTTTCTCACCAAGTCGCCACTAAAGCAACCCCGGTTCTTCCACTATCTCAAGGGTAAACTTAAAAAATCTTTGGGGCTGCTAACAATCCAAGGCTCCCACTTGAACACTTCTACAAACTTCATGAATCTCACAAGCCACAGATCACAAAGACTCACACCAAGTGCATGAGATCACTCCAAGAGCCAAAACACGAAGTTCTTCCTTTTCCTCCCCTCACACACCCAAATCCACTCAAGAATTGGTTCTAGAGGGTGAGTAGGCAAGAGAGAAGGCCTAGAGGGGCTCTAGGATGGCTGATGCGGCGCTAGGGTTCCAGTGTTGTCTAAATGAAGTCGGGGCATCTCCTTTTATAGAAGTCCCGACAGCCAACCGTTGCCACCAACTAAAGTCCGGACTAGTCTGGTCAGGACCCCGGACTAGTCCGATCTGCAGGGACCACTAACGTCACAAAAGGCCACCTACTCCCCAACGTTCAAATTTCAAAAACGTTCACAAATCTTCGGACCAGTCCGCCTCACAATGGACTAGTCAGATCTCACACAGGAACTCTTTGTCCGGGTGAGAACGGACAAGTCTAGAGGACCCGGACTAGTCCGGCCACTAAGGCGGTCAAGTCCGGTCCACCAAGACTTAGCCGTGGGAGCTCTCATCTCACAACCGTACGGACTAATCCGCCTCAGAACGGACTAGCCCGAACTCACACATGAACTCTTTGTCCGGGTGAAAACGGATAAGTCTGGGTAGCCCGGACTAGTCCGACCACTGTGGCGGACAAGTCCGGTCTACCAGGACTTAGTCCAGAAACACTCTCACCAAAAGGGAACCAGACTAGTACGTCCCCAAACGGACAAGTCCGAACTCAGTCAGGAACTCTCAGTCCACCCCAAAACGGACTAATCCGTAGGACTCCGGACTAGTCTAGCCTCTTGCTCGGACAAGTCCGGCCTACCCATGTTTACCTCAATAGCACTCTCCAATAAGGATTTGACACTTCTAACGCTTTGAGTTCTCTTCTATGATCTCAATGCACTTGAAACACACACTCTCACTTTAACAGGGCTAGCCTACTAAAGACTCAAAAAAACCCTAAGTTCTACTCTTCGAGTCTTCGACGCAGTTCTTCATCCTTTTCCTTTTTGAGAGTTTAGGTGTCCACCTTGGAAATACCTATGCTTATGATCATCTCAGCTCATTATTCTCTTAATCGTCATCATCAATCATCCAAAACCCACGGGGATACCTAGATGCACTTACAGTCTCCCCCTTTTTGGTGATTGATGAAAACACATTAAGTTTCAACATAAGAGGTAAAAATTTGATTTTCATAACAGGTGTGTGTATGCATAACTCTCCCTGGATGTATGCAACAGTAAAAAGAGGGGAGTTGACATACATTCACATGTTATGGTGGGGTGCCTACGTGTTGTGCTCAAAAAATGTGATAAGACAATAAAACACAGGAATGGGCAACAATGATCAAATATAAGCATAAGATCAACATATAATCTTACACAAAAGAGACACAATGCATAAAACATAGAGATAATCATGTACAAGAATCTATTACAATTCTCGAAGATGATAAAAGAGACATCCTCTTCCATATCTCCCCCTTTGGCATCAAGGCACCAAAAAGGAAAAAAAGGAAGAAGATACGCCTAAGTCTACTGGTCATCTTCATCATCTTCTTCTTCATCGCCATCTTCATTGCTCTCCGTGGCCTCAGTATCATCTTCCTCGTTGTCGACGGTGGTGGATGGAGGCACGGCCTTGGAAGAGCTTCCATCTTTCGTGAACTAGGCGAGCTCATCTACAGTGAACTCTTGATAAGGAGTGAGCTCTCCATCACTCTCCTCGGGAGGAGACATAGGCACCTCAAGCTTGTTGTTACATAATAAAAGTTCAGAATTATAACACATATGTTAATCTTGCCACATTAAGTAACTATGCTAATATAGTCCTTACTTGGGCAAACTAGCGAATTCTCACCGTAACCTTAGTTTTCCCATAATACAGTCCTTAATTAATGTGCTATCCCCAATGCAGCTCTGATACCAGCACGTGGCGGACCGGAATCCACTCATCCAGGATCGCAGAGGGTGGTGCCGCACGATGCGACACCTGACAGCACACATCATAAGAATGATATTGTATTACATATAAAACCAACTGAATATGTACAAACTAGTACAAGACTTCAGTTATAAACTAGTATTTGGATTACAAAAGTGGAAGCTAAGTTTATACAACTCACGCCACCTATCTAGCAAAAGTTGGTTGCCCAGCCTAGGGAAACCCACACTATCTGCACTCCTCAGCTCAGCGCGGCGTGTACGGCTCCCACACAGCCGTGGTCCCCGACGGAGGGTAGCCCTCGCCAGTGGACTCATAACCCGAGTCCGTGGGGTACTCCTCTCCTGAAAAACACTTATAGCAGCAACTATGAGCACGAAGGCTCAACAAGACTTAACCGACTCACCTAGGCATGAAACTCTACATGTAGTGTATAACAAACATGGGATGGTAATTAGCAATAAATGGAAACGCCTACAAGTTCATCCTTATTTCATCTTTTAGCCACAAGTTAACAGTTCATGAATTTGAAAGCTAGGGTGAAAAGGGAGGAAAATAAATCACCATGTGATTACATCCTCGTATGAACACTTAGATCTAAAAGATGGTAGCTCAAGTTCCAGAGGTCCAATGAAGCTGAAAATTTAATCACAGCTTCTATGGTAGATATTTAGGCAGTGTGCAAAAATTGAGCTCATGAAATGGCTCAAGGTGATCACAATAATTCCTTAGGTGATTTTTCACTAATCTGCCTTTAGCCCCTATATATTAAGCTTTCCTATGCTGCAAAGTAGACTTTTTGTGAAGTACAGAATGTCCTGAGTCAATAGGAATTGGTTTTACCATTTTTGGAGTTTCGTACATGGAGATTTGGATTTTAGAAGGGTTGGGAAAAAGCTGAAAATGTCTCTGTTCATTTTTCCCATTTTTCAGAGACATGTGGTATGAACACATCATTTGACCAAGCAAATGAGGTCCAATGCCTATAAAACTTTCAATGTAGTTCAAGGAATTTTGGAAGAATGCTCTGTCCAAATTTGGCAATTTTCCAATAAACAGAACTCCTGTAAAAATTCCTACAATATTTTCCTTAAATGAATTAATGAGCCAAATTCAGGGATTTTCATAAACATTTGGATGAATCCCTGGATAGTACTCTTCGAGAGGAATCCAACAAAATTTGTTTCACAATTTTTGGACATTCCTACACAAAGTTATGCCCCTTCAAAGATTGAACTGGAAACTGAAAATCCCAAAAATGTTTAAACGCTGACGGTGGGTCCCATCCATCAGCCTTCTCCTTCAACCTCGCGCCAGATGCCCGAGCGGCGGCGTCCTCCGGCGAGGTTCGCCGGAACCAAGTTTCCAGTCGCCTCCCGACCTCAAGTCCGCCGCCCCCCACAACTTTCGATGCTGAACTCAGTTAGAGGTTCGTCGGCGGCCGAGGTTCGCCGGAAACTAGTCCGCACCGATCACAGAGAAGATTAGAACTCCGGCGAGGTCGGTTTCCGTCGTTCCTTCACCAAATGACCATCTCTCGGGCTCTATTGCATCAGGGGGACTAGTAGAGGCTGGACCTGGACTCTAACACCGGTGAAACGACCGGCAACCTAGGGTTCCACAGAGACCCGAGGCGTTCTTCCATGGCGGTCCGAAAAACCGCAAGAACTCGGTCGTTTCTGGATCATTTAGCCCGATTCTTGGTCGATAGGGAGCGCTAGGATGTGAGTAAGATGTTTGCAAGCTCGCTAGGGCAGTAGTTACCCGAGCAACTCAAATTCCGGGGTAGACTGAGTTCTACCCGGATACACCACGTTTCGGGAGAACTGGAAATTCTCCTCACTCGGCTGATAGATCGTTGTACGGTTTGCAGCTACACGAGCTAGGGAAGATGACACACCTTTCTTGTGTAGAGGGGGGACGGTGAAATGGTCTGTAGCTTGGTGTCCACGGTGAGCCGGTCGGAGTTCCGCCGTGAGCTTCGGTTCTTGGTGCCAAATCTCAAAATCACGCCGAATCACAGCTCCCAACTCCGAGGTGCGCCGGTGAGCAACTTGTGCACGCCCTTGCACGCCTTTTCTGTGTTGGAAGCTTCAGCTGGGGAGGTGCGGTGGCAGCTGACGATCGGGAGATCGAGAGCGGCCGAGCTGTTGTGATCATGGGCAAACTACCGAGGCGAGAGGGAAGAGGAGTAAGCGAACTCCTTCGGTGCACCCGCAGTGGAGTCGATCAGGTCGAGCGAGAGCGGCAAGCAGGAGCTGGCCCTGGGGAATGGCGGTAACGCCGGGCGACGGCGCGCTGTCGGGCGCGCGCTCGTCCGAGGGAAAAAACAGAGGCGGTGCCCTGTGTTGAGAGGCTGACAGGTGGGGTCCACATCTCCCAAATTTTTTCCCTCACTGTGCTTTAACATTCCCACCTAAACATTGTCCAAATCTCCCCAAATTTGGAGGAGAGGCCAAACATGATGTGAACAATTTGAATATGAAACCTGATTTTAAAATTGAGCACATTTGGCTCAGCTTCCAAATTCAAATTTGAATGTGCTCACAAATATTCCTCCAAATAAATGGTAGATGAGCTCCAAAATTCTCCAAACTTGGAATTTAAACTCCTGAAAACTTGAGGAATGAATTGGTGAATTCACTCGAATGCATTTAGACAATCTGATCATGAACCCCTTTTTAATGATTCAAATTTGTGTTTAGATCTCCCTCACCTTCTATTCACATAGGGTGTACACATGAATGAGATTGGTGGAGTGCATTTCTTTCCTCATGTCAACTTGTGTTAAGCATGGGCTAAAGGAGATTCTCAACTCCCTCATATGACCATTTTTGGGGTTCATTATTTCATGTGACACAATTATATGCTTTTATCGCCTTAACTTTGTTTCCTAAGTTGAAATCAAACTTTACAAAAGTTAGGGCTGTTACATTCCTCCCCCCTTAAAAGAATCTCGTCCCGAGATTACAAAAAGAAAGAGGAAGGTAGAATGACTACTGGACATATGGTACAAACAAGTCCGGAAAATTTAAACGGAGAAATTCCTCGCTTTCCCACATGGCTTCATCAGCGGTGTGGTTGCTCCACAAGACTTTGTAAAATCGCATTGTCCGATTTCTTGTGGCGCGAGTCTTCTCGTCAATAATCTGTATCGGATACTCAGAATAAGTGAGATCCGGTTGAAGATCCTCAATGTTCTCCATATGAACTGCGGTTGGGTACTTAAGACATTTCCGCAGCTGAGAGACGTGGAAAACATTGTGAATACCCGAAAGTGACGCTGGTAGCTCCAGACGATAGGACACGGGTCCGCATATCTCAGTCACAGCAAACGGCCCGATGAATCATGGAGCAATCTTTCCGTTCACTCCGAACCGATGAACCCCTTTCATCGGAGAGACACGAAGATAAACGTGGTTCCCGATGTCGAAGTGAAGAGGTTGACGTCTTTTATCTGCATAGCTTTTCTGCCGAGATTGAGCAGCCTTTAAATTGGCTTGAATCACTCGCACTCGTTCCTCGGCTTCATACACAAGATCAATCCCGTAGACCACTCTCTCGCCGGACTCACACCAATTCAGTGGTGTGCGGCACTTCCGGCCATAAAGAGCTTCATACGGGGCCATTTTGATGCTGGATTGATGACCGTTGTTAGATGAGAATTCTGCTAACGGTAGATGGTCATCCCAATTCTTCCCATGATTGATGACACATGCCCGTAGCATATCCTCCAGAATCTGATTTATCCTGTCCGTTTGACCATCAGTTTGCGGATGATACTCTGAGCTCCGAATGAACTTGGTTCCCAAGGAAGCATGCAGTTGCTCCCAAAATCTGGATACGAATAACGCACCTCAATCAGAAATGATGGTGCGGGGAACCCTGTGTAAACACAAGATTCTCGAGATGAACAGCTCCGCATACAATCGACGATTACCCAAATAGAATCATGCTTGTTGCTGGTCATGGGTAAACCGACGATGAAGTCCATACTTATGTCTTCCCACTTCCATGCTGGAACCTTTAGCGGTTGAAGTGGTCTGGCTTTCCTCATATGGTCGGCTTTAACCCGCCGACACGTATCACATTCGGATATGTATTTCGCAATTTCTCTTTTCATCCGTGTCCACCAGAACTTAAATTTCAAGTCCTGGTACATCTTATTGCTTCCTGGATGAATGGAGTACATGGATAAATGCGCTTCATCCAATATCTTCCTCCGCAATTTCATATTCCGGGGTACAACTATTCGGTTGTTAAACTATAGAGTACCCCCTTCATCCTTGCGGAACATCTTCAATTCACCGCTGTCCACTCTCCTCCGGATGTGAGACATACCTCTGTCTCTTTTCTGAGCCTCTACAATCTCATCTCGGATTGTAGGAATAAGAGTGAGGTTGAACAGCGATCCATAGGGGACTAAGCGCAGGCTTGGTTCTCCTTCTTCGTGTGCAGCCATGGCTAGATGGTGAACATGGGCTTTCCGACTAAGTGCGTCGGCAACCACATTCGCTTTGCCAGGATGGTAATGAATCTCATATTCATAGTCCTTGATCAATTCTAGCCATCTTCGCTGCCTCATATTCAGTTCTTTCTGTGTGAAGATGTACTTCAAGCTTTTGTGGTCAGTGTAGAGATGTACTAGATTGCCTAGTAGATAATGTCTCCACATTTTCAACGCTAAGACCACTACAGCTAGTTCAAGGTCGTGCGTTGGGTAATTCTGCTCATGACCCCTGAGTTGTCGGGATCCATACGCGACCACACGTCCTTCTTGCATCAACACACAAACCAAACCAATGCCGGATGCATCCCAATAGACATCAAACGGCTTCGTGGTGTCCGGCTGGGCCAAAACTGGAGCTGTAGTGAGATACTTCACTAAAGATTGAAAAGCTTATTCACATGAATTACTCCAATCATACTTGGTGCTTTTCTTCAACAGCTCCGTCATAGGTTTAGCAACTTTGGAGAAGTTTGGAATAAATCTCCGGTAATAACCTGCTAAACCTAGGAAACTCCTCACTTCATGAACAGATGTTGGATATTTCCAATTCAGCACTTGCTCGATTTTACTTGGGTCCACAGCGATGCCTTCCGCTGAAATAATATGCCCAAGAAAAGGCACTTTGCTGATCCAAAACTCACATTTACTGAACTTTGCATATAGCTTGTGATCTCTCAAGCGTTGGAGTACAATACGCAAATGTTCAGCATGTTCTTCTTCTGACTTTGAATAGACCAAAATGTCATCGATGAAAACCACGACGAACTTGTCTAACTCCGGCATGAACACAGAGTTCATGAGATACATAAAGTGAGCCGGAGCATTGGTCAATCCAAAGGACATGACAAGATATTCATGAAGACCATATCTTGTTGAGAATGCCGTCTTAGGTACATCTTCAGCCCGCATTTTTATCTGATGATACCCGGACCGAAGATCCATCTTGGAGAATACCTTATCACCCACTAGTTGATCGAACAAAATATCGATGCGTGGTAGTGGATACTTATTCTTGATAGTGACAGCATTCAGTGGACGATAATCTACGCATAGTCTTAAAGTTTCGTCCTTCTTCTTCACGAAGATTGCGGAACAGCCTCAAGGTGATGAACTTGGGCGTACAAAACCTTTGTCCATGAGGTCATTAAGCTGCTCCTTCAATTCTGCTAGCTCCTTTGGTGCCATTTTGTATGGTCGCCGAGAAATAGGTGTTGTTCCCGGTGCTAGTTCAATCTTGAACTCAACATCACGTTCGGGCGGCATGTCCGACAAGTCTTCGGGAAACACATCTGGATATTCACATACTACTGGAATATCCTCAAGTTTAGGAGCTTCAATCTGATGCACTGCTGCAACACGTTGTGATGGATCCACAAGATTCAATATGTTGCAACCATGTATTGGAGAATTCAGTTGGACAGTCCGAGAGCCGATGTCAAAGATAGCTCCATAATGTGTCAACCATGACATCCCCAAGATAATATCAATCCTTTGGCCTTTGAGTATGATAAGGCTCGTAGGATAGATGTTTCCACGCAAAATAAAGGTGCCCTAGAGACCATTTCATCAGTTGATATCTTGCCTCCGGGTGAGCTGATATGAAACGGATGCTTAACTGTGCTAAATGGAAGATTATTCTTCAGCACATAGTCTCTGCTAATAAAATTGTGGGTGGCCCCGGAATCAAATAACACGAAAATGGGCTGTTCATGTAATGTGAACATGCCCGCCAAAACTTGTTCGCCTTTTGCAATGTCCTCAATAGCAGTGTAATTAACCCTGTCAGCTTTTGAAAGATTCTTCTGTGAAGGTTCACGGTGCTGATCTGAGCATTGCTGAGACAACACACGAGTGTGACTCTGCTCAGCACCACGACGGTTTCATGTTGTAGAAATCCTCAGCTCTCTACTAACACGAGGTGGAGATAATTCGTGCATAGCTGGTTGCGGTAGGGTTGCACGAATAATTTCAGACAGCTGCTGTTGAGGTGGAGGCTCATAAGTGATCAACTCCAGCCGTGGTTTTGAGAGTTGCACCACAGGCTGAATTTGTTGCCTAACTGTCAAGTAATACCGCACTCGATAGTTCGGAGGAACCTCGATATCACTGTCCGGTGGTATACTCCTTTTCAACTCCGCTTCACATCGGGGATGCATGTCTTCTTTAATGATAGCGGCATTTACGAACTCATTGTAAATACCGTTATTGAATAAAGTCACTTGTTCCTGAAGTTCGACATTCAAACCTCGGAAGAAATTGTCGCACTTCGACGCTTCCGAGTCAACCATATGAGTTGCGTATTGCATCAAGTCTTCAAACTCCTTGAAGTACTCGTACGCACTCCTTTCTCCTTGCTTTAATTCCAGAAAGTCTTGATTCTTTGTTCGAAGAATTCCCGAACAAACGTGACGTGCCCGTAAAACATTCCGGAATTCATCCCACGTCACTCGATAACCATCAGGAAGAGTAGCGATGTACTCCGCCCACCAGGCTCCAGCGGCTCCGTGGAGTTGTTGAGCGGCAAATAGAGTCTTCTGATATTCATCGCACTCAAGCGTATCTAACTTGGCTTCAATACATTGGAGCCAATGAGCCGACTCCAATGGTTCTTTCGCTTCCGAGAAAACCAGTGGTTGTCTTGCTAGGAAATCCAAATAGGTGCTTGGCGGGTGATTTTGCTGTAGTGTCTTTTGCCGTATGCTTTGTCACACCAACAGATCCAGAGACTCAGCCATCTTTGCCAAGATTTCCGCCAATCCGGTTGATGATGTCGGCACTTCTTGTCGTGGCGAATTACTTTCCCGTGACTCGACTGACCAACCTCACTCCTGGAATGAGCACGATCCATGCTGCAAGAGTGAGCAATTTACGGTTAAAATTCAAAGTTTAAACTCAACTTGAATTGAAAACATAACCGTAAAAGCATCACATCAATATTGCAGCATTACATAAGCTAACTAGGGTTTCGACAATTCTGAAATCTACCAAACTTGAGCAAGTTTGTCCAAACCCTTAATTCCAACAGTAGGATAAACTGGAAAATAACTCAAGAACATGCTATGGAACTTAGAGAAGTCTAAAACATCCCTGTCCACAACAAGTCCTAAGTTACATAGGCAATAAGCACTACTCTGTTCAGAATGACCAATAGGTCTTAATCCTAGAATTTGTATATAAAATGGCAATTTCATGTCTCAAGTTGAATACAAAGTTATAGTTAACTTCAATATCTTTCCAACGAGTATTCATTTGCCTTCATATCTGTTCTGGATCAAAAGTTGTGATATTTCAATGTTGACAGAAATCTGGAAAATTTTTGACAGCACCTCCTTTGAAAGTAGCTGTTTTGTTCGCAAGATTTCATACAATTAAACTCCAAATCTGGAGAATCTTTGAACTACAAAGTCATAGAATATATCACAAGCTTTCCAACGGTGTATTACTTGACCCTTAGAAAATTTTCTACAGAAAGTTATGGTCGAAATACAGAAATTTCCAGAGAGCGATTTGTGACTGCCCTGTTTTTGGGCAGTTGACACTCCTCTGAGAATTTCATCCATTTGGAGGGTGATTCTGATCTGCAGTTCTACTGAAGAGTTGTAGGAGACTTCAATAGCTTTCCAGAAATGTATCACTCCCTCCATTGGTTCAACCAAACAAAAGTTATGTCCTGTTCAACTTCAGCAAATTTCTGCCGAAAACAGTGGAGGTTATTCCTAAGTCTTTGTAAATAATCTATACTCCCAATTGACTCTTAGTTCAATATAGGAGTTCATTAACCCCTAATAGAACCCTAGACTCCAAATTTACTCTTTTTTTAACCTTCTTTTTCATGCAGTTCAAAACATGTCACGGTACTATGTTTCCTCACCAAACTAAAATCCTAACCAACTTTATACCGGCTTATACGTCTGAAGTGGTGGCACTAAAACGATCACTCACAAACGTTTTCTACACGACATGTACTAACGTGGTTAATGTACCTGCAGAAGACCACTCAATAATGATGCACACATTGGGTTGTCATTTCAGGCAGGTCCATATCATAGTAAAAACATACGCCCCGTATCATTGCCATACGGGCCGTCCTTGAGTCAAGCCACGTCTCAAGGTACATGATCGGGTTATTCACCACCCGACGGGGGCTCCACACCTATGCAATAAAGCACACCGGTGAAACAGTGCTTTCGTATGCCTCATAGGACATGAAGAGTCCTAGAGAACACACTTCGTGTTACAAACCACACGATGGGGTCTCCTCCTCTTGCCCCTGGGTTTGCGCACTAGAGGCTAGTGTCATTCATATGTCTCTAAGACATGAAGAGTCTTAGAAAACATATTCACTTCCCGTCCATTTCTGAACGGCACATTCCACACTACTTTCCTCATATGGGTCAGCTAACCGAAATTGATCCGCTTTCGGTGGCGTTACTTACCATTCTTACCTCCACGTAGGTGCATCGTTACAGCATTGAAATACTGAATGATAACACAATGTTAGCTTGCCACCTTAAGTAACTATGCTAATAATACTCCTTATGGGGGCATACTATACGTTCCTCACTCGTATACCTATAAGTTTTTGAAAATAGACTCTTTTCATGCGTGCTATTCCAAATGCGGCTCTGATACCACGTCTGTGAGGCCCGGCCCGGTGATCGCAGTGGGTGGTGCCGTGCGATGCGGCACCCAACAGCATGCACGAAAAGAGACGTAAGAACATAACGACACCATTTTGTTACTCAAGATAATTTCTTTTACAACATAAGTACACACGCAGCGGAAATTAAAATTTGATGGACAAACTACTCACTCTCGACCCTAACTACGACGAAGAGAAGTCGTTCAGCCCGTGAATGCTTCCTACTATCTTCACCAAAGAAAGGCAGCGGCTGGGTTTCTGATGAGTTGAACAAACTGTGAGGTTCATCGTCTCACCGAACAACCCTCATTATAGCAGGCATCCTGCTACCTGCAAAAACAACTCAGAAGCAACCGTGAGCACTAAGGCTCAGCAAGACTTAACCGTCACTCCTAAACACGTAACTCTAAATGCAGGGGTAGTAAGACAGTAGGAATAGGAATTTGCAAAATGCAGCTTGACTAAACTTGATCCTTATAGTTAGATTCTTATAGCCTTCATTTTAGTGGTCCTCACGCCTCACAACATCGGTAGTCCACAATCAAACAAGAAACGCTTATCCCTATGTTGCTAGCCTAAGGCGGAAATAAAATTTAGTTGGCTCTATATCTACATCAGTCAAGGTTCCAATACAGTGATTAATCCATAAACAACAAGTTAAGAGACTTAGTTCCTCTTCTTACTAAGTCACGGCGCAGTGGGCAAGTATGCTCAATCCTCTTCCGCGAGCGATGGTGATTCGAATCAATAACAACCCGGAATACACGACACATACACCCGCCTCGAAAGACTCTCTCAAGAGCTCTTTCTTACGTTGTATGCAGCAACCTTTCACACAACACCCCGACATAGAAAAACGTTTCGCGCCGAGCAGGATGGTCCTCTACGCGGACACGTCGAAGTTGCCCGCTAAAGGATTTACACCTACCGCCTTCTCAACGCCATTCCCACGCGAAAGATGAGTTTCTATATCACGGTCCATCGAGTTACATCGGTTCCATGGGTCCCATACCCCACTATATATCCGGTACAGCTCAATCTTGTCCAGCAGGGCCGCATACGTACGGTCCTTAACCGACACGGACGGGGCTACAACCAACCTCCACATTTGCCTTACCATCCCGGTCCAGGCCAAATGTGGTCTCAAGCATTGTCACACCCATCGCAGGTCGAGACCAACCTTGAGCGCTCCATCCTACAGGATCACCCCCGTCCCCATCTCATATTCATGAGGGTGCTCGTATTATTTATCTCTCGCGAGTAACTCCATTACTCGAACTTTCTCATGAGTAGCTTTTTACTACTCGACTTCTACCGAGCTAGATACAACATTAGCCTAGCATCTACAACGAGGCAAAGCCTACACTAAACCTTATACTCAGGGATGTAAAAGCCATTTATCAACTCTAATACACATGAGGTGAAGTAAAGCAATATTTTAAACGGTAACGATATGCAAACCGGGGCTTGCCTTGCTCAAAGGTTTTGTTAGAATCTAGGAGTTAGTCTTCCTCCGGAGAACCCGCCAAACTTGTCACGAGATGGAGATCCTCGCTGCAGAGTCGAGTCCTCGTCGAACGTTGATGTCACGTGCTATTAAGATGATTTATGCACATGTATTCAAAAGCAATTTAGAAAATGATTCAAAGCTGTTGTACAAGTTAACTCACACATAAGAGAGATAAACAACAGCAAGGTTTCTGTTGTTGGATCTAAACCTTAGAGAAGATGAAAGCTAGGGTGAAAAGGGAGGAAAATAAATAACCATGTGATTACATCCTCATATGAACACTTAGACCTAAAAGATGGTAGCTCAAGTTCCGTAGGTCCAATGAAGCTGAAAATTTAATCACCGCATCTATGGTAGGTATTAGGCAGTGTGCAAAAATTGAGCTCATGAAATGGCTCAAGGTGATCACAATAATTCATTATGTGATTTTTCACTAATCTGCCTTTAGCTCCTAGATATTAAGCTTTCCTATGCTGCAAACTAGATTTTTTGTGAAGTACAAAATGTTCTTAGTCCATAGGAATTGGTTTTACCATTTTTGGAGTTTCCTACATGGAGATTTGGATTTTAGAAGGATTGGGAGAAAGCTGAAAATGTCTCTGTTCATTTTTCCCATTTTTCAGAGACATATGGTATGAACACATCATTTGACCAAGCAAATGAGGTCCGATGCCTCTGAAATTTTTACTGGAGTTCAAGGAGTTTTGGAAGAATGCTCTGTCCAAATTTGGGAATTTTCCAATAAACAGAACTCCTGTAAAAATTCCTACAATATTTTCTTTAAATGAATTAATGAGCCAAATTCAGGGATTTTCATAAACATTTGGCTGCATCCCTGGATAGTACTCTTTGAGAGGAATCCAACAAAATTTGTTTCATAATTTTTGGACATTCCTACACAAAGTTATGGCCCTTCAAAGATTGAACTGGAAACTGAAAATCCCAAAAATGTTTAAACGCTGACGGTGGGTCCCACCCATCAGCCTTCTCCTTCAACCTCGCGCCAGAGGCCCGAGCAGCGGCGTCCTCCGGCGAGGTTCGCCGGAACCCAGTTTCCAGTCGCCTCCCGACCTGAAGTCCGCCGCCACCCCCCCCCCCCCCCCCACAACTTTCGGTGCTGAACTCAGTTAGAGGTTCGGTGGCGGCCGAGGATCGCCGGAAACTAGCCCGCACCGATCACAGAGAAGATTAGAACTCCGGCGAGGTCGGTTTCAGTCGTTCCTTCACCAAATGACCATCTCTCGGGCTCTAGAGCATCAGGGGGACTAGTAGAGGCTGGACATGGACTCTAACACCGGTGAAACGACCGGCAACCTAGGGTTCCACAGAGACCCGAGGCGTTCTTCCATGGCGGTCCGAAAAACCGCAAGAACTCGGTCGTTTCTGGATCGTTTATCCTGATTCTTGGTCGAGAGGGAGCGCTAGGATGTTAGTAAGATGTTTGCAAGCTCGCTAGGGCAGTAGTTACCCGAGCAACTCAAATTCCGGGGTAGACCGAGTTCTACCCGGATACACCACGTTTCAGGAGAACTGGAAATTCTCCTCACTCGGCTGATAGATCGTTGTAAGGTTTGCAGCTACACGAGCTAGGGAAGATGACACACCTTTCTTGTGTAGAGGGGGAATGGTGAAATGGTCTGTAGCTCAGTGTCCACGGTGAGCCGGTCGGAGTTCCGCCGTGAGCTTCGGTTCTTGGCGCCAAATCTCAAAATCACGCCGAATCGCAGCTCCCAACTCCGAGGTGCGCCGGTGAGCAACTTGTGCACGCCCTTGCACGCCTTTTCTGTGTTGGAAGCTTCAGCTGGGGAGGTGCGGTGGCGGCTGACGATCGAGAGCGGCCGAGCTATTGTGATCGTGGGCAAACTACCGAGGCGAGAGGGAAGAGGAGTAAGCGAACTCCTTCAGTGCACCCGCGGTGGAGTCGATCAGGTCGAGCGAGAGCGGCAAGCAGGAGTTGGTGCTGGGGAATGGCGGTAACGCTGGGCGCCGGCGCGCTGTCGGGCACGCGCTCGTCCGAGGGAAAAAACAGAGGCGGTGCCCTGTGTTGAGAGGCTGACAGGTGGGGTCCACATCTCCCAAATTTTTTCCCTCACTGTGCTTTAACATTCCCACCTAAACATTGTCCAAATCTCCCCAAATTTGGAGGAGAGGCCAAACATGATGTGAACAATTTGAATATGAAACCTGATTTCAAAATTGAGCACATTTGGCTCAGTTTCCAAATTCAAATTTGAATTTGAATGTGCTCACAAATATTCCTCCAAATAAATGGTAGATGAGCTCCAAAATTCTCCAAACTTGGAATTTAAACTCCTGAAAACTTGAGGAATGCATTGGTGAATTCACTCGAATGCATTTAGAGAATCTGATCATGAACCCCTTCTTAATGATTCAAATTTGTGTTTAAATCTCCCTCACCTTTTATTCACATAGGGTGTACACATGAATGAGATTGGTGGAGTGCATTTCTTTCCTCATGTCAACTTGTGTTAAGCATGGGCTAAAGGAGATTCTCAACTCCCTCATATGACCATTTTTGGGGTTCAATATTTCATGTGACGTAATTATAGTCTTTTATCGCCTTAACTTTGTTTCGTAAGTTGAAATCAAACTTTACAAAAGTTAAGGCTGTTACAGACTCCGGCAAGGAGTTAGCGGCGGCGGAGAGAAAGCAAAGCACGCCGCAAAGCAGCGGAGAAGGAGGCTGTCCTTCTCAGAAATTTCGGATGGTGAATCGCCCACCATCAGGTCCACGCTGGCAACCACCCCAGAGGCCGATGCCGTTCTGCAGTCGGCCGTATTCTTCACCAGCATTCCGGCCGGCACTGCCAGTACCACCTCCGCAACAACAACAGCAGCAGCGGGCGATGCCGCGTGCGTATGCGCCTCAGCAACGCATGCCGGGCTTTCGTCCCCCGAGCACCGCACAAGCAGCGGCCACATGCTACAAATGTGGTCGGCCAGGACACTTCGCCAGCAGTTGTCCGTAGAGGCAAGGAGGCGGAGTGGCACCGTAGTTTCCGGGGAGGAATCAGCCCCGGAACCCTACTAATGCGCGGCAGGCAAACCCTAGGCCCGGCACTGTCCACCAGATTGTCATAGAGGACGTGCCGGAGGGTGAGCCAATCCTTGCGGGTATGTTCCAACTCCACCAGCATCCCACCATAGTATTGTTTGATTCAGGCGCCACACATAATTTAATTAGCCAAGCTTTCATTGCTAAACACAGATTGCAAATACTACCCACCGATAATCCATATTTGATTTGTTCACCGGGTGTGAAGATTTCAGCAAGCATAATGGTTTCCAAAGCACCATTATGCTTAGCGGGTAGAGTGTACCGTGCGTCTCTCATAATCTTAGAGGGACAGAAGGTCGATGTCATCCTAGGGATGTCATGGTTAACCCGCCATGGCGCTGTTTTAGACACCGTCCTTCGAGTCGTGCACTTGAACTCAGAAGTGCACGGATCTCACTCCTTATTTCTGGACAATCCAGAAATAAAACTTCCAAGTGTCTATCAGTCCACAACAATCAGATTGGAAGATATTCCAGTGGTCCGACAGTTCCCTGACGTATTCCCGAATGATTTGATGGGGATGCCTCCTGATAGAGATGTGGAGTTCAAGATTGAACTTGCACCGGGAACCATGCCAATATCACGAAGGCCGTACAAGATGGCGCCCAAGGAATTGGCTGAATTGAAGACCCAGCTAACGGACCTGCTGAAAAATGGTTTTATTAGGCCGAGCACCTCGCCATGGGGCTGTTCGGCATTATTTGTGAAGAAGAAGGATGAGACGTTGCGGCTTTGTGTGGACTATCATACACTAAACACCGTAACCATCAAGAACAAGTACCCGTTGCCACCGATCGACATGTTGTTTGATAATTTGGTCAAAGCAAAGATCTTTTCCAAGATGGACTTAAGATCCGGGTACCATCAGATTAAGATAAGGGATGAGGATATTCCGAAGACGGCTTTCTCGACGAGGTACGGACTTTATGAGTACCTGGTCATGTCCTTCGGCCTCACCAATGCTCCAGCTCACTTCATGTATTTGATGAACTCGGTGTTCATGCCGGAGCTGGACAAGTTTGTCGTGGTCTTCATCGACGACATATTAGTATATTCCATGTCGGAGGAAGATCACAAGAAGCATCTGCATATAGTCTTGCAACGGCTGCGGGATCACAAGCTATAAGCGAAATTCAGCAAGTGCGAATTCTGGATATCGCAAGTGCCGTTCCTCGGGCATATCATCTCAGCGGAGGGTATCGCTGTAGACCCGAGCAAGATCACTCAAGTGCTGAATTGGAAATCCCCGAGAACTGTTCACGAGGTACGGATTTTCCTCGGACTCGCGGGATATTATCAGAGGTTCATTCTGAACTTCTCGAAGATTGCCAAGCCAACGACGGAGCTGCTGAAGAAGGCTACCAAAAATGTTTGGAGTCCGGCATGTGAGGCAGCATTCAAGGCTTTAGTCAAGCACCTAACATCAGCACTGGTTTTGGCACAGCTAGACACAACAAAACCGTTCGATGTGTACTGCGATGCATCCGGCATTGGGCTCGGTTGTGTGCTGATGTAAAACCGAAGAGTGGTCACGTATGGGTCACGGCAGCTTAGAAACCATGAGCAGAATTATCCAACTCACGACTTGGAGCTCGCTGCCGTGGTACTTGCACTGAAAATGTGGAGGCACTACCTACTCGGTAACCTCGTGCATTTATATACCGACCACAAGAGCCTCAAGTACATATTCACTCAGAAGGAGCTGAACATGAGGCAGCGAAGATGGTTAGAGTTGATAAAGGATTACGAAATAAAGATCCATTATCACCCGGGCAAGGCAAACGTAGTGGCAGATGTGCTGAGCCGCAAGTCACACGTCAACAATCTGACCATCACACTGTTGGAAGAGAGCGAACCACCACTGCATGTAATTCCACATGGAGCTCTTTACAACTTAGCATTGATCCCCACCATCCATGAAGAGATAGCGGCAGCTCAGAAACATGACAAGGGCATGTCGCATTTGCGGAGATGTGTAGACAGTGAGGAGTTGAAATGTTTCCGGAAGGACGGAGACGGTGTCCTATGGTTCAAGGACCGGATCGTCGTACCCCGTAACCCGGAGTTACGGAAGAAATTTTTTGATGAGGCTCACTTATCAAAATTTTCTATTCACCCCGGCAGCAACAAAATGTATCAAGAACTCAGAAGCAAGTTTTGGTGGACACGAATGAAGCGGGGGATCGTGAAATACGTGTCTGAGTGTGATACATGTCGAAGGGTGAAGGCAGACAATATGCGGAAACCGGGACTGCTGCAACCACTGGGCGTTCCTGCCCGGAAATGGGAAAATGTGAGCATGGACTTCATCGTCGGTTTACCCACCACCTTTCAAAAACATGATTCTGTGTGGGTGATCGTCGACCGGCTCACCAAAGTTGCCCATTTCATCCCGGTCAACACCAACTACAACGCCAAGAAGTACGCTGAACTGTAGATCTCACGGATCCTATGCTTGTACGGCGTACTCCGTACCATCATATCAGATCGGGGCACTTTATTTGTGTCCCGTTTTTGGGAGCAGCTACACGCTGCATTGGGGACAAAGCTGATCCGTAGTTAAGCGTACCACCCCCAGACGGACGGGCAAACCGAGCGGGTAAATCAGATCTTAGAAGACATGCTAAGAGCTTGCACTATCAACCACGGCAAGAATTGGGATGATCACTTGCCGTTAGCAGTTCTCGTACAACAATGGGTACCAAGCCAGCATCAAGATGGCACCGTATGAGGCGCTATACGGAAGGAAATGACGCACACCATTGAATTGGTGTGAGTCTGGCGAAGGATTACCTTCGGGATTGACCTTGTCAACAACGCGGAGGAGAAGGTTCGACTGATTCAAGCGAACCTGAAAGCCTCCCAATCCCGTCAGAAACAGTATGCAGACCGGAGAAGACGCCCATCACAATTCGAAGTTGTGGATCACATATACCTACGTGTGTCTCCAATGAAGGGCATAAACAGATTTGGGGTAAGGGGAAAGTTGGCACCCCGAATCATCGGTCCACTTCAGATTAACGAAAGATGTGGATCAGTAGCATACCGGCTGAAATTACCAGAAGCACTTTCCGGTGTGCACGACGTCTTTCACATTTCCCAGCTGAGGAAGTGTCTCAAGCTATCTACTACCGTTCAGCTGGAGGACATTGAGGAACTGCAACCGGATCTCACCTATCGGGAGGAACCGGTTCAGATCATTGACGAAAAGGCCCGAACCACACGCAACCGCACGTTGTGGTTCTACAAGGTTCTATGGAGTAATCACTCCGTGGACGAAGCGACAGGGGGGAGCGAAGGATTTCTTCGCGCTAACTACCCCGACTTTCTCACGTCGCATGTCCGGTAATTTTTCACCGTCCTCTCTCTCATTTCTACCTTATAATCTCAGGACGAGATTCTTTTAAGGGGGAGGAATGTAAGGGCCTCAGTTCTGACACATGTTTGAAGTGTTCATCACCACACACACACCTCATTTGAAGCAAGTTGATGAACACATTTGAAGAGCAAGTAACCACCATCAACATGCTCATTAGAAAACAAACTCACATATTGCAAAAGTGGTATTTCCCACATGCATCATCTAGGGGCTGGGCATTGCGAAAACTCTTACACATTGCTAGGAATGTCCCTGCCAAGTTTCACCCAAATTCAAAACCTTTTGAGGTCATTTTGGGTATAGCTAGAAAGAGGGTAGTTTGAAACCACATTCAAATTCAAACTGTTTTTATCCCATGAATTCAAAAGTGGGAAGCATATTCTTACTCAGCACATTTTTGTGAGATCACACACCAATTTTTACTCCATTTGGAGTTGATCTTGACATGAGATAAGTGTAGCAAATTCAAACTTTATTTGAATTTCAAACTGAACACGTGCTGAAATTCATTCAAACCAAACCCAATTTGAATTCTAACCAATTCAAATGGCTCAATGGTAGATAATTCAAATCACGATGGGCTTTGTGGGGACTACTGTTTACAACAGTGAATTTGAGTTAAGTTCAGAGGTTAAAAATGAAAGTGGGATCCACATGTCAGCCACTGAAGTGATTCAACCGACTGAGACTTTCTCACTCGGGTCCTTGGGCTTCAGCAGCGATCGCCACCGAGGGAGGCCGCCGTGCCACCAGCAGCTTGGCCACGCGCGAGCCAGGGTCGGTTCCGGGGCCTTCTTAAGGCGCCCCACGCTGTGGCCGAAGCCCCCTCGCCATTTTCTCCTCGCAAGAACACAGAACCGGGAATTCTTCCTCCGCCACTCAGAACCGATCGGAGAGCCCCGATCGCAGCCTCCCCATCCCCTCCAAAGCTACAGCAAGGTACTAGGAACCTTCCTCCTTCTTCCCCCTCGCTAGAACTCAGCTGAAACCGGTTGATCTCGGCTATACCGAGAGCTCCACTCAGTAACCTAAAACCGCCACACTTCGGGCTCCCGGGGACAGCCCAACCGGGAGATTGTCATGCCCGAGCCAAGACGTCCCTGGACACGCTGGTGATCGGTGCTGCTCACCCCCGAGCCACAGCCCGAGTGCTTGCTCACCGGCGGCGAATTTCCAGTTTTCCCCTATCTCGGTACAGACCGACCTTTGGGTGTGGTTCTGTCAAATTCATACTCTATAAAGGATTAGAGGGCCTCAATCCGATCCCACACAAACTAGACCCGGTAGCGCACAAGTTTCCTTCACAACCTTTGGTCTGAGAACGCCTGTACCTGGCGTATTTCGAAGTTTGCCGATGGCGGAGCATGCGGGAGGCATCGGGCGCACGGTGAGGGCCTACTTCGGGCCTCCCCCGAGCTGCTTCAAGCTCATGTCTACCTTTCCTAAGGTCCACTGATGCTCCCCGACCGGTTTCTCGAGTGATTGAGGTGCTAGGAAGGTCGGCCGACACGGCCGAAGTCTTTCCGAAGCCGCCGCTCGTCGCCGACCATGTGCTGGCCATTTTCATGACGAGCTGAGCCCGGGATCACGTTCCCCGAGTGAAAATAGGCAGGGGCGGCCGGAATCATGAAGCTTGGAGCTCCACAGAGGATGCCGGCGAGCTCTCCGGCGAGGTACCCCGGCGGCAGAGCGCGGGCGGCGGGAGGTAGACGAAGGGGGTGGACCCTGGCTGTCAGCGGCAGATATTTTAAAACCGGGATCTGCTGCGGCTCGGATCTGGTGTGCTGGAGCGCAAAACCCCCTAGACCTCGTTGTGCTGTCGCTCCAGCGCCCGACACGTGTACTGTGGACCCACCGGCGAATTTAAACTTTTCCCCGATTTTCAGATTTCATTCAAACTTCAAATCCTCATAACTGTGGCTAGGAAGCTCCAAATCGAGTGAACCAAATTTTGTTGGATTCAGCTCTTTGAGCACTTTCCAGCAAATCAAGTTTCACTTCATGAAAATCTTTATTTCTCCATAATTAATTCCTCAAAATTTAAATTGTTTGGAATTTTAACTGGAGAATCCCTTGGAGGAAAATTCTGAAATTTTGCTGGGATGTGCACCAAACTATCCCTGAACTACCATAAAAAGTTTAGATCCATTTGAGCCCATTTAATCCACCAAATGGTGTGATTAGTGAAACTGTTCCAGGGAAAATAGAAAATGTTCAGAAACATTTTCAGAATTTTCCCTGAAATTGTTTAGCTCATATCTTTAGCTCGGAACCATCAAATTAAGTGAGACCAACTCCATTAGAACCCTTTGAAAATCTAGTTTTCATAAAGTCATGGCTTGTTCCATGAAAATCCCTAGAGCACCCTAAGAGTTCCAATTAAGGTCAAGGACATAATTAATTGTGGAGGGCTCAAATGAGCTTTGATGCAACTAAAACTTGACCAAGTCTCTGTTTAGGTTGTAACCAAGCTACAGTAAAATTTTCACAGTCTTTAGGTCTGTCTAGTGAGACTTAGAGGGTTCACAAGTTTAAAACTCAATTCAAATGCATTTAATTAATACATGTACTTCTTATATCATGTAGTCGCTAAGGTCGAGGAGGAACCCGAAGTCCTAGACTTTGTTACTCCGGAGGAGTAGCTAGCCTACGACCAAGAGCAGCAAGGCAAGCTCCGGTTTGCATCAACCTCTTTACAATTTTTTATTGTTTTGAGCACTTTCTTTGAGTATCACTTATTTCCTTGCATTAGAGTCTTGTTTGGAAACCCAATTGCATAGCCAAGAAAACCATGGGTTGAGTTTAGGATTGCAAACCCCGTTAGTTACTGCAAAACTAAGTTAGGGTAGGATTCGGTACAAGTCGAGTAGTTGGAACTACTCGCGAGCATAGGCTAGAGGCACTCGACTTGTGTAGAAATAGCACATGATACACATGGCAAGAAAAATGAGACCGAGCGGAGAGTAAGGGCAGCAGGACTTTGGGGCCTGTGTGCTATAGCTCCGCTTCTGTCGATTGAGGACCGAGCCGTGTGCGGGCCTGTTGAACAAGCTAGAACAGTACCGAAGACCTACCGGCTATATGGGAACGGGGAAACTCATGTAACTCGGGTAGCTGGGTATTGAGGCATTGCCCGTCGTTCAGAAGGGAGGTTGAGAGCTTGAGGTGTAAATCAGCTGGCGGCACTGAGACGCGCGTGCAGAGACCTCTTGCTCGGGACGATGGGACCGGTTCAATATTTGGCTGACGGGCGAAAGGTGGTTGCGTACGGCGTCCGTGATGGTTGCTGTAGGCAACATCGAGTACGGATGTACGTGACGGGTTGTTCGGGTAACCCTGCAGGTGTAAATCGATTATAATCGCCGTCCCTCGCGGTCAGTGAGTACCACTTGTTCACTGTACCGTGACGTAGAAAGAACAGGCTAGTTACATGTTAAAATTTTGCTGATTGAAAGATGGACTTTCATTGCTAATGATTTGTTGTAGTTTAGAGCTAACTAAAGTTCTTTTCAACTTTGGGCAAAGTACATGAGAGAAATGCGTTTCTTGTTTGATTGCGGCTCTCTCATGTGCCTTAGCGTAAGGTTCTCTACCACCTGCTGCTAAAACTTGAAAGTATGGTTCCACTAATTAGGCGAGTCCTTGCAACTTGTTTTATCTCCTGTACCTATCACCCCTCATGTAGAAGTTCCATGTTTAGAATAGACGGGTCAGTCTTGCTGAGCCTTCGTGCTCACTGATTGTGTTTGAAGCTTTTGCAGGGTTCTATGATGAAGGGACTCCCGAGGAGGAGACGGAACCCCAGGAGGGGAACCCCGTCGAGTGGGAGTCGTGCACGCCGCCGTGTTAGTGTGCGTGCGTGTTGGCAAGGACACGTTCAAAGGCTGAACGTGAACTTGATGCGTAGTTTACGCCCGCGAGTGTAGACTGGACATATTTTGATGTAAAAATGTTCATAAACCAGTTCATGTAATAAAAATTTTGCTTCCGCTTTGTACCTTTGATGTGCGTTATTTGGTGCTGTGCAACGCAGTACCCCTCAGCGTGATCCTGGCTCGACAAGACCGTGGGGTCATGTCACGCATGACCTAAGAAGCTGTGGGGCTATAAAGAACATTCATCTTCAGTCCCCTAATAAGGCATCAAACGGTTGCTAAGGGAGAGATTATCCTAAGTATTTCAGGTGATATCTCAACCTCTGTCGTCCATTCTATACTCATTATTGACGTCAACTCCTGTACCGTCTCCTGAAGGAATACTACATCAGGTGGATATGGTGGAGTGGGAGGTGATGTTGGATTTTCAAGCAACAAAACTTTGAGGTGTTTCCATATTCATTGAAAAGTTCTTCGTCGATGTAGAATGGAAACTTCGAAGGTTGAATTTCTTCATCCTTCTTTGTTTCAGGTTCGGGTGAAGTTTCTTCAGGCAAGGCTTGAGATGGGCAAGCTTTTTGTTCATCCTTGCTTTTAGAAATATCCTCATTACTCGACATGGATTCCTTAGGTGGAGGTTCATCAAGACCCATAATGAAAGAGGCATTTTCTAGAATTCGATCTTGAAGTTCATTTCTATCTTCTAGAATCTTATTGAGGAAAGATCCTCCAGCCGTAATGTCGAGATGTAGGGCAGACTTTTTGTTCAATCCCATATAGAAATGTTGCAATAGCAAGGGGTCGGGGATTGACAAATCTGGGCCAAAATTTTTCAAAATTGAAAATCTGTCCCATGCTGCACCTATCGACTCCTCCATCTCTTGGAAGACTAGTATTTCCATTTATAGGGAAAAAATTCGGGATATTGGAAAGAATGCAAGATGAAATTTGTCTTGAAGTTCTTTCCAATTACCGTTTATTTTCCCAATGGTATGGGTGTACCATTGTTTCACTTTTTCCTTGAGGGGAAAAGGAAATAGCTTCCATTTGAGAGTTTCATGCGTCATGCCATTTATTAATAGACATAAACACAATTGTTCAAACTCTCATAGATAGTGGTAAGGGTTTTCACAATCCTTTCCTCGGAAGGATTTTTCCCGAACCATGGCTATAAAGCCAGGGCATAGTTCATAGCTGGTTGAGCAAATATGCTCTGCCGATGTCGAGGTCTCATAGAACTCACCCCTTTTGGGGAAAAATATGATAGAATTCTAGGCTGGTCCATGATGTGGTTGGTGATGGGATAAGAAACAAAGAAAACATAAAATCGATACAAGCATGAACAAGGTTCGAAGATCATTGGCAACCATCCCCCGGCGATGGTGCCAGAAATGCTTGTTGGTATTTCTTACGAAACATATTAGATATCTGCAAGCACACAGAAAACCCCTTAAGAGTATTTCCAAGGGTATCGAATCCAAGGAACCTGTTTGTTAATCTTCTGACAAGCTCACCTAAGGACACACAGTTTGTTTGGTAGGCAAAGGACATAGAAGAATTCCTAAGGATTGTCCTTAATCTAAACAAATCTATGGTTGTTGTTTGCTTCGGGCACGGGGTTACCCTTGGTCTACAAGAGCGACTCCCGCTAAGAGCCTATGACATAGCGGAACATGGGGGATTACAAACCGGAAAGGGTTGTCACCAACTACTACCTACCTCTTCAATGTGTCGGTCTACGAGATCTGCACTGATGATTTCTAACCTAAGCAGCTCACTTACGTTATAAATCACTACTCTAATCTTTTTGAATACTAAGATAAGACTAGAGCCCCTAATTGAATAGAGAAATGAACCCACAAACAACTACTGAAATAAACTACATTGAATCTAGGAACAAAACTTAAATGAAATTCACGAAAGCTTACTCATTTGGAAAGAACATATGTAGAGGTAGAACTGTTGGAGAGGGACTTGACAATCCAAGCCTCCTCCTAGCTTCTCCTCACTCTCCTCCTATCTTGGAAGCCTCTAAGGCAGCACTAAGACTATGGAGTGGAGTACTAAACTCAAACATGTGGTGTCTGTGAGTAAGGGGGGCTATTTATACACGAGTCAAGTGTCGCGGGGAGCCCCTTCCCGTCCGGGTCCCGCGCTCCAAGAATCGCATTGGGTGGTGCCGTGCGATGCGGCACCCAACAGCATGCACAAAAAGATGGTAAGAATATACAAAATTATTTACTCCTCAATATAAGTCCTTTTACAACATAATGTACACACGCAGAGGAAGTTAAAACTGGACATTTACTCACTCTCGGCCCTAACTACGCCGAAGGGGAGTCGTTCAGCCCGTGAGCGCTTCCTACTAGCTTCGCCAAATAAGGCAGCGTCTAGGTTTCCGATGAGTTGAACGAACCGTGAGGTTTGACGTCTCACCGAACATCCTTCTTCATAGCAGGCATCCTGCTACCTGCAAAAACAACTACGAAACAACCATGAGAACTAAGGCTCAGCATGTATTAACCGTCAATCCTAAACATGTAACTATATATGCAGGAGTTGTAAGAAGATAGGAATATGAACTTTGCAAAATGAAGCTTGACTAAACTTGATCCTTATATTCAGATTCTTCTAGCATTTATTTTAGTGGTCCCCATGACTCACAACACCGGAAGTCCACAATCAAACAAGAAATGATTATCCCGATGTTGCTAGCGTAAGGTGGAATAGAAATTTAGTTGGCACTATATCTACTTCAGTTAAGGTTCCAATACAATGATTAAGCCATGAGAACATCTTAAGGGACTTAGTTCCTCTTCTCACTACATCGCGGCACAGTGGGCAAGTATGCTCAATCCTCATCTGCGAGCGACGGTGATTTGAATCAATAACAACCCGAAATATAGGACACATACACCCGCCTTGAAAGACTCCCACAAGAGCTCTTTCTTACGTTGTATGCAGCAACGTTTCACACGACTCCCCGAGCAGGATTGTCCTCTACACGGACACGTCAAAGTTGCCCGCTAAAGGATTTACACCTCCCACCTTCTCAATGCCATTCACACGCGAAGGATGAGTTTCTATATCACGGTCCATGAGTTACATCGGTTTCATGGGTCCCATACCCCATTATATATCCAGTACAGATCAAACATGTCCAGCAGGGCCGCATACGGTGCAGTCCTCAACCGACACAGACGGGGCTAATACCCAACCTCAACATTTGCCTTACCATAATCGGCCCAGGCCCAATGTGGTCCTAAGCATTGTCACACCCATCGCAGGTCGAGACAACCTTGAGCGTTCCATCCTACAGGAACTCCCCGTCCCCATCTCATTTTTCATGAGGGTGCTCCTGTCATAAACTTCTCGCGACTAGACTCCACTACTCGACCTATCTCGTGAGTAGCTTTTTACTACTCGACTTCTACCGGCTATCTACAACATTAGCCTAGCCATCTACGACGAGGCAAATCCGATGCTAGTTCATGCTAGTGGGTTTCAAGCATCCTACACATAATGCACAATATCAAGTCTAATAAACATGAGGTGAAGGTAAAGCAAAATTTATAAACGGTAATTATATGCAAACTTGGGCTAGCCTTGCTCAACGGTTTTGTTAGAGGCTATGAGTTAGTCTTCCTCCAGATAATCCACCACACTTGTCACGAGAGAGAGATTTTTGCCTTCTAGTTGAGCTCCGCGTCAAGCGTCGACTTCACGTGCTATTTCGATGCAATGCACATATTTTCAAGATTTACTTAGAAAATGCTTTAAAAACTGTTGAACAAGTTAATTAACACTTAAGATGGGAAAACAACAGCAGGGTTTCTCTTGTTGGATCTACAACCTTATAGGAAAACTTGCTAATTGAAAGGAAGGTACTATTAATCACCATGTGATTAAACCTTATATGAACACTTAGACCGAAATAATGGTAGCTCAAGTTCCATAGGTTCAATGAAGCTGAAAATTTAACCACAGCTTCAAGGGAAGGTATGTAGGCAGTGTGCAAAATTTGAGCTCATGGAGTGGCTCCATATGATCACAACAATTCCTTATGTTTTTTTGAACTAATCTGCCTTTACCTCCTAGATCTTAATATTTCCTGTGCTGAAAAGTGGACTTTTTGTGAAGTACAAATTGTCCTGACTCCATTGGAATTGTTTTACCATTTTTGGAGTTTCCTACATGGAGATATGGAATTTACAAGGATTGGGGAAAACCTGAGAATTGGTTCTGTCCATTTTACTATTTTGAGAGACATAAAGGATTGACACTTCATTTGGCCAAGCAAATGAGGTCCAATGGCCCTGAACTTTTTAAGGAGTTCAAGTAATTTGGAAGAATGTCCTGCCCAAAATTGGGAATTTTCCAATAAACAGAACTCCTGTAATAAATTCCCTAATCTTTTTGTAAATTAATTAATGAGCCAAATCCAGGGATTTTCATAAATATTGGGATGCACCCCTGGATAGTACTCACTGAGAGGAATCCAACGCAATTTATTTGGTAATTGTTGGACACTCCTACACAAAGTTGTGGCTGTTTAAAGTTTGAACCGAAATATGGAATTCCTGGAAATGTTTAAAATCCCGACAGTGGGTCCCACGCCACAGTGCATCTCCTACTTCACGCCAAACAGAGCCGACGGCGGCGGTCTCCGGCGAGGATCGCCTGGACTGAGTTCCCGGTCGCCCCACCAGCCAAAACTTGCCGCCTCCCCCTTTTCAGACCTGCTGAACCCATTTGTGAGGTCGCCAGCCGCCGTCGATCACCGGAAACAGGTGCACATCAGTGACAATCGCCGATAGTGTTCCGGCGAGCTCGGGCACACTCATTCCTCCACTAAACTTTTGGTTTTCAGGCTCTAAAGAACCAGTGGGTTGTGAGGATGCTGGAAATGGCCGCCAACTTCGTCGGGGAGCCTTCGAACCACGTTGTCACCATGCGGCCGACGGGGTCCGACGGGTTTCAATGGACAAAGTTCGGATTTCCTCCCTCTACACCCAATTTCTAGGCCTAGCTTCAATGGAGAACGTGCACAAGCTAGTTCAGCACCCGTGTGGGGTTTGAAGGACTAACAACAAGATTTGAGGAAGAATTTTACGAATCCCTACCTCGGGGTCGTTTTGCGCCGCCCGGGAGATGGACAAATTCCCGCGCTAGGATCAATGGCTAGGGCTGAGCTTCGGGGAGGAGCAGCTAGGGTCGCCGGTGCACTGAGGGGTTGTTTTGCTTGAGCATGACCCTGCTCGGTGTGGGCTGTCCACAGAGAGCCGAAGCTC
This sequence comes from Neostapfia colusana, assembly GCA_030760725.1. Classification (NCBI taxonomy): domain Eukaryota; kingdom Viridiplantae; phylum Streptophyta; class Magnoliopsida; order Poales; family Poaceae; genus Neostapfia; species Neostapfia colusana. Next base: position 50,017,815 of record JASWHV010000006.1, on the reverse strand, counting down.
GTTTATTCGGTGATCATCGCGGGCGTAGCTAAAACTCTGGAATTCCGAGTACAAACGAGCAGAGAACAAAGGAGTAGAGATGGTAGATGGCTAGAGCACGTGTGTGTAATGCTTTTTGGTGTGAGGAGCTCGGCCAATTGAAACTCGAATGGCAAGGGCGATCGGTAAACAGAGACGCGGTGATGGCGGTGTTCCTGCGAGAGAAGAAACCGAGAGCGGGCGCGCGAGCACTAAGAGAGGCGGAATTGGTTTGTGCTCGTGCGTGGAGGATAGGTGTAAGGGCCTAAGTTTTTGCACACATCCAAAGTGTTCATCACACCCCACACACCTCATTTGAGGAAAACTTATGAACACATTTGAAGAGCAAGTAACCACAATCAATATGGTCATTAGTGGATAAACTCACAAAATGCAAAAAGTGGTATTTCCCACATGCATCATATAGGGGCTGAGCATATGAAAAACTCCAACACTTTGCTAGGAATGCTCATGCCAAATTTTACCCAAATCAAAAACCTTTTTGGGGGTATTTTTGGGTATAATTAAAAAGAGGCTAGTTTGAACTCAAATTCAAATTCAAACTCCTTTCATCCAATGAATTCAAAAATGGGATTCATATTCACTCTCAGCACATTTTTGTGAGCTCACACACCAATTTTCACTCCATTTGGAGTTAATCTTGACTTGAGCTATTTTGGCTAAATTCAAATCATGTTTGAATTTCAACTAAACCTTTGCTGCAAATTTGATCAGGTCAAATCTCAATTTGAATTATTCAACTTCAATTGGCCATTTTGAAGTTTGATCAACTTACCAAGGGTACTAGTGTCTCTACTGTTTAGAACAGTAGGGAAAATTAGCTTTCAGAGGTTAAACAAGTGGTGGGGCCCTCATGTCAGCCTATCCAGTGATCAACCGACTGAAGAGTGCCAGGACTTGGGTTCTGGGCTGCAGCCGCGGTTGCCACCGCGCCAAGGCTCGGTGCCAGCAGCTGTTTCGCCCCACGCCCCGGTGGAGCTGATGTTCGGCGTCTATATCCTTCCCCGAGCAGCTCAGAGCCGGGTTCTCATCCGTTCTCACGCGCCCACTTGTCTTCAGTGCTGCTCTCACGATAAACGTCGCCACCACCTCGCTCTCGGTGTTGCCGAGCGCACACCGCCACCACACTCCAGTTGAGAGAGCCCTCCACAGAAAAAATGATCGCCATCTCGTGCTCTACCGTGCTGTCACCTTACACCAAGGGTCCCCTGTGGTGTTTGGCGGCAAATTGAGGATTTTCACCGAGCTCTCACGAGTACCGGCGGAACTCCACTTCGGGTCCCCGTCGACAGAGCGCTACAGCCATCGCCGTAGTCCGCTTGCTACACAAGAAAGGTGCGCTGTACTTCCTGGATCGTGTAGCTGCAAGCCTTGTAGCAAATGGTCAACCATGTGTAGAAAATTTCCAAGAATCCCGAAACCTAGAGGAAACTAGCCGAGCTTGGTCTAAACCAAAATTCAGGTTATACGGTTCCCCAACGCTCGAGCCAGTTTGCACATAGTTGGTACACGTCCTAGCGTGTCTTCTCGAAGAAGAACCGAACGAAACCATCCCTAATCGGCTGAGTTCTAGCCATTTTTCGTGCCACCATGAGAAAAGCGCCTTGGGTTGTCGGTGAGGTCGATGTTGCGGCCGCTTCTGAGCTTCCTTGAGTTCATGACAATCTTCCCTAGGGTGCACTTATGCTTTACGACTGTTAGCTCGATCTTTTGAGGTGCTAGGAAGCCTGGCCGACACGGCCGAAGTTCTTCCGAAGCCACCGCTCGTCGCTGGCCATGTTCCGGTGGTTGTCATGTCAAGCTAAGTACAGCACCATGTTCCCCGTGTGGTATTAGGCAGAGGCGGAGAAAATTTTGGAGTTTGGCGCACGGCAGAGCCCTCCGGCGAGCCTCCGGCAAGGGGGGCGGCAGCCGAACACGGGAGGTTGGGAAGTTGACGAAGCCCTGGGTCCCACATGTCAGCGGCCAGATATTTAATCCGATGATCAGCTGTGGTACTGGGTCTGTTGTGGATGCACGTGAAAAACTCCTTAGCCCCATGTGTCAGCCGCTGAGAAACTGACACATAGCCCTGGTCCCACGCGCAGCAATTTAAACTTTTCCCCGATTTTCAGATTTAGTTCAAACTTCAACCCCACATAACTTTGGCTAGGAAACTCAAAATCAAGTGAACCAAATTTTGTTGGATTCAGATCTCTGAGTACTTTCCACCAAATAAAGTTTCACTTTATGAACATCCTTATTTCTACAGAATTAATTCCTCACACTTTAAATGTTTAGAATTTTAACTGGAGAACCCTTTGGAGGAAAATTCTGAAATTTGGCTAGCATGTTAATAAAAATATACCTGAGCCACCATAAAAATTTCAGATCAGTTTGAGCTAATTTGATCCACCTAATGGTGTGATTAATAAAACTATTCCAGAGAAAATGGAAAATGTCCAGATACATTTTCAGAATTTCCCTGAAATTGTTTAGCTCATATCTTTGGCTAGGAACTTTCAACTTAAGTGAAACCTTCCACTTGAACACTCTGACAATCTAGTTTTCAGAAAGTCATGGCTTGCTCCATGAAAATCCCTAGAACACTCTAAGAGTTCCAATTAAGGCCAAGTACACAATTATTTGTGGAGGGCTCAAATGAGCTTTGCTGCAAATGAAACTTGGCCAAGTTGTACCTAAACCACAATAAAAATTTAAGAGTCATTGGGCCTGTCTAGCAGTACTTATGGTATTATCAAATGCATCTTCAAATTCAAATCCATTCAAATTTATACATACATATATTTATCTCATGTAGTCGCTAAGGTTGAGGAGGAGTCCGAAGTCTTAGACTACATCACTCCAGAGGAACAGCTAGCCTACGACCAACAGCAGCAAGGCAAGCTCCGTTTTGCATTAGCCTTTTTATAAATTTTACTGTTTTTAGAACTTACTTTGAGCACCCACTTCAATTATGCATTAGAGTCTTGTTTGAAAACCCAAATGCATAGCCAAGAAAACCCTGGTTTGGGCTTAGGTTTTAAAACCTCGATTATCTACTACAATTCTAAGTTAGTGTAGGATTTGGTACAACTCGAGTAGTTGGAACTGCTCGCGAGAATAGGCTAGAGGCACACTACTCGGGTAAAGATAGCAAAAGGAACACATGGCAATAAAAATGAGACCGAACGGAGAGTAAGGATAGCAGGAAGTTGGGGCCTGGGTGCCATAGCTCCGCTTTTGTCGGTTGAGGACCGAGCCGTGTGCGGGCCCGTTGATCAATCTAGAACAGTACCAAAGACCTACCGGATATATGGGAACCGGGAAACCGATGTAATTCAGGTAGCTGGGTGTTGAGGCATTGCTTGTCGTCCAGAGGGTAGGTTCGGAGCTTGAGGTGTAAATTGGCTGGCGGTACTGTGGATGCGTGTGCAGAGACCTCTTGCTCGGGACAATAGGACCGGTTCAACATTTGGCTGACTGTAACACCCCAAAATCTGCTAAAGAGGGGAATTTAAAATTTTTTGGACGTATTGCATGTGGTGCAGAAATTTAAATTCAAACTGGAATTCAAATTCAAATCAAAACAGAAAAGAAAAGGAAAAAGAAAAAGAAAAAGAAAACCCCAGCCGGCCAGTGGGCCGAAAGCCGCCAGCCGGCCCAATCTCCCCGCGCCAACCCCAAACCCGCGCCCCTCTCTCTCACACTCACTGACACGCGGGGCCTGCATGTCATCTTCTTCCCCGCGCGCCCCCAACAGCCCGGACTTTTCCCCCACGCCGATCACACCCGACGCTCCCGGATTCTTCGCGCTGACCCGACACCGAATTCCTCACGCCGGCCAGCTCGATCGCAACTAACCCCCGCGTCTCTGGCCCTGATAAAAACAGATGAACCAGCCGCCCTCCCCTCGCACGAGCAGTTTTCTCCCGGTGAGCGCCGCCGCCGTTGAGCTAGGAATTTCCCAAGAGGGTCGCCGTCTCCCTCTGTCAAACCGATCTCGTGACCCCGCAGCACCGCGCAAAAGCTGTAGACACCGACCCCGGAGGGAAACGCTGCCGGAAACGACCATCCCGACGCACGCCGGTGAGTACCGCCGCCGCTCGCCGGTGAAACTTCCGAATTACACGGTTCCGATCCATCCTAATCATCAGTATGCCATCTCTAGACCCCAGTGAAGCATCACGACTCTAGAACTCGAAGGGATCACCGCCGCAACAGCCACTTCGACAAGCACCGCAAGCCGCCGCCGCCTGTCCTCGTCGCTGACCGGGTTCTGAGTCTTTCAAGCCTAAGAAATTAGCCTAGGTTAGCTCCCCTACCTCCCCTCCGTCGTTTGCTACCAAAAAGGGCGGGTGTTAGCGTCTGTAGATGAAGATCCGTGACCTCGCCAGCGAGATCGCGCCTCTGCCGCCGTGCGCCGCCCCGCGCGCGGCTGAACTCCGGCCAGGAGCTACGTGGCCTCTTGTGCGCCGTCTATTTTAAATCGCACGGTAGAGATAAAACCCACGCGTACCGGTTCGGCGATCTAATCTGAGCCGTCTATTTTAAATCGGACGGTCCATGTCAGCCCCGCGTTATAAAGGCCGGGATTCTTACGCGCTACCCCCTGGGGATCTCGGAAAACACGAGCTAGCCCCGGAAACTTCTGATCTAGCCCCTGGAACTTCAGAAATTCGTGTAAATTCATTTAAAAATCAGTTTTAGCCCCTGGACTTAATAAAAATTAGCAAAACCCCTCTGTTATATGTAGTTAGACCCCTGGAAATTTGTAAAATAACATATTAGACCCTGTAGTAAGGTGGATTTACCTTTTTGACCCTATATGATATTAAATTCAGAAATTTGGATATGTGACTAGGATTTAAATTTAAAGGTTAAAGCAAACACATGTGCAAATTCAAATTTAAACTCTCCTAGCACTTGGAAAACTTTAGAATGAGTTAAAAATAGATTTTAGGCTGAAATGAAATCTGCCTAAGTGTTGCTCATTTTTATTTTCTCTAGAGAGACATTTTAGTCTAGGAAATAATTCTAAAAACTAGTAAAATAAATTTAAATTGTTTCACATCACAGAGGAAGTTCAAAAATATATTATTGAACATTTTAGATCAGAACCTATTCTGTTTAGATGATATGTCTTACTATTTTAATAGTAAAGTTCACTTTTAGGCATAGAAAATAAATCTGTAAATATAGGAAAATAGGTATGTATAATTAGAAAATGATAAATGAGGTCTCCAAACTCAAAAACTTCAACTTAGGATTTTGTAGAGGATCTGAAAACTTATTTGGAGTAGGGAAATACCTTTTATACAAACTTTGTGGCTAAGAAGGGTAATAATTAAATATAAAGAATTTGTTCAAATTGGAACTTCATAAATAGTGTGCAAATAGAAATCTGAATACAGAAGTTAGAAATCATATACATATGTTTAAAAGTGCATGAAGGCCAAAAATCAACACATGTAGAGTAACCACAACACTTAGAAATGAGAATGACTTACAAAGGTATGTATGTGTGGTTTGTATGAAGTGAAAGTGTGAACTATGTCTTATGGATTGTTGTTTTCTTTTGCTATGTGTATGGCATGAGTAGAACCTGCCCCAGAGCATGTTCTCCCCTTCCAAGACCAAGACTTTCCATTCTCAGAGCAGCAGGAAGAAGGCAAGTGTCCTTGATCACTTTGATCCTATACTAGGATGTGTAGATAGAATTTATTGCATTGTCAATTGAAATATGAAACCCATGCTAGGAAGTTTCCCTAGAATTGCATTACCTTGTTTCCTTGTAGCTTGGGTTGGGATTTATTTTATCATGTCATTTACTTATATGCTTATGCTTAGCCATGCTTAGAATGGAATAATTGGGATATGAGATCATCAATTTATTTACCTTACTCTTGAATGAGATATTATGAGTTATGTAGAGGTAGGGATCGAGGCAAGTTGGATGATTCGGTTGGTGCTGGGTGCACGAGACTCGGGTTTGTGTTTAGTACTTGCCTGGATCCTAAGGACCGGTTCATGGAGCATGTAACCTGGCTTTACCGTGCTAACCACATGCTGAGATGGGGCAGCTTGGCTAATTAATTAGGTGTATCCCCGGCGTAGTATGGGTGTATTGGATGGTGCGGGGAATAGGTGTCAGCTGGACTACCATATGAACTGCAAGGCTCAACAGGGAGCCACTGCAGCGGGGTTGGAGTCTCTTGTATGCTGTTAGGGGTGAAACCTCATTGGGCCCACGCTCGTCGGGAATCCCTTTGTAAAGGCTTCGTAGTGATCTCTTGGCTACACACCTGGGAAGTGGGAATGTGATTCGTGGCCACTGGCATAATGGAGGTTCTTTTAGTCCACCCGGCAACGGGGGATGAAATCACTACATGTGGGTACAGTGGTGCAAACTCTGCAGAGTCAAAACTGTCATGACATCCGTGCTCACGGTCAAGAGCGGCTTGGACTTCTTCATGATTAGATGATGATGAACTTGGAAGTTGAGGATGTTGAGTGGGGAGCTTGACATTGGATATGATGTTATGGTCACTTGATTTTGATGATGGGTTGGGAGATTGGGACCATTTCACCCGTGTAGTAATGTAGGTTCTTAATTAAGCTAAGGTGATAGATATTAATTGTATAGTGCTTTAACCATGAGTTCAACCTCTCCTTGCTCTAGCCATGCATGACATAACTTTCCCACACTTGCTGAGTACCAACGGTAATCAAACTTGCATATTTGTTGGTTTAAATTGCTGCTCAGGTCAAGGGGATGATGTGGTGTTCAATGACCAAGACTTCGGACCCGAAGAAGGATTCTAGGTTCATGGAGTCCCCCGGGCAACGCCTGTGACGGAGCCCACAAGAATAATATTCCGCTGTTGTTTTATTTATATTTCATGAACTTATTATCGTCCATCGAGACGTATGCTATGTAAGACTTATTTATATTCGACACCTGGCTTGTAATAAATGATGCTTCACTATTTGTCATCACATGTATGAGAAAATGATCCTAGCATACATGTGATATTCACTCTGTTGTTCTTCGGAAAAACCGGGTGTGACAGAAGTGGTATCAGAGCCAAGGTTGCCTGTAGGAACGTGGACCTATGTAGAAATGGACGTATTTAAGGACCCTATTTTCTTAAAAACTATTTTACAAAAATGTGGGTTGAAGGTGTTATTTAATGGGGTCACTTTATTCATCTTACCCCAACTTTTATTCAAAATACAATTTTTGTTTAAACTCTTATCTAACTTAATTTTAAATGCTTTATGTTTTAGATGGTTCGCATGATCCGCACCGCCCGCAAGTCCACCGGAGGGAGAGTTCCTGTAGTTGCCCTCGCCCTAAGAGAGGAGAATCGTCCGGTGACATACCACTCCTACGGATTGGCAGTAGGAGGCTTGTTGCGCCGTCTTCGGCGTATGCTCCAAGCCACCGGCAATACGGGCAAGCTAACCATACACTACAGCTCCACCCGGACCATCTGTGAGAAGCGGGAAGAATGGAGTTCAGAAATGAGAATTATCCATGAAAATAAGCTGCTCAAGATCCACCGCTCTCCAGCTTGTCGAGCGACACAGGTTGATGCCGAGAAGGATGTCACCTGGGAGGCCATCACTTGCCAGAGTTACATCTACCGTCGCCACCTGGACAGGACCGAGTACATGTATGTCCTCCAGCGTGAGAGTGGTACAGTGGAGTACAAGTACCCGCCATTGCAGCAGGGGACTTCCCATGAGCACATGGACCTGTACTTGGAGGATGCTGCTATGATCAGCACTCGACTGCAGGAGTGTCAGCAGGAGCTTCAGGATGTTCGTGACACCCTGAAGGAGACTGAGGCATTGCTTCGAGCCAGCTTGAGGGCGAGAGAAAGAGGAGATGGGAATGAACTGTGTGTCACCGTGAATGACACATGGACTCCAGACTCCCCAGATCGCCGGGCGAGCAGGCGTCGCTGCATTTCTCCACCAGCAGCTTCCCCACCCAAAGCGGAGTCAGAGGGCAGCCACAATAATGAGGAAGATCCCGAGGAGCCAGCTCAGTGATACGAGTTGTGTAGAGTCCTTTCCCTTAGTCCAGCAGGTTATCGAGTAGTCGAGTCAATACCTTAGTTAATTGTGTGTTAATGTTTGGTGTGTGACGTGAGTTGTGGAAGCCATTGGCCTTTGTCCACAACCTCGTCTTTAGGTTGCTTTGCTTTGATGTGTGAACCCCTATGAATTAAGAGTGTATTTATTTTCGCGTGAGACGTGAAACCCTCAGAAAATGTTAACATAATAAGGCCTCAAAATCTTAAGTTTAAAACAATCAAATTGGGAAGTTAATACGTAATGCTTTAAATTAACATTTGGTTGATCATTATAGATGGCCGGAAGAGGAAAGGGTCGTGGTGCCAACCCCGCCAACAACAACTATGAGGCCGGCAACCCTCATCTGTCTGGAGGACAAGACAGGGGTGGTCGCCGTGAAGGAGCTGATCCTATCCACCAGATGCTTGAAAATTAGAATCAGCTCGTCCAGAGCCTAACTCAAGTGGTGGCCAACTTGCACCAAGCTCCACCCCGACAAGCTGCACCACGCCAGCCAAGGTTGAGTGAGTTTCTAGGGACTCAACCTCCAAAGTTTGCAAGTGCTGCTGAATCTCTGGAGGAAGATGACTGGCTAAAGACCATTAAGAGCAAGATGAGGATCATACAATGCCAAGGGTATGAGAGGGTGTTGTTTGCCTCTCACCAATTGCATGGACCTGCTGCTGATTGGTGGACCGCTTAAGTAGCAGCCCATCATGACCTTGAGAACATCACATGGGAAGAGTTCAAGCGCAGTTTCTGCAACCATTACATACCAAGGGGTGAACTCAAAAACAAGAGAATGGAGTTTTTGGGGCTGCAGCAAGGAAACATGACTGTGAGGGAATACCTTACTAAATTCACCCAACTATCCCGTTATGCACCACGGGACATCGAGACTGATGAGCAGAAACAGGACTGCTTTGTGGAAGGACTTACTGCGGAAATGCAGTGTGCAATGTCCTCCAACGAGTATGAAAGTTTCCAAAAAATGGTGGACAGAGCATTTGTTGTGGAGAGGAAGCTGAAGGCCTTGTGAAATGAAACAAGAGTAAGGCGGGATGGTCACACCAAGCCTCGGGTAGCAACACACACCCACGACTGATGCTACCACCCGTAGGGCAGACGAGCCGTGCTGTGGTACCCTACTCAGCACCCAGAGGGTACAACCCAAATTTCAGGCCTCCATCAGCACCGGCACAGCCGCAGCGTCAGTTTGTACAGCGGCCTCGTCCCACATATCAACCTCGACCAGCAGCGCAAGGACCACAGAACCAACCCCAAGACAACATAGGCCAGGCACCTAAGGTTGGGGGTGCAATGCTTCAACTGTGGTGAAGTGGGGCACTACGCCCATAAGTGCCCAAAGAAGAAGCCCATGCAGCCACAACAGCAGAATGTGATGCGAGGACGGGTGAACCACGTGACCATGGAGGAGGCGCAAGAGGCACCTGACGTGGTAGTTGGTAAGTTTCCTGCCAATTTACACATTGCAACCCTGTTGTTCGATTCTGGTGCGACCCACTCGTTCATTGCTCAAGGGTTTGTTAAGAAGCATGATCTAGCAACAGCACAAATGAACCATATGCTAGCAGTAAACTCTCCAGGGGGAGAGATAAGGACAAGACAAGTCTGTCCCAAGGTGAATCTAGACATTAATGGGGTAGTATTTACTGCAAACCTCATAGTGATAGACTCACAAGAGATAGATATTATTTTGGGTATGGATTGGTTGACCAAACACAAAGGAATCATCCATTATTCGACAAGAACGGTGGAACTAACTCACCCTAGTGGCACAAGAGTAAAGTTCATAACCATACAAGAGCCTAGGAGGGACATTAAACTCAATCAAGTTGATGTGGAAGTGGAAGAGATCAGGATCATCAGGGAATATCCCGATGTTCTTCCGGAGGAGTTGCCAGGTATGCCCCCGATCGTGAAGTGGAATTCTCGATTGAGCTAGTGCCTGGAACAGCTCCAATATACAAGTGGCCCTATCGGATGGACTCCAAACAACTGGAAGAACTCAAGGAACATTTAAGAGAATTGACAGAGAAGGGGTACATTCGTCCTAGTTCCTCACCATGGGGAGCTCCAGTGATATTTGTGCCAAAGAAGGACGGAACCCAAAGGTTATGCGTAGACTACCGTGCGTTGAATGAAGTAACCATCAAGAACAAGTACCATTACCTCACATTGAAGACATGTTTGATCAGTTGAGGGGAGCTTGTGTGTTCTCGAAAATTGATCTCTGGTTGGGATACCACCAACTTAAGATAAGGCAAACTGATATTCCAAAGACAGCTTTCGTATCTCGGTACGGACTGTATGAATACACCGTCATGCCTTTCGGGCTAACTAATGCCCCGGCATACTTCATGTATATCATGAACAAGGTATTCATGGAATATCTTGACAAATTTGTGGTGGTTTTCATAGATGACATTCTCATCTACTCCAAAGATGAAGAAGAACATGAGAAACATCTAAGGTTAGTGTTGCAAAAGCTGAGAGAACACCAACTATATGCCAAGTTGAGCAAGTGTGAGTTTTGGATGAAGAGAGTCCCCTTCTTAGGACATATAATTTCGGAGGGAGGAATCTCCATAGATCCCGCCAAGATCGAGGATGTACAGAAGTGGAAGACCCCTGAGAATGTCGGGGAAGTTTGAAGCTTAATAGGATTGGCTAGGTATTATCAACGGTTTATCGAGGGTTTCTCCAAGATTTTGAGACCCCTCACCAAATTGTTAGAGAAGGGAATCACATTCACATGGACACCGCAATGTGAGACGAGTTTTCAAGAGCTGAAGAAAAGATTGACAACAGCCCCAGTGCTAGTTATGCCAGATATGCAGAAGACCTTTTTGGTGTACTGCGATGCCTCTGGAAATGGGTTGGGATGTGTTCTCATGCAAGAGGGGCATGTCGTGGCTTATGCGTCCCGGCAGCTCCGGAAACACGAGAAGAACTATCCTACGCATGACCTAGAGCTAGCCACAGTGGTACACGCGTTGAAGATTTGGCGGCATTACTTGATGGGGAAGAGGACAGAGATATATACGGATCATAAGAGCTTAAAATATATTTTCACGCAGCCAGATCTCAACCTCAGACAGAGGAGATGGTTAGAGCTAATCAATGACTTTGATGTGGGCATCAACTATCATCCTAGGAAAGCGAACGTCGTAGCAGATGCTTTAAGCCGGAAGGTGCAGGTCAATAGGTTGAGCTTAAAGGACATACCTACAGAACCGAAGGAAGAGGTTGTAAAACTCAATCTATGTTTGGTGAATAGTGATGAAGCCATCGCCATGGAAGTGGACTCCACATTAGAGCAAGATATACGCAACGGTCAAAAGAATGATGAGTAGATACAAGAAATCAGAGAACTCATCAAGGATAATAAAGCCCCTAGTTTCAGAGAGGATGAACAAGGTACGGTGTGGCACGGGAAAAGAATCTGTGTGCCAGAAGTGAAAGAGATCCGTGAATTGATTTTGAAGGAGGCTCATGATTCTGACTACTCCATTCATCCTGGGAGTACGAAGATGTATCATGACCTTAAGAGCAGGTATTGGTGGTATGGCATGAAGCGAGATGTCGCGGAACATGTTGCCCTATGTGACACATGTCAGTTGGTGAAAGCAGAACATCAACGACCCACGGGATTATTGCAACCACTCAAAGTGCCTGAATGGAAATGGGAAGAAATCGGTATGGATTTCATAGTGGGACTACCCAGGACCCAATCGGGATATGATTCGATATGGGTCATCATCGACAGGCTAACCAAGGTAGCACATTTCATCCCCATGAAAGAAAGCTCTAGCGGATCCAAATTGGCAGAATTGTACATGTCAAGGATCGTGTGTTTCTATGGAGTGCCAAAGAAGATAGTGTCAGATCGAGGGACACAGTTCACCTCGAGGTTCTGGCAGAAGTTACATGAAACCATGGGAAACCATCTAAATTTCGGTTCTGTCTATCATCCCCAGACTGACAGGTAGACAGAAAGAACCAATCAGATCCTTGAGGATATGCTGAGAGCGTGTGCGCTCAAGAAAAATAGGAGTTGGGATAAGAACTTACCGTATGCGGAGTTCTCCTATAACAACAGCTATCAGGCTAGTATGAAGATGTCACCATTTGAGCCTTTGTATGAGAGGAAGTGCAGAACTCCACTATTTTGGAACCAAACAGGGGAAAGTAAAGTGTTTGGGCCCGAGGTACTACAAGAAGCCGAGGCGAAAGTGAGGGAAATCCGCAACAACTTGAGGATAGCACAAACACGACAAAAGAGCTATGCCGATGGACGGAGAAGAGAGCTCGTTTTTAACGTGGGGGACTATGTTTATCTCAAGGTGTCCCCTATCCGAGGACTTTGTTGGTTCAAGGTGAAAGGGAAGTTATCACCTTGATACATCAGACCCTTTCAAGTTCTGGAGAGGAAAGGCGAAGTGGCATATCAACTAGAACTACCGGCTCGCCTATCGGATGTGCACGATGTATTCCATGTGTCACAGCTCAAGAAATATCTAAGGACACCTGAAGAGATGTTACCAATGAATGAGATTGATGAAGGAGAAGATCTGTCTTATGCCGAGCAACCGGTCAAGATTTTGGAGACAATGGAACGCCTCACAAGAAATAAAAGAATCCGGATGTGCAAGGTACGGTGGAAGCATCACTCGGAAGAGGAAGCCACATTGGAGCGAGAAGACGAGCTTAAGGCACAATTTCTGGAATTGTTTTCCTAGAACCACCAATCTCGAGGACGAGATGTCTTTTAAGGGGGGAGAGCTGTAACACCCCAAAATCTGCTAAAGAGGGGAATTTAAAAAATTTTGGACGTATTGCATGTGGTGCAGAAATTTAAATTCAAACTGGAATTCAAATTAAAATCAAAACAGAAAAGAAAAGGAAAAAGAAAAAGAAAAAGAAAACATCAGCCGGCCAGTGGGCCGAAACCCGCCAGCCGACCCAATCTCCCCGTGCCAGCCCCAAACCCGCGCCCCTCTCTCTCACACTCACTGACACGTGGGGCCCGCATGTCATCTTCTTCCCCGCGCGCCCCCAACGGCCCGGACTTTTCCCCCGTGCCGATCACACCCGACGCTCCCGGATTCTTCGTGCTCGACCCGACACCGAATTCCTCGCGCCGGCCAGCTCGATCGCAACAAACCCCACGTCCCTGGCCCTGATAAAAACAGATGAACCCGCCGCCCTCCTCTCGCACGAGCAGTTTTCTCCCGGTGAGCGCCGCCGCCATTGAGCTCGGAATTTCCCAAGAGCGTCGCTGTCTCCCTCTGTCAAACCGATCTCGTGAACCCACAGCACCGCTCACAAGCTGTAGACACCGAACCCGGAGGGAAACGCCGCCGAAAATGACCATCCCAACGCTCGCCGGTGAGTACCGCCGCCGCTCGCCGGTGAAACTTCCGAATTACACGGTTCCGATCAATACTAATCATCGGTGTGCCATCTGTAGACCCCAGTGAAGCGTCACGACCCTAGAACTCGAAGGGATCACTGCCCCAACGGCCACTTCGACGAGCACCGCAAGCCGCCGCCGCCTGTCCTCGTCGCCGACCGGGTTCCGAGTCTTTCAGGCGACCTCGTCTGTAGATGAAGATCCGTGACCTCGCCGGTGAGATCGCGCCTCTGCCGCCGTGCGCCGCCGCGCGCGCGGCCGAACTCCGGCCAGGAGCTACGTGGCCTCTTGTGCGCCGTCTATTTTAAATCGCACGGTAGAGATAAAACCCACCCATACCGCTTCGGCGATCTAATCTGATCCGTCTATTTTAAATCAGACGGTACACGTCAGTCCCGCGTTATAAAGGCCATGATTCTTACGCGCTACCCCTTGGGGATCTCGGAAAACACGAGCTAGCCCCGGAAACTTCTGATCTAGCCCCTAGAACTTCAGAAATTCATGTAAATTCATTTAAAAATCAGTTTTAGCCCCTGGACCTAATAAAAATTAGCAAAACCCCTCTGTTATGTGTAGTTAGACCCCTGGAAATTAGTAAAATAATAAATTAGACCCTGTAGTAGGGTGGATTTAACTTTTTGACCCTATATGATATTAAATTCAGAAATTTGAATATGTGACTAGGATTTAAATTTAAAGGGTAAAGAAAAGACATGTGCAAATTCAAATTTAAACTCTCCCAGCACTTGGAAAACTTTAGAATGAGTTAAAAATAGATTTTAGGCTGAAATGAAATCTGCCTAAGTGTTGCTCATTTTTATTTTCTCTAGAGACAGATTTTAGTCTAGGAAATAATTCTAAAAACTAGTAAAATAAATTTAAATTGTTTCACATCAGAGAGGAAGTTCAAAAATATATTATTGAACATTTTAGATCAGAACCTATTCTGTTTAGATGATATGTCATACTATTTTAATAGTAAAGTTCACTTTTAGGCATAGAAAATAAATCTGTAAATATAGGAAAATAGGTATGTATAATTAGAAAATGATAAATGAGGTCTCCAAACTCAAAAACTTCAACTTAGTATTTTTGTAGAGGATCTGAAAACTTATTTGGAGTAGGGAGATACCTTTTATACAAATTTTGTGGCTAAGAAGAGTAATAATTAAATATAAAGAATGTGTTCAAATTGGAACTTCATATATAGTGTGCAAATAGAAATCTGAATACAGAAGTTAGAAATCATATACATATGTTTAAAAGTGCATGAAGGACAAAAATCAACACATGTAGAGTAACCACAACACTTAGAAATGAGAATGACTTTCATAGGTATGTATGTGTGGTTTGTATGAAGTGAAAGTGTGAACTATGTCTTATGGATTGTTGTTTTCTTTTGCTATGTGTATGGCATGAGTAGAACCTGCCCCAGAGCAAGTTCTCCCCTTCCAAGACCAAGACTTTCCATTCTCAGAGCAGCAGGAAGAAGGCAAGTGTCCTTGACCACTTTGATCCTATACTAGGATGTGTAGATAGAATTTATTGCATTGTCAATTGAAATATGAAACCCATGCTAGGAAGTTTCCCTAGAATTGCATTACCTTGTTTCCTTGTAGCTTGGGTTGGGATTTATTTTATCATGTCATTTACTTATATGATTATGCTTAGCCATGCTTAGAATGGGATAATTGGGATATGAGATCATCAATTTATTTACCTTACTCTTGAATGAGATATTATGAGTTATGTAGAGGTAGGGATCGAGGCAAGTTGGATGATTTGGTTGGTGCTGGGTGCACGAGACTCGGGTTTGTGTTTAGTACTTGCCTGGATCCTAAGGACCGGTTCATGGAGCATGTAACCTGGCTTTACCGTGCCAACCACATGCTGAGTTGGGGCAGCTTGGCCAATTAATTAGGTGTATCCCCGGCGTAGTATGGGTGTGTTGGATGGTGCGGGGAATAGGTGTCAGCTGGACTACCATATGAACCGCAAGCCTCAAGAGGGGGCCACTGCAGCGGGGTTGGAGTCTCTTGTATGCTGTTAGGGGTGAAACCTCAGTGGGCCCACGCTCGTCGGGAATCCCTTTGTAAAGGCTTCGTAGTGATCTCCTGGCTACACACCTGGGAAGTGTGAATGTGGTTCGTGGCCACTGGCATAATGGAGGTTCTTTTAGTCCACCCGGCAACGGGGGATGAAATCACTATATGTGGGTACAGTGGTGCAAACTCTGCAGAGTCAAAACTGTCATGACAGCCGTGCTCACGGTCAAGAGCGGCTTGGACTTATTCATGATTAGAGGATGATGAACTTGGAAGTTGAGGATGTTGAGCGGGGAGCTTGACATTGGATATGATGTTATGGTTACTTGATTTTGATGATGGGTTTGGAGATTGGGACCATTTCACCTGTGTAGTAATGTAGGTTCTTAATAAGCTAAGGTTATAGGTATTAATTGCGTAGTGTTTTAACCATGAGTTCAACCTCTCCTTGCTCTAGCCATGCATGACATAACTTTCCCACACTTGCTGAGTACCAACGGTACTCAAACTTGCATATTTGTTGGTTTAAATTGCTGCTCAGGTCAAGGGGATGATGTGGTGTTCAATGACCAAGACTTCGGACCCGAAGAAGGAATCTAGGTTCATGGAGTCCCCCGGGCAACGCCTGTGACGGAGCCCACAAGAATAATATTCCGTTGCTATTTTATTTATATGTCATGAACTTATTATCGTCCATCGAGATGTATGCTATGTAAGACTTATTTATATTCGACACCTGGCTTGTAATAAATGATGCTTCACTATTTATCATCACATGTATGAGAAAATGATCCTGGCATACATGTGATATTCACTCGGTTGTTCTTCGGAGAAACCGGGTGTGACACTGACGGATGAAAGGTGGTTGCGTACGACGTCCGTGATGGTTGCTGTAGGCAACATCGAGTACAGGCGTACATGACGGGTTATTTAGATAACCCTGCAGGTGTGAATCGATTATAATCGCCGTCCCACGCGGTCAGTGAGTACCACTTGTTCACTGTACCGTCACGTAGAAAGAACAGGCTAGATACATGTTAATAGTTTACAGATTTGAAGGATGGACCATGATTGCTAATGAAGTGCTATAGTTCAGAGCTCATTAAAGTTCTTTTTGACCTTGGGCAAAGTACATGAGAGAAATGTGTTTCTTGTTTGATTGCGGCTCTCTCATGTGCCTTAGCGTGAGGTTCTCCACAACTTGCTGCTAAAACTTGAAAGTAAGGTTCAACTACTTAAGCGAATCCTTTGCTACATACTTTCCCATTTACACTGTAATCCATCATGTAGAAGTTCCATGTATAAGAAAGACGGGTCAGACTTGTTGAGACATCATGCTCACTGCTTGTGTTTGAAGCTTTTGCAGGGTGTTATAAGGAAGAGACTCCCGAGGAGGAGATGGAACCCCAAAAGGGAAACCCCGTCGAGTGGGAGTCGTGGATGCCACCATGTTAGTATGCGTGTGTGCTAGCAGGGACACGTTCACGGGCTTAACGTGAACTCAGTGCGTAGTCTATGCCCGTTAGTGTAGACTGAACATATTTTGTTGTAAAAATATTCATAAACTCGTTTATGTAATAAAACTTTGCTTCCGCTTTGTACCTTTCATGTGTGTTATCCGATGCTGTGCAACGCAGCACCCCTCAGCATGATCCTGGCTCGACTAGGCCGTGGGGCCGCGTCAGCATGGTATCAGAGCTCGCTTGAGGTTTAACGCACTAAAAAGGTCATCTTTTTCAAAAACTCGGTGAGGAACGAGTTAGTAGTCCATATAAGGATATTATTAGTGTATAGAAAGTGGCAAATCTAACCTATGTGCTTATGTCGGAAAAAATCGCATCTCGGGACGTCATATGTCTTGGGGGGTGCATGTAAGCGATGTCCACCAGTGCGCACAAGATGAAGGGTGGAGCCTCATGGGTGGCTTGTAACCCGGCCCGCTTTAATATCCTCTACAACTCTTCATGTCGTTTTGGATATTCGAGCAACGCCCTTTCCTGGCATGCTACGGGCAAGTTTGGGAGACCCCGTCACATGGTTAGTAACGTGAACACGTAGCTCAAGGCGTGTTTGGCTTGAGAACACCCGTGCAAGTGATGACGGACGGATGTATGAACTGTATTGGGACCGGGCTCGATGTGCAGCCGAGCCTGACGATTGTGTGAGTTAATTGCAGTTAGTCTAACCACGAATCAGTAGACGAGTAGCATCTGTGTGCGAGAGACGTTTAGTGCCACTGAACTAACGAAGCCGGCTAAGTCCGGTATAGGTTTTTCTTTCTGAGGAACGTAGTACCGACATGAACTGGTGACGCATCGACGTCACACCCCACTAAATGAGCAACCTCATTGAAAAACATGATGGTTTTTGATCCCAAGTACTAAAATTTGGATGTAACTTCTTCCCTTAATCAGGGTGTTCAAAGTTAACAAGTTTTCAACTTATAGGTTACTAAGGACAGAGTCCCCAGTTTTCAGCTGAATTAAGGCTGAAGTTAAAAAGAGGTTAGAGGTTGAGTTCTTTCAAGGTTGGGGTTGTATGATACATTTCTGGAAATCTTTGGGAGAGATTTACAAATTTTCTGTTTATGTCCAGAGGTGTTTCATCACTTAACCAGTCGAAGAATGCAGTAGAGTTGAAACTGTCCAGAAAACAGGGCAGAGCAAAAACTCTCTGTAACTCTCTGTAAATTGAGCATAACTTCCTTCACACAAATCTAAAAACAGAAAATGAGGTAGTTCTCAAAAGTTCATGAGATGGGTTACAACTTTTTAACAGAAAGGTTTCTCAAATTTGGTGTAGAATTAACTGGAATTCTTGGATCAAATCAGTACCTCAAGCAGGGAGGTGCTGTCCAATTTTCCCCAGAAATTCTGTCAACTTTGACATCTCATAACTTTTGAACCAGGACAGATCTTAGGCCAAGCAAATACTTTCTGGAAATATATTGAAATTAAATTTAACTTTGATGTTGAGCTCCATAATTGGTTTTGCCTTTAACATGGTCTAAATCAGATTGAAATGGAAACTGGTCGGGGCTGCCAGTTTGGGCAGCAGACCAGCAGTCAAATTTGTCTAAGTTTGAATTGTGTTTCCAAGTTTTATGAGTTCAATGACATGTTTTAAATGTCATGACTCAATGATTTACTGTTGGAATGAATATTTGACCTTTTTCAAATAAATTTCAACGGATGACAGCGGATAGACAACTGGAGAACGGGTGGGTGGTATCCCACTGTTCTCAACGCAGCGGCTATCCGGAACTGTTGAAGCAAATGCTTCAATATTTCGGGTACATGGAAATGCCGCAATACCTCGCCAAGGAAGAAGGCGAGAAGGGGAAAAAGACATAGACCATCCATGTTGAAGTTCCTGCAGGACCTATGCCACCCGGTTGGGCACCGTTCACCGTCTTGGTGAGAGGTAGACAGCCAGGGGAAATGTGGCAAGTGGCAGCCCGCGACCATGTCGCGTTTCTGCCAACTGGACGTGAGAGCTATGGAGGGTACTCCATACGCGCTGGTCCCGGTGGAGGGGCGAGCTAATCATGTGTGGCGGGAGAGGTACATGGAGGCAACAGATCCGGGTTGCCCAAGGTACAGCCCCGGGGAGGCGAACCTCAGCCTCCAGATGAGGGCAGGGAAGGCCGTGATAAACAGCCAAACTGTCCATACGGACTGTCTTGCCGTGAAGCTCCAGGAGAGCACCAGCCATGGATACCATTTCAAGAGTGCCCACAGCACACTCCATAATGTTCTCCTCCCGACAATAAACCGACTCAACGAACAACATAATCAGTTGCATCGCCGGAAGAAGGCGAAAAAGAAAAGCCGCGTCGACATCACGGCTCTACAACAGCAAGTGCAGGCCTTGACCCAGCAAAATGAGGTCCTCGCTCAAGAGCGTGATGACACTATTGAGGAGGTGCAAGGCTAGGAAGAAGATTACAACCAGGCCGTGGACGAGGTGCATGACTTGCACGACCTCGTGCCTCCGGTAGTGGACCTACCGATGGTAGGTGTCGTACCCGTGGTTTTGGGTATCCCGGCGATGGGGGAACCTGAACCGGGAAGAGGAGGTCAGGGACCCGGAGCCACCTGTAGAGGTAGCAGAGGAGGACGACCCGCAGGAGGTCGAGTTCTACTCCGAGTAGTGAGTTACCGTTGCCAAGTAGGGCAGCGAGGGTGGGGTACAAAAACTTTTGTAATAGGTGACATGTCGTGTAGACAGTTGACACGACCCGACGGTCTTGTCACGCCAGGATCACGCTGAGGGGTGCTGTGTTGCACAGCACCGTATAACACACGTCAAAGGTACAAGCGGAAGCGAAATTTTATTACATAAACAAGTTTATGAACATGTTTACATCAAAATAAGTTCAGTCTACACTCACGGGCGTACACTACGCATCAAGTGCATGTTCAGCCCTTGAACGTGTCCTTGCTAGCACACATGCACACTAACTCTGTGGCGTACACGACTCCCACTTGACGGGGTTCCCCTCCTGGGGTTCCGTCTCCTTTTCGGGAGTCCCTTCCTCATAGAACCCTGCAAAAGCTTCAAACACAAGCAGTGAGCACGAAGGCTCAGCAAGTCTGACCCGTCTCACCTAAACATGGAACTTCTATATGAGGGGTGATGGGTTACATGAGGTAAAAATCATTTGCAAGGACTCGCCTAATTAGTAGAACCTTACTTTCAAGTTTTAGCAGCAGGTTGTGGAGAACCTTACGCTAAGGCACATGAGAGAGCCGCAATCAAACAAGAAATGCATTTCTCTCATGTACTTTGCCCAAAGTTGAAAGGAACTTTAATTAGCTCTAAACTACAGCAAATCATTAACAATTAAGTCCATCTTTCAATCAGCAACATTTTAACATGTAACTAGCCTGTTCTTTCTACGTCACGGTACAGTGAACAAGTGGTACTCACTGACCGCGAGGGACGGCGATTATAATCGATTTACACCTGCAGGGTTACCCAAATAACCCGTCACGTACGCCCGTACTCGATGTTGCCTACAACAACCATCACGGACGCCGTACGCAACCACCTTTCACCCGTCAGCCAAATATTGAACTGGTCCCATCATCCCGAGCAAGAGGTCTCTGCACGCGCATCTCAGTGCCACCAGCCGATTTACAACTCGAGCTCTCAACCTACCCTCTGAACGACGGGCAATGCCTCAATACCCAGCTACCCGAGTTACATCGGTTTCCCGGTTCCCATATAGCCGGTAGGTCTTTGGTACTGTTCTAGCTTGTTCAACAGGCCCGCACACGGCTCGGTCCTCAATCGACACAAGCGGAGCTATAGCACCCAGGCCCCAAAGTCCTGCTGCCCTTACTCTCCGCTCGGTCTCATCTTTCTTGCCATGTGTATCATGTGCTATCTCTACCCGAGTCGAGTGCCTCTAGCCTATGTTCGCGAGTAGTTCCAACTACTCGACTTGTACCGAATCCTACACTATCTTAGCATTGCAGTAGCTAACGGGGTTTGCAATCCTAAACCCAACCCATGGTTTTCTTGGCTATGCAATTGGGTTTCCACACAAGACTCTAATGCAAAGAATCATAATACTCAAGTAAGTGCTCAAAACAATAAAAAAATTTGTAAAAGGTTAATGCAAACCGGAGCTTGCCTTGCTGCTCTTGGTCGTAGGCTAGCTGCTCCTCCGGAGTAACAAAGTCTAGGACTTCGGGTTACTCCTCGACCTTAGCGACTACATGATATAAGACATACATGTATTAATTTGAATGCATTTATATTAAGTTTGAATTTGTGAAGCTTATAAGTCCCACTAGACAGACTCACTGACTATGAAACTTTTACTGTGGCTTGGATACAACCTAGACAGAGACTTGGTCAAGTCTTAGTTGCAGCAAAGCTCATTTGAGCCCTCCACAATTAATTATGTACTTGACCTTAACTGGCACTCTTAGGGTGTTCTAGGGATTTTCATGGAACAAACTATAACTTTCTGAAAACTAGATTTTCAGAGGGTTCTAATGGATTTGGTCTCACTTAATTTGAAGGTCCCTAGCTAAAGATATGAGCTAAAAAACTTCAGAGAAAATTCTGAAAATGTTTCTGAACATTTTCTATTTTCTCTGGAACAGTTTCACTAATCACACCATTAGGTGGATCAAATGAGCTCAATTGGATCTGGAATTTTTATGGTAGTTCAAGGATATTTTGGTGAACATTCCAGCAAAATTTCAGGATTTCCAGTTAAAATTCCAAACAATTTAAACTTTGAGGAATTAATTCTGGAGAAATAAGGATTTTCATGAAGTGAAACTTGATTTGCTGGAAAGTACTCAGAGAGCTGAATCCAACAAAATTTGGTTCACTCGATTTGGAGTTTTGTAGCTCAAGTTATGAGGATTTGAAGTTTGAAGGAAATCTGAAAATCGGGGGAAAAGTTTAAACTTGTGGGTGGGCCCCGGGGACACGCGTCGCACGCCGAGGCGACGGCACACCGTGGTCTTCGGGGTTCCTGCACGCCAGCACAGCCGATCCCGGCCACACCCGATCCCGATTTAAATTTTTCAGCCGCTGACGCGTGGGCCAGCCGGCTTCGTCTTCCTCCTGACGCGCCCGCGCGCCCGCGCTGCCGCCCTCGCCAGAGCAGACCCGGAGCTCGCCGGTTCGCCGCTGCCGGACCTCCCATGGCCTGAAACTCGCCGGCAGGGGGTTTTCGACGTTGAGGAGCACGTCGGTGGTGTCAGTTCGGGCTGGCGGTGACCGAAAATAGCCCGGCGACGTGCCGCAGCCTCGGTTGAGGTTCGGCGCCGTCGACCGTGGGTTCTAACCCACCAACACCTCGAACAAACGGTCCTACAGCATCAGTGTACCTCTAGGAAGCTTGACAAGGTGTCAAAAGGGTTCAAAGATGGCGGCAAGTCGGTCGGCACAGTGTGACCGATCGTGCCTGCCATGACCATTCTTGATCGAGCTCGAAATTCGTCACTTCTAGACAGTTTCATGCCACGGATGCAGAAAGGAACTTGATCGCCGGCTAGTCCAGCGTCTATGTGCAAGATTTGATAGCTAGAGAAGGATCTTAGAGCGAGAATTTGATGGATCCGTACCGGAAGCTCAGTTTAAGGTCGCCGAGGCAAAAACTGAAAATTCGCCGTGGATGCTTCACGGTTTGCTTCCAAACATGGAGGAGAGCAGCACGGTGGTCGCGCGCTCCTGTTGCCTCTCTTGCTGGACCGTGAAAACGCCTTTGGAACACTGTCCACGGGCGCCTGACTCTTGGCTGAGGCTAGGTCGCCGCGGTGGCGATCGTTTTCGGGTAAGGGAGGTCGGAGTTCGGGGTTTCTGGTGTTGGGGAGGTAGAGGGCGATCTCAGGTTGCTGTCTAGCAGCTCAGGAACGAAGGAGGATATCGTTTTGCTGGTTTTCCCGATCGAGCAGTGAGCTGCGGGGAGGAGAACTGCCGCTGCTCGGGTTCACATGCGAGGAGATAAAGCCAGCGACTCCTGCTCGGGCTGAGGCGGTGCCGGTCGCGTGGAGGTGCGAGCAAGCCGCCCTGGGCGCCAGCGTGCGTAGAGGGGAAGAAGCTGGTGGCGCCGGTGGCAGCTCGGTGGCACAGCCGACAGCTGCTCGGTGGAATTTCCCACCGAGGCTGTTACTTTGTGTGCAAGACTTCCCTCCTTCTCTCTATGACATGTAGGTCCCACCCATGGTTTTAACCTCTGAAATTTACTCCTAATCACTGTTGTAAACAGTGAGTCCCAAAATACCCCTGGTGATTCAAATTATTCACCCATGAGCCATTTGAATTGGTTAGAATTCAAATTGGGTTTGGTTTGGATGAATTTCAGCAGAAGTTCAGTTTGAAATTCAAATAAAGTTTGAATTTGCCCCACTTAGATCATGTCAAGATCAACTCCAAATGAAGTGAAAATTGGTGGGTGAGCTCACAAAAATATGCTGAATAAGAATATTCCTCCCACTTTTTAATTCACCGGGAGGTAGTAGGACAGCGGGCAGAATTGTTGCTCGAGCGCCAATATGTTTGGATGGGCGGATATATCCTACTACTCTTATCATCCTAGAAGGCTTGCGGATTGACATCATATTGGAAATGGCTTGGTTGACGCATCACCAAGCTATCTTTGATATTAGTTCATGAACAGTGCAGCTGAATTCAAAGAAGCACAGGAAACATACGTTGATTCTGAGAAATGTTACACCGGAAGTCACTGCTGTCCACACCGTTGAAGTTAAGAAACTTGAGGACATTCCAGTGGTCCGGGAATATCCGGACGTGTTTCCCGATGATCTACCGGGCATGCCACCGGAACGTGAAGTGGAGTTCAAAATTGATCTAGCACCGGGAACCACACCCATCTCTCGGAGGCCGTATAAAATGGCACCGAAGGAACTCGCGGAGCTGAAGGAGCAGCTGAATGATTTGTTAAGCAAAGGCTTCATTCGACCCAGTTCATCACCATGGGGATGCTCCGTGCTGTTCGGCAAGAAAAAGGACGAGACTCTGAGGTTATGCGTGGACTATCGTCCGCTAAATGCTGTAACGATCAAGAACAAGTATCCACTACCACGTATCGACATGCTTTTCAATCAACTATTGGGTGCCAAGGTTTTCTCGAAGACGGATCTTCGGTCCGGATATCATCAAATAAAAATCCGGGCAGAAGACATACTCAAGACGGCATTCTCGATGAGATACGGGTTATATGAGTATCTCATCATGTCATTCGGACTCACTAATGCTCCGGCTCATTTTATGTACTTAATGAATTCAGTCTTCATGCCGGAGTTGGACAAGTTCGTCGTTGTCTTCATCGACGATATCTTGGTATATTCTAAGTCAGAAGAAGAACATGATGAACATCTTCATATTGTGCTCCAACGCCTACGGGATCACAAACTGTATTCAAAATTCAGCAAGTGTGAGTTCTGGATCAACCAAGTGCCATTTCTTGGGCACATTATTTCTGCGGAGGGCATCGCAGTTGATCCAAGCAAGATCATCCAAGTGCTGAATTGGAGTTCACCAAAGTCAGTCCACGAAGTCCGTAATTTTCTCGGTTTAGCGGGTTACTACCGGAGATTCATTCCGAATTTCTCCAAGGTCTCTAAACCGATGACGGAACTTCTGAAGAAGGGCAACAAATATGTGTGGAGTAAAGCATGTGAGGAGGCGTTCAAAGCATTGGTAAAGCACCTCACAACAGCCCCGGTGTTGGCGCAGCCTGATACAACTAAGGCTTTTGAGGTGCATTGCGATGCATCTGGCATCGGCCTTGGCTGCGTACTTGTGCAAGAAGGGCGAGTGGTCGCATACGGCTCCAGGCAGCTTCGGAATCATGAGCAGAATTATCCGACACATGATCCCGAGCTAGCTGCTGTGGTTCTTGCTCTAAAGATGTGGAGGCACTATTTGCTTGAAAACTTAGTCCACCTCTACACCGACCACAAGAGTTTAAAATACATCTTCACACAAAAGGAGCTAAATATGAGGCAGCGAAGATGGTTAGAGTTAATCAAGGATTATGAACTGGAGATTCATTATCATCCAGGAAAAGCGAATGTGGTTGCCGACGCACTTAGTTGGAAATCACATGTGCATAATCTTACCATGGCTGCAATGGAAGAAGAAGAACTGAGCCTGTGCTTGGTTCCCTATGGGTCATTGTTTAACCTTGCCATCATTCCTACAATTCGTGATGAAATTGTAGAGGCTCAAAAGAAAGATAAGGGCATGGCCCATATCCGAAAGAGAATAGACAGAGGAGAAGCTAAGTGCTTCCGGAAAGATGAGAATGGTACGCTATGGTTCAGGAACCGGATACTCGCACCGAGGGACATGAAGCTTCGTAAGAAAATATTAGACGAAGCTCATCAAAATATAAATTTTCCATTCATCCAGGAAGCAACAAGATATACCAAGATTTGAGAAACAAGTTTTGGTGGACACGGATAAAGCGGGAAATAGCTAAATATGTATCCGAATGTGATACGTGTCAAAGGGTGAAAGCAGATCACATGAAGAAACATGGTTTGCTGCAGCTCCTTCATATTCCGGCATGGAAGTGGGAAGATGTGAGTATGGATTTCATTGTCGGGTTACCGCTCACATCTCGGAAGCATGATTCGATTTGGGTAATCGTTGACCGATTAACCAAGTCAGCACACTTCATACAGGTGAATGTGGGATTCAATGCCAAGAAATATGCGGAGTCATACATTGAACGGATATTATGCCAGCATGGAGTTCCAAGAACAATAGTTTCAGATCGTGGTGCGCTGTTTGTTTCTCGTTTCTGGGAACAGCTGCACGCATCTTTAGGAACCAAATTGCTTAGAAGCTACGCATATCACCCTCAAACCGATGGACAAACCGAGAGGGTGAATCAAGTCATGGAATATATGCTAAGAGCGTGTGCCATCCACCACGGTAAGAACTGGGATGCTTATCTACCGTTGGCGGAATTCTCATACAACAACAGCTATCAAACGAGTATCAAGATGTCACCGTATGAGAGTCTCTATGGCCGGAGATGTCGCACCCCGCTGAATTGGTGCGAATCCGATGAAAGAGTGACATTCGGGATTGACCTTGTCAATGACGCCGAAGAACGAGTTCGGGTCATACAAGCAAATTTAAAGGCTGCTCAATCTCGACAGAAGAGTTATGCAGATCAGCGACGTCGACCACTGAACTTCAACGTCGGAGAGTACATATATCTCTGCGTAACTCCAATGAAGGGAGTTAACCGATTCGGTGTAAAAGGGAAGCTCGCTCCCCGGTTTATTGGTCCATTTGCTATCACGGAGAAATGTGGACCCGTAGCTTACCGGCTCGAGGTACCGACAAATCTCGCTGGGGTGCATGATATATTTCACGTCTCTCAGCTTCGGAAATGTCTCAAGAATAACACTGCTGTCCGCAATGAAGATCTCGAGATATTGCAACCGGATCTCTCCTATACCGAGCATCCAATCCGGATTATCGATGAAAAGTCTCGGTCGACAAGGAATAGGACGCTCCAATTCTATAAGGTATTATGGAGCAATCATACCACGGAGGAAGCAACATAGGAGAGTGAAGAATACCTCCGTTCAAACTATCCGGACTTGTTGTCCGCTTATATCCGGTAATTCCTTCTCTACCACTTCATCTCTTCTTTATGAATCTCGGGACGAGATTCTTTTTAAGGGGGGAGGGATGTGAAATCCCAAAATTTTAGCAAGTGGAGCTACAAGTCACACCGAGAAAACGAGAGGGAATTTAAACTTTTGAATTTAACGGTGTGAGCTCCAAGTCAAAACTTGAACTTGCAAAAAATCCCAAACACGGAGATCTAAAGCTATCATTTGGTTCTCCACACATCCAATAATAGCCCGGCAAATTTTCAGAGCATTTGAAAAGGATTTCCTATTTGTTGGAATTTAAACGGGAGAAAAATTTGAATTTGAATTTAAATCTTAGTTTCATATTCCGACTTCACCAAAATTCAAATTTGAGTGCACCATTGTGTTCCTCATATTTCTTTTGACCTATCCTCCAAATTTTATCAAATTTGGAGCTCGTTTGCTATTTTAAACTGAATTGGGGATAAGGGGGAGAGGTGGACCCCACATGTCATACGGTAGAGGGAGTGAACCGACTCAGTTCACGGGAGAGCACCACCTCCTGCTCACCGGAGGCAAACCGACGTTGCTGAGCGCCAGCTCCTGCTCTGTGGCTGATGACACCGAGGGAAGTCTTCAGCTCTTTGCCTCCCCACGTGAGCCATCCCCTCCACAGCCTGGCTCAGAACCGAAGCAAACAGCACCACGCGCTGTTCTTCTCCCGATCAGTTTCTCCGATCAAACCACAGCAACCTGAGCACTGAATGCTCGAGCCCCAACAGAAAAGAGCTGCACCCAAGGGTGCTCTAGCCGGCCAGCAACTTTCCCCCACGGCCCCGAGCTCGTTAGCACTGGAAAACAGCAAAAGTTCTGCAGCTCTCGGGTGAACGCCGAAAAACTGAACTGGTCACCGTGGCCAGCCCAAACCAGCAGTGATCACGCCCGAGCAAGCCACCCCATCTGTGCACCTACAAGCCTAGTTGCTCACCTCCAAAACTCAGCCCAATCCATTGATCACAGAGTGAGAATTTCAAGTTTTTCTCCCGGGCGGCCGAAACTGACCTTGATGTAAGGAATTGCAAAATTCGTTCTCAATTCGTGTTGGTTGTGTTTCAAACTCCACACACAAGTTCTTAACTGCCTAGCACAAGTGTGGAGCGAAGAATTCGAGTTCTTTTCGAGGGTATACCACTGAACCATGTCGGGTGCACGGTGCCGATAGGTTTGGAGCTCTCCCCGGCCTGTTTAGACCTCATGTCGGTCTTCTACATGATTCTCTGGTGCTTTAGAGCTCAAGAACCGACCATTTGGTGGAGAAATCACCGCGCACGACCTTGCCAGAGCCCTAGGGTTAGCTGTTGCCGGTGCTCCCCATTTTCCGCCGAGTTTCAGCCACCGGCGACCTCACCAACGAGTTCAGCATGGGGAAAAATGGGGGGGGGGGGCGGCCAGCAGGGAGTCCGGAGGTGGCCGGGAAGGTCATTTCCGGTGACCTCGCCGGAGGGAGCCGCCCCTGCTCTGTTTGGTGCGTGGCTGGAGGTTAGGGATGACGAGTGGGACCCACTGTCAGCATTTAAACATTTTCCAGATTTTCCCATTTCAGTTCAAACTTTGAAGAGCCATAACTTTGTGTAGGAGTGTCCAAAAATTGTGAAACAAATTTTGTTGGATTCCTCTCAAATAGTACTATCCAGGGAGGCAGCCCAATATTTATTAAAATCCCTGTATTTGGCTCATTAATTCATTTAAAGAAAATCTTGGAGGAATTGTTACAGGAGTTCTATGTATTGGAAAATTCCCAAATTTGGGCAGGGAACTCTTCCAAATATCCTTGAACTCCAGGAAAAATTTCAGAGGAATTGAACTTCATTAGCTTGTCCAAATGTTAACTCAATCTTGTATGTCTTTGAAAATTGGGAAAATGGACAGAGACATTTTCAGACTTTTAACCAAGTTTGGAAAATTCATATCTCTGTGTAGGAAGCTCCAATAATGGTGAAACCAAGTCCTACGGAGTCATGAGACTCTCAAGTTTCTGAAAAACCAAATTTGGAGCATGACAAGACACTATAATTTCCATAGGATTTCAGTGAAGCAAAATAGTAAGAAAATTCCCTAGGCCACATCTTCCATTAACTTTGTCTGAAATTTTGCAAGCCATACCTATGTATGATATATGGTCCACTGTAAAAATGTCAGAGCCAATTGAGATAATCTTCTCCAGTTTTCTGCTGGTTCTTTCCACTACCTTTCTTATGTCAATTAGATATAACTCTTTGAAATTTACTCCAACCAACATCTACTGCCAGCTAAAGTTCTCTGTTTTTGTCCATAACAGAGCTCTTCACTCACTTTACAGTTGGCATAAACCATTCTTAGTTCCTAAAACACATTTTTTTTATAATTCAATTACTCGTATTAAAACTGTGCATATTCATATCGATAGGAAACACGACGAAGGAGTTCGACGAGGAACTCGAGTCGGATCAGCAAGTTGAAAATTTAATCATCGCCAAGATACTGACTTTAAGTTAGAAATAAACCTGCAGCAACATAAGGCAAGCCCCGGTTTGCATTTAACAGCTTTTTAGTTACATTTTACTTTGTATCACTTTTATGGGTCTAGTATGTATTGTGCATTAGGTCAAGGTGATTGATACTCCAAATGCATGACCCACAAACCCTTGGAGTTAAAGGGTATAATAGGTTACCTTCGTGTAGTTTCAGCTAGGCTTAAGTTGTATAGGATCCGGTACAAGTCCGGGTAGTTCGAAGCTACTCGCGAGTTTAGGATGTTGGTTCAGCTGGGTATGATTCTAGAAAATGGAAGTTCTGGAATGGAAAATGAGACAGGGCAGAGAGTAGGAGCAGCAGGACGTTGGGCCTGTGTGGCTGTAACTCTGTTTGTGTCTGTTAAGGACCGATGCGTATGCCGCCCTGCTGAGCAAGTTTGAACAGTACCAGATGCATATCGGATATATGGGACCCGATAAACCGATGTAACTCGGGTACTCTCATGTAGAAACTTATACGGCCGTCCTTTGGGGGTTGGTGTCGGAGGTGTAAACCCGCTAGCAGAGCAACTTTGACGTGTTCCGTGTAGTGGCACATCTGATGGGTCAGCGGAACTGGTTCGGCATTGGAGTGACGAGTGAAAGGTTGCTGCATACAACGTAAGAAAGAGCTCGCGTGAGTCTTTCGAGGTGGGTGTATGTGTCGTGTATTCCGGGTGTGTCCTGATTGCAATCACCGTCCCTCGTGGTTATATGAGTACCACTTGTTCACTGAGTTGTGACGTAGTAACAACTTCCAGATGAAGTGAAATGAATCATTGCTGTCGTGAAGTTCTTAAGTTCATTGTATTGCAAACCATGTATGTTATAGTGTAGAGCTCACTAAGTTCACCTTCCACTTTGGGCATCACCACATCGGAGGAAAGCGTTTCTTGTTTGATTGTGGACTTCCGATGTGAGGGTTGCCTAAGGCATAATAACCTGCTGCTATAAACCTTAAAGTAAGGATCAACATTTAGGCGTGTCATTGTTGCATCATACCTTTCCTGTGTTAGTAATCCCTGCACATAGAGTTCCATGTTTAGGAGTGTCGGTTAAGTCTTGCTGAGCCATCGTGCTCATGGTTAAATTATTAGTGTTTTGCAGGTTATAAAATTTGCTATGAATATGGTTGTTCGGTGAGCCATCAGAGACTCACCGGAAACCCTGCCTCTGCACTCATTTTTGTGGAAGCTAGTAAGAAGCGTCCGTGGGCTAGGCGTCTTCTCTTCTGCTTAGTTAGGACCGAGAGTAAGTGTGTATGTATATTCCGCTGCAAGTACCGTCGTGGTACATTATTTTGTAAAAGACACTATGTTGATAAATAAAAGACTTTGTACCTTTATGGTTCTTTTCGTGTATGCTGTTGGGTGCCGCATCGCACGGCACCACCCAATGTGTATCCTAGAGTGTGGATCCCGGAAGGGGTTCCCCACATGTTGCAACCCTTGAAGGTACGCGAGTGAAAGTGAGAAGACATCAGTATGGATTTCATCGTCGGATTGCCACGTACTCAGTCGGGTTATGACTCCATCTGGGTTATCGTGGACCGATTGACGAAAACAGCCCATTTTCTCTCTGTAAGGGCCGAGTACAACGTTGCACAATTAGCCGAGTTGTAAATGGAGCAGATCGTGTGCCGTCATGGAGTCCCGAGGAGAATAGTCTCAGATCGAGGTTCTCAGTTTACCTCTAGATTTTGGAGGAAGCTGCAGAAAGCTATGGGTACATGACTGGATTTTAGCTCCGCCTATCACCCACAAAACGATGGACAAACCAAAAGGATAAACCAAATTTTGGAGGACATGTTGAGAGCTTGCGCCTTGAAACATGGGCGTAGTTGGAATAGGAGTTTACCGTACGCCGAATTCTCCTATAACAACAGCTATCAAGCTAGCTTGAAGATGTCGCCTTTCGAAGCATTGTACGGTAGACGGTGTAAAACACCGCTATTTTGGAACGAGACCGGAGAGAACCAAGTGTTTGTACCCGAAGTGCTACAAGGGGCTAAGAAGCAAGTCCAAACGACACGGGAGAACTTAAAGGCTGCTCTGTCATGACAGAAAGGCTACGCGGAAAATAGCCGAAGGAAGTTGACTTTCGAAGTAGGAGACTTCGTATACCTTAAGGTATCGCCTATCCGTGGCCAATGACGTTTCAACGTCAAAGGCAAGCAAGCACCTTGCTACATCGAGTCATTTAAGATTTTGGACAAGCGAGGAGAAGTAGCCTATCAACTAGAGCTCCCAACGCACCTCTCCGACGTATATGACGTGTTTCATGTATCCCAGCTCAAGAAATGCTTAAGGATACCAGAAGAGCAAGTACCGATGGATAAACTTGAACTTCAAGAGGATCTGACCTACGCAGAGCACCCTGTCCGAATTTTGGACGTAAGAGAAAGGGTCACGAGGAACAAAGTGATGCGATGGTACAAGGTACAATGGAGCCATCACACGGAAGCAGAAGCTACATGGGAGCGTGAAGAAGACCTCAAGACAAAATTCCCTCATTTATTCTCTACTATCGAATCTCGAGGGTGAGATTCAATTTAAGGGGAGGTAGATTTGTGACACCCTCATTTTTTTATTTCTGCATATATTCATGTTCATAAACATTTTTATAAGATTGAAACAAAGAAAGAGTCAAAAAGTTAGCCAAAAGGAGCAAATTCCAGTTTACAGAAAGTGCCGAAGACAACTTCCGCCGCTAAATTGGCTACGTGGCAGACTCGGGGCTCATCCCCGCAAAAAGGGGGAGAGGTCCGACCCCGTGGGACACGTGTTCCCCTGGAGCTAGCCTCTGCAGAGGAACGAGGCCAGTCCCGATGGACACGTGTCGACTGCGGAGCTAGTCACCGCGGAAAAGAGAGGACCAGCCGCGCGGGACACGTGTCACTCTCGGAGCTCACCTCCGGGAGGTCCGTCACTATTAGACATGTGTCATCCTCGGAGCCTGTCTCTGAGGAGAAAGGAATTCTGGAGCTGCTAGGACACGTGGCAATATCGGAGCTCATCTCCGAAGAGAAGGGAGGTCCGGAAACTGACACGTGGCGTTAGCGGAGATCTCCTCTGTTGAGAGGGGAGGTTCCGACCCACCAGACACGTGGCGAACGCGGAGCTCACCTCTGAAGAAGAGGGAGGTCTCGCCCGCCTGACACGCGGTACAACCGGAGCTCGTCTGTGCGGAAAAAGGGAGCCCGGGTTCCCGCAGGACACGTGGAGCTTCCGGAGCTCATCACCGCGGAGGTAACGAGTTCTGGAGCGGTTTTTACTTCTATATGCGTGGGAATACCGGTACGGGAGGAAACCGACACGAATTCCACAATGTTACCGCACCAAATCAACTAAAGATAAGTTGTTAAGATTCAACGACAATTTGAATAGGACTCTTATTCGAAATACAATGAGATAATGACTCTTCTCCTCCCGACTATAAATAGAACCCAGAACCTTTGGCCGAAACCACGAACTTCTTTTCCACCTCCTGAGCCGACAATTTAGAGCCCTAGCCCCAGCTCGCCGAGTAAACCCTTCGCCGGAGTTAGGTCGAGGGAGATCGCCGGAAGAGAGCCCCAACGATCTGTCTTGAAAGGAGAAGGACCCCAAGACTAAGAAAAACGTAAGGTAGGTCTCCAATACTACCTTACGACATCATCGTGTTTTCTTTGCATATGTTCTTTGATTCCTTTCGAACAGAAGCTTTTTCGTGAACAAATCACGTGTTGATTGGTTTGATCTAGAGTCAAGATCATCGCCACGTCCGCATTTGATCCGAACACATCTTTTCATCATAAAATCCATGCAAACCATGCAAGAACACGTACAAACTGATCTAATAGAAACTGATCATAGGATAGCATGATTTTGATTGTTGTGAATCTTGTATGTGCGTGATCATGTATAGAAGGACAAGCTCAGGGAGCTACCTATGACAGGCTACAACAACAAGATTTTGAGCAACCGGAACAGCCAGAACAAGGCAAGTGCCCCTTGACCATATTGATCCTATGTTTTGGAAAACTGTTTTGTTTGCAGAAAAAGTGTGTGTGCTGAGTCAAACATGATGGGAAACCCTTTCATAGGAGTTTACTTGTTTCGTCAAACCACCCTTGTCACCAGAGAAGTTATTGAGTCGGTTATGGTTTTTGCTTTTATGCTTCGCTGGGATTGGGAGGCGAGATAGATGTGTCTAGCTAACTGCACTCATGAGAATAATGAGAAACTGATGTTGATAATGGACATGGATCGGAGGGAGATCTAGGCAAGACGGGTTTGTGAATGAGGTAGCATGAGATGGTGGTTTACTTGCCATAGATCTAAGAACCGGTTCATGCGAGCACATGCCAGGATAACAGTGCCACCACAAGGCCAAGTATGGGCACGGCTTAGCTGACTAATTAGGTAAGTTACTAGATTATTATGGACCGTGGAAGGCGTGGGGAATGGGAGTCGAGTGAGGACTGTCCTGGGGAATGCATGGCACAAGAGGGGGCCCGTGGGTGGGAGAATTGGAGATTCTAGCCCGCCGGTGAAACCTTAGTGAGTCCATACATCTAGTAGACCCTTTGTAAAGGCTATTTTGTGATCTCTTGGCCATACACCGACGGTTATGTATTGGTATAATGGAGGTTCTGCAGTCGCCGACGGATGACGAAATTACAAACTTGTGGGTAAAGTGGTACAAACTCTGCAGAGTCTTAAAACTATCATGATAGTCGAGCTTACGGTCACGAGGCCAACTTCCATGATTAGTTCGTATGGTTACTGGTTATGGTTTTGGTTATGGTTTGTCTTTTGGGACTGTTGAGTCCGGGTGATAAGATTTGGTTGCATGACTGTTGAGTCATGGCAACGAGATTGGTCTCGGTGTGAATACAGAATTGTTTATGAGATGAAATGGTAGCGAATACGAGATGGTATTCATGAGATGGAAACGAATTCGTGAAGGTATTCGTGAGCAAGAATGAAGTTGATTAATTTCCGGTTGGGACATGGGAAGTGATGAACATGATGGAGGTATAATTGGTATTTTAATACGTGTTGGGATTACGTTCACTTAAAGTTAAGTTGCTGTTTTATCATGGTTTTTGAGAAATAACTTTGCTTTCTGCAATGAGCCTTTTTATACCTACCTTGTTGTGAGCTACATATCATATTTTCCGCACTTGCTGAGTACATCATTGTACTCAAACTTGCATTATTACTTCATCATCAGCTACAGGAGAAGATTACTATGAAGACCAAGTGGAGCCTTAGGCGTGTAATCTGTCCTCAACCTTGCCTGTGGGGATGGAGCAGAGATGGAGCTGCTGCTGCTGCTGCTGCTGCCTAGATTGCTTCCGCATTAGTTAGAAGACTTCCGCTGCTAGAATAAAGACTTCCGCTGTGAGCATGAGTCCAAGACTCATGAGACATTGTAATAAACTCTGTTATTCGTGGTTATATATATTCTGAAATTCAGTTTGTGGATGATGTGTATATATGTGATGAACATCCTGGGCACACATATGCATCAGTTCTCGGTTCCGTGGTTTTTCCACAGAATTGAGGACGTCACACCCAGGAGGGGAACCCCGTCAAGTGGGAGTCATGCACGCCGCCGTGTTAGTGTGTGTGCGTGCTAGTGGGGACATGTTCACGGGCTGAACATGAACTCGATGCGTAGTATACGCCCGTGAGTGTAGACGGAACATATTTTGTTGTACAAATGTTCATAAACCTGTTTATGTAATAAAACTTTGCTTCCGCTTTGTATCTTTGATGTGTGTTATCCGGTTCTGTGCAACGCAGCACCCCTCAGCGTGATCCTTGCTCGACAAGGGCGTTGGGGCCGCGTCATCTAACACCTCCGGCGTTTCTTTAACATTAGCGACTACATGAGATAAACATATATGCGTGTCAATTTAAATGCATATGAGTTTGAATTTGATATTGTAAAGTCTATAAGTAAAGCTAGACAGGCCCAATGACTCTGAAATTTTTACTGTAGTTTGGACACAACCTAAACAGAGACTTGGCCAAATTTCATTTGAAGAAAGCCATGACATTCTGGAAACTAGAGCTCTTAGGGTATTCGAAGGATTTTCATGGAGAAAGCCATGACTTTCTTGAAACTAGATTTTCATAGGGTTCTAATGGAATTGGTTTCATATAATTTGAAGATTCCTAGCAAAAGATATGAGCTAAACAAGTGCAGAGTAAATCTGGAAAATATTTCTGGACATTTTTCATTTTCTCTGGAACAGTTTCAATGATCACACCATTAGGTGGATCAAATTATCTCGGATGGATCTGAAATTATTATGGTAGCTGAGAGATATTATAAGGAACACCCTGGCCAAATTTCAGAATTTTTCACTGAAGGGTTCTCCAGTTAAAATTCTAAACAGTTTAAATTTAAAGAATTAATTCTGGAGAATTAATGATTTTCGTAGATTTTTAAACTTGATTTGTTGGAAATTACTCAGAGAGCTGAATCCAACAAAATTTGGTTCACTCCATTTGGAGTTTCCTAGCAAAAGTCATGTGGGTTCGAAGTTTGAACTAGAAACTGAAAATCGGGGAAAAGTTTAAATTGCTACCAGTGGGTCCGGGGCTACGTGTCAGCTCCTCAGTGAATGCCACATGGGGCCACTGAGTTCTACTGCATAGACACACTTAGATCCCGAGCCGCAGAAAATCTGATTTAAATCCCCAAGTGGCTGACACGTGGGTCCGGGGGTCGTCTTCAACCTCCCGCCTTCCCACGCGCGCCCGCGCCCGAGCTCGCCGGAGTCCGCCGGAACTCGGTCGTCCGGCCTCCTCCCACTCTCCCACTCGCCGCCAGCCCCTAATTACTCGTGCTGAACATGTTGGAGCAACTTTCCCAGACCGGCGACGCCCCTAACCCATCTCGCGACGAGTGGCGGCTTAAACGGAAGTCCGGCGATGTTGCCTGTCACTTCTAGCCCACCAAACGCCTGGCTAAACGGCTCTACAGCATCAGTAGATCACAGTGATGCTCGACATGGTCGTAAACGGTCTCCGAAGAAGCTCTAGGGCAGCTCTCACCGTGCGCCCGAGGTGGTAGCGACGGTGCACCGGCTGAAAACCGTGAAATAGTGTCTCTACAACCCATCTTAATCTAAGATTTTCTCGTGCATGTGCGCTGACGAGTATAGAGTACGTGTGTGTGATCTTAGGCACTAGAAACAAAGATTGACCGGGAATTTCCCGAATTCTTACCGAGAACTCGGTTTACACCGACCGGCAGTAAAACTAATATTACAACGGCTATGAACCACTGCTTGAGCTGAGATTCAGATGGAAGCAGCACGGTGGTCCGGCGCGTCTGTGGGTGCTTCTGCTCGGGCGTGACAAGATACCGTTAGGGCTGTCCACGTAAGCGCGAGGTGCGGTCGTTCTCCGGTCGCTGCAAAGACTGCGGTTTCTAGGGTTGTGGGTGCCGATCACAGCTGGGTTTTGTATCGAGGAGCTTGTGCACAAGCCCACGGTACCATTTTGCTACTCAGGAGGAATCCACACACGAGTTGGCGCGGTCTCGCGATCGAGCAACCGAGGCGTCTTGTCTTCGGCTCTGTTTTTGCGTGAGAGCGAGGAACGACGAGCAAAACTGCCTTTGGCCGGCTCGAGTGCGGGGATAAGAGGTTGGACATCGGTCTGGGCGTGAGAACACACGAGCAAGAGCTGGCAGCGTCAATCAGCGCCATGGCAATCACCGAGCGCGCGCAAGAAACTGGGCACCGAGTGTTCAGTTGGTTTGATCAACTGAGAGACTGACAGGAGGGCCCCACTTCCAAATTTTAACCTCAACTTCAATTCTTACTGCTCTTAATTTTGGGGACCCAAATACCCTTGTCCATTTGAATAATTCACCAAATGTCCATTTGGATTTGAATGATTAAAAGTGTGAAGTGTTTGAGATGAATTTACAGAACATATAAAGTTTGAAATTCAAATTTTGTTTGAATTTTCTTAAATTAGCTCATGTCAAGATCAACTCCAAATGGAGTGAAAATTTGTGTGTGAGCTAACAAAAATTTGCTGAGTATGAATATGAACTCCACTTTTGAATTCATGTGATAAAAAGAATTTGAATTTTAAATTCAAACTAGCTATTTTTTCTAAGTGTACCCAGAAAAATTCCTCAAAAGGTTTTGGATTTGGGTGAAATTTGGCATGAGCATTCCTAACAAGGTTTAGGAGTTTTTCATATGCTCAGCCCCTGATGCATGTGGCAAATACCACTTTTGTATTTTTGTGAGTTTTTCTCCTAATGAGTATCTTGATGGTGGTTACTTGATCTTCAAATGTGTTCATATGATTTCCCCAAATGAGATGAGTGTGGTTTTATGAACACTTTTAGCATATGAAAAACTTGGGCCCTTACATTCCCCCCCCCTTAAAAGAATTTTGTCCCGAGATTATAAGGTAAAAATGAGAGAGAGGACGGTGGAAAATTACCGGATGTGCGACGTTAAAACGTCGGGGTAGTTGGCACGAAGAAAGCCTTCGCTCTCCCATGTCGCTTCATCCACGGAGTGATTACTCCATAGGACTTTGTAGAACCACAACGTAGGGTTGCGTGTGGTTTGGGCCTTTTCATCAATAATCCTAACCGGTTCCTCCCAGTATGTGAGATCCGGTTTCAGTTCTTCGATATCTCCCAGCTGAACGGTGGTTGAAAGCTTGAGGCACTTACTCAGCTGAGAAATGTGAAAGACGTCGTGCACGCCGGACAGTGTTTCTGGTATTTCCAGCCGGTATGCAACTGATCCACATCTTTCCAGAATCTGGAATGGACCGACGAATTGGGGTGCCAACTTTCCCCTCACCCTGAATCTGTTCACGCCCTTCATTGGAGACACACGTAGATAGACGTGACCCCGACTTCAAATTGCAAAGGACGTCTTCTCCGGTCGGTGTATTGTTTTTGTCGAGATTGGGCGGCTTTTAAGTTCACTTGAATCAGCTGAACTTTTTCTTCCGCATTGTTGACAAGATCAATCCCGAAAGTGACTCTTTCGCCAGACTCACACCAATTCAGTGGTGTGCGGCATTTTCTTCCGTATAGCGCCTCGTAGGGCGCCATCTTGATGAAGCTTGGTACAAATTATTGTACAAGAACTCGGCTAACGGTAAGTGATCATCCCAATTCTTACCGTGGCTGATAGCACAAGCTCGTAAGGTTTCTTCTAATTATTTAATTACCCGCTCGGTGTAAGGGCCTCAGTTTTTGACACATGTTTGAAGTGTTCATCACCACACAAACACACCTCATTTGAAGCAAGTGGATGAACACATTTGAAGAGCAAGTAACCACCATCAACATGCTCATTAGAGAACAAACCCACATGTTGCAAAAGTGGTATTTCCCACATGTGATATATAGGGGCTGGGCATATGAAAACTCCTACACAGTGCTAGGAATGTTCATGCCAAGTTTCACCCAAATTCAAAACCTTTTTGAGGTTCTTTGGGGTATAGATGGAAAGAGGGTAGTTTGGACTCAAATTCAAATTCAAACTGTTTTGATCCCATGAATTAAAAAGTGGGAGGCATATTCTCACTCAGCACATTTTTGTGAGCTCACACACCAATTTTCACTCCATTTGGAGTTGATCTTGACAAGAGCTAAGTGGGGCAAATTCAAACTTTATTTGAATTTCAAACTGAACATGTGCTGAAATTTAAACCAAACCCAATTTGAATTTCAACCAATTCAAATGGCTCAAGGGTATATAATTCAAATCACCAGGGGCTTTGTGGGAACTACTGTTTACAACAGTGATTGGGAGTTAAGTTCAGAGGTTAAAATTGAAAGTGGGACCCACATGTCAGCCACTGGTTCAAATCAAACCGACTGAAACTCAGCACACTCGGTTCCCGGGTGCAGTGCCCGCGCGCCACCGAGGGGCGGCAAACGCCAGCTCCTGCTGCGTGCCCCGAGCCGGAGACCAGTCGCCCGGGCTTCTTATCCCCACCCCGCCGTGCTCCCGTCGCTTATCTCCCGAGTTCCCGACGTGCTCGGCCTGTTTTTCCACCAGAGCTCCACTGCAACCCCCCGCCTCTCAATCTTGCGCGTGATCAGTCCGATCACTCGCGAGCACAGCCTCCTCCGCAGCAAAACGGCACCGGGAGATCGTGGGCAACCTCCTAGACCCCGTGTTGGCCAGTGAGCAGGCGTCCTCGAGCTACACCGGACCTCATCTCCGGCGGAACAAGCATCACCGCCGATTGGGCTCTCGTGGACAGCACGACACAGCCGTTCTTACGTCCACTTCTCTACACAAGAAAGGTGCATGATTGTATGCAGATGGAGTAACCGAAAGCCGTTTGGCAATTGATTAACCATCGGTCGAGAATTTCCAAATTTACTCTCGGCCAGTTCATAAGAGCCGAGCTCACCTTTGAGTGAAATTCATGCTCTACACGCTAAGGTTGGTCAAACCCGTTACCCAGTAGATTCTACACATGTTAGCGCCCACGCTCGAACTGGAATCAGAGAAAACCATCAAGGATCGGCCGTAATATGGCCGTTTTCCCCGCCGCCGTAGCTGAGCACCTTGGCTCACCGTCGAGAGCATAGTTGCCTGCAGTTCTAGCTTCCACCCAGTCCTGGTTCATGTTCCCCGTGCTCCATTGATGCTCTCCGACTGATTCCCGATTGATTTGGTGCACGGGAGAGCAAAACCGACCTCACCGGAACCCTAGCAGGTGCTGTCACCGGTGCGCACGGGTTTCCACTCATCGCCGGCGGCCGGCGAGCCCACCATCGAGTCCGGGAGGTCAGGAAAGGGGCAGGCAGCGAGTTTCGGGCCAGGGGGTGGCCGGCGACTCAATTCCGGTGAAGGTCACCGGAGACCGCCGCCGCCAAGCAGTTGGCGCGAGGAGGGAGAAGACGCACTGTATGCGGGGCCCACGGGCAGCATTTTAAACTTTTCCCCGAATTTCAGTTTTAGTTCAAACTTCAAATCCTCATAACTTTGGCTAGGAAGCTCCAAATCGAGTGGACCAAATTTTGTTGGATTCAGCTTTCCGAGCACTTTCCAGCAAATCAAGTTTCACTTCATGAAAATCCTTATTTCTCCAGAATTAATTCCTCAAAGTGTAAATTATGTGGAATTTTAACTGGAGAATCCCTTGGAGGAAAATTCTAAAGTTTTGCTGGGATGTTCACCAAAATATCCCTGAACTACCATAAAAAATTCAGATCCATTTGAGCTCATTTGATCCATCTAATGGTGTGATTAGTGAAACTGTTCCAGAGAAAATAGAAAATGTTCAGAAACAGTTTCAGAATTTTCTCTGAAATTGTTTAGCTCATATAATTAGCTAGGAACCTTCAAATTAAAGAAGACCAACTCCATTAGAAACCTCTGAAAATCTAGTTTTCAGAAAGGCATGACTTGCTCCATGAAAATCCCTAGAACACCCTAAGAGTTCCAATTAAGGTCAAGGACATGATTATTTGTGGAGGGCTCAATTGAGCTGTGCTGCAACTAAAACTTGTCCAAGTCTCTGTTTAGGTTGTAACCAAGCCACAGTAAAAGTTTCACAGTCTTTGGGTCTGTCTAGTAAGAATTAAAAGGTTCACAAGTTTAAAACTCAATTCAAATGCATTTAATTAATACATGTACTTCTATTATCATGTAGTCGGTAAGGTCGAGGAGGAACCCGAAGTCCTAGACTTCGTGACTCCGGAGGAGCAGCTAGCCTACGACCAAGAGCAGCAAGGCAAGCTCCGGTTTACATTAACCATTTTACAAGTTTTTATTGTTTTGAGCACTTACTTGAGTACCATTATTCCTTGCATTAGAGTCTTGTTTGGAAACCCAATTGCATAGCCAAGAAAGCCATGGGCTGGGTTTAGGATTGCAAAACCCCGTTAGCTACTGCAAAGCTAAGTTAGGGTAGGATTCGGTACAAGTCGAGTAGTTGGAACTACTCGCGAGCATAGGCTAGAGGCACTCGACTCAGGTAGAGATAGCACATGATACACATGGCAAGAAAGATGAGACCGAGCGGAGAGTAAGAGCAGCAGGACTTTGGAGCCTGTTTGCTGTAGCTCCGCTTGTGTCGATTGAGGACCGAGCCGTGTGCGGGCCTGTTGAACAAGCTAGAACAGTACCGAAGACATACCGGCTATATGGGAACCGGGAAACCGATGTAACTCGGGTAGCTGGGTGTTGAGGCATAGCTGGTCATTCAGAGGGTAGGTTGAGAGCTCGAGGTGTAAATCGTCTGACGGCACTGAGATGCGCGTGCAGAGACCTCTTGCTCGGGACGATTGGACCGGTTCAACATTTGGCTAACGGGTGAAAGGTAGTTGCGTACGACATCCGTGATGGTTGTTGTAGGCAATATCGAGTACGAGCGTACGTGACGGGTTGTTCGGGTAACCCTGCATGTGTAAATCGATTATAATCGCCGTCCCTCACGGTCAGTGAGTACCACTTGTTCACTGTACCGTGACATAGAAAGAACAGGCTAGTTACATGTTAAAATGTTGCTGATCGAAAGCTGAACCTAGATTGTTAATGATGTGTTGTAGTTTAGAGCTAACTAAAGTTCTTTTCAACTTTGGGCAAAGTACATGAGAGAAATGTGTTTCTTGTTTGATTGCGGCTCTCTCATGTGCCTTAGCGTAAGGTTCTCTACCACTTGCTGATAAAACTTGAAAGTAAGGGTCCACTAATTAGGCGAGTCCTTTGCAACTTGTTTTATCTCATGCACCTATCATCCCTCATGTAGCAGTTCCATGTTTAGGAGAGACGGGTCAGTCTTGCTGAGGATTTGTGCTCACTGCTTGTGTTTGAAGCTTTTGCAGGGTTCTATGACGAAGGGACTCCCGAGGAGGAGACGGAACCCCAGGAGGGGAACCCCGTCGAGTGGGAGTCGTGCACGCCGCCATGTTAGTGTGCGTGCGTGCTAGCAAGGACACGTTCACGGGCTGAACGTGAACTTGATGCGTAGTCTAGGCCCGTGAGTGTAGACTGGACATATTTTGATGTAAAAATGTTCATAAGCCAGTTTATGTAATAAAATTTTTGCTTCCGCTTTGTACCTTTGATGTGTGTTATTCGTTGCTGTGCAATGCAACACCCCTCAGCGTGATCCTGGCTCGACAAGACCGTGGGGTCGTGTCAGCGTGGTATCAGAGC
The DNA here is from genome assembly GCA_030760725.1 of Neostapfia colusana. NCBI lineage: Eukaryota > Viridiplantae > Streptophyta > Magnoliopsida > Poales > Poaceae > Neostapfia > Neostapfia colusana. The sequence goes on along the minus strand of JASWHV010000006.1, from coordinate 49,975,402 downwards.
TCGCTTGAGGTTTAACGCACTAAAAATGTCATCTTTTTTAAAAATCCAGTGAGGAACGAGTTAGTAGCCCATATAAGGATGTTATTAGTGTATAGAAAGTGGCATACTAACCTATTTGCTTATGTCGGAAAATCGTGCATCTCGGGACGTTTATGTCTTGGGGGGTGCACGTAAGCGCTGTCCACCAGTGCGCACAAGCTGAAGGGTGGAGCCCCACGGGTGGCAGGTAACCCGAACCGCTTTGATATCCTCTATGACTCTTTATGTCGTTTGGGGTATTCGAGCAACGTCTGTCTGTGCGTGGTGCAATTTGGGAGACTCTGTCACGTGGTCAGTAACGTGAACACGTAGCTCAAGGCGTGTTTGGCTTGAGAACATCCGGGCGAGTGATGACGGCCGGGTGTACGAACTGTATGGATACCGGGCTCGGTGTGCAGCCGAGTCTGACGATTGCGTGAGTTAATTGCAGGTAGTCTAACCACGAAACTGTAGACGTGTAGCATCCGTGTGCGAGAGACGCTTAGTGCCACTGAACTAACGAAGCCGGCTAAGTCCGGTATAGGTTTTCTTTGTGAGGACGTAGTACCAACATGATCTGGTGACGCATCGACGTCACACCCCACTAAATGAACAACTTCATTGTAAAACTGGAAAGTTTTAATCTGGAGCATTAATACGTTGCTGTAACTTCTTCCCTTAATCAGGGTATTCAAAGTTAATAAGTTTTCAACTTATAGGTTGCTAAGGACAGAGCACTCTGTTTTCAGCTGAATTAAGGCTGAAGTTGATCAGAGGTTAGAGGTTGAGTTCTTTCGAGGTTGGGGTCATATGATACATTTCTTGAAATCTTTGGAAGAGATTTACAACTTTTCTGTTGATGTCCAAAGGTGTTTCAACCCTTAACCAATCCAAAAATGCAGTAGAGTTGAAACTGTCCAGATAACAGGGCAGAGCAAACACTCTCTGTGAACTCTCTGTAATTTGAGCATACCTTCCTGCATAAAAATCCAAAAATAGAAAATGGGGTAGTTATGGAAAGCTTATGATATGGGTTACAACTTTGTAACATAAAGTTTTGCCGGATTGGGAGCAGAATTAACTGGAATTCTTGGATCAAAGCAGTACCTAAAGCACGGAGGTACTGTCCAATTTTCTCCAGAAATTCTGTTAACTTTGGCATCTCATAACTTTTGAACCATGATAGATATTAGGCCAAGCAAATACTTTCTGGAAATCATTGAAGTTAGCTTTAACTTTGATTTTTAGCTCCAGAATTGGTTTTGCCTCTAGCATGGCCGAAATCAGGTTGAAATGGAAACTGGTCAGGGCTGTCATGTTGGACAGCAGATCAGCAGTCAAATTTGTTTAAATTTGAACTATGTTTCCAAATTTTATGGGTTTAATAACATGTTTGGTGTTATAACTAAATGGTTTACTGTTCAAATAAATATTTGACATCTCTAAAATATATTTGTACAGATGATAGCGGATAAACAGTTCGAGAACGGGTGGTTGGAATCTCACTGTTCTCTCCACGGCGGCTATCTGGAAGCATTAAGGCAGATGCTTCAATATTTCGGGTACAACCAGATGCCGCAGTACTTCGCCAAGGAAGAAGGTGAGGAGGGTAACAAGACGTGGACAATCCATGTCGAGGTTCCTGCAGGACCTACACCACCCGGGTGGGCGCCGTTCACCGTCACGGTGAGAGGTAGACAACCCGAGGGAATGTGGCAAGTGGCAGCCGTGACACTATGTCACGTTTCTGCCAGCTACACGTGAGAGTAATGGAGGGCACTCCATACACGCTCGTTTCGGTGGAGGGACAGGCTCATCATGTGTGGGAAGATTTCAGCAAGCGTAATGGTTTCCAAAGCACCATTATGCTTAGCGGGTAGAGTGTACCCTACGTCTCTCATAATCTTAGAGGGACAGAAGGTCGATGTCATCCTAGGGATGTCGTGGTTAACCAGCCACAGCGCTGTTTTAGACACCGTCCTTCGAATCGTGCACTTGAACTCCGAAGTGCATAGATCTCACTCCTTATTTCTGGACAGTCCAGAAATAAAACTTCCAAGTGTCTATCAATCTATAACTATCAGATTGGAAGATATTCCAGTGGTCCGAGAGTTCCCCGACGTATTCCCGGATGATTTACCGGGGATGCCGCCCGATAGAGAGAAGTAGTTCAAGATTGAACTTGCACCGGGAACCATGCCAATATCCCGAAGGCCGTACAAGATGGCGCCCAAGGAGTTGGCTGAATTAAAGACCCAGCTAAAGGACCTGCTGGAGAAGGGTTTTATTAGGCCGAGATCCTCACCATGGGGCTGTTCGGCATTATTTGTGAAGAAGAAGGATGAGATGTTAAGGCTTTGCGTGGACTATCGTCCATTAAACGCCGTAACCATCAAGAATAAGTACCTGTTGCCACGGATCGAAATGTTGTTTGATCTGTTGGTCGAAGCAAAGATCTTTTCCAAGATGGACTTAAGATCCGGGTACCATCAGATTAAGATACGGGCTGAGGATATTCCGAAGACGGCTTTCTCGACGAGGTACGGACTTTATGAGTACCTGGTCATGTCCTTTGGCCTCACCAATGCTCCAGCTCACTTCATGTATCTAATGAACTCGGTATTCATGCCGGAGCTGGACAAGTTTGTCGTGGTCTTCATCGACGACATTCTGGTATACTCCAAGTCGGAGGAAGATCACAAGAAGCATCTGCGTATAGTCTTGCAACGGCTGCGGGATCACAAGCTATACGCAAAATTCAGCAAGTGTGAATTCTGGATATCGCAAGTGCCTTTTCTCGGGCATATCATCTCAGCGGAGGGTATCGCTGTAGACCCAAGTAAGATCACTCGAGTGCTGAATTGAAAGTCCCTGAGGACTGTTCACGAGGTACGGAGTTTCCTCGGACTCGCGGGATATTATCGGAGGTTCATTCCGAACTTCTCGAAGATTACCAAGCCGATGACGGAGCTGCTGAAGAAGTATACCAAATATGTTTGGAGTCCGGCATGTGAAGCAGCATTCAAGGCTTTAGTCAAGAACCTAACATCAGCATCGGTTTTGGTGCAGCCAGACAAAACAAAACTGTTCGATGTGTACTGCGATGCATCCGGCATTGGGCTCGGATGTGTGCTCATGCAAGACCGAAGGGTGGTCGCGTATGGGTCACGGCAGCTTAGAAACAATGAGCAGAATTATACAACTCATGACTTGGAGCTCACTGCCGTGGTACATGCACTGAAAATGTGGAGGCACTACCTACTCGGTAACATTGTGCATTTATATATCGACCACAAGAGCCTCATGTACATATTCACTCAGAAGGAGCTGAACATGAGGCAGCGAAGATGGTTAGAATTGATAAAGGATTACGAAATAGAGATCCATTATCATCCGGGCAAGGCAAACATAGTGGCAGATGCGCTGAGCCGCAAGTCACACGTCAACAATCTGACCATCACACCGTTGGAAGAGAGCGAACCACCACTACATGTGATTCCACACGGAGCTCTCTACAACTAGCTTTGATACCCACCATCCGTGAAGAAATAGCGGCAGCTCAGAAACATGACAAGGGCATGTCGCATTTGCGGAGAGGTGTAGATAGTGGGGAGTTGAAATGTTTCCGGAAAGACGGAGACGGCGTCCTATGGTTGAAGAACCGGATCGTCGTACCCCGTAACCCGGAGCTACGGGAGAAATTTTTTGATGAGGCTCACTTATCAAAATTTTCTATTCACCCCGGCAGCAACAAAATGTATCAAGAACTCAGAAGCAAGTTTTGGTGGACACGGATGAAGTGGGTGATCGCCCAGTACATGTCCGAGTGTGATACATGTCAAAGGGTGAAGGCAGATCATATGCGGAAACCGGGACTGCTACAACCACTGGGCGTTCCTGCCTGGAAGTGGGAGGATGTGAGGATGGACTTCATCGTCGGTTTACCCACCACCTTTCAGAAACATGATTCTGTGTGGGTGATCGTCGACCGGCTCACCAAAGTTGCCCATTTCATCCCGGTCAACACCAACTACAATGCCAAGAAGTATGCTGAACTGTACATCTCACGGATCCTATGCTTGTACGGCGTACCCCGCACCATCGTATCGGACCGGGGCACTTTATTTGTGTCCCGTTTTTGGGAGCAGCTGCATGCTGCGTTGGGGACGAAGCTGATCCGTAGTTCAGCGTACCACCCGCAAACGGATGGGCAAACCGAGCAGGTAAATCAGATCCTAGAAGACATGCTACGAGCTTGCGCTATCAACCACGGCAAGAATTGGGATGATCACTTGCCGTTAGCTGAGTTCTTGTACAACAATGGGTACCAAGACAGCATTAAGATGGCGCCTTATGAGGCGCTATACGGGAGGAAATGCTGCACACCACTGAATTGGTGTGAGTCTGGCGAAAGGGTTACCTTCGGGATTGACCTTGTCAACAACGCGGAGGAGAAGGTTCAGCTGATTCAAGCGAACCTAAAAGCCGCCCAATCCTGACAGAAACAGTATGCGGACCGGAGGAGACGCCCATTGCAGTTTGAAGTCGGGGATCACATGTACCTATGTATGTCTCCAATGAAGGGCGTAAACAGATTCAGGGTGAGAGGAAAGTTGGCACCCCGGTTCATCGGTCCATTCTAGATTACCGAAAGATGTGGATCAGTAGCGTACCGGCTGAAATTACCAGAAGCACTTTCCGGTGTGCACGACATCTTTCATGTTTCCCAGCTGAGGAAGTGTCTCAAGCTATCAACTACCATTCAGCTGGACGACATAGAGGAACTGAAACCGGATCTCACCTATCGGGAGGAACCGGTTCAGGTTATTGATGAAAAGGCCCGAACCACACGCAACCGCACGTTGTGGTTCTACAAAGTTCTATGGATTAATCACTCCGTGGGCGAGGCGACATGGGAGAGCGAAGGGTTTCTTCGCACTAACTACCCCGACTTTTTCACGCCCCATATCCGGTAATTTTCCACCGTCCTCTATCTCATTTCTACCTTATAATCTCGGGACGAGATTCTTTTAAGGGGGGAGGAATGTAAGGGCCTCAGTTTTTGACACATGTTTGAAGTGTTCATCACCACACACACACACCTCATTTGAAGCAAGTGGATGAACACATTTGAAGAGCATGTAACCACCATCAACATGCTCATTAGAGAACAAACCCACATGTTGCAAAAGTGGTATTTCCCACATGTGATATATAGGGGCTGGGCATATGAAAACTCCTACACAGTGCTAGGAATGTTCATGCCAAGTTTCACCCAAATTCAAAACCTTTTTGAGGTTCTTTTGGGTATAGATGGGAAGAGGGTAGTTTGAACTCAAATTCAAATTCAAACTGTTTTTATCCCATGAATTAAAAAGTGGGAGGCATATTCTCACTCAGCACATTTTTGTGAGCTCACACACCAATTTTCACTCCATTTGGAGTTGATCTTGACATGAGCTAAGTGGGGCAAATTCAAACTTTATTTGAATTTCAAACTGAACATGTGCTGAAATTTATCCAAACCAAACCCAATTTGAATTTCAACCAATTCAAATGGCTCAATGGTATATAATTCAAATGACCAGGGGCTTTGTGGGAACTACTGTTTACAACAGTGATTGGGAGTTAAGTTCAGAGGTTAAAATTGAAAGTGGGACCCACTTGTCCGCCACTGGTTCAAATCAAACCGACTGAAACTCAGCACACTCGGTTCCCGGGTGCAGTGCGTGCGCGCCACCGAGGGGCGGCCGGCGCCAGCTCCTGCTGCATGCCCCGAGCCGGAGACCAGTCGCCCGGGCTTCTTATCCCCTCCCAGGCGTGCTCCCGTCGCTTATCTCCCGAGTTCCCGACGCGCTCGGCCTGTTTTTCCACTCGAGCTCCACTGCAACCCGCCGCCTCTCGATCTTGCGCTTGATCAGTCCGATCACTCGCGAGCACAGCCTCCTCCACAGGAAAACGGCACCGGGAGATCGTGAGCAACCTCCTAGACCCCGTGTTGGCCAATGAGCAGGCGTCCTCGAGCTACACCGGACCTCATCACCGGCGGACCAAGCATTACCGCCGATCGGGCTCTCGTGGACAGCACGACACAGCCGTTGTCACGTCCACTTCTCTACACAAGAAAGGTGCATGATTGTATGCAGATGGAGTAACCGAAAGACATTTGGCAATTGATCAACCATCGGTCGAGAATTTCCAAATTTACTCTCGGCCAGGTCATAAGAGCCGAGCTCACCTTTGAGTGAAATTTGTGCTCTACACGCTAAGGTTGGTCAAACCCGTTACCCAGTAGATTCTACACATGTTAGCACCCACGCTCGAAATGGAATCAGAGAAAACCATAAAGGATCGGCCGTAATATGGCCATTTTCCCCGCCGCCGTGGCTGAGCACCTCGGGTCACCGTCGAGAGCATAGTTGCCGGCAGTTCTAGCTTCCACGCAGTCCTGGTTCATGTTCCCCGTGCTCCACTGGTGCTCTCCGACCGATTCCCGATCGATTTGGTGCATGGGAGAGCAAAACCGACCTCACCAGAACCCTAGCAGGTGCTGTCACCGGTGTGCACGGGTTTCCGCTCATCGCTGGCGGCCGGCGAGCCCACCATCGAGTCCGGGAGGTCAGGAAAGCGGCAGGCGGCGAGTTTCGGGCCAGGTGGTGGCCGGGGACTCAATTCCGGTGAAGGCCGCCGGAGACCGCCGCCGCCAAGCAGTTGGCGTGAGGAGGGAGAAGACGCACTGTATGCGGGGCCCACGGGCAGGAGTTTAAACTTTTCCCCGAATTTCAGTTTTAGTTCAAACTTCAAATCCTCATAACTTTGGCTAGGAAGCTCCAAATCGAGTGGACCAAATTTTGTTGGATCCAGCTCTCTGAGTACTTTCCAGCAAATCAAGTTTCACTTCATGAAAATCCTTATTTCTCCAGAATTAATTCTTAAAATTTTAAATTGTGTGGAATTTTAACTGGAGAATCCCTTGGAGGAAAATTCTGAAATTTTGCTGGGAGGTTCACCAAAATATCCCGGAACTACGATAAAAATTTCAGATCCATTTGAGCTCATTTGATCCACCGAATGGTGTGATTAGTGAAACTGTTCCAGAGAAAATAGAAAATGTTCGGAAATATTTTCAGAATTTTCTCTGAAATTGTTTAGCTCATATCATTAGCTAGGAACCTTCAAATTAAGTGATACCAACTCCATTAGAACCATCTGAAAATCTAGTTTTCAGAAATACATGACTTGCTCCATGAAAATGCCTAGAACACCCTAAGAGTTCCAATTAAGGTCAAGGACATGATTATTTGTGGAGGGCTCAATTGAGCTTTGCTGCAACTAAAACTTGACCAAGTCTCTGTTTAGGTTGTAACCAAGCCACAGTAAAAGTTTCACAGTCTTTGGATCTGTCTAGTAAGACTTAGAAGGTTCACAAGTTTAAAACTCAATTCAAATGCATTTAATTAATACATGTAGTTCTTATATCATGTAGTCGCTAAGGTCGAGGAGGAACCCGAAGTCCTAGACTTTGTTACTCTGGAGAAGCAGCTAGCCTACGACCAAGAGCAGCAATTCAAGCTCCGGTTTGCATTAACCTTTTTACAAGTTTTTATTATTCTGAGCACTTACTTGAGTACCATTATTCTTTGCATTAGAGTCTTGTTTGGAAACCCAATTGCATAGCAAAGAAAACCATGGGCTGGGTTTAGGATTGCAAAACCCCGTTAGCTACTGCAAGGCTAAGTTAGGGTAGGATTTCGGTACAAGTCGAGTAGTTGGAACTAATCGCGAGCATAGGCTAGAGGCACTCGACTCGGGTAGAGATAGCACATGATACACATGGCAAGAAAGATGAGACCGAGCGGAGAGTAAGAGCAGCGGGACTTTGGGGCCTGTTTTTTGTAGCTCCGCTTGTGCCGATTGAGGACCGAGCCGTGTGCCGGCCTGTTGAACAAGCTAGGACAGTACTGAAGACCTACCGGCTATATGGGAACCGGGAAACCGATGTAACTCGGGTAGCTGGGTGTTGAGGCATAGCTGTTCGTTTAGAGGGTAGGTTGAGAGCTCGAGGTGTAAATCGGCTGGCGGTACTGAGATGCGCGTGCACAGACCTCTTGCTCGGGACGATTGGACTAGTTCAACATTTGGCTAACGGGTGAAAGGTAGTTGCGTACGACGTCCGTGATGGTTGTTGTAGGCAACATCGAGTACGGTCGTACGTGACAGGTTGTTCGGGTAACCCTACAGGTGTAAATCGATTATAATCGCCGTCCCTCACGGTCAGTGAGTACCACTTGTTCACTATACCGTGACGTAGAAAGAACAGGCTAGTTACATGTTAAAATGTTGCTGATTGAAAGCTAACTAAAGTTCTTTTCAACTTTGGGCAAAGTACATTAGAGAAATGCATTTCTTGTTTGATTGCTGCTCTCTCATGTGCCT